>CM057227.1:84111268-86511268 GCA_029891385.1 Erythroxylum novogranatense | reverse complement strand
TATCACCGACATTAGAATAGGACATCCATGTGATGATCTCATGGCGGGTCATCCAATGTACTTACTACCTCTAGTAAGCATCCACATCTCAACCCTAAATATCTCATATTTACAGTTTCGAGATCCACCGCTTGATCAAATCAAGGAGCATGAGATGTGTTAGTCTTCCGGACACCGATGTCCGGCCTCAAAGAATCCTATAACTAGGATAATTTAGATAATGACATAATTGCACATGATAGGAATCTCGAGTGTGATCACATCATAATTTCCTTCATGCTATGTCATATATCATGGACTTCATTAATTTGATTACAGATCTATATCGTTCATAAATAATGAACAACAAATTAATGAAATATGCCTTTCTTTATTTATTTATAAAGACTGTACACGAATTTGTACAAAATGCGCTAAAGGCGATTGCCTTTAGGGCACTACTCTAACAATCTCCCACTTGACCTAAAGCCAATCACCTTGATATCTAATACCATAGGCGAGTACATGAGAATCTAAACTCTTTTGTGACAATGGCTTCGTCAACGGATCATCAATATTCTGCTCGGTGGGAACTCTCTCGATCCGACATCACCACGCCCTATGATCTCCTTATCAAATGATATCTCATGAGTACGTGTTTGGATCGTTGATGAGACCTTGGTTATTTCGCTGCAAGAATAGCCCCATTGTTGTCACAATACAATCAGATGGGCCCATCATCGCTAGGAACCACACCAAGTTCAAGAATGAACTTCTTGATCCAAACCGCTTCCTTTTTCGCTCAAGCGGCAATGTACTCGCCTCGGTTGTTGAATCGCGATCGTCTCTTGTTTGGAACTCTTCCAACCGACCGCCGCCGTTCGATGTGAATACATAACCTGATTGGGATTTGGAATCATCCTTATCGATTGAAAATCGCATCAGATACCCGCCACTTGGAGATCTCCATCCCATATATCAAAAACATCCTTAGTTCTTCGTAAGTACTTAAGGATATTCTTGTGACCACCCAATGACTCTTGCCAGATCCGATTGGTATCGCTTTCAGAACACTTAGAGCATATGATACATCGGGTCTCGTATATAGCATAGCATACATGATAGATCCTACCGCTGATGCATACGGATCATATTCAAGCACATCCTCTCATCTTGTGTCTTAGGACACATAGATTTCGAGAGTGTTATCCCATGAGTCACGGAAGGTACCCTCTCTTCGATTGCTCCATGCTAAACCTCTTTAGCATCTTGTCTATGTCGTTGATTGTGAAAGACCAAGCAACCTTTTGATCTATCTCTATAGATCCTTATCCCAAGGATATAAGTTGCTTCACCAAGCGTCTTTCATGGCAAATTGTTTGGACAACCAAATCTTGACCGATGCGAAGATAGAGACATCGCTTCCTAGTAATAATATGTCATCCACATATAGCACAAGGAATACGATTGCAGTCCCATTAACCTTCTTATACGGTATTCATCCGGATTTTGTGAGAAACCAAACTCTTTGATTACCTCATCAAAACGGATATTCCAACTCTGGATGCTTGCTTCAATCCATAGATGGATTTCGAAGCTTGCATACCTTTTCGCCATCATAGGAGGTGAAGCCCTCAGTTGTGTCATATACACATCCTCGCCTAGATTTCCATTTAGGAAAGTCGTCTTCACATCTATTTGCCATATCTCATAATCATAATGAGTGGCAATGGCTAGAGTATTCTAATGGATTTAAGCATTGCATCTTTGGGTCAAGGTCTCGTCGTAGTCAACTCCTTGTCTTTGACGAAAACCTTTAGCCACAAGCCTTGCTTTATAGGTAATTACATTACCATCCATGTCGGTTTTTTTTTTTGAAAACCCATTTACACCCTATGGGTTTTATTCCTTCGGGTGCATCAACCAAAGTCCATACTTGGTTTTCATACATGGAATCCATTTCGGCCTGCATGGCATGAAGCCATTTCAGAACCTTTTCATAGGTAGTAGGCTCATCATCTTCTATGAGCAATACGTCATCCTGTTCATTCACGAGAAATCCATATCTCTCGGGAACAGAGCGTATCCTATTTGACCTACGAACTTCGTGTGTTGTAGAAGGTTGAACTGTTACTTCATCTTTATGAGTTACAGATTTGAGTTCAGCGATTGATCGTTGCGTCACAGATCTTGAACTTCTTCAAGTTTAATTTTGCTCCCACCGCCTTCTTGTAAAAGAAACTCTTTTCTAAAGACAGCATGCTTTAAACAAACACCTTTTGTTCCTCGCAAGGTAGAACCGATATCCCATTGTTTCTTTAGGATATCCTACTTAACAAACACTTGTCGACTTTGCATCAAGTTTATCTCGACCGAGTCCGCTTCACATAAGGTGACAGCCCCAAACTTTCAAATGAGTAAGATAGGGTCTTTGTTAGTCCACATCTCATATGGAGTAACATCAATGTCTTTGATGGAACTCTGTTTAGCAAGTAAACAAATGTCTCGATTGCATACCCCAAAAGGATTTTGGTAACTTTGCTAAGCCCATCATTGATCGTACCATGTCTAACAAGGTTCGATTTCTCCTTTCGCCACACCATTATCTTTGTGGTGTGTAAGGAGGAGTCCATTGAGATAAAATCCCATTATCTCGAGATAATCCAAAACTCTTGGTCTAAGTATTCCCCACCACAATCGATCGTAATGTCTTGATACTTTTCCCAAGTTGGTTTTCTACTTCATTTCTGAATTGTTTGAACTTTTCAAATGCTTGATTTGTATCTCATCGATACAAGTACCCATATCGAGAATAGTCATCGATAAAGGTAATGAAGTAAAGATAACCACTTCTAGCATGGATGGACATCGGACCACATACATCCGAATGTATTAGGTCTAATACTCTAGTCGCCGCTCACCCTTTCCTCGAAGGGTAACTTAGTCATCTTGCCTAATAAACAAGATTCGCATGTGTCATATGATTCATAATCAAATGACCCTAAACTACCACTCTTATGGAGCTTAGTTACGCGTCTCTCATTTATATGGCCAAGCGACAATGCCATAAGTAAGTTGATTTTAAATTATCTCGCTTATGTCTTTTCGTGTCATTGACATTCATAATTGATGTGACATATCTAATATGTAAATTCCATTGCATAAATTACCAGCACTATAAAGCATTCCATTCAAACTAATAGAACAACCATTGTTACTAAAAGTCAAATGGAAACCATTTATTTAAACAAGAAATGCATAATATGTTCTTTGTTAATACAGTACAAAATAACAATCATCCAATTTAATTACAAGCCCGGTGGGAGTGACAAAAGTAAGTGCCTACGGCTAATGCAAAGAACTCTTGCTCCATTTCTCACACGCAGTTCACCTCTCCCTTCACGAGTCATGCTCATCGTCCACGAGGCCCCGTGATATCATTGCATATGTGTGAGCCACAACCGTATCTAATACCCATATGTTATGATCGTAAGCAAGATAACCTCAATGACAAACATACTCGAAGAAGTCAAGGCATCCGATGCCTTCTTCGCTTCAGTTCCTCCAGATAGACTTTATAGCCCGCTTTAGTGACCTGTCTTGCCACAATGGAAGCAAGTCCCTTTGGAGCGATCTCTTTGGTTTTCTTCGCTATACTTCCTTTTGGTTTCTTAGACCTTTCTTCTTCATTTTTTTCTTTGAACGAGAAGAAGAGTCCACCATCAAGACTTGCTTGCTATCCTTCTTGATAGCTTGCTCATTGTCTTAAGCAGATTGATCAACTCGTGGATTGTTGTGGATATTGGTTCATCCGATAGTTTAACACAAACCGTGAATAACTATCGACAATCCAACCGAATTAAGTCAATACTTAATTCATAATCCATGACAAAACCTAAGACGGCCAATCTCTCAATATACCCATTCATCTTCAAAGGCATACCGCATCGCAGATGAACTCGAGTCATCTTAGTAGTGAAGAGTAGCCTCGAGGTCTCGAACCTTTCGATCGAGCTTGCTCATCAAACAACTCCCTAAGATGAAACACTATGGTATGAGCATCCATAGACTCACGCCGCTTCGCACTCGGGTGACATCGAGGCAAGCATAATGCAGTAGCCATGTCACCGCCTTTAAGATGCTTGATATGCTTTCGATTCTCATCAAGCATCAAGAATAGGTGGATCAGAAGTGGAACATCTAGATATATCCCTGCCTCGCACACGAGAACAATTCTCGATTTCTCACCAATCTAGAAAATTTGGTCCAGTTAACTTGTTGGAGTCCATAAGTGAGCGCAAGTTCACACTGGAAGTCATCTTCAATAACCTAAAGGGAAAAGAGAGAAAGAATGTTAGAATAAAATAGATGCATAATCATAAGGACTTACATGATATGCATATGGCTCCCACTAGTTTCATAGAATCCATAACCCTCAGTACGAATCCAAGAAACATTATGACAAAATGTCCTAGTGGGTCGATATCTGACATTCCTAAAATGACCTTGGGTTTGCCCAACAAGCCACCTTAGTTCAATCGGTAGGTATCGGTCATACCAATTGCATCATAGATAGATATCCGACATTCCTAAAATGACCTTGGGTTTGCCCAACAAGCCACCTTAGTGCAATCGGTAGATATCAATCATACCATTTCCATCTTAGGTGCAACTATCGACTAGTGCTATCAACTTTTGATGTATGCACACACATTGGGTTATCAACTCTTGATGCGTGTACATCTGATGTACACTACCCAATTTCGCCTCGTCCACGCTGACCTTGAGTTTGCTCAACAAATCAACGCTTTAGTGAAACCCACCCATTAATCCGAAAATCTCATTTTCCATGGTTCAACATATTCAGATAGAGTGAGCTTGGGTTTGCCTAACAACCCAACTCTATAAGAACTCGTTCTTCCCATATTAATGGGCGTTAGTTTTCATATGATTTGAGGGTTTTCGTGTCTCATCTTTTCTTCTCCAAACCGTAGGATTATAGTCACTATGACTATATGGAATGATTTAGGCATATGATCAATCACATTGAGTTTATACCTAAAATCATCCATCATCCCTCCTTTGCATGTTATAAGTCGACTTGTATGTATAAGTTCACTTATACCTCTCGTGTAAGTCGATTTATGCATGTGTAAGTCGATTTGCAGCAATCAGTACCTAACAAGTCGACTTGTACCATTGTGCAAGTCGACTTATGCGTCTACAGTGCACGGACAAGTCGACTTGTACATTGTGTAAGTCGACTTATCCAAGAGAAATTGCTATCTAATCGGCTAATTTCTCAATCCGTGTAGTTCAAATTCACAACACCAAGTCTAATACACATTATTATGATGTGCCAATGAAACACTTTCATTGTTGCTTACCATATATAGTCAAAACTATACATGAAGAATTTGAAATCAGTGAAAACACTGTTATTCAATTGGATTTCCAAATAATTCGAGAATATCAAATTATCACCCTAAGTATCTCTAGGTAGTCTACACTTTATCAAGACTACTTCGGCACATGCCACAAAATTTGTGACGGCCAAAACAATCAAGATAAGGGAATATACTAACGAGACGCTAATAAGACACATTTGCCATCCGAAAATTATTTGGAAACCTAATTTCAAGAAATTCATTTAGGCAAGCATACAACATCAATGTAACACATTTTTAATCACATTAAAAATGATCCAAGGCATTGGAACTGAAATCTACACAATTTCTAAGTTCAAACAAAACAACTCCAGCAATTTTCTCAAAACTGCCAAGTTCTATGTTTTGACATGCCCACGGTGCGGAAAACAAAATTTTTTTGTTCCAGGACCTTCCCGAAAGCCAGGATCCATGTGTATATATATAACAAACTCAAACTGAACGACCAAAGGAGACCGTCTTTAACGGTATCCACGCAGAGATCGGAGAACCTAACCGGGACAAACCCTTTGACCCGGAAATAGCTAGAACAAATTAAAGACTGCTAGATCTTACCTTTGTTCTATGGAGAGCTTGGAAAATGATGGAGGAGAAGCTTGAAGAAGGTGAAGCACGATGATGAAGAAGAAAGAGAACTTTTTTCTCTAAACCATTTCTTCCTCTCTCATACCAAGCCAACGATCATCCTTAGCTTAAGACCAAAGAAACTCTTTTTTTTTTTATCTTTCATGCCCATAAGCCACGAAGATCATCACCTTTTTCACTTTTCCATTTTGTCTTTTAGTCATTAAATTCATTAATGACTAAGCATATAAATGGAAGCTTCTTATGCTTCCTCTCCTCCATCCACATACATGCATATACATATATATATATTAATTAATTAATTACTTAATTAATGAATATATATAATTGCTGAAGCGGTCCAGTCAAACTGGGGTCGGTCCTACCAGCCTACCGGGTCCCGGTATAGGAAAAACCCCCGGAGACCTTTCTCAGCAATATCAATGTCGCGATCTCATCGGGACATATCTCGATCTCATCGGGATCCAATTAATCCTATTGCTCTCCATATATTGGAACTCTGTCCAAAACTATTTTACGAGTTCTCCGAGACACTCTTATGCGTGTGACCCATTAGGTTCCCGGTTATGTTGGCCACTTAGATTAACACTTAATCTAAGCAAGTCATGAGCGGTATCTAGCAACACATCATGACCCCCAATTGACGAGAAAGTAATTGGTTTGACGAATGAAGCTATATTCATCATGGACCATAGCACGAACCTTTCCATAGACAATTACCGTGCAATTCGTCCTTTCACCATCCTGTACCCCACTTGGTTATGAGTATGGGCAATGTGTCAACTCACTAGATCGACTACGCCAAATCTAGTCCAAGTGATTTCAATTCTTGTCCGGGACTCATTACTTTATATGTCACAGAGACACTCTTCACGACATACATACTCCGGCCAGAGATTTCTAAGTAATGACCCTGACAAGAGGCCATGGGTATCATCTTCTGCTATCACGTAAGTGGTGAATCCTCTATTGGCTACTCAATTACCTTCAATACCTCAAACTGCACCCAAGCACCACCCTATGAGCGACCTCGTAAGGCAACAAGGAATGGAGCCAAACACATAATCAAGATCCAAGATATCCTCGAGCACCTCAAGTCTAAGGATACTTGCACCATGCTATGATGAGATTATCACCGACATTAGAATAGGACATCCATGTGATGATTTCATGGCAGGTCATCCAATGTACTTGCTACCACTAGTATGCATCCACATCTCAACCCTAAATATCTCATATTTACAGCTTCGAGATCCACCGCTGATCAAATCAAGGAGCATGAGATGTGTTAGTCTTCCGGATTACCGATGTCCAGCCTCAAGAATCCTATGACTAGGATAATTTAGATAATGACATAATTGCACATGATAGGAATCTCAGTAGTGTGATCACATCATAATTTCCTTCATGCTATGTCATATATCATGGACTTCATTAATTTGATTACAGATCTATATCAGTTCATAAATAATGAACAACAAATTAATGAAATATGCCTTTCTTTATTTATTTATAAAGACTGTACACGAATTTGTACAAAATGCGCTAAAGGCGATTGCCTTTAGGGCACTACTCTAACAACGGGAACTCTGGGAGGCAACTCATCAGAATGAGGCATAGGGGACTCTCTACTAGCTCCCACGGATCCTAGGTCAACTGGTTGATCCACTTGATCTCCAAGAACGGATGACCTAAAACAAACAAGAATCTGATCAATTTCTGATTTTATCACTGAAATTTAAGCCTAAAATATACTATGCCCAAAAGATGCCAAACCATGCTCTAATACCACTTAATGTAGCGCCTCATCAGTAGGTACGCATGGGACACCCGTGGGTCGTTCCGGCACATATCCCACAGCAAGGAAGTGCTACTTACGAAACTATCGCCGAATACTCGCATGACATCAATACAATTAAACCGCAATATGTAAATCACCAAAATTTAAAACCACAATGATAATCTTTCATTTCCTAAAATCAATCCAAAATATAGACAAGTCTATCAGTTCCCTAAAGTCTCAATGCAATAACTCAAAAAGGAAACTGATAAAAACGTCTATACTAGGTCATCCCCAAAAATCGGCCCAGCTGACCGACCTGTGTGCCATCGCTTCCCTTGATCACGCACTCGCACGGTAGGAAAATCTATCACGGGAGCTAGGATCCTACTAACGCTGCCCTGAAAAATATATTGCAATGTTGGGTGAGTTTGTGAACTCAATGAGAAACCATCATCGATGGTTCACCCAACTCATGCATATACACATAATCTATCACATAGTACACTTTAACTCATTTTAGAACACTATACACAATTTACATATTTATATGATAACATAGCTCAACATATCACTTCACAATTGTCATACATCACACGCATTCTCAATTTCACTACACAGTCAGATGCATAATGTATGCAAATTCTCATTTTATGTCATTGTTGTGGTGACCGCGTTAACACCGCCCCGCCGGGCACTTTTCACAATGATCACATTTTCGGAAAGTAGGAGAGCCCTCAGGGTATGCACTACTGCCCACTCATATTAGGGATAGGAGAGCCCTCGGGTATGTACTATTCCTTTTGGCCTTGGGCCCATTCATCGATATTCGAGCTTAAAGCTCGCCACTAAATGCTTCACCACAACCTGTTACCTCTTATAATCATGCCTAGCATGCACTAACACTTGCACAGTCACTAGCACATTTACATATTTATATCACTTCACTCGTTTATCATGATCAGAACACTTACTCATAATTCTATACACTGATTCATAATCATAAGTATTCACATTTTCTGTACAATCACTCACAATTGGCACATTTACTCATAATTGTAGCACATTTATCTCACATTTGTATCACTCACATTGGCAATTAATTTACACATTCACAGCACATATTATCACACAAAGATCGAGGAACCAACTAGGTTACTCACCGCATCTTCCGAGCTCTTCGCTCGAAGTTCCAGCGATATCCGTGGACTGTCGATCCAACGGTGCCTCTATAACAATACAAACGAATTCTCATCACTATAAGCTCAATCAATTGAATTCACTAATGCACATGTCTTAATTGAAATTATATAATGCATGATCACGATTTTCCAGCGCTCTATCCAAATCTGCTATCTCTCACTTCACTTCATAACCAAAAATTCACTATTCACTAAGTTAATAGCATCCATCGATTTCTCAAATCCCTCATTTAAAACTTTAATTATACTCCCAAAAGCCAAAACATAACTCTTAGGTTGCATTAGAAACTATAATGGACTCTCTTTCGATAATTACGATCTCTCTAATAAAAATTCAAGCTCTCACTTTCTACCACAATTGCAGGCCTCTTTCTCTAGTTCACAACGAATCTAGAATCACCTCAATTGGAGGTCTGCACTAAAAGTTAAGCCCTAAAAACCAATTCAATCTCTCAAAATTTTCTGCCTCTCGCTTGCGCCTATCGTGGTCTTGCCATGGCAAGACAAAGGAACGCTGTCACGGCGTGGAAAAACGCGCGCGGCGTGGAAATGCTCGCCGTGGCGCGCAATCGTTCGCGCCTCGCCGCGATGTCCACGAAGGAGCCCGTCGCGGCGTGAATTCCTTTCGCTCATCGCGACGTCTCATTCGACTCGCCGGGTGAGCACGCCTTCTCTCGTCGCGGTGTGCCCTTTCTCAGACGTCGCGACGTGTGGCCCAACTTCATCTTCTCCGATCATTTTCTACCATTTTTACTCACTCAAACCTCCATAAAACACATTCAACTACCCAATCTAACACATTAAATACCATAAATGCCATAAACAACCATAAATACAACATTAAACACAATAAAACTTACCAAATCATAGATCGATCGTTAACCCTAGAATCACCAATCGTCCGAAAATCCTCCAAGCTCAAACTCTCCCTATTTCCACTCTCATACCATACGAAACATCACCATCTCTCAGCCACAAGCGAATCTTCACCACAATGGAAGAGAAACCAACAAAATCTCCAAGGGAAAAAGGATTGAGATCGTCGACGGTAAGTAAAAAGGGGAAGAAGAAATGCTTAACTCCCAATTTCAAGACCATTTATATATATATATATATATATATTGATTTAAACCTAGACTCACAATCCACAAGTCCTCAAATTCATTTAATCTCAGTCTCTAATTTCAATGGAAAAGACACTACGTAATCAAATCGCTCCTCAGAATCACAGTCCATCTGATCGAGGACTCTCTCTGTCCTCTCTAACCAACCCTCAGCCTCAGCAGGGTCGGTGCTGCCATTGAAGTCAACAGCTCCCTGCTTGCGCAATCTATCATACCTCCTCTCCCGTCTCACGGGAACACTGGGAGGCAACTCATCAGAATGAGGCATAGGGGACTCTCTTCTAGCTCCCACGGATCCTAGGTCAACTGGTTGATCCACTTGATCTCCAAGAACGGATGACCTAAAACAAACAAGAATCTGATCAATTTATGATTTTCTCACTGAAATTTAAGCCTAAAATACACTATGCCCAAAAGATGCCAAACCATACTCTGATACCACTTAATGTAGTGCCCCCTTACCGTAGGGTACGTACCGGGACACCCGTGGGTCGTTCCGGCACATATCCCACAGCAAGGAAGTGCTACTTACGAAACTATCGCTGAATACTCGCATGACATCAATACAATTAAACCGCAATATGTAAATCACTAAAATTTAAAACCACAATAATAATCTTTCATTTCCCAAAATCAATCCAAAATATAGACAAGTCTATCAGTTTCCTAAAGTCTCAATACAATAACTCAAAAAGGAAACTGATAAAAACGTCTATACTAGGTAATCCCCAAAAATCGCCCCAGTTGACCGACCTGTGTGCCATCGCTTCCCTTGATCACGTACTCACACGGCAGGAAAATCTATCACGGGAGCTAGGATCCTACTAACGCTGCCCTGAAAAATATATTGCAATGTTGGGTGAGTTTGTGAACTCAATGAGAAACCATCATCGATGGTTCACCCAACTCATGCATATACACATAATATATCACATAGTACACTTTAACTCATTTTAGAACACTGTACACAATTTACATATTTATATGATAACATAGCTCAACATATCACTTCACAATTTTCATACATCACACGCATTCTCAATTTCACTACACAGTCAGATGCATAATGTATGCAAATTCTCATTTTATGTCATTGTTGTGTTGGCGCTAACACCGCCCCGTCATGGCACTTTTCATAATGATCACATTTTCGCAAGTAGGAGAGCCCTCCGGGTATGCACTATCGCCCACTCATATTAGGGATAGGAGAGCCCTCTCGGTATGCACTATTCCCTTTTTGGCCTTAGGCCCATTCACTGATATTCGAGCTTAAAGCTCTGCTCACTAAATGCTTCAGTCACAATTGTTAAGTTACCTCTTATAATCATGCCTAACATGCACTAACACTTGCACAGTCACTAGCATATATACATATTTATATCACTTCACTCGTTTATCACGATCAGAACACTTACTCATAATTCTATACACTGATTCACAATCATAAGTATTCACATTTGCAACACATTCCGTACAATCACTCACAATCGGCACATTTACTCATAATTGTAGCACATTTATCTCACATTTGTATCACTCACATTGGTAATTAATTTACACATTCACAGCACATATTATCATACAAAGATCGAGGAACCAACTAGGTTACTCACCTGTAACTTCCGAGCTACTGCCTGGAAGTCCCAGCGATATCCGTGGACTATCGATCCAACGGTGCCTCTATAATAATACAAACGAATTCTCATCACTATAAGCTCAATCAATTGAATTCACTAATGCATATGTCTTAATTGAAATTATATAATGCATGATCATGATTTTCCAGCGCTCTATCTAAATCCGCTATCTCTCGCTTCATAACCAAAAATTCACTATTCACTAAGTCAATAGCATCCATCAATTTCTCAAATCCCTCATTTAAAACTCTAATTATACTCCCAAAAGCCAAAACATAACTCTTAGGTTGCATTAGAAACTATAATGGACTCTCTTTCGATAATTACGATCTCTCTAATAAAAATTCAAGCTCTCACTTTCTACCACAATTGCAGACCTCTTTCTCTAGTTCACAACGAATCCAGAATCACCTCAATTGGAGGTCTACACTAAAACTTATGCCTTAAAAACCAATTCAATCTATTAAAATTTTATGCCTCTCGCCGCAGCCTCATCAGTCTCTCTGCCATGGCGCACAAAGGAACGCTGTCATCGGTAGCAATCTTCGCGCCCACGACGTTCACGAAGGAGCTCGTCGCGGCGTGAATTCCTTTCACTCACCGCGACGTCTCATTCGGCTCGCCGCGGCGAGCACGCCTTCTCTCGCCGCGGTGTGCCCTTTCTCAGACATCGCGACGTGCGGCCCAACTTCATCTTCTCCGATCGTTTTCTACCATTTTTACTCACTCAAACCTCCATGAAACACATTCAACTACCCAATCTAACACATTAAATGCCATAAACAACCATAAATATAACATTAAACACAATAAAACTTAACAAATCACAGATCGATCGTTAACCCTAGAATCACCAATCGTCCGAAAATCCTCCAAGCTCAAACTCTCCCTATTTCCACTCTCATACCATACGAAACATCACCATCTCTCAGCCACAAGCAGATCTTCACCACAATGGAAGAGAAACCAACAAAATCTCCAAGGGAAAAAGGGTTGAGATCGTCGACGGTGAGTAAAAAGGGGAAGAAGAAATGCTTAACTCCCAATTTCAAGACCATTTATATATATATATATATATATATATATTAATTTAAACCTAGACTCACAATCCACAAGTCCTCAAATTCATTTAATCTCAGTCTCTAATTTCAATGGCTCATCACAATAATTCCTAAAGTCACAAATCTAATTTTTCCAAGCCATTTACCACTCACTTTCGGAACCGGAATCTAAATCGTCAGTCTTTAGGTCGTTTTCCCGGTTCGGACACATAACTCTAAAGATCCTGAAAAAATTCCTATAAATCCACAAAAATGTAAAACACTCGATCTCATACTCAATTTTCAATTTCCAATTCTCAAAAATTCAATTCTCACTCTAATTCCACTATTCCACTCAATTATCCCTAATTTCACTTTAAATCAAATCTAACTCAATTATCTCAAAATTCACAATTCAACTCAAAATCGCAATTTAAATGCTGGAACAATCATTAATGCATGTCACTATGTATGCATGTGCAAAATGATCTATCTCAATAAGATCAGAGGTCACAAAACACTCGATCACTATCTATGTAATAACAGAACTACCCGTACCAATATGCTCATCGCATCGGTAACGGGATGTTACACTAAGGACTTAGTGTATGCTCAAATGCATATACCATGGATAATGGATATGGCATGGGAAAGAATTGTATAGACTAGTGTGCTAATGGCTTGGATGACTCATCATCAACAGATAAAGATGAGGAGATCTTAGATAATGTAACAGATAAGATCACAGAGGATAAACATCAGCTCTAAAGGATAAGGATCACGCAGAAGGATCTTCTAAAGATAGTGGACATCTTCTAGAGAAGGGTAGATCATATGTAATCTTTTATCTTGTTATTATAATATAGCTTAATCCTATTAGATAGAGTCCTAATTGGATTGGGATGTCATTTTATTAGTTAGTTTGATGTAATCTGATAAGGATAAGATTGTGATCTTAGCTTGTAAAGTTCTATTAGGATTCTAACTTAGTCATCTAGAAAAGCCTATAAATAGCTCATTTGAGCCTTACTCTTCATATGATGAGTGTGAGAGATACTTAGGAATTGAGAGAGCATTCCTTTGTATACTTTGAGGAAAGTAATAAAGGTTGTGATTTGTCGTATCTTTTTCACTTGTTATTATTATTGCTATTGTTATTTAAATATTTCATAGTTTTCTTATAAAGACGTGATAACGAAACACTGCAAGGGTCGTGAGTGTAGCACCCCATTCCCGCAAGACCCGAACCCGACATCGACGGTGATATCCGAGCCCGCAACCCACGAGGGTGGTATGCTAGAGCAGTCAATGCAGTTTAAAAAAAACTCATTATGCTATTTTTGTTTTTGAAAATAGTCGAGTGCGCGGAAATAATAAACGGTTCGGGCCCGTGATACGAAAACCCTTTTCAGTCATACACTTTATCAAAAATCACATTTCAATACAATATTTATCAATTAGGGCCCTCAAACAATTCAGTACTTTTTTTGCGGAATATAAATTTACACATAATTCAAAATGACACAAATGCGCATTTGAATCGATCCCGACTTCAAACACCGAATTCCATTGCAGTAATCATACTCCCGTTCCACTAACGGGGTATTTTTCAATACCTGAAAAATAATTGCAATGTTGGGTGAGTTTGCGAACTCAATGAGAAACCATCATCGATGGTCCACCCAATGCATGCATATACAATCAATTCATATCATAGCACATATTAACGCATTCCAAATTATCCCATGCATTGCCAATTTTACACATATAAGGCGTATCGCCTGTCACACAAATCACATTTTATCATTCATATATATGATGCACGTGTGACACTTTTCCATTTTCATTTCGTTGTTGTGACCGTGCGCCTGAATTGTCCTAGTGACGGGCATATTGCGTTGAGCCTGAGGCTCTGATACTCGTTGGGCGTGATATGCCCTGATACATTGAGCCAGTGGCTCTGTAAACATTGGACCAGAGGTCCTATGCGTTGAGCTTAAAGCTCTCATACGCTGGGCATAATACGATCATCGAAGTTGAAGCTCTAATTACGCTGGCTCCACCGGCCACAATCGCCATTATCTGATCATGCAATTATGCATGAATGCATATGCCTCGTTTTACAATAATTTGTGTCACAACCTAATACACTAAGTCCAATTTCGCACTTAACCAATTCACTTTCAATTATGCACATTTAACACTTCTATAACACATTCCAAATATTTCAAACACCTGTGGTTCGAAATCAATCAAAACAAACACACATAATCCTTCCTTAACTCCATATGGCAATCATACATGAAATTAAACACATATAGGTTGAGAAACCAACTAGGTTACTCACCTATTACTTCCGAGCTAACGCCGGGAAGTCTCTGCTACGTCGGTCGATCGATGCTTTAGTTGGGCCTCTATAAGAACCAGAGAATAAAACGATCACTAATTGTTCAATCCGAACTAGTAATGATGCACATGTAAGTGTAAAATGCATGTTCATGATATTCCCAGCCCTATTCCCATTTTTTTCCATTAGAAAAAATCAGTTTAAAAATTTGAAATCCAATGGCGTTGACGGCACTCAATTTGGTCCAGTATAGGTCCCCAATTAAATAAAAAAAATGAGTAAAGGCTCCGTTACTCGGGCCCATGACAATTTTCCATCCACAAATTCCCAATTTCTCAAAAAAATGAAATTAAATAATTAATGAATCCGATGCCTCAAGAATCAGGTCAATCGGACGTCGGACGGAAAAGTTATTCACCAAAGAAACCAAATTTCAAATAAAACAATTAATATATCTATATCTATAAGCCCTTATTTCCTCCTTTTTTTCCTGTTTTCCAACCGAATTTCAATCCTCTATAACTTTTTGTACACAATTCATAAAATTGCAAAACATACCTTGTTGGAAAGATAATGCAACCCTCTACAAGTTTCATTTAGACCATTCAAATTAATTCCACCCCTAAGGGTGTCAAAAATCCCATGAAAGCTACTGCTCACTCGAAGTCACTCAACACAGTACAGTATCTTGTAAATTCAGTAACTTTCATTCTCTTCAGTCAAAAAATTACACAATAAATATTTTCAGAAAGATCACAATGTGATCTACAACTGTCATGAACAATATGAAATCAAATTCAATTGCTAACTAGGTCAAACAATTCAGTGAATGCTGCTGCCCCTGCAAGTACTCAATCTGGACAGTAATGTTCTAAACAGTATATCTCCTTACACAAATGTCAAATAAATTCATACTTTATACCTATGGAAAGATCAAACACAATGCTACACTTCTCATGAAGGGCTTCAAAGCCAATTCCATCTCTAACAAGCTTAAAACTTTCATGCAATTTACTAATCAGGGCAGCAGTCAATAACCTCATGCAGGTACAGATTTTGAAAATTCATTACTCCCACATCTGATCTCCAAATATTACATGCTATGTACCATTTTCAAGATAATTGTTTCCTCAACAACTCTTCAAAAGACCATTTAAGCCAATTCAATTCACAGAAATTTCAAAAATTTCTTCTACTCAGATTGTTCACCAAATCCAGCCTTAGTCTAGGTTTCCACTACATTGCACAAAATCAGTCAATATTCAACAGTGCATATCTCCAAATATACAGATCGAAAAATTGCAAAATCAGTGGGAATGGAAAGATAACGTAATAAGCTTCAATTTTAATTCAGACCATTTTCCCTAATTCCATCCCAATTAATTTAGAAAAATCAGCAAAACACTTAGGTCATAGTTTTGGTTACTGTTCATTCCAGCCATCAGCAGTAACTTTCCATGCTAAAATTCACCCTCTTAAGACAAAAATTAGACAACAATTATTTCAAACAAGAATGTAGCCAACAAACCAAAGTTTAATTGGGAATAAACCCCACCTCATTTGCATAACCACACAATGAGTTATACTCAAAACAGTACAGTAGGGAATAAGTCAAATTTTTCAGCTTTACTTCTCAAATCAATTCCTTTCTTTCCAATGTCTATTCTACTTCACTTAGCACTCAATTTACCTTCCTATTCAACCAAAATTTCATCAAACACATCACCTCAACATAACCTATAAAATTTCAGCATCATATTCAATCATTTTCTTTTAAGTTTTATTCATCTAATATCACTACAATCATTTCAAACTATGACATTCAAACACTAATCATCTTCAACCTCATTAATTCTTCTATAAACATGCCCAACAATTCAAACCATATGTTTCATGTCATTAATGCATCATACATCATATTTCATAAACAATCACTTCCAATTCATGCAATTAACTATGAATTCATGCATTAAATTCATAAGTAAAACTTAAACCATACACTTACCTAATCAAAGCTTTCAACTTTTTAATTCTCCAACTATTTTACTTCTTCTCCATCCCATGCAAGGTTATCATCAAGGTAAGAAGGTAGAAGCTTTAAGTTTGCAAGCATGCAAGAAAATCACTCAAGGTTGGAGGAAAACAACAATTAAATCAAGGAAAATTTGAGAGAAATCCGATGAGAGGCAAAGGAGGAGGGTTTTCGGATGGTTAAATAAAAAAGCAAGGAAACTTGATTTTTCATGCTTTAATTAAGACAACAACGAGAGAGGAAGCAAGTAGCATAAGACAAAAGCATTTATTCATGGAGACAAGTGGCAATTCTAAGGAAAAAGACAAAATAGACATAAAACAAAACTCTTGTATAGGATTTAGAAACCCTACTACAATTTGACCCATTCCAGTTCAATGGCCCTAATTTAAATTCCAAAATAAAATACCCAATATGACAGTGCCATTGGGTAGCAATTTTCGCTACCGAAAAGCAACCGGTTCACCACTTGGCGATTTTTCCGGTCCGGAAATTTTCTCCAAAAAATTCCAGAAAAATTCCTGAAAATATATAAAACACTCAATGGCAGACTCAGAATAAATTTTCAAACCCAATAGCTACGTTAATCACAATAAAATTGCCTTAGGCATAAAAACCGGGAATGTCATGTATGCATGTACAGTAATTTTAAGTGCACAAATGATACTGTGTATCAATCCAATTACGCATGAACAGTACTAATTAATCCCTATCAATCCCATCCTATGGCAAATTTACTATTTAACCCTTCCTGACGGGGGTGGGATGTTACAATTCTCCCCTTCTTATAAAAATTTCGTCATCGAAATTATCAGTCCACAGTTCAGTATGACAGTGATCATATGTCCCTACAGTTCCCATACACTACGTCACTCAATACTTCCGTTATTAAAAGATCGCAGTAAGACAGTCCGTTTCCTCTGTGGCTTTCTCGCTATCTTACCTATCTCACTTATCATTTTCAGAGTAGCCACTACCTTTAGTTCCGATGCTATGACTCAGTTTATTATTTCTGAATCTATTCACTTATCCCGTTTTATTAATCCAATACCTTTCTCTCTAGTAATATACAGACTAATCCTGGTCCTTTGATACTCTCTTTGCCACTTCTATTCTTAGTACACCTTTTTAAGGTGATACGTACAATATAATAATTTCACTATAACCGGTGGTATCCACCTGATGCATTTAACCTTCATATTTCATTGACTTTTAATCCAGATTTAGTTTTTTTTTACATTCACTGTTCTTTATACATTTGATTCTGTTTCATTTGTCCGATCCGGTTCCACCTCTACTAACCCATTCGGCTTTCCTGAGTCACTTTCCTTTGTTTCACTCATCACAGTCTCAAATCCATTATGGTCTTTGACTCTCGTTAGGCATTGTGCAGTGTAGCAGTGTATCCCTACAGTAACTCAGCACTCTATAACACGATCAAAATCTTGTGAAACCCAAACCACTTAAGCATTTTTCCTGTTGAACATTCAAACCTATAAGCACGCGTATCAATAATCACTTCATTCTATACCCGTAGTAACTCAATTTCACTCTTCGCGCATATTCTTACTAGAATGTCTAGCTTCTATTGTTCAATTTCTTGTTCATCAATTCCTTTGTTCAATCCCAATACATGCTTATTCTTTGAATCATTCAATACCATTCTCCCGATTACACTTGAATCTTCAGATTCAGGATGGGAATCACCAGTTTGATTCTTGAACTATTGACCTTTCTTACCCCTATTCAGTACTACTAAATCTACAACCTCAATTTTTTCAGGAACACTTCACAATTACCCATAATCTACTTGACATTTTTGTTGGAGTTATGTAAATATAATGCCCTAGAAAGCAAGTGTATTTATATGTAACTTTATCTTCTTCAGTTACAGTTTTGTAATGAAAATATTTATTATTAATAAAACAAAAGAGTTTGGTTTTATCTGTATGAGCATTATATATCTGGTCATAAGGTACCAAGATTCATTTGTAAGTAATATACATATACATAGAGATGTATGGGAAACATGTATATTATTAGAATCAGAATTAATTGATTCACAGTTGAATAATCAAGTTGGTCGTTTGATTATGGTTTAGACTGTAGTGTTGCGATTTATCTCCATATAAGTAAAGGAGTTTACTTAAAGGGAATGATGAGTTTCATATCATGATAGTAGTAGACTATCGATAATGGCACTATTAAATGAATTGAATCAAGTATGTTTTCAAGAATAAAGTGGGTCATTACTTTAATCTTAAAACATACAACTTAAGCATTCGCTTATTATGAACCACAATCTTGATGAGTGGTGAACTCAAATGTGTTTCATTATAATTCTTGATATGATCGGAATGGATTTTTGCAGGGTATTAATCCGATTATGCATGTTGGAATTATTAATTGAAACATGTATCGTGGAACATTCACTCAAATAAAGAGTTTATAGTGTTATCATCTCTTCAGATGTTTTAAGGAGATTTGGTGATTAAATGGCGCCATAGTTTGATGGACTAGCTACCCATCAAGTCTTAACACTAATATGAGATCTTATGTGTTAATCACCATATAAAGTAAAATGAGAGATCTAGAAGGAAAAACCAACATAAGGGCAAAACGGTAATTTTACCCTTTGTTGTGCGGATGGCTATAATAAGGTTCTAAATAGGGTTTGCAATTGGACATATTCTCATAATATTTAATAATTCAAGAGTTCAACTAATTGTCTTTAGTGGAATGACATTTAGTTAATAAGCTAGAATTAATTCCAATGAGATTGAATTATTTCGGGCTTATCGAGCTTAAATTATCAAAGTCCAATAAGATTCCCCACTTGGCTTTAAGGAAGGTTATCAAGCTAAGTAAGAAGTAGTTTGGAGGCTTTAGAAGTCCATAATTGAATGATGGGCTTATACTAATTAATGGTTAATTGGAAGCCCATATGTTCATTTAGAAATGGGCTTGTTTTGGTTTAATGTAATTGATTAGATTAATTATATTAAAACAATTTTTTTTTTAATGGAGAAGAAGAAATTTCGAAATTGTGTTAGGTTAGATGTGTAACCACACATTTGACATTAAAATACTAAATAAAGATGGTCTTTATTATGGTTCATCATTATTAAATGGAGTTATGAACTTACCATTAAATGGTTTAATGGTTGGCTTTTAATGTTGGCATGTAACCTATTTGCATTCATTAAATTAAAGATGAAAGATGTGCATTAGATGGACCATCTTCCTTCTTTCTTCTTGCCAAAACTGAAATGGCTATTCAATTATAGGTTATGGTCTTTTCAAATAGCCATTTTAAAGATAAATGAAGTAAGTCTCATTTATTGGCTATTTGATGAGTGATTAATGTAAGTGATGCATTGGATGCCTCTCACTTTTCCATTCACGCATATTTGAAATTGAGATGTAAGAAAGGGTTCTTGCATGGTTTTAGACATTCTCTCCTTTCATGCAAGGTAGAACCGAAATTCCTAAGTGAAAGAATTGAAAGAGTTTCAATTTTGGTTCTTCTTCTTCTAAGAAAATCTCCTCCAAATATTTCTTCTCCTTTCCCACCAAAGGATTTTGTTAACCTAGTTGTCCTTGAAGAAAAAGTGGTAAATCTAATTGGTTGAGGATACTACAACAAGGAAGAAGATAGATTGCTAAAGGAAAAGACTCAAAGGCAAAGGATTTGGATATAAGAAGGAGAGGATAGCGCAGCGAGGATTTAAAGCTGTAGCGAAGGAGTCGGTAATTCCTTTTATCTTGTTCTTGGTTTATTATCCTTATACCATATCATGTATGGATTAGCATGTTGATTTGGATATATTGCTTCCGCTGCAAGATGATTTCTTAAAAAGTTTTGAAATCTATCGTTTCTCCATACTAAGCATGCTTTCTTTTTCCGATCCAACAATTGGTATCAAAGCCAGGTTTTTCATGCATGATTTCGGTTTCGATATGGTGGATGCATGGGTTGACAATCTTTTTATGTATACTGTATATTTTTATGTGATAGAAATATATATGGTGTATGTTGCTCTTTTGGTTGTCCATAGAAGTTAAATTTTATCTTGTAAGATTTCTTCATTTGGTTGTAACAAGGAGGGTGGTCTATCATCACCATGTTTCCTCCTTGGTTTCTTTTTTCTATTTTATTTGATTTTGTAATGTACAAATTGATGTAATGATGAAGAAGGAGCAGCCATGGATTGAAGAAATGGAAAGGTAAAATTTTGGTGTATCCTTTGTGTTTTGACATAAGATTTGTGAAAACTAAGTTGCTGGAATTTTGTTTCAATGAATCATATTTCAGTTATGATTGGAAAACAAGTGCTGGTTTTTTGTTTCAAAGAATCCAATTTCGGTTTTGCTAAAATACTAAGTGCTGTGTTTAATTTTCATGAAATGAGTTTCGGTTTTAATAAAACAAGTGCTGGAATTTTTTGTCAAACAAAGATTTGGTTTTCTAAAAATCTAGTGCTGGAATTTTATTTTCAAAATGACAAAATTCTAATTTCTTAAATGCCATTACATTTTGTTTATCGAATGGGCGGATCATGTTAGCGAAGAGTTCGAAGCGGAAGATCCAAGATGAAGAAGCATATTTTGGGCCTAAAAGGCTTGTAATTATTTTATGTTTCTAGGATGGACAATCAAAAGTGGCTTTATTAGTTCATGTGATGAATGGAGAAATGAATGCTTGTAATATGTGATATTATGTGATTGCATGTCATTTAGAAAATTGCCAACCCTAGGCCTTGCCATGCATTCATTATGTATGAGATATATAATGAAACAATATAGGATGGATAATAAATTGCATCTAGACAAGATGGTATTTAAAACTTAAAGCCCAAAAAGATTGAGTGGGAGAGGATGCTCTTGTGAGAGTCCACGGTCTCCAAATGATGGCCCGTTTGCATGTGGTGAAGTGTTACTCCCCATCGGAGGGCATGGATCCTAGATCTTGCATGGTTTGGGTCTCCTTAAGGATAAGTCCACTTAATGATAGCAAATGTGACCTCAAAACGAGGCATGATTTGTAGGTATCTTTAGTGAATGAATCAAATGGTTATACACTCAACATTTTTTATCAATAAACTGCCCACCGTAGCTCTGTTGGTAAAAGTATGGACCAAATTAAGACGCTTCTTAAAAAATTGAGCATGAGAAGCTTGGTAGTTTTTGAGTGGGAGGGTCCCAGCTTTTCTTTTAATAGATAAGATGGCCCACCGTCACTTAGTACATTATAGATAAGAAAAATAACCGTCAGATAATGTTTTAATTTTTAAGTTTTGTTAAATCTATCATCATGCATACATACATCATGATTTTATACAAAGTTCCATAAATTGTTGACTAGTATGCTCATGTTTTAATAATTTATATTTTCAGACATAATCAACCACAAAATGAATCCACTCACCCTGCTCTTGACTAATAACAAATTGGAAAATGGAGACAAGTTTAATGAATGGAGACGTAACCTTGACATTGTTCTTCAATATGAACGTATTTCATGGGTGTTAACTGAAAATGAGCCTACACCTCTAATTGGAGATGCAACTCTGAGCAAGTCCAACAACATGGCGTTGGCGAGAATCGACAAGACTACTAAGTGTTATATTCTGGCTTCTGTTAGCGGCATGTTGCAAAAGCAAATTGCTTGTATGAAAACTGCTAGTGCAATGGTCCATCACCTACATGAGATGTTTGGTGTGAGGACTAGGTCTGCAAGAGTGAAAGCTATCCAAACCTTTCATAATCTCGCATGTAAACACAGGTGAGCAGGTGCGGGATTACATGATGAAGGTAATCTCTGCGATCACTGAGGCTGAGATGCTTGGAGCGGATATGGATGCGGACACGCAGATGATTATGATCATCAATAGCTTAAACTCTTCTTTTCAGCAATTTAAGTTGGACTATGAGCTCAACAGCAAGGATTACACCTTGAGTGAGTTGATGAATACCCTCCAGAGCACGGAGGAAATATTGAATATTAAGGCTCATGGGCCAGAAGCTAATGTAGCTTCTTCTTCTAAGCCCAAGGGTAAGGACAAGGAAAAGAAGAAGGGTCTAATGAAAAAGAAGGCCCAAATAGGGGTCAAGGCCAAACCCATGAAAAAAAAGGCCAAAGAGAACATCAAAGGAAAGTGTTTCCTTTGTGATGAGATGAGCTCTTGAAAAAAAGCGTCCGATCTACCTAGAGTCCCTCAAAAGCAAACAAGGTATGGGCTTCCTAAGTTTGTTAGGAACTAGAAATGTGGCCGATTTATCTACTTCTTGGATATTAGATTCAAGAGCCACTAACCATGTTTGTAATTCTTTGCAGGGGTTCCAGTAAAGGAAAAGACTTCCTAAAGGCCAGTTTCAAGTTAAGATAGCAGATGGTTCCTATGTTTCAGCAGAATCAGTGGGAGTAGTTATCTTGGACTTTCCTAGTGGTCATAGGTTATATTTGGAAGATGTTTATTACATGCCAATGATTGTAAGGAACATGATTTATGTATTTTGTCTAATAAAATCTGGCTATTCCTTGTATTTTGAAAAGGTTGTTTCAATATATGAGAATAAGGATTTTATTTGTGAAGCGATAATTAAACAGGGATTGTTTTTTATAGAACCTATGAAAGGCTCACTAAACACCACATAATTGATAAAATCAAGACAATCCAATATCTCTAGCATTAATTCAAAGTATCTGTGGCATCTAAGGATGGGTCATATCAATCGTAAAAGACTTGATGAGCTACTAAAGGATGGGATCCTTATGGGCTTGGATAGTGATCCATTACCCACTGTGAATCTTGTATTGAAGGAAAATGACAAAAGCCTCATTTCCTTCTAAAGGAAGCAGATTTGAATCCACATTGGACATGGTACATCTTGATGTGTGTGGGCCCATGAATGTACAAGCTAGAGGGCGTTATGAATATTTCATAACTTTTATAGATGATTACTCAAGACATGGCTATTTGTATTTGATGCATAAAAGAGTGAATCTTTTGAAAAGTTCAAAGAATTCAAAGTCAAGTCGAGAAACAACTTGACAAGCCATTAAAAGCGACTTCGATCGGATCGAGGTGGTGAGTATTTATCTGGAGAGTCCAAAGAATATTTAATTGACAATGGAATTGTTTCCAATTTGTCGACTCCTCGTACACCTCAGCGAATGGTGTAGCAGAGGAGAAATAGAACTCTATTGGAAATGGTAAGATCAATGATGTCTTATGCTAGCCTTCCAGAATCGTTACGGGGATATGCCATACAAACGACAACATATCTTCTTAACTTTGCTCCATCCAAATCGGTGCCTAAAACACCTAGGGAGTTGTGGATCGGCGAGTGCCTTCATTGAGGCACTTGAGGACTTAGGGCTGTCCAGCCCATGTTCTAAAGCACGAATCCACAAAGATGGAACCAAGGTCGAAGTATGTTTGTTTGTAGGATATCCTACGGAACTCGAGGGTACTATTTTACAGTCCTCGTGATAGGAAGGTATTTGTGTCGACAAATGCAAACTTCTTAGAGGAAGAGTTTGTGAGAAATCACAAAGGAAGAAGTGAAGTAGTACTAAAGGAGTTAGCAATTTCATCCAAACCAAGAGTTGTTTTGGATATGATGAACAAGATGTTGAAATGGATTCAAGAGTTGAATCGAAGTGCAACTGAACATCAAGATGTGCCTAGGCGTAGTGGGAGGGTTGTGAGACAACCAGATAGGTATCTGGGTTTAGGAGAAGGCTTAATTGTCATCTCAGACCAAGAAGAAATAGATCCCGTTACGTATACACAGGCTATTAATGATGTTGATGCATGAAAATGGCTCAAGGCAATGGAATCGAAAATAGATTCTATGTATACTAATGAAGTCTGGGTCCTTGTAGATCTACCACCAGGTCTAAAAACCATAGGGTATAAATGGATTTACAAAAGGAAAAGGGGATCGGATGGAAAGGTAGAGACCTTTAAAGTTAGATTGGTAGCTAAAGGCTATACTCAAAAGGAGGGTATAGACTACGAGGAGACTTTTTCTCCGGTTGCCATGCTTAAGTCCATCAGGATTCTTTTGGCCATAGCAGCCTATTTCGATTATGAAATATGGCAAATGGATGTCAAGATCGCATTTCTGAATGGAGATCTTGAGGAGACCATTTATATGGCCCAACTAGAAGGATTTATTGAGCTAGGTAATGAGCATAAGGTTTGCAAGTTGCAAAGGTCCATTTATGGACTTAAACAAGCATCTAGGTCTTGGAACATTAGGTTTGATAAGGCTATCAAAACCTATGGGTTCATACAAAACCTAGATGAGCCTTGTGTTTACAAAAGAATACAAGAAGGTAAGGTTACTTTCCTAATCACGTATGTTGATGACATTACGCTCATCGGGAATGATGTGGGAATGTTATCTGCGGTTAAGGATGGCTGAATGAGCAGATTTTCAATGAAGGATTTGGGAGAGGCTGCCTAAGTTCTAGGGATCAAACTTATAAGGGATCGTAAGAACAAGAAGATAGTTTTGTCTCAACTAACCTACATTGAGAATATGCTCGATAAGTTCGCCATGCAAGATTCCAAGAGGGTTTCACCCTACTAGACATGGAATCAAACTTTCAAAGGAACAAGCACCTAAAACCCAAGAGGAGGTTGAGCATGCATAACATTCCATATGCTTGGCGAGTTGGTAGTTTGATGTATACAATGTTGTGCACTAGACGGATATACGCTACTGTGATGGGGACTGGTAGCGATTTCATCCAATCCAGAATGGAACATTGGATGCGGTTAAGTGTATATTTAAGTATCTTCGTGGGACGAAGAACTTAATGCTTGTTTACTCTGGAAGTAATCTTATTCCGACAAGATATACGGATTCGATTTCCAATCAGATGTTGATTCAAGGAAATCAACTTACGGTTCTATATTTACTTTAGGAGGTGGAGCCATAGTTTGGAGGAGTGTCAAGCAATCTTGTATTGCTGATTTGACTATAGATTTGAGTATGTTGCTGCTTGTGAAGCGAAAAGGAAGCGCCGGCGGAAGTTCCTAAATGATTTGGAGGTAGTTCAGAGGCGAAAAAGCCATTACACTTTTGTGATAATAGTGGGCGGTGGCTAATTCTAAGAACCTCGGAACCACAAAGTCGCCAAACACATTGAGCGAAAGTATCATCTCATAAGGAGATAATACAATGTGGAGAAGTGGATGTGGTAAAGATTCTCTGAGCAAAACCTTGCTGATCCGTTCACAAAGACTTTGACTCAAAAGAGCTTAGAGGGTCACCTAGAAGGGATGGGAATGAAGGATATGTCAAACTTGCTTTAGGGCAAGTGGGAGATTGTTGGAGTTATGTAAATATAGTGCCACGGAAAGCAAGTATATTTACATGTAACTATCTTCTTGATTCTGATTTTGTAATGAAAATATTTATTATTAATAAAACAAAAGAGTTTGGTTTTATCTGTATGAGCATTATATATCTGGTCATAAGGTACCAAGATTCATTTGTAAGTAATATACATATACATAGAGATGTATGGGAAATATGTATATTATTAGAATCTGAATTAATTGAATCACAGTTGAATAATCAAGTTGGTCGTTTGATTATGGTTTAGGCGTAGTGTTGCGATTTATCTCCATATAAGTAAAGGAGTTTACTTAAAGGGAATGATGAGTTTAAATATCATGATAGTAGTAGACTATCGATAATGGCACTATTAAATGAATGCGGAATCAAGTATGTTTTCAAGAATAAAGTGGGTCGTTACTTTAATCTTAAAACATACAACTTAAGCATTCGCTTATTATGAACCACAATCTTGATGAGTGGTGAACTCATATGTGTTTCATTACAATTCTTGATATGATCGAATGGATTTTTACAGGTATTAATCCGATTATGCGCATGTTGGAATTATTAATTGAAACATGTATCGAGAACATTCACTCAAATAAAGAGTTTATAGTGTTATCATCTCTTCTAGATGTTTTAAGGAGATTTGGTGATTAAGCTGGCGCGATGGTTTGATGGACTAGCTACCCATCAAGTCTTAACACTAATATGATATCTTATCGTTAATCACCATATAAAGTAAAATGAGAGATCTAGAAGGAAAAACCAACATAAGGGCAAAACGGTAATTTTACCCTTTGTTGTGCGGATGGCTATAATAAGGTTCTAAATAGGGTTTGCAATTGAACATATTCTCATAATATTTAATAATTCAAGAGTTCAACTAATTGTCTTTAGTGGAATGATATTTAGTTAATAAGCTAGAATTAATTCCAATGAGATTGAATTATTTATGTGCTTATTGGAGCTTGAATTATCAAAGTCCAATAAGATTCTCCACTTGGCTTTAAGGAAGGTTATCAAGCTAAGTAAGAAGTAGTTTGGAGGCTTTAGAAGTCCATAATTGAATGATGGGCTTATACTAATTAATGGTTAATTGGAAGCCCATATGTTCATTTAGAAATGGGCTTGTTTTGGTTTAATGTAATTGATTAGATTAATAATATTAAAACAATTTTTTTTAAATGGAGAAGAAGCAATTTCGAAATTGTGTTAGGTTAGATGTGTAACCACACATTTGACATTAAAATACTAAATAAAGATGGTCTTTATTATGGTTCATCATTATTAAATGGAGTTATGAACTTTTCATTTCTTCTTGCCAAAACCGAAATGGGTACTCAATTATAGGTTATGGTCTTTTCAAATAACCATTTTAAAGATAAATGAAGTAAGTCTCATTTATTGGCTATTTGATGAGTGATTAATGTAAGAAGTGATGCATTGGATGCCTCTCACTTTTTCCATTCATGCATATTTCGAAATTGAGATGTAAGAAAGGGTTCTTGCATGGTTTTTAGACATTCTCTCCTTTCATGCAAGGTAGAACCGAAATTCCTAAGTGAAAGAATTGAAAGAGTTTCAATTTTGGTTCTTCTTCTTCTAAGAAAATCTCCTCCAAATATTTCTTCCCCTTTCCCACCAAAGGATTTTGTTAACCTAGTTGTCCTTGAAGAGCAAGTGGTAAATCTAATTGGTTGAGGATACTACAACAAGGAAGAAGATAGATTGCTAAAGGAAAAGACTCAAAGGAAAAGGATTTGGATATAAGAAGGAGAGGATAGCGCAGCGAGGATTTAAAGCTGTAGCGAAGGAGTCAGTAATTCCTTTTATCTTGTTCTTGGTTTTATTATCCTTATACCATATCATGTATGGATTAGCATGTTGATTTGGATATATTGCTTCCGCTGCAAGATGATTTCTTAAAAAGTTTTGAAATCTATCGTTTCTCCATACTAAGCATGCTTTCTTTTTCCGATCCAACAATTTTTTGAAAATCCCAATATCTGTGATTGATCTTGTAACATCCCGTTACTGTTAACAAGGGCATTTTGGTAATTATGGGTCAGACTGATAGGTTTTATTGCATTCACCGATTGAGCATGTTACTGGCCTCTGATTATAGAGGAACAGGTCTATTGCATATGCATTTACACATAGGTACATGCATTCATGATTTTTCGGCACTTAATTGTGAGTAAGAACTGATTGGATTGTGAACTAACTGGACTGACTGGACTGTAATTGATTGAGTAATTAAGAGTAAGTGAGTCCGAATGACTAATTTAGAATGGTCTAAGAGTGAATGGCAACTGGTAGTGGTCTATGAGAAATTTTTGGGAAATTCGGGAGAAAATGCCCGGACCGGAAATGTTGGAGTAATGGTGATTGATTTGTATAAGATCAAATAATTGTCCAATGACAAAGGAAATATTAGGGTTATACTGTTAGGGAGTTAAAATATGAGCCATTGAAATTTAGAGACTGAAATTTGGACTAATTTGAAGACTTAGGTCTATATATAGCCTAGGTTTGAGATTTGGGGAAAGTTACCTAAGGCATTAACGTTTTTCTTCTTCCTCTTCTCCACGGTGATTTCGATTTCCTCCATAGGTAAGGATTCTTCAATCTTTCCTCTATGGTTTTCTTCCTATTGTGGTAGCCTAACTGATTTATTGTGATTGATGAAAGTTGAGAAGGATTGGAGTGAGTTATCGTTGGTTTGAGAAAGTTTTAGGGTTTACGGCGATTCTTAGAGATTTGTGGATTTGAGCATGATTGGTAAGTGGTTATGGTTTTAAAGTTGTTATTAGTAGTTGTTTCAAGTATTTATGGCATTTATTGGGTTAGATTGAGTGGTTAGAGTGTTAATGGAGGTTTTAAATAGCATTAATGGCGGAAAATCGATCGGAGAAGAAGGTGGCGCGGTCGCACGTCGTGACGTCTGGCGTGCCTCGCCGCGGCAAATAAATTTAGTTTTCGCCGCGACTCGCCGCGCTCGTCGCGGCGGCGAGCGCCTGGAGATACGTCGCGATGAGCGACGAAGAGGACGCACGCCACGGCGAGCGTGCTTCACGCCGCGGCGAGTGGCCCGTATACATCGCGACGAGCGGACATAGGTCCCGGCGAAGATGGCAATTCTGAAGGGATGATTGTTAGTATATTGGGCATAATTTATGGTATAGACCTCCGATTGAGGTGATTCCTAATTCGTTATGAACTAGAGAAAGAGGTCTACAATTGAGAATAATTATAGGAATTAGAATTGATTTAAGTGACATTGATTTATAGAGAATAAGGTTGATTATAGTTCATAGTGTGACCTAAATACTGAATTGAGACAATTGGAGTTTAATTGGGATTTTCAATAGAGGTTTTGACCCGATGGATAGGAAATTTCTATGGGGATTATGAATT
Source organism: Erythroxylum novogranatense (assembly GCA_029891385.1). Taxonomy (NCBI): domain Eukaryota; kingdom Viridiplantae; phylum Streptophyta; class Magnoliopsida; order Malpighiales; family Erythroxylaceae; genus Erythroxylum; species Erythroxylum novogranatense. The sequence continues at coordinate 86,481,315 of CM057227.1, read as the reverse complement.
GAGGAAATTGAACCAGATTATAGGATTGGATCAATTATTGTTGACCAATTGAGCGAAGAGTTAGATTGGGATATAAGAGTTATCAATTGGGTTTTAGCGCCGGGAAAATCGTGAACATGCATTGTACATCATCTCACTGAGACATATGCATTACTGAATGGTTTAATTGAGCATCTAGTAATGGGACTGTATTTTTACTGTTATAGAGGCGCCGTTGGATCGTCGTTCCACGGACATAGCTGGAACTTCCAGGCAGTAGCTCGGAAGTTACAGGTGAGTAACCTAGTTGGTTTCTCAAATTCCTGACTGTTTAAATGCTCAACGTGAATTACTTGCCAAATGTGAAACTGTATGACTTCTGAAATGTACATGATCAGATGGTATGCCTCTACTGTATTAGACTGTGAAATTGCATGATCACTTTCTACTATACTGGATTGGATTACTGTACTGGACTGAATTACTGTATGTTACTGAGAAATACAATACTGGGCTTTTATAGCCATACACTGAATCACTGAATACTGAATTACTGAACACTGCATTGCATGCATAAATGCATGATCAGATAATGGAATGTGACCCAAGTTGCTATCTTCACTGAAAAGAGCCTTGAGCTCGAATACTGTACTGACCGGGCTTAGCCCGAGGGGAGAAATCCCTGACGCGTCCTCCACTGAACACTGACTGAGCACTTGGGCACAATACTGAATAACTGGAAAGAGTCTCATATGCATTATATACATGACTGATTGAATTGCCACATTGTGTGATGATTAATGAACTGCGTGATATCATGATTTGCTGTAAATTGTGATGTGACACTGTGAACTGTTCTATACTATTGTAAATTATTACTGATACTGTAAATTGTTACATAATACTGTTAATTGAATATTACTGTGCCATGCTGTACGCAATTTGCGTAATGCATGATTTGAGTGAACCATCGATGATGGTTTCTCACTGATTTCAGAAACTCACCCAAAATTGCAACCTATTTTTCAGGACTGATAGAATAGACCCCTAGCTCCGGAGATAGCCTTTTCCTACCGTGCGAGCGTGCTGGCAGGAGAAGCGATGGCACACAGGTCGGTCAGCTGGGTTAGATTTTGAGGATGACTTAGGATAGATGTTTGTATCAGTTTCCTTTTTGGTTTTGTTTAGGGGACTGATAGACTTGTCTATTCTGTTCTTTGGATAGTATGTCAGTTGATATTATGATTTTAAAATTTAGCGGTTTCTGATATTGTGTTATGTTATGGTTTTAAATTATTGCGATTCCATGTGGATATTATTGGGAAATGTTCTGATGGTGCACCTTCATCGTGGGATTTGTATCGGAGTGACCTTCGGGTTTCCCGATGTGTATCCTAATTTGAGGGGGCGCTATAGATCTGTTCAATGCGGCTTTATCAGTTCACTATTTGAGTTTAGTAGTCAGAATTGTCTGTTTATTTCAGAATTGTCGGTATAGTATTCATTTATGCCTGTCTTTTTCCTCGAATAAACACAATGTATCCTTATAGGAATCTAAGGTCTCCAAGACTTTAAACAATTGCGATTATAACACCAATACCATTTATCAAAGTCAATTCAATTTATCTTATACCGTTTTAACATATTGTCTCAGTTCATCACACACTGTCCACTCTCCAAGGGTATGCTTATCATCAGTACCAAATTCCTCAATTATTCATATAGTTCTTTTTTTTTTTTACTTTTCACTGTTCAACAATTTCAAACACATTCCATTTAGTCACTCCCATTTACTCACCTCACATAATTCCCTATTAGGGTCTTGTTGACTTTACCATACATCATTCAACTTTTTCAGTGAGTACACAAGCAGCATATTTGCAATCCCTTTATGAAGATAACAGTACATCACGTCATTGTCAGTTTCCCTTTAGAACTTCTTGTCTCTACTCATTTTCTCTTTTCAATCGATTTCCCGTCATTCACATCAACATATGCCAATACTTAGTCATCCGTACTTGGACTTCCATAAATTTCACTTTATTTGAGTATTTCACTTCGCAGTTCGGGACTATTTTCTTCTTAGTTTCAAATCAAGATTTCTTAACAGTTTTGCATCACATATGGAGATCTATTCACTTCACATTGCAATAAAATCACTTCAAATTAAAATTCCACTTACGTAGTTGGATACTTTACATTTCTGTACACACAATACAGATAAATGTCCAAATCTCCTCTTGAGATATGACTCAATTTCACTTTTGATTTCGTCCGTGCTTCTTTTTGTTTGACCACTAATCTTGCTACCGTCATTATACTGTTCACGGAAGTCTCATCAGCCAATTGGTGTCTCTAATTGCTTTTCAATCATTCTCAACTATATGCACTATCTCACTCAAAACAATTTTATGCCATAATTTAAAGATCAAAACAGTCCTTGCACTAAGGTTCCATGTGACAGTCACATAAACACTTTCTTTAACACTTATTCCGTAATCTACACCTCACCAGAACTTATTTCATCATATCCAGAAGCAAATTAGTAACCTATACAATTTAGACTTCCATAAAACTCCTTTCCGTTTATGCTAATCCTCAAATAGAGGACTGATGCCATAATATTTTTTTTTGTTCATTTCCTCTCATAAAGGTACATTCAGTCCTCTTATGTCTTACTTTCACCCATTATGAACTTTACACTTATAGAAACTAAGTCATCGACCATTTCCTCTATTCTTTCCATGTATATGTCACATAAGTTTCATGCATCATGATCACCTCACTATCCAGTATATACTCCCAACGGTAAATCAACGTAAATGCGACAACTCTCTTTATATATCACCATCCTTGTTTCATTAGCATTTTCATTGTTTCACTATCTTTATCCTTGTTTTATTTCCCACACGTCATTGTACTTTTTTTTACATAGTTTTCTTCTTATATCATGAATGTGTCAGCTTGACCTTTTACGGTCATATCCACTTGGCTTATATACTGTCATCGGGTTATTGCTACGTATCTTTGTATTTTTTTGAAACACTCCACGATAGGGTATTCACAGTCCCCAAAACACGACAAAATCGGTAATACAACTCCACTGTATCTCTATCTATTTACCCATCCATTTACCATTTCTGTGTCCATATACATCTTTTCAACCAATCCAGAATTTCCCGATATACAATCGGTAGAAATTGTAAGTCTGTCTTTTTCCCTTACGATCTTATTATACTGATTTCCAAACTTTTAGCACCATATTCGCATAACCATTTCAGTCTCAAGCTTATGCGCTCATAATCATACCCGTTTCACGAGTTCATTTCAGTTTATCTGTACACTTTTCTCTCACCATTTCTACTTTTCTTACCCTACTAGGCACTTTGCTCTTTCGGTTCTTTCGGTTCTAAGTTGGCCAATTCTGGTACAATATTGCTCTTATTACAATCTCACTATCATCATCTCTATGATATCTACTGATGTCTAACACCAATACAGTGAATCAATATCTGCCTGATCGGACCATATACTCTTTGCTCATTTCCAGTTCCCATTTCGTCGAAGATACAAGTCAGAACTCTAATTACCTCATCATCCCGGACTTTTCATCTTACTTAGTCCTACTATAACCAGTATGCTTCTCATATCTCCAGTGGACCTCTCCAAGTTCTAGACATATTCGTTTCTGTCGCCATCATATTGCCACTTTAATCCGGGAATTCATTGTAATATCACTTTTTTCCTTAATCAGTCTAAGCCAACATAGTCATTCTAACAACAATACATTATAATTCTCATTATTGATGCTTCCTTTTTCCCCTTCCTCATTGCCCATACACATTCATAGGCTCGCATTCTAATACGGTCTCACTTTTCTCTCACTTAGTCACTTAACACGTATGCACACGTAGGATTTATCCTCGTGCGACACAAACTAGGGATCAGTTACTACGGTCTGCAACGACATGACTCAAATGCATGCAACTTGACCTATGTTTCAGACTGTGCCCAGATACATTCGTATTGCTGGGCTCTGATACCACAAATGTAGCACCCCATTCCCGCGAGACCCGAACCCGACATCGACGGTGATATCCGAGCCTGCGACCCACGAGGGTGGTATGTTAGAGCAGTCAATGCAGTTTAAAAAAAACTCATTATGCTATTTTTGTTTTTGAAAACAGTCGAATGCGAGGAAATAATAAACAGTTCAGGCCCGTGATACGAAAACCCTTTTCAGTCATACACTTTATCAAAAACCACATTTCAATACAATATTTATCAATTAGGGCCCTCAAACAATTCAGTACTTTATTTTTACGGAATATAAATTTACACATAATGTAGCGCCCCCTCACCGTAGGGTACACACCGAGACGCCCGTGGGTCGTTCCGACGCATAACCCACAGTAAGGAAGTGCTACGATCGCAAACGATCACTAAACACTCGCATGGCATCAATAAAATAAACCACAACATGCAATTCACTAAAATTTAAAACCACAATATTTCTTTCATTTCACAATATCAATCCAAAATATAGACAAGTCTATCAGTTCCCTACAACTATATACAACAATCCAAAAAGGGAAACTGATAAAAACGTCTATACTATGTCATCCCAAAAATATAAATGTTATTCCAGCTGACCGACCTGTGATCCATCGCTGCACTTGATCACGAACTCTCACTGCAGGAAAACTATCACGGGAACTAGAGTCCTACAGACGCTGTCCTAAAAAATGTATTGCAATGTTGGGTGAGTTTGCGAACTCAATGAAAAACCATCATCGATGGTTCACCCAACTCATGCATATACACATAATATATATCTCATAGATATGTTTTAACACAATTTACAACACTATAAAACTTTACATAATTTACAGTTACACTATCACATATCTCGGACATATCAATTCACACTTTGCACACATCACACGTATTCACAATTTCGCTACATCGACAAATGCATAATGCATGCAATTTCTCATTTATGATGTCGTTGACTGGCGTCAATGTTCACATTTTGGCAAGTAGGAGAGCCCTCGGGTATGCACTACTGACCCACTCACTTTAGAAATAGAAGAGCCCTCTGGGTATGCACTATTTCCTTTTTGGCCTCAGGCCCATTCACTGATATCGAGCTTAAAGCTCTGATCACTAAGCTCCACTCACAACTGATTAATTACCACTTATGTTCATGCTTAGCATGCACTAACACTTGCACGTTCTCTAACACATTTATCTCACTTCGCTCACTTGTCACAATCAAACACTTACGCGCAATTATATACACTGATTCTCAATTCACAGCTATTCACATTTCTATATCACACTTGATGCAATCACAATCACTTATCACATTTAGCTCATTCACTTCACATTTATATCACTCACTTTTACACTTAATTCACACACATTCACCGCACATTTAATCACATAAAAGTCGAGGAACCAACTAGGTTACTCACCGTAACTTCCGAGCTATTGCACGGAAGTACAAAGAATGTCCGTGGTGCGTCGATCCAGCGGCGCCTCTATAACAATTCAAATGAATTATCATCATTACTTGCTCAATTAATTCAATTCAACGATGCACATGTCTCAATTCAAACTATATGATGCATGACCATGATTTCCAGCTCTCTAGTCCAATTTCACTAACTCTCACTTCATCAGCACAATTCACTATTCACTAGGTCCATCTCATTCTCTATTTCATAATTCTCCAATTCATACTCAAATTGGTCTGATCGACAATTCACGATCCCTCTAGATATCATTCAACTCTCAATAATACTGCACTTGAAGACTTCTTTCTCTAGTTCACAATGAAACAAGAATGCTCTCAATAGGAGGTCTACACTAAAAGATATGCTCAAAAGACTCAACTAATTCACTTCAGCATTTCACTCCTCGTCGCGACGTTTGACCACTCGTCGCGACGTATAGGTTGCTCGTCGCGGCGCCTTCCTACGGTTCGTCATGACGCACAAGACCACGCTCATCGCGACGTCCCAAGCAATTCCCACGCTCACGCTCGTCGCTACGTGAAATTGACATTTAATTTATTCGTCGTGACGTACGACTGGTTCGTCTTCTTCGATTCTCATTTCCACCATTAATACTCTTAACTCAACATTAAAAACACTCTAACTACCCAGATTCCTCACATTTATGCTCATCAATGCAACAATCACAATAAATATCAACCTTAAGCACATTAAAACTTACCAAATCACCGAATCGGACGAAACCCTAAAACCACCAAAATCCACAGCTCTTCCTCTCTTCTTCCTCAACCACTATGATTCTCCACTAACAAGCTAAACATCAGCCTCTCCAACGATCCAGCAAATATCTAGCCACAAGGAAGAGAAACTAACGAAATCTCCAAGAGGAAGGAACAAAATCGTCGACGGCAACGAAGGAGGAAGAAGAAAATGAAGGGAAGATGTTTTATCCCTCATTCAAACCTAACACATATATATATATAGGGTTTAATTTAAACCTATAAATCAAAATCCTCAAATTCATTCAATCTCATTCTCTAAATTCCACTGGCTCTTCACAAAAATTCTTAAACGCTTAACTCTAAATTTTCAAGCTGATTGCCACTCACTTTCGGAACCGGAATCTAAAATTAGTCTCTAAGTCAATTCCACGGTCCGAGCTCATATCTCTAAAAATTCCAGAAAAATTTTCATAAATTCACAAAAATATAAAACACTCGATTCTATGCTCAAATCTCAATTTTCAACTCCCAAAATTCAATTCACACACTAACTCATTTATCTGACTCAATTTCTCTCAAATTCTCAATCAAGTCACAATCCACCGATTTAACTCTTCAATTCTAATTATTCCTCAATTCTCGATAAATCACTCTTCACTCAACTCACAATCTAACTCGAGGGACTACTCAATTACACTTATCGCAATTCTCAATAACTCATATCTCACACAAATTTCACAATTAAATCTTTGGAATAATCATGAATGCATGTCACTATATATGCATGTGCAATTAACTCATGTCACGATGCGAGAATCACTAAGCGTGCAATTCAATTATGAATGCACTTTCGCTGCTCACTCATCAAATTACCGATATGCCCATCACACGGTAGCAGGATGTTACATAATTCAAAATGACACAAATCACGGCGTGAACTGATCCCGACTTCAAACACCGACTCCCATTGCGGTAATCATACTCCGTTCCACTAACGGGTACTCTTCAATACCGAAAATAATTGCAATGTTGGGTGAGTTTGCGAACTCAATGAGAAACCATCATCGATGGTCCACCCAACGCATGCATATACAATCAATTCATATCATAGCACATATTAACGCATTCCAAATTATCCCATGCATTGCCAATTTTACACATATAAGGCGTATCGCCTGTCACACAAATCACATTTTATCATTCATATATATGATGCACATGTGAAACTTTTCCATTTTTATTTCGTTGTTGTGACCGTGCGTCTGAATTGTCCCAGTGACAGGCATATTGCGTTAAGCCTGAGGCTCTGATACTCGTTGGGCGTGATATGCCCTGATACATTGAGCCAGTGGCTCTGTAAACATTGGACCAGAGGTCCTGTGCGTTGAGCTTAAAGCTCTCATATACATTGGGCATAGCCTTGATCATCGAGCTGAAGCTCAGAATTACGTTGGCTCCACCGGTCACAACTGCCATTATCTGATCATGCAATTATGGATGAATGCATATGCCTCGTTTTACAATAATTTGTGTCACAACCTAATACACTAAGTCCAATTTCACACTTAACCAATTCACTTTCAATTATGCACATTTAACACTTCTATAACACATTCCAAATATTTCAAACATCTGTGGTTCGAAATCAATCAAAACAAACACACATAATCCTTCCTTAACTCCACATGGCAATCGTACATGAAATTAAACACTTATAGGTTGAGAAACCAACTAGGTTACTCACCTATTACTTCCGAGCTAACGTCGGAAGTCTACCTTCACGTCGGTCGATCGGCGCTCGGTTGGGCCTCTATAAGAACCAGAGAATAAAACGATCACTAATTGTTCAATCCGAACTAGTAATGATGCACATGTAAGTGTAAAATGCATGTTCATGATATTCCCGGCCCTATTACCATTTTTTTCTGTTAGAAAAAATTTGTTTAAAAATTTGAAATCCAATGACGCTGACGACGCTCAATTTGGTCCTGTATAGGTCCTCAATTAAATAAAACAGTGAGTAAAGGCTCCGTTACCCGGGCCCATGACAATTTTCCGTCCACAAATCCCCAATTTCTAAAAAAAATGAAATTAAATAATCAATGAATCCGATGCCTCAAGAATCAGGTCAATCGGACGTCGGACGGAAAAGTTATTCACGAAAGAAACCAAATTTCAAATAAAACAATTAATATATCTATATCTATCAGCCCTTATTTCCTCCTTTTTTTCCTGTTTTCCAACCGAATTTCAATCCTCTATAACTTTTTGTACACAATTCATAAAATTGCAAACCATACCTTGTTGGAAATATAATGCAACCCTTTACAAGTTTCATTTAGACCATTCAAATTAATTCCACCCCTAAGGGTGTCAAAAATCCCATGAAAGCTACTGCTGACTCGAAGTCACTCAACACAGTACAGTATCTTGTAAATTCAGTAAATTTCATTCTCTTCAGTCCAAACAATTACAAAATAAATATTCTCAGAAAGATCACAATGTGATCTACAACTTTCATGAACAATATGAAATCAAATTCAATGGTTAACTAGGCCAAAAAATTCAGTGAATGCTGCTGCCCCTGCAAGTACTCAATCTGGACAGTAATGTTCTAAACAGTATATCTCCTTGCGCAAATGTCAAATAAATGCATAATTTATACCTATGGAAAGATCAAACACAATGATACACTTCTCATGAAGGGCTTCAAAGCCAATTCCATCTCTAACAAGCTTAAAACTTTCATGCAATTTACTGATCAGGGTAGCAGTCAATAACCTCATGCAGGTATAAATTTTGAAAATTCATTACTCCCATATCTGATCTCCAAATATTACATGCTATGTACCATTTTCAAGATAATTGTTTCCTCTACAACTCTTCAGAAGACAATTTAAGCCAATTCAATTTACAGAAATTTCAAAAATTTCTTCTACTCAGATTGTGCACCAAATCCACCCTTACTCTAGGTTTCCACTACATTGCACAAAATCAGTCAATATTCCACAGTGCATATCTCCAAATACACAGATCGAAAAATTGAAAAATCAGTGGAAATGGAAAGATAACGTAATAAGCTTCAATTTTAATTCAGACCATTTTCCCTAATTCCATCCCAATTAATTTAGAAAATTCAGCAAAACACTTAGGTCATAGTTTTGGTTACTGTTCATTCCAGCCATCAACAGTAACTTTCCATGCTAAAATTTACCCTCTTAAGACAAAAATTAGACAACACTTATTTCACACAAGAATGTAGCCAACAAACCAAAGTTTAATTGGGCACAAACCCCACCTCATTTGCATAACCACACAATGAGTTATGCTCAAAAGCAGATCTGATGAGGGCAAAACTCAAATTTTCCAGCTTTACTTCTCAAATCAATTCCTTTCTTTCCAATGTCTATTCTACTTCACTTAGCACTCAATTTACCTTCCTATTCAACCAAAATTTCATCAAACACATCACCTCAACATAACCTATAAAATTTCAGCATCATATTCAATCATTTTCTTTTAATTCTTATTCATCTAATATCACTACAATCATTTCAAACTATGACATTCAAACACTAATCATCTTCAACCTCATTAATTCTTCTATAAACATGCCCAACAATTCAAACCATATGTTTCATGTCATTAATGCATCATACATCATATTTCATAAACAATCACTTCCAATTCATGCAATTAACTATGAATTCATGCATTAAATACATAAGTAAAACTTAAACCATACACTTAGCTAATCAAAGCTTTCAACTTTTCAATTCTCCAACTATTTTACTTCTTCTCCATCCCATGCAAGGTTATCATCAAGGTAAGAAGGTAGAAGCTTTAAGTTTGCAAGCATGCAAGAAAATCACTCAAGGTTGGAGGAAAACAACAATTAAATCAAGGAAAATTTGAGAGAAATCCGATGAGAGGCAAAGGAGGAGGGTTTTCGGATGGTTAAATAAAAAAGCAAGGAAACTTGATTTTTCATGCTTTAATTAAGACAACAACGAGAGAGGAAGCAAGTAGCATAAGACAAAAGCATTTATTCATGGGGACAAGTGGCAATTCTAAGGAAAAAGACAAAATAGATATAAAACAAAACTCTTGTATAGGATTTAGAAACCTACTACAATTTGACCCATTCGGTTTAATGGCCCTAATTTAAATTCCAAAATAAAATACCCAATATGACAGTGCCATTGGGTAGCAATTTTCATCTAGAAAAGCAAGGTTCGCCACTTGGCGATTTTTGATCAGGAAATTTTCTCGAAAATTCTAGAAAAATTCCTGAAAATCTCTGAAAATATAAAACACTCAATGGCGCACTCAGAATAATTTTTCAAACCCAATAGCTACGTTAATCACAATAAAATTGCCTTAGGCACAAAAATCGGGAATGTCATGTATGCATGTACAGTAATTTTAATTGCACAAATGATACTGTGTATCAATCCAATAACGCATGAACAGTACTAATTAATCCCTATCAATCTCATCCTATGACAAATTTACTATTTAACCCTTCCTGACGGGTGTGGGATGTTACAGTGAGGCATTTGAAAATAAGTAGGTTAGTCAGCAGTCATAAGACAAGGTTAAATCTTACTTTAATAAAGCTAAATGAGATTGTCGTATAAAGAGGTTGGTGCATCTTATAGGACAAGTTTGTGCTCGAAGGAAAACCTTTGTAACAACTGTTTATTAGAACATTAAGATCGAGATAGTAAAATTATGCAGGCATTAGTGAGCCTTGACTAATATTCGATATGCAAAAAAATGGAACAAGGCAAAGACTTACAAATAGGTAAGGATGAAAAGGGCAATGTTAAGCATTGGCATGTTGTGGAGCACATTGACGGAAATCTTCATCGCGATGCAAGATTCAGAAATGAGACTAAAAAAAGGCTTTAGATTGACATTAGGTGCAAGGTTAGCTTGATCACAAACATGACGGAATTTGCGAGAGCTCCAAGGTAACTTATTTAGGAGAGTTTCATACCTTGTATGAGCTGACTTAGCTAAGGCTTGGTTCTTAAAGGACTAAGGATTTAGGGTATGCTCAAATAGACAAACCATGGCTAATGGATATGGCATGGGAAAACATTGGATAGACCAATGCATTATTAGCTTAATGACTCATCATTAACGGACAAAGATGAGGAGATCTTGGATGATGTGGCCGATAAGATCACAGAGGTTAAACATCAGCTCCAAACGATAAAGATCACGCTAGAGAATCTTTTAAAGATTGTAGACATCTTCATGGATATAGATAGATCATTCCTATATAGTGTAATCTTTTATCGTATTATTATTATGTAGCTTAATCCTATTAGATAGAGTCCTAATTATATGGGCTAATCATGGGCATATGGATTTTGATAATAATTGTTTGAGTTAACAATTTCCCCAATAGTACCTGGTATTGAAGATTAAAGTGATCCAAGCAAAATTTGATGATGCATTAAAGGTATTCGAAAATTTGAGAAGAATAACTCGAATATGTGAAGAAAAATGTGTAACGTGTATGAGAAATGAAAGTAAAGAAAATTTTGAGGAATTATACTGATATTAATTATATCGTATGGATTTGGAGATTCTATAGTATGCAATGATATTATATAAGAGATTTGAGTGAATCCAATGCAGTAGGATAAAGTGATTTCCTATATATGGAGACAACTAAAGTCCTATGAGTTGATTATTAGATACATGATTTAGAGACACTATAGTAGTGATTGTTTTGAAGTTTGGAGATAGTATATGTAAAGGAATATCTGAGATGTATATATATAAGTACAGATCATAAAAGCTTGAGGCTATCACTGAATTGAGGGAATTGAACATGAGACCGAGAAGATTGATATAAATACCAAAAGACCACGATTGTACAAGTGAGAAATTCCAAGTAAGGCTATGTGTTATATCAGATACCCTAAGCAGAAACTCGATATTGAGGATTATCAGAACTAGAGTAAAAAGAAGCATAGAATTTGGGGCTTGGTTTATCCCAAATTAAGGATTCAGGAATTGAGAATTTTATTAAGAAATTGAAAATGGATCTAAATTCTGAGTTTAAATTGGAAGATGAGGTTTTGTGATCGAAAAGGAGAAATATGTATACCTAATAAAGAGATAAAGGAGTTAGTGGATTAATACCGAAAGTATGGAGTAAAGTGAGACAGAAGTTAGAGTAAAGTGTACTGATACTATAGAGATGTGAACTATAAAGAAAAGGATGAAATGTTTATAAGAGTATCACCTCCCCAAGTTGTGTGTAGATTGAGTGCAAAATGTCAAGTATGTTAAGAGATATCTATATGATTTGATATGGGTGTTATCGACACAGGAAGTGGGGAAGGTGTGAGTAATCTGAAACCTAATGAGGAACTCGTTAGGAAAGTGAATGATTAAATAGGTGATTGAAAGACTTGATGAGTCTTTTGATAGTGATCATTTGAAAGAAATTATTCAAGTGAAGAAGTTACTATGGAGACTGAGGAAAACAGAAGAAAATGTTACCACCATTTGGTTGACCATTCAGGTGAGAATTTCGGGGATGAAATTCCTTAAAGGAGAAGAATTGTTGGACCTCGAACGTTTCATAGAAGTTAGAACTACTTGAATGAGAAATTTTGGAGATTAGTCATGAGTAAAGAACAAATGATGAAAATTCATGAACCAAGAAATGATAGGCAAAGGTAAAGTAGTGAATGAGAGATGTGGATATGTTCAAGTTTTGCTTTGGTGTTTCTGGTGGATAAAAGATTTTGAAGTGAGAAGAATTAAGGTGAAAGTTAGAAGTAGAATGAAAGCAAAAATGAAGTTGAATTGGTGTAGTAAGTTGATGAAGAATATGTATATATGTGTATGTTCTGTTATTGGTATGCATGATTAATCATGGGCTATAAATTTCTTTATAGGTGATATTGATTTGAAATGAAGTTGAGAATGAGGAGTAAATGAAGGGGAAAAGATGATCTTAGTTTGATTTGTGTTAAGGAAAGATTGTGAAACAAAATGGATGGTTGATCTGGAAAATGTTTATAGAGTATGCTTCAGTCTTTTAGCCACAACGTTTCTCTAGTTATCCAAACGAGATGATTCTTAATTTGGATTAAATTAGAAACATATGGCTACATTTCTTATGAAGACATCAAATTTAAATTCTATCTTTAAGAATCTCAAAATTTTTCATGAAGTAGAGAACTGGGTGCAGTACATTGGATGAATGTAAAAATTCATGTTCTGTATTTGAGGGAAATTTTGGATTAATCTAGGCTGATTTGGGCAAAGGTGTCTTCTAGAAATTTCTAGATCTTTATTTTAACTTTAAAAAGATATATAGTACGAAAGTTTTGGACTTCTAGGCTGAAAGTTATGGCCCTATAAAGGAAGATGTATCATCTGTCTTTTCGCTTCTTCTATGTTTTATATCTTCTATGTTTTACTTCTTCTGCCTTTTGCTTCTTCTATGTTTGGTTTCTTCTACCTATTCACTTCTTCTACGATGATGTCATCTTCTTCTATGTTTCTTCTGTGCTGACATCATCTTCTTCTGTGTTTTGCTTCTTCTATGATGATGTCATCTTCTTTTGTGTTTTGGTTCTTCTGTGTTTTGGTTCTTCTGTGTTTTGCTTCTTTTATGATGATGTCATCTTCTTCTGTGTTTTGTTTCTTCTGTCTTTTTGGTTCTTCTGTGATGACGTCATCTTCTTCTACGTTTTGCTTCTTCTATTTTTTCACCTGGCCTATCTTCTTTTCTATTTTAGACCCTTCATTAGATAGAATCTGTAACACCCCACTCCCGCGCGACCCGACATCGACGGTGATATCCGAGTCCGTGCGCCGCGAGGGTGGCCTGCTAAAACACTCAATCAGTAATCGGTAATTTTTTTTTACATAACAATATATGCGGAATTCAATGCCCAATTTGGGACCTCATTCAATCAAATATGATTTCATTATACACAATTTCCAATAGCCACTCGGGCCCATTTCCCAAATACCAATATACACTTCATCACATAAATAAAGAAATGCATTGCAGATGCGAACTGATCCCGACTTCTATCCTTCACTTGAGTCCTGCAAATATACTCTCGTTGCCCTAACGGGGTATTCTTCTGATCCTAAAAAATAATTGCAAATTTTGTGGGAGTTTTATGAACTCAGTGAGTGACCATCATCGATGGCTCACTCATCACATATCACATAAGACATACATTCATAAATCACATTTCATTATAAATTTTTTTCCAATATCGCACATGTTCATATTGTTTCACATTCAATCACTGAACCAATCTCACTTTATTTCCTATATCACAGTATTACCCATATTCATATCATTTCATTAACAACCATATTGAATCTCATAAACTTGTTCATTTATTTCACATTCAATATCATTTAATCATTTATGTCATGCATACTCAGTGTATACGAGACTCACTTTCCAATTGTTACTTTGTTGTGACCGAGTGCCTGAACTATCCCATATAGGGCTCATTGATAATTGTCCCATGTAGGGCTCATTGATAACTGTCCCATGTAGGGCTCATTGGTCACTGTCCCATGTAGGGCTCATTGATAGCTATCCCATATAGGGCTCAATAATCGTTGAGCTTGTAGCTCTGATCGGTGGCTACTGTAATCACAACGGCCATTATCTGATCATGCATTCATATATGTAATGCATATGTCACAATGTATCACCCACAATTATCTATCCCTTTCAATCACTTCTCATATCATCGAACTTTAATCCGACATTCTACCCTTGAAGTGGAGCATTTCACAGTTTCGTTCATATCCAAATACACATTTGTCAATCAAATAAGTATAAGGCATTTTTTTGCCTTTCACCAAATCAAATTATTCACTCAAATGCATATGGAATACGTATGTCGAAATAATGCAATATTTCAATCACAATCAATCCCAAATAGTTCACAATCACACAAATAGTTCACAATCACATTTTAATCACAAACCTATTTATGCACATTTCAAACATGGAGGGTCCAAATTCACAGACAATTTGCACTTCTATGTCATAATCTCCAATTTCATCGGACCTTCTGTCCGGAATTCATAATCAAACTCAATTCACTAACCCACCATTATTCACCATAGTTTTGTAAGGACAGAATTCTAAGAACATAATAATTGAGGAACCGTATAGGTCTCTCACATCATATCCATGCTTGAAACTCGTCCAAAACATCAATTTCTCCATTACTTCTTTTCTTCATCAAAGTTAAAATTTCCTAAACCATAATTACCCAAATTCAACATCACATACTGCATAAACACTAAAATTGAGCTTAGGAAACACAACCCTATACCAATCTTAAGCCATATGAACCAAAACCCTCCAAAAATTAACAAATCAAAAATCTCAATCTTATCTTGATCTTTCACCAATCAATGAATTTCTTGGCTTGGATGGAAGCTCTCATCATCCTCCACGTTTTTCTCTTCTTGAGCACCATGAAAATCCCTCTTGAAGGGCTTAGAAAATTAAGACCTAGTTTTGCTTTTCTTCTTCCTCCTTTCTCCACCTAAAGCTCTCACTCTTCTCTCTTCTTCTGTTTCTCTTCTGTTTTTTCTAAGTCCCACGATAACTCTCTTCTTCTTCTATTTAAACAAAACCCCACTTGTCTGATTTACCAAAATGCCATTAATGAGTGCATAATGTCCAATTTGCCCTTACATATAAGGCTTATAACTTAGAACCTTAAGTGATCGTCCAACAATGCCCTTCCTTTATGCCTTAAAAAGATGACACCGTCACTCCTTAATTCGATCAGGTAAAAGAAGAAATATGATAAAACTTTCTCCTAGAGAAATGTTCTTCTCTGTCTGAGCTTTCTATAGAAACCAAAATCGCTCAATTCAGTTCAGAAATGAAGAAGTTATGGCCAAAGCACATTCGGACAAAAACTAAATCAAGACTGAACACTACATGTAATTTCACTCCAGAAGCTGAACATCTTAGATGCTAAATTGTCGATCTGCTCCTTCAGATAACTTGTAGATCCATATCTCTAGTTTCATTTGAAACAAGAATCTGATTGATTGGACCTCTATAAATTAAGATATCTCCAAAATACTGAAGTCTGTTCAGACCAAAACTAAATCAAGACTGAACACTACATGTAACTTCACTCTAGAAATTGAACATCTTAGAGGCTAAATTGTCAATTGACTCCTTAAGATAACTTGTAGATCCATGTCTCTAGTTTCATTTGAAATAAGAATCTGATCGATTAGAGCTCTATAGATTAAGATATCTCTAAAACAATGAAGTATGTTCAGAAAAATATCTAACTCATAACCTTTTAATCGATCCTCCCATTTGGATTTGATCTGTCATTTTCAATTCAATGCTCGGTCGGTCAGCCAGCTCTTGCTCGGTCGATTGGCTAGCTCTCTCTCGGTCGGTCAGCCAACTCTCTCTTGGTCGATCGGCTAGTGTTCGCTCAGTCAGTCGGCCAGCAGAGGTCGGTCCGCCATCAAAGGTTTCCTAGTCCAACATCCTATCTTCCAACTTTCATAACTTTTGACTCAGAACTCCAAATTTTATAAACTTGGTATCGATGGAAAGATAAAAGAACACTCTACAACTTTCATGAAGGACTTAAAAACCATATCGACTTCAAAAGTGGTCAAAAACTCCACACAAGATGGCTGATTGATCAGCCCACCTGAACAGCAACAGAACTTCTAGACCTCATAAGTTTCTACGCCCTTGTCCAAAATTTCCGTACTTTATATCAATGAAAAGGTAAAAACATAATCTACCACTTCCATGAGAACATAAAGCCAAAATCAGTCTCTATAATGGTCGAAAATTCAATCAAACTTTCTGTCCTAATCAACTCTTCCTGAACAACTTCCAAAATCGATCATAACTCCTAGCCCCGATATCGAAAAATTGCATACTTTATGGCGTTAGAAAGCTGGAAATATCAGCTACAACTTTCATTAAGACCACTTTGACTAATTCCATCTAGATCAGTACAATTTTGCCGTTGAAGTTTCTGAACACCATTCCTACACTTGGGATGGTTTAGCAACACATCAACTTCACTTATTCCCAATACCACATACATCGCAAACTCAATTTAAATCTCCCACATGCCAAACCAACACAAATAATCGATTGTAGAGGATATGCGCATAAGCATTCCTCAATCACACAAGTCATACAAAATCTCATACAATGTCTATTATTAACACAATCAGACACAAAACACCCATTTCATGTACTGCCCTCAAAGTAACATTGCAATTGTTCCAATTAACATTACCCAAGTAAAACATTAAACACCACTAATTCCTCATTCCGAAGTGCAAGCATTCATGAATTAAATGCATATATATATTGTTAGGACCCGATCTGGAGACCGGTGCCCCAACCCGAAAACGAAAGAAAACGAATCACAAAGAGGCGGAACGAATAAACGATTGATCACAAAGCGAAATAAATCATTAACGAATCGAAAGCCAACTTGGAAGCGAAGCATACAAACAAAGTCAAATCGAATTGGCTTGGAGACAACCAAACAAACGATCACGAATCACAAATCGAATCGATGCATTCAAACTGAAATACAAGTACCGACATCCGTGAACAAAATCTTAGAAATCACTGTCGCGTTGGAAACCATAAGATATTCTAAATCCGGTATTTTTTTCTTCTTTTTCTTTTCTTTCTTTTTTATTCCTTTCCTTTTCATTTCTTTCATAACCAAACTCAATCCAAAATACATTCACATACAATCGCACTATCCATGTGCAATACAATAACTCAATAGCCTTATCCAAATCTCGAACCACAATACCTTATCATACTCATAATCATATACACATCCCATACATAACTTAAAGCAATGCATAATTCCAGAAATCCACACACCTTATACTCACTATATACACAATTTCATAAATCACAGCTTTATACAAATCATAGTGGCATTTTCAAGCCTTATACATTACCCATAACCCTAAACCAAAGTACACAATACACAACAATTCTAGACTTCTCAAAGAACCATTTAACTTACCAATAATACATTATAAACACATGCAAATAGAAATCTTCATTTTCTTTCACCGATCTTCTTCTCATCACTGTGGATGGGAATGAAGGGGAACATATAACTCGTGGGTAATAGTTTATAACAAATATATAAGCAAAATCCTTGAAATTCTTTTCTTTTCTTGTCTTAGAAAATATTTCTTTGAAATCAGTAAATCACATTTTAAAGGTTCTTTTCCTTCTTTGTAGCCAAAATCTCCATTTGCAAAACATATGATTTTAGGCTTTCAGCCATAAACTCATAAGTTTATAAAACATGAATGCATCAACTTGACAATTCATAGATGCAATGGCAATCACATAAGCAATGCACAACAACACGTGGCTCGAGTTAGTAAACACAACGGATAAACTGAAGTTTATACCGTAAACTATCCGAGTCCGATTTATCAAGGATCTCGTTGCCTCAAGCGGGCAGCCGGGAGAAGGCTATAATTTTTCATACGTCGACGTGCACGTGACGATCTGGAGACCGGCGCCCCAACCCGAAAACGAAAGAAAACGAATCACAAAGAGGTGGAACGAATAAACGATTGATCACAAAGCGAAACAAATCATTAACGAATCGAAAGCCAACTTGGAAGCGAAGCATACAAACAAAGTCACATCGAATTGGCTTGGAGACAACCAAACAAATGATCACGAATCACAAATCGAATCGATGCATTCGAACTGAAATACAAGTATCGACATCCGTGAACAAAATCTTAGAAATCACTGTCGCGTTGGAAACCTTAAGACATTTTAAATCCGGTATAATTTTTTTTTCTTTTTCTTTTCTTTCTTTCTTATTCCTTTCCTTTTCATTTCTCTCATAACCAAACTCAATCTAAAATACATTCACATACAATCGTACTATCCATGTGCAATACCATAACTCAATAGCCTTATCCAAATCTCAAACCACAATACCTTATCACACTCATAATCATATACACATCCCATACATAACTTAAAGCAATGCATAATTCCATAAATCCATACACCTTATACTCACTATATACACAATTTCATAAATCACTGCTTTATACAAATCATAGTGACATTTTCAAGCCTTATACATTACCCATAACCCTAAACCAAAGTACACAATACACAACAATTCTAGACTTCTCAAAGAACCATTTAACTTACCAATAATACATTATAAACACATGCAAATAGAAATCTTCATTTTCTTTCACCCGATCTTCTTCTCATCACTGTGGATGGGAATGAAGGGGGTGAGCTTATAACTTCGTGGGTAATAGTTTATAACAAATATATAAGCAAAATCCTTGAAATTCTTTTTCTTTTACGGTCTTAGAAAATATTTCTTTGAAATCCGTAAAGCACATTTTAAAGGTTCTTTTCCTTGCTGTAGCCAAAATCTCCATTTGCAAAACATATGATTTTTAGGCTTGCAGCCATAAACCCATAAGTTTATAAAACATGAATGCATCAACTTGATAATTCATAGATGCAATGGCAATCACATAAGCAATGCACAACAACACATGGCTCGAGAGTTCCGTAAACATAACGGATAAATCGAAGTTTATACCGTAAACTATCCGAGTCCGATTTCTCAAAGATCTCGTTGCCTCGGCGGGCGGTAGGAGAAGGCTATAATTTTTATCGTCGGCGTATGCGTGACTATCCATCCGTAACTCTCTCGCCCACACAAAAGCATATAAGCAATGCTCAAGATCATTTATCAAAATGATATGCTTCCATTTTCTTTTCTTCTTTCCATTCAAATCACAATGCCATGGCACACTCCAATGGCATAACATTATCACATCAATAAACATATTCAGTCTCAATTCAACAATGTAATCACGTATGGATCAACATCAGAACAATGAATGTAAGTGATTTCTTTAAGACATAAATCAACGTATGCAGGTTCATAAAGCACATTATTCAATTTTATTTTATTATTATTTTATAAATCTTGTATTTTCTTAAAACATTCCGAAAACATTTTCATAACTTATCAAATTCGTCGAAAATAATGAATTTAACCATTTACGAAATTTCTTAAATCCAAATCACGGAAATAAATTTCAAAATCTTTCTTCCTTTCTCAATTCATTTTAAAACTCGTAACCCTTTTCCAAAAATATTTGGGAACAATAAAATTCAATACTTTCTCAAATTTTCAATCAATCTCCCAAATCATTTGAAGACAAGAAATTGGGCCTTTGTGTCATTTTTCGAAACTTCAGAAATTTTCTTAATTTATCAAACATTTAAAACTTGTATAAATTCTTAAAAGCAGTTTCTAAAACTATTTCAAACACCTTCAAAATCGTACTTTTCAACATTTAAATAAACCTTATTTTCTAATCAATTTCAAATGCATTTCGGAAATCACACTTTGTCAAACATTTTTATAAACAAGTTTGGAAATCGTAAACTTTTCAAACACTTTTATAAACAATGTCGAAATCATAATTTTCAAATACTTTTTATAAACATTAGACATTCAAATCGAAATCTTCCAACCACTTTTATAAACAACATTTTCTAACTAATTTCGAAAGTATTCGGAAATCATAAATTTTCAAACATTTGTATAAACCATTTTTTAGACGATTTCAAAGCATTTTCAAGAATCAAAACTTTCAAAT
The DNA here is from genome assembly GCA_029891385.1 of Erythroxylum novogranatense. Lineage (NCBI taxonomy): Eukaryota > Viridiplantae > Streptophyta > Magnoliopsida > Malpighiales > Erythroxylaceae > Erythroxylum > Erythroxylum novogranatense. Next base: position 86,460,368 of record CM057227.1, on the reverse strand, counting down.
ATTTTCATAACAATATTTTCTATACACTTCTGAATTTATGCGGAAATCACAAGTTTTCAAACTTTTACATAAAACCATATTTTATAAAAGTTCTTAAAACTAATCGGAAATCATAATTTTTCAAACCTTTATCATATTCAAGCTCAATAACATTTATTGAATGCTCTTTCTTTCGAATATACGAAATGCCATGGAATCTTTCGAGGCATAACACAAATGTATTTTGCAATTCATCAAAAGCTCATGTATGGAATCAATGATGATTTTTCAAATCATTTACACAATGATGCAATTGAAATCAGAAAATCCCTTTATTTAAAGAAAGCAGTAGTGGCTTATAAATTCTATTATAAACAAGTACCCACCTCGATTCGATGCTAGAAAGTTGTTCCTAGCTCCAATTTGTCCATTGGTTCCTTCTTTCTTCCAATTTAACTTCACCTAAAGCAATTTCACCCAAAATCAACATCATAAATAAATTAATCCTTAAGTTGAACTTAGAAAACATAAATCCCTCATATATTCAATCTTTCTAAATTACAAATTTTTAAAAGCCCCAAATTCCAAATTTGGGCATAAACCCTAATTCTCAAAATCCCAAATTAAACCCATCATACTTAGCAATCATCAAAATTGACTTCATACTCAACAAACCCATACCATTTTCCATATTTCTAAACCATAAATCGAAGAACAGCTCAAAGCTCAACTTTTCTCTTACCTCAAACTTTTCACCATTTTCAGATTTCTTAGCTCATGTTGGAGCTCTCGTCATCCTCCACGTTTTTCCTTCATGAAGAAACATCAAAATCAGACTTAAAACCCAGCAAAAATCGTGACCTAGCTTCTTCTTCTTTTCCCATCTGAAACACTCTTCTTCTCTCTTCTCTCTTCTTTCTATTCTGTTTTGCTCTTTTGTATTGTGCTTCACAAGGGAAGAACGACAGCCCACTTGCTTTTATAGTGCCATGTCATTTAATGAATGAGGAATGATCCATATGCCCCTCCATTTAAGCCTATAAACTTAACCCCTTTAAGTAAACTTCTAAAATTTCCCCTTCCTTTTTGCCTTAAAAACTTTACAGAAATGTCCCTCTATGTCTTACGAATCCATCGCTTCAAAAATCAGATCAATCGGAGCTCTATAGCTCAAGATATCTCAAAAATACTGAAGTCTATTCTTCAGACTCGAGGCTGACCATTACACCTGACTTCCGACCCATATTTGAAAGGCTTAGAGGCTCCATTGTCGATCGGCTCCTTCATAACATTTGTAGCCTCATCTCTCTAGTTTAATTCTCAAAAAGAATCAGCTCAATCCGAGCTCTAGTGATCGAGATATATCCAAAATACTGATCACTATTCAGCCACAACAACACTGGGACTGAACACTACACTGAACTTCCGACCTATATTTGGAAGTCTTAGAGGCTATATTATAGCTCGGCTCCTTCATAACATTTGTAGACCCATGTCTCTATTTTAATTTCCAAAAAGAATCAGATCGATCGAAGCTCTACCGATCGAGATATATCCAAAATACTGAACACTATTCAGCCATTACAACACCAAGACTGAACACTATACCAAACTTCCGACCTATATTTGAAAGTCTTAGAGGCCACATCATAGATCGTCTCATTCATAACATTTGTAGCCTCATGTCTCTATTTTAATTAGAAATAAGAATCAACTCAATCAGAGCTCTCCTGATCGAGATATGTCCAAAATACTGAACACTGTTCAAACTTTTACAACCGATCAGCTCACTATAATCCGAGCTATCTTTCTCCATTTAATTCCAAAACCTACCTATCTAGTATGGAAAGATAGAAAAATTTCTTAGGAATCCAATGCTTCAAAAATCAGGTCAATCGGATGTCGGACTAAGAAGTTATGGCCAAAACAAGGAAGAGAGGTCGGTCGGCTGAAAATCAATCGCAAAGGTCGCATGCAAGTGGTCGATCGCCCGCACAGGTCGATCGCCCACCAGATCGGTTGTCCGCACCAGGTCGATCGCTTTCATGCTGGCTGCTGGTGAGGCGATCAACCATGCGATCCGACCTCCAAACTTCAAACGTTCATATCTTTTGACTCCGAGCTCGAAATCAGTCGCGGTTTGTTTCATTGGAAAGCTAAGAGACAACTCTACCATTTTCAAGAAGGACTCAAAGGCAAGCTCGGACACTAGAGGAATCAAAAGTTTGCTACAAGGTGACCGATCAGTAAACTCCTCACATCATCAAAACTTGTAAACATCATAACTTTTGATCCAGAACTCTAAATTTGACAAACTTAGTGTCTATAGAAAGGTAAAAGAACCCTCTACAACTTTCATGAAGACCTTAAAAATCAGATCGACCTCTATAGGGGTCAAAATCTTCACACAAAGCTGACTGGTCGATCAGCTTCACACTAAACAACGTCAAAACTTCTAACAATCATAACTTTCTACTCCCTTGTCCAATATTTTCGTGCTTTATATCAATAGAAAGATAAAAACAAGCTCTACAATGTTCATGAAGAACTCCTAAACATCTTCAACCTATATCTAAGTTGATTTTTCAATCGAAGTTTCTGCCCTGATATCCATCACCTATGCAATATCCAAATTTCACATTATCATACATCTTTTTAAATCAATTCAAATTCTCTATAACTTTCACGTAACTATTTACTCCAATTCAAACCACATCATTACAGAAATCGCCTCAAAACACAACATATACAATCCTACACTTAGAGCATTTTCCAAAATCAAGGCAAAATACACTTAACTTTCAAAGATCATAACTTTCAATCCCGATATCGAAAAATAGCATACTTTATGGCTACGAAAAGCTCTTAACATAAGCTACAAATTTCATGTAGATCATTTTCTCAAAATCTGCCTAAATCAAAAATCAACTCTTTACTCCAAAAAGTCAAACTTTCTAATTTCTTCAAAATTTTACACTTTCACTTTCTATTTCTTGATTTTCAACTTCCATTTCAATCAACTAATTCATTTTGACTTTCATAACTCATATAACTGTACTAAATTTTCAAAGTCATCAAAATCAATCACTTCATTTGTCATCAATCTTCTTTAAATACAATAACATCCACAACACAATACCTATACAAACACACTCATTGAATTCCATTTTAATAATTCTAATTTCGATCAAAACATCGGGGTCTAACATATATATATATGAATATGATGCATGAGCAAGACCAACGTATTTCCTTCGTCTCTCCTTGAGCACATTTGTATTGAGATTTGTTCTAACGCTTAATATGGGGACAGGATGTTACATTTCTCCCCCTTAATAAATTTCGTCCACGAAATTCTCATTCGATTGTTCAATATGGTAGAAGTGATCATTTATCATATGTGCCTCTATTTTCCATACACTTCATCACTCAATTACTCATTTTCAGAAAGATCATAGTAGACAAACTCACTTAACTGGCTATCTCACAATCTTAACTATCTCAGTTGAATATTTCAGATTACACGCCAACTTTTATTTCATATGTTGTGGATCAGATCATTATTTCAACCTATTCACTTCTCACATTTTATAAATCCAATATCTCTTTCACCAGTAACACTAACTCATAACCTTTTTTTTTCATACAGACCAATTCATATAGCTTTGTTGATACCTTTTTCCAATTCTGAGTACACTTTGCCAAGGCGTTTCTCATAAAAATACTTCATCTCTTTTTCGGCACTTCACTATACTTTGGTGCTAACACACTAACACTTATGTCCATTTCACTGTAGTAAGTGTTAATTCACCAAACTCATTTATCTTTCATATATCATTGGTTCTTATTTCAGATTCATCTCTCCTTTGACAATTCACTGTTCTTTAGTGTTCATGCACTCAATTCGTATATTCACCTTACTATATTTCATCTGTCCGATTTTGATCCACCTCATCTAACCCATTCATCTTTCAAAAGTCACTTTCCTTTGTCTCACTCATCGCACCATTGTTATACCTATAGTCAACCAGAACTATACAACAAACTCATATTCCTATGAACTACTATAAGCTTTAAACACTTCTCACTGTTGGAAATTTAAACATGTAACCACGTACTTCTCTAATAATTTCTTTGCTCAATCACTTTTGTCAGGTACATATACTTCTTATTTCCATCACCAAATATCGTTCTACCGATTTCACTCGAAAGTTCAGATTCATTATGGGACTCACCATTTTGAATCCTTAACTCTTAAACTTTCTTACCTCTTTCCAGTAAAACTGAATCTAAAACTTCAATACACTAGTAACACTTCATTTTACCCCATATTCTACTTGACATTTTGCACTCTTCATTGTCCTAGATTTAGAAACCCCAATATCTAAATTTGTGTTATTCATTTTAGAATTGTCTGTTCAATGTTTTAGACTACACTCTACCTTTACCAATATAGAATTAATTTGTGCATGCCTTTCAAGCTCAATAATTTTCTCGAAACTACACAATTTGTACATTACAGGAATGCCTTAGCATATATAATGTCTCCAAGACTTCAAACAATTTCTATCCTAGCACCGATACCACTTATCAAAATCAACTCATATTATACTGTTACAACATATTGTATCATACTTTCTGATGTGAAACTTCATCATACACTACACAATCTCCAAATGATATGCTTAATATCAGTGTCATATTCCTCAATTATTCAGATATCTCTTTTTACTTTTCAACACTTTCAAAATACCATCTATGATCGTAGTCATCAATTGATACCTCTTGCTTACATCGCATAAATCTCTATTGGGGTACTGTTGACTTTAACTGACATCACTCAAAATTTTCATTGAGTCCACAATTGATTTTATTATTATTATATTTTTTATTTTATTTTTTATTTTGGCAATCCCTTAATGAAGGTAACATTACCTCACGTCATTTTCAGTTTCCTCTAAGCACTTTTTGTCTCTACTGATTTTCTCTTTTCATTTGATTTCCCTTTAATTCACATCGACATATTCAAATGCCTATTCATTTGTACTTGTACCTCCATACATTCCACTTCGTTTGAGTATTTCACTTTGTGGGTTGGTATTATTTTTCTTAGATTCAATTTAAGATCTCCCAACATATTTGCATCAAATATTATGGAGACCTATTCTCTTCACATTTGCAATAGGATCGCCTCAAATTGAAAATCCACTCACATTGTTGGATACTTTACATTACCTTAAACACAATGCATATAATCTCAGTAGTATATTCCACTTGCTATGCTTACGTCTCCTCTTGAGTACATACTTATTTTAAATTTGTTCCTGTCATGACTACTATTAACTTGAATCGTCTGTTCATCTTAACTCAATTAGGAAAATTCTTCTTTGAAAGAAGATTTCTTGCTACAATCATCGATACTGTTCAAGAAATTCTCATCAACCAACTATGTTTCATAATTGTGTTTCAATCATTCTTAGTATCTCAAGAAGATCAATTCCAACTATACTCAATATCTCAATAAGAGCAAAGTTTTTTTATACCATAACTGAATGATCGGAACATCCTTTGCACTAAGGCTCTATGAGGCACTAAACAATTTATTTTACACTTATACTTTGGTATATATATATCACCCAAAAATCATAAGCTCAATTGTTTCACTAATCATGGTGAACTCAATATCCAATGTATACTCACAAAGGTGAATCAACCTAAACTCGACAATTCTTTTCATATATCACTATCGTTGTTTCATTTTCCACTTGTCATTGAATTTCATTTCACACAATTTTATTCCCATATCAAAACATAATTCTGATATCGATAATTCACACAACCATTTTAAGTTCAAGCTTGACCTTTCAAGGTTATATCAACTTGACTTATACACTTTATCTCTTTATTTTTCCTCAAACAATCTGTGATAGGGTAATCATATTTATATCACGTTCGAAGACATATCACTGAAACGCAACAAATATTACATTCATTGATACAGATACACTACATCTTTATCTGTTTATCCATCCATTTACCATTTCTTTATCCATATATATATATTCAACCAATCCAGAATTTCTAATGCACAATCATTAGGAATTTTCAGTCTTAAATATATATATATATATATTTTTTTTTTTTTTATATCCCCCTATACCGATTTACAAACTCTTAGCACAATATTAGCATAACCATTTTTGTTCCAAGCTCATGCTTTCATGATCATAACCATTTCACGATTTCATTTCATTCCATTTGTACACTTTAGTGTCCCTTCTTTTTTTTAAAACTCATATACTCATTTTCCTCGATCAATCCTCAACAACATACCTATTCACACCTATATCACCTCTAAGGATGTATATCCCAATTGAGGTGAACCTTTTTCCATCATACGAGACTAGACCAATTGTCTTCAGTGCTTTTAACCGCTGCAACTCTTAAGGAAATGCTCATGCATGTGACTCATACTGGGGGATCAGTCGCTGTTGTCTGCTATGACATAACTACTATGCATGCGCATATCACTTGGCACATAGTTTAGAATGCCCATGTAAGATTGTACATCTGGGCTCTGATACCACCTAATGTAACACCCCACTCCCGCGCGACCTAAACCTGACATCGACGGTGATATCCGAGTCCGTGCGCCGTGAGGGTGGCGTGCTAAAATACTCAATCAGTAATCGGTACCTTTTTTTTACATAACAATATATGCGGAATTCAATGCCCAATTTGAGTCCTCATTCAATCATATATGATTTCATTATACACAATTTCCAATAGCCACTCGGGCTCATTTCCCAAATACCAATATACACTTCATCACATAAATAAAGACATACAATGCCGACGCGAACTGATCCCAACTTCTATCCTTCACTTGAATCCTGCAAATATACTCCCGTTGGCTTAACGGGGTATTCTTTTGATCCTAAAAATAATTGCAAATTTTGGGTGAGTTTTGCGAACTCAGTGAGTGACCATCATCGATGGCTCACTCATCACATATCACATAAGACATACATTTCATAAATCACATTTCATTACACATTTTTTTCCAATATCGCACATGTTCATATTATTTCACATTCAATTACTGAACCAATCTCACTTTATTTCCTATATCACAGTATTTCCCATATTCATATCATTTCATTAACAACCATATTGAATCACATAAACTTGTTTAGTTATTTCACATTCAATATCATTTAATCATTTATGTCATGCATACTCAGTGTATATGAGACTCACTTTCCAATTGTTACTTTGTTGTGACCGAGAACCTGAACTGTCCCATGTAGGGCTCATTGATAACTGTCCCATATAGGGCTCATTGATAACTGTCCCATGTAGGGCTTATTGATAACTGTCCTATGTAGGGCTCATTGGTTACTGTCCCATGTAGGGCTCATTGATAGCTATCTCATATAGGGCTCAATAATCGTTGAGCTTGTAGCTCTGATCGGTGGCTACTCTAGTCACAACGGCCATAATCTGATCATGCATTCATATATGTAATGCATATGTCACAATGTATCACCCACAATTATCTATCCCTTTCAATCACTTCTCATATCATCGGACTTTAATCCGACATTCTACCCATGAAGTGGAGCATTTCACAGTTTCGTTCATATCCAAATACACATTTGTCAATCAAATAAGTATAAGGCATTTTTTTGCCTTTCACCAAATGAAATTATTCACTCAAATGCATATGGAATGCGTATGTTGAAATAATGCAATATTTCAATCCCAAATAGTTCACAATCACACAGATAGTTCACAATCACATTTTAATCACAAACCTATTTATGCACATTTCAAACACGGAGGGTCCAAATTCACAGACAATTTGCACTTCTATGTCATAATCTCAAATTTCATCGAACCTTCTGTCCGGAATCCATAATCAAACGCAATTCACTAACCCACCATTATTCACCACAGTTTTATAAAGACAGAATTCTAAGCATATAATAATTGAGGAACCATCTAGGTCACTCACCTCATATGCATGCTTGAAACTCATCCAAAGCATCAATTTCTCCATTACTTCTTTTCTTCATCAAAGTTAAAATTTCCTAAACCATAATTACCCAAATTCAACATCGCATATTGCATAAACACTAAAATTGAGCTTAGGAAATACAACCCTATACCAATCTTAAGCCATATGAACCAAAACCCTTCAAAATTAATAAATCAAAAATCTCAATCTTACCTTGATCTTTCACCAATCATTGAATTTCTTGTTGGAGTTATGTAAATATAGTGCCCTGGAAAGCAAGTGTATTTACATGTAACTTTATCTTCTTCAGTTACATTTTTGTAATGAAAATATTTATTATTAATAAAACAAAAGAGTTTGGTTTTATCTGTATGAGCATTATATATCTGGTCATAAGGTACCAAGATTCTTTTGTAAGTAATATACATATGCATAGAGATGTATGGGAAACATGTATATTATTAGAATCTGAATTAATTGATTCACAGTTGAATAATCAAGTTGGTCGCTTGATTATGGTTTAGACTGTACTGTTGCGATTTATCTCCATGTAAGTAAAGGAGTTTACTTCAAGGGAATGATGAGTTTCATATCATGATAGTAGTTGACTATCGATAATGGCACTATTAAATGAATCTGGAATCAAGTATGTTATCAAGAATAAAGTGGCCCGTTACTTTAATCTGAAAACATACAACTTAAGCATTCGCTTATTATGAACCATAATCTTGATGAGTGGTGGACTCATATATGTTTCATTATAATTCTTGATATGATCGGAATGGATTTTTACAGAGTATTAATCTAGTGTCTGCATGTTGGAATTACTAATTGAAACATGTATAAGGGAACATTCACTCAAATAAAGAGTTTATAGTGTTATCATCTCTTCTAGATGTTTTAAGGAGATTTGGTGATTAAACTGGCGCCAGTAGTTTGATGGACTAGCTACCCATTAAGTCTTAACACTGAGATGAGATCTTATGTGTTAATCACCATATAAAGTAAAATGAGAGATCTAGAAGGAAAAACCAACATAAGGGCAAAACATTAATTTTACCCTTTGTTGTGCGGATGTCTATAATAAGGTTCTAAATAGGGTTTGCAATTGGACATATTCTCATAATATTTAATAATTCAAAAGTTCAACTAATTGTCTTTAGTGGAATAAAATTTAGTTAATAAGCTAGAATTAATTCCAATGAGATTGAATTAATTCTGGGCTTATTGGAGCTTGAATTATCAAAGTCCATTAAGATTCCCCACTTGACTTTAAGGAAGGTTATCAAGCTAAGTAAGAAATATAAATGGAGGTTATTAGAAGCCCATAATTGAATCTTGGGCTTGGCCTAATTAAAGAAGCCCAAATGTACATTTAGTAATGGGTTTTGTTTTTGGTTTAATGTAATTAATTAGATTAATTATGTTAAAACAATTTTTTTTAAGAAGAAGATAGCAATTTCGGTTATTCCTAGGTTAAATGTGTAACCACACATTTGACATTAAAATGCTAAATAAAGATGGTCTTTATTATGGTTAATCATCATTAAATGGAGTTATGAACTTACCATTAAATGGTTTAATGGTTGTCTTTTAATGTTGGCTTGTAACCTATTTGCATTGATTGGATTAAAGATGAAAGATGTACTTTAGATGGACTATCTTCCTTCTTTCTTCTTGGCAAAACCGAAATTGGGTGTTGAATTTTAGGTTATGGTCTTTTCAAGTAGCCATCATACAGATAAATGAAGATAATCTCATTTATTGGCTATTTTATGAGTGATTAATGAAAGAAGTGATGCATTTGATGCCTCTCTCTCCTTCCATCCGTGCATATTTGAAATTGGTAGGCAAGAAAGAGTGCTTGCATGTTCTTTATACCTTCTCTCCTTTCATGAAAGAGAGAATCGAAAATACCAATTGAAAGAGTTTCAATTTTGCTTCTTCTTCTTCTAATAAAATCTCCTCCAAACATTTCTTCTCCTTTTCCACCAAAGGATTTTGTTAACCTAATTATACTTGAAGAACAGGTGGTAAATTTAATTGGTTGAGGATACTACAACAAGAAGAAAGTAGATTGCTAAAGGAAAGGAGTCAAAGGTTAAGGATTTGGATACACGAAGAAGGAGAGGATAGCGCAGCGAGGATTTAAAGCTGTAGCGAAGGAGTCGGTAATACTCCTGATCTTGTTTATATTTTATTATCCTTATACCATATCATATATTGATTGGCATGTTGATTTGGATTTGTTGCTTCTGCTGCAAGTAATGATTTCTTAAAAGTTTTGAAATCTACCATTTTTCCAAACAAAGCATGTTTTCTTTTTCCGATCCAACAATTGGTATCAAAGTCAGGTTCTAATGCATGATTTCGGTTCCTATATATTGGATGCATGGGTTGGCAATCTTTTTGTGTATGCAGCATATTTTTATGTGATAGAAATATACATGGTGTATGTTTGCTCTTTTGGTTGTCCATAGAAGTTAAATTTACCTTGTAAGATTTCTTCATTGGTTGTAATGAGGGTGGTCTATCATCACCATGTTTCCTCCTTGGTTTATTTTTTCTATTTTCTTTGATTTTGTAATGTACAAATTGATGTAATGTTGAAGATGGAGCAGCCATGGATTGAAGAAATGGAAAAGTAAAATTTTCGGTGTATCCTTTTATGTATTGGCATAAGTTTTGTGAAAACATAGTTGCTGGAATTTTGTTTCAATGGATCACTTTTCGATTTTTATTGTAAAAACAAGTGCTGGATTATTGTTTCTAAGAATCAAATTTCGGTTTTACTAAAATACTAAGTGCTGGTTTTTTATTTTCATGAAATGAGCTTCGGTTTTAATGAAAACTAGTGCTGGAATTTTTTGTCAAAACAAAGATTTGGTTTTCTAAAAATCTGGTGCTGGAATTTTATTTTTCAAAGTGACAAAATTCGATTTTCATAAATGTCATTACATTTTGTTTACCGAATGGGCCGGATCATATTTGTGAAGAGTTCGAAGCGGAAGATCCAAGTCCAAGAAGAATACTTTGGGCCTAAAAGGCTTGTAATTATTTAATTTTTCTAGGATGGACAATCAAAAGTGGCTTTATTAGTTCATGTGATGAATGGAGAAATGAATGCTTATAATATGTAATATTATGTGATTGCATGTCATTTAGAAAATTGCCAACCCTAGGCTTTGCCATGCATTCATTATGTATGATATATATAATGAAACAATATAGGATGGATAATAAATTGCATCTAGACAAGATGGTACTTCAAACTTAAAACCCAAAAAGAATGAGTGGGAGAGGATGCTCCTGTGACAGTCCATGGTCTCCAAATGATGGCCCGTTTGCATATGGTGAAGTGTTACTCCCCATAGGAGGGCATGGATCCTAGATCTTGCATGGTTTGGGTCTCTTTAAGGATAACTCCACTTAATGATAGCAAATGTGACCTCCTACGGAGGCATGGTTTGTAGGTATCTTTAGTGAATGAATCAAATGGTTAAACACTCAACATTTTTTATCAATAAATTGCCCACCGTAGCTCTGTTGGTAAAAGTATGGACCAAATTAAGATGCTTCTTAAAAAAATTGGGCATGAGATGCTTGGTAGTTTTTGAGTGGGAGGGTCCCAGTTTTTTCTTTTAATGGATAAGATGACTGACCCACCGTCACTTGGTCTATTATAGATAAGAAAAATAATCGTCGTATAATGTTTTAATTTTTTAAGTTTTATTAAATCTATCATCATGCATACATGCATCATGATTTTATACAAAGTTCCATAAATTGTTGACTAGTATTCTCACGTTTTAATAATTTATATTTTCAGACATAATCAACCACAAAATGAATCCACTTACCCTACTCTTGATTAATAACAAATTGGAAAATGGAGTCAATTTTAATGAATGGAGACGTAACCTTGACATTGTTCTTCAATATGAACGTATTTAATGGGTGTTAACTGAAAATGAGCCTACACCTCCAAGTGGAGATTCAACTCTTGAGCAAGTCCAACAACATGAACGTTGGCAGAATGCTGACAAGACTACTAAGAGTTATATTCTGGCTTTTGTCAGCGGCATGTTGCAAAAGCAAATTGCTTGTATGAAAATTGTTAGTGCAATGGTCCATCACCTACATGAGATGTTTGGTGTGAGGACTAGGTCTGCAAGAGTGAAAGCTATCCAAACCTTTCATAATCTCAGACAGAAACTTGGTGAACCGGTGCAGGATTACATGATGAAGGTAATCTCTGCGGTCACTGAGGTTGAGATGCTTGGGGCGGATATGGATGCGGACACGCAGATGATTATGATCATCAATAGCTTAAACTCTTCTTTTCAGCAGTTTAAGTTGGACTATGAGCTCAACAGCAACGATTACACCTTGAGTGAGTTGACGAATACCCTCTAGAGCATGGAGGAGATATTGAATATTAAGGCTCATGGGCCAGAAGCTAATGTAGCTTCTTCTTCTAAGCCCAAGGGTAAGGGCAAGGAAAAGAAGAATGGTCCAATGAAAAGGAAGGCCCAAACAGGGGTCAAGGCCAAATCCATGAAAAAGAAGACCAAAGAGAACATCAAAGGAAAGTGTTTCCACTGTGATAAGATGGGACACTGAAAAAGAAACTATCTAGTCTACCTAGAGTCCCTCAAAAGCAAACAAGGTATGGGCTTCCTAAGCTTGTTAGGAACTAGAAATGTGGAAGATTTATCTACTTCTTGGATATTAGATTCAGGAGCCACTAACCATGTTTGTAATTCTTTGCAGGGGTTCCAGCAAAGGAAAAGACTACCTAAAGGCCAGTTTCAAGTCAAGATAGCAGATGGTTCCTATGTTTCAGTAGAATCAGTGGAAATAGTTATCTTGGACTTTCCTAGTGGTCATAGGTTATATTTGAAGGATGTTTATTACATGCCAATGATTGTAAGGAATATGATTTCTGTTTTTTGTCTAATAAAATCTCGTTATTCCTTATATTTTGAAAAGGTTGTTTCAATATATGAGAATAAGGATTTTATTTTTGATGCGATAACTAAACAGGGATTGTTTTTATAGAACCTATGAAAGGCTCACTAAACACCACAGAATTGATAAAACCAAGACAATCCAAAATTTCTAGCATTAATTCAAAGTTTCTGTGGCACTTAAGAATGGGTCATATCAATCAGAAAAGACTTGACAGGCTAGTAAAGGATGGGATCCTTATGGGTTTGGATAGTGATCCATTACCCACCTGTGAATCTTGTATTAAAGGAAAAATGAGCAAAGCCTCATTTCCTTCTAAAGGAAACAAATCTGAATCCACATTGGACCTGGTATATACTGATGTGTGTAGGCCTATGAATGTACAAGCTAGAGGAGGTTATGAATATTTCATAATTTTTATAAATGATTACTCAAGACATGGCTATTTGTATTTGATGCATAAAAAGAGTGAATATATTGAAAAGTTCAAAGAATTCAAAGCTGAAGTTGAGAAGCAACTTGGTAAGCCATTAAAACAACTTCGATCAGATCGAGGTGGTGAGTATTTATCTGGAGAGTTCCAGCAATATTTATTTGACAATGGAATTGTTTCCAATTTGTCAGCTCCTCTTACACCTCAACAGAATGGTGTAGTAGAAAGGAGAAATAGAACTCTATTGGAAATGGTAAGATCAATGATGTCCTACGCTAGCCTTTCAGAATCGTTCTGGGGATATTCCATACAAACGACAACATATCTTCTTAACTTTGCTCCGTCTAAATCGGTGCCTAAAATACCTAGGGAGTTGTGGACTGGCCTAGTTCCTTCATTGAGGCATTTGAGGACTTTGGGCTACCCAACCCATGTTCTAAAGCATGAATCCACAAAGATGGAACCAAGGTCAGAAGTATGTTTGTTTGTAGGATATCCTACGGGAACTTGAGGGTATTATGTTTACAATCCTCATCATAAGAAGGTATTTGTGTCGACAAATGCAACCTTCTTAGAGGAAGAGTTTATGAATAATCACAAAGGAAGAAGTGAAGTAGTACTAAACGAGTTAGCTATTTCATCCAAACCAAGAGTTGTTTTGGATATGACAGAATAAGATGTCGAAATGGATTCAAGAGTTGAATCAGAAGTGCAACATGAACATCAAGGTGTGCCTAGATGTAGTGGGAGGGTTGTGAGACAGCCAAATAGGTATCTGGGTTTAGGAGAACGCTTAATTGCCATCTCGGACCAAGAAGAAATAGATCCCATTACGTATACACAGGCTATTAATGATGTTGATGCAGGAAAATGGCTCAAGGCGATGGAATCGGAAATAGATTCTATGTACACTAATGAAGTCTAGGTCCTTGTAGATCTACCACCAGGTCTAAAAGCCATAGGGTGTAAATGGATCTACAAAAGGAAAAGGGGATTGGATGGAAAGGTAGAGACCTTTAAAGCTAGATTGGTAGCTAAAGACTATGAGGAGACTTTTTCTCCGGTTGCCATGCTTAAGTCCATCAGGATTCTTTTGGCCATAGCAGCCTATTTCGATTATGAAATATGGCAAATGGATGTCAAGACCGCATTTCTTAATGGGGATCTTGAGGAGACCATTTATATGGCCCAACCAGAAGGATTCATTGAGCCAGGTAATGAGCATAAGCTTTGCAAGTTGTAAAGGTCCATTTATGGACTTAAACAAGCATCTAGGTGTTGGAACCGATCCGGGAACCGGATCCCAACCGAAAACGAAACGCGAATCGAAAAAAAAATGCGGAAGCGAACAAATCCGAAAGTAGCGAAGCGGAAGCAAATGCAAGCAGAAGAAAATACTAAGCAGAACGGAAACCGAAGCAAACAGAAACGAAGGGAAGCGGAAATTTCGGATCAGAAAACCAAGCACATCGCAAACAGAACGGAAAACGGAAATGTCAAATCGAAAACAAAATGCGGAAGCGAACAAATCCGAAAGTAGCGAAGTGGAAGCAAATGCAAGCGGAAGCAAATACTAATCGAATCAAACGCACAGATTTCAAAGCGAAACGAAATCAAAGCAGACACATCCGACATCCGGAAACAATAATCAAAGAAAACTTATCGAATGAACATAATCGCGTTGGGAATCCTAAGACGTTCCAAAATCCGTTATAATTTTTTTTTTCTTTTCTTATTCTCATTTCTTTTCTCGTTACTCAATCATATACCAATCATCTTAAATCCATACAGTCGTACATAATCTGATATAAATCCATACCAATCTCAAATTTCTCAAACTCTTATATACACTTATACATATCCAAAATCTCACTTTTATCCAAATTTTTTACTAAAATTTTCAAGATAACTACCGCCTTTATCCTAACCCAAAATTTCTGCAAAGGCAAAATACACTTCTATAATCCCTAATCGTAATATCGTAACCATCGGACTCTCCCGTCCGGAATCCTAACACCAGCAGAAACACAAACCTAAAACTAATACTTCCATAATTCTCAATTCAATACCAAACTCATAATTCAATCAAATTCCCAAATCAATCATACATATATATTCCCAAATTATCCATAATTTCATATACAAATTTCACAATCATTCACAATTCTCAACTTTATACACAAATACATTTTTCCCCAACTTATCTAAAGTTATAAACATACTCATACTCAAGATCCAAATTACTCAAAAGCTAACGATTCAAAAATCGGCGACGTCTTCACATTCTTTCATCCGATCTCTTTCGAAACACGGAGATGATGATGAAAGGGGGTGAGCTCTAAGCTCGTGGATAACACATTTATAAATCGATAAATAGCGAAAATCATTTTTCACAAGCTTTTTGCCAAAAGGGCTAATTTTTGAACTTTATAATTTTTCAAACAATTTCCTCAAACACTTTTCATATTTTCAAACTTTTCATAGTCATCTCACTTTTTCTTATTTTTTTCTTCAAAAATTCTCGAATTTTCATAAATATGTATGCAACATACAGAAACAAAATTGAAAACACATAGCATATCAGAATGGTATGGCTAGGTCCAAACAGAACGCATTGCAGTCCCCGCAGATAATGTCCCGTAGTCGTGAAACGAACGCATTACACTTTCCGCATAAGCGGTCCATTGTAGCCGTGAAGGAGTCCGAATCGAGACTCCGTGCCACTAGCGGGCAGCCTGGAGAAGGCTATACACATAGAGACAGCGCTGACTCACAAAGGACCTAACAAACCCACATAACACATATCGAAAACGGAAATTCAAATTGCCCGAAGGCACTTTCCAAAATTTTACTTTTCTAACATAAATTCATCAACCTAAAACAATCTCACAAATTCTCACATATCACATAATTCAATTAATTCAATCAATCAATAATTGCAACAATATGCATAATTATCAATGCGTACACAACAATGCATTTTCAGAAATTTCTATCAATTTATCAAATCGGCTTATAATAATTTTTCAGAAAACCTTCGGAAATCAAAATTTCAACCTTTTAATCAATTCTTATTTTCAAACATTTACAAACAATAATTTATCAAAATCCAAACTTTTGCTTTCTTTCAAATTTTTTTTTTCAAGATTCGTATTAAGCTTACAAATCAAAATATAAATATGCTACCCACCTCGAAATGATGCCAGAAGCTTGTCCCAAGCTTCAATTTGATCCTTGCTTCTTTCCTTCATTCTTTTCTCCCATACGAAAACCACTCTTCCTTTTCTTCTTTCAATTAAAAATGACCTAAGTCATAATCACCCAAATTCACATCATAAATTTGCATAATTCTCAAAATCAACCATAGGAAAAACATAACTATCATAACTCCAAGCTATTTCAATCTCCAATTTTGAAAATCCCCAATTTTCAAAATTGGCCTAAACCAATACACCCAAATTAAATCTCATAAAACATAATTTCTTCAAAATTAATCTCACAATTCATCAATTCACATTAATTCCAAACTATTTAAATCCTCAATTTCAAAAATCCCCGAATCTTAAAATTGGCCTAAACCAATTTATCCCAATTCAATACCATAAAATACAAATTCTTCGAAATTGATTTCATATATCATCAATTCATCATATTTCCTATAATTCTACACCAAAATATCTCAAAATTCTCAATCATAAAATTAAGCCTAAACCTTAATCAATTTTTCATCCAAAATTAAGCCCAGCCTAAAGCATATATTTCAAAATTAACTTCATAAATCACAAACCCAAGCCCTTTTCCATGTTTTTCAATCAAAAATTCATCAAAATCTCAAAGCTCAAATTGTTCTCTTACCTCTTTTCTTCTCCAAATTCGAATTTTTTTGGCTTGGAAGGAAGCTCTTATGCTCCTCTACCTTTTTCTCTCTTGGAACCATCCCAAAATCCTTAAGAAACAAGTAGAAAATTTGAAACTTTGTTTTCTCTCTCTTCTTTTCTCCATAATCGAATCTCCACTCTTCTTTCTTCTTCTTCTTCTTTCATTTTCTTCTAATTTTCCAGCCACTTTCGTGGCTTTAATAGGCTGAAAACGACATCACCTTATGTGTGTCATTAAATGAAGGTTAATTGACCATTTTGCCCTCCATTCAAAGCTTAAAGTCACGCTTACTTACGGTTTGATTCGCACTATCGGTTTGAAGGAATTTTTCAAAACTTCCTTCTCGAGAAATGTTCCTCTCACTCATACGAATCCAACGCCACTGACCGCGCCAATTCCGAGCACTACATCAAAAGTTATGTGCTAAATAAAGTCTTGGAAAATCCATATTCTAACACATTTCTTATGTACGATTATTTCAGTCCCAAAATTCACATTCTTAATCCCAGAATTGAAACTCAATGTCTTCATAACAATTGTATCCTTATGTCTCTAGTTTAATTCAAAACAAGAATCGCCTCATTTCGATTCCCAGATCAAAAGTTATACTCAAATTACTCACAGGTGTTCCCAATCCAAAAATTACACCCCAATCCGAACTTAAATTCAAAAATTAAAAGTCCTAAGGGCAAAATTGACATTTCATGTCTTCATATGATTTGTAGACCCTTGTCTTATCTTTATTACGCCTCAAGAATCGCTTCAATCGGATCTCTACAGATCCCGAATTTCACAAAACACTGAATCATGCTCGGAAAATTTCCCGACTCACTTTGATTAAATTAATCACCATTAATTTAATCTCAAAAGTTCACAAATTTCTTATAAAATGAAATTCATTGTCTTAGGAATCCAACGCAAAAAAAATCACCTCAATCGGATGTCGGACGGAAAAGATATAAGCAAAATAGTGAACAAAGGTCGGATTGGAGGAGGAAGCAAGGAGCAAAACGACGTCGTTTGGGCAAGGAAAACGCTTGCATCACCAGGCGACGATCGCCCTGGTGATGCGAGCTGAAAGTCAGATCGCGTCGCCAGAGTGACGGCGGCTGAACGCTTCGCTGTCGCTACGGCGATGCGTCGTCAGAGTGACGGGATGCTTAATTAATTTTTTTTAAATCTAAAACTTCCAAATTCATAACTTTTACTCCCGAACTCCGATTTTGACAAACTTAGTCTCTATAGAAAGCTTGAGAGAAGCTCTAAATCTTCCAAGAAGAACATAAAACTCAATTCAACTCCTACGGAGTCCATTTTTCGTCAAAGATACTATCCTCTATACAAACTTGTAAAAATCATACTTAATATTTCGAGATCGAAAAATTTCATACTTTATATCGAAATAAAGATCAAAACAAATCCTTCAATTTTCATGAAAACAACAAAGCTCAATTAACCTCTAACTAGGTTAATTTCTCAGTCAAAGTTCCAACCAATATAAAAGTCAAACCCGATCAAACATAAACTTTGACCGATCATAACTTTCACTCCCGATATCGAAAATTACAAACTTTATGTCCACAAAATCTCTTAACATAACCTACAAGTTTCAGAAGACCATTTTATCAAATTTTGCCTAAATCATAAGTCAACTCTCAAAGTCAAACATTCTCTCTCCAAAAAGTCAAACTTTCTAAATCCTTCAAATTTTCACACTTTTTCTTTCTAATTCTTGCTATATAACTTCATTTCAATCAACTCATCCACTTGACCATTCATATTACTAACTCAAATTGTCACTCAAGGTTCGGGGTCCAACATAGGTCTTGGAACATTAGGTTTGATAAGGCTATCAAAACCTATGGGTTCATACAAAACCTAGATGAGCCTTGTATTTATAAAAGAATACAAGAAGGTAAGGTTACCTTCCTAATCCTATATGTTGATGACATTCTACTCATTGGGAATGATGTGGGAATGTTATCTGCGGTTAAGGGATGGCTGAATGAACAGTTTTCAATGAAGGATTTGGGAGAGGCTACCTATGCTTTAGTGATCAAACTTATAAGGGATCAAAAGAACAAGCAGATAGCTTTGTCTCAACTAACCTACATTGAGAATATGCTTAATAAGTTCGCCATGCAAGATTCCAAGAGGGGTTTTACTCCTACTAGACATGGAATCAAACTTTCAAAGGAACAAGCACCTAAAACCCAAGAGGAGGTTGAACGTATGCATAACATTCCATATGCTTCGGCAGTTGGTAGTTTGATGTATGCAATGTTGTGCACTAGATCGATATCTCATTACACAGTGGGATGGTAGCGATTTCATCCAATCCAGAATGGAACATTGATTGCGGTTAAGTGTATACTTAAGTATTTTCGTAGGAAGAAGAACTTAATGCTTTTTTACTCTTGAAGTAATCTTATTCCGACTGGATATACGGATTCTGATTTCCCATCAGATGTTGATTTAAGGAAATCAACTTCTGGTTCTATATTTACTTTAGGAGGTGGAGCCATAGTTTGGAGGAGTGTCAAGCAATCTTGTATTGCCGATTCAACTATGGAGGTCGAGTATGTTCTTTGCTTGTGAAGCGATAAAGGAAGCGACCGCTCAGGAAGTTCCTAAATGATTTGGAGGTAGTTCCAGACGTGGAAAAGTCGATTTCACTTTATTGTGATAATAGTGGGGTAGTGACTAATTCTAAAGAACCTCGGAACTACAAAGTTGCCAAACACATTGTAACACTCCACTCCCACATGACCCGAACCTAACATTGACAGTGATATCTGAGTCCGTGCCCTGCGAGGGCGACGGGCTACATCACTCAGTCAAAGTCAGTATAATTTTTTTTATAACACATACACACACACATGATAATTTATGCGGAAAATAATTTGCATAAACAAATCAATGGCCTCGAAGTCCTTCTCTTAAATACAATTTATTCCAATCTGTTGACTTTACAAATTGTCCAAATCAGTAATACAAAAATTTAGAAAAAATAAAAATACACTAATGCGCATACCTAACCGATCCGACCATTTCCCTCATCAGATAACCAGCAGATGTCATACTCCCATTGCCTAACGGGGTATTCTTCTGAGTCCCGAAAAATAATTGCAAATTTAAGGTGAGTTTTGCGAACTCAGTGAGGAACCATCATCAATGGTTCACTCGATTCATGCTATACAATAATTCATATATTACATATTTTCACATTGTTGCATAATTAAGCACATTGCCCAATTGCACTTGAACATAATCAATGTGCCACATTCCATTTGCTTAAGTATCTATACCCAATTGAAATTATAAAACATTCAAACACAAGACGATTATTGCCCAATTTACACTCAGAAATACACAGAACCACAAGCAGTTAGCCTTTCATTCATTCAAAGAAATGCAACCCAATTCATATGTAATGCACATGTAACCCTTTCCCATTTATCACGGTGTTGTGACCGAACGCCTAAACTATCCCAATATTTGCGCATTAATCGGTGAGCCAAAGGCTCTAAACTGTCCCAATATGGACGCATTAATCGTTGAGTCAAAGGCTCTGGATCACTGTGGGGCTCGAGGCCCAATATAAACGTTGAGCTTGTAGCTCTCGGTGGCTGCTCCGGTCACAACTCTCATTAACTGATCATGCATTCATGCATGGAATGGATGTGTCACAATTAAACCATATTACATCACAATCGGATCCAAATTATCACATTCAAACAATTGTTTCACAACAATTCACATTATAGTCACAATCACGATTTATAATCCCAATTAACACATTCATACAATTGATTGACAAACAATCACATTCCAATTACAATCACCAGTAAAACACTCCTTTGTCATAATCTCCCACATACATCGGACACCTTCTGTCCGGAATATTGGCACAAACAAACGCAAGAGTCCCTCCATTATTCTCCACAGTTGTATAAGTGCAAAATATAACCAAATAATAATTGAAGAACCATCTAGGTTACTCACCTTTGCTTCCGAAGCTAAAGCCTGGAAGTCTCGACAACGTCTGTGAATTGACGTTCTAAATGCGTCTCTAAAACAGTCCAAATATCCAACATTACCAAATTGGTAATCAGAACATTTAATAATGCACATGTAGCAATTAAATGTGTACAATGCATGTTCGTGACATTCCCGACACTATTTCATAATTTCCCGTCACAACAATTTCCTTTAATCATTAGAAACTTATTGACACTAAAATCACTCAATTCGGACTTCCATAGGTCCAATTATTAAGAAAATATGGATCGGAAAAATCATTACTCAATCCCCTCACTTCGACCTAACCCAATCCCATCAATTTCTACTCTAAAAATTTCCAATTTCACATATAAATGAAATTAAATATTTCACGAATCTGATGCCTCAAGAATCGGGTCAATCGGACGTCGGATTGAAAAGTTATTCCCAAAACATGTCCAGGTCAACACACTATGAAACTTCACTCAGGAGACATGAACATCTTAATGGCTAAATTGAAAACCGACCTCTTGATAACAATTGTAGAGCTATGTCTCTAGTTTACTTAGGAAAAAGAATCAGCTCGATCCGAGCTCTCTAGCTCAAGATATCCACATATTACTAAAGCATGTTCAAACTATTCCAACCGATCCATCTACTTAGATCCGACCATCTCCTTTTTGTTTGATCTCAAAAATCCTAAGTCTGGTGTGGAAAGATAGAAAAATCTCTTAGGAAACCATCGCTTCGAAAATCAAGTCGTTTGGAGGTCAGATGGAGAAGTTATGCACAAAAGATTGGACAGAGGTTGGAGGGCGAGCCGGGCTCCCCACTCGCCAGGCGAGCTCGGCAATCGGGCGAGCAGGTCACTCGCCCGTATGGGCGAGCGCCTTGCTCGTCCACGAGTGAGCGTCTCGCTCGCCCGCATGGGCGAGCAATGCTAGCCTTTTTTTTCCAAAAACCAACTCTTCTTTCACAAGATCGATCTTTTCACACAAATGTCCAAATAATACAAAATTGGTCTCGTTGGAAAGATCTTGAAAAATCCTACAAGTTTTATGAAGAACTTGATATTTAATAACACCTCTAAGGATGTCAAAAATTCACTCAAAGACTCAGCCTAGTCACATATTTATTACCACAATGCAACATTAACACAAAAATTCATAACTTTTCATCCCCTTAACCAAAAATTCCCAATTTTATATCAATAAAAAGAGCAAAAAAAATGCTACATCTTTCAGTAATAACTTAGAAGCCAATTCCATCTCTAACCAAATCAAATTCGTAAACAAAGATTCAGCCCACTCAATTTATTCTCAACAGAAACCCAATCTTTCAAAATTCATAACTCCTAATCCCCTTGGCGAAAATTTCCATACCATATAGGGATAAAAAGCTCAGATAATAAAATACAATTCTCAGGAAGGACTTCACAACAAATTCCAATTCAAAATAGGTCGAATTCTCTCATGAAGGTGATTGTCCTATCGAAGCTTATGAAATCATCATGTAATCTCAATGACAACAAAACTTTCCAAATTAATATCTTACAATCCTCACATCCAAAATTCACATAAAATATCTCATTAGGAAGCTATAACAATCCTCTACAACTTTCAGTAATATCAATTTCTCAAAATCGGTCTCCTTTATCCTAGAAAAATTCTCAAAGATTCAGGTCATCAAGATGGAACCAAAGCTCGGATACTGTTCATCCAGCATGTACATTTCAAACTTCCGAGCTAAATTCAAAGCTCTTCCAGCCATAATTGGGCAGAACTTCCTTCATAGGAATTCTAGCCTTATCTCTCAAGTTTAATTTAAAGCAAACCCCAACTCAATATCATAATCACATCAAAAGTTATAAAAAAATCACTGAAACATATATAAGTTCCATTTTCCAGATTTCATGCTAAATCCTACTCCTTGCATGAAACCATCAATACCACATCACTAAACATCCCATTGAGCGAAGAATTTGATTTCAACTGGGCGACTCCTGGTGTGCGTGGTTTCTCCTGAAGAGGGGCGACGGGGTTTTAGCCTGGCGCCCATGGCCAAGAAAAAACTAAAGGGTTCTGTGGTGAAGGTGGACGAGGAGGCTTCCCCCTCCTCTGGTCAGCCCTCGGTGGCGGCGCCACCTCCGGCGATCTCCTCGGTAGGGGTGAAATCGGTGACTTCTAGGGCTCCTTCTGCTGGCCCGAAGAAGTCTGGCGCTTCCTTGAAAACGGGGAAGGGCGTTCTTAATGAGATTCTTATGGAGCAGGTTTTGGCTTCCTCCTCTGAGGATGAATCTGAGGTAGAAGCTACAGGTGGGGATACATAGGCGACTTCGGAGTCGGAGGCCTCTGATGAGGAGCAGCAGGATGAGGCCTCTCCTCCTTCCCCTCCGACGGGTCCAATGCTGGGTTTGGGAGTTTCGAATGGCGTTTCAGGTGCTCCAACTATGGTGGGTTCGGGGTCTCCCTCTTCTGCCCCAGCTGAGGAGGGCGATACCCAGGGTAAACCTTCGTTTGCCAGCCTCTTTCGGAATAATCAGGATTTAACGCAGGGATTTCGGCTGGAGCATTTTCCCGCAACGAAAGAAGTAACTATAATGGCTGAGGATCGGTTGGACTTGGAACAGGAATGGGGGTATTGTCTTGTTGGTGTTTTCATCGAAAGGTTTCCAGGTTTGAAGGCAGTAGAAGGGCTGATTACCCAATGGGGGGTGGCTTGTAAACTGATCCCTCATGAAGGTGGATGGTTGGTTTTCCGGTTTGACTCTGATCAGGCTCGAACATCAGTTTTGGTAGGAGGGCCGTATGTGTTATATGGGAAGACCCTTATGTTGAAAATGTTAGCCCCTGGTTTTTCCTTCAATTTCAAGGACTTTATGGCAATGCCGTTGTGGATCAAGCTTCCCAATGTTCCTCTGGATCTGTGGACGGACAAAGGGTTATCTAAACTTGGCTCAATGGTGGGGAAACCCATCTGTACTGATTTGGTCACTATTCAGCGCGCCCGAGTCGGGTATGCTTGGCTTCTTGTGGAGGTAGACGTCTCCAAACGGCAAGTTACTAGTTTTGATGTTCTTCTGCCGGAAGGTAATCGTTTTACGCAGCAGGTGGTGTATGAGACTTTCCCTTCCTATTGCTGTGACTATAAGCATATGGGACACAATGTTTTTATCTGTAAAAAGGCTCCGACGAAGCCTTAGAAATGGATTCCCAAAGCTCAGAGTTCCTAACCGATGAAGGCCCCTGTTCAAGGGGCAGCTACTTTCGGGCCTTCTCCACCTTTGGTTCCAGCTACGGCTGTTCCTTCCCCTGAGTGCCCCCCTCAGGCTCTTGCTACTCCGCAGGTTGTTCCTTCCACCGAAAGCCCAAATCGGGCTAATGACACTCCGCAGGTTGTGGATCCAAGTCAGGCATTGGTTCCGCCTGCGGCCTCTTCGCAAGCTCCTACTCTCAATAAATCTAAGGGCGTTGCATGCTCTACTTCTGGTCATCAGGGAGGGGATAAAGGCCCAACTAAATCCATAACTTCTGGAATGCCACGGGGAAAGGCTAGTATTGTTGGTAAAGCTGGAGGGGTTGGCCCCTCCCGCTTGTCAAAATGAGTTTTCTCTGTTGGAATGTCTGAGGTCTGGGTTCGACCTCGCGACAATCGAGTGTTGCCACTTTGGTGAGGCAGCACCAATGTAAACTATTTTTTCTTCTTGAAACAAAGCTCACGGTGATGGGCTTAGACCGGCTGATGTGTAAGCATTTTCCGGATTGGGATTATGTTCATAATTTTGACGTGATTGAGAAAGGAAGAATGGTTCTTGCTTGGAACTCTTCGCATTATTTTTGTCAGATTTTGGAACGGGCGGATCAGTTTATTCACTGTCGGGTTTTTCATGTTCCTACCGGTCGGGAATTTTTGGTATCTTGTATTTATGGCCTCTATAGTGTTACTCAATGTCGAGACCTTTGGCAGCGGTTAACTGCGATGGGCCGAGCTCCCTCTTCTCCCTGGGTGCTTATAGGGGATTTCAATTGTGTCTGTAAGTCTACCGAACGTCTTGGGTATCAACCCACTACCGATTACTTTCTCAAGGACCTCCAAGAATTTCGGGTGACTTTGGGGTTGGACGATGCTCCTTTAAGTGGTAAGGCTTTTACATGGCAGAAGAACCACCTTTGGGCTAAATTGGACCGGGTTCTAGTTAATGGGGATTGGGAGTCAAGGGGCTGGTATTGCTTTGCTAGATTCCTGGCTATGAGGTTTGATTCGGATCATTGTCCTTGTATTGTTGATTTTGAAAAACACCTTGATCAGGGCAACAGACCCTTTAAATTCTTTAACATGTGGCTTCAACATCCTAGCCTTTCGGATTTAGTTCGCACTGCTTGGGCCTCCCTAGATAGTGGTACCACGCAATTTAATCTTGTGACAAAATTAAAGGCTTTGAAGCTCCCATTGAAGCAGCTCAACTCTTCGGTTTATGGACATATTTCTCAGCAAGTTGTGGCTGCTGATGAAGCGTTTCAACTTGCATACCAAAGATCGCTTCATGCACTGGAAGACCCTTCAATGATTTTAGAGCTGAACGCTGCTCGTAAGCGAGCTGCTTTTCTTTAAGAAGCTGAACGACTTTTCTTTCAATAAAAAGCCAAAGGTACTCACCTTATGGAGGCTGATCGTAGCACCAGGTATTTTCACTCCTTAGTTCGTAAACGCATGCGGCTCAATGAAATTACCCATCTGCGAACTGAGGCTAGTTTGAATACTTCTTCGATGGAGGAAGTAACTTCAGGTTTATTGAGGTATTACCAAGAGCTTTTCGGGTCGTCTCCCCCTTGTGCGGAGTTGGATTCTCAGATTGTTAGAAATGGTCCGCTGCTCACTGCTGACCTGTATAATCAGCTGATTGTCCCTATTACGGATCAGGAAATTAAGACTAATTTGTTTGATATTGGCAATGATAAGGCGCCAGGCCCGGATGGCTATACTGCTGCTTTTTTCAAACACAATCGGGATATGGTGGGAAGGACGTTGACAGTGGCTGTCCAGGAATTCTTTACGAGTGGCTGTTTGCTTAAACAATTGAATCACACCCTCATCACTCTTATTCCGAAGACCACCCAGACCCCTCGAGCTACCGACTTTCGACCTATTGCGCGTATGAATGTCGTATAAAGTGATTTCTAAGATCCTCACTGCTCGATTGAAAGGGGTGGTGGTCTATATAGTCGATGATGCTCAATCAGCGTTTATTCCAGGGAGAAATATATATGACAACATTTTTTTGGCTCAAGAATTGGCCAGAGGCTATAGCTGGAAACGTATATCGCCTCGTTGCTTGATTAAACTTGATCTCTCCAAAGCCTATGATCTGATCTCTTGGAGTTTTCTGGTGGATATGTTGCTGGGTTTTGGGTTCCCTCCACGGTTTGTGTCTTGGGTTCAAGAGTGTGTCACCACCACTTCTTTTTCGTTACCTATCAATGGGAATTTACATGGCTATTTCAAGGGCAGGAGGGGACTGCGCCAAGGCGATCCAATGTCCCCGCTCCTTTTTGTCTTGTGTTTGAAATACTTGTCGAGGGCCCTTAAATTTTATACTGTGGATTCTGACTTTAATTTCCATCATAAGTGTCAACCTTTACGCATTACGCATCTTGCGTTTGCGGATGACCTCATGCTGTTTTCTAGAGGGGATTCTCCCTCTGTTTAGGTGTTATTAAAGTGCTTGCAGGACCTTACCATTATGGCTGGGTTACAAGTCAATCCACACAAATCGCAGATTTTTCTTGGGGACGTCTGGGGCATGGACTGCGAATCCATTTTGCAAATGATCGACTTTGGTATCGGTGAATTCCCTGTTCGCTACATGGGAGTACCTTTAACGCCTATGAAAGTTACGGTGATGCATTATAATGGCCTCATTGACTCGGTGGAGAAGTGCTTGACTATGTGGACTGGACACACGTTGTCTTATGCTGGATGATTGGAAGTGATTAATTATGTTATTCAAGGTATTTTATCGTTTTGGCTCCAAGCTTTTTCGTTGCCAGTGGTGGTCTTAGATAAAATTAATTCTTTGTGTCGTTTATTCCTTTGGGGGGGCAAGCACTTTCGGGTGGCTTGGGACAGTGTCTGTACTCCCAAAGTGGAGGGGGGCCTTGGCTTAAAAAATGTTAAAATTTGGAATATGGCTCTCCTGGCCAAGATGTTATGGAATTTCCATGCGGAAGCAACCTCTCTGTGGGAGAAGTGGGTTCATTCAGTTTATTTGCGTGGTCTCTCTATTTGGGATTGGGTTCCCCATCCCCGGGCCTCTCTGCTCATGAAGCGTCTGATCCATATTCGTGATAGTCTTGTGGAGAAGCTAGGTGGTCGCCAGTATGTTATTTTGGAAGTTCGTAAGTTATGCCTGGATGGGCGCTTGCAGTCTGGTAAGGTTTATGATTGTTTGCAAGCTACACAGGTTTGTCGTCCCTGGATGTCGTTTATATGGAGGCGATATATACTGCCTAAGTACTCTTTTGTTATCTGGTTGGCCATGCGCCAACGTCTCCCCACTAAGGATCGATTACACTTTCTTGAGGTGTCGCCGATCTGTGTTCTTTGTAACCGGGCTGAGGAATCGATCGAGCATTTGTTTTTTCAATGTGAGTTTACTAAACGTGTTTGGACTGACATTCACCACTAGTTGGGTATTCGGAGAGAATTGGGTTCCCTTCCTCGTGCAATTAAATGGATACGTACAGAAGCGAAAGGAGCGCTACTACGTTGTAAGACGATACGACTTGCCTTCCTCTGTTCCGTCTATACACTGTGGAAAATCAGGAACTCCATACAATCTGATGGTGCGGCCTTTCTGAGTAGAGATGTTACATGTCAAATCAAAACGGTCACGTATAAGATTTTATCTGAGCTTTATCCAGAGATTTCCTTCCTTTTAAAGTTATAGTGGTGGTTACGGGTGGAGGTGTCGGGGCTCCAAGTGTTTTGTGGTATACCCATGGTGTTCTTAAATGCTAGCCTTTTGGCACTCGAATGCGGCGTCGCTTCTTATGGGTGCTTCTATTTAGCTGCGGATGCTCTTTTCGCTCCTCATCCTTTTTGGGGTGTGGCGTCTGGATCTAATTGCGAGTTGTGGCCTCTCCTGCTCCCCCAAGCTGACGATTTGTGGGCGCTGGGGCCGATAAGTTCTGTGGTCAGTTTTTGTGATTTTGAGTTGTTGGTTCCTCTGGTTCTTCTCTCTGGTTGTGGATGGCTGTGAGGTAGGGTGGCTGAACCTCGTGCTATGACTGAACTAACGGTGTTGTCTGTTGGCCACGACATCATTTCTTCCCCTGTTCTTTATGTATAGTTGATTGCTGAGGGGCTTGGCTTTGAGTCGTATTGCTACTGAGTGGGGGTCGTTATCCAGTGTCGTTTCTGGGGTACGATGGTGATTTTGGATTTTGCTGTTGTATTCTTTTCTTGTAGCGTGATAGGGTTTTGGGGCCCTCCATTCCTCCACTACCGCTGGAATCTAGCACTGGTGTTGTACTAGGAGTGCTGATGGTGTTCTAGTTAGTCTCTGGTGGGTTTTCTGGAGCCTGAGCATGTGGCATGTGGTTTCGTGCAGTTGTGGTTGGTATTGATGTCTTCTGTACTGAGCCTGAATTCCCTTGGTTCCTCTGGCATTCATATTCTTATGAGTCTGCATGCTCTTGGAACCGGTGGTGATTACCATGCTGGGGGTCCTTTGCTCTTGTGTTCTTACTGCCTTTTGTTGTATGTTGTTTGGTCGCCATTACTGCCTGTGCACTGGTGTTTTGTTCTCCTTTGGCTATACGGTGTCGTGTGGCCTCATCTTAGCCTCGTGGGCTTCTTCATCAGATGCGCCTCCTCTGGGCTGTGTGTCTGGTCTTTGATGCTTCACACAGCCCAGATCTTTCTCGTGGGCTCTACCCACTCCTGTGTGGGCTCCCTAAGCTCGTTTCTTTCTTGCCTTGGTTAGCTTACTTGCGTCTTTGTTGACTGGGGTATGCCCCTAAGCATGTGTACATACCCAATTCTTTTGATAAATATTTACCGTTTATCAAAAAAAAAGAATTTAACCACAAATTCATCAAAACATTTCCTTGAGTAATTAATCCTTATTGGCAGCACACAATCTACACAATTTTCTTACTTTCATTTCACTCAACCAACATCATACTAACCAATCCAAAACACTTAAGGCCAATCGAAAATTAATCTAAAGCTTGTTAAGTCATTATCCTCATATAACAATACATTACACCCATCCAATTAACATACTACTTCATGCAAGTGATGCACAAGATGCCATAATTATTGCTTCTAACCACTAAATGAAAGAACATAAACACAAAGACTTACCAAAACAAGCTTCAAATCCTTGATTCTTTAATCACCTCACCAAATCCTATATCTCCTCTCACACCATACGATCATCACTCCTTACTACAACAATCATCACCATGTCAAAGCTTAGACACATGGAGAGGAAGAACTTGACATAGAAGAGCCTTAGACAAAGAGGAGAAGGATAGCACTTACTAGGAGGAAAGAAAACAAACCACCGAAGGAGGAGGAAGGAGACACTTTCGAAGGAAGGAGAAAAAAAAATTTAAAAGCACCTTCCACTCTTGCTAAATATAAAGTTTCGTGGAAGACTTGCCTAACTCAAGATATTTAAATAAACAATTAAGAAAATGACTAAGTAGGCAAGTGACATGTGTCACTTGCCACTTGTCCTGGTTTATATTCTGGTTCCAAATTCTACTCCAATTTTTTGGTCCGGGCATGTACCCCGAAAAATTCTAGAAAAATTCCTGAAATTCTCTAAAAATATGAAACGCACAAAAATTTACTCCAATTTATTTTTCAATCACAAATAACACATTTTTCACATTAACCCCAGATGCCAGAAAAATGTCATGAATGCATGTACAATCATGTGCATTTACAAAAATTACAATTTATACATATATGAAGGTCATATTAAGCATGACCGTGCCGAGATACGTTTACACACTCGCAACCCATTCCAAATTACCATTTTACCCTTCCCATCGTTGATGGGATGTTACATACATTGAGCGAAAGTATCATCTTATAAGGGAGATAATACAACATGGAGAAGTGGATGTGGTAAAAATTCCCACCGAGCAAAAACTTGCTAATCCGTTCACAAAGACATTGACTCAAAAGAGCTTTGAGGGTCACCTAGAAGGGATGGGAATGAGGGATATGTCAAACTTGTTTTAGGGCAAGTGGGAGATTGTTGGTGTTATGTAAATATAGTGCCCTGGAAAGCAAGTGTATTTACATGTAACTTTATCTTCTTCAGTTATAGTTTTGTAATGAAAATAATTATTATTAATAAAATAAAAGAGTTTGGTTTTATCTGTATGAGCATTATATATCTGGTCATAAGGTACCAAGATTCTTTTTAAGTAATATACATATACATAGAGATGTATGGGAAACATGTATATTATTAGAATCAATTAATTGATTCACAGTTGAATAATCAAGTTGGTCGCTTGATTATGGTTTAGATCAGTAGTATTGCGATTTATCTCCATATAAGTAAAGGAGTTTACTTAAAGGGAATGATGAGTTTCATATCATGATAGTAGTAGACTATCGATAATGGCACTATTAAATGAATTGAATCAAGTATGTTTTCAAGAATAAAGTGGGCCGTTACTTTAATCTTAAAACATACAACTTAAGCATTCGCTATTATGAACCATAATATTGATGAGTGGTGAACTCATATATGTTTCATTATAATTTTGATATGATCGAATAGATTTTTACAGAGTATTAATCCAATTGTTCGCATGTTGGAATTATTAATTGAAACATGTATCGTGGAAAATTCACTCAAATAAAGAGTTTATAGTGTTATCATCTCTTCTAGATGTTTTAAGGAGATTTGGTGATTAAACTAGCGTCAGTAGTTTAATGGACTAGCTACCCATCAAGTCTTAACACTAAGATGAGATCTTATGTGTTAATCACCATATAAAGTAAAACGAGAGATCTAGAAGAAAAAACCAACATAAGGGCAAAACGGTAATTTTACCCTTTGTTGTGCGGATGGCTATAGTAAGGTTCTAAATAGGGTTTGCAATTGGACATATTCTCATAATATTTAATAATTCAAGAGTTCAACTAATTGTCTTTAGTGAAATGACATTTAGTTAATAAGCTATAATTAATTCCAATGAGATTGAATTAATTCTAGGCTTATTGGAGCTTGAATTATCAAAGTCCAATAAGATTCCCCATTTGGCTTTAAGTAAGGTTATCAAGCTAAGTAAGAAATATAAATGGAGGTTAATTAGAAGCCCATAATTGAATCTTAGGCTTGGCCTAATTAAAGAAGCCCAAATGTACATTTAGTAATGGGCTTGGTTTTTGGTTTAATGTAATTAATTAGATTAATTAT
Source organism: Erythroxylum novogranatense (assembly GCA_029891385.1). Classification (NCBI taxonomy): domain Eukaryota; kingdom Viridiplantae; phylum Streptophyta; class Magnoliopsida; order Malpighiales; family Erythroxylaceae; genus Erythroxylum; species Erythroxylum novogranatense. Next base: position 86,428,634 of record CM057227.1, on the reverse strand, counting down.
ATTAAAAAAAATTAAGAAGAAGATAGCAATTTCGGTTATTCCTAGGTTAAATGTGTAACCACACATTTGACATTAAAATGCTAAATAAAGATGGTCTTTATTATGGTTAATCATCATTAAATGGAGTTATGAACTTATCATTAAATGGTTTAATGGTTGTCTTTTAATGTTGACTTGTAACCTATTTTCATTCATTAGATTAAAGATGAAAGATGTACATTAGATGGACTATCTTCCTTCTATCTTCTTGGCAAAATCGAAATTGGGTATTGAATTTTAGGTTATGGTCTTTTCAAATAGCCATCATAAAGATAAATGAAGATAATCTCATTTATTGGCTATTTTATGAGTGATTAGTGAAAGAAGTGATGCATTTGATGCCTCTCTCTCCTTCCATCCATGCATATACAAAATTGGTAGGCAAGAAAGAGTGCTTGCATGTTCTTTACACCTTCTCTCCTTTCATGAAAGAGAGAATCGAAAATACCAATTGAAAGAGTTTCAATTTTGCTTCTTCTTTTTCTAAGAAAATCTCCTCCAAACATTTCTTCTCCTTTTCCACCAAAGGATTTTGTTAACCTAATTGTCCTTGAAGAACAGGTGGTAAATCTAATTGGTTGAGGATACTACAACAAGGAGAAAGTAGATTGCTAAAGGAAAGGAGTCAAAGGCAAAGGATTTGGATACACGAAGAAGGAGAGGACAGTGCAGCGAGGATTTAAAGCTGTAGCGAAGGAGTCGGTAATACTCCTGATATTGTTTATATTTTATTATCCTTATACCATATCATGTATGGATTGGCATGTTGATTTGGATTTGTTGCTTCCGCTGTAAGTAATGATTTCTTAAAAGTTTTGAAATTTATCGTTTTCCAAACAAAGCATGTTTTCTTTTTCTGATCCAACATTTCTTGGCTTGGATGAAAGCTCTCATCATCCTCCACGTTTTTCTCTTCTTGAGCACCATGAAAATCCCTCTTGAAGGGCTTAGAAAATGAAGATCTAGTTTTGCTTTTCTTCTTCCTCCTTTCTCCACCGAAAGCTCTCACTCTTCTCTCTTCTTCTGTTTCTCTTCTGCTTTTTCTAAGTCCCACAACATCTCTCTTCTTCTTCTATTTAATCAAAATCTCACTTGTCTGATTTACCAAAATGTCATTAATGCGTGCATAATGTCTAATTTGCCCTTACATATAAGCCTTATAACTTAGAACCTTAAGTGATCGTCCAACAATGCCCTTCCATTTTGCCTTAAAAAATGACACCGTCACTCCTTAATTCGATCAGGTAAAAGAAGCTATATGATAAAACTTTCTCTTAGAGAAATGTTCCTCTCTATCTGAGCTTTCTATAGACACCAAAATCGCTCAATTCAGTTCAGAAATGAAGAAGTTATGGCCAAAGCACGTTCGGACCAAAACTAAATCAAGACTGAACACTACACGTAATTTCACTCCATAAGTTGAACATCTTAGAGGCTAAATTTTTGATCGGCTCCTTCAGATAACTTGTAGATCCATATCTCTAGTTTCATTTGAAACAAGAATACGATCGATTGGAGATCTATAGATTTAGATATCTCCAAAATACTAAAGTCTGTTTAGACCAAAACTAAATCAAGACTGAACACTACATGTAACTTCACTCCAGTTGAACATCTTAAAGGCTAAATTGTCGATCAGCTCCTTCAGATAACTTGTAGATCCATTTATCTAGTTTCATTTGAAAGAAGAAGCTGATCGATTGGAGATCTATATATTATGATATCTCCAAAATACTGAAATCTGTTCAGACCAAAACTAAATCAAGACTGAACACTACACATAACTTCACTCCAGAAGTTGAACATCTTAGAGGCTAAATTGTCGATCGGCTCCTTCAGATAACTTGTAGATCCATGTCTCTATTTTCATTTGAAACAAGAATCCGATCAATTGGAGCTCTATATATTAAGATATCTCCAAAATACTAAAGTCTATTTAGACCAAAACTAAATCAAGACAAAACACTACACGTAACTTCACTCCAGAAATTGAACATCTTAGAGGCTAAATTGTCGATCAGATCCTTCAGATAACTTGTAGATCCATGTCTCTATGTTCATTGTAAATAAGAATCTGGTCGATTGGATCTCTATAGTTTAAGATATATCCAAAATACTGAAGTTTGTTTAGACCAAAACTAAATCAAGACTGAACACTACACGAAACTTCACTCTCGAAATTGAATATCTTAAAGGCTAAATTGTCGATCGGATCCTTCAGATAACTTGTAGATCCATGTCTCTAGTTTCATTTGAAATAAGAATCCGATCTATTGGAGCTCTATAGATTAAGATATCTCCAAAACACTGAAGTCTGTTCAGAAAAATATCTAACTCATAACCTTTTAATCGATCCTCCCATTTGGATTTGATCTGTCATTTTCAATTCAATGCTCGGTCGGTTGGCCAGCTCTCGCTCGGTCGATCAGCCAGCTCTCGCTCGCTCGGTCAACCAACTCTCTCTCGATCGATCAGCCAGTGCTTGCCCAGTCGGTCGGCCAACAGAGGTCGGTCTGCCATCAAAGGTTTCCCAGTCCAACATCCTATCTTCCAACTTTCATAACTTTTGACTCAGAACTCCAATTTTACAAACTTGTTATCGATGGAAAGATACAATAACACTCTACAACTTTCATGAAGGACTTAAAAACTAGATCGGCCTCTGCAGGGGTCAAAAAGTCCACACAACATGGCTGATCGATCAGCCCACCTGAACAGCAACAGAACTTCTAGACCTCATAACTTTCTATCTAGATCAGTACAGCTTTCATTAAGACCACTTTGACTAATTCCATCTAGATCAGTACAGTTTTGTTGTTGAAGTTTCTGAACACCATTCCTACACTTAGGATGGTTTAGCAACACATCAACTTCACTTATTCCCAATACCACATACATCGCAAACTCAATTTAAATCTCCCACATGCCAAACCAACACAAATAATCGATTGTAGAGGATATGCGCATACGCATTCCTCAATCACACAAGTCATACAAAATCTCATACAATGTCTATTATTAACACAATCAGACACAAAACAACTATTTCATGTACTACCCTCAAAGTAACATTGCAATTGTTCCAATTAACATTACCCAAGTAAAACATTAAACACCACTAATTCCTCATTCCAAAGTGCAAACATTCATGAATTAAATGCATATCTATATATATATATATATATATATATATATATATATATATGAATATGATGCATGAGCAAGACCAATGCATTTCCTTTGTCTCTCCTTGAGCACATATGTACTGAGATTTTAGTTCTAACCCTTAATATGGGGACAGGATGTTACAAAATCTGTCTTCAAGGTCTTCATGAAAGTTGTAGATCTTGAAGTCTTCTTTTGAACCATATAAATAACACCTTAATTCGATATATGTAGGGAAAGTTATAGTAATTTTTTCACTTCTTTTGTCTTTTTTCACTTTTTCTGTCTTTTTCATTAATCTGCTTTGTACCTATCTTCTGTTCCATTTTTAGAAGATAAAATCTGTCTTCAAGGTCTTCATAAAAGTTGTAGATCTTGAAGTCTTCTTTCAAACCATATAAAGAACACCCAAATTTGATATATGTAGGGAAAGTTATAGCAATTTTCCCACTTCTTATGTCTTTTACTTCTTCTGTGTTTTGTTTCTTCTGTGTTTTGCTTCTTCTGTTTTTCTTCTATGATGATGTCATTTTCTTCTGTGTCTTGCTATCTTTTGTGTTTTTGCTTCTTCTGTCTTTTTGTTTCTTCTGTCTTTTGCTATATTATGTGTTTTACTTCTTCTGTCTTTTGTTTCTTCTGCCTTTTGCTATCTTTTGATTTATTTTCGACCCTTCAGATGATAGAATCTATCTTTAAGGTCTTCATGAAAGTTGTAGATCTTGAAGTCCTCTTTTGAACCACATAAACAACATCTTAATCTGATATCTTTAGGAAAAACTATAGTAATTTTCCCACTTCTTCTATCTTTTTCCATTCTTCTGCTTTTTCATTTGACTTCATCTGTACCTATCTTCGGTTCCATTTTTTACCCTTCAAAAAATAGAATCTATCTTTTAGGTCTTCATAAAAGTTGTATATTTTGAAGTCTTCTTTAAAACCATATAAAGAACATCTTAATCCGATATCTTTAGGGAAAGTTATAGCAATTTTTCAACTTTTTCTGTCTTTTTTCATTCTTCTGCATTTTCCTTTGGCTTCATCTAATCCTATTGTCTGTTCCATTTTGACCATTCAGAAGATAAAATCTGACCTTAAATTCTTCTTCAAAGTTGTAGATCTCAAAGGTATCTTTGAGATCATCCTAATATGATCTTAATCCAACATCTCTAGTGAGAGTTATGCTATGTCCCGAGACAAGTTCAATATGATTGAGGACCAAATCTTGTTTGACTCTTTCGACCCCAATTTTGTTATCTGACCTCCAAATGAAGTGACTCTAGAACCTTTATATTTCTAACACTTTTATTTTTGCGTCTCCATTAAAGGTCATAGCTTTTGGTGTTCATTTGAAAAAGATGTATTAAATCAAGTAAGGGTATCAATTGGAAGAGTAGGAATTAGATATGTTACTGAACATGCTTTAATGTTTTGATGATTTCTGGATCGGTAGAGCTCCAAATGAGATTATTCTAGTTTCAAGATAAATTAGAGACAAGTATATACAAATGATATGAAGAAACTAAAATCTAATTCAGTTTCTAAGATGTTTAAATTTTGGATAGAAGTTGTGCATAGTTTACTGATTTGGACAAGAGCAGTCCAAAAATGTTTGAAGTGTATCTTTCGAATCATTGAACCAAATAGATTGATTTTGGTGTCATTGGAAACTTAAGACAAGTGAGAAAAATTTTCTAGAAGAAAGAGTTAAGTTAGAATATTCAAGGGTATTTTTGACAAGACACTTAAGTATAAAAGACATAAGGCATAAATGGAAGGGCAAATGGGATAATTCTCAATCATTAAGGGCATAATTGGAAAAAGAAGTGTTGTCTTGCTTATAAATGAAAAAGAAAAACGTAAATGAAAAAGAAAATCTGATTTGCTTGACTTCGGGTCAATTGCTAATGGCTATAAATATATTATCCATTGAGCTGTGTAGCTCACCCCACGCTTCCCTCCTCAAGTGCAGAAAGAGAAGATTAGTGATCCTTACAAGGCATTGAAACTCCAAGATAATTAAAGACTTTTGTAACTAAGTTAGTTCAGGATTTTTGTATTTTGGAATCATTCTAAACATAAGCATTCAATGGTATCACATGTAGTTTGTATTTTGTATTTTGTATTTGTATTAAAGAAAAAAGGGGTGGTTTTTTTCGAAATGTAAAGATATTGTGAAAACAAACATCGTCTTCTGTAATGGGCTCAAGTAATTACCAAAACTCTGATGTTGAGCCCGGGTCCCGAATTCCCTATCCCAAGGTGGTCCCTCGGGGGCATCAGGTAGGGCGCGCGAGGGAAGAATCGAAAGCATGCTAAAAAACAAGAAATAGCAGCGGGAAAGAGAAGGCCTCGCCGCGGCCTCGGATTGCTAACCGCGGTGAGCGTTCCAACTTTTGGACCTATCCCCAACATCTATGCGAAATCATACAACATATACAAACATTCTCATACATACACAATAGTAAATCACCCCCATAAACAAGGAAACTCCATGGAATTACAAATCGAAGAAGATGAACAAACATTCTTAACATAGCCCAATACATAACAAGTTTACATCTAAAATACATGAGAATGCTCAATGATGATATGCTTGGAAGGCCAACCAAAAGTACTAACTTAATCCAAAGACTTCTAACTATCTTGGAGTTTTCGATGCCTTGCAAGGATCAACGATCGTCTCGTTCTACACCTAAGGAGTGAGAGATAATAGGGTGAGCTGCGAAGCTCAGTGGCTTATACATTTATAGCCATTGGCAACGAGCCACACAATCAAGCATATACATATATATATACACAAGCATATAGTAAGTCATCAATCTAACAATTTAATTACAATCTCATAGCCTTCAAAATGTCACAAGATTATGTCATGTTATCTTTGAGTTCACAACATAGCAGTTAATTATGCATTCTTCCTAACAGATCAATGATAAGATGCACAACAAATGGCTCGAGAGTTCCGTGGAACGATACGGATAAACTGAATTTTATACCGTGAACTATACGAGTCCGATTTCTCAGGATCTCGTGGCCTCAAGCGGGCAACCGGGAAAAGGCTATATGTCAACGTGCACGTGACTAACGATACGTTCCTCTCTCACCCAAACAAAGCACATAATCATTCTTTCATGCTCAATTGACTGTATCAAAAGCTTTCATACTATTCATAATCATCATGCTTCTTCATCTTTTCAATCATACAGGAATGCCATCAAGCAGTACATAATCACAATCACAATTCATTGTTAATAATTCAAACCACACATACATACAAGCAAGTAAAGCATTTTGCCCATACACACAACAACCATAAATATATTACCCACCTAATATTGCTTGAGAATCCAACTCACTGTTGTCCTTCCTCTTGCGATTGGATCAGGTCGGCTTGGTTTCCTATAACAAACCAAGTTTACATTCAAACAACATTCAAAGGAAATTTTCAATAAGCTTGAAAATCAAAAGTAAAAGCACTAAAAATCTACATCCGACTTCCAACCCAATTTTCGAATCTTAGAGGAAAATTCCAAACTTCCTTTCTTCATAAAACTTATAGCCCTACGGCTCTAGTCCACAACAAATCCGAAATCATCTCATTTGGACATCTATAGCAAAAGATATGCCCAAAATACCAAAATTCACCTATGCTGGAAACTGGGGGCTCGTCGCAACGAAGGCCACGCTCGTCGCGACGAAATGACCCGCTACTTGTCGCGACACAAGACAAATTCAAGACGTCAGAACGCACACCTTCCTCGCTCGTCACAAGGCGTTTCATGAGCATGTCGCGACGCATGGGTCTCGAGAACATCTTCAACCTGATTTTTCCAAAGATTTCCCGCTCAATCCTTCCCTTTTGCAAATGCAACACTTCTAAACCTTAATTCAAGTCCAATACTACATTTCTAACCCATTAACACCTTAAAAACAGTCAGAAAATCAACAACCCAAGGATTCTAACCATTTTTCCAAAAACCTCTAAACAACCGATTCTAACATCATTCCAAGTTATACTAGGGTTTAATCTAACCAAAACAAACGAAAAGAACTTGAACTTACCAAGACTTTGCTTCAATCTGTCGAAAATCTTTAGGAATAAAAAACCCTCCTTTCTTCTCCTTCTTCCTCACCCACGGTACTCTCCTCTCTTTTCTCCTTTCCTCTTCTTTTCTTTTCCTTCTAATTCCTCCACTTAAGTCTAAAGAGAAGACAAAGACCAAAATACCCCTCCTAGCAAAGCCTTAACCTATCCATCTCAAGTGATCTTCCTAAAATGCCCTCAAACATTTTTATCCTTTCATTCTCATTTACATCACATAATACTCACTTAATCTAAATTTTCCCTTAATACTTCCAATTTAATCCAATTAAACCATAAATCACACAATGAACACAATTCATGCTTAATAACATCAATTAGAAAAATTTTGGGGCCCAACATTTCTCCCCCTCTTAAAAAAAATTTCGTCCTCGAAATTATTACCTGAGTCATTGAAAAGTGCGGATACTTCTCCTTCATGGCTTCCAATGGCTCCCAAGTAGCCTCCTCCGCCGAATGATTCCTCCACAGGACTTTAACTAACTGAACCGTCTTGTTCCTGAGGACCTTTTCCTTCGAGTCCAAAATCTCCACTGGAATCTCCTCATAACTCAGATCATCCCTCGGCTGAACCTCACTAGTCTGAATAATATGAGAAGGATCCGATCTATACCTCCTCAGCATGGAAACATGGAAGACATCATGGATCTGCGACAATTCCGACGGTAACGCCAACCTATAGGCGAGTGGTCTAACCCTCTCAAGAACTTCATAAGGACCCACATGTCTCGGACTTAACTTGTAACACCCCACTCCCGTAAGACCCGAACCCGATATCGTTGGTGATATCCGAATCCGTGTCCCGCGAGAGTGGCGTATTACATCAGTAGATTTAAAACTCAGTATACTTTTTTTTTTTTTGGAGCCATTGATTCCACGTTAACACGGCAAACACAGGAAGTAATTAAAACCGTGTTCAATAAAAACCAATTTCAGTTATTACGGTACCATCCAAGAATAATTTACAATCATCAATGCGAAGAAACATCAAAACCACAATGGGCTCAAGAAAATATAAAGCCTTGTTATACAAAGTTGATTGCGGAACACAATTTACTAAGACACTAATGCAGACGCGAACTGATCCCGATCTCTAACCTTTACTCGTCTATAGTAGACATACTCCCGTATCAACCGGGGTATTCTTCAGGACCTGAAAAATAGATGCAAATTTTGGGTGAGTTTTGCGAACTCATGAGAAACCATCATCGATGGTTCACTCAAATCATGCATTACGCCCATGGCGCATAAAGATACCAAAGAATAATCAATTACCAAGAAGCGATTAATAACAATGTCCGAAGAATGTAAAACCATTCACAGTAACACATACCATCACGAGAGCAGTACTTATCACAGAACAATTATTTGTGCGAATGCAATGCATATGTGACTCTTTCCAGTTATTCAGTATTGTGCCCAAGTGCTCGGTCCAAGATTCGATGGGACGCGTCAGATTTTCCCCTCGGGCTCGAGGTCGCCAAGACTGATGTGAGAGGTGAAGCTCTTTTCGGTAAAAATAGCAACTGGGCACGCCCATTATCCGATCATGCAATTATGCATGCAGCGAGATTCGATGAATGTACGGTGTTTGGCTATAAAGCCCAAAGTAGCGAAGAAGTCAATGATATGGCTATAAAGCCCAAGATAGAAGATGTTCAAGATGATGGCTATAAAGCCCATCTATCAAGACGGATCATTCAAGACGGTAAAATCATACAAAACAATCCCATACATGCCAGTAGTCATGCAGTGATCATTCAATTCACTTTTGCACGTAATTCACGTTAAGCATGTAAACAACCAGAAATTTGAGAAACCAACTAGGTTACTCACCTATTACTTCCGAGCTAATGCCGGGAAGTCTCTATGACGTCGGTCAATCGACGCTCCAATTGGGCCTCTATATGAATCAGAAAAAGCACGAGTCACTAAATATGAAATTTGTGCTCATGTTGATGAGATATGCATGTTCATGAATTCCCGGTCCCAATTCAATATTTTCCCATAATAAAATTCTATCAAAATTAGAAATCCATAAAGCCGACGACGGTGCCTAATCGGACCTCTATAGTCCCCAATTAAATAAAACAAAGGTTCACATGTTCATCAATAGGGCTACGCCAAATTCTCGCCTAAAATTTCCGTTTTCTCATAAAATGAAATTAAATATTCAACGAATCCGATACCTCTGGAATCAGGTCAATCGGACGTCGGACGGGAAAGAAATTGACAAAAGAAATTAATATCGATTATAATTCCAATTTTCCAGATTCAATGTTAACCTTAGTTCAATCACTCCCAATGCCTTTTTCACACCACTAGACATCAAAATAAATACAAATTAAATATTGATACAGTCATACATATACTAGGGCTAATACTGAAAAATTGGTAGCATCAAATTCCTCAATTCAAATACTCAAATAATTATCCATGTGTCATTTAAAATTAAGCCATAATCACTTCTATCATACTACTTTTAATTCATCCATAACCCTAACCTTATACCCATTAATCCAAGCAATAAAAGACATCAATATCATGCATCCCTAAGCATACTAGATGCTCCCAACCTCTCATTCAAAGCTTCTACCAACCATGACATGCAAGTCATGCTAACAACATCATTAAACATAAGAATTAAAGAACTTACCTATCAAGCTTCCAACCTTCAATTCTCTCTTTATGCTCACTTAACACCTTCACTACTCACTTCTACCACCATACATGCTTCTCATGGATAGAAGATATAAGTTGCAAGGCAAGGAGAATAGGTTGAGTTCATGGAGGAGCTAAAGAAGAAAGAAAGAAAAACGATGGAGAGCTTGCAAATGGAGAGTGATTTCGTGGAATAAACAAAAGTAACCAAGTCCTTCCAACCTTTCCTTTATTAACACATATACTAGATTGAGAGGTAATGAGCAAACCAAGGAAAACACTTGATGAAGTGGAGAGGTGGCAATTGGAGATTAGTCCACTTAGGAAAGAAAAGTCAAAAGTCATTAAATAAATTTTATTCCATTAATTCTAATAAAATGAACCCAATCAACTCCAATGGCCATAATTTAAATCCCAAAATAGTATATCCCATGCTACCGAAAATCAATCGATTAAGCAATTGGCGATTTTTTCGTCCGGAATTTCCGGAATTTTCCCTAATCATTTTTTTGAAAATTATTGAAATTCCTAAAATTGTAAAACATGTAACAAGGCACTCCAAATAATTTTTCAATCACAAAATCACCTTTTCTACCCCAAAACATGTTTAGGCTGCCATCTGGCAATTTTGTCGATCCGGAATTTTCTCCGAAAATTCCAGAAAAATTCCTATAAATCCCAAAAAATTTAAAACGCTCAATGGCGCACTCAGAATAATTTTTCAAATCCCATAACCACGTTAATCACAATAAAATGCCGTTAGGCCCAATTACCGGGAATGTCATGAATGCATGACCAAACAACAAGGCACAAATTCACTAAGCACCGATCAAAGATACCCGGACACTACTCATACATCCCTATTAGTCTCATCCTATGCCAATTTTACTATTTTACCCTTCTAGGAGGGGGTGGGATGTTACAATTCTCCCCTCCTTATAAGAATTTCGTCCTCGAAATTCTCAGTCAACGGTTCACTATGACCGTTATCACATGATTCTACATATCCCATACACCTTTCCACTTAATGATTCACTTTTCAAGTGATCACAGTAACCACTCTCATTCCGTGGTTCAGTTACTAATTTGGCTCACTCATTATCACTTAGTACAGTAGACGGATTCAACAAGACTATTAGTTGGCGATCTCATTTTCTTAGCTATCTCACTTGCCATTTCTAGAATAGTCACTACCGTGGTTCCGATATGTAGCTCGATTCAAGATTTTGAATCTATTCACCGATCACATTTTATCCTTCTAATACCTTTTTCCCCAATGTCATATAGTCCAATTTATATTCCATTGAGTACGCCTCCATTTCTTTGGTACCTCTCTTTACCACGTCGTGGATGATTTACATTCCTTTGGTACCAATATCGTGACATTTAACTCCACTTCACTATAATCAAGAATAATGTACCTAATGCGGTCATTTATTATATGCCATTCACTTTATATTTAAATTGATTCTCGTAAGACAATTCACTATTCTATAGTGTTCTCACACTTTATCCGGATATACGCTTTATTACATCTCATTTGTCCGATCCGTTCCACTTTAGCTAACCATGCAGTCTTCCTCAGCCACTTTCCTTTGTTTCACACATTTTAGTCTCAAATCCATTATGGTCTTTGACTCTAGTAAAGTAATCAAGATGTAGCAAAGATATTCCTCCAAAGAAATCGTAACTCTATATTACGATCATAATCAAACCTTTTTCCTGTTGGACATTTAACCTATAAACACTGGAGCCAATAATCACTTTATTTTATACCTACAATTACTCAATTTCACTTTTCAAATACTAGAATGTCTAACTTTGACTGTTCACTTTCTTGTTCTAATACCTTTTTATCGGGTGTATAAAGATGGTATCAAGACGAATGGTCAAATGGATAGAAGTATGGACAAAATTAAAGGTGAAATTGGGACATAACTCATATTGTTGAGGTTATCTGCACTGTGTGTACAGAAATGTAAAGTATCCAACATAAGTGAAATTTTAATTGGAGGTAATCCTATTGCAATGTGAAGTGAATCGATCTCCATTTATGATGCAAAACTGTTAAGGAATCCAGATTTGAAACGATGAATAAAAGAGTCCCAAACTGAGAATTGAGAGACCAAAATAAAATGGAAATTTTGGAGGTTTAAATATGGATGACAAGGTATTAACACATGTTGATATGAATGATATGAAAATAATTGAGAAGAGAAATGAAAAGAGTAATCGAATAGAGACAAGAGGGTCAAAAGGAAACCGATAATGAGGTGATGTAGTGACATCTTCATAAAGAAATTGCAGATACACTAATTGTGGACTCAATGAAAAGAGTAAAAGATGTATGGTAAAGTCACCTAATAGGGATTTATGCGAGGTAAGCAAATGGTAGTAAGCGTGATTAGAGATGAATGTGTTTGGAAGTGTTGAACAAGAAAAGTGAAAAGACCGATGGGACTAATTGAGGAATCGACATCGATGATATACATACTTCGGAGGAGTGGGCGGTGAATATTGAACTGACTTTGATAAATGGTACTGGTGTCATGTTCGCGATTGAAAACCTTGGCTCAGAGATTCCTATAAGGATACCTTCGGGTTAATTTGAGGAAAGAGACAGTATAAATACGACAATGTCAGAATGAACGAACAATTTCGCTTACTAAACTCAACTGGTGAATGATAACGCGCAATGAACAAATCAATTACAGATATTGAGATTTTCAATGATTGTCAAGCAGATTATGGGTAATAGTGAGGTGTTTCGAAAATTGAATTATCCTCGTGCGACTCGCACTAGGGATCGATTACCACTACCGCAATGACGCGACCCAAATGCATGCAACCTATGTTCCAAATCGTGCCCGGATACATTACGTATCTCTGGGCTCGATACCACCTAAATGTAACACCTCTCCGAAGACCCAACCCGATATCGCTGGTGATATCCGAATCCGTGTCCCCGAGAGTGGCGACACATCGATGATTTAAAACTCAAGATACTTTTTTTTTTGGAGCCATTGATTCCACGTTAACACGGCAAACACAGTAAGTAATTAAAATCCGTGTTCAATAAAAACCAATTTCAGTTATTACAGTCATCCAGTAATAATTTACAATCACCAATGCAAGAAACATCAAAACCACAATGGGCTCAAGAAAATATAAAGCCTTGTTATACGGTGATTGCGGAACACAATTTACTAAGACACTAATGCGACGCGAATCGATCCCGATCTCTAACCTTTACTCGCCTATAGTAGACATACTCCCAGATCAACGGGTATTCTTCAGACCTGAAAAATAGATGCAAATTTTGGGTGAGTTTTATGAACTCGGTGAGAAACCATCATCGATGGTTCACTCAAATCATGCATTACGCCCATGGCGACAAAGACGACCAAGAATAATCAATTACCGATGGCGCTAATAACAATGTCCAAGAATGAAAACCATTCACAAGAATACATACCATCACGAGAGCAAGATTTATCATGAATAATTATTTGTGCGAATGCAATGCATATGTGACTCTTTCCGGTTATTCAATTGTGCCCAAGTGCTCACCAAGATTCAGTGGGGACGCGTGTGATTTTCTCCCCTCGGGCTCGAGGCGGTCAAGATAAAGATGTGAGAGCTCAAGCTCTTTTCGGTAAAAATAGCAACTGGGGCACGCCCATTATCCGATCATGCAATTATGCATGCAAAGGCAAGATTCGATGAATGTCGGTGTTTGGCTATAAAGCCCAAAGTAGCAAGAAGTCAATGATATGGCTATAAAGCCCAAGATAGCAAAGATGTTCAAGATGATGGCTATAAAGCCCGCCTATCAAGTCGGATCATTCAAGACAAGAAATCATACAAAACAATCCCATACATGCCAAGAGTCACGCAGTGATCATTCAATTCACTTTTGCACGTAATTCACGCTAAGCATGTAAACAACCAGAAATTTGAGAAACCAACTAGGTTACTCACCTATTACTCCGAGCTAATGCCGGAAGTCTCTATGACGTCGGTCAATCGACGCCCAATTGGGCCTCTATATGAATCGAGAAAAGCACGAGTCACTAAATATGAAATTTGTGCTCATGTTGATGAGATATGCATGTTCATGAATTCCGTCCCAATTCAATATTTTCCCATAATAAAATTCTATCAAAATTAGAAATCCATAAGCGCCGACGGCGCTAATCGGACCTCTATAGTCCCCAATTAAATAAAACATGGTTCACATGTTCCGTAATAGGGCTACGCCAAATTCTCGTCTAAAAATTTCCGTTTTCTCATAAAATGAAATTAAATATTCAACGAATCCGATACCTCTGGAATCAGGTCAATCGGACGTCGGACGGGAAAGAAATTGACAAAAGAAATTAATATCGATATATATACCTAACCCTTATTCCCTTCTTTACTTTCTTGATTTCAAGCCAACTTTCAACACCCATAACTCTTTCTACACATTTCTGAAAAATGCAAACTATACCTTGTTGGAAAGCTTATGAAAAGCTCTACAATTCTCAAGAAGACCATAAAAATCAATTCCAACTCTAAAGGTGTCAAATACTCCATCAAACCTACTGCCTACTCAATTTCCAGCAACACAGGGAAGTACATTGGCAATTTCATAACTCACTGATTCTTCAGTAATAAATTACCACAAAAATATGGTCAATAAGTTCACAATGTCCCCAACAACTTCCATGAACAACCCAAAATCAAATTCTATTTCTAAACAAGTCAATTTATTCATTCAATGTTACTGTTCCTGAAATCCTCCAATTTGGGCAGTAACCTTATAACAAGCATAACTTCCTGTACACAAGTCAATAAAATCAGAATTTTATATCCCTGTAAAGATAACATCTCAAACTTCATTTTTCATGAAACACTCATCATCCAATTCGATCTCTAACAATTTCAAAACTGTTATGGAAGTTTCTGTTATGATCAACCATTCATAACCTAATGTAGGGCAATTTTGAAAATCATAACTCCCAATTCTGACTTCTAAAATTACACACCAAATATCAATTTCAAGGTAATCTCTTCCTCTACAACTTTTCAGAAGCTTACTCACACCAATTCAGTCCACATAAAATGTTAAAATTGCCTCCAATCAGTAAACTCACAAAATCACACTTAAGCTAGGTTTCATCCAAAATGCTCAAAACCAGTCATTAGTAATCAATTCATATCTCCCAATATACAATTCTAAAATATCAAGATCAGTAGAAATGGAACGATAATTCAATATTCTACAACTCCATGAAGACCATTTTCCTAATTCCATCTCAATTAATTCATAAAATCAACAAAGTTCATATGTTGTGGTTTCGGTTACTGTTCACAGGCAATGGAACAGTAACTTTCCATTCAAAACTTCACCCTTCTATCATTGAAATTCAACAACACCTATTTCACACTAAATTAACGCCAACATCCCAAAGTTTCAGTGGCCACTAACCTTACCTCATTTGCATTTCTACACAATAAATTATGAACAAAACAGTAACATCAATTATAATTCCAATTTTCCAGATTCAATGTTAACCTTAGTTCAATCACTCCCAATGCCTTTTTCACACCACTAGACATCAAAATAAATACAAATTAAATATTGATACAGTCATACATATACTAGGGCTAATACTGAAAAATTGGTAGCATCAAATTCCTCAATTCAAATACTCAAATAATTATCCATGTGTCATTTAAAATTAAGCCATAATCACTTCTATCATACTACTTTTAATTCATCCATAACCCTAACCTTATACCCATTAATCCAAGCAATAAAAGACATCAATATCATGCATCCCTAAGCATACTAGATGCTCCCAACCTCTCATTCAAAGTTTCTACCAACCATGACATGCAAGTCATGCTAACAACATCATTAAACATAAGAATTAAAGAACTTACCTATCAAGCTTCCAACCTTCAATTCTCTTTATGCTCACTTAACACCTTCACTACTCACTTCTACCACCATACATGCTTCTCATGGATAGAAGATATAAGTTGCAAGGCAAGGAGAATAGGTTGAGTTCATGGAGGAGCTAAAGAAGAAAGAAAGAAAAACGATGGAGAGCTTGCAAATGGAGAGTGATTTCGTGGAATAAACAAAAGTAACCAAGTCCTTCCAACCTTTCCTTTATTAACACATATACTAGATTGAGAGGTAATGAGCAAACCAAGGAAAACACTTGATGAAGTGGAGAGGTGGCAATTGGAGATTAGTCCACTTAGGAAAGAAAAGTCAAAAGTCATTAAATAAATTTTATTCCATTAATTCTAATAAAATGAACCCAATCAACTCCAATGGCCATAATTTAAATCCCAAAATAGTATATCCCATGCTACTGAAAATCGATCGATTCGCTAATTGGCGATTTTTTCGTCCGGGAATTTCCGGAATTTTCCTGAATCATTTTTTGAAAATTATTGAAATTCCTAAAATTGTAAAACATGTAACAAATGCACTCCAAATAATTTTTCAATCACAAAATCACCTTTTCTACCCCAAAACATGTTTAGGCTGCCATCGCAATTTTGTCGGTCCGGAATTTTCTCCGAAAATTCCAGAAAAATTCCTATAAATCCCAAAAATTTAAAACGCTTCAATGGCGCACTCGAATAATTTTCAAATCCCATAACCACGTTAATCACAATAAAATGCCGTTAGGCCAATTCTCGGAATGTCATGAATGCATGACCAAGCAGTTCGCGTGCACAAATTCACTAAGCACCGAGACCAAAGATACCTGGACACTACTCATACATCCCTATTAGTCTCATCCTATGCCAATTTTACTATTTTACCCTTCTAGGAGGGGGTGGGATGTTACATAACTTGCCCTTCTTGCCAAACCTCATTACTCCTTTCCAAGGAGACGTCTTAAGGAATACTTTCTTACCGACTTCAAACTCCATCTCCTTTCGGTGTGCATCAATGTAGCTCTTCATCCTATCCTGTGCTGCCTTAAGTTGTTGCTTAACCAGATTGACTTTATCAACTGTCTTCTGAATCAATTCTAGTCCTACCAGTTTCCTCTCTCCTTCTTCATCCTAAAAAATCAGAGTTCTACATCTCCTCCCATACAATGCCTTATATGGAGCCATCTGAATGCTCGAATGGTACGAATTATTATAAGTAAATTCGACCAATGGCAAATGCTCATCCCAAACTCCTTTGAAATCCATTACATATGCCCTAAGCATTCCCTCAAGCATCCGAATAGTCCTCTCAGATTGACCATCCGTCTGAGGGTGAAAATTCGTGCTAAAATTCAACTTAGTTCCTAAAGCTTCCTACAAACTTCCCCAAAACCTCGAAGTAAACCGAGACTCTCTTTCCGAAACTATAGAATCTGAAATCCCATGCAATCTCACTATCTCATCAATATACTTTTTTGTTAGCACATGCAAAGAATCAGTCTACTTAATCGCCAGAAAGTGAGCTGATTTCGTCAACCGATCTACAATAACCCAAATGGCATCATGCTTCCTACTAGTCTTGGGCAAACCCATCAGAAAATCCATGGTCACCCTTTGCCACTTCCATTCAGGAATGGACAATGGCCTTAACTTGCCTGAAGGTGCCTGGTGTTCAGTTTTGACTTGCTGACACACTAGACACTTACTTACAAACTCTGCTACATCCCTCTTCAGGCCTTTCTACCAAAAATGCTCTTTCAAATCCCTCTACATCCTGGTGCTACCTGGATGCATGTCATAAGGCGCATTATGTGCCTCATCCAAGATCTCATCCTTTACCTCCTGCACATCTGGGATACAAAGCCTGTTCTCCACTGTCATAAGTCCATCATCTCTCACTATTACTTTAGAAATCTTGTCATTCTGAATTTTCTCTTGGAATTTGCTCAAATCTGCATCTTGAGCCTGCAATTCCCTAACCTTCTCCCTGGGTATCGGTCTCACTTGAAAGTTAGCTAGAAGGCAATCTGGCTCCTCCTGCTTCAAGCTTATCTTAAGCTTGGCCATCTCTTTCAACAAAGGAAGATAGACTGTCCGACCATGAGCAATCGAAGACTTCTTACTCAAAGCATCCGCCACTACATTGGCCTTGCTTGGATGATACTCAATCAGCAAGTCATAATCCTTAAGCAACTCGATCCACCTTCTCTGTCTCAAATTTAGTTCCTTCTGGCTTATCAAGTACTTGAGACTTTTATGATTGGTAAAGATCCTCGTCTGAACTCTATATAGATAATGCCTCCAAATTTTCAAGGCAAAGATCATGGCGGCCAACTCCTAATCATGTGTCGGATAATTCAACTCATATGGCTTCAATTGCCTTGAAGCATAAGCTATCACCCTGTCTCCCTGCATCAATACACAACCAAGACCCTTCCTCGAAGCATCACTATACACGGTATAGCCCTCATCTCCAAAAGGCAGAATCAAAATTGGAGCACTT
This sequence comes from Erythroxylum novogranatense, assembly GCA_029891385.1. Taxonomy (NCBI): domain Eukaryota; kingdom Viridiplantae; phylum Streptophyta; class Magnoliopsida; order Malpighiales; family Erythroxylaceae; genus Erythroxylum; species Erythroxylum novogranatense. The sequence goes on along the minus strand of CM057227.1, from coordinate 86,410,218 downwards.
GTCAATCTGTGCTTGAGCTCCTCAAAGCTCTTCTGGCATTCATCACTCCGGATAAACTTCTAACTCTTCCTCAATAACTCCAAAGCAATCCTCAAATGCTCTTCATGCTCCTTATCACTCTTGGAATAGACCAATATATCATCAATAAAGACAATGATAAATTGGTCCAAGAAAGGCTTAAAGACTCGATTCATCAAATCCATAAAGGCTGCAGGGGCATTTGTCAATCCAAAAGGCATAACTAAAAACTCAAAATGCCCATACCGTGTCCTTAAAACAGTCTTGGGCACATCCAACTCCTTTATCCTCAACTGATGATAACCCGATCTCAAGTCTATCTTGGAGAAGACTTTTGCCCCTTGCAATTGATCAAACAGATCATCAATACATGGGAGCAGATACCTGTTCTTCACAGTGACTTGATTAAGCTTCCTGTAATCTACATACATCCTCAACGATCCATCCTTCTTCTTCACAAAAAGGACCGGAGCTCCCCAAGGTGAAAAGCTTGGCCTTATGTACCCTTTCTCCAACAACTCCTCCAACTGCTCCTTAAGCTCCTTTAATTCCACCGGAGCCATCCGATAAGGCGGAATGGAAATCGGCGCAGTACCTGAAAGAAGCTCAATGGGAAACTCAATTTTCCTAGGTGGTGGTAGTCCTGGTAATTCCTCGGGAAAGATATCCGAGAATTCCTTGACTACTAAGATATCCTCAAGCTTCCCTCTATCTACCCTTGTGTCTACCACATAGGCCAAAAATGCCTCACACCCTTTCCTCATCATCTTCTCTGTCGTCAGAGCTGAAACAATTCTGGGCGGGCTTGCTTTTTTGTCCCCTGAAAATACCACTCTTCTGCCGTCATCCAATTCAAATTCCACTGTCTTCTGGTTACAATCCAGACGGGCATTATACTTCTCTAACGTGTCCATACCTAGGATCACATCCAATCCTCCCATCATCAGTGGCATCAAATCAACCACTAAAAGTTCCCCGCCAATACATATCTCACACTCTCTATACACTTGACTGATAATAATATACTAACCGATTGGAGTACTTACCATCAGCGGAGTATCCAATGGGCTCAAATTTCTACCACACACAGGTCTACTCGAAGAAACAAACAAATGAGTAGAACCCGGATCAATCAAAGCAATCACATCATCAGCAAATAACTTAACCGTACCAGTGACAACATCTGGAGCGGTCTCTGCATCCTCCCGAGTCATTGCAAACACCCTAGCTGGTGCCTACCCCTTGGGTCTCCCTGGAAGACTCACCCTCTTGGCTACATCAGAACTGCCCACTTCTGTAAAAGTCTTGTGTCCCACAGTCTTAGATCTCTTGGAAGCTTGCATCTGGCTTCTCTCTTGTCTTGGAGGCTGAAGGCACTCTCTAGCCAGGTGCCCTTCTCCCCAAAGTTGAAACAAGCTCCTGTCAATTTATGACATTCTCCTCTATGGAGTCTCCCGCAGTGCTCACAACTTCGAAAAGATGGCGTATCCCCATCTCTCCTTCTACTGCCGCCCACCGCTGAGGCTTAGTGAGAAACAGTAGAAGTCTTTATAGGTCTCTGTCGGCTCGCGCCACTGCTCCTCTCCTCAGACTGCACAGGGAAGGTTCTGGCACTCCTCTCAGGCATAGAAGTACCACCTCCCCTCTTGAACTGCTCTCTTCCCTTTCTTTTCCTGTGAACTGCACTCTTGATGTTCTCAATGTTCTCCACCCTCAAAGCTGCCTCAACTAACTGCTGAAAGTCTCCAAAGTTTTGTACTACCACTTTCTCTCTGATGGCCAAGTGAAGACCCGACTCAAACCGACGACATCTAGCAGCCTCACTCAACATCAGCTGTGAAGCATACCTCGCCAACTGAGTGAACCGACGCTCGTATTCGCTAACTGTCATCTCCCTCTGGGTGAGATTAAGGAACTCCTCTCGCTTCATTGAATGTACACCTCGAAAGATATTTCTTCACGTAGCGAGAAGGAAGTCTGCCATGCCAACACCTCTTGGTCTCATCTGACTCCCTAGCACAGTCTCCCACCAATGCAGAGCATCCCCTGAAGCAGACTTGCAGCATATATAACCCTCTCATCATCCTCACACTCCATCTGGTCCAAGACTCTCTCGATCTTTCTCAACTAGGTCTCAGCTTCCTCAGGATCAGTGGCCCCATAGAAGTCCACTGCTCCATACTTCCTCAACTTGTCAAATCGTCTCCCTTTCTTAGTCAATTTGAAGCGAAGGTGTGGCATCGATCCATGCTGAACAAACGCTCGAGTAGCGCGTCAAACAACCTCGGATCCAGTGGAGGCACTTGCTCCTGCATAACCGACGACTCTTGAGTCTGCGATGGAATGGGCTCACTACCTAGCCCTACAGAAGCCTCAACATTTCCTGGGGCTACCGACTCATCAGTCCTCTCCTCTCTACTCGGAGAGTCAAGTGCAATAGTTCCTTGCAGAACTCCTCGTGTCCGTCTACGAGGTGGCATTCTACTCCTTCAACTATAAACACTAAGGATTAGCTACAAGGCAATATGAATTCCTACATGTATGCATGATATGCATGTCACTTAATGCAATCAATCAATGCAACAAATAATCATATACCAAACAATTCATCCTATTATGCATTCTAAGCCGAGGACACAAAATCTAAAGCTCTGATACCAAACATGTTGGGCCTGGGTCCCGAATTCCCTATCCCAAGGTGGCCCCTCGGGGGTGCCGGGTAGGGGCGCGCGAGGGAAGAATCGAAAGCGTGCAAAATAACAAGAAACAGCAGTGGGAAAGAGGAGGCCTCACCGCGGCCTCGGATTGTTCGTCGCGGCGAGCATCCCAACTTTTGGACCCGTCCCCAACATCTGTGCGAAATCATACAACATATACAAACATTCTCATACATACACAATAGTAAATCACCTCCATAAACAAGGAAACTCCATGGAATTAAAAATCGAAGAAAATGAACAAACATTCTTAACATAGCCCAATACATAACAAGTTTACATCTAACATACAGGAGAATGCTCAATGATGATATGCTTGGAAGGCCAACCAAAAATACTAACTTAATCCAAAGACTTCTAACTATCTTGGAGTTTCCGATGCCTTGCAAGGATCAACGATCGTCTCGTTCTACACCTGAGCAGTGGGAGATAATAGGGTGAGCTACGAAGCTCAGTGGCTTATACATTTATAGCCATTGGCAACGAGCCATACAATCAAGCATATACATATATATACACAAGCATATAGCAAGTCATCAATCTAACAATTTAATTACAATCTCATAGCCATCAAAATGTCACAAGATTATGTCATGTTATCTTTGAGTCCACAACATAGCAGTTAATTATGCATTCTTCCTAACAGATCAATGATGAGATGCACAATAAATGGCTCGAGAGTTCCCTGGAACGATACGGATAAACTGAAGTTTATACCGTGAACTATACGAGTCCGATTTCTCAGGATCTCGTGGCCTCAAACGGGCAGCCGGGAGAAGGCTATACGTTGACGTGCACGTGACTAACGATACGTTCCTCTCTCACCCAAACAAAGCACATAATCATTGTTTCATGCTCAATTGACTGTATCAAAAGCTTTCATACTATTCATGATCATCATGCTTCTTCATCTTTTCATTCATATAGGAATGCCATCAAGCAGTACATAATCACAATCACAATTCATTGTTAATAATTCAAACCACACATACATACAAGCAAGCAAAGCATTTTGTCCATACACACAACAACCATAAATATATTACCCACCTAATATCGCTTGAGAATCCAACTCACTGTTGTCCTTCCTCTTGCGATTGGATCAGGTCGGCTTGGTTTCCTATAACAAACCAAGTTTCCATTCAAACAACATTTCAAGGAAATATTCAATAAGCATGAAAATCAAAAGTAAAAGCACTAAAATTCTACATCCGACCTCCAATTCAATTTCTGAATCTTAGAGGAAAATTCCAAACTTCCTTTCTTCATAAAACTTGTAGCCCTACGACTCTAGTCCGCAACAAATCTGAAATCACCTCATTTGGACATCTACAGCAAAAGATATGCCCAAAATATCAAAATTCTCCTATGCTGCAAACTGGGGGCTCATCACGACGAAGGCCACGCTCGTCGCGACGAATGGCCTGCTGCTCGTCGCGAAGCGCACAAATTTGCACGTCACAATGTGCACACCTTCCTCGCACGTCACAACGCACGGGTCTGGAGAACGTCTCCGAACCCGATTTTTCTAGCATTTCCCAGTTCAATCCTTCCCTTTTGCAAATGCAACACTTCTAAACCTTAATTCAAGTCCAATACTACATTTCTAACCCATTAACACCTTAAAAATAGTCACAAAATCAACAACCCAAGGATTCTAACCATTTTTCCGAAAACCTCTAAATAATCGATTCTAACATAATTCCAAGCTATACTAGGGTTTAATCTAACAAAAAAAATGAATAGAACTTGAACTTACCAAGACTTTGCTTCAATCTGTCGAAAATCTTTAGGAAAAAAAAACCCTCCTTTCTTCTCCTTCTTCCTCACCCACGGTACTCTCCTTTCTTTTCTCCTTTCCTCTTTTTTTCTTTTCCTTCTAATTCCTCCACTTAAGTCTAAAGAGAAGACAAAGACCAAAATACCCCTCCTAGCAAAGCCTTAACCTATCCATCTCAAGTGATCTTCCCAAAATGCTCTCAAACATTTTTATCCTTTCATTCTCATTTACACCACATAATACTCACTTAATCTAAATTTTCCCTTAATACTTCCAATTTAATCCAATTAAACCATAAATCACACAATGAACAAAATTCATGCTTAATAACATCAATTAGAAAAATTTTGGGGCCCAACATCTGATGTGTGCAATAATGTTTGCATCTTTGCAAGGTATTTTGACTATCAATTGTCTCTGAATGCTGGCCTCCGGAAGTGGAGTCTAGCAGTGATAGCAGCTATGGATGCCTTGATAGATCTCCAAATGTCACCATCGATTCGAACTAGCTACGAGGACAAGAAGAATGGTGGGATGTAGAAAGGCAAGGAGAAGGTACGTGAATCTTCTCATAGTAAGAAACAATCAAAACAAAATATTGTTTGTTTCATTTGGGAAAGGTCGTACCTTGCTTATGAATGCCTAAGATATAAGGTAGGTAATGAACAAGTAAATACCATGGTTGCAAAGGATCAAGGAGAAGGAGAGGAGGACTAAATAGAGAAGCCTACCTCATTAGTTTTTCTTTGTTGAGCACAAGGGCCTTGTGAAGGCGTTCGAACAAAAACAAGAAGAAACTAGATGGGGAGGGAATATGGTCTATGGGAGATGTACTAAAGGGGGTGGTTTGTTAGACCTCTAAGTCTAAGATAGCAAAATTGTGCAGGCATTGGTGAGCCTTGACCAGTGTTCATCATGTGGAATAACAGAACAAGGCAAAGACTTACGAGAAGGCAAGGACAAAAAGGGGAAATGTCAAATGTTGGCATATATTGGTGCACATTGGTGAAAATCTTCGACGAGATGCAAAATTCAGATGTGAGACCAAAAGAAGGCCTGAGATGGACATTAGGTGGAAGGTTAGCTGGATCACATGCATGATGGAATATGCAAGAGCTCCAAGGTGAGTTAACAAGTAGATCAAGCATGGTGTGAGTTTTTGGAGAGTTTTAGACCTTATAAGAGAAAACAAAAAAAAGAAAATCATTTGTTTTCTTCAACCCTTTTCTTTCCTTTACTCTATCCACACAACACTTTCTGTAGAAACAAACACAAGTTTTGTGCTTTAAAAGCCTCTTCTCCTTCTTCTCATAGAAACATACCACTTTGCTTCTAAGAATAATTGCCACTATTTGCATCGTCTACAAAACCTAGTCCCTTAATTCAACATGCTCTATCTCAACACCATCGAAGACTTACTTGGGCTTTTTAGAGGCATTTAGTGTTTTTTAGCAATGGTGGGAAGAAGACCACTGGGAGATACTATGGTGATTGGTCTAGTAGCAAACTTTTGGTGTGGTAAGAGCACCTTTACGAGGAGGATGACAAGTTTTTTTGGTGGAGTAATAAAGCCTCCGAAAGGTGGCAACCCATATTCAAACACACTCATAAGTGACACAACCATTGTCATCTATTTGGATGATTATCACTCGCTTGATAGGACTAAGAGGAAGGAAAAGCATGCGATTTCTCTTGAACCAAGAGCTAACAAATTTGATCTTATGTATGAACAAGTTAAGGCTCTTAAAGACAGAATTCATATTGGGAAGCCTATTTACAATCATGCTGCTGGTCTTTCGAATCCTCCTAAGCTCATCATGTAACATCCCGTTACCGATGCGATGAGCATATTGGCACGGGTAGTGTCGTGATTGCATATTTAGTGATCGAGTGTTTTGTGGCCTTTGAGATAGATCATTTTGCACATGCATATACATAGTGACATGCATTCATGATTTTTCCAGCATTTAAATTGTGATTATGAGTTGAATTGTGAATTTTGAGATAATTGAGTCAGATTTATTTTTAAAGTGAAATTAGGGATAATTTGAGTAGAATAGTGGAATTAGAGTGAGAATTGAATTTTAGAGAATTGGAAATTGAAAATTGAGTATGAGATTGAGTGTTTTATATTTTTTAGGAATTATGAGAATTTCTCTGGAATTTTTAGAGTTATATGTTCAGACCGGGAAAATGACTTAGAGACTGATGATTGTGATTCCGGTTTCGAAAGTGAGTGGTAAATGGCTTGGAAAATTTAGATTTGTGAGTTTAAGAATTATTGTGTAGAGCCATTGAAATTTAGAGACTGAGATTGGATGAATTTGAGGACTGTGATCTATAGGTTTAAATCAGCTATATATATATATAGACCTTATGTTTGAAAGAGGAAGACATTTTTCTCCTAGGGCACGAAACTTCTTTTTCTTCTTCTCGTGGGTATCGTTGATCTTGCTTTCCTTGGAGAGTTTGCTTGCTTCCTTTCTCCTTGTGATTGGAGAGTTGTTAGAAGCCTGGAGTTGTGTTGGTTGGCTTAGATTGAGGAGTTTATCGTGAGTGAGAGAGCTTGAGAAGTTTTCAGAGATTCTAGGGTTACCGTGCGATTCCTTGATTTGGTAAGTTTATTGTGTTTTAATGTTGTATTTATGATTATTTATGGCATTTATGGTATTTAATGTGTTAGCTGGGGTAGTTCAATGTGTTTTATGGAGGTTTTAAGAGTATTAATGGCAGAAATGACGATCGGAGAAGATGATTAGGTAGCACGTCGCGACATCTGTAATGGGGCCACGCTGCGGCGAGAAAAGGCATGTTCACAACGGCGAGCCTCTTGAGACGTCTCGGCGAGCAAGCAATTTAGACGCCGCGATGAGTGATTGCTAGGCGCCGCGACGAGTGATTGCTAGGCGCCGCGACGAATGATTTCTAGGCACCGCGGCGAGGCGCAGAAGAGTTGTTACGCATGACGAACGCTCCCACGCCATGCATGGCGTCCTTTAATGCGCCTTGGCGAGAATTGAGGTCGGCGAGGACAGAAATTTTAGAGAAATTGAATTGGTTTTAGGGTATATCTTTTAGTGTAGACCTCAATTGGGGTAATTCAGAGTTGTTATGATCTAGAGAAAGAGGTCTTTGAGTGAGGTAAATTATAAGAGTTCGAAATTAAATTAGCGAGTTCTCAATCATAGAAAAAGAGCTGATTCTGGTTCCTTAAGTGACCTAAGAGTTATGTATTATCAATTGGAGTATAATTAGTGTTTAAATGAGAGATTTGTGAAATTTATGGATGTTATTGACCTAGTGAGTAGTGAATTTTGGTTGTGAATCGAGAGATAACGAAATGGGACTAAAGCGCTGGGAAATCATGATCATGCATCATATAATTTTAAATGTGAGGCATGTGCATTAGTGAATCTTATTGATTGAGCATATAGTGACGAGAATGCGTTTGAATTGTTATAGAGGTGTCATTGGATCGTCAGTCCACGGATATTGCTGGTACTTCCCGGCAGTAGCTCGGAAGTTACAGGTGAGTAACCTAGTTGGTTCCTCGATCTTTGTGTGATAATCTGTGCTGCGAATGTGCAAATCAATTGTCAATGTGAGTGATACAAATGTGAGATAAATGTGCTGCAAATATGAGTAAGTGTTCTGATTGTGAGTGATTATACTAAATGTGTTGCTAATGTGAATACTTGTGATTATGAATCAGTGTATAGTATTACGAGAAAGTGTTCTGATCGTGACAAGTGAGTGAAGTGATAATATATGTGTTAGTGACTGTGCAAGTATTAGTGCATGCTAGGCATGATTATAAGAGGTAATTAAACAGTTGTGACTGAAGCATTCAGTGTGCAGAGCTTTAAGCTCGAATACCAGTGAATAGGCCTAAGGCCAAAAAGGGAAATAGTGCATACCCAAAGGGCTCTCCTATCCCTAAAGTGATGTAAGTGATAAGTCGACTTGTACCATGTGTAAGTCGACTTACACATGTTCGGTACCGATAAGTCGACTTGTTCATTGGATAAGTCGACTTATTCAAGGATGGTACTGTTCATTTGTGCCCTAAAGGCAATCCCCTTTAGCGCGTTTTATTCAAAGTCGTGAGCAGACTTTATGAATAAATAAAGAAAAGGCATTATTCATTAATTTGATATTCATAAACATTGTTTATGAATTGATTTGATCTTTAATCGAATTAATGAAGTCCATGATATATGACATAGCATGAAGGAAATTATGATGTGATCATACTCACGAGATTCCTATCATGTGCAATTATGTCAAGATATCTAAATTCTCCTAGTCATAGGATTAATGAGATGGACATCATTAATCCGGATAGACTAGCACATGTCATATTCATGATTGGATCAGCGGTAGATCTCGAAGCTGTAAATATGAGATATTTAGAATTGACATGTGGATGCTTACTAGCGGTAGTAAGTTCATTGGATGACTGTCATGAGATCATCACATGGATATCTTATCTAAGTGTCGTTGATAATCTCATCATAGCAATGGTGCAAGTATCCTTAGACTTGAGGTACTCAAGGATATCTTGGATACTAATCACGCTTTGACTCCATTCCTTGTTGCCTTCGGAGGTAACTCATAGGGTGGTGCTTGAGTGCGACTTGAGGTATTGAAGATAATTGAGTAGCCAATAAAGGATTCACCACTACGGATTAGCGGAAGAGATACCCATGGCCTCTTGTCGGGATCATTACTAAGGTGGTTAAAGCATGTATGTCATGAAGAGTGTCTTCATTGACATATAGAGTAATGAGTCCCGTGACGAGAACCGATATCACTAGGCTAGACTCGGTCTAGTGAGAGTTGACACTTTGACCATACTCATAACCAAGTGGGGTATAGGATGGTGAAAGGACGAATTGCACGGTAATTGTCATGGAAGGGTTCGTGATCCGGTTCGTGATGAATACATCAAACCGATTACTTTCCGGTCAATCGGGGGTCATGATGTGTTGCTAGATACCGCTCATGACTTGCTCGATTAATTGTTAATCTAAGTGGCCAACATAACCGGAGCCTAAAGGGTCTGCGATAAGAGTGTTTCAGAGAATCAGTAAAATAGTAATTGGTGAGTTCCAATTATGGAAGCATTAGATTAAATGGATCCCAATGGATTGGGATATGTCCCGATGAGATCGCGACATCAATATTGCTAAGAAAGGTTTAGGAGTCGTTTGAAGATCGGGACGATGAGGCGGTAGGACCGACCCCAGTGTGACTGGACCGCTTCAGCAATTATATATATATATATATATGATTAATTAATTAAATAATTAATTAATATATATATATATATGTGTGTGATACGTGGAAGCATGGAGGAGGAAGCTTTATATTTACTTTATATATATATATAAAGGCCATACGTGGGGCTCTCTCCACCATGAACTTTAATGTGTCTTGCAAAGGTTATAAGACATATAAAAAGGCAAGATAGGTGGAGGATTGGGTTGATCTTCGTGGCTTTTGGGAGAAGGCTTAGAAAAAGAGTTTTTCAAGAGGCTTTCAATGGAAGCTCACGATCATCTCTCCATCTTCTCCAAGTTTCATCTCTTCTTCCAACGTTTACCTTCAGCTCTCCAGAACAGAGGTAGGCTCTAGCAGGCTTTAATCTGTTCTAGCTATTCCCGGGTCAAAGGGGTTTGACTCGGTTAGATTTTCTGATCTCTGCGTGGATCACCTTTAAAGATAGTCCCTTTTGGCTATTTAGGTTGATGTCTTCATACGGATACCAAGATCCTGGGTTTCGGGAAAGTCCCAGGAACAAAAATTTTTGTTTTCCGCTTCCGGTACATGTGATGTACCTCCCGGGATTTTCCTACAGTGGTATCAGAGCGTCTGGTATCCCGTATAAAGCTATAACCTAAGCGAGATCAGAATCCCTAATGGAATTTGCTGTTGATGCATGCTTGCTGTCCAAATTTTGTTTCTGTATAGAGATTCATGTTTCGAAATTTTTCTACCCAGAAATGTTCATAACATGTTAGAGAATATGTCTATGAATTTTCAGAATTTATTGATTTGATTTGATATAGTTTTGCTAATTAATTCCCTAAGGTTACAGATGTTGTTTTGTGAAACGATTCTGGAACAGGCATGAATATAAAATCGAGAATAAATTCTAGAAAAATGGTTTTTCGGATTTTCCTTCACCTACATGTCTCTAAGATGTTTTTGAATGTCTGTGAGCATGGAAATTGGATTTCAAGGTGATTGGATATTTATTCACGAATTTATTCTATGCTGTTGGGAATTGCTGTGCTGATGAACACAGATTTTGAATCGGTTTTGTTATTTAGGTTGACTGGGTTTTTGATGGCCTACAATCCTGAAAAAGTTCATGTAGCATTTTCTGAACATGTAGTAACCTATATAATTTTCTCATGATTTATTGAAATTGTTTCATTCATCATTTCGAGCAATGTACAGAACTGGACAGTTTTGTGAAAATTGTTGGGACTGTTTTGCTTGGCTTGATTGAGTGTGCCTTTTCAGTTCCAATGCCTTGAACCATTTTTAATGTGATTAAAAATGTGTTATCTTGATGTAGTATGATTTCCAAACTGAATTGCTTGAAGTTGCTTTTCCAAGAATTTTTGAATGCCGAATTGGTCACATTTGTGTCTCGTTAGTATATTGCATTATCTTGTTTGTTTTGACCGTCATATTTTTTATGGCATGTGCTGAAGTAAATTTGATAATGTATGTGCTAGCTAGAGATGCTTAGGATGATAATTTGGGTGTTCCTAAATTGTTTGGAAATTAATGAGTTTTGACTCATTTCAAGCTTTTCATATGGTTTGACCATATAAGGCATTCATGAATCAATGAAGTGTTCATTGAGGCATCAATTAACAGATATTACCCTACGTATGTATGTGTTGTGAATTGGAATTGTACTGATTGAGGAATTAGCCGATTAGAGATTTTAGCAAAATTCCTGAATAAGTCGACTTGTATAGGGTATAAATCCACTTGTTCAAGAGTTTTGGATAAGTCGACTTGTGGATAGAATAAGTCGACTTGTTCAAGATCTCGATATAAGTCGACTTGTAGCACCTTGTAAGTCCACTTGTACATGGGCAGTGAAATAAGTGGACTTGTGTCATACAAGTCGACTTGTTTAATAATAGAAGCATAAGTCGACTTGCATTTGATGAAAGTGGACTTACGGCATGCATAGGTTGGATGATGGATGATTATAAGGATTGATTCAATGTGATTGATGAAACCTAAATCATTCCATATAGTCTGGTGACTATTATCCTTCACTTGGAGTCGAGAATTGAAATCCTCCTCGAATATGGAAACTAACGCCTTCCATTAATATGGTAAGAACCGGAGTTCTTATAGGTTGGGTTGTTGGGCAAACTCAAGCTCACTCTATACGGATATGTTGAACCATGAAAATAAGATTTTCGGATTAATGGGTTGGTTTTCACTGGAAGCGTTGGTTTGTTGAGCAAACTCAAGGTCAACGTGGACAGAGGAGAAATTGGGTAGCATACATCGGATGTATGTGCATCAAAGAGTTGATAACCCAATGAAGTGCACACATCAACAAGTTGATAGCACTGAACGATAGTTGTGTCTAAGATGTAATTGGTATATTTGATACCTCCCGAGACATAAGGTGGCTTGTTGAGCAAACTCAAGGTCATTCTTAATGTCGGTTATCGATGATGCAATTGGTATGATCGATACCTACCGATTGACCTAAGTTGTGGCTTGTTGGGCAAACTCAAGGTCACTCTTAGCAATATCGGATATCGACCCACTAGGACATTATGTCACTTTGTTTCTCTGGATTCGTAAAGAGGGTTATGGATTCTAGGAAACTAGTGGGAGCCATATGCATATCATGTAAGTCCTTATGATCATGCAGGCATATCTATTCTATCATTCCTTCTCTCTATCGCGCTAGGTTGATTGAAGAAGTTTTTCAGTGTGAATTTTCGCTCTCTATTCTGGACTGAATTTTCTTGATAGGCTAAGGAATCTGAGAATTGTTTTCAGATCTAAGGAACTGAGATACGTCCTAGATGTTCCACTTCCAGATGCACCTGCTGTCGATGCTACTGATGGGGATCAGAAAGCATATCGTAAGCATCTAATGGACGGTGACATGGCTACTTGCATTATGCTTGTCTTGATGTCACCAGAGCTGCACGAGCAGCACGAGTCCATGGATGCTCACTCTATAGTATTTCATCTTAGGGAGCTGTTTGATGAGTAAGCTCGGTCTGAAAGGTTCGAGACCTCAAGGCTTCTCTTCATCACAAAGATGGCTCCAGAGGCAACTGCTGTGCAGTATACCCTGAAGATGAATGGATATATTGAGAGATTGGCCGTCTTAGGATTTGTAATGGATTATGAGTTAAGTAGAGACTTAATTCTGGTTGGATTGTCTGATGGTTATTCACAGTTCGTGTTAAACTATCGGATAAACCAAATATCCACAACAATTCTGGTGATCAATCTGCTTTCACGACAGTGAAAGCGAGCTATCAGAGAGATAGCAAGTGCTAATGGTGGATGCTTCTTCTTCTAGTTCAAAGAAGAAAAGGCCAAGAAACCAAAGGAAGTGCCATCAAGGAAAAACCAAAGATTACGCCCCAAAAGATTTTGCTTTCAATGTGGCAAGTCTAGCCACCAGAGGCTAAACCGTAAAATCTATCTCGAGTTCTGAAGCGTAAGAAGGCATCGATGCCTCTACTCCTTCAATTATGTTTGTCATTGAGGTTAATACTATTCTGATCCAAACATATCGGTATTTGATACCGATATGGCTCATACATATGAAATGATATGCAGGGCCTCGGGAGCGATGAGCGGCTCATAAAAGGAGAACTAGACCTTCGTGTAGGTAATGCAGCAAGAGTTGCTACATTAGGCTGTGACACTTATGTCTTGTTACTCCCTCACCGGGCTTGTATTCAAATTGGATGATTGACATTTTATACTGTTTTAAACAAAGAACATATTGTATGTTTTATGTTTAATTAGAGCTAGTTGCCATTGGACTTTAGTAACAATGGTTGTTCTATTAGTTGAATGGAATGCTCTATGGTACTCAGACATTATGCAATGGAATTGACATATGAGATATGTCATATCCAGTTATGAATGTCAATGACGCGAAAAGACATAATCGAGATAATTTAAAATCAACTTACTTATGGCATTGTCGACTTGACCATATAAATGAGACATGCATCGCTAAGCTCCATAGGAGTGGCAGTTTAGGGTCATTTGATTATGAATCATATGACACATGCGAATCTTGTTTATTAGGCAAGATGACTAAGTTATCCTTTAAGGGAAAGGGTAAACGAATGAATGGAATATTAGACCTAATACATTCGGATGTATGTGGTCCGATGTCCATCCATGCCAGAAGTGGTTGTTTTTACTTCATTACTTTTATCGGTGATTATTCACGATATAGGTATCAGATGTCGATGAGATACAAATCAAGCATTTGAATAGTTCAAATAATTCAGAAATGAAGTAGAAGACTAACTTGGTAAAAGTATGAATACATTACGATCTGATCGTGGTGGAAAATGCTTACACCAACAGTTTTGGATTATCTCAGAGATAATGGGATATTATCTCAGTGGACTCCTCCTTACACGCCGCAGCACAATGGTGTGGCTGAAAGGAGAAATCGAACCTTGTTAGACATGGTGCGATTGATGATAGGTTTTGCACAGTTTTGGGAATTTACGCTCGAGACAGCTGTTTACTTGCTAAACAGAGTTCCATTAAAGACAGTTGATGTTACTCCATATGAGATATGGACTAAGCGAAAGCCCTATCTTTCTCATCGAAAGTTTGGGGTTGTCACCTTACGTGAAGCGGACACGATCAGATTAGCTTGATGCAAAGTCTGACAAGTGTTTGTTCGTAGGATATCGTGGGATATCAATTCTACCTTGCTGAGGAACAAAAGTTGTTTGTTTCCAAGCATGTTGTTTTCTTAAAGAAAGAGTTTCTTTTACAAGAGGACAGTGGGAGCAAAGTTGAACTTGGAGAAGTTCAAGATGCTCGAACAAACATAGATCAACTGCCTGAACTTGAAACTGTCACTCATATAGATGAGGTAACAGTTCAACCTTCTACTACACACGAATTTCGTAGGTTAAGTAGGATACGCCTTTGTTCCGAGAGATATGAATTTCTTGTAAGTGAGCAGAATGGCGTATTGCTCATATGAGATGATCGCCTACTACTATGAGCAGTTACTAAAAGTTCGAACGGAACATGGCTTTGTGCCATGAAATCTGAAATGGATTCCATGTATGAAAACAAAGTATGGACTTTGGTTGTTACACCTGAAGGGATAAAACCCACAGGGTGCAAGGAGTTTTCAGAAGAAAACCAACATGGATGGTAATTTGATTACCTATAAAGCAATGCTTCTGGTTAAAGGATTTTGTCACAGACAAAGAGTTGACTATGACAAAACCTTCAACCCCGTAACAATGCTTAAATCCATTAGGATACTCCTAGCCATTGCCACTCATTATGATTATGAGATATGGCAAATGGATGTGAAGACAGCTTTCCTGAGAGGAAATCTACCCAAGGATGTGTATGACACAACCTGAGGGCTTCACTTCCATCGATGGCGAAATGGTATGCAAGCTTCAAAATCCATGTTTGGATTGAAGCAAGCATCCAGGAGTTGGATTATCCGTTTTGATGAGTCAATCAAAGAGTTTGATTTCTCATAAAATCCGGATGATCATTGTGTGTATACGAAGGTTAATGGGACTGCAATCGTTTTCCTTGTGTTGTATGTAGATGACATACTGTTACTAGGAAACGATGTCTCTATGCTG
This sequence comes from Erythroxylum novogranatense, assembly GCA_029891385.1. NCBI lineage: Eukaryota > Viridiplantae > Streptophyta > Magnoliopsida > Malpighiales > Erythroxylaceae > Erythroxylum > Erythroxylum novogranatense. Next base: position 86,394,820 of record CM057227.1, on the reverse strand, counting down.
CAATCAATTAAAATTTGGTTGTCTAATCAATTTGCGATGAAAGACCTTAGTGAAGCGACTTATATCCTTGGGATATAGATTTATAGAGATAAATCAAAAGGTTGCTTGGTCTTTCACAATCATCGTACATAGATGAGATGCTAAACAGGTTTAACATGGAACAATGCTATGTACGAGGCCCGATGTATCATATAATTTTAAATGTGAGGCATGTGCATTAGTGAATCTTATTGATTGAGCATATAGTGACGAGAATGCGTTTGAATTGTTATAGAGGTGTCATTGGATCGTCAGTCCACGGATATTGCTGGTACTTCCGCGAGAGCTTCGGAGTTACAGGTGAGTAACCTAGTTGGTTCCTCGATCTTTGTGTGATAATCTGTGCTGCGAATGTGCAAATCAATTGTCAATGTGAGTGATACAAATGTGAGATAAATGTGCTGCAAATATGAGTAAGTGTTCTGATTGTGAGTGATTATACTAAATGTGTTGCTAATGTGAATACTTGTGATTATGAATCAGTGTATAGTATTACGAGAAAGTGTTCTGATCGTGACAAGTGAGTGAAGTGATAATATATGTGTTAGTGACTGTGCAAGTATTAGTGCATGCTAGGCATGATTATAAGAGGTAATTAAACAGTTGTGACTGAAGCATTCAGTGTGCAGAGCTTTAAGCTCGAATACCAGTGAATAGGCCTAAGGCCAAAAAGGGAAATAGCGCATACCTAGAGGGCTCTCCTATCCCTAAAGTTATGTAAGTGATAAGTCTACTTGTACCATGTGTAAGTCGACTTACACATGTTCGGTACCAATAAGTCGACTTGTTCATTGGATAAGTCGACTTATTCAAGGATGGTACTGTTCATTTGTGCCCTAAAGGCAATCCCCTTTAGCGCGTTTTATTCAAAGTCGTGAGCAGACTTTATGAATAAATAAAGAAAAGGCATTATTCATTAATTTGATATTCATAAACATTGTTTATGAATTGATTTGATCTTTAATCGAATTAATGAAGTCCATGATATATGACATAGCATGAAGGAAATTATGATGTGATCATACTCCTGAGATTCCTATCATGTGCAATTATGTCAGTATCTAAATTCTCCCTAGTCATAGGATTAATGAGACTGGACATCATTAATCCGGATAGACTAGCACATGTCATATTCCTTGATTGGATCAAGCGGTAGATCTCGAAGCGTAAATATGAGATATTTAGAATTGACATGTGGATGCTTACTAGCGGTAGTAAGTTCATTGGATGACTGTCATGAGATCATCACATGGATATCTTATCTAAGTGTCGTTGATAATCTCATCATAGCAATGGTGCAAGTATCCTTAGACTTGAGGTACTCGAGGATATCTTGAATCTTGATCACGTGCTTTGACTCCATTTCTTGTTGCCTTCCAGAGGTAACTCATAGGGTGGTGCTTGGGCACGACTTGAGGTATTGAAGATAATTGAGTAGCCAATAAAGGATTCACCACTACGGATTAGCGTAAGAGATACCCATGGCCTCTTGTCGGGATCATTACTAAGGGTGGCGGCATGTATGTCATGAAGAGTGTCTTCATTGACATATAGAGTAATGAGTCCCGTGACGAGAACCGATATCACTGGGCTAGACTCGGTCTAGTGAGAGTTGACACTTTGACCATACTCATAACCAAGTGGGGTATAGGATGGTGAAAGGATGAATTGCGGTAATTTATACATGGAAGGGTTCGTGATCCGGTTAGTTATGAATACATCAAACCGATTACTTTTCGGTCAATTGGGGTCATGATGTGTTGCTAGATACCGCTCATGACTTGCTCGGATTAATTGTTAATCTAAGTAGCCAACATAACCGGAGCCAAAGTGGTCACACGATAAGAGTGTTTGAGAGAATCATAAAATAGTAATTGGTGAGTTCCAATTATGGAAACATTAGATTAAATGGATCCCAATGGGATTGGGATATGTCCGATGAGATCGCGACATCAATATTGCTAAGAAAGGTTTAGGAGTCTGTTTGACAAAGGCCGATGGTGAGTAGGTAGACCGACCCAGTGTGTTGGACCGCCCGACAATATATATATATATATATATGATTAATTAATTAAATAATTAATTAATATATATATATATATGTGTGATTCGATGGAAGCATGGAGGAGGAAGCTTTATCTTTACTTTATATATATATATATAAAGGCCATCGTGGGGCTCTCTCACCATGAACTTTAATGTGTCTTCGCAAAGGTTATAAGACATATAAAATGGCAAGATAGGTGGAGGATTGGGTTGATCTTCGTGGCTTTTGGGAGAAGGCTTAGAAAAGAGTTTTTAAGAGGCTTTCAATGGAAGCTCACGATCATCTCTCCATCTTCTCCAAGTTTCATCTCTTCTTCCAACGTTTAGCTTGACTCGTAATGCAGGTAGGCTCTAGCGAGCTTTAATCTGTTCTAGCTATTCCCGGTCAAGGGTTTGACTCGGTTAGATTTTCTGATCTCTGCGTGGATCACCTTTAGAGATAGTCTCTTTTGGCTATTTAGGTTGATGTCTTCATACGGATACCAAGATCCTGGGTTTCGGGAAAGTCCCGGGAACAAAAATTTTTGTTTTCCGCTTCCGGTACATGTGATGTACCTCCCGGGATTTTCCTACAAGTGAGTGGGCAGTAGTGCATACCTAGAGGGCTCTCTTACTTACCAAAATTGTGATCATTGTGAAAAGTGCCCGAATCGGGAAAGTGTTAACGCTCAGTCACAACAATGACATAAAATGAGAAATTACATATATTATGCATCTGACTGTGTAGTGAAATTGAGAATGCGTGTGATGTATGAAAATTATGAAGTGATATGTTTGAGTTATGTTATCGTATAAATATGTAAATTGTGTACAGTGTTCTAAATTGCGTTAAAGTGTACTATGCGATATATTATGTGTATATGCATGAGTTGGGTGAACCATCGATGATGGTTTCTCACTGAGTTCGCAAACTCACCCAACAGTGGTAATATTTTTGAGGCGGCGTTAGTAGGTTTCTAGCTCCGAGATAGGCGTTTTCCTCTTTGTGCGAGTTCTTGGACAAGTGAAGTGATGGCACACGTGCTCGGCCATTTGGGCGACTTTTGAGGATGACCTAGTATAGACGCGTTTTATCGGTTTCCTTTTGGGTTATTGTATTGAGACTTTAGGGGACTGATAGACTTGTCTATATTTTGGATTGATATTATGCAATGAAATTGGGGCTTTAAATTTTAGTGATTTGCTTATTGTGGTTTAATTATATTGATGCCATGCGAGTATTTAGTGATAGTATGAGCGGTAGCACTTCCTTCTTTGTAGGATGTCGTCAGTCGACCCACGGACGTCGGTGTGTACCTATGGTGAGGCGCTACATTAGGTGGTATCAGAGCATGGTTTGGCATCTTTTGGGCATAGTGTATTTTAGGCTTGAATTTCAGTGAGAAAAGCAGAAATTGATCAGATTCTTGTTTGTTTTAGGTCATCCGTTCTTAGAGATCAAGTGGATCAACCAGCTGACCTAGGATCCATGGGAGCTAGTAGAGAGTCCCCTATGCCTCTGATTGGACCAAATTTATACTATAAATTAGGCCCATTTTCTTTAGTAATTATGCATCTGTCGACTCCTGATCTATAATTTTCATGCTTATTTTGGTCCCGCACATTGAGTTTTGATAAATTGCATATTGTCAATATTTTGTTGTCATTTGTCATTAATTCTGCGTAATCTTTATTGGGACAATTGATACTGCAAATGGGTTGTATTTTGTAGGACCAAAGTAGTCAACAATTAAGAAGTCAACCGCATGAGTTATTTGGGACGAATCAGACTCTCCATTCGCGCGGCTAATTAATGGTGTTTAATTCATTATTTGCGACGAGTGACCAAATTCATTCGCCGCATGCGAACTCGATCATTCGCCTTGGCGAATGTCGGGTGACCGGACCAAAATGGCAAAAGTATCCTTTATTCGACCCGCCCGCATAGATTCCTATAAAACCTTACCATTTAGGGCAAATGAGAGGGGCCGCCTCAAAGAGTTCTTCATTTCTCTTCTCTTCGTCTTCTCCGGTTTTCTTCGTTTTCTTCTTTTTGTTTTCTGTTTTGATCTAACAGTCTCTCATTATGTGTTTGATTTGTGTTTAGTCACAAAGTGACGATCATCGCGATCATTTCCTTCATCTCTACTCTTCCGCATTCGCCGCCCCGAGCATGGTCTTGGTGATACTTCAACAATGATGGAGTCGTCCGTAATCATGAGTGGCTAAGCTCATAGTCTTCTGAAATGTTGCGAGGGTTGGAGTTCCAGAACTAAACACGGGGTAATCAATCTTAGTTTAGGATTTCAAGAATGTATTTGCACAATCCGAGTTGGTATTTTTGCAATATATTTCGATTGAATCTCGCTATAGTTTAGTAGGATGTTAGACTTTGATTTGTTTTATGGATTGACTATTGTTGAATATCGTGCTTAAATACATGGAGTTCATGTATATCGGTTAAATGATTGCATTAACTAATTTAATCGCCTAGTTGTGTTTGATTGAATTGGTTGTGTTATTATTTAGTTGATTTAGTGCATTAATCAATCCATGCATACACTAAGGGTTTTAACAAGTTGTAATTAATCGAGTTGATTAATTAATTCTTGGACTTAACGAGTTATTAAGGTTTTATTTTGAAACTTAGTGGATTTCAAACTGACATTATTTGAACGATGATGACCCGAGCTACATTTTAGGAGAGTTTTAGTAATTTGACTTCAAACTTGTTTAATTTCAATCATTTAGTTTTCTAAAATTCTAAAACATTTATTCTTATTTTGGCTTAGTTTAATTTCTAATTAATCAAATCAAAACCCCTTCTATTGCTTTAATTGCATGCATCATTCAAACATTAGGCTAGTCTAGGATCAATTGATGCATTGGTTCCTTGAGAGTCGACCGAGGTTGCATCTGTATTGCAATCCTTGGTATAAATTTAATTTGACGGTTTCGAGGATCAATTTTAATATTGAGCGATAAACCGCCGATCAAATTTTAGGCGCCGTTGTCGGGGAATCAAATTAATTGGTTCTCTAGGTTAGCCGATGTTTGTTTTGATTTTAATTTTGTTTGCATTTTGTTTGCATTGCATAATTTCATTTAATTTACATTACGCTTAAGTGTTTTTAGTGTTAATTCTGTTTGTGATTTCATTACGCTTTGTTCTAAGTGTTTAGTCCGATTGTTTTTGTTTATTGTGCTTAATTTTTAGTTAATTTCGTTTGCTTTCTTTGATCGTGCTTCTTGGTCGTGGACGAGTTCATTGTTAAATCAATGAGTTCATCGATCGCAATGAAGTTCATATATTCGCCGCAATAAAGTTACAATTTTACTCGATTCGCAAAGAAGTTCTTACGTCGCCGCGAACCCGAGTGAATTAAGCCTCTGCTATCATTGTCATTTTAGTGAGCTATCTTAGGTGAACTTCTCTTGTGCATGCCCGTAGACTTAGGCTAGTTCATTTCAACCTGAAATTGAGCGACACCTTGAACAACTGAGGAAGAACAAGAGAGAGCAAGTAAGACTTAACACGCTAGAGCAATTAGAAATTGATATGGCTGAGCATCAAGAATTTCCCGGTCACCAACCTAGGAACGGAGATCATGGATTAAATGGTGATCAGGAAAGAGTCGATGAGAACATAGGGAACAACAGGCGTAGAACGATCAGAGAAGCTACGACCTCGGACGTCAATTATGACCCCTTCACCGAAGCCTGCCCGAATTTCAACGTAAATTTCAAAGTTAAGGGGCTATTGATCAATTCTCTCCCCAAATTTCACGGTTTGGCGGGAGAAGATCCCTACATGCATTTACAAGCGCTGAAAATGATTTGTCAAAGCATGAAACCCGTAGGAGCTCCCCTAGATCATGTGCTGTGGAAGGTGTTTCACTTATCCCTAGAAGGAAAGGCCCGGGAGTGGTACATGAGCCTCCCAAGGCATGTCGCGAATGCCTACCATAGTTGGGCCAACTTGAGAAAAGCTTTCCTGGAAAAATATTTTCCAGCCTCGAGGACTTCGTCAATGCGAAAAATTTATTTAAGCCAAGCGAGGATTACGACGAATCCTTATATGACTTTTGGAGCAGATTCCAAGATCGTTATCTTGGTGCCCCATCATCGGATCCACGATGAACAATTGGTTCAATATTTTTACGATGGGGTGAAAAATCGGAAAGGGAATGTTAGATCTTTGCCGGAGGATCGTTGATTGACCTCACCGCACCTGAAGCGTGGGCCTTGATTAAGAGGATGGCCCTAAATCATCAGTAGTATAGTGTCAGAGATTCCAGGAGTGTCCATGAAGTGGGAGCCATGTCGGCTCAGACAAAAAGGATGGAAAGCCTGGAATCAAAAGTGGATTCCCTGGAGCATAGGATAACTTCACAGTTATCCTCGATTACGGCGGAGTTAAAGAATTTGAATGTATATCGCTCATCTCCTTCCACTGAACTGGCCGCACCTAGTTGCGAATCTTGCGGATCGGTGATGCACATAACCAGTGTCTGTCCCGGGAGGTATGAAGAAGTCTCTACAGTGTATCCGGGGAGACAAAATCCTAAGTGGGACCCGTACTCCAACACGTATAATGAGCGATGGCGATCCCATCCAAACTTTAGTTGGAGGAGTAATGAGGGAAGAGCACCAAACCGCTTTCGTGAGGAGTGGAGCTGGACAATCTATCAACCAGTTCCCAGATCAACAAGCATTGACGTGCAAAGCAGCCCACCACCACCAAAGGAGGACACCAACCAAGCTGCTGCATGGTATGATGGCGTTGATGAAGGAAGAAAGAACATCCACAGCAAATCAATTCAACGCCATCGCGAACCTCATCCAACAGGACTCCGCTAAGAATCTTGCCCGATTGATTGCCTTGAAAACGCATGGAGCAATGGGAGACCAAGGTGAGAACATGAGCGCCTATGTCACTCAATTGTCTAACAACGAGTGACAACCAAGCTCGGAGCGTGGGACAATTCCCTCCAACACGGTCATCAATCCTAAGAGTCTGAATGCTATAGAATTAAGGAGTGGAAAGAAAGTGCAATTTAGCATTCCTGAAGAAGAAGAATGCGCCGAAGAAATTGAGGTTCAAGAGACACCTCAAGTAAGAGAAAAGAAGATACATGCGATCGAGAGAGTGATCGCGAAGAGGAATGCTCAAGAAAAGAAGAAATTAACCATTGAGGAAACAGAGCAACCATCAAGCAGTCCAGGAGAAAGTGTTGCAAAGGAAAAATCTAGTGAAAATGAAGCAACACAAAGGGAAGTCAATCTGAAGGACCTTCCCTTCCCAAATTCCTACTTGATGAGTAAGAAGGTCAACGAACTGAAACATGAAAAGGAAATTATTGACCTATTTGGGAAGGTGGAGGTGAATGTGCCCTTTTAGACTGGTTAAGAAAGTTAGGCCTCGCTAAATATTTGAAGGACTTGTGCACAAACAAGCGTAAGTTTAGGCGAATGAGAGAGTCCAGTGAGCTCAAACGTGTCCGCATTATTCAAGCCCCAAATTCCTGTGAAGTGTCAGGACCAGGATCGTTCACCATTCCTTGTGTCATAGGAAAGGTGACAATTGGTAGAGCGTTGCTGGATTTGGGAGCGGCAATCAATGTGATGCCAAAATCTATCTATGAAGCCCTGGGAGTTAAGAGCGTTAAACCTACTTCGGTAGTGTTACAGTTGGCTGACAGATCTTTCCGGCATCCTGTAGGCATCATTGAGGATATTCTAGTACAAGTGAAAGGTTTAGTGTTTCCTGCCGATTTTTACGTGTTGGACATGTTTACTGAAGTGGTGCAGGACACTTCTCTAATCCTTGGAAGACCCTTCCTTCGGACGGCAAGTACAATGATCAGTATGAAGGAAGGGAAGATCACTATGGAGGTTGGAGATCAACAAGTTAGCTTCAACATGTAAGAAGCTATGAAGCACCCTAACGAGGATTACTCCTTGCTTGGGGTGAATATGCTTGATGTTGTGATAGATGATGCTTGTTCTGAATTTGCAGAAACTCTAACCCCGACCACTAATGATCTCTTTGGAGGCGTTTCTATTTTGATGATAGTGCGGTGCTTATTCGGATACGGAATGGACATGGAGCTGCCCGGGACCCAAGCTGTTGACATGGAGCTTGGATATCAACCGCACGTCCATCCCGAGCTCAAGATCCACCTTGAGCACCGGTGTTTCTTTTCTGCATTTTCAATATATTTGTGCACATTATTTGATTTGACTTGAAATGTTGTGTTGCATGAGCGTATTGTTTAAGTGTGGGGAAGAAACCCATCGATAGGGAATAATTGTAGTTAAGTAGGATTTTCATTTCATTTCAATAAATTGATTCCTCTATTTTGTCTATTTGTGTTTTCGCCTCTTACATGTGCCTCGCTACTTTTGTCATGTGGACAATGCCATGTTTAAGTGTGGGGAGTCGTTCCTTTTATATTTTGCATTGTACACCTATTAAAACTTGTGCATAATTTTGTGGGCCGTTGCTTTTCTTGATAAATTTGGACTCAATCAAAACATTTTCTGCACTTGTTCTTTTGTGCCCTTGCATGCAAAACCCTTATAAGTTTCAAACTGATACTTGAGTTTTTGAAAATGCTCTCCATTCTTCGAACGATAATTGGTTTTGGCAAAAATTTTAACTTTTGAAGTTTTCAAAACAAAGTAAATGGGAGCATGCTAACAAGGTAGCATTTTAAGTTTTTAAGACTTGAGATTGATCATTGAGACAAAAACCTTGTTGGAAGGATATTCGAGCCAAATTTTTCTTCTATATTTTGTGTGTGCATCTACTTAGTCCATTCTTCTCTAGAACTTGTGTGGGTTTTACTCAAAGCTTGATGGACTAGATTTTTGTTGATATGATAGAGGCGTTCCTTCTTTCAACCCTTTCCCCAAACACCAACCCTTAAATACTTTTTCCCTTGCTAGCTCCTTGAGCCTTTTTGTTATGAGCATTTGCATACATATTAAGATGATGTCAGTAGTCTATATTTTGTAATTTAAAAAAAAAATTGAAAAAGGAAAAAAGTGTTAGTCTTGTGTATCCCGAAAAGGGATACTAATATGTTGTATCCCAAAAAGGGGTATTAGCATCTCAAAATCAAAAAAAAAAAAAATGTGTGTATTCAGTTTATTTCAGTGTTTAGTTTTAGTTTGGCTATTGACATCAATTCCTCATTTAGTGCGCATGCTCATATATTTTTCTTTCACTTCATCCATTCATCTAGCCCTCCGCTCATTACAACCCTGAAAGACCTCTTGATCTTCAAAATGATAGTCCTTGTAGTGGAGAAATAAAATTGATACAAGCCTATGGTAGGAGATGTATTAAGCAGATTGAGAGAAAAATATCCCTACTATGCAAGTGAGACGAGCGTAAACACCATATCCTGAGTGATTCTCTGTTGTTCAATCTCTTGTGCTTAAATTCTTTCAATGTTTGTGTTATTAGCACTCTTTCAATTTGCTGCGTTAGAATTCTGATAAAGTGGATTGAGTCAATTTTGGTTGTTGTTTGAGCATGGGCAGAATTTTCTTTTACTCTTGTACCTTTTTTACTCTTATAAGCTTTGTTCAGGAGTACAAAGGTTTAAGTGTGGGGGAATTTGATTGGACCAAATTTATACTATAAATTAGGCCCATTTTCTTTAGTAATTATGCATCTGTCGACTTCTGATCTATAATTTTCATGCTTATTTTGGTCCCGCACATTGAGTTTTGATAAATTGCATATTGTCAATATTTTGTTGTCATTTGTCATTAATTCTGCATAATCTTTATTGGGACAATTGATACTGCAAATGGGTTGTATTTTGTAGGACCAAAGTAGTCAACAATTAAGAAGTCAACCGCCTTGAGTTTGGGACGAATCGAGACTCTCCATTCGCGCGGCTAATTAATGGTGTTTAATTCATTCATTGCGACGAGTGACCAAATTCATTCGCCGCACGAACTCGATCGTCGCCCTTGGCGAATGTCGGGTGACCGGACCAAAAATGGCAAAAGTATCCTTTATTAGGCCCGCCCGCATAGTTCCTATAAAACCTTACCATTTAGGGCAAATGAGAGGGGGCCGCCTACAAAAGAGTTCTTCGTTTTCTCTTCTCTTCGTCTTCTCCGTTTTCTTCGTTTTCTTCTTTTACTTTTTCTGTTTTTGATCTATGATCTCTCATTATGTGTTTGATTTCGTGTTTAGTCACAAGTGACGATCATCGCATGATCATTTCCTTCATCTCTACTCTTCCGCATTCGCCGTCGAGCATGGTCTTGGTGATACTTCAACAATGATGGAGTAAATCGTAATCATGAGTGGCTAAGCTCATAGTCTTCTGAAATGTTGCGAGGTTGGAGTTCGAGAACTAAACACGGGTAATCAATCTTAGTTTAGGATTTGATAATGTATTTGCACAATCCGAGTTGGTATTTTTGCAATATATTTACGATTGAATCTGCTATAGTTTAGTAGGATGTTAGACTTTGATTTGTGTTATGGATTGACTATTGTTGAATCTTGTGCTTAAATACATGGAGTTCATGTATATCGGTTAAATGATTGCATTAACTAATTTAATCGCCTAGTTGTGTTTGATTGAATTGGTTGTGTTATTATTTGGTTGATTTAGTGCATTAATCAATCCATGCATACACTAAGGGTTTTAACAAGTTGTAATTAATCGAGTTGATTAATTAATTCTTGGACTTAACGAGTTGTTAAGGTTTTATTTTGAAACTTAGTGGATTTCAAACTGACATTATTTGAACGATGATGACCCGAGCTACATTTTCGGAGAGTTTTAGTAATTTGACTTCAAACTTGTTTAATTTCAATCATTTAGTTTTCTAAAATTCTAAAACATTTATTCTTATTTTGGCTTAGTTTAATTTCTAATTAATCAAATCAAAACCCCTTATTGCTTTAATTGCATGCATCATTCAAACATTAGGCTAGTCTAGGATCGATTGATGCCTTTGGTTCCTGAGAGTCGACAGAGGTTGCATCTGTATTGCAATCCTTGGTATAAATTTAATTGACGGTTTCGAGGATCAATTTTAATATTGAGCGATAAACCGCCGATCGGCCTCATTCAATGAGTTGCCTCCCGAGTTCCCATGAGGCGGGAGAGGAGGTATGATAGGCTGCGTGGCGTGGGCGGTTGACTTCTATGGCGGCAGCACCGACCTGCTGAGGTGAGGATGGTTAGAGGACGAGAGAGTCCTCGATCAGATGGGCTGTGATTCTGAGGAGCATTTCGACTATGCAGTGTCTTTGCTTCAGGGTCTGGCTTACCAGTGGTGGAAGACTGTTCCGAGCAGTTCTTCCAGGCCCTGCATGTTGACTTGGGATGATTTTCTGAGGGCATTCAAGGATAATTTCATGCCCAAGGTGAATTTAGAGATGAAGATGCAGGAGTTTCTTAAGCTGAGTTGGGGGTCGAGGTTAGTGGCCGACTATGAGGTCAGGTTCAATGAGTTGTCGGCGTATGCGTCTGCTTTGATTGCTTCAGAGTCTGACAGGTGTCGGAGGTTTGAGGGTGGACTCAATATGGAATCCGTGCAGTTGGCCCGATCGGATATGGGTACATTTATTGGTGAGGGCGTTTGTGAGGATTGGCGGTTGTTGAGGAAGAGTTAGCTGAGGCTAGATCGGGACCGAGGCGAGGCCCGATGATAGTCGAGCGATGCTAGTAGAGGATTTAACAAGCGTCGAGCGGGACCTTGGTCGTCTGGAGGAGGTGAACAATCGATTTGGGCGAGAGGCGATTTGCTCGATCCGGTGGTGGTGGCCGTGGCGGCTAGAGGTTGGTCGAGATGATCCGCTATGTGAGTATTGTGAGAGAAGACACGGTGAGGAGTCTTTGGAGGTTTACGGGCGTGTCTCAAGTGTGGTTCCATGGACCATCGACTCAGAGTGTCCTTTTCTTGTGGAGGCCTAGTCCGCTATGGTGGTAGATCGAGCAAGACTACCTCGGTCTGTGAAAGTTGTGGAGGTGGATCTGGTTGGAGAGGCCGAGGCGAGTGAGGATCTATAGTGAGATCGAGGAATGAGTAGCGAACAGCAGATTCTAGGCTAGAGTCTATGCTATGACTTCGGCGGAGGCTCGAGGAATCTTGGATGTTGTTCGGGTATGCTTCGATTTCGGCTTTGAGGTTTATCATTGATGGATCTGGATCCACTCATTCTTTATTGCACCAGTATGTGGCATGTAGCGCATTGTGATAGGGAGAGACTGCAGTGTGGGTTGCAGGTGAGTACGCCTTTGGGTAGTACTACTGCCTTAGATGAGGTCTGCAAGGGGTGCCCGATAGTAATTGATCAAGCAGAGTTGAATGCAGACCTGATAGTTTTGCCCCTGAGAGAGATAGATCTGATTCTAGGGATGGACTGGCTTACTGCACATAGGGCTGTGATGGATTGTTATACCAAAGAGGTCGTGTTAGATTCTCCTAGTCAGCCTAGAGTTGTTTTTCGAGGCGTTAGTCAAGCAGTGCCAGCTAGGATGATTTCCTTTCTGAGTGCTTTGAGATTGATGCGTGGTGGTTGTGAGGCGTATTTGGCTCATGTGGTGGACACCAGGATTGAGCAGAGGTGGCAGGATATTCCAGTGATTAGGAAATTTCTGGATGTGTTCCCCGATGAATTATCGGGTTTGCCACCGGATCGGGAGACGGAGTTTGGGATTGACCTCGTTTCAGGTACCGCTCCTATATCTATACTTCCATATAGGATTGCACCGGTGGAAATGAGGGAGCTTAAGGCTCAGTTGCAGGAGTTGTTGGATAAGGGGTTTATTAGACCCAGTGTTTCACCGTGGGGAGCTCCAGTGTTGTTCATGAAGAAGAAGGATGGGACTTTGAGGCTGTGCATCGATTATAGGCAGCTCAATCGGGTTACTGTCAAGAATAAGTACCCACTGCCTAGGATCGATGATCTATTTGACCAGTTGCAGGGAGCTCAAGTGTTTACTAAGTTGGATCTGCGATCAGGGTATTATCAGTTGAGGATTGCAGAGGCCGATGTGCCTATGAATGCTTTCAGGAGCAGGTATGGGCATTTCGAGTTCTTAGTGATGCCGTTCGGGTTGACCAATGCCCCGGCAGCCTTCATGGCCTTGATGAATAAGGTATTTCAGCCCTACCTAGATCAGTTTGTGATTGTGTTCATTGCGATATTTTAGTGTATTGAAGAGTAGCAGGAGCATGCTGAACATCGAGGATTGTGTTGCGAGATCATAAGAGAGCGGTTGTATGCAAAATTCACGAAATGTGAATTTTGGCTGGATGAGGTCGTTTTTCTAGGCCATATTGTGTTTGGTGAGGGTATCCGAGTGGATCCTCACAAGATTGAGGCAGTGCAGAGTTGGGAGGTTCCGAGGAACGTGTTAGAGTTGAGGAGTTTCCTCGGTTTAGCAGAATATTACCGGAGGTTTGTCGAGGGGTTTTCGGTGATCTCACCTTTGTGAAACCGAGGAAGAATGTGGCTTTTAGATGGACTGATGAGTGTCAGAGGAGCTTTGAGGAGCTTAGGCATCGATTGACTACGGCACCAGTGCTAGCTTTGCCGTCAGGGTTCGGAGGTTTTGAGGTATTTAGTGATGCGTCGCAACAGGGATTAGGCAGTGTTCTGATGCAGCATGGGAGAGTTATAGCGTATGCCTCGAGACAGTTGAGGTCTCATGAGAGGAATTACCCAGTGCATGATTTAGAGTTGGCTGCAGTGGTGTTTGCCTTGCAGATCTGGAGACATTATTTATATGGAGAGACTTTCCAGATCTTCACTGATCATAAGAGTCTGAGATATTTGTTGAGCCAGCGAGAGTTGAATCTGAGATAGAGGAGATGGATTGAGCTGTTGAAGGACTATGACTGCACGATTGAGTATCATCGAGGAAGGCCAATGTGGTGGTGATCGTTGAGTAGGAGATCTCATATCGGTCGACTCAGATTGAATTGAAGATTGCGGTTTGATTGATTGAGGCGCTTGATGTGCGGATGGATTTAGCTTCGGGATGGAGCTTTGATTGCTACTCGAAATTTGAGGCCGATGTTGCATGATCGGATCAGGAGAGTCCAGGATCAGGACCCAGTGATAGTGAGATTGATGGATAGAGTTAGAGCTGGTCAGGGTTCAGATTTTGAGTTGAGAGATGGGACTCTTTGGATGGGTCAGAGGTTGTGTGTGCCAGATGTTGATGATCTGAGACGAGAGATCCTAGAGGAGGCGCATGTGGCCACTTATGCCATGCATCCTGGCGTTACCAAGATGTATAATACCCTTAAGTTGCATTTTTGGTGGCCAGGTATGAAGAGGCAAGTGGCAGAGTTTGTTTCTCGATGTTTGATGTGCTAGCAGGTTAAGGCTGAGCACCAGGCCCCAGTTGGGAGGTTGCATTCGTTACCCATTCTGGAGTGGAAATGGGAACAGATTACTATGGAATTTATTATGGGGTTGCCTAGGACGTCGAGGCAACATGATGCGATCTGGGTCATAGTGGACCGGTTGACCAAATCGGCTCACTTCTTACCAGTGCGAGAGAATAATACTCTCGATCAGTTGGCCCAGAAGTATGTGGCAGAGATCGTGCGACTGCATGGGGTCCCAGTATCGATAGTGTCAGATAGGGATCCCAGATTTACTTCGAGTTACGGAGGAGCTGCGATCGACTTTGGGTTGAGATTGAACTTTAGTCGGCGTTTCATCCTCGAACATGAGAGGCGAGTGAGAGGACGATCAAGACTATTGAGGATATGCTGAGAGCTTGTGTATTAGAGTTCAGAGGTGCTTGGGATCAGTACTTGGCTCTGGTTGAGTTTGCATACAATAATCAGTACCAGAGTAGTATTGGAATGGCACCGTATGGGGCCTTATATGGGAGACCGTGTAGATCACCTCTTTACTGGGATGAAGAGGGTGTGAGGATGCTTGAGGGCCCCAAGTGATCCGGGATCTGATGGATAAAGTGAGGCGATTGGATCGCATCAGGCGACTCGGGATAGACAGAAGAGTTATGTGGATCGACATCGGCGTGAGATGGAGTCTGATGTGGGCGGCAAAGTATTCCTCTAGTGTCACCTTGGAGGAGTCTTTGAGATTTGGCCGTAAAGGCGGTGAGTCCTCGGTATGTCGGTCCGTATGAGATTACTGAGAGGATTGGATCGTTGGCCTATAGATTAGCGTTGCCGAGTGAGATGTCCCAGTTGCATGATGTTTTTCATGTGAGTATGCTCCAGAGATACCGCTCAGACCCGACTCATGTGATTCTAACTCAAGAGATTGAGATAGCTAGTGATCTGAGTTATATTGAGGACCCGGTATAGATGATTGGCTCGCGGGTCAAGCAATTGAGGAGCAGGGTAATTCCATTGGTGAATGTCCTATGGAAGAACCACTCATCAGAGGAAGCAACTTAGGAGACTAAGGAGCACACGAGGAGGCAGTACCCTCATCTGTTCGACCGGTCAGGTATGAAATTTTGGGACAAAATTTTTATTTAGGAGGGGAGAATTGTAACATCCCGTTACCGATGTGATGAGCATATTGGCATGGGTAGTGTCGTGATTGCATATTTAGTGATCGAGTGTTTTGTGGCCTTTGAGATAGATCATTTTGCACATGCATATACATAGTGACATGCATTCATGATTGTTCCAGCATTTAAATTGCGATTATGAGTTGAATTGTGAATTTTGAGATAATTGAGTTAGATTTGTTTTTAAAGTGAAATTAGGGATAATTTGAGTAGAATAGTGGAATTAGAGTGAGAATGGAATTTTAGAGAATTGGAAATTGGAAATTGAAAATTGAGTATGAGATCGAGTGTTTTATATTTTTTAGGAATTATGAGAATTTCTCTGGAATTTTTAGAGTTATGTGTTCAGACCGAGAAAATGACTTAGAGACTGATGATTGTGATTCCGATTTCGAAAGTGAGTAGTAAATGGCTTGGAAAATTTAGATTTGTGAGTTTAAGAATTATTGTGTAGAGCCATTGAAATTTAGAGACTGAGATTGGATGAATTTGAGGAGTGTGATCTATAGGTTTAAATCAGCTATATATATATATAGACCTTATGTTTGAAAGAGGAAGACATTTTTCTCCTAGGGCTTGAAACTTCTTCTTCTTCTTCTCGTGGGTATCGTTGATCTTGCTTTCCTTGGAGAGTTTTCTTGCTTCCTTTCTCCTTGTGATTGGAGAGTTGTTAGAAGCCTGTAGTTGTGTTGGTTGGCTTAGATTGAGGAGTTTATCGTGAGTGAGAGAGCTTGAGAAGTTTTCGGAGATTCTAGGGTTACCGTGCGATTCCGTGATTTGGTAAGTTTATTGTGTTTTAATGTTGTATTTATGGTTATTTATGGCATTTATGGTATTTAATGTGTTAGCTAGGGTAGTTGAATGTGTTTTATGGAGGTTTTAAGAGTATTAATGGCGGAAATGATGATCGGAGAAGATGATTGGGGTGCATGCGTCATGCGTCTGTAATAGGGCCCGCTATTGCGGCGAGAAAGGCATGTTCGCCACGGCGAGCCACTTGAGACGTCTCAGTGAGCAAGCAATTTAAACGCCATGAAGAGTGATTGCTAAGCGCCATGACGAAGTATGAGAAGAGTTGTTTCGCCATGACGAACGTTCCCACGCCGTGTGGCGTCCTTTGTCTTGCGCCAATGAAAGAATTTATAGATCATGACGAGGACAGAAATTTTAGAAAAATTTAATTAGTTT
Source organism: Erythroxylum novogranatense (assembly GCA_029891385.1). Classification (NCBI taxonomy): domain Eukaryota; kingdom Viridiplantae; phylum Streptophyta; class Magnoliopsida; order Malpighiales; family Erythroxylaceae; genus Erythroxylum; species Erythroxylum novogranatense. The sequence continues at coordinate 86,378,018 of CM057227.1, read as the reverse complement.
TAGGGTATATCTTTTAGTGTAGACCTCGATTAGGAGTGATTCGGAGTTGTTATGATCTAGAAAGAGGTCTTTGAGTGAGGTAAATTATAAGAGTTCGAAATTAAATTAGCGAGTTCTCAATCATAGAAAAAAGTGATTCGGTTCCTTAAGTGACCTAAGAGTTATGTATTATCAATTGGAGTATAATTAGAGTTTAAATGAGAGATTTGTGAAATTTATGGATGTTATTGACCTAGTGAGTAGTGAATTTTGGTTGTGAATCGAGAGATAGCGGAATGGGACTAAAGCGCTGGAAATCCTGATCATGCATCATATAATTTTAAATGTGAGGCATGTGCATTAGTGAATCTTATTGATTGAGCATATAGTGATGAGAATGCGTTTGTATTGTTATAGAGGCGTCGTTGGATCGTCAGTCTACGGATATTACTGGTACTTCCAGGCAGTAGCTCGGAAGTTACAGGTGAGTAACCTAGTTGGTTCCTCGATCTTTCTGTGATAATCTGTGCTATGAATGTGCAAATCAATTGTCAATGTGAATGATACAAATGTGAGATAAATGTGCTGCAAATATGAGTAAGTATTCTGATTGTGAGTGATTGTACTAAATCTGTTGCTAATGTGAATACTTGTGATTATGAATCAGAGTATAGTATTACGAGAAAGTGTTTTGATCGTGACAAGTGAGTGAAGTGATAATATATGTGTTAGTGACTGTGCAAGTATTAGTGCATGCTAGGCATGATTATAAGAGGTAATTAAACAGTTGTGACTGAAGCATTCAATGTGCAGAGCTTTAAGCTCGAATACCAGTGAATAGGCCTAAGGCTAAAAAGGGAAATAGTGCATACCCAGAGGGCTCTGCTATTCCTAAAGTGAGTGGGCAGTAGTGCATACCCAGAGGGCTCTCCTACTTGCTGAAATTGTGATCATTGTGAAAAGTGCCCGAATCAGGAAAGTGTTAACGCTCAGTCACAAAAATGACATAAAATCAAAAATTGCATATATTATGCATCTGACTGCGTAGTGAAATTGAGAATGCGTGTGATGTATGAAAATTGTGAAGTGATATGTTTGAGTTATGTTATCGTATAAATATGTAAATTGTGTACAGTGTTCTAAATTGCGTTAAAGTGCACTATGCAATATATTATGTGTATATGCATGAGTTGGGTGAACCATCGATGATGGTTTCTCCTTTGAGTTAAATAAACTCACCCAGCAGTGCTAATATTTTTCGAGGCGGCGTTAGTAGGTTTCTAGCTCCCAAGATAGGCGTTTCTCTTTGTGCGAGTTCTTGGACAAGTGAAGTGATGGCACTGCGTGTCGGTCGGTGGGCGACTTTTGAGGATGACCTAGTATAGACGTTTTTATCAATTTCCTTTTTGGGTTATTGTATTGAGACTTTAGGGGACTGATACACTTGTCTATATTTTGGATTGATATTATGCAATAAAATTGGGGTTTTAAATTTTAGTGATTTGCTTATTGCGGTTTAATTATATTGATGCCATGCGAGTATTTAATGATAGTTGCGAGCGGTAGCACTTCCTTGCTGTGAGATATGCGTCGGTACGACCCACGAACGTCCCGGTGTGTACCCTATGGTGAGGGGGCGCTACACATCAAGCTTCCTAAAATCCTTGTCATTAAAGTTCTGCATCTAATGAAAGTATAACATTTCATCTCTCTCTAGTCTCTACCATAGACGTGCTTGTGAAACCTTGAAGTTATCTCTGCATGTTTTTCTTTTTGTCTTGTTGTTTTAAACTTTCCCTTTCCTATTAAAGAAACATCACTTTTCTCTTGTTTCATTTAAAAAAATTATAATAAAAGATTCCAAAAACTTTATATTTTTTATTTCTGCCAATAAAAGGATGTTACCTCTACAACATCAAATCCTACTTTTGTTTCTTTGTTGAAGCTGTTTTAGATATTAAGATTTTCAAATCTTTAACAGTTTCATGTACTGTATGCTTGTTTACCCACGTACATACATGGGTCATAGGAAATATAAGAAGAGTTGCTTGATAGTTTGTAAAGTGGAAGTGAAATAAGCAAAATGCTTATAGGAGACATTATTAAAGGAAGTTCTTAAACTTAGTCTCAAGTTTGAGTCCGTAGAGGTTTTTGGTCTCTAGGAAAAATGCTAACCTTAATGAATCACCACTTTGGTTCCATAGTAATATGTTATGTATCCACTAATTCCACTGACCAAAAAATGTAGGTTTGATGAGCGTGTAAGGAAACCATAAGACTTTAGCATTTATTTGGGCATCAACAATGAAGTAAAGTTTATACGGATGATTCAGGTTTTCCCCTCTCGTTGATTTTATGGAAGTCGTTTATAGTGATATACTTTAGCTTTTGTTAACTAACCATCTCAATGAATAAATGTAGTGAGATCTTGTAACATCCCATTACTTGTGGGAGGGTTAGGATAGTAAATGTGAGTGATTAATGAGAGGCTTAAAAATGCTTCTTTATGCTCATGCATATTATGCCATACACTTATATATGAATAGTAAATTTATCTGCACATGAAAATAATTGTGCATGCATTCATGAATAATTCTGGGTATAATTGGATTGATTTGTGAATTTTCAAGAATTATAAATGTTTGAGATAGGAAATATTAGTGATTAGTGGGAGTATGGTATTTGTAAATTTTAGTGAAATTAGGAATAAGTTTTTGGAAAATTATGGAAAATAGGAAAAAAGAAATTGAAAGAAGCTTTGGAGATAGTTGGATTGCAAAGATGAAAGTTAAGGGAATTAGTTTCAAAAGAAACTAAGTTAGAGATTAGGTAGTGGGAAAGTGACAAGTGTCACTTAGGCTTTTACACTCTTGCTAGAAGTAGGTTACTATTCTTGGAGAGGTGATAGGTTAAGTCTTGTCTAAGTTCCTCCTTCATTATGATCTTCTTCAAAATTTTCTTCCCATACACAAAGTTTTTCATTAAATACCTTCTACGAGACTTCTATGCTTTTACTTTCCTTCACCAAACCCACTTTGCCATTTGTGTCCTCTATCCTAAGAAAAAACTAGAAGTTGGTCATTGTACTCAGTGGAGTACGTAAAACATGTAGAGTTTAGGGCTTGAAGATTTTGGAGTTTTCAGCAGGTAAGTGGTGGAAAAAAAATCCTTTAGAGTTGGGGATTTATGAAATAAAGTTGATAAGTTACCTTCAATTGCATGGAAAATGACATTTACATGTTTTTTCATAAATACTGTGTTGTTGGGGGATGAAAAATCTGGTTATAGTGTTAATTTAGTGTTTTGAACGATCATAAGCAATTGGGTGTTGTAAAATATTGAAAGGTTGGAAATCTGGAAAAATGTTCACTGAGTGTGCTTCAGTTTGTTAGCCATAACATTTTTTCTATTTTTCCAAATGATATGATTCTTAATTTGGATTAACTTAGAGATATATGGTTATATTTCGTGTGAAGACATCAAATTTCAATTCTGTCTCTAAGAATCTCAAAATTTGTCATAAAGTGAGAACTGGGTGTAGTATGTTGGAAGACAAATGTAAAATTCATGTTCTAACTTCGGGAGAAAATCTGGATTGATCTAGATATATTTTGACAAAATTGTCTGTTTGGAATTTGTAGATGATCTTTTCAGATTTCCGACGGTATAAAGTTTGTAAATTTTGGACATCGGAGTCAAAACTTATGATCCTTATAAGTAGAGACGTTTTAGGGAAGAAATGAGACGCAAAAAGTGAGACGCAAAAATGTGACGCAAAAAGTGAGATGCAAAAGTGAGACGCAAAAAGTGAGACGCAAAAGTGAGACGCAAAAAGTGAGACGCAAAAGTGAGATGCAAGAAAATGAGACGCAAAAAATGAGATGCAAAAGTGAGACGCAAAAATGAGATGCATGAAGTGAGACGATTGGGGTCATGGACATAGTTGTTTCTTTTGGTCATAACTTCCTCTCTAGACATCCAAATGACTTGATTCTTAAACCATTGGACTCGTAAAACATTGATCTACATCACTAAAAAATATTCCTCTGAATCAAATTGAGAAGATTAATTGAAAAAGTAGAACGGGTACAGTGAGGGTACTCCTAAATAGTATGAATTGGTGTTATTCTACTGAACATGCTTTAATATTTTGATTTTTAGGATTCCAATTGAGGTTATTTTTTATTTGGAGCAAACTAGAGAAATAGGACTACAAATCTCATGCAGAAGATTAATTTTGATTCAGTTTCTAAGGTGTTCAATTTCTAGATGGAAGTTGTATATAGTGAACTATTTTTGATTAAGAACAGTTTGAGAATGTTTGAGGTATATCTTCCATATTACTGAACCAAATTGAGTGATTTTGGTGTCAATGGAAAGATAAGACATAGAGAAACATTTTTATAGAAGAGAGTATGACCAAATTACCTTAGTTTAACCTTCTGATTGTATGTGAACAGTAGACCTGAAAGGGTGTTTTGGAAAGTCTAAAAGTAAGCCAGTGAGAAATGAATTGTGATTTCAATGGTTCTAGTGAGGCATAAACCTAAGTGTTAGTTATACTTAGATGAGTTTTGGTATGGGGATAGTGTTGTGAAGAAGTTATGGAGTGATACCCGAGATTATCATGAACATGCATTGTACATAATTCATTTCATACATGTGCATTATTGAATATTCTTAATGGTGCAAATTATGATATCGTGTATGCTATTTGTTATAGAGGAGCAACTGGAACGTCAACTTCCAGACGATGTCGGATCTTCCAGATATTAGCTTTCGGAGCAACCTATAAGTAACCTAGATGGTTTCTCTCAATTATTATTTGCTTATAATTATGTTTTGAATACTGAATGAATGAGATTTGATTGTGGACTCTGGACAGAAGGTTCGATGATTGTGTAATGTGATTGAGATATTGAAGTTTGGTTTGAATGTGAATATGGAGACCTGTGTGCTTTATACTGTGATTGATTGTGTTACATGCATTCCATTCATGAATGCGTAATCATATAATGGAAGTTGTGACTAGAGTAGCCAATGATCAGAGCTTCAAGCTCAACGAATAAAACAAAAAAAGAGCCTCGAGCTCACAAGTGTTTCAGAGCCTCAGGCTCAATGTGTAATGAGTCTTGTATCCTCATCAGATAAGGGACAGTTATTAATGAACCCGATATCTAAAATAGATACGGGATAGTTCAGGCACTCAGTCAAAACAACGTAACAATTGAAAAAGAGTCCCACGATCATTGCATATGCATTTGGTTATGTATGGTTGAGTGATTGAAATGTATAATTTGCCTATGCTTAAGTGAAATTGTGAAATGTGATCAAATATGCAACAATGTGATTATATGTTGTGTGAAATGATGTGTTGCATGAATTGAGTAAACCATCGATGATGGTTACCTCATTGAGTTTGCAAAACTCATCAAAATTGCAACGTTGTCTTTTCAAGATCGAGAGACGACTCTAGCTGCTAAGGAGCTCTACTGCTGTTTAGATTGTAAATTGGAAAAAGAAGTCATGGCTCAAAGGTCGGTCAACTGGAATTTTTGGGATAGACTAGATAGATTTTGTATCCTTTCCTCTTTCGCATAGTACTTTTGGACATGGAGATGCAAGAGTTCTTGGAATTGAAGCAGGGTAGGATGTCAATGGCTGAGTATGAGGTCCGATTTAATGAACTAATAGGTTATGCTACTGCTTTAATTCCTACAGAAGAAGACAAGTGTAGGAGGTTTGGGAATGGACTTAATATGGAGATCAGAACAAGGTTAGCGTGATCAGATATCGGTACCTTCATTGAGTTGAGAGTTGCTTCAATTAGAATTGAACAACTGATGAGGAAGAAACAATCTGAGATTGGGTAAGGGTCCAGAGGGATGAGGTCTAGTGAGAGTCAGGGCAGTTCTGGCAGGAGTTTCTGCAAGCACCAGAATGGAGCATTCAGATCATCAGGTGGATCCAGGCAGTCAGGGTCTGGGCAGAGGGGCAGGTTTTCACAAACTGGCAGCGGAAGGAGTACAAGATAGAATCAGCTTCCAGTTTGTGAGTATTATAAGAAGAGGAACGGTGGTGAGTGTTGGAGATTGACTGGAGCTTGTCTCAAATGCGACTCTATGTTCCACCAGATCAGAGATTGCCCTGGTACTTTAGGAACTCAATCTACTGTCAGTGGGCGATCTAGGAGTAATACTACAATCCAGTAAAGCAGAGGTGGTGGATCTGGACAGAGAGGTCGAGGTAAAGTCAGAGGGAGAGCTAGGAGTTCTTCAATAAAGACCGAGGGGCGGGGCAGCCGACCGCAGTGTCGACTGGCATCAACCTAGGGCATCCCAGAGATATCTTCGGCGTGCTAATCTCCATCCTGAGGCCCATCCTTGGCTTCATCTTATCAGCAACAACGTCCTTCCCACCACCCACCTTACCTTTGTTCCCAAAGAACAGGCGCTATACATTTACCTCCTTATAGTTGGACGGCCGGTTGTTATTACTTATGCAATTACTTCGGCCCTCCACCAATCCATCCTTACCTCTACCCTCACTCATTCCATTCTGTTTCCTCACCTTGTTACCGATCTGTTCCAGGCCTATCAGGTCTCGAAACTTCCTTCTGACCGTCTTTTTGAACCAGCCTCCCTTTTCTGCTACGTCCGCCTTAAACAACCCCGCTTTCCACAACCACCTCCTCCGCCTCCACCACTACTACCTCCCTTACCACCCCCTCCGTCCCCTTCTGTTGTTGCTGATCCACCTACAGATGTGCCTCCCTCGGATGCCCCTTCCACCTCATCCTCTTCCACCCCTTCCCCCTTGACCACTCTCTCCTATCAGGTGGCCACCCTTCATACGGTTATTCTTCGTATCGAAGCCCAGCTGGCCCTGATTGCAGCTCACCTCCACCTTCCCATTCCTCCTGTAGACGGTGATTCTTCGGCGGGTCCTAGCACTTTTACGGCCGCCCCTCCAACTCCTGCCCCTGATGATCCTTTGGCGTAAGTTCTGGCATTTTGTTATATTTTGTTTTCCCTTTCTTTTCTGTTGTTTTGTTTCGTTTTATGTTTTCTTTTGTTTGTTGGATTCTTAGCCCACTTTGTCCTGACCTCTTTTTGCCTCCATGATTAACAACATATCTCTATATTCATTTTCATTGAGGACAATGTGTTGATTAAGTGTGGGGGAGTTGTTCCTATTGTTATTATTTTTTATGCTCCTTGATGACACTTTTGATGTGTGTTAGCCAATCTTGCATAATGTTACACATTTTTAAACTTGGTGAACATTCTTATTTCGGCCATTCTGCTATTCCTCACCGCGGCGACAGATCACACGCCGCGGCGAGGCCAGTTATTCACGCCACATGCACGCCGCGACTGCCACCTTTTTTACAGAATGCTTGTGACAAAATTTTTCCTCAATTCTAACTTCTTCCACATGAGACTCTTGTCACTTTTGTTTTTCAAGACCTTATAAGTTTCAAAGTGGTACTTGAGTTCAGGAAAATACCTTCCATGCTTTTAATGATAGTTGGTCTTGGCTAATTTTACTTTTGATGTTTTCAACACAAAGTGAATGAAGGCATGCTAACAAAATAGCACTTTACGTTTTTGAGACTTGAGATTGTCATTTGAGATATTACCCTTGTTGGTAGGATATTTGAGCCTAATTTTTTCTTCAATATTGTGTGCATCTACTTATTTCATATCTCTCGAGAACTTGTTTCAATTCTTAATCAAAGCTTTATGGACTAGAATTTTGTTGATGTGATAGAGGCATTCTTTCTTCAACCCTTTTCCCAAACACAGTCCCACAAACACTTATCACTTGCTAGCCCCTTAAGCCATTTTTATTCATGAACACTTGCATGTATGCACCTCTACATGATATCAGTAGTTTAATGTTATTATTAAAAAAAATCTAGAAGAAAAAGAAAAGAAAAGAAAGAGTAAGAACAATTTAAGCAGTTGTGGAAGAAAAAGAAAAGAAAAGAAAGAGCAAGAACAATTCAAGCAGTGTATATACGCTTTCATTAAAAAAAGTGTCAATATTAGCTTATCATGTGACATCCAGTTCATCATTTTAGTGCATGTGTTCATACCTTTTTCTTTCTTTCATCCTATCCATTCCTCTACCCCTCCATACATTATAACCCTAAAAAGTCCTCTTGATTTTCAAAATTATAGTTTTTGTAGTGGAGAAATAGAATTGATACAAGCTTATGGTAGAGAATGGATTAAGTAGATTGAGAGTGAAATATCCCCAATACATGAGAGGAGTGAGCAAACACTTTATCTTGAGTGACATATCTTTTGTCCAATCTCTTGGATCGAATTCTTTAGTGTTTGTTTTATTAGCACTCTTTCAATTTGCTTTGATTGAATTTTGAGGAAGTGATTTATGCCAAGTTCTTGTTATTGTTTTGAGCATGGATGAAATTTTCTTTTACACTTGTACCTTTTTGACTCTTATAAACTTTGTCCAGGAGTACAAAGGTCTAAGTGTGGGGGAATTTGATTGAGCTCAAGTTTATTATATAAATTGGCTACACTTTCATAGTTTTTAATGTGCTTTTTGACTCTTAATTTGTGATTTTGTGCTTTAATTAGTCCCTTACAATGAGCTTACACTTTATACAATTTCATAGTAAAATTGTCACAAATTGACATTAATTCCATCATAATTTTTCCAAGGACAATTCATACTGCAAATTGTTGTTTCATATTGTAGGGGAAAAGAAGAGTCAAAAGCATCCGAAAAATCAACACGTCGCAGCGCAAGAAAAATTTCACACACCGCGACGTGTTACAAGCAACACACCGAGGTGAGCAATTCAAAAGGAGCACGCTGCGATGCCAACCAAGTAACACGTCGAGATGAGCAATCTAGGAAGGCACGCCGCGATGTCAAGGAAGCATCTCGCCGCGGTGAGCAGACGGATATCCGGACTTTATTTGGAAAGTTCTCTCACTGTACCGACCCGACCCGAACCCATCATTTAAAAGGTTGCTAAATTTAGGTCAATACAGCATCATCTGTCGAGAATATTTTGGAGAGGCGGAGAGACTATTTTTCCACAGACACGATCACACCTCATCTTCGACCATCACTATCATCTCTGCACCACCGCCAGTATCTACTGCAACTGTAACATCCCATTACTAGAGGGAAGGGTAGGATGGTAAATGTGAGTGACTAATGAGAGTTAGGGATGTATTCTACATGTTCATGCATAACTTCCTACATACTTATACTTGATTGTTGCACATGAAAATACTTGTACATGCATTCATGAATAATTCTGGGTATAATTGGATGGATTGGTGAATTTTCGAGAATTTTGAATGTTATTACATTGAAAATTTTATGGGTTAGTGAAATCTTGATATTTTTTAATTTTGGTGGACTTATTGTATTTGTATATGTTGGTGAAGTTATGGAGTATTGAGAATGATATATTTATAGTAGGGAACAAGAAATAAATTAAATGAAGATTTGGAGATAGTTGGGTTGTAAAGATGATTGTTGTATTGGAAAGAGGGGAACTAAATGGAATTAGTTTCAAAAGAAACTAAGTTAGAGTTAAATCATTAAGAAAGTGACATGTTTCACTTAGACCTTGTACTCTAGCTAGGAGTAGGTCACTATTCCTTGAGAGTTGACAGGTTAAGTCTTGTCCAAGGTCCTTCTTTATTCTCATCTTTCTAAAACTTCTCTCTTCGAAACACAGAGTTTTCCATCAAAATATCTTCTAAGGGACTTCTGTGATCTTTCATTCTTTCACCAAACTTACTTTGCCACTTGTGTCATCTACTCTAAAGAAAAACCAGAAGCTGATCATTTCACTCAGTGAAGTACGAAAAGGTGTGGAGTTTAGGGCTTGAAGATTTTGGAGTTTTTAGCAGGTAAGTGTTAGAGAAATCCCATGCAGTTTGGGATTTGTAAAATAAAGTTGTTAAATTACTTTCATCTGCATAGAAAATGTACTTATGTGTTTGTTCATAAATACTGGGTAGTTGGGGAGAAATAAATTCAGTTATAGTGTTAAATTAGTTTTGAGAAAACTTTTGGTGTTTGGTGACGTAAAGTGTTTAAAGTTAGAAAATCTGGAAAATTTATCACTGAGTATGTTTCAGTATTTTAGCCATAACATTTTTTATGGTTGTCCAAATGAGATGATTCTAGATTCGGAGTAAACTAGGAATATATGGCTACAATTCGTATGAAGACATCAAATTTCAGTTCTATCTCTAAGAGTCTCTAAAGTTGTCACGAAGTGCAGAACTGGGTGCAGGATGTTGAGAGTTGAGCGAAAATTCGTGTTCCAAATTCGGGTGGAAATATAGACCTGATTTAGATAGATTATGGTAAAGTTTCCTTCTAAAAAGTTTTAGAGTTTTCTTTTATCTTTCCAACGATATAAAGTTTGTAAATTTTGGATATCGGAGTCAAAAGTTATGATTGTTATAAGTGGAGATGTTCTGGAGAAAAAGCAGACGATGGAAATGAGACGATAGGAAAGCAGACGATGGAAATGAGACGATAGGAAAGCAGACGAAGGAAATGAGACGATAGAAAAGAAGAAGATAGAAATGAGACGATGGAAAAACTAAGACTAAAGCAACAACTGATTGGAGTCTTTTGGTCATAACTTTTTCTCTAGACCTCCAAATGACCTTATTTTTAAAGCATTGGATTCCTAACACATTTCTTTATCCCTCCACAAAAGAATTTATGGTCTTTGGTATTAAATTGGAAACGATTGACTGAATCAAAGTAAGGGTACCGGTGGAAGGTGTATGAATTGGATATTTTACTGAATGTATTTCAGTATTTTGATGATATCTTGGTCTATAGGATTCCAATTGAGGTAATCCTTAATTTGTATTAAACTAAAGAAATAGGGCTACAAATTATATGAAGGAGCTGAATCTTGATATGATCTTTAAGGTGTTCAAATTCTGGATGGAAGTCGGATGTAATACACTGTTTTAGAGAGGAACAGTCTGAAAATGTTTGAGGTACATCTTTGAAACTACTAAACCAAATTGAGTGATTTTGGTGTTAATGGAAAGATAAAAGATAGAGGAACACTTTTCTAAGAGAGAGTAGGCTCAAATTGTGCAAGTTTTGCCTTCTTATTAAACATGAACAGTGGACCCGAGAGTTAGAGTTTGGAGAAAGATCTGAAATGGTTCATTGGGCTACAAAATTGGATTCAAATGGTTTATGGAGGTTTAAATCCCACAGAATGAGGCTAGTTAAGTGAGTTTTGATAGTTGAATGTCTTGTGATGAAATTGATGGATTGATAACCGGGATAGTCATGAATATGCATTGTACATATTTCATCTCGTTCATGTGCATTATTAAACACTTATGATTATTCAAATTATGATATATGTATATGTTATTTGTTATAGAGGAGCCACTAGAACGTCAACCTCTAGATGTTGCTGGATCTTCCAGGTATTAGCTTCGGGAGAAACTTGTGAGTAACCTAGACGGTCTCACTTAATTAATTGTTTGCTTAGAATATGTTTTGAATGAGTTATTTAAGTGCTCTAAGCATGCAAAATTTGTTAATGTGCATATGAATGCAAAGGTATGCTCAGCATTTATGCTAAATGTCAGACTAAGGTCCGATGATGAATGTGATCAAAATGTTAATGTTCATCCATGTGATTGACTGAGGTTATGATATGTACAACATTCATTACATGAATGCATGTAAGATAAAGGAAGTTATGATCAGAGTAGCCAGGACAAAGAGCTTAAAGCTCGGAATGTGAATAGAGCCTCGGGATCGAGTGCGACTGTCCCCGATATCCACTAAGGGATATAGGACGTATACTACAAAGCTCGACATCCATGAAGGGATGAGATGGAAAAAGGCACTCGGTCATAACAACAGTAATAAATGAAAATGAGTCTCATGTGCATTGCCAATTATAATTTATGTATGTTTGTTGTGAACAATGTGATATATTGTGAATATGCAATGAAGTGAATATTATGTTATGTCCAATAATGTGATGCATGAATTGAGTGAACCATCGATGATGGTTACCTCATTAAGTTCGCAAAACTCACCAAAATTGTAACGTTGTCTTTTTAGGACCGTGAGACAACTCTAGCTGCTATAGAGGATCTTCTAGTCGAGTAGATTGCGATTGGAGATAGAGGTCATGGCTCAAAGGTCGGTCAGCTGGGGGTTCTTTTGAATGGTTTAGATAACTTTGATTCACTTTTCCTCATTCACGTAGCACTAATGTATTAGGTTTCTATTGATGTACATTTGGATAATGTTGAAAGACAATGTAGACTTCGATTTTTGTGAAATGTAATGAGGAAATAGTTGGTTTTAAAATATTGTGATCTTCTTATGATGCTTTAAAAGTGAATTATGTTACCATGCCATATGAAGGGATTGTAGTGATCGAATGTAGCGTGCCCTCATCGTAGGATATGCATCGGAATGACCTCCGGGTGTTCTAGTGGGTACCCTGCGGTAAGGGGGTGCTACAATTAGGTGGTATCAGAGCATGGTTTAGCATCTGTTGGGACTTATAGAAATGATAAGCATGAAATGTCTTGAGCAATGCGGATAATGATTGAAGTCATCTTTTGTTATAGGTCATCCGCTCTAGGTGATCAGGTTGATCAACCCGCTTTCTAAGAATCTGTAGGAGCCAGTAGAGAGTCCTCGGTACCTCAATTCGAGGGGTTGCCTCCTAGAGTTCCCGAGAGAAGGGAGAGGAGGTATGATAGGCTACGGCAGGGAGCTGTGGATTTCTATGGCAGCATAGACCCTGCTGAGGCCGAGGGATGGTTAGAGAGGACTGAGAGGGTTTTTGATCAAATGGACCGCGAGCCTGATGAGAGGTTTGACTATGCAGTATCATTACTAAAGGGCCCAGCTTACCAGTGGTGGAAGACTATTCCAGGCAGTACCACCAGGCCTTGCCTATTGAAGTGGGAAGACTTTCTGAGAGTCTTCAGAGACAACTACATGCCCAAAGGTCTACTTGGACATGAAGATGCAAGAGTTCTTGGAACTGAAGCAGGGAAAGATGTCAGTGGCGGACTATGAGCTCCGATTTAATGAATTGATGGGTTATGCTACCCCTTTGATTCCTTCAGAAGAAGACAAGTGCAGGAGGTTTGAAAATGGGCTTAGTATGGAGATCAGAACAAGGTTGGCGAGGTCAGATATGGGCACTTTCACTGAATTGAGAGCTGCCTCAATCAGAATTGAACAACTAATGAAGGAGAAGCAAGCAGAGATCGGGCAATGGTCAAGAGGAAAGAGGCCTAGTGAGAGTCAAGGCAGGTCTGGCAGGAGTTTTAGTAAGCGCCAGAATAAACCATTCAGATCATCATGTGGATTTAGACAATCCAGAACGGGAAGGAGAGGTAGATCCACACAGACTGGTGGGGGACGAAGTATAGTGCAAAACCAGCGGCCCTCATGTGAGTATTGTGGGAAAAGGCACGGTGGAGAGTGCTGGGCTATGACAGGAGCTTGTTTGGCTTGTGGCTCTTTCAAACACAAAGTTAGAGATTGTCCGGTTGTTACTGGAACCCAGTCTGGTGTTAGTGGGAGATCCGGGAGTGATGCTACAGTTCAGCAGAGCAGAGTTGGTGGATCTGGACAGAGAGGTAGAGGTAGAGAGAGAGGGAGAGCTGGGAGTTCTTCCATGAGGCCTGCGGGACAGGGCAGCCGACACTGGGCAGGAGGCCCAAGACTCACTAGATGTGGTTGCAGGTGCGCTTCTTGTTTATGATTTGGGGGCATTTGCACTGCTAGATCCAGGATCCACACACTCTTTTACCGCACTGCATTTGGCATGTAGATTGCATTGTGATAGGGAGTTACTGCAGTATGGGCTAGAGGTGAGTACACCTCTAGGTAGCACTACTGTTATTGGTGAGGTATGCAAGGGGTGCTTAGTTAAGATTGATCGAGCAGAGTTGGAGGCAGACTTGATAGTAATGCAATTGAAGGAGATAGATGTGATCATAGGCATGGATTGGCTCACTGACCATAGGGCCATCATGAACTGTTATACCAAGGAGGTTGTGTTAGAGTCTCCTGGTCAGCCTAGAGTAGTTTTTCGAGGTGTTAGTCAGGCAGTGCCAGCCAGGATGATTTCTTTTCTGAGTGCCTTGAGGTTGATGTAGGGAGGATGTGAGGCTTATCTGGCCCACATTATTGATACTAGGGCTGAGCATAGCGTGCAGGATATTCCAGTGGTTAAGGAATTCCTAGAGGTATTTCCCAAGGAGTTACCTGGTTTACCACCAGATCGGGAAACAGAGTTCACAATTGATCTAGTTCCAGGTGCTGCTCTTATATCCATTCCTCCATATAGGATGACACCTGTGGAATTGAAGGAGCTGAAAGCTCAGTTGCAAGAGTTGTTGGAAAAGGGTTCATAAGGCCCAGTGTTTCACCTTGGGGAGCGCCAATGTTGTTTATGAAGAAGAATGATGGGACTTTGAGGTTATTCATCGATTATAGGCAGCTTAATCGGGTGACCGTGATGAATAAGTATTCGTTGCCTAGAATTGATGACTTGCTCGACCAGTTGCAAGGCGCTCAGGTATTTACTGAGCTGGATCTGAGATCAGGGTATTACCAGTTGAAGATAGCGGAGGCTGATATACCTAAGAGTGCATTCAGGAGTAGGTATGGGCACTATGAGTTCCTAGTGATGCCGTTTGGGTTAACTAATTCCCTGACAGCTTTTATGGCCTTAATGAATAAGGTGTTCCAGCCCTACCTGGATCGATTTGTAATTGTATTCATTGATGATATCCTGGTGTACTCAAAGAGTAGAAAAGAGCATGCTGAGCATTTGAGAATTATTTTACAGATTATGAGAAAGAAGCAGTTGTATGCCAAATTCATTAAGTGTGAATTTTGGTTAGATCAAGTTGTATTTTTGGGACATATAGTGACTGGAGATGGCATACAGGTAGACCCAAAGAAGATAGAGGCAGTGATGAATTGGGAAGCTCTGAGAAATGTGTCGAAAATTTGAAGCTTCCTAGGATTGGCTGGGTATTATCGAAGATTTGTCGAGGGGTTTTCCTTGATCTCGGCCCCTCTGACTAAACTTCTGAGGAAGAATGTAGTGTTCAGTTGGAACGAGGAGTGTCAAAAGAGATTTGAGGAGCTGAAATATCGATTAACTACCACACCGGTGTTGACCATTCCATCAGGGACTCGAGGATATGTGGTGTATAGTGACGCATCGCATCAAGGTTTGGTGTAACATCCCACCCCCTACTAGAAGGGTAAAATAGGAAATTTGTCATAGGATGGGATTAATAGGGAATAATTAGTACTGTTCATGCATAATAGGATTGCTACACAGTATCAATTGTGCACATGGAATTACTGTACATGCATTCATGATAATTCCCGATAATTGGGCCTAATGCAATTTTATTGGGATTAACATGGTTATAGGGTTTGAAAAATTATTTTGACTGATCCAGAGTGTGTTTTATATTTTAAGGAATTTTGAGGAATTTTTCTGGAATTTTTCGGAGAAAATTCCCGGACCGGCAAAATCGCCTGTAAATGGCCTAAATGTGTTTTTGTTATGGAAAATGTGGTTTTCGTGTTTGAAAAATTATTGGGAGGGACTGTTATATGTTTTACAATTTTGGGCAATTTCGTAATTTTCAAAAATGATTCGGGAAATTCTCGAAAATTCTGCATCGAAAAAAATCGCCAAGTGGCGAACCGGTCGATTTTCGGTAGCGAAAATTTCTGTCCAATGGCACTAGAAATTCAGGTAAATGATTTTAGGATTTATTAATTAGAGCTATTGAAAACTTGGGTGCCAATTGGATTAAACATTTGGGTGACAAATGAACTAGAGATTAATTATTATTAAGTCAAAAATAAAAGATGGGTTATTAATCTTTGTTTTTGTGTGGTGTGTGTCATGACATGTGTCATGACACTCACTAAGCTTTTACTTTCTTTGTTAAACCCACGGTACTTTAGAATAACTAGGCTATCTTCTTTTGTCCTTCATCATATACTCTCTTCTTCTTTTCTTTCTCCATACGACTTTGACACTCCCTCACTTTCCATGTGAATTTTGTTCATTTTCAACACTAGCCACCTTAAGATCCTTGCTATCTCTTCATCTGGTTTCTAAAAACCTAACCTTGTCCTCCTTGAAGAGATGATGTCGTGGATGGTGAAAGGAAGGAGAGAATTAGTGATTTTGGAAGTTTATTAGGTAAGCCTTGTGTTTTATGTTTGTTTTGGTAATTAAATGTATGATTTGTGAAGGTTGTGAACCAAATGGCATGAAAATTGTGTTGGTGTATATGGTTAGGTACTTTGTTGGTTAAATTGATGGTTGATTGATGATTATGGAAGTAGAATTGGAATTGGAATTATAGAAATTGGTTGAGTAGTCAAAGCTGGAAAATGGATTTTTGACCTACTGTATTGATTTGAGCATAACTAATTGTGTGGTTATGAAAATGAGGCAAGGTTTGCGCCCACAGAAACTTTGGTGTGTTGGCTACATTTTTGTGTGAAATAGGTGTTGTCCAATTTTAGCTTTAAGAGGTTGCAATTTGGCTTGGAAATTTACTGCTTTTGACTGGAATGAATAGTACCCGAAACCATAACCTAGAGTTTTGCTAATTTTTCTAAATTAATTAAGAAGGAATTAGAACAAATGGACTAAATGAAAGTTGAAGCATGTTAAGTTAGCTTTCCATTCTCACTGATTTTTCAATTTTTTGATCTGTATATTGGGAGATATCCACTGTGGAATATTGACTGATTGTGAGCAATTGGTGAAACCTAGCTATCAGTGTAGGTATTGTGACCATTCTGTTTAGAGGCAATTTTAGTAATTTCAGTGAATTGAATTGGCTTAAGTGATCTTCTGAAGAGTTGTAGAGGAAACAATTATCTTGAAAATGGTATATAGCATGCTATTTTTAGATAACAGAATTGGGACTTATGATTTTTCAAAGATTGGACTAAAGTTAGGTCAGGGACTGTTGAACAGGGCAGTAACTTTCAGGACTGTTTTGAATTGGTCAATAATAGAATTTGATTATAAGCCCTGCATGAGAAGTGTATTACTGTGTTTTATCTTTTCATGGGTATAAAGTATGCAATTTTTCGACATTTGTACAAGGAGTTATACTATTTGAAAAATTACTGCCCAATTTGAGTACTTCCAAGGGCAGCAGCCTTCACTGAATTGTTTGACCTAGTTAGCCATTGAATTTGAATTTAGACTATTCATTAAAGTTTTAGATAACATTGTGATCTTGATGAGCATATTTATTGTGTAATTTTTGACCGAATAGAATGAAAGTTACTGAATTTACAAGGTACTGTACTGTGTTGAGTGACTTTGAGTGAGCAGAAGCTTTCATGGGGTCTTTGACACCCTTAGGGGTGGAATTACTTTAAATGGTCTAAATGAAACTTGTAGAGCTTGTCATGATCTTTCCAATGAGATGTGGTTTATAGTTTTCTGAATTGTGTGGGTGTTGGAAGTTTGGTTAGAAATCAGGAAAAATGAAAGGAAATAAGGGTTATATATTAATATGAATTTTGGTTTTTTTCGTGAATAACTTTTCCGTCCGACATCCAATTGACCTGATTCTTGAGGCATCGGATTCGTAGAATATTGAATTTCATTTTCTGAGAGATTGGAGATTTTTGGACCGAAAATTGACGTGGGTCCGGGTAAAAGTCTTTGTAATCACTGTTTTGTTTAATTGAGGATCTATAGAAGTCCGATTTGCGCACTATCAGCGCTAATAGGTTTCTAATTTTTGGATGGATTTTTCTGTGAAAAAAGATGAGATTAGGGCCGGGAATATCATGATCATGCATTGTGCACTTTCTAAGTGTTACATGTGCATTCTGAAATAGTTCTGATTGAACAATTGATAATGTTTGTTTATTGTCACTGTTATAGAGTCACACTTGGAGCGTCGGTTCACCGACCTCACCGAGACTGCCAGATTTTGGCTCGGAAATACAGGTGAGTAACCTAGTTGGTTTCTCAAATTCCTGAATGTCTGAATGCCCTATGTGAATTACTTCACGAGGTGATTTACATAGATTATTGAAACATATTGGATGGAATTACATACTTTACCGTATTGAATGGAACTACTTGTAAAGGTGAATTGTATGGTTATTGAATCAGATAGGATTAAGTTGCATGCTTTCACAAGATTGGATTGGACTATCGCATGAAACCGAAACCGCAATCTTGGGCTTTTATAGTCATATCTTTGGATTCTCGAGTATTGTAATATCGGGCTTTTATAGCCATACCATCAGTAAACCATCGAGTATCGCATTACATGCATAAATGCATGAACAGATAATGGACGTTGTGACCCAAGTTGCGATTATTCTTGACCGCCTTAAGTCCGGGGATTTATCCACGAATATCTTGACCGACCGCCTCGAGCCCGAGGGAGAAATCTCGACGCGTCCCCACTAAATCCGATCAACACTTGGGCACAACACTTGAATAATTGGAAAGAGTCACATATGCATTGCATTCACATGAATGATTGTTTTGTGAAAATTATCGATTCGAAGTTGGCATGATTTATCAAACTATTACATGTTACTGCAAATTATTATTTACTGCTGTAAATTGTTATGTTACTGCTAATTGAATACTACTGTGTTATGTTGTACGCCATGTGTGTAATGCATGATTTGAGTGAACCATCGATGATGGTTTCTCACTGAGTTCGCAAAACTCACCCAAAATTTGCATCTATTTTTCAGGTTCTGAAGAATACCCCGGTTGACACGGGAGTATGTCTACTGTAGGCAAGTGAAGGATAGAGGTCGGGATCAGCCCGTGTCTGCATTAGTGTCTTATCAAATTGTGTTCCGCAATCACTGTATAACAATGCTTTGTATTTCTACTGAGCCCATTGTGGTTTTAATGTTTTACTCATTCACTGATTGTAAATTATTCTTGGATGACTGTAATAACTGAAACTGGTTTATTATGAACATGGGTTTTAGTTACTTAATGTATTTGCCGCGCTAACGTGGAATCAATGGCTTCAAAAGAAGAAAAAAATGTATACTGAGTTTTAATCGACTGATGTAGTACACCACCTTCGCGGGGCACGGATTCGGATATCACCAACGATATCGGGTTTGGGTCACTCAGGAGTGGGGTGTTACATTTAGGTGGCATCAGAGCCCAGTAGTACGTAATGTATCTGGGTACAGTCTGAAACATAGGGAGCATGCATTTGAGTGGTATCATTGCAGACAGTGGCAACTGATCCCTGGTTTGAGTTGTACGGGTAGAAATCTTACGTGTGCATACGTGTCAAGTGACTAAGTGAGAGAAAAGTGAGACTGTGTTAGGGGATGAACCCCTGAAAGTGTATAACAATTAGGAAAGGAAAAAGGAAAAAGGAAAGATGGATAAGGAGATTAATATTGTACTGTGGTTAGAATGACTGTGTTGGCCTAGACTGATTAAGGAAAGAAGTGATATTAATGAATTCCCGGATTAAAATGGCAATATTACGGCGACAGAGAACAAATATGTCGAGAACTTGGAGGGGTCCACTGGGGCTTTGAGATGTATACTGGTTATAGTAGGTCTAAGTGAGATTAAAAGTCCGGGATGATTAGGTAATTACAGCTCTGACTGTATATGTCATGAAATGGGAAATATTGGACCGGAGTAAAGTGTAGATGGTTCGATCAGGCATATGTCGATTCACTGTATTGGTGTTAGATATTAGTAGATATCATAGATAGATGATGTTAGCAAGATTGTAAGAAGATCAATAGAGTACTGTAACGGTCTATCGAGAACTGAAAGAACTGAAAAAGCAAGATGCCCAGTGCCTAGTAGAGTAAGAAAAAGTAAACATGGTGAGATAAAAGTGTATAAACTGAAATGAATTGGGGAAACGGTTATGATTATGAGCGCCTAAGCGTGAGACTGAAATGGTTATGCGAATATTGTGCTTAGAGTTTGGAGACTAGTATCAAAGGATGGTAAGGGAAAAAGACAGACTGACAATTTTCTACTGAATGTGTATCGGGAAATTCTAGATTTGGTTGAAAAGATGTATATAAACACAGAAATGGTAACTGGATGGGTAAATAGATAGAGATATAATGGAGTTGTATCAACGATTTTGTCATGTTTTGGGGACTGTGAATGCCCTATTATAGATTGTTTGAGGATATTAAAGAAATACGAAGCAATAAGAAGATGACATTGTATAATCCAAGTGGACATGACCATAAAAAGGTTAAGTTGACACATGAATGCTATGGGAATGAAACTAGGGAAATGAAAAGAAAAAAAATGAAACAATGATAGTGATATGAAAAGAGTTGTCACATTTAAGTCGATTTACCGTTGGGAGTACCTATTGGACAGTAAAGTTGATCATGATTAATGCCATGTAAGTGAAAGATACATGGAAATAACAGAGGAGATGATCGGTGAATAGCTATAAGTGTAAAGTTCATAATGGGTTAAAGTAAGACATAGGAGGACTGAATGCACCTGTATGAGAGGAAATAAAGAATGATTATGGCATAAGTCCTTTATTCGAGGATTAGCATAAACGAAAAGGATTTTATGGAATTCTGAATAGTATAAGTTGCTAATTGGTCTCTGGATGAGATAAAATGATTTCTGGTGTTGTTTTTTTTAGTATCACTGCTGCGAATGATTGAAAAGCAATTAGGGATAATAATTGGTTGATGAGACTTTTGTGAACAGTATAAAGATGGTAACAAGACTAATGGTTAAACGGAAAGAAGTATGGACAAAATTAAAAGTGAAATTGAGTCATATCTCATACTATCAAGTTATCAGATGTGTGTACGGAAATGTAAAGTATCCAATAACATGAGTGGAATTTTAATTTGAGATGATCCTATTGCAATGTGAAGTGAAATACTCAAATGACGTGGAAATTGATGGAAGTCCAAGTACAGATGATTAGGTACTAGTATTTATATATCAATGTGGGTGACAGAAAATCAATTGGAAAGAGAAAATAAATAGAGATAAGAAGTCCTAAAGGAAAACTGACAATGACGTGATGTAGTGTTATCTTCATAAAAGGATTGTAACTTCATTAATTGTGAACTTAATGAGAAGGTAGAATGTTGTTTAGTGATGTTTGGAAAAGTCATCAAGACCCTAATTGGGAAGTATGCGAGGTAAGCAAATGATAGTGATTCTGATGATAGACGGAATGTGTTTGAAAGTGTTGAACAGTGACAAATTGAATTGACTTTGATAAATGGTATTGGTGTTATAATCGCAATTATTTAAAGTCTTGGAGACTGTAGATTCCTATAAGGATACACTGTGTTAATTTGAGGAAGGAGACAGGCATAAATACCGACAATGCTGAAATGAACGGATAATTCTGCCTACTAAACTCAACTAGTGAACAGATCATGTTGCAATGAACAGATCAATTACAGATATTGGAAGTTTCAAAGAATGTCAAGTAGATTGTGAAGTGTTTCTGGAAAATTGAAGTTGTAGATCTAGTGATAAGAAAGGTTAAAAGTGCAGGAGTTAAAGTGGTAAGTCTAGTCTTATGAGTCATAAGTTGGATACGCAGTGAAGTTAAAAAAAAATAATAATAATAAAAAACAACAACAACAATATTGAATGCTTCAAAGAATAAGTTGTGTACCCGATAAAAAGTGATAGAACAAGAAAGTGAATAGTCGAAGCTAGACATTCTGGTAAGTATATGCAAAAAGTGAAATTGATGACTATGAGTATAGAATGAAGTGATGAGTGATTCAAGTGTTTAGAGGTTTGAATGGTCAACAGGCACAATGCGTAAGTGGTTTAGGTTTCATAGGATTATGACCGTGTTATAAAGTTCTGATTTACTATAGGGATACACTGCACAGTGCCTAACGGGAGGCAGAAACCAACATTGAGTCAAAATGCTTGTGACGAGTGAAATAAAGGAAAGTGACTCAGGAAAACTGCATGAGTTAGTTAAAGTGGATCAAGATCGTACAAATGAAATAGAGAAAAAAAATGCATATCCGAATAGAGGGCGTGAACACTATAGAATAATGAATTCTCTATTGAATTTGAACAGAGAATAAATGGGATATAAAGCATGACTGCATTAGGTAAATTATCACAGGTTAGAGTGAAATGGAGCTAAATGTCATTGTATTGGTACCAAAGGAATGTGAATCGTCCCTAACGAGATAAAGGAGGTTAGGGTAAGTATCACCTTGAAAAGATGTACTCAATGGAATACGAATTATTCTGTATGTTACTGGAAAAAAAAGGTATTGGATGGTAGTGAGAATAAGGTAATATTAGTAACCTAGACTGGATGGATAACACGTGATAAGTGAACATGTTCGGAAATAAGGAACTGAATCATAGCATCGGAACCAAAGGTAATAGCTACTTTGAAAATGGAAAGTGAGATAGTTAAGAGAATGAGATCGCCAACTGACAGTCTTGTGGAGTCTGTTTACTGTGATGAGTGATAATGAGTTAGCCAAATAAGTGACGGAACAACTGACTGAATATGGTTACTGTGACCTTTCGAAAAATAAATTATGGAATGGAAAAGTGTATGGGACATGTAGGAACATATGATTACTGTCATACTGAACAGTTGATTGAGAATTTCGAGGACGAAATTTTTATAAGGAGGGGAGAATTGTAACATCCCACCCCCTACTGGAAGGGTAAAATAGGAAATTTGTCATAGGATGGGATTGATAGGGAATAATTATTAATGTTCATGAATAATAGGATTGCTACACAGTATCAATTGTGCACATGGAATTACTGTACATGCATTCATGATAATTCCCGGTAATTGGGCCTAATGCAATTTTATTGGGATTAACATGGTTATAGGGTTTGAAAAATTATTTTGACTGGTCCAGAGTGTGTTTTATATTTTAAGGAATTTTTAGAAATTTTTTTGATATTTTTCGGAGAAAATTCCCGAACCGGCAAAATCGCCAGTAAATGGCCTAAATGTGTTTTTGTTATGGAAAATGTAGTTTTCGTGTTTGAAAAATTATTGGGAGTGGACTGTTATATGTTTTACAATTTTGGGCAATTTGGTAATTTTCAAAAAATGATTCGGGAAATTTCGAAATTCTGATCGAAAAAAATCGCCAAGTGGCGAACGATTCGATTTAGAGATTAAAATTTCTGTCCAATGGCACTAGAAATTTAGGTAAATGATTTTAGGATTTATTAATTAGAGCTATTGAAAATTTGGGTGCCAACTGGATTAAACATTTGGGTGACAAATGAACTAGAGATTAATTATTATTAAGTCAAAAATAAAAGATGGGTTATTAATCTTTGTTTTTGTGTGGTGTGTGTCATGACATGTGTCATGACACTCACTAAGCTTTTACTTTCTTTGTTAAACCCACGGCACTTTAGAATAACTAGGCTATCTTCTTTGTCCTTCATCATATACTCTCTTCTTCTTTTCTTTCTCCATACGACTTTGACACTCCCTCACTTTCCATGTGAATTTTGTTCATTTTCAACACTAGCCACCTTAAGATCCTTGCTATCTCTTCATCTTGTTTCTAAAAACCTAACCTTGTCCTCCTTGAAGAGATGATGTCGTGGATGGTGAAAGGAAGGAGAGAATTAGTGATTTTGGAAGTTTATTAGGTAAGCCTTGTGTTTTATGTTTGTTTTGGTAATTAAATGTATGATTTGTGAAGGTTGTGAACCAAATGGCATGAAAATTGTGTTGGTGTATATGGTTAGGTACTTTGTTGGTTAAATTGATGGTTGATTGATGATTATGGAAGTAGAATTGGAATTGGAATTATAGAAATTGGTTGAGTAGTCAAAGCTGGAAAATGGATTTTTGACCTACTGTATTGATTTGAGCATAACTAATTGTGTGGTTATGCAAATGAGGCAACGTTTACGCCCACTAAAACTTTGGTGTGTTGGCTACATTTTTGTGTGAAATAGGTGTTGTCCAATTTTAGCTTTAAGAGGTTGCAATTTGGCTTGGAAAGTTACTGCTTTTGACTGGAATGAATAGTACCCGAAACCATAACCTAGAGTTTTGCTAATTTTTCTAAATTAATTGAGAATGAATTAGAACAAATGGACTAAATGAAAGTTGAAGCATGTTAAGTTAGCTTTCCATTCTCACTGATTTTTCAATTTTTCGATCTGTATATTGGGAGATATCCACTGTGGAATATTGACTGATTGTGAGCAATTGGTGAAACCTAGCTATCAGTGTAGGTATTGTGACCATTCTGTTTAGAGGCAATTTTAGTAATTTCAGTGAATTGAATTGGCTTAAGTGATCTTCTGAAGAGTTGTATAGGAAAAAATTATCTTGAAAATGGTATATAGCATGCTATTTTTAGATAACAGAATTGGGACTTATGATTTTTCAAAGATTGGACTAAAGTTAGGTCAGGGACTGTTGAACAGGGCAGTAATTTGCAGGACTGTTTTGAATTGGTCAATGATAGAATTTGATTATAAGCCCTTTATGAGAAGTGTAGTACTGTGTTTTATCTTTTCATGGGTATAAAGTATGCAATTTTTCGACATTTTTACAAGGAGTTATACTGTTTGAAAAATTACTGCCCAATTTGAGTACTTCCAAGGGCAGCAGCCTTCACTGAATTGTTTGACCTAGTTAGCCATTGAATTTGAATTTAGACTATTCATGCAAGTTTTAGATAACATTGTGATCTTCATGAGCATATTTATTGTGTAATTTTTGACCAAAGAGAATGAAAGTTACTGAATTTACAAGGTACTGTACTGTGTTGAGTGACTTGGAGTGAGCAGAAGCTTTCATGGGGTCTTTGACACCCTTAGGGGTGGAATTACTTTAAATGGTCTAAATGAAACTTGTAGAGCTTGTCATGGTCTTTCCAATGAGATGTGGTTTAATTTTCTGAATTGTGTGGGTGTTGGAAGTTTGGTTGGAAATCAGGAACAATGAAAGGAAATAAGGGTTATTTATTAATATGAATTTTGGTTTCTTTCGTGAATAACTTTTCCGTCCGACATCCGATTGACCTGATTCTTGAGGCATCGGATTCGTAGAATACTGAATTTCATTTTCTGAGATATTGGAGATTTTTAGACGGAAAATTGACGTGGGTCCGGGTAAAATTCTGTGTAATCACTGTTTTGTTTAATTGAGGACCTATAGAAGTTCGATTTGCGCACTGTCAGCGCTAATAGGTTTCTAATTTTTAGACGGATTTTTCTGCGGAAAAAGATGAGATTAGGGCCGGGAATATCATAATCATGCATTGTGCACCTTCTAAGTGTTACATGTGCATTCTGAAATAGTTCTGATTGAACAATTGATAATGTTTGTTTATTGTCACTGTTATAGAGTCACACTTGGAGCGTCGGTTCACCGACGTCACCGAGACTGCCAGATTTTGACTCGAAAATACAGGTGAGTAACCTAGTTGGTCTCTCAAATTCCTGAATGTATGAATGCCCTATGTGAATTACTTGCCGAGGTGATTTACATAGATTACTGAAACATATTGGATGGAATTAGATACTTTTATTGCATTGAATGGAACTACTTGTAAAGGTGAATTGTATGGTTCTTGAATCAGATAGGATTAAGTTGCATGCTTTCACAGATTGATCGACTACTACATGAAACCGAAACCGCATATCGGGCTTTATAGCCATATCCTTTGGATTTCGAAAATCGTAATATCGGGCTTTTATAGCCATACTCATGTAAACCATCGAGTATCGCATTACATGCATAAATGCATGAACAGATAATGGACGTTGTGACCCAAGTTGCGATTATTATCGATGGGCCTTGAGTCCGAGGGGATTTATCCCAACATTTGATCTTGACCGCCTCGAGCCGAAGGAGAAAATCACGACGTCCCCTGAATCCGACCGAGCACTTGGGCACAACATCGAATAATTGGAAAGAGTCACATATGCATTGCATTCACATGAATGACTGTTTTGTGAAAATTATCGATTACGAGATGGCATGATTATCAGAAGCTGTTACATGTTACTGCAAATTATTATTTACTGCTGTAAATTGTTATGTTACTGCTAATTGAATACTACTGTGTTATGTTGTATGCCATGTGCGTAATGCATGATTTGAGTGAATCATCGATGATGGTTTCTCACTGAGTTCGCAAAACTCACCCAAAATTTGCATCTATTTTTCAGGTTTTGAAGAATACCCCGGTTGACACGGGAGTATGTCTACTGTAAGCAAGTGAAGGATAGAGGTCGGGATCAGTCCGTGTCTGCATTAGTGTCTTATCAAATTGTGTTCCGCAATCACTGTATAACAATGCTTTGTATTTCTACTGAGTCCATTGTGGTTTTAATGTTTTACTCATTGACTGATTGTAAATTATTCTTGGATGACTGTAATAACTGAAACTGGTTTATTATGTACATGGGTTTTAGTTACTTACTGTATTTGCTGTGCTAACGTCGAATCAATGGCTTCAAAAGAAAAATATATATATACTGAGTTTTAATCGACTGATGTAGTACACCACCCTCGAGGGGCACGGATTCGGATATCACCAACGATATCAGGTTCGGGTCACTTGGGAGTGGGGTGTTACATTTGGGATGTGTACTGATGCAGCATGGCAAGGTGATCGCCTATGCATCGAGGCAATTAAGGTCTCACGAGATCAATTCTCCGGTACATGATTTAAAGCTAGCTGCAGTTGTCTTTGCTCTAAAGATTTGGAGGCATTATTTATACGGAAAGACTTTCCAGATATACACTAATCATAAGAGTCTGAGATATTTATTGAGTCAGAGGGAGTTAAACTTGAGGCAGAGGAGATGGATTGAGCTACTGAAAGATTATGACTGCACTATTGAGTATCACCCAGGGAAAGCTAATGTGGAGGCAGATGCTTTGAGCAAGAAGTCTAATGTTAGTACAGCTCAGATTCAGTTATCGAGGTTACCTAATCTGATTCATTTGAGAGCTCTAAATGTAGAGTTGAATCTGGAGCAAGATGAGGCACTAGTTGCTACCTTGAAGTTGAGACCAATGCTACATGATAGAATCAGAAAAGTACAGAACAAAGATTCTGATATGGTAAAGCTTATAGAGAAAGTGAAGGCAAATCCTGAGTCCGATTTTGAGTTGAGGGATGAGACTTTGTGGTTGAGACAGAGGCTATGTGTGCCTAATGTGGATGAATTGAGGAGGGAGATCCTTGAGGAAGCTCATATGGCCACCTATGCTATGCATCCTGGTACTACCAAGATGTATAACACATTAAAGCAACATTTTTGGTGGCCTGGAATAAAGAAGCAAGTAGCTGAGTATGTGTCAAGATGTATGACGTGCCAGCAAGTGAAGGCAGAGCACCAGGCTCTAGTAGGGAAGTTGAATTCATTGCCCATTCCGGAGTGGAAATGGGAACGGATCACTATGGACTTCATCATGGGTTTGTCAAAGACTCCGAGATAGCATGATATTATTTGGGTCATAGTGGATCGATTGACTAAATCAGCCCATTTCTTACCAGTGAGAGAGAATAACTCACTTGATCAGTTGGCCCAGAAGTATGTGAATGAGATGGTGAGACTACATGGAGTGCCAGTGTCCATAGTATCATACAGAGATCCGAGATTTACTTCGAGATTTTGGAAGAGCTTGCAGACTGCCATGGGAACTAAGTTGAATTTTAGACTGCTTCATCCCAAGCAGATGGATGAGTGAGAGGACAGTTAAAACTATTGAGGATATGCTCAGGGCTTGTGTATTGGAGTTTAGAGGAGCTTGGGATTAATATATTGCATTGATTGAGTTTGCCTACAATAACCACTACCACAGTAGTATTGGAATGGCACCGTATGAGGCACTGTACGGTAGGAAATGTCGATCGCCATTGTACTGGGATGAAGAGGGCTTGAGAATGGTGGAAGGCCCAGAGTTGATACAGGACACAGTGGACAAGGTGAAATTGATCCGAATTCGTATTAAAGCGGCTTAGGATAGGCAAAAGAGTTATGTGGATCAACATCGACGTGATATGGAGTACAGTGTAGGAGATAGAGTATTTTTTAGAGTGTCACCCTGGAGGGGAGTTTTGAGATTCGGTAAAAAGGGCAAGTTGAGCCCTAGGTACATTGGTCCTTTTGAGATCATTGAGAGGATAGGACCTTTGGCCTATAAGTTGGCTTTACCGAATGAGATGTCTAAATTGCATAATGTGTTTCATGTGAGTATGCTCCGAAGATATCGATCAGATCCGACACATGTGATACCGACTCAGGAGATTGAGGTTGCTAGTAACTTAAGATATGTTGAGGAGTCGATCGAGATTGTGGGATCACGGATTAAGCAGTTGAGGAACAAGGTTATTCCTTTGGTAAAAGTCCTTTGGAGGAACCACTCAACTGAAGAAGCAACATGGGAGACAGAGGAGCATATGAGGAGATAATATCCCCACCTATTCGAGCAAACAGGTAAGAATTTCGAGGACGAAATTTCTTTAAGGAGGGGAGAGTTGTAACATCCCATTACTAGAGGGAAGGGTAGGATGGTAAATGTGAGTGACTAATGAGAGTTAGGGATGTATTCTACATGTTCATGCATAACTTGCTACATACTTATACTTGATTGTTGCACATGAAAATACTTGTACATGCATTCATGAATAATTCCGGGTATAATTGGATGGATTGGTGAATTTTCGAGAATTTTGAATGTTATTACATTGAAAATTTTATGGGTTAGTGAAATCTTGATATTTTTTAATTTTGGTGGAATTATTGTATTCGTATATGTTGGTGAAGTGATAGAGTATTGAGAAAGATATATTTATAGTAGGGAACAAGAAATAAATTAAATGAAGATTTGGAGATAGTTAGGTTGTAAAAATGATTGTTGTATTGGAAAGAGGGGAACTAAATGGACTTAGTTTAAAAAGAAACTAAGTTAGAGTTAAATCATTAAGAAAGTGACATGTGTCACTTAGACCTTGTACTCTAGCTAGGAGTAGGTCACTATTCCTTGAGAGTTGACAGATTAAGTCTTGTCCAAGTCTCTTCTTTATTCTCATCTTTCTAAAACTTCTCTCTTCGAAACACAGAGTTTTCCATCAAAATATCTTCTAAGGGACTTCTGTGATCTTCCATTCTTTCACCAAACTTACTTTGCCACTTGTTTCATCTACTCTAAAGAAAAACCAGAAGCTGATCATTTCACTCAGTGAAGTACGAAAAGGTGTGGAGTTTAGGGTTTGAAGATTTTGGAGTTTTCAGCAGGTAAGTGTTAGAGAAATCCCTTGCAGTTTGGGATTTGTAAAATAAAGTTGTTAAATTACTGTTATCTGCATGGAAAATGTACTTTATGTGTTTTTCATAAATACTGGGTTGTTGGGGAGAAATAAAATCAATTATAGTGTTAAATTAGTTTTGACAAAACTTTTGGTGTTTGGTGACGTAAAGTGTTGAAAGTTAGAAAATCTGGAAAATTTCTCACTGAGTATGTTTCAGTATTTTAGCCATAAAATTTTCTATGGTTGTCCAAATGAGATGATTCTAGATTCGGAGTAAACTAGGAATATATGGCTACAATTCGTATGAAGATGTCGAATTTTAGTTCTATCTCTAAGAGTCTCTAAAGTTGTCACGAAGTCGAGAATTGGGTGCAGGATGTTGAGAGTTGAGCGAAAATTCGTGTTCCAACTTCAGGAGGAAATATGAACCTAATTTAGATAGATTATGGTAAATTTTCCTTCTGAAAAGTTGTAGAGCTTTCTTTTACCTTTCCAACGGTATAAAGTTTGTAAATTTTGGATATCGGAGTCAAAAGTTATGATAGTTATAAGTGGAGATGTTCTGGAGCAAAAACAGACGATGGAAATGAGACGATAGGAAAGCAGACGATGGAAATGAGACGATAGGAAAGCAGACGAAGGAAATGAGACGATAGAAAAGCAGACGATAGAAATGAGATGATGGAAAAACTAAGACGAAAGCAAGAACTGATTGGAGTCTTTTGGTCATAACTTTTTCTTTCTACCTCCAAATGACCTGATTTTTAAAGCATTGGATTCCTAACACATTTCTTTATCCCTCCAAAAAAAATTTATGGTCTTTGGTATTAAATTGGAAACGATTGACTGAATCAAAGTAAGGGTACCGGTGGAAGGAGTATGAATTGGATATTTTACTGAATGTATTTTAGTATTTTGATGATATCTTGGTCTATAGGATTCCAATTGAGGTAATCCTTAATTTGTAGTAAACTAGAGAAATAGGGCTACAAATTATATGAAGGAGCTGAATCGTGATACAATCTTTAAGGTGCTCAAATTCTGGATGGAAGTTGGATGTAATACACTGTTTTGGAGAGGAAAAGTCTGAAAATGTTTGAGGTACATCTTTGAAACTACTGAACCAAATTGAGTGATTTTGGTGTTAATGGAAAGATAAAAGATAGAGGAATACTTTTCTAAGAGAGAGTAGGCTCAAATTGTGCAAGTTTTGCCTTCTTATTAAACATGAACAGTGGAACCGAGAGTTAGAGTTTAGAGAAAGATCTGAAATGGTTCATTGGGCTATGAAATTGGATTCAAATGGTTTATGGAGGTTTAAATCCCACAGAATGAGGCTAGTTAAGTGAGTTTTGATAGTTGAATGTCTTATGATGAAATTGATGGATTGATAACCGGGATAGTCATGAATATGCATTGTACATATTTCATCTCATTCATGTGCATTATTAAACACTTATGATTATTCAAATTATGATATATGTATATGTTATTTGTTATAGAGGAGCCACTGGAACGTCAACCTCTAGACGTTGCTGGATCTTCCTAGCATTAGCTTCGGGAGAAACTTGTGAGTAACCTAGACAGTCTCACTTAATTAATTGTTTGCTTAGAATATGTTTTGAATGAGTTATTTAAGTGCTCTAAGCATGCAAAATTTGTAAATGTGCATATGAATGCAAAGGTATGCTCAACATTTATGCTAAATGCCGGACTAAGGTCCGATGATGAATGTGATCAAAATGTGAATGTGCATCCATGTGATTGACTGAGGTTATGATATGTACAACATTCATTACATGAATGCATGTAAGATAAAGGAAGTTATGACCAGAGTAGCCAGGACAAAGAGCTTAAAGTTCGGAATGTGAATAGAGCCTCGGGCTCGATTGCGACTGTCCCCGATATCCACTAAGGGATATGGGACGTATATGACAAAGCTCAACATCCATGAAGGGATGAGCTGGAAAAAGGCACTCGGTCATAATGACAATAATAAATGAAAATGAGTCTCATGTGCATTGCCAATTATAATTGGAGTATGTTTGTTGTGAACAATGTGATATATTGTGAATATGCAATGAAGTGAATATTATGTTATGTGCAATGATGTGATGCATGAATTGAGTGAACCATCGATGATGGTTACCTCATTGAGTTCGCAAAACTCACCAAAATTGCAACGTTATCTTTTCAGGGCCGTGAGACAACTCTAGCTGCTATAGAGGATCTTCTAGCCGAGTAGATTGCGATTGGAGATAGAGGTCATGGCTCAAAGGTCGGTCAGCTGAGGGTTCTTTTGAATGGTTTAGATAACTTTGATTCACTTTTCCTCATTCACGTATAACTAATGTATTAGGTTTCTATTGATGTGCATTTGGATAATGTTGAAAGACAATGTAGACTTCGATTTTTGTGAAATGTAATGAGGAAATAGTTGGTTTTAAAATATTGTGATCTTCTTATGATGCTTTAAAAGTGAATTATGTTACCATGCCATATGAAGGGATTGTAGTGATCGAATGTAGCGTGCCCTCATCGTAGGATATGCATCGGAATGACCTCCGGGTGTTCCGGTGGGTACCCTGCGGTAAGGGGGTGCTACAGCAACCATGGGTGACGTCCGATCTTTAACAGTCGTGAGAGAGTCCGAAGTCATGCTCGGCTAAATCCACATTTCCTCTTGAGATTGTAGCATCGGCTTGAGTTCACCGGTTCTAAAAAGGGAGTTAATCTTACATCGTCAAGTTTAATTACATTGTTGTAAATTCCTGAGTTAGGGTTTACTTCTTGTAGTTAGATTAGCTTGGTTATAGTTTAATCAAGTGTTGAACGATGTCTTGTGTTATGGATTGGTTATCTGTAGAACTTTGATGCTCAATATATGAAGTTTCATAGATGTCTTTTGGTGATTGTGTTGATTCTCTTTATCTGCCTAATTGTGATTGATATTGAGGTTGAGCTTGAGCCAAATGACCAATTGCATTAACTTGTCCATTTCACACACTAAGATGCATTTAACAAGGTTGTAATTAATGGAGTTCATTGATTAAAACCTTGGACTTAAAGAGTCCCTTAAGGTTCTAAGGCTTAAGAGCACTTAATGGAATCTTGATGAAATGGAGTTCATTAATCAAGATTCTGGACTTAAGGAGAATCTTTAAGGTTTGTTAATCGAAAGCTTAGTGAATTTCACTCCCTAAAAATTTGTTTTGAACCATGATGGCCTAAGCTCATTTTCAAGAGGATTTATTCTCATTTGCTTATTATTCAAATTTTCAACTCATTTACTTCCTTAAAATCCAAAAATATAATTTTGTTCTTTGTCCTTCAATTTAGTTAAATTTCTTTAGTTCTTTTTAAATGAACAAAACCCCCATTTTATCAACTTTGATTGCAATTTTTGACAATTAGGCTAGCTTAGACCTTTTTCACTTGGTTCCAATTAAGTGAGACGACTCGAGGTTGCATCATGTATTGCAATCCTTGGAATTTTATTATTTTTTTATTCGGTTTCCAAGGGATTGATCTTTAGATCGATACGAAGAGCCGATCTCCAAGGTCTATGCTATGACCAGGTAGGAGGCTCAAGACTCACCAGATGTGGTAGTAGGTGCGCTTCTTGTTTATGATTTTGTTGCATTTGCACTGCTAGATCTAGGATCCACACACTCCTTTATCGCACCACATTTGGCAAGTAGATTGCATTGTGATAGGGAGTTACTACAGTATAGATTAGAGGTGAGTACGCCAATAAGCAGTACTACAGTTATAGGAGAGGTGTGCAAGGGATGCGTAATTAAGATTGATCAAGCAATATTGGAGATAAACCTTAGTATATTACAGTTGAGGGAGATAGATGTGATCCTAGGCATAGATTGGCTCACTGCCCATAGAGCCATTATGAACTACTATACCAAGGAGGTAGTATTGGAATCTCCTGGACAGCCGAGGGCAGTATTCAAAGGAGTTAGTCAGGCAGTACCAGCTAGGATGATATCCTTCATAAGTGCATTGAGGTTGATGTAGGGAGGATGTGAGGCTTATTTGGCTCATATCATTGATACTAGAGTTGAGTAGAGTGTAGAGGACATTCCAGTGACTAGGGAGTTCTTGTGTTGGACCCCGTCGCCGAGGCCCAACATTCGGACCACACAAGCACACATAAGCATAGAAGACCCATAATTCACCAAAATAGGGGAAACTTGCAATAGAAAAGTTGGATAGGCTTTTTTAAAAAATATGTTTGTTATGCTCTCACGATTCCAACGCCACTGAAAACGCTCAATTCGGATTAGAAATGAAGAAGTTATGGTTAAAATACTATTTCAATGAAAACAGTCAAAACTGAGCACTACCGACTTCAAGTCAGAATTTGAAAATCTTAAAGGCTTAATTGTCAGTAGGTTCCTTCATAAAACTTGTAGTTTATGTCTCTATTTTAATTTAAAACAAGAATCGCTTCGATCCGAGCTCTCTAGCTCCAGATATTTTAAAATTAGTAAAGTATATTCGGACTTGATTAGCCAACCTCCACACTTTGTTTCAAACCACCTTTTTCAATTTAAAATAAAAACTGATAAATCAGATGTAGAAAGTTATAAAAATATCTTATAAATCCATCGCTTCGAAAATGAGGTCAATCGGAGGTCTACACAACAAGTTATGGCACGTCGAGCGAGCTGGGAGCGCTTAGGCTCGCCGGATGGTAGGCGCTGGCGCCGTCAGATGGACGAAGCGCTGGCGCTCGTCGTGGCCTTCGCTCGTCGTGGCCGAAGCGCCGCCGCCGCGCCTCCCGCAAGCGCTGGGCGACCTGCCCTACAACCCAACCTATCTGACTTCTAACCCTCATAACTTTTGACTCCGAGCTCCAAATTAGGCACGGTCAGAAGCGTTAGAAAGCTAGAAGAAAAATCTACATTTTTCAAGAAGGAGTCCATGGCAAGCTTGGATTCTAAGGGAATCAAAAATTTACACTAAAACTGATCGACTAGCTCTTCCTGAACAGTACCAGAACTTGCGACCTCCATAACTTTTGACCCAAAACTCCAAATTTATCAAACTTAGTGTCTATGGAAAGGTAAAAGAATTATCTACAACTCTCATGAAGATCACTGACCTATTTTCCAACTCTATGAGGGTCAAAAGTTGGCTCAAAACTCTGCCTGACAACCTGCCATTTAGACAGCACCTGCATTCAATTCCAACGACTCACACCTACCAATCAACACATCATAAATACCTCATAAAGCATTCTGGGATAGTCCTACAGCTCGCCTAACACTCTCAAGGTGTCATAATAATCCCAGATGACCTATAACAACCCAGAAACTGCAGAAAACACAACATAACCAGAAATTACCACATGAGTGCATAAACCCAGAAATTTCAGCACTACATCCCACTTCAACAACACATAAACCATAACAATTTCCAGCGGCCTCTCCCAAAGCAATAACTCAGCAGCAACTCAACAATTTACAAGAGCTCACACACATACTATTTCCAAGATCACACACAGATCGCAAATCAACAAACTCACATGAAGAGAGTACTAAAGATCTCCTTCTCTTTCCAAATCATAACAAAGTTCAAGCATGGCTTTAATTACACATATCAGCATATCCATCAACAATCAAGTACATAATACAATATGTGTGAGATGCTCCATGTTTGATATGCTTATAAGCTAGTTACTAACTTAATACAAAAGTGACTGAATTTCTTGGAGTGATGCCCGATGCCTTGCAAGGTTCAGCTCTCAACTTGACTTTGCACCTAAGGAGGGAGAATGGGGTGAGCTAACACGGCTCAGTGGCTAACAAGTTTATAGCCATCGGGTAATGAGCCACACAACAAATCATTAACAATCCAAAACAGTAGCAATTTGTCATATAAAGCTCAAATAATCCAAAATCATCACATAAGCATAACATGAGAGTTCATATCAATCAAACACATATTATGCATCATAAACACAAATAAACGATGGAATGCACACATTTGGCTCGAGAGTTCCATAAACACGACGAAAACCAAAGTTTACCGTAAACACGACGAGTCTATTTTCAGATCTCGTAAGCCTTAAGCAGGCAGCCGGGAGAAGGCTAGGGTGGTCAACGTGCACGTGACTTATCAAAGTAGGTTCTCTCTCGCCCAATCACAACCAATTTATGATCACATATTCAAGCACAAAACTAGCACTTTATGCTTCTTTCATTCTTTCGAATCATCATAGTTTCACACTTTACTTTCAAATCAAAGGAAATACACTTTCAATATGCACATAATTATCAAAGATAGCACACATAGGGCATTTGCTCATTACGCAACAACTATAAAAATGTTACCCACCTATCGTCGGAATCCGAATTCAAGATTGCCCTTCCTCCTTGTCTTGAGTGGGGTTCTCTTGATTTCCTTCAATTAAATCACACTCTATTCAATAAATACATTTTAAAGGAAAGCATAGCATTCATAAAAATCAAGCAAAATAAAAGTCTACTTTAAACCTAACCTACCCATAAGCCATATATGCTAGAATAACCATAACCTTAGTGAGAAAGTCCCTAAAATCTATAGATCTCACCTTCTCTTCCATCTTTCTTCAATCTCTACACAAACCCTAACTTCCATCTTACACCATTTTTGAATCTAACATAAATAAAGATGGAGCTAACCTCTAAAAAGTCGATTCCTCTTCTTTTCCTCTTCTTCAAGCTTCCTACGAATCTCTTCCACTTAGCCGAAGTTCTCTTTTTTCTTTCTCACGTTTTCTCTTCTTCTCCTTGGCTCTTACGACACTTCCTTCCTCCTCTTCTCCTTCTTTAATTCACTTATTCTCATTTTAAAAGCCTACCTCCAAAACTACATAGTTTTAAGTCTCCTTAAAGCTCTCTTTAACTCCTTTGGGCTCTCCTCTAACTTACTAGGCTTTCGGGCTCTCCTCCTTCCAAGCCTACCATACATAACTCCACTTATTCTCTAAGCCCATACTTTCCAATATTTAATTCTAACCCTTCATTTAAAGTCCCAACTTCTAATTTCCAAGCCCAACATAAAAATATCTATATAAACACATAATTAAATCAATTAAGGCAAAATAAAAATAATTAACGAATAAATCCATAAATCAATAAATAATTAATTCAAATAAAAAAAAATTCGGGGCCCAACAATTCTCCCCTCCTAAAAGAATTTCGTCCTCGAAATCCTTACCTGAATCCATGAAGAGGTAAGGATACTTCTCCCTCATGGCTTCCAAAGGTTCCCAAGTTGCCTCCTCGGTCGAATGGTTCCTCCACAAAACCTTAACCAGCTTTACAATCTTATTCCTTAACACTTTTTCCTTTGAATCTAAGATCTCCACTGGTTGCTCCGCATAGGTCAAATCCTCTCTCAACTGAACCTCTGAAGGTCGAACTATATGTGAAGGATCTGATCTGTACTTCCTTAGCATCGACACATGAAACAAATTGTGAATCTTAGACAACTCCAATGGCAAATCTAACTTATAAGCCAAAGGTCCAATCCTCTCAATGATCTCATAGGGACCTATATACCTCGGGCTAAGCTTGCCCTTCTTACCAAATCTCAAAACACCTTTCCATGGAGAAGCTCTAAGAAACACCTTCTCACCCAATTCGAATTCTATCTCTTTCCTATGGGCATCCGTGTAGCTCTTCATCCTATCTTGAGCTGCTTTAAGCCTCTGTTTTACCAATTTGACTTTATCCACTGTAACCTGCACTAACTCAGGTCCTACAAGCTTCCTCTCACCTTCCTCATCCCAACATAAAGGAGTCTTGCATCTCCTACCATACAAAGCCTCATAAGGTGCCATCTGAATTCCCGAGTGATAGGAATTATTGTAAGCAAACTCAATCAAAGGTAGGTGATCATCCCACGAACCTTTCAAATCCAACGTGCAAGCTCTCAACATAGCCTCCAAAGTCCGTATCGTCCTCTCCGACTGTCCATCAGTCTGTGGATGGAAAGCTGTACTGAAATGCAATCTAGTCCCCAAAGTCTCCTGCAAACTTTCCCAAAATCTGGAGGTAAACCTAGGATCCCTATCAGACACTATCGAACTCGGAATCCCATGAAGTCTGATTACCTCATTGATTGTATAAATTTTCCCTGCTTTCTTAAGTAATTATGCACTTGTTGACTCCTAATTCATGATTTTTGTGCTTGAATTGGTTCTTAATATCGATCTTTTATAATTTGCACATTGTTAGTATTTTGTTGTCATTTGATATTAATTTCTGCATAACTTTTATTGGGACAATTATACTACAAATGTGTTGTATTTTTGTAGGAACAATTGGAGTCAACAAGAGAAAGTCAACACGTCGTGAGAAGCCATCCATTCGTCGGGACGAACCAAAACTCCCATTCGTCGCGACAAATTAATTTGGTATAAATTGATTAAATGTGAAAGTGACCATTTTATTCGTCGCGACAAACTTTATTCATTAGTCGCGATTTAATGTGGATACCCCGCCCTTAAATGGCAAAATTATCCTTGTTCGACCCAAACCCGATTCTGACTCCTATAAAACCTTCCATTTTAGGTTAAAGAGGACGGTCGCATTCGAGGTAGCTCTCCATCTTCTTCGCTTTCTCTGTTTTTCTAATAGGTGTAGTTTTCTTATTTTGCGGTGGGAGACCACCAACGATTTAACATCAAGAATCGCAACCCTTTCATTCCTCATCCTCAACCATCATTTGTATTCATCTCTTCCACGATCGTCGTTGGAGCCATGGGTAACTTTGGAGTTCCAGCAGTGATGGCTTCTTCTACGGTTATGCAAGGCTAAGGTTTCTGTCTCCCGAAAATGTAGCGAAGGTCGGAGTTTCATGAGCTTCAAGGGGTAATCAACCATTGTTTTAGATTTCTGTCATGTTTTTGTAAAACCTCCGAGTTGGAGATTGCGAGATATGATGGATTGAATCCGGTTATAGTTTAATCGGATGTTAAACTTTGATTTATGGTGTGAATTAGTTTCTGTTGGAATGTTGTTCTGAAATACATGAAGTTTCGTGTATGTTAAACAGATTTGCATGAGTTAATTTAATCTACCTAGTTGTGTTTGATTGAATTGATTGTGTTTTATCTGGTTAACCTATTGCATAAACCATTTCATACCATACACTAAGGTTTTTAACAAGATTTAATTAATCGAGTTGATTAATTAAATTCTTGGACTTAACAGTTATTAAGGTTATGTTTTCAAACTTAGTGGATTTCAAACCCCGACATTTATTTTGAACGATGATGACCCGAGCCACATTTTCAGGAGAACTTTAGTTAATTGTTTTCAATCTTAATTATTTCAAATTGTCTTGCCTTTTAAAAATCCCAAAAACATCTATTTCATACTTAGCTTTCTTTAATTTTTAAGATCAAGCCAAAACTCCGCTTTAATCGCTTTCTTGCATAATTCAAACATTAGGATAGTCTTAGAATCAATTCGCACCTTGGTTCCTTGAGAGTCGACCCGAGGTTGCACCCTGTGTTGCAATTCTTGGTATAAATTGATTTTGACCGGTTTCCAAGGATCAATCTTCGGATTGAACGATAAGCCGCGATCACTCATCTACATACTTCTTAGCCAAAACATTTAAAGAATCTGTCTATCGAATTGGAAAGAAGTGTGCTAACTTAGTCAGCCTATCCACAATCACCCATATAGCGTCATGCTTCTTGCTAGTCCTCGGTAATACCATCAAAAAATCCATGGTAATTTTCTCCCATTTCCATTCCGAAATCGGCAAGGGATTAAGCTTGCCCGAAGGTGCTTGGTGTTCAGCTTTAACTTGCTGACACACTAAACATCTTCTTGCATACTCTGCCACATCTTTCCTCGTTCCTTTCCACTAGAAATGCTCTTTCAAATCCTGATACATCTTAGAACTCCCTGGGTGCATTGCATAAGGAGCATTATGCGCCTCATCAAGGATCTCATCCTTCAGCTCTAACACGTCTGGAACACACAATCTGTCACCCATAACCATCAATCCATCTTCCTTTACCTCTACATCAGAAGGTTTACCATTCTTTTATCTCTGCTTTAAGCTTACTCAAATACTCATCCCGTTCCTGCAATTCTTTGATCTTCCCCGTCAACACTGGTCTCACTCTGAAATTTGCCAAAATACAGTCAGGCTCAACTTGTCTCAATGTCACATCAAGTCTGGCTAATTCCTTTAGCAAGGGAAGGTACACTGTCTCCACATGTGCCATAGTGGACTTCCTACTCAATGCATCAGCTACCACATTAGCTTTCCCTGGATGGTAGTCTATCACCAAATCATAATCTTTTAATAACTCCAACCATCGCCTCTGTCTCAAATTCAGCTCTTTCTGAGTCAACAAGTACTTAAGGCTCTTATGGTCCGTAAATACTCTAGTAGTAACTCCATACAAGTAGTGTCTCCAAATCTTCAATGTGAAAATGATAGCAGCCAATACCAAGTCATGAATAGGGTAATTCATCTCATAAGGCTTTAATTGCCTCGAAGCATAGGCAATCACTTTCTCTCTTTGCATCAATACACACCCTAAGCCCTTCCTGGAAGCGTCACTGTATACAATGTATCCATCCTCACTATAAGGTAATGTCAAAATCGGTGCAGTAGTAAGCCTATTCTTCAACTCCTCAAAACTACTCTGGCACTCCTCAGTCCACTCAAACTTCTGATTCTTTCTCGTCAATTTGAAAAGTGGAGCAGCTATCAAAGAAAAACCCTCCACGAACCTCCTGTAATATCCAGCTAATCCCAAGAAACTTCTCACCTCAGCCACATTCTTAGGTGCTTCCCATTTAACCACAGCCTCTATCTTTTGTGAATCCACATGCACTCTACGCTCTGAAATCACATGCCCGAGAAATACTACTTTCCTTAACCAAAATTAACACTTATCGAATTTGGCATACAGCTCATTCTTTCTCAAAGTCTCCAAAGCAACCCTCAAATGATCCTCATGCTCCTCATCACTCTTAGAATAGACCAATATATCATCAATAAAGACAATGATAAATTGATCTAGGAAAGTCTTGAAAACTCTATTCATCAAATCCATAAAGACTGCAGGAGCATTCGTTAACCCGAAAGGCATAACCAGAAACTCATAGTGGCCATACCGCATCCTAAAAGTAGTCTTTGACACATCGATCTCCTTAATCCTCAACTGATGATAACCCGATCTTAAATCTATTTTGGAAAAGACTCTTGCCCCTTGCAATTGATCAAACAAATCATATATGCGCGGGAGCGGATATCGGTTCTTAATAGTGGCATGATTCAGCTTCCTATAATCCACACACATCCGCAACGATCTATCTTTCCTCTTCACAAAGAGAGCCGGAGTTCCCCAAGGCGAAGAGCTCGGCCTAATGTAACCCTTCTCTAATATATCCTCCAATTGCTCCTTAAGCTTCTTCAATTCCACCGGAGCCATCCGATAAGGCGAAATCAAAATCGGCGTAGTACCTGGAAGAAGCTCAACGGAAAACTCAATTTCCCTTGGAGGAGGTAGTCTTGGCAATTCCTCGGGAAAGACGTCTGGGAATTCCCTGACTACAGGAATATCCTCCAACCTCCCTCTATCTGCCTCCGTGTCTAACACATAGGCCAGAAACACTTCACAACCCATACTCATCAGTCTCTCAGCTGTCATAGCTGAAACAATCCGAGGCAGACTGGCTTTCCTATCTCCGACAAATACCACTCTGCTGCCATCCTCTAGCTCAAATCCCACTGTCTTCTGCTTGCAGTCTAAGTTGGCATGGTACTTCTCTAGGGTATCCATACCTAGGATCACATCCAATCCTCCCATCTTCAAAGGCATCAAATCCACCACAAACTTCCCTCTACTAATCTCTATCTCACAGTCTCTATACACTTGACTGAGAACAATAAACTGGTCGATCGGAGTACTCACCATCAGCGGAGTATCCAATGGGCTCAAGACTCTACCATAAACAGTTCTACCCGACGACACAAAAGAGTGGGTAGAACCCGGATCAATCAAAGTTATAACATTAATATCAAAAAAATTTACCATACCAGTCACCACTTCTGGAGCGGTCTCTGCCTCCTCTCGAGTCATAGCAAACACTCTAGCTGGTGCTTGCCCCCTGGATCTCTCTGCCTCCTCTCGAGTCAAAACTGAGCACTACTGACTTCAAGTCAGAATTTGAAAATCTTAAAAGCTTAATTGTCAGTCGGCTCCTTCATAAAACTTGTAGGTTTATGTCTCTAGTTTAATTTAAAACAATAATCGCTTCGATCCGAGATCTCTAGCTCCAGATATTTTAAAATTAGTAAAGTATATTCAGACTTGATCAGCCGACCTCCACACTTTGTTTCAAACCACCTTTTTCAATTTAAAATAAAAACTGATAAATCAGATGTAGAAAGTTAGAAAAATCTCTTATAAATCCATCGCTTCGAAAATGAGGTCGATCGGAAGTCTACACAACAAGTTATGGCCAAACGAAGGAAGAGGGGTCGGCCGGCCAGAAACCGACCCCAAACGCTTGCAAGAGCTCGGCATGCCGAGTGTTACAAAGGTATTCTGGGAGACTCGAACTTTCACCCGAAGTTGCTTGCTCACACCCTTTGTACGACAGTCTCACTTGGATCCGTTAAAGTAAGACTCATCATTTCCCTAACCCTCGAAGTGTTTACCTCGCACACACTCGAAAAACAACGCGAAAGCAATAAAGAAATATAGGCAACAAAAGAGCACACAGAGGTACGGATATGTAACATCCCACCCTCAATTGGAAGGGTAGAATAGTAAATTGGCATAGGATGTGCTAGATTAGGATTTCATAGTACTGCTCATGCATAATAGGATTGATACACAGTATCAATTGTGCACATGGAATTACTGTACATGCATACATGACATTCTCGATTTTTGTGCCTAAGGCAATTTTATTATGATTAACGTGGTTATTGGGTTTGAAAAATTATTCTGAGTGAACCATTGACTATTTTATATTTTAAGAGATTTTTAGGAATTTTTCTGAAATTTTCCGGAGAAAATTCCCGGACCGGAAATAATAATAATAATAATAATAATATATAAAAAAATCACCAATTGGCGAACCGGTTGATTTTCTACTGTTATTTGGTACTTACCTATTACTTATTTTGGTGGGACCCATAAGTGGACCCTTAATATGAGTAGGAACCGAAAATTTGGGTTGATAAGTTGGATATTGATTAAAGTATAATAGTTGTTTTCTTTGACTTTTCATTTTCCTTTGGACAAATCTTCTAATGCCACCTTTGCCTCCATTTAATGCATTCATACCCTTAGATTACGGTGGCTTCTAGTTGAAAAGAAGGAATTCTATCTCTTATTGTTTAATGGAACGAAATTGGGTGAAGTTGTATTGTTTTTGGATTAAATTGATTAAAGTTGACTTTTCTTCTCATTGCTTGACCAATCCCCTTTTGCCACCATTTCACCTCACTTAATGCCTAATTAAGTGTTTTCTTGGTTTGCTAAGTGCTCTCTCGGTTGTTGCCTTAAGTAAAGAAGGAAAGAAGGAAAAGATCATTGGATTGCTAAAACTTTATTGTAAACCTAAACTTACCTTCCATGTTCCACCTCCATCGTTTCCTTCTTCACATCAAAGTGTTATCTTCCTCCAACTTTGAGATTTTCCTTGCCTTCCAACTTAAATCTTCTATCCATGAGAAGCATGTATGGTGGTAGAAGTGAGTAGTGAAGGTGTTAAGTGAGCATAAAGAAAGAATTGAAGGTTGGAAGCTTAAAAAGGTAAGTGTTTTAGTTAAGCTTTAAATGAAGTGTTAATGATGCTTTAGTTAAATGCCATGGTAGTTAGAAGCATTTAATGGGAATTTTGGTGTTATTATTAAGCTTATTGATGCATTAATTTGATGAGAATTATAGAGTAAATTGATGGGTATAAATGTATGGTGTGTTAGGATAATGAATGATTAAGGTTGAAATTGGTTTTTAGCTTGATTTTGATTGAATTTTGATGACTCACTTTGCATGGAAAGTAAGGGGTTAGTGCTGCCAAATTGTGGTTGGTATGCCTAGTGAATGTAGGAATGATATAGGGACATATTTTGTGTCCAATTGGGATGCTTATGATAGTAGAAGTTCAATTGGCATGATAGGAGTTGTGATTGTGAAGTAAAGCTGAAAATTGGTTTTTAACCTACTGTACTGTTTTGATCATAACTCATTGTGTAGATATGCAAATAAAGCAGGATTTGTGCACACTTAAACTTTGGTTTGTTGGCTACATTTTTGTTTGAAATTGGTGTTGTCAAATTTCAACTTTAAGCGGGTGATTTGGAGCATGGAAAGTTATCGCTAGGTTCTGTGAGCGAATGGCAAGACATAGAACCTAGAGTTTTGCTAATTTTTCTAAATTAATTGGTATGGAATTAGGGAAAATGGTCTTCATGAGAGTTGAAGCCTATAAAATGAGCTTTCCATTCCCACTGATTTTTCTATTTTTAGATCTGTATATTGGGATTTATGCATTGTGGAATGTTGACTGATTTTCTGTCATTTGTGGAAACCTAGCCTAATTGTCGATTTTGTGAGCTTTCTGATTGAAAGCAATTTTAGCAATTTTTGTGACTGGAATTGTGTTAGCCCAAAATTTTTTTTATTTA
The DNA here is from genome assembly GCA_029891385.1 of Erythroxylum novogranatense. Classification (NCBI taxonomy): domain Eukaryota; kingdom Viridiplantae; phylum Streptophyta; class Magnoliopsida; order Malpighiales; family Erythroxylaceae; genus Erythroxylum; species Erythroxylum novogranatense. The sequence goes on along the minus strand of CM057227.1, from coordinate 86,334,002 downwards.
ATTAAGCATGATTAGACTAATTAAGTAATTGAGTTAGCATTATTTGAGATGATGGTAATTAAATATAATAGCATTAAATAGCATATGACATTAAATGAGTAAGTAGCATTAATTGATTAAGATAGATAACATTAAGTAATAAGTTAGGTAAGAGTTAATAACATTTAATATGTTAGTTGGTTAGTTAGGTTAAGATTAAATGCAATGGGCTTGTATGGGCCTAAGCAAGTTGTAGTAGGGAAGTATAAGAAGAAGAAGGAATTAAGTGAAGAAGTGGGCTTGGGCTTAAGTTAAATGAAAGAAGTATAAAAAGAAGAAGAAAGAAGAAGTGGTCTTGCAATTGGAGAGGAAGCCAACGAAAATTAGAGAGAAAAGAGAGGGGGAGTGGACGGTGAAGAGGAGAGAAGAAAGAAGAAGAAGAGTTCTTGCTAGGGTTTGATTCTCCATGAGTTTTAGTGAGAGTTTGAAGAAAGTTCAAGAGGAAAAAGTGTGGAGGAAGGTTCAAGCTACATTTTGAACCAAGAAACTCTTGGGTTGAGTAAAGAACCAAGGTAAGCTTCTTGATTAAGGTTAAGCTTTTGTTGGTTTTATGGTTTAGATAGCTTAGAAAGAAGATGGGTTTAGTGATTCTAAAGTTCATATCATGATTTAGGTTCTTTAGGTTTTCAATTTTTGAAACCCTAAGTGATATGAGGTTATTTTCTTGTTATGGATGAAGAAGGCAAGAAGAAAAGAAGAAGAAAAGAGGAGGAGCTCCATTTAGCAAGGATTTAGCAAGTTATAAGGTGGGTTTCACTTTTATCTTTATGTTAGTAAGTATTAAATGCTACTTTAACTAATGAATTTAATGATTTGTAACTATTTGAGATAAGCATTGATTGTGCCTTGATCATGTACGTAAGATGGTGTATGATTGCCATTAAGTGAGCATTTTAATAGTGTATGACATTGCTTGTTATTGCTTGAAATTGCCATGAATTGAATGAGCATGAATGAGGTCATGAAATTTGAGCTAAGCATGAAATATATCATTTTCAAGAATCAGCTTTAAGGATGCATGAAAATCCATTTTCAGAAAATCAGTCAGTGGACAAGACAAGTCCAGTTTTTTATGCATGAAATTCAGTGTTATGTGGGTTAGTTAAGTCCACCCAAAGAATGTCACGTGCATCGTTGACCAAGATATAGCCTTCGCCGGCTGCCCGATTGTGGCATAGGATGTTCCTTTTGGACTCCTCAAAGATATGACTACACTTGTGTAGCTCATCGATAACCGTGGACTTTTGAACCATCAGAATGTGTTTACGTGTTAGCATATGTTTGCAAGAATGAGAATTACATGGATCATGAACATTGTGTTTTGAGATTGATAAATTTCATGAAATGCAGGATTGCATGATTGCTATACAAAAGTGCTAAAAGTATGATTAATGAAACAATGTAGCTTATTAGCCTAAATATAAGCGTGTTACCCACGAGCGAAAGCTCACCCCCACCTTCCCGTCCCATCTCCAGGTGAAGATCGGGATCTCGAAGAATGAGCTCAAGGCATACTCCAAGATCTTAGTGTTTTGATTTTGTATTTTCAAGATAACTATTGTAAATCAATGCTTTAGATGCATTTTGGGCAAATGATGTTTTTGCAAGTTTATGTTTTGGATTTGATGTAGTGGCTTAAAATGCCCTCTAAAGCTTTGTAATAACTCATATTTTTTCATATGAAAGCAAGAATATTCAGTTCTAATGTATTTTGAGCAATTCATGTATGTTTTGAAACAATTGCATCATTGTATAGCTTGGATATGATTAGAATGTTAAGAGTGTGATTGTTGCCTTGAATTGAGTTGGAGTTACTCTTGGGATTAAGTTGTGTTATATGAGGTTGCATGTTGAGTTTTATGCAGGTGGAAGCATTAGAATTGCAAATTGGTTAGTTGCATTTTTCAAGGGAAGTGCTGTCAAATTTTCCTAAAATTTAACAGAACTTCGCTTCAGTTTTAGACCCTCTTAGGGCTTGATTTAGATCAGGAAGTCTTCATAAAGATTGTAGTAGAAGTTCAGAGCTTTCTAAGGGTGTATGATTTGCTTCATTTGGACTTAGGGTTAAAAAGTTATGAGGTGAAGAACACATTCAGTTACTGTTCATGTACTGTTACATTGGTCTTTAATGAGCAGTGTCCTTTGAGTGGCTTTTTGCCTTGATTAATGATGAATTTAGCTTTTGCATCCTTCACGAGATTTGTAGTTCATCTAATGATCTTTCCATGAAGGTATATTATGCACCAATTGGAGCTAGGAATAAGAAGTTATTAGTTTAGAAAGGTGGTAGTCTCAAGTGGTTTTAAGGATGAGAGGTTGCAAGTTCTGGAAAATGGCGTGTCCATTAAATAGACATGAATTTCCGTTAAACGGACAGCCTCAGGTGCCAAAACACCTCTTCACCTGTCCATGTCCGTTTAACAAACGTTTGCGAACCATTTGGTACCCATCCACCCGAACGTGTCCGTTAAACGGACATGCATGTCCGTTTAAAGGACAACTACGGGAAAAATGGTGTTTTGGAAAATGTTAGAGGCCGAATCTCGTTTTGTGGTCTTCATGAGAGTTGTAGATATAGATGTCTACTTTCAAATGATGAAATAACTAACACAATCAGACATCTATATAAAAAGTTATGGCAATCGCGCCAAAAGAGTTTCAATTTGATTTTGGAAGTGAGCATGGTCCATTGTTTTGGGCATAGATCCCTCATACGACCTCCAATTGAGGTGAGGCTTGAACCATTGGATTTATAAGACATATATATTTCTTGCTACAAAAATTTATATCATTTAGAGTTAAATTGACGAAGTTTGCATTAAAGGAAGTGAGAGGCCTGTTAAGAGAGCATGTTTCCGGTATGAACTCTTTTAGGTTTTTGGAGTGTATCTTGAGTTATATAACTCCGATTAAGGTGATTCTTGCCTCTATGCGAACGTGTGGCTTTAAGCTATATTTGATATGAACAAGTAAATATGTGATTACGATGTTTAGGTAGTGTACGCTCATCACTTTTACGGAACAGCAGCGAATAGCACTGCAATATTATAAGCGCAAGGTTTCAGGAATGTGGAAGTTGGGTTCCGAAAACGGGATCCGACATCTTGTGGAATCAGAGCAAGAGAGTAAGTGGTAAGTTTCATGCAGTTGGGTCTCGGATCCAACAACTGTGGTATCAAAGCAAGTGTGATAAGTGTAAGTTATATTTAGTTGGGTCCCGGATCCGACATCTGAGGTATCAGAGTAAGTGTGACAGTGATAAGTATATGCAGTTTGGAAACGGGATCCGACAACTGTGGTATCAGAGAAAAAGTAAGAGTATTAGGTTATAAGCAGTTGGGGTCCGGTCTACGGATCGGGTTCCGACAAATTGGCTTTGGTGATCTTCTGAAAAGTTGTAGAGGATGAAATTATCTTGAAAATGATATATTGCATGTAATTTTTGGATGTCAAATTTGGGAGTAATGAATTTGCAAAAACTGAACCTACATTAGGTTTCTCACTGCTGCCCTGATCAGTACATTGTTTGGCATATTTGAAATTGTTAGAGGTTGAATTGGAATTTGGTTATTCCTGAAAATTGAAGTTTGAGATCTTATCTTTTCAGGGATATAAAGTAGTGATTTGTTTGACATTTGTGCTAGGAGATATATTGGTTGGAAATGTACTGCTCAGATTGGGACGCTTTAGTGAGCAGATGCTTGGTGAATTATTTGACCTAGTTAGTAAATGAATTGGGATTTTGGTTATTCATGAAAGTTTTAGATAACATTGTGATCTTGATGAGCATATTTATTGTGTAATTTGTGACTGAAGAGAATGAAAGTTACTAAAGTTACAAGATCTTTGTCTTGTGTTGAGTGACTTTGAGTGAGCAGTAGCTTTCATGGGGTCTTTGACACCCTTAGGGGTGGAATTACTTTGAATGGTCTAAATGAAACTTGTAAAGCTTGTCATGATCTTTCCAATGAGATGTGGTTTATAGTTTTCTGATTTGTGTGCAAAGAGTTCTGGGTGTTGGAAGTTTGGTTGGAAATCAGGAAAAAAATGAAAGGAAATAAGGGTTATATATTAATATGAATTTTGGTTTCTTTCGTGAATAACTTTTCCGTCTGACGTCCGATTGACCTGATTCTTGAGGCATCGGATTCAGTGAATATTTAATTTCATTTTCTGAGAGATTGAGGATTTTGGACGAGAAATTGACGTGGGTCTGGGTAATGGACCGCTAATCACTGTTTTATTTAATTGGAGTGATTATTTAATTGGGGACCTATGAAGGTCCAAATTGAGCGCCGTTAGCGTCATTGGTTTTCTAATTTTTAAACAGATTTTTCTAATGGAAAAAAATGAGATTAGGGCCGGGAATTCATGAACATGCATAATTCACCTACATGTGCACAAATTGCATATTTAGTGACTCGTTCTTTCTCGATTCTTATAGAGGCCCAGTGGGCGTCGTTCGACCGATGAGGCGGAAACTTCCGGCATTAGCTCGGAAGTAATAGGTGAGTAACCTAGGTGGTTACCTCAATCTATGTGTTATTGTGACTTGAGCGCCTACGGGATTCTTGTGCTTAGGAATTATGGATGTGAAATAGGAATTATGGATATGCAATGTGATTACTTATGCGATATGGAACGTTAATTGGTGATTGACTATGAAATATTAGCATTAATTAAGCGTAGATCATCGATCATTGTGAATTATATCCGTTACGTGATCGTTCAAATGGGCATGTGCATCCATACACAAATGCATAAAGCGATAAAGAATAATTGTGAACCGAAGTCGCCATCGACATCGTCATGCGAGCTTTGAGCTCGAAGGAGTCCTACTCCCTGACGCGTCAGCGTCTACTAAGCGATCTTGAAAAAAGCTTTGAGCTCGAAGGAGTTCTACCTCCCGGGCGCTAAGCGTCTCATTTCTTGTTATGCGCTCGGTCACAACAACGTAATAAGCGAAAAGAGTCACATGTGCATTGCATCTTGTCTTGAATGCCCTGAAATGAGTGTATGACTATTGTGATTAAGCAGAATCGCACGATTCATCGTAAATTGTTATATGATGCATGAATTGGGAGAACCATCGATGATGGTTTCTCATTGAGTTATAAACTCATCAAAATTGCAATCTATTTTCGGGACTAGAAGAGTACCCGTTTGACACGGGAGTATGTCTGGTGCAAGTTGAGATAGAGGTCGGGATCAGTTCACGTCTGCCTTTGTGTTTCCTAAGTTTTTAGTCCGCAATTGTTATAACTGATTTGTAGTTGTACTTTATGGTTACTGTAAAATATTATTAAATGATTGTATCTACTGTAAAGGATTTACTACTGTTTACTGCTTGTTCCGTGTAATTGTGAAATGAATGAAACTGCTTCCTTTTAACATGGAATGGACGGTCTTTCCAAAAAAAAAATATACCAAGTTTTACCGACCGACTGATGTAGTATGCCACCCTCGTGGAGCACAGACTCGGATATCACCAACGATATCGGGTTCGGGTCACTCGGGAGTGGGGTGTTACATTTAGGTGGTATAAGAGCCCAGTAGTACGTAATGTATCTGGGCACAGTCTGAAACATAGGGAGCATGCATTTGAGTCGTGTCATTGCAGACCGTGGCAACTGATCCCTAGTTTGAGTCGTACGGGTAGAAATCCTACGTGTGCATACGTGTTAAGTGACTAAGTAAGAGAAAAGTGAGACCGTATGAGAGTGTGAACCCCTGAAAGTGTATAAGCAATTAGGAAAGGAAAAAGGAAAAATGGATAAGGAGATTAATATTGTACTGTGGTTAGAATGACTCTGTTGGCCTAGATGGATTAAGGAAAGAATTGATATCAATGAATTCCTGGATTAAAATGGTAATATTGTGGTGGTAGAAAAATGAATATGTCTAGAACTGGGAGAGATCAACTAGAGATATGGGTAGCATACTGGTTATAGTAGTCCTAAGTGAGATTAAAAGTTCGGGATGATTAGGTAATTACAGCTTTGACTGTATATGTCATGAAATGGGAAATATTGGACCGGAGTAAAGTGTAGATGGTCCGATCAAGCATATATTGATTCACTGCATTCGTGTTAGATATTAGTAGATATTATAGGCAAATGCTAATAGCGAGATTGTACTAAGAACAAGGTTATACTGTAACGATCTACTTGGGACTGAAAGAACTGAAAGAGCAAGGTGCCTAGTGCCTAGTAGAGTGAGAAAAAGTAGAAAGGTTGAGATAAAAGTGTACAGATGAACTGAAATGAATTCGTGAAATGGTTATGATCTGGACCGCATAAGCTTGAGACTGAAATGGTTATGTGACTATTGTGCTAAGAGTTTGAAAATTAGTATGATAAAATCGTAAGGGAAAAAGACAGACTGATGATTTCTACTAATTGTGTATCGGGAAATTTTGGATTTGGTTGAAAAGATGTATATGGACACAGAAAAGGTAAATGGATGGGTAAAGAGATAGAGATACAGTGGAGTTGTATCACCGATTTTGTCGTGTTTTGAGGACTGTGAATACCCTATTATTGTTTGAGGAAGATAAAGAGATATGTAGCAATAAGGAGATGACATTGTATAAGCCAAGTAGATACGACCTTAAGAGGTCAAACTGACACATGAAGGATATGGGAATGAAACTAGGAAAAAAAATGAATGAAACAATGATAGTGATATATGAACAAGGTTGTGCATTTAAGTCGATTCTTGTTGGGAATATCTATTCGACGATAAAGTTGATCATGATTAATGAAGCATTATATGAAAGATACATGGAAATCATAGAGGAGATGATCGGTGAATGATTAGAGTGGCTATAAGTGTAAAGTGGCATCAATCCTCTTACGGTGAGGTGTAGATTACGAAATAAGTGTTAAAGGCGGTGTTTATGTGGTATCACATGGAACCTTAGTGCAAGGATCATTACGATCTTTAAATTATGGTATAAAATTGTTCTGATTGAGATAGTGCGTATAGTTGAGAATGATTGAAAAGTAATTAGGGACACTAATTGGCTGATAAGACTTTCGTGAATAGTATAATGACGGTAGCAAGACTAATGGTCAAACGAAAAGAAGTACGGACGAAATCAAAAGTGAAATTGAGTCATATCTCAAGAGAAGATTTAGGCATAACAAGTGAAATATACTACTGAGGTTATCTGCTTTGTGTGTACGGGAATGTAACGTATCCACCTATATGAGTGGAATTTTAATTTGAGGTGATTTTATTGCAATGTGAAGCGAATAGAGCTCCATAGGTGAGGCAAAACTGTAAAGTAGTCCCGAACTGTAAAGTGAAAGACTCAAAATGAAGTGGAAATTATGGAAGTCCAAGTATGGATGACTAGGTATTGGTATATCTCGATGTGAAGGACAAGAAATCAATTGAAAAGAGATAAAAAGTCCTAAAGGGAAACTGACAATGACGTGACGTATAATGGGATTACAAATACACTAATTGTGGACTCAATGAAAAAGTTGAATGATGTATGGTAAGTTCAACAAGACCCTAATAGGGAATTATGTGAGGTAAGCAAATGGTAGTGACTATGTTTATAGACTGAATGTGATTGAAAGTGCTGAACTGTGAAAAGTAAAAAAGAACTATATGAATAAGTGAAGAATTTGATACTGAGGATAAGCATACCCTTGGAGAGCGGGCAGTGTATGATGAACTAAGACAATATGTTAAACTGGTATAAGATAAATGGAACTGACTTTGATAAATGGTATTGGAGACTTTAGATTCCTATAATAATACATTGTGTTATTTTGAGAAAAAAGACGGGCATAAATGACTACTATACCGACAATGTTGAAATGAACAGACAATTCTGACGACTTAACTCAAATAGTGAACAGATAAGGCTGCAAGGAACAGATTAATTACAGATATTGGAATTTGCAAAGAATGTCAAGTAGATTATCGGGTAATTATGAAGTGTTACTGGAAAATTGAGGTTGTAGATCTAGTGATACTGGATAGAGGTAAGAAAGGTTACTAGTTCAGGAAGCAAACTAGTGTTTCCCATCCTGAATTTGAAGAGTCAAGTGTAATCGAGAGAATGGTATTGAATGATTCAAAAAAAAGAGAGCATATTTCGGGATTGAACAAAGGAATTGATGAGCAAAGAAATTGAACAGTCGAAGCTAGACATTCTAGTAATCATATGCGAAAAGTGAAATTGAATAACTGTGGGTATAGAATGAAGTGATTATTGATTTAAGTGCTTATAGGTTTAAATCTTCAACAGGAAACATACTTGATTATGATCATGTGATAGAGTCCTGATTTACTGTAGGGATATACTGCTACACTGCACAATGCCTAACGAGAGTCAAAGACCATAATGTGAAACAAAGGAAAGTGACTCAGGAAAGCTGAATGGGTTAAGTACATATCTGAATAAAGTGACACAGAGCCAACAGAATATAAAGAATGACTGCATTAGGTAAATTATCACTGGTTATAGTGAAATGGAACGAAATGTCATTGTATTGGTAACAAAGGAATGTGAAGCATCCCTGACGAGATAAAGGAGGTTATGGTAAGTATCACCTTGAAAAGATGTAGTCAATGAACTACGAATTAGTCTGTATGTTACTGGAAAAAAAATGGATGGATAAAACGTGATAAGTGAACAGGTTCGAAAATAATGAACTGAGTCATAGCATCGGAACTAAAGGTAGTGGCTACTCTAGAATTGGTAAGTGAGATAGTTAAGATAGTGAGATCGCCAACTGACAACCTTGTGGAGTCTGTTTACTGTGACGAGTGATAATGAGTTAGCCAAATAAGTGGCGGAACAACTGAACTGAATATGGTTACTGTGACCTTTCGAAAAATGCATTATTGAGTGGAAAAGTGACATGTAGGAACATATGATTACGGACATACTGAAATGTTAATTGAGAATTTCGAGGAAGAAATTTTTATTAGGAGGGGAGAATTGTAACATCCCACCCTCAATTGGAAGGGTAGAATAGTAAATTGGCATAGGATGTGCTAGATTGAGATTTCATAGTACTGCTCATGCATAATAGGATTGATACACAGTATCAATTGTGCACATGAAATTACTATACATGCATACATGACATTCCCAGTTTTTGTGCCTAAGGCAATTTTATTGTGATTAACGTGGTTATTGGGTTTGAAAAATTATTCTGAGTGAACCATTGACTAATTTATATTTTAAGAGATTTTTAGAAATTTTTCTGAAATTTTCCGGAGAAAATTCCCGGACCGGAAAAAAAAATAATAATAAAATAAAATCGTTAATTGGCGAACCGGTTGATTTTCTACTGTTATTTGGTACTTACCTATTACTTATTTTGGTGGGACCCATAAGTGGACCCTTAATATGAGTAGGAACCGAAAATTTGGGTTGATAAGTTGGATATTGATTAAAGTATAATAGTTGTTTTCTTTGACTTTTCATTTTCCTTTAGACAAATCTTCTAATGCCACCTTTGCCTCCATTTAATGCATTCATACCCTTAGATTACGGTGGCTTCTAGTTGAAAAGAAGGAATTCTATCTCTTATTGTTTAATGGAACGAAATTGGGTGAAGTTGTATTGTTTTTGGATTAAATTGATTAAAGTTGACTTTTCTTCTCATTGCTAGACCAATCCCCTTTTGCCACCATTTCACCTCACTTAATGCCTAATTAAGTGTTTTTCTTGGTTTGCTAAGTGCTCTCTCTCGGTTGTTGCCTTAAGTAAAGAAGGAAAGAAGGAAAAGATCATTGGATTGCTAAAACTTTATTGTAAACCGAAACTTACCTTCCATCTTCCACCTCCATCGTTTCCCTTCTTCACATCAAAGTGTTATCTTCCTCCAACTTTGAGATTTTCCTTGCCTTCCAACTTAAATCTTCTATCCATGAGAAGCATGTATGGTGGTAGAAGTGAGTAGTGAAGGTGTTAAGTGAGCATAAAGAAAGAATTGAAGGTTGGAAGCTTAAAAAGGTAAGTGTTTTAGTTAAGCTTTAAATGAAGTGTTAATGATGCTTTAGTTAAATGCCATGGTAGTTAGAAGCATTTAATGGGAATTTTGGTGTTATTATTAAGCTTATTGATGCATTAATTTGATGAGAATTATAGTGTAAATTGATGGGTATAAATGTATGGTGTGTTAGGATAATGAATGATTAAGGTTGAAATTGGTTTTTAACTTGATTTTGATTGAATTTTGATGACTCACTTTGCATGGAAAGTAAGGGGTTAGTGCTGCCAAATTGTGGTTGGTATGCCTAGTGAATGTAGGAATGATATAGTGACTGATTTTGTGTCCAATTGGGATGCTTATGGTAGTAGAAGTTCAATTGGCATGATAGGAGTTGTGATTGTGAAGTAAAGCTGAAAATTGGTTTTTAACCTACTATACTGTTTTGATCATAACTCATTGTGTAGATATGCAAATGAGGCAGGGTTTGTGCCCACTTAAACTTTGGTTTGTTGGCTACAGTTTTATGTGAAATTGGTGTTGTCCAATTTCAACTTTAAGCAGGTGATTTGGAGCATGGAAAGTTACTGCTAGGGTTACTGTGAACAGTAACCGAGACATAGAACCTAGAGTTTTGCTAATTTTTCTAAATTAATTGGTATGGAATTAGGGAAAATGGTCTTCATGAAAGTTGAAGCCTATAAAATGAGATTTCCATTCCCACTGATTTTGCTATTTTCAGATCTGTATATTGGGAGTTATGCATTGTGGAATGTTGACTGATTTTCTATCATTTGTGGAAACCTAGCCTAATTGTCGATTTTGTGAGCTTTCTGATTGGAAGCAATTTTAGCAATTGTTTTGACTGGAATTGGCTTTGGTGATCTTCTGAAAAGTTGTAGAGGATGAAATTATCTTGAAAATGATATATTGCATGTAATTTTTTTATGTCTGATTTGGGAGTAATGAATTTGCAAAAACTGAACCTACATTAGGTTTCTCACTGCTGCCCTGATCAGTACATTGTTTGGCAGATTTGAAATTGTTAGAGGCTGAATTGGAATTTAGGTTCTCCTAAAAATTGAAGTTTGAGATCTTATCTTTTCAGGGATATAAAGTAGTGATTTGTTTGACATTTTTGCTAGGAGATATATTGGTTGGAAATTTACTGCTCAGATTGGGACAGTTTAGTAGACAGATGCTTCGGTGAATTATTTGACCTAGTTAGTAAATGAATTGGGATTTTGGTTATTCATGAAAGTTTTAGATAACATTGTGATCTTGATGAGCATATTTATTGTGTAATTTGTGACTGAAGAGAATGACCGTTACTGAATTTACAAGATACTATACTGTGTTGAGTGACTTTGAGTGAGCAGTAGCTTTCATGGGGTCTTTGACACCCTTAGGGGTGGAATTACTTTGAATGGTCTAAATGAAACTTGTAGAGCTTGTCATGATCTTTCCAATGAGATGTGGTTTATAGTTTTCTGATTTGTGTCCAAAGAGTTATGGGTGTTGGAAGTTTGGTTAGAAATCAGGAAAAAAATGAAAGGAAATAAGGGTTATATATTAATATGAATTTTGGTTTCTTTCGTGAATAACTTTTCCGTCCGACGTCCGATTGACCTGATTCTTGAGGCATCGTATTCAGTGAATATTTAATTTCATTTTCTGAGAGATTGGGGATTTTGGACGGGAAATTGACGTGGGTCCAGGTAATGGATCGCTAATCACTGTTTTATTTAATTGGAGTGATTATTTAATTGGGGACCTATGAAGGTCCAAATTGAGCGCCGTTAGCGTCATTGGTTTGCTAATTTTTAAACGGATTTTTCTAATGGAAAAAAATGAGATTAGGGCCGGGAATTCATGAACATGCATAATTCACCTACATGTGCACAAATTGCATATTTAGTGACTCGTTCTTTCTCTGATTCTTATAGAGGCCCAAGTGGAGCGTCGTTCGACCGACCGGGCGGAAACTTCTCGGCATTAGCTCGGAAGTAATAGATGAGTAACCTAGGTGGTTACCTCAATCTATGTGTTTAATGTGACTTGACTGCCCTACGGGGATTACTGTGCTTAGGAATTATGGACTGTGAAATAGGAATTATGGACTGTGCAATGTGATTACTTATGCGATATGAACTGTTAATTGACTGATTGACTGCGAAATATTAACTGTTAATTAACTGTAGATCACTGATCATTGTGAATTATATACTGTTACGTGACTGTTCAAATGGGCATGTGCATCCATGCACAAATGCATAAACTGATAAAGAATAATTGTGAACCGAGTCGCCACTAATATCGTCATCGCAAGCTTTGAGCTCGAAGGAGTCCTACTCCCTGACGGCATGGCGTCTCTCGACCGATCTTGAAAAGAGGTTCGAGCTCGAAGGAGTTCTACCTCCTGCACGCTAGCGTCTCTCATTTATTATTATGCGCTCGGTCACAAAGACCGTAATAAGCGAAAAGAGTCACATGTGTATTGCATCTTGTCTTGAATGCAGAAATGACCGTATGAATCGTGATTGATCATAATCGCTGATTCTTGTAAATTGTTATATGATGCATGAATTGGGAGAACCATCGATGATGGTTTCTCATTGAGTTCATAAACTCATCCAAAATTGCAATCTATTTTTCAGACTAGAAGAGTACCCGTTTGACACGGGAGTATATGCAGTGCAAGTTGAGATAGAGGTCGGGATCGGTTCGCGTCTGCCTTTGTGTTTCCTAAGTTTGTAGTCCGCAATTGTTATAACTGATTTGTAGTTGTACTTTATGGTTACTGTAAAATATTATTAAATGATTGTATCTACTGTAAAGGATTTACTACTGTTTACTGCTTGTTCCGCGTAATTGTGAAATGAATGAAACTGCTTCCTTTTAACATGGAATGAACAGTCTTTCCAAAAAAAAAATATACCAAGTTTTACCGACCGACTGATGTAGTACGTCACCCTCGTGGGGCACGGACTCCGATATCACCAATGATATCGGGTTCGGGTCACTCGGGAGTGGGGTGTTACAGGATAAAAGACTAACTTTATATTACTTTCCCTCAAAGAATACAAAGAATGCTCTCTCTGAATGAATTCCCGAATAATCACTCAATAAGAAGAGCAAAGCTCGAATGAGCTATATATAGGCACCCAAGCTTGGAGTCACAGATTGCCACTAAATCTGTACTACCCAAGATCACGTCTATCCTATCAGATAAGATAACATAAACCAATTAGATGACACCCCCATCCAAATAGGATTCTAACTGATAAGATAAGATCTAACAAGATAACATAAGATAGAGTTTACATTTATCTAGAACACTAACATCCTTATCCGTAAAGATCTCCACTATCTTCAGATGTTGAGTTTCACTGCAACTCTAACTCATAGTCATCGCCACATCATCCAAGATCTCTGTAGCACCCCACTCCCGCCAGACCCGAACCCGATATCGATGGTGATATTCGAGCCCGTGACCCGCAAGGGTGGCATGCTAGAGCAGTCAATTCAGTTTAAAAACTCATTATGACGTTTTTCTTTTTAAAAACACTCGAGTACGTAGAAATCGATAAACAATTTGGGCCCGCGATATTGAAACATTTTCAATCAAAACACTCTTTCAATATTCAATTCACAATGCAATATTGATCAGTTGGGGGCCCTCTATAATAATAGTACAATTCTGCGGAAATACAAATTTACACATAAATCAGAAAGACTCAAATCGCGAAGAGAGTGATCCCGCACGAACTCGACTTGCTTGTTATAATCATACTCCGTTTGTCTAAGCAGGGTACTCATAAATCTAAAAATAATTGCAATGTTGGGTGAGTTTGTGAACTCAGTGAGAAACCATCATCGATGGTCCACCCAACTCATGCATATACAACAATTCATATAATATCCCATATTGTCACCATCTAAATTATCTCAGGCATTGACACTTTTACACATTCGATATCACATATAACACTTATCAGACGAATATTCAACTTTAACACCTTTTTCCTACATTCACACATAAAAGTTACACTCATGAACTTTTCCCATTATTATCCATTCTTTTCTGAGTTGTGACTGAGCGCCTAACAGTAGCAAAATTCAGACACATTTAGGGAGTAGGAGAGCCCTCTGGGTATGCACTGACTCCCCTCGAGCACAAGACTCTGTTCGGTAATAGTAATCACATTTTAGGCGAGTAGGAGAGCCCTCAGAGTATGCACTACTGCCCGCTTATATTAAGGATAGGAGAGCCCTCTGGGTATGCACTAATCCCTCTCAGTGGCAGCTCCAGTCACAACCATTATTATTAACCGATTATGGAATTCGTTTATCACAATATAACGCACATGTATCAAATCACATTCACAATCATTGCATATTTCAAAGACCAATACCTATTTCTTCGGACCTTCGGTCCGGTAATTCAGTCATTGACATTTATGATTATCTCATTGATGCATTCATGGTCATTTACTCACACAATAGCACTTCAATATCACATATTCAATATTTCAGACACCCATGGTCTGAAATCAATCAAATCAGACATACACATATCCATCCATTATCTCCACATGGTATCATTGCAAAATATTAAACACATAAAGGCTGAGGAACCAACTAGGTTACTCACCTGAACTTCCTAGCTGTTGCCTGGAAGCTCCAGCACTGTCCGTGGATTATCGATCCATTGGCTCTATAACAATCAATTAATTTCATTCATTACAAAATGCACAATCAAAATAATTAATGATACACATGTCTTGAATAAAAGATGTACTATGCCTATTCATGACTTTCCCGGTATAGTTTCCCATTTTCCACTTTCTTTTCACACAGAACTCCCCAATTTCAGTTCTAATATTTAACCCATTTTTCCAGTCATATTTGTCAGGGTATTAACTCAAAATCAATAGCACTGTTCTCTAGGTCGAATTCAACCTTTAAGCTCAGTTCCTAAAATTCCCAATAACATTGAATTCACTTTCAAAGTCTCACATTATACCCCAATTACTCAAAATAATTCTTAGGATGCAATACCATCATATTTCTTAGCTTTCTGTCACTAATTGAGATCACAAAAATCTAAATTCAACTCTCATTCTTTTCCTCAATTGTAGACCTCTTTCTAGATCTGTGAATCAAACCTCACCTCAATTGGAGGTCTACACCATTAGTTATGCCTCAAAACCACACTATACTCATTCAGAAAACAGTCTACGCCATGACGTGAGGGCGTTAAATCGGCGACAAAGGGCGCTGTCAGCGGCGACAAGGGCGCTGTCATGGCGTGGAAGGCTTGGAGGCTTGCCGCGATGTGGCGCGCCGCGGCGAGAACACAATTTTCTCGCTACGTCTTCTCTGACGAGTTTTCGCTATCTTCTCTCTCTAAAAACCTCCATAACTCACCCATAACTACCCCAATCTACACACTTAAACCCATGTATGCATTAAACACAATAATAAACAACATATAACCAATTACTTACCAAACCGAGCTCAAATCGTCAGATTTCCGTAAATCTTCCAACTCCCTCCACCTTCTTCTACCATCCACGATAAACTTTTAAACTCTCCCAAAACATCATTTTCCAAGGTTCCAAGTTGATCTTCAACCAAAGAGAAGAACCAGCAGGAATCTCAGAGGAAGAATCGAAGATCACCTAGGAAGAGGGAGGAGAAAATCGCAAGCCATAAAATGGAGGAGGGAACAATTTTCTTTTCCTTTTCCCCTTTTTATAACGTAAAACTGTTAAGTCAAAATGACTTTACATAAAAATGATTTTGATGTATAACAAACAAAGAGAGATCATATACAAGAAAAACAAAGGAATGAGAGACGAAATGCAAAGCGTGACAGAACACAAATGCAAAGCAGAGCCGAGACGCAGCGACGCAGACGCAAAAACAAAGCAGATCTGACGCAAATGCAAAGCGACGACACGCAAATCAAAGCAGACGCAGACGCAGACGCTTAAATGCAAATGAGCCGAGACGAAATGCAAAGCGACGCAGACGCAAATGCAAAGCGAGCGCGACGCAAAATGCAAAGCAGTGTAGACGCAAATGCAAAGCGAGCCTTGACGCAAATACAAAGCGAACCTGAGCGCAAATGCAAAGCGATACTGACGCAAATACAAAGTAGAGCCTTGACGCAAATGCAAAGCAGACGAGACGCAAATACAAAGCGACGCAGACGCAAATGCAAAGCGACGCTTGACAGCAAAATGCAAAGCGACCAGACGCAGACGCAGACGCAAATACAAAGCGAATACGAGCGCAAATGCAAAGCGAGCAGAGCGCAAAAGCAAAGCGAACACAAATGTAAGCGGATCAGAGCAGATAAAAGCGAGACGCAAAGTCGATTCGACTTAATTCTGTAACTCGGTGATTAACGTTTCTTTAAAGATTAAAGATTCAAGATTCAAGAATCAAGAAGCGATTAGAGGCGAAGGCTATAAATTCAAGTCAAGTCGGCGAAAAGCTGCGATTTTAGAAAAATTACGTAAAGTGAAAAGCGATTAAGTGCAAACTAGTGAGTCTATCTTCTTTGTAACAAAGTATTAAAATATTTTTTGAAAAGAAAAGGTGTATGAGATAGCTGCAGAGGCTAAGTATGAAAGAATCTTTGGTTGTAGAGACACGAAGAGGCTCGTAAAGAATACTTATAACGATTGAAGAGATAGTGAAATCTCATAAGAAACTCGAGGATGGGCGTAGCCCACGGTTTGGGGTGAACCGGGATAAATCCAGCGTGTCTACCACTCTTACTCTCTATCTCATTTTAGTTTCAAATTTTATCATTACTTCTTGTTCATATTCATAGTATTGAGAAGTTTGATCAATCGGAATAAATAAAAATTACGTAAAAAATTTTATTCCTAACAGTAATTACGAAAAGACTTATAAAGAGGGAATACACAATTCAACCCCCTTCTCGTGCATTATATTATTGTTTTCTAAGTGCTATATTAACTTGTGATTCACTTGATTGGTATCGAGCAAGGTATCCAAGAATCACTTTGGCGAAGTGTGGATTAAAGATAATGGTGGAGTCACATGTATACATATTTGAAGGAGCCTCGATCACTAGACCTCCGGCATTCAGCGAGAAGACTATCACTCTTTGGAAAGATAGGATGCGGTTATTCATCGAATCTACTCATGTTGACCTTTGGGGCGTTATAGAGAGCGGACCTTACACACCTGTAGATGAAGAAGGCAATTCTATTCCACGGAACAGATGGACGGCTGATCAGAAAGCAAGAATACAGTTAAATTCAAGGCAAAATTTTTCTTGACATGTGCCCTAAACAGGAGCGAGTATGACAAAGTGCACGGTTGTGACCTTTGCAAAGAGATGTGGGACACATTGTCTATTGCTCACGAAGGCCAAGCCAAGTTCAAGAATCCAAGATAAGTATTCTTGTGCATCAATATGAACTTTTCGGGATGGAAGATGAAGAATCTATTGATCAAATGTTTGGAAGATTTCAAACAATTGTCAATGGATTGAAAGCTCTTGGAAGGACATACAACAATCAAGATCATGTTGAAAGATTCTAAGAAGTCTTCCTAAGAGATGGAGACCTAAAGTTCTTTGCGGTCAAGAAGCCAAAGACTTGGCGTGTTAAAGCTAGATGAGTTCTTTGGGATCCTTAAAGATTCATGAAGTAGAACTCAGCGAAGACAAGCCCAAGCGAGATAAGTCAATAACCTTGAAGGCGGACAAAAGAATCATAAGACTCAGAGAAGGAGGAAGTCATCAAAAGCATTGAAAATTGAAGAATCAAAGGATGACAACTCCAGCCAATCTGAATCAGACTCAAGTGATGAAGATAACGAATTATCTTTCATTTTCATAAAGATAAGGCATGTGGAAGAAAAAGCCGGAGGGAACGGACATTCAGAAAGAATGGGAAAGATGAAGCTAAACTAGAGAAGTCTTCCAGAGAAGTCTTCTATCATTTGCTACTGAGTGAAACCAGCTGGACACTACAAGTCCGAATGTCCTACTCTCAAGAAGAAACCAAAGAAGAGTAGAAGGCAAGAAAAGCATGATCGCAACATGGGAGGACCTAGATTCATCAGAATCGAATCTGAGGCTCAGTCATCGAACATGCAAACATTTGCCTAATGGCCGAGGAAGATAGTGATGAGGAGGTAAAATCAGATTATGATAATTTGCATGATGCTATTCGAATTGTTAAAAGATTCTCATGCTATTACGAAGCAGTACAAGTTGTTAAAGAAGAAGTATGTAGAAAATATTAGACATCTTGAGGTAATAGAGAGAAAATGTTTGTTTAAAGAAACAATTAGAAGATAAAAGAAAATTGTAGCGGATCGGAAGAGATTAATCAACTTAAACTAAGGATTAAGAATTTATCGGTGATTTAGCTACTTTCACGAGAAAGTACAAAGAAAATGAATGAGATGCTTGGAAAATGTAGACATCAGAAGTGATAAAATGGATTAGGGTTTACGAAACAAGATTCATCTCGTAAAAATCATCATTCAAAAAGAAGATATAGGATGATTCATTTTAATCAACATTCTAATAATATGCATCATAGATCACATCATATGCATACTACTAACCATAAAGGACCCAAGAAAATTTGGGTACCAAGAAATAAAATAGTTTCTCATGCAGATATCCTTCCTTGGAAGATCTGGGCAAGCACCATTAGTATTTAGGCAGTGGATGCTCGCGACACATGACGGGAAGAAGGTCTATGTTCCTAGACCTTCAGTATAAGAAGGGAGGATCGATAACTTTCGGAGACAACCAGCAAGGCAAAATTATTGGAATCGGGAAAATAGGTAAAGATTCCTTTGCATGCATAAATAATGTACTGCTTGTTGATGGTCTAAAGCATAACTTGATTAGCGTCAGTCAATTGTGTGATTCTGGTTTCACAGTTACATTCAATCAAAATCTTTGCGAAGTCAGAAACAAAGATGGGTCTATACTTTTCTCTACCAAGAGAAGAAACAACCTTTACAAAATCAATTTAGAAGATTTTCAAAAACAAAATATTTCATGTTTTCTATCTTCTGAAGAAGAAAGACTAATCTGGCATAAAAAGCTAGGTCATGTCTCTTTGAAACATATTTCAAAATTGGTAAAACATGACTTGGTAAGAGGTTTGTCAAAAATAAGTTTTGACAAAGAACTTTTCTGTGAAAATTGTTTGAAAGGAAAACAAGTTAAAACCTCTTTCTCTTAAAAGTTTTGTAACCTCATCAAGACCTTTAAGCTGTTACATATGGATTTATTTGGTCCTACAAGGACATTAAGTCTTAGCGAAAAGAAATATGGACTCGTCATTGTTGATGACTTTACTCGATTTTATTGGATATTGTTTTATCACACAAAGATGAGTCTTTTAAGTGCTTTAGAATCTTATCCGAGAAAGTTCTGAATGAAAAGGAATGTCCATAGCTTGAGATCGGGAGTGACCATGGTGGAGAATTTGAAATGAGTATGATGGGAGAGTTAAAGTTCTTTCTTGGGTTGCAAGTTAAGCAGACCGAAGAGAAGATCTTCATTCATCAACAAAAGTATGTGAAAGAGTTGTTGAATAAGTTTGATATGAATAATGTGAAGCCTATGACAACTCCGATGCATCCTTCAAACCTTTTGTCGAAGAGCGAACTTGGTAAAAGGTGGATCAAACCCTATATAGAGGATGATCGACTCTTTCTTGTATCTTCTGACAAGTAGACTGATATCTTTGTTAGGTGTATGCTTGTGTTCAAGATTTTAAGCCGATCCTAGAGAGTCTCATTTTATTCTTTGTTAAAAGAATTTTGAGATATCTCGCGGTACTACTTGATCTTTGCTTAATGTTTGAGAAAGGTAAAGATTTCAAGTTAATTGGATATTGCGATGCGGACTATGCTGGGAGAGAATCGAAAGAAAAAGCACAAGTGGAGGATGTCATTTTCTCGAGGAAATCTAGTCTCTGGTCAAGCAAGAGACAAAGCTCAATTGCTCTATCAACCATTGAAGTAGAATATATATGCGCATGATTCTTTGCTCACGTATTTGTGGATCAAGTATCGACTTGAAGACTATTCAGTTAAAGAGGAGGAGATTGCAACTTATTGCGACAACACCAGTATAATAAATCTATCAAAGAATCAATTCAGCATTCAGTGAAGCATATAGAAGTCGGACATCATTTCACGAGAGATTATGTTCGGAGGAAAGTGGTGCTTCTACAGTTTGTTGAAGCAGAACTTGGTGGGCGGACATCTTCACTAAACCACTAAGTGAAGAACGATTTGAAGATCTGACCTTAATCTTAACATGGTGATGTTAAATGGCGATCGAGGCTAAAATAACGTGAAAACTAACGGCGTTAGTTACATTGAGTTACAATGGTAACTTCTCTCACAAGAAAAGATTTTTGAGGAAAAATCGATAATCTCGAGGTTCTTAATGATTCTAGAACCCACCTAACCATAACCTATATGTGGTGAAGATGAAATTATAGCAATCTTTTCATCATCTCCGACGATTCATTTACGCTTTACCAATTCTCTCAAAATATTTCGCTCAAAAAGTTCTCCGGAAGATATTTTCACTCTATCTGATGGAAGCGACCATGGTTTATGGAAGACTTGTGGACTTTGAGTCACTAAGAAGAGGCGGCATGGATGTAGAACCAGAAATCATAAGATTTGGTTAGAAGAACTTCCTTGAGATACAAGAACCGGTCTATCTGAATGAGGTATATGAGTTACGGAAGAGCGCTCGTCGATAGATAACACTATTGTATCCTCTGTAGAGAATATACATTCTTGTCACAAAGGATTTGATAAGGAAGGTGGTGATTGCCCATTAGTTGGTGAGAAATTGTCTACCAAGGTCGGATGGATGACCTCGGTCGGAATGGAAGAAGAAGATATCAAGAGGCAACTATATGGCACAAATAATTGAGGAGAGGAAGACATCAAACTTGATTAGAAGGCTAGGGTGCTTCACGCAATTTTGTTTAATTGCATTCTACCCAGTCGGTTCAAGACATTTAGTGACCACTCTGGATGAACAATGTACATTCTACCTCTTGAATCGAAGCCCCATAGATTTACCCTTCTTAATCTTTCACTATATAGTTAAGGGTTAAAGGAAACTACAGATTATCCTTATGGTATGATTTTGACGAGGATTTTAAGGAATCCAAGATTAAATGCACCACGATGTCGAGACAAAGCTGTTCTGTGAAGAGCAAGATCGATGCACACACGATACGGTGAATGGGTGCGAACACGATGACAAAGACCAAGCCGACTCTTGAGGAAGTCAAGGCGAGGGGAATGTGTATTGAAGAAGACTCTGTCTCAAGTTCTCGATCTCTAGTAAGTATCAAATCACCTCTTCTTGAACTAAGGAGAGTGCTAGGTAGACCTCTCATGAAAATGGTGAGTCCTCTTTTCAAAGAAAGCCAATATCGGAGGACAAAACAAAGTGCGCCAAAAGACAAGGAGAAAGTCTTTTGAGCGAAGTTGTGAAGAAAGCAAAGAGATCACCAAAATTAGGACTACGAGGCAGCAGGAAGAAAAGATTGCGAGAAGAGCAGTCGAGAAGAAACTTCTAAATCTTGTGCACCCAGAGCCACAAGATCCTTAGTCTCTAATACGGAAGAAGATACGGCCGAAAATCCAAAGAGGCGAGAGGAAGAGAAAAGCAACATCGAGAAAGAAAATCTCCAACGAAGAAATCGGTAAAACTAAGCTGAAGCGAGAGAAAAGACTAAGAAGATTAGTGAAAGAAGATCATTTCAAGCGCTGAGGGCGTTAGTCAACAGAAAGAAACTATTATCTTGTTCAAGTAGAAGCAGAAAGCGGTTCTGATTCAGGATACCCTATTGTTCATCAAGAAGAAGAACCACTAAAGAAAGCGCAGTTCAGAAACACTGTTGCTCAACGGGAGGAGCGATAGATGAAAGCCGGTTTAGATGACTCCTAATGAAGCACATCAAAAGCAGCAGCGATGTCAGTTAGGAGGATGATAAACCGTGTCTAATGGTATACAACTACTACAAGTTTTTGAGGAAACAGAAGTTGAAGATCAAAACGGTGGAAGTAGTTACCAGAAAGAAGACTGCTATTGTAATTGGTGTTCAACCAGTGAAGAAGATAGTAGCTGTGGTACAACCTATGGTGATTAGTCATAACACATGGGAGTTACTCAAAGAAGAAGAAAAGATCTTCTATGATACTTTGAGATTTGCTGCTACTATGCCATATCCTACAAAACGTCCACGTCGTCCAGTGTACTATTTTCCCAATCACTAAAAATACAGAGATAATGGTTGCACGGATATCAGCCAAGATTCTCAAAAGATTTTACCAGGGGAAATCAAAATTATATCTGAAGATGATGCTAGTGATGATCATCCGCAGATCAAATTGCGTAAGAAGTGCGAAAAATTAATGAAGCATGCACTTTACGCGAAGTCGTCGATAAAGCGGTATGTAGTCATACTAATAGTGAGGAAGACTGTCCAGTAGGGGGAAGAATAAGAACAGGAACATTTACTGAGTTCCTCGTTCAGACAGTTCTTCGTATTAGCCCTTTGTCTAATACATTGTCTATTGAAGCACAAGCCCTACCACTGCAAGGACGACATTTGCTAATGCTGCCTGCTCATTTTGATTTAGATCTTCCTGAAGCTGAAATGTTCATTCGTCCACCTACCTTTGAGATCAATGAAGACTACATCCCATCCTCTAATGCTTACACTACTTCAATTCCTTTCGCTCCTCCATCAGCAGAAGTTGATCAAGCCTCTTGATGGTGATCCACGGATGAAGTTAGCGACACGAGGTGAACTCAGCGACATGAAGAAGGCGGTGAATGATCGAGAAAGATGATAGCGAGCTATGAAGATCCGAATCGTTAATCATTTTTATTATAACAAAAGGGGAGAGCGGGGAAAGAAGATAATCAACGTAAAAGGAGAGGATGTTGAACAAAGAAGCTGTGACCTGATAGGCGAAGAAAGGAAGAAGATAAGTTTTTTTTCTACTTTGCAAAATCTGTAAATTTACTTTGTTTTGTTTTCTTTTCTTGTATGTAATTTGTTATATTCAAAAAGGGGGAGATTGTTAAGTCAAAATGACTTTACATAAAAATGATTTTGATGTATAACAAACAAAGAGAGATCATATACAAGAAAAACAAAAGCGAACCTGAGCGGAAATGCAAAGCGACGAGACATAAATGCAAAGCGACGCTTGACATAAATGCAAAGAGCCGCAGACGCAAAAACAAAGCGACGCTTGAAGCGAGCGCAAAAAAACAAATCGACGCAGACGCAAATGCAAAGCAAACGCAGACGCAAATGCAAAGCAAACGCAGATGCAAATGCATGAGCGACGCAGCTTAAATGCAAAGCGACGCAGACGCAAATACAAAGCGAACTGAGCGCCTTAAATGCAAAGCGAACCTGACGCAAATACAAAGCGAGCGCAGATGCAAATGCAAAGCGAGCGCAGAGCGTAAATACAAAGCGAGCAGACGCAAATGCAAAGCGACGCAGACAGCGTAAATGCAAAGCGAATACTGAGCGCAAATGCAAAGTAGATCGACGCAAATACAAAGCGAGACATAGACGCGAAATGCAAAGCGAGCAGACGCAAAAGCAAAGCGAGCGCAAATGTGAAGCAAATGTGAGCAAAGAAAAAAGCAGAGCGCAAGAGTCGATTCGAGTTAATTCTGAACTCAACTGACTAACCGTTTCTTTAAAGATTAAAGACTCAAGATTCAAGAATCAAGAAGCAGTTAGAGACGAAGGCTATAAATTTAAGTCGAAGTCGAAAACTAAAAAGCTGCTGATTTTAGAAAAATTACACAAAGTGAAAAAGCGATTAAGTGCAAACTAGTGAAAGCTATCTTCTTGTAACAAAGTATTCAAATATTTTTCGAAAAGAAAAAGTGTACAGATAACTGCAGAGGCTAAGTGTGAAAGAATCTTGGTTGTAGAGACTGAACGAGGCTCGTGAAAGAATACTTGTAACCATTGAAGAGATAGTGAAATCTCGGAAGAAACTCGAGGGCTGGGCGTAGCCACAGTTTGGGGTGAACCGGGATAAATCCGGCGTGTCTACCACTCTTACTCTCTATCTCGTTTTAGTTTCAAATTTTATCATTACTTACTTGTTCATATTCATAGTATTGAGAAGTTTGATCAATGGAATAAATAAAAATTCTGTAAAGATTTTTATTCCTAACAAATAATTACGAAAAGACTTATAAAGAGGGGAATACACAATTCAACCCCCCTTCTCGTGCATTATATTATTTTTTTCTAAGTGTTGTATTAACTTGTGATTCACTTCAAAAACATATATATATCTATATATAGAACCAAGAAGCCTCTTATCATTTTCCTCCCAAACATTTAAATCTCTTTCTCCAATCATTTTTATTTCCAGTCCAATTCATCTCCACATCTCAATAAATCAACATATTAATTTCTAAAAATCAAAATTCTAGACTTCCATTGCCAATGGACAATTATTTCGGTCCAATTTATTCAATCATTCAGCCACTCGGAAGATTTCCGGTCTAGACATTTTCTCCTAATTATTCCAGAAACTTTTCCTAAAGTTCACTGTCACTTTGCGATCACTCTAGTACAGTTCCAATTCCGCTATTCACACCCAATTATTCCATAATTTCCAATATATCATAATCCAGTCTAATATCTCACAAATTCACAATTCAAATCATTTACACAAGCAAATGCTGGAAAAAGCCATGAATGCATGTATCTATATGTGCATGAGACAAATGACTCAATCCTCTACAATTAGAGGCCAAAAGAATGTTCAGTCGATATTATGCGGTAAAATCCTATCCCGTTCCAATTTACCAATTTACCCATCGCATCGGTAACGGGATGTTACAATCGCCCTGCGATCTCTATCCGCTGATGATGCGATGTGATCTCGCCGAAACCCACTAGCACATTGGCCTGATCCAATGCTCCCATAATAAGTCTGCTAGTCGTGGTCCAACCATCCGAGCATAGCTAAGTCCTTAGTCCGCCAAGTCTTAGCCTAGGTCGAGTCAATCTCCACAAGGTCCGATGCTCTACCAAAATTCGCACCAAGTCTGATCCCACTCGCCCATATTCGTCTTAGTGTTTTCAACACAACCTATCTGCACATAGGTCCATCAACGCACGTCCATGGATAAGTTCATCTTCCATGTCGGCCTCACTCATGGTGCAGTCTCATCGCTCCATGACTAAGTCACAAGTCACAATCCGAGTTAGTATATAAAACCTCGCCCATTTACATACCTTCGAGCTGCCTCGTCGAAGTTAAGTATTCAGGCGTCTCATCGCGCTCGCATGCTTTCGCGCATCCTCAAGGGTCTCATACACCTTTGTGCCAACTTGCAAGACTTTGCCTTATTCCTCATCAACACGCCTTCCTCGTGCCAACTTACGTGCCAAGTATTGGCCAAGGCCCTCAACACTTCAGACGATCCATAATCTGAACTTAGCAGTCTAACAAACCACCCCCACTAGAAGAATTCGACGCCCTTGTCGAAATAATCTATGGGCACTCCTCCACGAGCGGTTCCCTCGAAGACTCATTAGTCAGCGGTTGAAGACGGTCGCAAGTCTTCATATCAATTGGTATTTCACCCACATACCATTTTTCCAAACCATCGGGGTTGTCTTTGCTTCCACTTGGACTCGCCTCCTTAAGGCTCACCGCCCGCCAAAGACATGTTGAGAAAAGCTCGATCCACTGACTTTTCCCTGTCACCTTGATCCTTCGCAATCTTGGCAACTATATGCTCCTTACCTGCCTTCTGACTCGGGTTTCCTCGAGCATAGTTCGGCTCTTTTTCAACGATCATAGCTGACATATGTGCTACCAATATCGTAGTCTCTTTCGTCCCAACAACGAATTTACAACAATTAACAAAGAAAGAATTTTCACCATGCATGAACATCATACCTCCCAAACTAGGATACAGCACCGTCTTTACTGCCTTAAGAAAGTCGATCCCTAATATCAACTCGAAATCCTCAAGTGGTACAACCATGCAGTTCATCCTGGCACTCTAACTTTCTATGTTTACTGGAACGTTGTAAGCAGCTCCCATCACCGCTTGTGCCTTACCTGCCAGGGTCCTTACCTTTGTCGGGGTCTTGGACACTTTAAGCCCCAACTTGCCCATCATCCTTTCCTCAACAAAGGAATGTGATGCACCCGTATCCACCATTGCGGTCACCTCTATCCCATTAACCTATATCTTCAGATACATCAGTTCATCATAAGGATTAGGTTCTTTACTAACCGCATTCAATAACGCAATCGGATTTAACGCTGCCTCCTCCGAAGATTCACCCTCTTCTTCGGCTATCAAGGCATTTAGCTTCTCTCTTATCGGCCAATCTCTCGCATAATGTGATTCGCCGCACAGAAAACAAGCAACCTTGCCCTTTCTAGAGGACATCTCCCCACTTTCGGACCCACCATTTTGCTTGCCTTTCCACCTGAAGTCTCCCTTCCTGGAGTTCTTCTTTTTCCCCTCGGCATTCTCCTGTTAAGCATGGCCTATACCCTTAGAAGAATTAGAGGAGTTTACCTTAGTTTCTTTCATTGCTCGAAAATCCACCAAGGCATCAGCGGTCGCGATTGCACTAACCACGTCTTTCACATTTGCCTCCATGACTCCATTTGCATACAGTTGTAACCGGGACAAAAGTTGAAGAGCTTGTCCTCGTCGACATATTTTCAATATCAAGTAAGAGAGAACTAAAGATTTCACATAATCCTTACCGATCCATCCTGCGTTAGCTTCTTGAAGCATCCTCATGAGCAGGAAGTATTCATAGGAAGAAATTGATCCTTCAACTCCTTCTTCATGAGCTCCCATGTATCTACAGGAGTTCTACCAGCGCTGATCTCCGCAGAGGTCCTCGTCCTCTACCAGAGTTTGGCATCCCCATCCAAGTACATGGCTATTACACTGACCTTATCAGTGTCTGATACCCTAACAGCTGCAAAATACTGCTCCATATCCCACAAAAAGTTCTCCAACACCCTTGGTTCACGTACTTTCAAAGAAGAAAGTTGCGGTGTTGATCCCTCACCTCGCTCGAGATCTCGCGTTGCAACGGCACGCCTCAATATAGTAATCTCAAACTGAGCATCCTCCAGTGCCTTCAACGCCTCACCCACCTGTTGCTGCAACTGTTGGACCCTCGCCTCTAACATCTCGAAACGAGCATTGTGAGAAGTGACTTCTTCCTCCCCCTGAGGAATAGGTCCAAGGAGTGTCTCCACCCTAGACATCCTTTCTGTTAAGTTGCCTATAGCCATTTCAAACTTTGTCTCTGATACCAGTTGTTACAAAGGTATTCTGGGAGACTCGAACTTTCACCCGAAGTTGCTCGCTCACACCCTTTGCACGGCAGTCTCACTTGGATCCGTTAAAGTAAGACTCAACCTTTCCCCAACCCTCGAAGTGTTTACCTCGCACACACTCGAAGAAACAACGCGGAAGCAATAAAGAAATATAGGCAAAAAAAGAGCACACAGAGATACGGTCAAAAGACCAACTTTATATTACTTTCCCTCAAAGAATACAAAGAATGCTCTTTCTGAATGAATTCTCGAATAATCACTCAATAAGAAGAGCGAAGCTCGAATGAGCTATATATAGGCACCCAAGCTTGGAGTCACAGATTCCCACTAAATCTGTACTACCCAAGATCACGTCTATCCTATCAGATAAGATAACATAAACCAATTGGATGACACCCCCATCCAAATAGGATTCTAACTGATAAGATAAGATCTAACAAGATAACATAAGATAGAGTTTACATTTATCTAGAACACTAACATCCTTATCCGCGAAGATCTCCACTATCTTCAGATGTTGAGTTTCACTGCAACTCTAACTCATAGTCATCGCCACATCATCCAAGATCTCCCTGCGATCTCTATCTGCTGATGATGCGATGTGATCTCGCCGAAGCCTACTAGCACATTGGCCTGATCCAATGCTCCCACAATAAGTCTGCTAGTCGTGGTCCATCCATCCGAGCATAGCTAAGTCCTTAGTCCGCCAAGTCTTAGCCTGGGTCAAGTCAATCTCCACAAGGTCCGATGCTCTACCAAAATTCCCACAAAGTCTGATCCCACTCGCCCATATTCGTCTTAGTGTTTTCAACACAGCCTATCCGCACATAGGTCCATCAACGCACGTCCATAGATAAGTTCATCTTCCATGTCGGCCTTACTAATGCTGCAGTCTCATCACTCCATGACTAAGTCACAAGTCACAATCCGAGTTAGTATATAAAACCTAGCCCATTTACATACCTTCGAGCTGCCTCTTCGAAGTTAAGTGTTCAGGCATCTCATCGCGCTCGCATGCTTTCGCGCATCCTCACGGGTCTCATACACCTTTGTGCCAACTCGCAAGACTTTGCCTTATTCCTCGTCAACATGCCTTCCTCGTGCTAACTTACGTGCCAAGTATTGGCCAAGGCCCGCCAACACTCGCACGATCCCGCAATCTGAATTTAGGGGTCTAACACTGAGCTCTTGGCACTCGCTCGCCCGCGAGCGCCTGGGCGACCTGCCTTACAGCCCGACCTATCTGACTTCTAACCCTCATAACTTTTGACTCCGAGCTCCAAATTAGACACGGTCGAAGCGTTGGAAAGCAAGAAGAAAAATCTACATTTTTCAAGAAGGAGTCCATGGCATGCTCGGATTCTAAGGGAATTAAAAATTTACACTAAGACTGATCGACTAGCTCTTCCTGAACAGTACCAAAACTTGAGACCTCCATAACTTTTGACCCAGAACTCCAAATTTAGCAAACTGTCTATGAAAAGGTAAAAGAATTATCTACAACTCTCATGAAGATCACCGACCTATATTCCAACTCTATGAGGGTCAAAAGTTGGCTCAAAACTCTGCCTGACAACCTGCCATTTAGACAACACCTGCATTCAATTCCAACGACTCACACCTACCAATCAACACATCATAAATACCTCATAAAGCATTACAGGAGAGTCCTACATTTCGCTTTAACACTCTCGAGTCATAATAATCCCGGATGACCTATAACAACCCAAAAGCGTAGAAAACACAACATACCGAAATTACCACATAGGTGCATCAACCGAAATTTCAAAGACTACATCCCACTTCAACAACACATAAACTATAACAATTTCCAGCGGCCTCTCCCAAGGCAATAACTTCGGTGACAACTCGACAATTTACAAGAGCTCACATATACTATTTCCAAGATCACACACAGATCGCAAATCAACAAACTCACATGAAGAGAGTACTAAAGCTCTCCTTCTCTTTCCAAATCATAACAAAGTTCAAGCATGGCTTTAATTACACATATCAGCATATCCATCAACAATCAAGTACATAATACAATATGTGTGAGATGCTCCATGTTTGATATGCTTATAAGCTAGTTACTAACTTAATACAAAAGTGACTAAATTTCTTGGAGTGATGCCCGATGCCTTGCAAGGTTCAGCTCTCAACTTGACTTTGCACCTGAGAAGGGAGAATGGGGTGAGCTAACACGGCTCAGTGGCTAACAAGTTTATAGCCATCGGGTAATGAGCCACACAACAAATCATTAACAATCCGAAACAGTAGCAATTTGTCATATAAAGCTTAAATAATCCAAAATCATCACATAAGCAAAACATGAGATTTCATATCAATCAAACACATATTATGCATCATAAACACAAATAAATGATGGAATGCACACATTTGGCTCGAGAGTTCCATAAATACGACGGAAACTGAAGTTTACCGTAAACACGACGAGTCCATTTTTAGATCTCGTAAGCCTTAAGCAGGCAGCCGGGAGAAGCCTAGGGGGTCAATGTGCACGTGACTTATCGAAGTAGGTTCTCTCTCGTCAAATCAAAACTAATTTATGATCACATATTCAAGCACAAAACTAGCATTCTATGCTTCTTTCATTCTTTCAAATCATCATAGTTTCACACTTTACTTTCAAATAAAAGGAAATACACTTTCAATATGCACATAATTATCAAAGATAGCACACATAGGGCATTTGCCCATTACACAACAACTATAAAAATGTTACCCACCTATCGTCGGAATCCGAATTCAAGATTGCCCTTCCTCCTTGTCTTGAGTGGGATTCTCTTGATTTCCTTCAATTAAATCACACTCTATTCAATAAATACATTTTAAAGGAAAGCATAGCATTCATAAAAATCAAGCAAAATAAAAGTCTACTTTAAACCTAACCTACCCATAAGCCATATATGCTAGAATAACCATAACCTTAGTGAGAAAGTCCCTAAAGTCCATAGATCTCACCTTCTCTTCCATCTTTCTTCAATCTCTACACAAACCCTAACTTCCATCTTACACCATTTTCGAATCTAACATAAATAAAGATGGAACTAACCTCTAAAAAGTCGATTCCTCTTCTTTTCCTCTTCTTCAAGCTTCCTACGAATCTCTTCCACTTAGCCGAAGTTCTCTTTTTCCTTGCTGACGTTTTCTCTTCTTCTCCTTGGCTCTTACAACACTTACTTCCTCCTCTTCTCCTTCTTTAATTCACTTATTCTCATTTTAAAAGCCTACCTCCAAAACTACATAGTTTTAAGTCTCCTTAAAGCTCTCTTTAACTCCTTTGGGCTCTCCTCTAACTTACTAGGCTTTTGGGTTCTTCTCCTTCCAAGCCTACCACACATAACTCCACTTATTCTCTAAGCCCATACTTTCCAATATTTAATTCTAACCCTTCATTTAAAGTCCCAACTTCTAATTTAGAAGCCCAACATAAAAATATCTATATAAACACATAATTAAATCAATTAAGGCAAAATAAAAATAATTAACGAATAAATCCATAAAGCAATAAATAATTAATTCAAATATATTAAAAAAAATTTTGGGGCCCAACATCTTGGATGTGTTTCTTGAGGAGTTACCGGGTTTACCACCAGATCGAGAAACGGACTTCACGATTGATCTAGTTCTAGGTGCTGCTCCTATATCTATTCCTTTATATAGGATGACACCTGTGAAATTGAAGGAGCTGAAGGCTCAGCTTCAGGAGTTACTGGAAAAGGATTTCATTAAACCCAGTGTTTCACCTTTGGGAGCTCCAGTGCTATTTGTGAAGAAGAAGGATAGGACTTTGAGGTTATGCATCGATTATAGGCAACTGAATCAGGTGACAGTGAAGAACAAATATCCATTGCCTAGAATTAATGATTTACTTGATCAGTTGCAGGGAGCTCAGGTATTTACTAAACTGGATATGAGATCAGGGTATTATCAGTTGAAGATAGCAGTGGCTAATATACCTAAGAGTGCATTTAGGAGCAGGTATGGGCACTATGAGTTCCTAGTGATGCCGTTTGGGCTGACTAATGCCCCGGTAGCTTTTATGCCCTTGATGAATAAGATATTTCAACCCTACCTGGATCGATTTGTGATAGTGCTCATCGATGATATCTTGCTGTATTCGAAGAGAAGAAAGGAGCATGCTGAGCATCTGAGAGTCATCTAATAGATTATGAGAGAGAAACAGTTGTATGCCAAATTCAATAAGTGTGAATTTTGGCTGGATCAGGTTGTATGTCTGGGCACATGGTGACTAGAGAGGGCATACAAGTAGATCTGAAGAAGATAGAGGCAGTGATGAATTAGGAAGCTCAGAGAAACGTATCAGATATCCGAAGCTTCCTAGGATTGGTCGGATATTACCAGAGGTTTGTCAAGGGGTTTTCTCTGATCTCAGCCCCTCTGACAAAACTTCTGAGGAAGAACGTAGTGTTTAATTGGAATGAGGAGTGCTAAAAGAGTTTTGAGGAGCTAAAACATCAGTTGACTACTGCACCAGTGTTGACCATTCCATCGAGGATCGGAGGATATATGGTGTATAATGATGCTTCGCATCAAGGGTTGGGATGTGTACTGATGCAGCATGGCAAGGTGATCGCCTATGCATTGAGACAATTAAAGTCTCACTAGATCAATTATCCGGTACATGATTTAGAACTAGTTGTAGTTGTCTTTGCTCTTAAGATTTGGAGACATTATTTGAATGGAGAGACTTTCTAGATATACACAGATCATAAGAGTTTGAGAGTTTGAGGCGGAGAAGATGGATTGAGCTACTAAAAGATTATGACTGCACTATTGAGTACCACCCAGGAAAAGCTAGTGTGGTGGTAAATGCTTTGAGCAGCAAATCTAATATCAGTGCAGCTCTGATTCAGTTATCGAGGCTACCTAATTTGATACATTTGAGAGCTTTAAATGTGGAGTTGAATCTGGAGTAGGATAGGGCATTGATTGTCGGGCCCCGACCCGAAGACCGGACCCCAACTGTTGGATCCCGTTACCCAACCTGCATATAACTTACTATAGATGTTGGATCCGAGACCCAACTGTCCCGGGAGGTGGTCCCTGGTGGAGCTCATTCCCGAGACACTTGCCTTGCTAAGACCCTAACTTGACACACTCTATTTGACTCACTTTGGTGGTGAGCATACACTGACTAAGGCTTGGACCTTGACTACTCTCGGCAATCCCCAAAATAACACTCTTATCTATGGATCTGCAGAACAAGTCGACTTGTCTGATAAACAAGTCGACTTATCGAGACAAACAACTCGACTTATAACCAACAAGTCGACTTATCGAGACAAACAACTCGACTTATAACCTACAAGTCGACTTATCGAGACAAAAAATTTGACTTATCTAACTGACAAGTCGACTTATTATTCAAAAGCTTTACAAGTCGACTTATGGGTCCAATAACTCGATTTATATCTATTCTGAACTCAAAACCTAACCCTCTACACTCTCTCTTGACTTATTCCAAACACCATAAACACTTCTAAACCTCTCAACTCATCCACTCCACTCTCAACATGCTATAATCTCACTTAAACTTACATCATTCATCTACTCACATGAATTCCAAAGCAATTTCATACAACTTTGGAAACTATGCTTAAACATGATAGTAAATGGCTTTGGGAGATCATGATAAATCATAATTCATGCATTTCATATATATCAAAACAATGTTCTTACAATGTTTTAGTAGGAATTTCAAGCCTATTACAATTCAAATCAAAATACATCTATTTTCTCAAAATGCAACCTAAAGCATTCATTACAAAAACGTGAAATACATGGGCAAAACACTAAGATCTTGGAGTATGCCTTGAGCTCATTCTTCGAGATCCAGATCTTCACCTGGAGATGGGAAGGGAAGTGGGGGGTGAGCTTTGCGTGGGTAACACGTTTATATTTATACTACTAAGTGAATCTATTCATTACTCATCTTTGTTTGCAATATTCTCATTAACAAATCTTACAACTTGCATTTCACAAATTCATCAAGCTAACAACAAAATTTCATGATTCATGCATTCATCATTCTTGCTAACATATGCTAACACATAATCACATAGCTGATGGTTTGAAAAGTCCACAGGTTTCTGATGAGCTACACAAGTGTAGTCATATCTTTGAGGAGTCCATAAAGGAACATCTATG
Source organism: Erythroxylum novogranatense (assembly GCA_029891385.1). Classification (NCBI taxonomy): domain Eukaryota; kingdom Viridiplantae; phylum Streptophyta; class Magnoliopsida; order Malpighiales; family Erythroxylaceae; genus Erythroxylum; species Erythroxylum novogranatense. The sequence goes on along the minus strand of CM057227.1, from coordinate 86,300,376 downwards.
CCACGCGATCGGGCGGTGAAGGCTTTATATGTCTACGTGCACGTGACTCTACTGGTGGACTTAACTAACCCACATAACACTGAATTTCATGCATAAAAACTGGACTTTTCTTTTCCACTAGCTGAATTTCTAAAAATGGATTTTCATGCAATCCAAATAGCTGATTTTATGGAAAATGCTTTTCATGCTTAGCTCAAATGTAAAATCTCACTAATATTCATGCTCATTCAATTTATGAATTTATCAAGCAATGTCAAGCAACGTCATATATTATCAAGTTCTCATATAATGGCATTCATACATCTATTATACTCAATCAAATCATCACAAAGTAATTTGAAAGAACATAATTTCTTTAATTAAGATAGTATTTATCACTTACTAGCATAAAGATAAAAGTGAAACCCACCTTATATCCTTGCTTAAGCTTGCCTAAGGAAGCTCCTCTTCTTGTTCTCCTCTTCTTTCTTGTCCTCCCTCATTCATGGCAAGAAAAGAACCTCACATCATTTAGGGTTTCTAAAATTGAAAACCTAATGAACCTTAATCATGAAATCAACCCTAGAATCACTAAACCCACTTCATTTCTAAGCTATCTAAACCATAAAACCAACAAAAGCTTAACCTTGAAAACATGACTTACCTTGAATCTTGACTAAACCAAAGGGTTTCTTAGCTTAAAGTGTAGCTTGAACCTTCCTCCACACTTTTTCTTCTTGCACTTTCTTCAAAAACCCACTTGAATCTCTTGGAAAATCACAAACTTTCTTCTTCCTCTCTTCTTTTCTCCTCCACCACCGAAACCTCTCCTTCTCCCTCTCAATTTTCGTATACTCCCTCTCTTTTCCCTACTACTCACTTATTTCTTCTTCTTTTTATACTTCTTACTCACTTAACTTAAGCCCATTAACCTTTTTAGGCCCATTTACTCCTCCTTCATCTTCCTTTCCTTCTTATACTTTCCTACTTAAGCCCATTTGTTATTTTAAGCCCAACTCACATTTAATTCCATTAATTCTTAACCTAACCACCAACCAACATATTAAATTTCATTTATTCACCACCTATCTCATTTATGTTACTACATGCTAATTAATGCCATATGCTATTTAATGCTATCATATTTAATTCATGCTAACTCAATTTCTTAATTAGTCTAATCATGCTTAATTAATTAAATAAATAAATAAATAAAAATTTTCGGGGCTAATATTTCTCCCCCCTTAAGAAATTTCGTCCTCGAAATTCTTACCTGACTCATTGAAGAGGTGTGGATACTTCTCCTTCATCGCATCCAATGGTTCCCACGTCGCCTCTTCAACTGCATGGTTCCTCCATAGGACTTTAACCAACTAAACAGTCTTGTTTCTGAGGACCTTCTCCTTGCTATCCAGAATTTCCACTGGCATCTCCTCATAGTTCAAATCATCACTCAGCTGAACCTCTGAGGTTTGAATAATGTGAGAAGAATCTGATCTGTACCTCCTCAACATGGAAACATGGAATACATCAAGAATCTGAGATAATTCTGGAGGCAATGCCAACCGGTAAGCTAACGGCTCGATCCTCTCTAGAATCTCATACGGACCTACATAATGAGGACTCAACTTGCCTTTCTTACCAAACCTCATAACCCCTTTCCATAGAGAGGTCTTAAGGAACACTTTGTCACCTACTGCATACTCCATTTCTTTTCTGTGAGCATCTGTATAACTTTTCATTCTGTCCTGTGCTGCCTTAAGTCGCTGCTTAATCAAATCAATCTTATCCACTGTCATCTGAACCAATTCGGGTCCTACTAGCTTCCTCTCACCTTCTTCATCCCAACATATCGGAGTTCTACACCTCCTGCCATATAGGGCTTCATAAGGAGCCATCTGAATGCTCGAATGGTACGAATTGTTATAGGCAAATTCGACCAACGGTAAATGTTCATCCCATGCTCCTTTGAAGTCCATAACACATGCTCTGAGCATGCCCTCTAGAGTCTGAATGGTCCTCTCAGACTGACCATCCGTCTGGGGATGAAATGCTGTGCTAAAACTCAACTTAGTCCCTAGGGCTTCCTGCAAACTACTCCAGAATCTCGATGTAAATCGAGGATCCCTGTCGGATACTATGGAATCTGGAACTCCATGCAACCTCACTACCTCATCAATATACTTCCTGGCTAAGACTTGTAATGAATCATGCGCCTAATTGCGGAAAATGGGCTGACTTGGTCAATCACTCACAATGACCCATATAGCATCATGCTTCCTAACAGTCCTGGGTAAACCCATCAGAAAATCCATCGTAATCCTTTGCCACTTCCATTCAGGAATGGACAATGGCTGCAACATGCCTGAAGGTGCCTGGTGTTCAGCCTTGACTTGCTGACACACTAGACATCTGCTCACGTATTCAGCTACATCCCTCTTCATACCTTTCCACCAGAAATGTTCCTTCAGATCTCTGTACATCCTGGTGCTGCCTGGGTGCATGGAATAAGGCGCATTGTGTGCCTCATCCATGATCTCATCCTTAACTGCCTTATCATTCGGAATACATAACCTGTTTCCGACTACCATTAGCCCATCATCCCTTACTTGCACTTCTGACTGCTTACCATGTTGAATTTCATCTCTCAGCTTACTTAATTTTGTATCCTACTCCTGCAACTCCTTGACCTTCTCCCTAAGGATAGGTCTCACTCTGAATTGAGCAAGAATACAACCTGACTGATCCTGCTTCAAGCTGATCTTCAACTTGGCCATTTGCTCCAAAAGAGGCAAGTAAACTGCCTAAACATAAGCTAAGAATGACTTCCTACTCAATGCATCCGCTACTACATTTGCCTTGCCTGGATGGTACTCTATCATCAGATCATAGTCCTTGAGCAACTCCAACCATCGTCTATGCCTTAAATTTAACTCTTTCTGACTCATAATGTACTTAAGGCTTTTGTGGTCCGTGAAAACCCTTGTCTGAACCCCATACAGATAGTGTCTCCATATCTTTAGGGCAAAAATCACTGCTGCCAATTCCAGATTATGAGTCGGATAATTCAACTCATATGGCTTCAGCTGCCATGAAGCATAAGCTATCCCCTGTCATTCTGCATTAACACACAACCCAAGCCGTTTCTCGAGGCATCACTGTACACTGCATACCCCTAATCTCCATTGGGCAAAATTAAAATGGGAGCACTAGTTAACCGCTGCTTAAGCTCCTCAAAACTCTGCTGGCAATTCTCATTCCAAATAAACTGCTGATTCTTCGCAACAACTTAGTCATCGGTAGCAGACTATCATGGAGAATCCTCCACGAACCTCCTGTAATAACCCGCCGGTCTAGAAAACTCCTTACCTCCTTCAACATCATGGGCTCTTGCCAATTCACTCATCGCTTCTACCTTCTTTGGATCCACATGAATCCTCTGCTTTGGAGATCACATGTCCTAGGAAAACTACTTCATGCGGCGAATTCACACTTCTGAATTTGGCATACTGACCCTGCTCTCTCAATCTCGCAATATTATCCCGAGATCTGCTCATGCTCTCCTTCATCCTTGGAATAGACAGAATATCATCAATGAACACTATGACAAACTGATCTAAGAACTCCTGAAAACCCTATTCATAAGGTCCATGAATGCGGTTGGAGCATTGGTCGGTCGAATGGCATGACCCTAAACTCATAGTGCCCGTAACGGGTCTGAAGGTTGTCTTGTTAACATCGAGACTCCACGATTCGAGTTGATGATAACTTTGATCCGAGGTCGATCTTGAAAAGACCCTTGCTCCCTGCGGTGATCAAGCGGATCATCTATCCTAGGTAAAGGATATCATTCTTTAATTGTCACCTTGTTAAGCTTCCTGTAATCTATACACATGCGCCATGTCCCATCCTTCTTTTTAACAAATAGAACTGGCGCTCCCCAAGGTGATGAACTTGGCCTGATAAACTGCTTCTCTAACAGCTCCTCTAACTGCTCCTTAAGCTCCCTTAACTCAGCTGGAGCCATCCTGTATGGTGGCATCGAGATTGGCGCGGTTCCAGGAATCAAGTCAATTTCGAACTCAATTTCCCTCACCGGCGGCAACCCCGGTAACTCGTCTAGGAACACATCTGAAAACTCCCTGACAACCGGATAATCTTCTAGTCTGCCCACATTTTCCTCTGGATCTACCACATGTTCCAAGAAGGCCTCACACCCCTGGTTCATCATACTGTCAACTAACAAGGCTGAAATAATCCTCGGCGCTGGCAGTTTTCTGTCCCCCTTGAAGATTACTTTCTGACCATCTCCCAGATCAAATTCTACTTCTTTGAGGCTACAGTCTAGCTTGGCCTTATACTTCTCCATGACATCCATCCCTAGTATGACATCTAGCCCCTTTAGGTCTAGAGGTAGCAAGTCTACTACCAATCTAGCACCATCGATACTGAGCTCACACTTCTTGTAGACTAAACTGATCACCACCTTACTCCCTAAAGGAGTACTAACAACCGAAACTTGTCCATAATCTCGGGACATACAAAGATGCATATTCATACTTGAGGAAACAAAAGAATGTGTGGAACCCGTATCAATCAAAACATAAACTGCAGAATTGAACAACTGAGCCATACCAGTCACAACTTCAGGAGCAGCTGCAGCTTCCTCTCTGGTCATGGCAAATACTCTAGCTGGTGCCTGACCCTGTGCTCTTGGCCTCCCTGCAGGATTAGCCTCTCGACCGCTCCAGAGGCGCTACGCCGGTGGTGGCCTAGTTCCCACTGTCTCCGCGCCTCGAGCTTGAACTTGGGAACCCTCCTGTCTCAGCCTCTGGGGACAATCTCTCATCATATGCCCCTTCTCTCCACACTGGAAGCAACCACCAAACCCTTTAAGACACCTCCCTGGATGAAACTTCCCGCACTGATCACACTGGGGATGCTTGCCCTTCCATGACTTTCCTGAGCCTCCCACACTAGAGACCTGTTCAGAAATTGCCCTGGACTGCTGACTCTTGGCAGGACCACTACTGCCCATGCCACTCTGAGTATGATGGGTTCTGGTGCTCCTCTCAGGTGCTGGAGCACTCACTCCCTTCCTGGATGATTGTTCTCTGTTCTTCCTTTTCCTGCTCACTTCAGCCTTAATATTCTCCAGCTTCTCAGCCTGGAGCGCTGCATCCACTAACTATTGGTAATCACAGAAGTTGTGAATCAGGACTTTCTCCCTGATTCCCATGTGAAGACCTCCCTCAAACTTAAGGCACTTGTCTTCCTCTGTTGCCACAATGTTAGCTGCATAACGAGAAAGCTGTGTGAACTTCAGCTCATACTCGCTCACACTCATGTCCCTCTGCATCAGATTTAGAAACTCTCTAGCCTTCTCCTGCGCATAAACCACGGAGATACTTTTCTGAACACTTCCACAAAATCCATCCATGTCAACACCAAAGGAACAACTTTGTTGGGGCATCGATTCCCACCAATGCAATGCATCTCCTATAGCAGATCGATGCATAATCCGACTTCTCTTCATCCGAGCACTTCATCGCTTCAGACCCTCTCGGTCCTCCTCAACCACGCTTCGCCTCTTGAGATTTGTAGTCCCCTGAAATCAACAGCCCCATACTTAGGAGCTTGTCATCACGCCCACTCCGATCTCTGGAGTTGGTATTCGAGCTCGCCTTCCTGGCCCATAGCATACGCGAAAGCCTGGGCGAAGGCCTGAAAGAATTGTGGATCTACTGGGTTTGGCGTAGGAGGAGGCTGGAGAGGCACCTCATGCTGCACACTTGGTACCTCAGAATCTATAACAGGGATGGTCCCTGCATCCTGGGGAATGTGGGATTCATCCGTACTTCCCCTCTGAGAGCCTGGTCGAGATTGAGCTCCTCGAGTTCTTCTTCGAGGCGGCATATTACTCATTTAATGAAAACCATTTAAAAATCTTTAGTTCATGCTGGTAAGACAAGTTCAAATCATATAAAGCCGTTCAAAAACTAATACATGTATTGGATTTAAAACAATGCACAGGGTTCATGTAACATGATGTATGCTGACTCTACCCTTGAGGTTACTCACTAGGGTTCCTAGGAAACCATAAACCTAGGGCTGCTCTGATACCACAGATGTCGGGCCCCGACCCGGAGATCGGACCCCAACTGTTGGATCCCATTACCCAACCTGCATATAACTTACTATAGATGTTGGATTCGAGACCCAACTGTCCCGGGAGGTGGTCCCTGGTGGAGCTCATTCCCGAGACACTTGCCTTGCTAAGACCCTAACTTGACACACTCTATTTGACTCACTTTGGTGGTGAGCATACTTGACTAAGGCACGGACCTTGGCGCTCGACAATCCCCAAAATAACACTCTTATCTATGGATCTGCAGAACAAGTCGACTTGTCTGATAAACAAGTCGACTTATCGAGACAAACAACTTGACTTATAACCAACAAGTCGATTTATCGAGACAAACAACTCGACTTATAACCTACAAGTCGACTTATCGAGATAAACAAGTCGACTTATCTAACTGATAAGTCGACTTATTATTCAAAAGCTTCACAAGTCGACTTATTGGTCCAATAACTCGACTTATATCTATTCTGAACTCAAAACCTAACCCTCTACACTCTCTCTTGACTTATTCCAAACACCATAAACACTTCTAAACCTCACAACTCATCCACTCCACTCTCAACATGCTATAATCTCACTTAAACTTACATCATTCATCTACTCACATGAATTCCATAGCAATTTCATACAACTTTGGAAACTATGCTTAAACATGATAGTAAATGGCTTTGGGAGATCATGATAAATCATAATTCATGCATTTCATATATATCAAAACAATGTTCTTACAATGCTTTAGTAGGCATTTCAAGCCTATTACAATTCAAATCAAAATACATCTGTTTTCTCAAAATGCAACCTAAAGCATTCATTACAAAAACATGAAATACATGGGCAAAACACTAAGATCTTGGAGTATGCCTTGAGCTCATTCTTCGAGATCCAGATCTTCACCTGGAGATGGGAAGGGAAGTGGGGGGTGATCTTTCGCTCGTGGGAAGCTGAATCTATTCATTACTCATACTGTTTGCAATATTCTCATTAACAAATCTTACAACTTGCATTTCACAAATTCATCAAGCTAACAACAAAATTTCATGATTCATGCATTCATCATTCTTGCTAACATATGCTAACACATAATCACATAGCTGATTGTTTGAAAAGTCCACGGGTTTCTGATGAGCTACACAAGTGTAGTCATATGCTGAGGAGTCCATAAAGGAACATCCTATGCCACAGTCGGGCAGCCGGGCGAAGGCTTTATTGGTCTACGTGCACGTGACTCTACTGGTGGACTTAACTAACCCACATAACACTGAATTTCATGCATAAAACTGGACTTTTCTTGTCCACTAGCTGAATTTCGAAAATGGATTTTCATGCAATCCAAATAGCCGATTTTCGGAAAATGCTTTTCATGCTTAGCTCAAATGTCAAATCTCACTAATATTCATGCTCATTCAATTTATGAATTTATCAAGCAATGTCAAGCAACGCCATATATTATCAAGTTCTCATATAATGGCATTCATACATCTATTATACTCAATCAAATCATCACAAAGTAATTTGAAAGAACATAATTTCTTTAATTAAGATAGTATTTATCACTTACTAGCATAAAGATAAAAGTGAAACCCACCTTATATCCTTGCTTAAGCTTGCCTAAGGAAGCTCCTCTTCTTGTTCTCCTCTTCTTTCTTGTCCTCCCTCATTCATGGTAAGAAAAGAACCTCACATCATTTAGGGTTTCTAAAATTGAAAACCTAATGAACCTTAATCATGAAATCAACCCTAGAATCACTAAACCCACTTCATTTCTAAGCTATCTAAACCATAAAACCAACAAAAGCTTAACCTTGAAAACATGACTTACCTTGAATCTTGACTAAACCAAAGGTTTTCTTAGCTTAAAGTGTAGCTTGAACCTTCCTCCACACTTTTTCTTCTTGCACTTTCTTCAAAAACCCACTTGAATCTCTTGGAAAATCACAAACTTTCTTCTTCCTCTCTTCTTTTCTCCTCCACCACCGAAACCTCTCCTTCTCCCTCTCAATTTTCGTATACTCCCTCTCTTTTCCCTACAACTCACTTATTTCTTCTTCTTTTTATACTTCTTACTCACTTAACTTAAGCCCATTAACCTTTTTAGGCCCATTTACTCCTCCTTCATCTTCCTTTCCTTCTTATACTTTCCTACTTAAGCCCATTTGTTCTTTTAAGCCCAACTCACATTTAATTCCATTAATTCTTAACCTAACTACCAACCAACATATTAAATTTCATTTATTCACCACCTATCTCATTTATGTTACTACATGCTAATTAATGCCATATGCTATTTAATGCTATCATATTTAATTCATGCTAACTCAATTTCTTAATTAGTCTAATCATGCTTAATTAATTAAATAAATAAATAAATAAAAATTTTCGGGGCTAATATTGATTACCACATTGAAACTTAGACCGATGCTACAAGACAGAATCAGGCAAGTCCAGAGCAAAGATCCTAATATAGTGAAGCTTATGGTGAAAGTGAAAGTGAATCTAGATTCTGAGTTTGAATTGAGGGATGAGATGTTATGGTTGAGGCAAAGGCTGTGTGTGCCTAATGTGGATGATCTGAGGAAGGAGATTCTTGAGGAAGCTCATATGGCTACCTATGTTATGCATCCTGGTACTACCAAGATGTGTAACACATTGAAGCAACATTTATGGTGGCCTGGAATGAAGAAGCAAGTGGCAGAATATGTGTCTAAGTGTATGATATGCTAGAAGGTGAAAGCTGAGCACCAAGCTCCAGTGGGGAAGTTACATTCATTGTCCATTCCCCAGTGGAAATAGGAACGGATGGGTAGAGTGAGAGGACAATTAAAACTGTTGAGGATATGATCAGGGCTTGTGTATTAGAGTTTAGAGCTTGGGATAAATATATGGCATTGATAGAGTTTGTCTATAATAATCATTATCACAGTAGTATCGGAATGGCATCGTATGAGGCATTGTATGGTAGAAAATGTCAGTCGTCATTGTATTGGGATGAAGAGGTTTTGAGAAGGGTGGAAGGCCCAGAGTTAATACAGGACATAGTGGACAAGGTGAAGTTAATCCGAAGCCGAATTAAAGTAGCTCAAGATAGACAGAAGAGTTATGTGGACCAACACCAACATGAGATGGAATACAGTGTGGGAGAGAAAGTGTTTTTAAGAGTGTCACCTTGGAGAGGAGTTTTAAGATTTGGTAAAAAGGGCAAGTTGAGCCCTAGGTACATTGGTACATATGAAATCATTGAGAGGATAGGACCTGTGGCCTATAAGTTGGCTTTACCAAATGAGATGTCTCAATTGCATAATGTGTTTCATGTGAGTATGCTTCGAAGATACCGATCGGATCCGACACATGTGATACCAGCTCAGGAGATTGAGGTTGCTAGTAACTTAATTTATGTTGAAGAGCCGATCAAGATTGTGGGATCACGGATCAAGCAGTTGAGGAACAAGGTCATTCAATTGGTAAAAGTCCTTTGAAGGAACCACTCAACTGAAGAAGCAACATGGGAGACAAAGGAGCATATGAGGAGACAATATCCCCACCTGTTCGAGCAAATAGGTAAGAATTTCAAGGACGAAATTTCTTTAAGGAGGGGAAAGTTGTAACATCCCATTACTTGTGGGAGGGTTAGGATGGTAAATGTGAGTGGTTAATAAGAGGCTTAAAAATGTTTCTTTATGCTCATGCATATTATGCCATACACTTATACATGAATAGTAAATTTATCTGCACATGAAAATAATTGTACATGAATTCATGAATAATTCCGGGTATAATTGGATTAATTTGTGAATTTTTTAGAATTATGAATGTTTGACATAGGAAATATTAGTGATTAGTGAGAGTATGGTATTTGTAAATTTTAGTGAAATTAGGAATAAGTTTTTGGAAAATTATGGAAAATAGGAAAAAAGAAATTGAAAGAAGCTTTGGAGATAGTTGGATTGTAAAGATGAAAGTTAAGGGAGTTAGTTTCAAAAGAAACTAAGTTAGAGATTAGGTAGTGGGAAAGTGACAAGTGTCACTTAGGCTTTTGTACTCTTGCTAGAAGTACGTTACTATTCTTGGAGAGGTGGCAGGTTAAGTCTTGTCTAAGTTCCTCCTTCATTATGATCTTCTTCAAATTTTTCTTCCCACACACAGAGTTTTCCATCAAATACTTTCTAAGAGACTTCTATGCTTTTTCTTTCCTTCACCAAACCCACTTTGCCATTTGTGTCCTCTACCCTAAGAAAAAACCAGAAGTTGGCCATTGTACTCAGTGGAGTACGTAAAACGTGTGGAGTTTAGGGCTTGAAGGTTTTGGAGTTTTCAACAGGTAAGTGGTGGAAAAAAAAGTTGGGGATTTATGAAATAAAGTTGATAAGTTACCGTCAATTACATGAAAAATGGCATTTACATGTTTGTTCATAAATATTATGTTGTTGGGGGATGAAAAATCTGGTTATAGTGTTAATTTAGTGTTTTGAACGATCGTAAGCGATTGGGTGTTGTAAAATATTGAAAGGTTGGAAATCTGGAAAAATATTCACTGAGTGTGCTTCAGTCTGTTAGCCATAACGTTTTCTCTAGTTGTCCAAATGAGATGATTCTTAATTTGAATTAACCTAGAGATATACAGTTATATTTCGTATGAAGACATCGAATTTCAATTCTATCTCTAAGAGTCTCAAAATTTGTCATGAAGTGAGAACTGGGAGTAGTACGTTGGAAGAGGAATGTAAAATTTATGTTCTAACTTTGGGAGAAAATTTGGATTTATCTAGATAGATTTTGACAAAATTGTCTGTTTGGAATTTGTAGATGATCTTTCCAGATTTCCAATGGTACAAAGTTTGTAAATTTTGGACATCGGAGTCAAAAGTTATGATCCTCATAAGTAGAGATGTTCTAGGGAAGAAATGAGACGCAAAAATGTGACGCAAAAAGTGAGACGCAAAAGTGAGATGCAAAAGTGAGATGCAAAAAGTGAGACGCAAAAGTGAGACGCAAAAGTGAGACGCAAAAAGTGAGACGCAAAAGTGAGACGCAAAAGTGAGATGCAAGAAAGTGAGACGCAAAAGTGAGACACAAAACTGAGACGCAAAAAGTGAGACGCAAAAGTGAGACACAAGAAGTGAGACTATTGAGGTCATGGACATAGTTGTTTCTTTTGGTCATAACTTCCTCTCTAGACATCGAAATGACTTGATTCTTAAACCATTAGACTCGTAAGACATTGATCTACATCTCTAGAAAAAAAATCATAGCCCTCTAAATCAAATTGAGAAGATTAAGTGAAAAAGTAGAACTGGTACAGTGAGGGTACTCCTAAATAGTATGCACTTGTGTTATTCTACTGAACATACTTCAGTATTTTGATTATATTTTGATCTGTAGGATTCTAATTGAGGTGATTTTTTATTTGGAGTAAACTAGAGAAATAGGGATACCAATATCATGAAAAAGATTAATCTTGATTCAGTTTCTAAGGTGTTCAATTTCTAGATGGAAGTTGTATATAGTAAACTGTTTTTGATTAAGAACAGTCTGAGAATGTTTGAGGTATATCTTCCATATTACTAAACCAAATTGAATGACTTTGGTGTCAATGGAAAGATAATACATAGAAGAACATTTTTCTAGAAGAGAGTATGACCAAATTACCTCAATTTCACCTTCTGATTATAAGTGAACAGTAACCCGAAAGGATGTTTTGGAAAGTCTAAAAGTAAGCCAGTGAGAAATGAATTGTGATTTCAATGGTTCTAGTGAGGCATAAACCTAAGTGTGAGTTATACTTAGATGAGTTTTGGTATGGGGATAGTGTTGCGAAGAAGTTATGGAGTGATACCCGAGATTATTATGAACATGCATTGTACATAATTCATTTCATACATGTGCTTTATTGAATATTCTTAATGGTGCAAATTGTGATATCGTGTATGTTATTTGTTATAGAGGAGCAACTGGAACGTCAAGTTCTAGACGTTGTCGGATTTTCCAGGCATTAGCTTCAGGAGAAACCTGTGAGTAACTTAGACGGTTTCTCTCAATTATTATTTGCTTATAATTATATTTTGAATACTGAATGAATGAGATTTGATTGTGGATTCCAGACAGAAGGTCCGATGATTGTGTAATGTGATTGAGATATTGAAGTGCAGCTTGAATGTGAATATGGAGACCTATGTGCTTTATACTGTGATTGATTGTGTTACATGCATTCCATTCATGAATGCATAATCAGATAATAGAAGTTATGACTATAGTAGCCAATGATCAAAGCTTCAAGCTCAACGAATAAAACAAAAAAATGAGCCTCGATTTCACAAGTGTTTCAGAGCCTCAAGCTCAACGTGTAATGAGCCCTGTATCCTCATCAGATAAGGGATATTATTAATGAACCCGGTATCCCAAATAGATATGGGACAGTTCAGGCACTCAGTCACAACAACATAACAATTGGAAAAGAGTCCCACGATCATTGCATATGCATTTGGTTATGTATGCTTGAGTGATTGAAATGCATAATTTGCCTATGCTTAAGTGAAATTGTGAAATGTGATCAAATATGCAACAATGTGATTATATGTTATGTGAAATGATGTGTTGCATGAATTGAATGCACCATCGATGATGGTTACCTCATTGAGTTCCAAAACTCATCAAAATTGTAACGTTGTCTTTTCAGAACTAAGAGACAACTGTAGCTGCTGAGGAGCTCTACTGCCGTGTAGATTGTGAATTGGCAAGAGAATTCATAGCTCAAAGGTCGGTCAGCTGAAATTTTAGAGACATACTAGATAGATTTTTTATCTTTTCCTCTTTCGCATAGTCTTTTGTATTAGGTTTTGATGGTGTCCATATAGAAATTATTGAAAGACAAATTATAGACATTGGGGTTTTATGCAATGAAATGAGGAAAAAGTCAGTTTTTAAAATATTGTGATTTTCTATTGATGCATTATAAGTGATTAATGAAACGATGCCATGTGAAGTGAGGGTAGAGAGTGAACGTAGCGTGCCTTTATCCTAGGCTATGTGCCGGAATGACCTGCGGGCATCCCGATGCATATCCTGAGGTGAGCGAGCACTACAGATCTAGCGTAGCAAGTACAATGTCTTAAAGGCATTAAAGCTACGATTAAAGCTCGCAAGCTAGATTTTGATGCTTATATTGGTATCATTCTAATAATCACCTCTTCTTAATCACTAAAGTGGATTGATATTAATAGCGTTGTTTCTTCGAGATGAAGGCTTCCTAATTAACTATATATGGATTCTTTATGACAATGGTGTGTTACATATAGTTATACTTCCTCATATATGACTTGGTTACAGATCGACAAAAGCAATATGTTAATGATGTTATAGAAGTTTTTCCAACCTAGCTCATTCTAGATGACAATAAGGGGAAGATCTAGAGAGTTAAGTTGATAATGAAAGAAGAGGTTAAGTTCTTTAGCCCTATTTATTTGTTTCATGAAGGCTTTACTATCTCATGGATACCATGTGGAAGGAAGCTTACTTGCTCATACCTAAGCATCAAGCTCTACTACAGACCTAATACTTACTATGGACATGAGGTATCTGCTTTAAAACTTCTGAACATGAATCTTTATTGATTTGCATTACAAGCCATATGAAAAGTGTTTCGAGCTAATGAAAAACAAAGACGAAACTGCCAGATTCTGCTGTGTTCTTTTTAGTCTTGCTTTCTCTTTCCACAACTAATAAACCCCAATTCTACTTAACGACGTTTGTATAAAAAAGTCAAATTTTCGTCCAAAATAGCCTAACATTGAGCAAAATTAATAATGTTTGGACCTTAATTGAGCAGGTTAAAATATTTGGCCCTAAATTGATCAAATCTGAAAATATTTGGACCAAAATTGGGCATTTAGTAGGTATAATAATTTTTTAAGTTGTAAACATTTTAAATATTTTACATTTAAGTCATAAAACTTTAAGAAGTTTTAATTGAGCTCACAACAACACCTTTTGATGAGGAGGAAGGGGAGGAGGAAGAGGAAAATGAATAGGCGGAGGAGGAGGACTAAGAAAATAATACAAGTGTGTTGAGTATTAATAATAATAAATGGTGATGGTGGTTGGTAATTATGAATAGGGATAATAGTTAATAATATCACTAACAGAGAGGAAGAAGTTAACTGCTTATGAGTCACTTGTGCATTACTAATTCAAATTTATATTAGCACCAAATAAGATAAAGTTGTCATATGATATCTAATTCATGTCAAGTTAGTCATCAATTCGTTTGGTCACCAATATTTGATAGAGTAACATTGACGACTAATAATTATTTATTTTAATATTTATAAAATTAAAAATATTTTAATATATGTGAACTAAATATATAATTTTGATATTGTAAAATAGATATTTCAAGATAATTAAAAAATTTAATAGTTAACTATTATCAATTACTTATTAATTGATTTTAATTTATAAATAGGTATTTATTTTCTTTAAAATTAACATGATTAATTTAATATATAGAGTTGCGTTACTAGAATTTATCACATGTTAAATTCTAATAAATATGTTCTTGTGTGTTTATATATGTATGTATATATACATATATATGTATATAAAACAATCATATTATAAATTGATATATATATAATTTATGTTCATCAACCATATTATAAATTGATATTTAATAGAAAACTATTTTAAATTTGGTCAATGTTAAATTTTTGAATTACTTTCATATATAATATATACTATGTTTACATATTTATTTTACATAATGTTTCAGTTATACTTTTAAATGTATAATTTTAATATTGTATAATAATACTTAATATACTACAATTCGGATTGATTAATAATATTTGTTAATATTATATGTAATTTTGGATAATCTTTTGAAATTATAAATTAATTTTTAATTTTATATAATAAAATTTAGTCTTTAACTATTGTTAAGATTGAAAAATATTTTAATATTTACTCCAAGCTCAATTTATTAAAATTAATATAAATTTTATTTTGAAATAATAACTATTAATTAAAATATCTTTCTATTCAAAAATAAAATATTTTCCAATTTATTCTTTTAACTTTTCTTGTATGGAACTATATCGGCACCGATCAATATTGGCTATCATTTCATGTAATTTTTAAATTTGTAAAGGAGTCCTTGAATTTTTTAATCCCAAAATAGTCCTTAATATATTGTATCATATAATATATAATTTTACATCAAATATGTCTCCAAAAATGATAATAATAGAAATTTAAAATAACAACAATATATTTATTTTATTAATATTATTTTCACTTATCTCACATATAAATAATAACAATAATTAATATAAAAATATTTAATCACCATACAAATATAAAATGAATGATAATATAAAGCACTTAAAATGTTAAAATTTTATCATATAATAAATAATAATTACATCAAAACATCAAATAAAAAGAATAATAAATATTTATGACTCTCTCACTATTACAATTTACAATAATAGTTCATGTCGAAGAATCAACTATAGGTAAAACTTGAAACAAAAATATTTACAATTATATTTCATATATAGAATTTAATATTTACATCAAATATAAGTGAAATTAAAAAGAGGAGAAACAAAAACCTCAAACTTTATTCAATCAGATACTCAATCAAATCATATTAACCCCAATTCTCATTCAATAGAAAATCATCATCATTGAGAGGAGCTTCATCATCACCATCATTCAAATTCATTGCATCAAATGACTTGTCAATAATTTCCCGTCCAAGATTATCTTCCAAGTCACTCTCATTTATTACCTGATTTTTTAGAAACTCAGCCCACCAAAAGATCAATACGATCAAGGTAAATTGGATCTACATAACTACTTGTTCTATTAAGAGTCATGGTAAACAATAAAATTAAATTATTAAGAAATTACAATCAAATATATCAAACTTAATAATGATAATAACATAGCTCTCTTGAAGCTTTAAATTGTACCAAATAATGACCAAGTTGTTCAATTTTTTATGCTTCAATCTATTTCTTTTTTTTTTGGAATGGATGAATTCAATTGTAACACTTTGTTGCACTCACACATTGAATTATTACAACCCTATGCAATTTTGGAACATCATTTTTTAATTAGTCCCACTAAACAACTATAAGTCGTAAGACAATAAAAGTAGCATTATAAACAAAATAAAGTGATGATTAATTTTTAATAAGTAACAAAAGTGAAAAAAATATCTCTAGATTAAGTTTGTCTCTTTGACAAATAGCATTTAGCATCCTAAAATAGTTAGAAGAATCCTTATAAATCTCCATTTGTGAGCTTAGGAGATCTTGCAACATCTCATGGGCACCAATTGTTGTAATAGTTAATAGCATTTCCCTATTAACTTTAACTTTCTTTGTAAAACTTAGTATATAACAAACACTAGGATTTAAAAATGCCCTAGTTATAAATAACAGAGAATAAAGTTGTGTCTCTCATCTCTCATTGATGACTACAAGATAAGGTATGTACAAAAAAAACATATTTTCATATTGTCCTTGATTACTTCATTCACCCTCCCATGACATCATAAAAATAACCCATTATTGCCTTCTTATCACTTTTAGCCAAAAAAAGTACCCTCACTAAAGGCTTATTGTAACACCCCACTCCCATAAGACCCGAACCCGATATCGTTGGTGATATCCGAGTCCGTGTCCCACGAGAGTGGCGTACTACATCAGTCGATTTAAAATTCAGTATACACTTTTTTTTTTCTTTTCTTTTTGCAGCCATTAACTCCACTTTCACACGGCAAACACAGTAAGTAAATAAAATCCGTGTTTAATATAAACCAGTTTCAGTTATTACAGTCATCCAGTAATAATTACAATCAGTCAATGCAGTAAAACATTTATACCACAATGGCTCAGTAAAAATATAAAGCCTTGTTATACAGTGATTGCGGAATACAATTTACTAAAACACTAATGCAGACACGAACTGATCCCGACTTCTAACCTTTACTCGTCTACAGTAGATATACTCCCGTGTCAACCGGGGTATTCTTCAGGACCTGAAAAATAAATGCAAATTTTGGGTGAGTTTTGCGAACTCAGTGAGAAACCATCATCGATGGTTCACTCAAATCATGCATTACGCCCATGGCGTACAGTACAGTACAGTTATCATCAATTACCAATGAGCAGTCAATAACCATATCCAGTAACACATAGTTATATCACTCAAACACATTCAGAAGTACCACATGATTATCATGTTATCAGTCAAAGAAACCAATTCAAATGCACATGAAATGTGTATGAGACGCTTTTCCAATTTAATTCGTTGTTGTGACTGAGCGCCTGAAACTGTCCCTTAAAGGGCGCATTAATCGGTGAGCCATAGGCTCTAAATCACTGTGGACTCAAGGCCCAATCACGTTGAGCTTAAAGCTCTCGTTGGCTGCTCTGGTCACAACTGCCAATTACTGTTCATGCAATTATGTATGAATGCAATATCCAAATCCACACCATAACCGATTCCCATTTAACATATGCCCATAAGTCATTTCCAAGTAATCACATATATCACTTCGATATCTCATACCAAATATTTCAGACACCCATGGTCCGAAATCAATCAAAATCAAACACACATGTTCCCATCCATTATCTCCACATGGAATAAGTGCGAGATATTAAACACATAAAAATTGAGAAACCATCTAGGTTACTCACCTATTGCTTCCGAGCTAATGCCGGAAAGCCTCGTGACGTCGGTCAATCGACGCTCCATTTGGGCCTCTATATGAATCGGAAAAAGTACGAGTCACTAAATATGAAATTTGTGCTCATGTTGATGAGATATGCATGTTCATGAATTCCGGTCCTAACTCAATATTTTCCCATAATAAAATTCTATGAAAATTTGAAATCCATAAGGCCGACGGTCATGCAATTCGGACCTCTATAGGTCCTCAATTAAATAAAACAATGTTTACATGTTCCGTCAATAGGGGCTACGTCAAATTCCCGTCTAAAAATTCTCGTTTTCTCATAATATGAAATTAAATATTCAACGAATCCGATGCCTCTGGAATCAGGTCAATCGGACGTCGGACGGAAAGAAATTGACAAAAGAACAATCGGATCAATTTATACCAAATAAAATCAAAACAATAATATATATATATATATTTAGAAGCTGCCTCATGAGGCGAGACGCCGCCCTCGCGAGGCTGAATCACCCTTCTTCGTCATGAGGCGATCCGTCGCCCTCGCGACCAGGCTAATATCTCGCCTCGAGGCGAGAAGTCGCCCTCGCGAGACGGCGAGTTCCCCTGTTTGCCCTTTTCTTTTTTTTTCCAGATTTCAATTCCTAATTTCCAATTACTCTAACTTTTAGCACACAAATCAGAAAAATGCCCACTATACCTCATTGGAAAGCTTATAAAAAGCTCTACAATTCTCAAGAAGACCATAAAAATCAATTCCAACCCTAAGGGTATCAAATAAGCCATCAAACCTTCTGCCTTCACAATTTCCCTCAACACAGGGCAGTACATTGACAATTTCATAACTCACTAATTCTTCAGAAATAAATTACCACAAACATATGGTCAATAAGTTCACAATGTCCTCTACAACTCTCATGAACAACCCAGAATCAAATTCTATTTCTAAACCAGTCAATTAATTCATTCAATGTCACTGTCCCTGAAATCCTTCAATATAAGCAGTAACCTTACAAGAAGCATAACTTCCAGTATACAAGTCAGTAAATTCAGAACTTTATATCCCTGAAAAGATAACATCTCAAACTTCAATTTCCATGAAGCACTCAACCTCCAATTCAATCTCTAACAATTTCAAAACTGTTATGGAAGTTTCTGTTATGATCAGCCACTCATAACCTAATGTAGGGTTCACTTTTGAAAAATCATAACTCCCAATTCTGACTTCTAAAAATTACAAACCATATGTCATTTTCAAGGTAATATTTTCCTCTACAACTTTTCAGAAGCTCACTCACACCAATTCAGTCCACATAAAATGTTAAAATTGCCTCCAATAAGTAAACTCACAAAATCACACTTAAGCTAGGTTTCATCAAAAATGCTCAAAACCAGTCATTAGTAATCAATTCATATCTCCCAATACACAATTCTAAAAATAGAAAGATCAGTAGAAATGGAAAGATAATAAAATATGCTACAACTTCTATGAAGACCATTCTCCCAAATTCCATCTCAATTAATTCATAAAAATCATCAAAACTCAGATGTCATGGTTGCGGTTACTGTTCACAGGCAATGGAACAGTAACTTTCCCATTCAAAAATTCACCCTTCTATCATTGAAATTCAACAACACCTATTTCACACTAAATTAAAGCCAACATTCCAAAGTTTCAGTGGCCACTAACCTTACCTCATTTGCATTTCTACACAATAAGTTATGAATAAAAGAGTAACATCACTTATAATTCCAACTTTCCAGATTTAAGGTTAACCTTAGTTCAACCACTTCCAATGCCTTTTTCACATCACTAGACATCAAAATAAATACAAATTAAATTTTAATACAGTCATAAATCTACTAGGGTTAATACTGAAAAATTTATAGCATTTAATTCCTCAATTCAATTTCTCAAATAATTATCTATATTCACTTCAAACTCAAGTTAACAACACATCTTTCAAGCTAGCTTCCTCAAATCATAACTCAACAATTCAAACTATCTTTTCATAACATTTAACCATCATCACTCAAAATAAATGAACAATAACCCCCTTTAAATGCACCCACTAATCATGATTTATGAACTACATAATCAAAACATCATTGAAAACAAACTTAAAACCTTACCTACTAAAAGCTTCCAACTCCAACTCATACTTCTTCACCACAATACCAACCTCCCTTTCCTTCTCAAGTATACTCAAAACCCCTCATCTAACTTTGATGAGACACAAGAGGTGGTAGGTTACAGTTGTGGAGAAAGATGAGAAGAGAGCAAAATTTTTCGATGGTTTATAAAGAAGAGTTTAAGTTGTCTGTGTTTCGGATGGCTTCACAAAGCCTTAATCAGTTTCTCTTCCTTCCTTTAAAACATACACGTCCGAAACTTGATAGGGAGTGCATTTAATGTAACCTTTTGCAATGGCACAAAGTGATTGGTTTATTATTATAAGAAAAGTCAAAGTATATTTATTAAATCCAGTCCAAAATGTTACTCCATTTCACTCCAATGGCCCTACTTTCAGTCCCAAAATAAAATACCCAATAATGCAGATGCCGATGGGTAGCAATTTTTGCTCTAGAGAACGGCACTGTCGCATGATTGGCGATTTATCCGGTCCAAGAATTTCCCCGAATTATTTTTCTGAGAATTAATGAAATTCCCTAAAATTATAAAACAGGTAACAGTGCACTCCAAATAATTTTTCAATCACAAAAATCACCTTTTTTACCCCAAAACAAGTTTAGGCCAGTTACCGGCGATTTTACCGATCCGGGAATTTTCTCCAGAAAATTCCAGAAAAATTCCTATAAATCCCAAAAAATATAAAACGCTTAATAGCGCACTCAGAACAATTTTTCAAATCCCATAACCACGTTAATCACAATAAAATACCGTTAGGCCCAATTAGGGAATGTCATGAATGCATTTTCTTGTAATTCCATGTACCACGATTGATCACGTGTATCAATCCTATTATGCACGAACAGTACTAATTATTCCTTACCAATCTCATCCTATGCCAATTTGACTATTTTACCCTTCCAGGAGGGGGTGGGATGTTACACTTATAAACTCGAATGACAAATTGATATTGGGACAAAATTCATTATCTTTAAGTATAATTCTAGAAACCTCCAATCTAACATTATACCTAACATGTTGAGTAACTCACTTTTCACTTATAAATATTTATCTCAACTCTTTCTTCACCATAATAAAACATTGAAGTGATAAGAAATTAGTTACAAATCTTGTAATAGAATAACGACAGAAATTCCTACCATCGATGAAATCCTTTCTCATTAAATTCAAGACTTATGCACAAATGTAGATTAACTTGGTCACCTTTTTTGCTTTTTTACAGTCTTGTCAATAATAAGAAAATATTTAGTATCCCCTATATTTTCCAACGTTAATTCGATACAATGTGTGTTGGAACCCGATCCGGAAAATCGGATCCCAACCGAGAAACGAAGAACGAAGGAGACGAAAATGAATGGAAGTGGAAATATCGCATCGAAATTTCGAATCGGATACAAATAGCGGAAGCCAATAGCAAACACTAACTCGAATCACAAAGCAAGCGGAAGCAAAGCAAATGCGAACCGAATAAAAAATCGAAACGGAAGCAAATCGAAAAGCATAACAAATCGAACCAAACGAACGGATTTCGAAACGAAACGAAATACAAAGTACCGAAGCAAAACGAAGCGAAGCGGAATCGATACTTAACAAATGTCCGACATCCGTGCATAAATTAACTAAAGGAAGCGTCGCGTTGGAATTCCTTAGACTCAGACTATCCCGAAATCCAGTATATTTTTTTTTCTTTTCTCATATACATTTATTACATCTTTAGGCAATCTCATTCAACTCATTCGAAAACATCTCGTTTTTATTTATTTTCTTTTCAACTTATCGAATGAAAATTGGCAAGATAACTACCGCCTTATGACTAACAAACTCGCAAAGTGTTCAAAACAACACTTCTATAATATCCAATCAATCACACAAATATCATAATCCCACCGGACCCTCCGTCAGGAATCTCAAAGAAACAAACGCAATCTTAATTCTAAAACATTCTCATAACTATAATACAATATCGATCTCATAACTCAATCTCATTTCCAAATTAGTACACAATTTCATATACAATACACTTTAATGGCATTGCAAGCCATTTACAATACCCAAAATATTCCAAATCTCAAAATTAACGTAATAATACAAACGATGCAAAACGGACCAAACGTCTTCACATTCTTTCATCCGATCTCGCTTCAAAACACGGAGATGGGGATGAAAGAAGTGAGTTTCGAAGCTCGTGGATAACACATTTATAAAATAAAAATAAGCGAAATCATTTCTTTCATAAACTTTTTGCCAAAAGGGCTAATTTTTCAACTTTGTAACTTTTCAAAACGGTTTCTCAAACCTTTTAATTTTCTTTCGAGCTTTTCATAACAAAAGTCACTTTTTTTCTTGCTCAATTTTGTTTAAACATGAATGCAACACACGAACAAATCAAAACACATAACATATCGAATGGTGCGGTTCGGTCCAAGCAGAGCGTCATGCACATTCGCAAGCGGTCTGTGCGGCCAAGTGAGCGAGCGTATTACACTTTCTCGCAAAGCGGTCCAAGTTATAGCCGTGAAGGAGTCTGAATCGAGACTCCGTGCCACTAACGGGCAGCCGGAAGAAGGCTATACGAATAGAGACAGCGATGACTCACCAAGGGACCTGACCAAACCCACTTAATCACATAACTCAAAACTGAAACTTTCGGATTGCCCGAAGGCATAAATCGAAAACTTGATTTTCATACTACATATATTCACAGTTCTACATAATTCATACAATTCAATCAAATCAAGCAATTCCATAAATTCAACAATTTGCATAATTTATCAATGCACTCATAACATATGATTTTTCGAAATTTCTATGGATTTATCAAATCATTTCAAACAATGAATTTAAGCTTGTAATAATTTTTCAAAATCATTTAAAGCGAATAAAGTATGAAAATCTTTTCTTTCACTTTCTTAAATTTTCGAAAATTCATATATACTTACAAATCAAAATATAAATATGCTACCCACCTCGAATTGATGCCAAAAACTTGATCCTAGCTCCAATTTGATCCTTGCTTCTTTCCTTCTTTCAATTAAAATCGACCTAAGCCATAATCATTCAAATTCCACATCATAAATTGCATAATTCTCAAAATTAACTATCGGAAATTCATAATCATCATATTTCCAAGCTTTTTAAAATCAGAATTTCTAAAATCCCCAATTTCAAAAATTCGACCTAAACCAATACACTCAAATTCAATCTCATAAATAACTTAATTTTCAAAACTAACTTCACAATTCATCAATTCACATTAATTCCAAAATATCTAGATCCTCAATTTCAAAATTCCCCAAATCTTAAAATTAACCTAAACCAATTTATCCAAATTCAATACCATAAAATACAATTTCTTCAAAATTAACTTCATATATCATCAATCCATAGTATTTTCCATGATTCTACACTAACAATTTCCAAAACCCCAAATTTGGGCATAATCCCAATTAAATTTTCATCCAAAATTAAATCAATTTCAACATGTATTCTCTAAAATTGATCATGGAATTAGTAAACCCACATCATTTCTAATGATTCTAAACCAAAAACTTATCAAAAACTCAAAATCCAAATTTTTTCCTTACCTCTTTTCTTCTTCATTTTCGAAATCTCTTGGTTCCCAAAGCAAGCTTCCTTCATTTTTCATCTTTTTCCTTTGAAACTAACTTAAAACTCATGCTTAAAGCTTCAAAAAAATTCGAAAATGGAGAGCTCTCTCTTCTTTCTCCATATACGATGCTTCTTCTTCACTTTCTCTCTCATTTCTTCTTCTTTTCTCTAGAATAATCGTTATTCTCTCTTCTCCAAAGACATCCTCTGATTTTTAAGATGTCATGTCATTAAAATGAGGGGTAAATGACCCTTTTACCCTTACTCTTTAACTTAATTCAAAAATTGCCCCTAACTTCATTTATACATGCGGATCTGATTCGCACTATCAATTTGAAGGAATTTGTCCAAACTTCCTTCTCAAGAAATGTTCCTCTCAATCATATGAATACAACGCCACTGACTGCGCTCAATTCCGATCACTACGCCAAAAGTTATGCACAAAACAGTTCGGGTATATCCATATTCTAACACATTTTCCATGTACGATTATTTCCGTCCAAAAATTCACATTCTTAATACCAGAATTGAAACTCGATGTCTTCATAACAATTGTAGCCTTATGTCTCTAGTTTAATTCAAAATAAGAATCGACTCATTTCGATTCCCATATCAAAAGTTATGCTCCAAATACTCTTAGGTGTTCCTAATCCAAAAATTACACTCTAATCCGAACTTAAATTCAAAAATTAAAAGTCTTAGGGGCAAAATTGACATTTCATTTCTTCATATGATTTGTAGCTTCTTGTCTTATCTTTATTTCGCCTCAAGCATCACTTCAATCGGATCTCTACAGATCCCAAATTTTACAAAATATTGAACTATGTTCGGAAAATTTCCTGACTCACTTTGATTAAATTAATCACCATTAATTTAATCTCATAAAATTATAAATTCCCCATGAGGATGTAGGGAATTGTCTTAGAAATCCAACGCCGCAAGAATCAACTCAATCGGATGTCGGACGGAAAAGATATGAGCAGAAGAGTGAACAAAGGTCGAATTAAAGGAGGAATCAAGAAAACTAAAAGAGCAAAACGGCGTCGTACTGGGGCGAGGCGAGGGCTCGCTAGCCCCGGGGGACGCGTCGCCCTAGCGACGCAAGCCGGACGCTCGCCATCGCTAGGGCGATGCGTCGCCCTAGCGATGCAGGCTGAAAGCTCGCCATCGCTAGGGCGATGAGTCGCCCTAGTGACTGGGAAACTTCATTTTTATTTTTTTTCCACAAAAAACCCGAAACTTCCAAAATTCATAACTCTCATTCCTGAACTCCAATTTTGACAAACTTAGTCTCTATAGAAAGCTTGAGGGAAGCTCTATATCTTCCACGAAGGACATAAAAATCAATTTGACTCCTACGGGAGTTCATTTTCTGGTCAAAGATACTATCTTCTAATAATCATGCTAAAACCACAATATAAACTTGTAAAAATCATAACTTATTATTCCGAGATCAAAAAATTGCATACTTTATATCGAAATAAAGATCAAAACAAATCCTTCAACTTTTATGCGGAACATCAAAGCTCAATTAACCTCTAACTAGGTTAATTTCTCAGTCAAAGTTTCAACCATAATAAAAGTCAAATCTTTCAAACATAAACTTTGACTGATCATAACTTCCACTCCCGATATCGAAAAATTGCAAACTTTATAGCTACAGAAAGCTCTTAACGTAATCTACAAGTTTCCAGAAGACCATTTTATCCAATTTTGCCTAAATCAAAAGTCAACTTTCAAAGGCCAAAAAGTCAACTATTTTACAATTTTTCATATTTTCACTCTTTCTCTTTTTATTCATGATTTTCAACTTAATTTCAATCAACTCATCCACTTAATTTCATAAACCACACCAATCCACTCAAAACCCCAAAGATATCAAAATCAAATCATTTCTTTTCTTATCAATATCCTTTAATTTTAAGTCCTCTATTACATAATACATACGCAAAGCACTTCTTAAATTTTATTTTCATAATTCAAATTTTCACTCAAAGATCGGGGTCCAACATTTCTCCCCTCCTTAAAAGAATTTTGTCCTCGAAATTCATACTTACCTAAACTCCAAGTAACTCATTCTTGCATAAATTTCTTTCTAAACAAAGATGATCAAGCACTTTTTTTTTTACCAATTTCTTTCTAAAATCATAATCGATTACTTTTCTTATCTACGTTCCTCATCATATCTCTTCACAACATTTCACTTTTTGTATCTCATATCACCCATATCATCTCAAAGCACTATATCTATAACTCATTATTTCTTCATATATGGACACAAGTCAATGGTCCATTTCTTAAGGAACCCTAATATGGTTCACTCATCATTTAATCTTTACCATCACGTCATCTTTCTAAAAGTCATACTCTCATCTCACAGAAATACAAGCTATATCAATTTCTCCCAATTCATTATGCAATTCACATTTCAAGTTCCACAAACACATGTTTCTAATCAATCATATTTTTGACACCCAAATCGAACCAATCACTTGAATTCGTCAAATAGCCATGCACATCAATTTCAATTTCCTAAAGACAATCATACTTCTTATCATCAAAATCAAATAATCACTTAGCATATCCTCACTAATTCAATCTTATCCTCACACACTCTTATCAATCTTATATGCCTAGTTAAGATCCTAATACTGGGCTCTGATACCATAAATGTTGGGACCCGATTCGAAAAATTGGATCCCAACCGAGAAACGAAAAACGAAGGAGACGAAAACAAATGGAAGCGGAAATATCGCATCGAAATTTTAAAATCGGAAACAAATAGCGGAAGCCAATAGAAAACACTAACTCGAATCACAAAGCAAGCGGAAGCAAAGCAAATGCGAACTGAATACAAAATCGAAACGGAAGCAAATCAGAAAGCATAACAAATCGAACCAAACGAACGGATTTCGAAATGAAACGAAATACAAAGTACCAAAGCAAAACAAAGCGAAGCGGAATCGATACTTAACAAATGTCCAACATCCGTGCATAAATTAACTAAAGGAAGCGTCGCGTTGGAATTCCTTAGACTCAGACTATCCCGAAATCTGGTATTTTTTTTTCTTTTCTCATATACATTTATTACATCTTTAGGCAATCTCATTCAACTCATCCGAAAACATCTCGTTTTTATTTATTTTTCTTTTTCAACTTATCGAATGAAAATTCGGCAGCATAACGGCTGCCTTATGACTAACCCAAACCTGCAAAGTGTTCAAAACAACACTTCTATAATATCCAATCAATCACACAAATATCATAATCCCACCGGACCCTCCATCCGGAATCTCAGCAGAAACAAACGCAATCTTAATTCTAAAACATTCTCATAACTATAATACAATATACTGATCTCATAACTCAATCTCATTTCCAAATTCATACACAATTTCATATACAATACACTTTAATGGCATTGCAAGCCATTTACAATACCCAAAATATTCCAAATCTCAAAATTTACGTAACAATACAAACGATGCAAAAACGGACCAAACGTCTTCACATTCTTTCATCCGATCTCCTGCTCAAAACCTGGAGATGGGGATGAAGTAAAGTAGCTTCGAAGCTCGTGAATAACACATTTATAAAATGACAAATAAGCAGAAATCATTTCTTTCATAAACTTTTTGCCAAAAGGGTTAATTTTTCAACTTTGTAACTTTTCAAAACAGTTTTCTCAAACCTTTTAATTTTCTTTCGAGCTTTTCATAACAAAAGTCACTTTTTTTTTCTTGCTCAATTTTGTTTAAACATGAATGCAGACACAGAACAAATCAAAACATATAACATATCGAATGGTGCGGTTCGGTCCAAGCGAGCGTCTTGCACATTCCGCATAAGCGATCTGTCCTGGCCAGTGAGCAGAACTTACTACACTTTCATCGCAAAGCGGTCCGATTGTAGCCGTGAAGGAGTCCAAATCAGACTCCGTGCCACTAACGGGCGTAGAAAGAAGGCTATACGAATAGAGACATCGCTGACTCACCAAGGGACCTGACCAAACCCACTTAATCACATAACTCAAAACTGAAACTTTCAGATTGCCCGAAGGCACAAATCGAAAACTTGATTTTCATACTACATATATTCACAGTTCTACATAATTCATACAATTCAATCAAATCAAGCAATTCCATAAATTCAACAATTTGCATAATTTATCAATGCACTCATAACATATGATTTTTCAGAAATTTCTATGGATTTATTAAATCATTTCAAACAATGAATTTAAGCTTGTAATAATTTTCAAAAATCATTTAGAAACGAATAAAATACGAAAATCTTTTCTTTCACTTTCTTAAATTTTGAAAAGTCATATATACTTACAAATCAAAATATAAATATGCTACCACTTTCGAATTGATGCCAAAACTTGATCCTAGCTCCAATTTGATCCTTGCTTCTTTCCTTCTTTCAATTAAAATCGACCTAAGCCATAATCATTCAAATTCCACATCATAAATTGCATAATTCCCAAAATTAACTATTGGAAATTCATAATCATCATATTTCCAAGCTTTCTAAAATCAGAATTTCTAAAATCCCCAATTTCAAAAATTCGACCTAAACCAATACACTCAAATTCAATCTCATAAATAACTTAATTTTCAAAACTAACTTCACAATTCATCAATTCACACTAATTCCAAAATATCTAGATCCTCAATTTCAAAATTTCCCAAATCTTAAAATTGACCTAAATCAATTTATCCAAATTCAATACCATAAAATACAATTTCTTCAAAATTAACTTCATATATCATCAATCCATAGTATTTTCCATGATTCTACACTAACAATTTCCAAAACCCCAAATTATAAAATTTGGGCATAATCTAATTAAATTTTCATCCAAAATTAAATCAATTTCAACATGTATTCTCTAAAATTGATCATGGAATTAGTAAACCCACATCATTTCTAATGATTCTAAACCAAAAACTTATCAAAAACTCAAAATCCAAATTTTTTCCTTACCTCTTTTCTTCTTCATTTTCGAAATCTCTTGGTTCCCAAAGCAAGCTTCCTTCATTTTTCATCTTTTTCCTTTGAAACTAACTTAAAACTCATGCTTAAAGCTTGAAAAAATTGAAAATGGAGAGCTCTCTTCTTTCTCCATATCGATGCTTCTTCTTCACTTTCTCTCTCATTTCTTCTTCTTTTCTCTAGAATAATCGTTATTCTCTCTTCTCCAACGACATCCTCTGATTTTTAAGATGCCATGTCATTAAAATGAGGGGTAAATGACCCTTTTACCCTTACTCTTTAACTTAATTCAAAAATTGCCCCTAACTTCATTTATACATGCAGATCTGATTCGCACTATCAATTTGAAGGAATTTGTCCAAACGTCCTTCTCAAGAAATGTTCCTCTCAATCATACGAATCCAACGCCACTGAGTGCGCTCAATTCCGATCACTACGCCAAAAGTTATGCACAAAACAGTTCGGGTATATCCATATTCTAACACAGTTTCCATGTACGATTATTTCCGTCCAAAACTTCACATTCTTAATCCCAGAATTGAAACTTGATGTCTTCATAACAATTGTAGCGTTATGTCTCCAGTTTAATTCAAAACAAGAATCGCCTCATTTCGATTCCCAGATCAAAAGTTATGCTCAAAATACTCTTAGGTGTTCCTAATCCAAAAATTACACTCTAATCTGAACTTAAATTCAGAAATTAAAAGTCTTAGGGGCAAAATTGACATTTCATTTCTTCATATGATTTGTAGCCCCTTGTCTTATCTTTATTTCGCCTCAAGCATCACTTCAATCGGATCTCTACAGATCCCGAATTTCACAAAATACTGAACTATGTTCGGAAAATTTCCCGACTCACTTTGATTAAATTAATCACCATTAATTTAATCTCATAAAATTATAAATTCCCCATAAGGATGTAGGGAATTGTCTTAGGAATCCAACGCCGCAAGAATAAACTCAATCGGATGTCAGACAGAAAAGATATGAGCAAAAGAGTGAACAAAGGTCGAATTAGAGGAGGAATCAAGAAAACGAAAAGAGCAAAACGGCGTCGTACTGGGGCGAGGCGAGGGCTTGCTCGCCCTGGGCGATGCGTCGCCCTAGCGACGCTCGCCGGACGCTCGCCATCGCTAGGGCGATGAGTCGCCCTAGTGACTGGGAAACTTCATTTTTATTTTTTTTCCACAAAAAACCCGAAACTTCCAAAATTCATAACTCTCAATCTTGAGCTCCAGTTTTGACAAACTTAGTCTCTATAGAAAGCTTGAGGGAAGCTCTATATCTTCCACGAAGGACATAAAAATCAATTTGACTCCTACGGGAGTTCATTTTCCGGTCAAAGATACTATCCTCTAATAATCATGCTAAAACCACAATATAAACTTGTAAAAATCATAACTTATTATTCCAAGATCGAAAAATTGCATACTTTATATCGAAATAAAGATCAAAACAAATCCTTCAACTTTTATGCGGAACATCAAAGCTCAATTAACCTCTAACTAGGTTAATTTCTCAGTCAAAGTTTCAACCATAAAAAAGTCAAACCTTTCAAACATAAACTTTGACTGATCATAACTTCCACTCCCGATATCGAAAAATTGCAAACTTTATGGCTACAGAAAGCTCTTAACGTAATCTACAAGTTTCCAGAAGACCATTTTATCCAATTTTGCCTAAATCGAAAGTCAAATTTCAAAGGCCAAAAAGTCAACTATTTCACAATTTTTCATATTTTCACTCTCTCTTTTTATTCATGATTTTCAACTTAATTTCAATCAACTCATCCACTTAATTTCATAAACCACACCAATCCACTCAAAACCCCAAAGATATCAAAATCAAATCATTTCTTTTCTTATCAATATCTTTTAATTTTAAGTCCTCTATTACACAATACATACGCAAAGCACTTCTTAAATTTCATTTTCATAATTCAAATTTTCACTCAAAGATCGGGGTCCAACAATGTGCAACATAATAAAAATAATTATACTTACTTTGAAGTCTTCTTCCAACTACTTTATAAGTGAAATTGTTGTCAGTAATAAACTAAATAATATTTTTTGACCTAACTTCATTCACAACTTTATCAAATATTTCAAATAGAGTATCGACATTCCTAACAAGGCCAGATGCATCAATAGAATTCAAAAACATTATCCCTTTTACAAAGTAAACTAAAAAATTAATAATAGGCTTATGTACTCTATTAATCCAACCATCATACATAATTGAACACCCAAAAGTATCCCAAGTCCTTCTTTTTTCATCTAAATAGCTTTTAATTTCATGAATAGGGCTACTCAAAAGTTTACCTATGTAGTCATCAATTCAAAGAGCTTTGTATCCTAGATCGTAAAAGGCAATGGCATCTATCGTAAGCTAATAATAATAAGACTGAAAAATATTGAATGATATACTTAAATCATACCACCATCTGCCCATTGTCATATCCATATTATAAGTCGCATCTCTAGATTGTAAGGTATTATGGATTGAAGGCTAAGCTCCAAGAGTTGTTCGTTGTGCAAAAATATTGGACACTTGTCTTCTTCTTTTCCTAATATCAAATGCAACATTCCTTTCTTATTAGGTAGGAATACTATCACCTTCAACATTCTCACTATGATCCTAATGACCAATAAAAGAACTTCCAATACAAATTTTGTAAATCAATCTTTTTCTTCTATCCTTCTCATACTAATACTCTTTAAGCAAAGTCTTTATTTACCATTTCATATCATGACTTACTTTTTTACAAGGCTTCACATCACCTTTTACCCCAGTTAAATGCTTCTTTAATTTGTTGATTCCTCCACCTTTCAAATGGTTGTTACAAAACAAACAAATGTTATAATTCTTCTTTTAAGAACTAATCAACATAAGCCTAAGTTAGATCATTGAATCTTCCTAAAGTGGTTGAATTATCAGGAGCACTTAAAATTTATTCCATTTATCTGTAAAAATAAATGAAGACGTGTGTCAAAACTAAATTAATAAATTCATATTCAAAAATACAATTTTTCATATAATGATAATATCATTACATAACTATAAAATTCAATATTCAATTATAAGCATATTTAGATTGTACATAGACTCTATATTACATCTTTCTATATGATATCACACATTACAAAAATAACTTTTCTTTATGATAACACATATCGCTAAAATGATTTAACACTTACAATTTTACATTATTTTGACTGATTAGTATTCTCTAATAAATTCACATGTTATTTTCCACTACGTATTTAACTACCCATAAGATAAGATTAATATTTTTAATTTTATTTCCTAATGACAACAATAAATAATATAAAAATGCAAACATTTAATTTTCTTAACTTATTTACATATATTAAATCCTATATTTAAATTATTAATCATATGTTAAATGCTTATATACAAACAATAATTAGTAAATTTTATGTTTCATATAAATTAATTAACAATTTGATGAATTAAATTGGATGTCATTTTGTGATTATTAAAATAACAAATAATATGACATGTTCTTAAATTATATGCAATTCACAAATCACAATACTTAAATATTATTCCATAATTCATACACAATATTATTTTGATCTTATTTCTTCATAAATTCACAATGCCTAAATGTTATTGAAATCGAACTAATTCACACAAACAATTTCAAGTTTCAAACCCAAATTGCCTAATGCATATTTTATAAATCATTCACAAAACACATACGACAAAACCAAAACACAATACAATTGCAATTCAAAGTAGAAACAAGCAACTTAAAACATATGAAAAGAATCAAAAATTGCAATCAAGTTAGCGTAAGGTAAGGTTGGGTTGAATCAGGTCAATCTTAATCTAGATATGGAAATCCTAGGTTTCCATAATCTGCCCAACTATCAACCAAGTAGCAACGATGGTGGACTGGAGAAGAGCAACAACAATAGAATGGAAAGTGGAGACATGAAATGCCCCAACATATACCCTAGGGCCTTGCTTGGTTAGCATGGATTCTTACTTGAGAAAGTAATCTTTTTCATAAAATTTACATTATCATGTTTGGTTCATTTTTTTTTAGTAGTTAGGAAAGTAAAAACTTTCCCAATCTAGGGAAAGTAGTAGTACTTTACTTGGATTCTAAATCTCAATAACCCCTTAGTATTTAGATTACTTTCCTCAGGAATTTAATCTAAAAAATACACTAGCCAATTTAATCCTTCCTTTTCTGTCAACTCTACGACAACTCTTTTATAAAACCCTAACTCCTCTTCAACCAATGTTATGAATACCATACCAAACTTAGTATCGGATTGATTTAATAATTAAAAATATATAAAAAAAAATATTAGTTTATAAATAATAAATTTTAAATTATTTATTTTAAAAATAAAATATTTTATTAATACTTTATTAATATATATTTAAATAAATTTAAATAAAATAATTTTAAGTTTTATTTAATTTATAATTATTATTGGTAATAAAATATTTATTATTATTTTAAAACAAAAATAATAATTCACAATAATTATAAAACTTGAAATAAATAAAATAATTAATTAAAAAACTTTGAAAAAAAAGGGGGAAGGAGAGATAAGAGGGAGGGAGGGAAATTTTACAAATTTTTAAAAATTTTGAAAAAAAGTTGCCCTATTTTTTAAAATTTCCAATATCGACCGATATTTTGAATACCGGTTGATACTATTTAAAACGGGTCGGTACTAACTTGTATTTAAACCCGATACAACCCACCTTTTATTTCATACCAATTTTGGTCCGATACGTACTGGTATTCATAATACTATCTTCAACTATTCTTATTGTTCTCCCGTTAGTAGGATTTTGAATATTTTTGTTCAAAAGTTTCAATCGACAATCTTCAGGTTCATATTTTTTCTTATTTAACGATTTCAACTTTTATTCTGTTTGTAGGGATATAATTGGAAACACAAGTCAACATTAAGTTACATTCCATAAAATACTATTGCTTACCTGTAACACCCCACTCCCGAGTGACTCGAACCCGATATCGTTGGTGATATCCGAGTCCGTGCCCCGCAAGGGTGGCGTACTACATCAGTCGATTAAAACTCAGTATACATTTTTTTCTTTCCTTCACACACACATACACATTAACATATCTGAAGCAGTTTACACTCCATTCAATGGACTGGGGCCCTTTTCATAAATACAATTAACTCCAAATCTGTTGATTTTACAAAGCGGCTTAAGCAATAATACTAAAATCGAGAATAGAAATACACTAATGCGCATTTAAACCGATCCCGACTTCTTTCTTTTACTTGTATACAGTACTCCCGTGTCAAACGGGGTATTCTTCAAGACCTAAAAAATAGATGCAAATTTTGGGTGAGTTTTGTGAACTCAGTGAGTGACCATCATCGATGGTCCATCCAATCACATAACATATAACACATACTTTCATTTCCATTAAGTCACATTTCATATTCCCTATCATACCTCACATTCACATACAGTTTCATATTTTCATTATGTCGATACAATGTCATATTCAATATAATCAAATCGATCATTCAATCAAGCTTATCATTCCCATTCAACAAACAATGTCACATTCCCATTCAATACAGTGTTGCAGTCCCATTCAATACAAGTAATTCAACCAATCACATTCCGTACAATCAAATCAATCATGTTATGCATATGTGCATGAAACCCACTTTCCATTGAATTACTTTGTTGTGACCGAGTGTCTAAACCGTCCCGTCTATGGATATC
This sequence comes from Erythroxylum novogranatense, assembly GCA_029891385.1. Classification (NCBI taxonomy): domain Eukaryota; kingdom Viridiplantae; phylum Streptophyta; class Magnoliopsida; order Malpighiales; family Erythroxylaceae; genus Erythroxylum; species Erythroxylum novogranatense. Next base: position 86,266,035 of record CM057227.1, on the reverse strand, counting down.
GGGCTCATTGAAACCGCCCCATATAGGGCTCATTGTGAATCGTCCCATAAAGGGCTCATTATGGCTTGTCCCATAAAGGGCTCATTGTCGTTGAGCCTGAGGCTCTGAATCACTATCTGAGGACGATGCTCTTTACTCATTGTTGACTACTCTGGTCACAACTCTCATTATCTTTCATGTATTCATGTAGTGGAATATCTTATGCATATTTGCATGCACTCAGTCAATCATAGTTACTATCATCGGACTGTTGTCCGGCATTCGACATCAATTAAGAAGTCACATTTCATTTATGTGCAATTATGCATGCAAGACATTTTAACAATCTCAATATATACACTTAGGTCATCCCATTCACATTCAAGGAGAACTTCAATAACGCAATTTCAAATACATAATCAATCAGGACCTCCGTAGGAACCCATATTAATCACAATTAATAAAATAAATCAATACTCATTCAACATATAACAAAAGCAAATAACCAATAAATAAGACCATCTAGGTCTACTCACAGTATGCTCCAGATTTGCATTGGTTTCCAATTTCTGAAAACGCCTGACTGCGGACATTTATCCTGCACTACCAATTTATGCCATATACACACATTAATCACTTTGCATAAGAATTCTCATTTATGCACAAATATAGAATAAGGAAAATGCATGTTCATGATATTCCGGCCCTAATCCAAAATTTTCTCATAATAAAAATTCCATATAAAATTAGAAAGCTATAGCCACTGACAGCACCCAATTTGGACCTTAATCGGTCCAAAAATAAATAAAACAGTGATCACAGAACAATTACCCGGACCCACATCAATTTCCCGTATAAAAATTCCCAATTTCCTCCAAAATGAAATTCAATATGTTACAAATTCGATGCCTTAAGAATCAGGTCAATCGGACGTCGGACGGAAAAGAAATTGACAAAAGAAACAATTAGGTCACTTAATGTCAAATAATAAATAATAAAAAATAATATATATATATATATATATGCGCCTGCCTCGCGGGGGCGAGACGTCGCCCTCGCGAGGCCGACTCACCTCGCGACCGGGCCAACTTACCTCGCCTCGCGAGGGCGAGGCGTCGCCCACACGATCCGGCGAGGTTCTACCTCACTTCCTTCCCTTTTTTTCCTATTTTCAATCCGAATTTCCAACAACAATAATTCTTAGCACATAAATCAGAAAAATACAACCCATAGCTTGTTGGAAAGATCATGAAAAGCTCTACCATTCTCATGAAGACCATAAAAAACAATTTCACCCCTAATGGTGTCAAATATCCCATCAAAGCTACTGTCTACTCAAAACCTCTCAAACAGTGCAATACTTTGTAAATTCAGTAACTACTCATTTCCTCAGTCAAAAATAACATAATAAATATTCTCAGTAAGTTCACAATGTTATCTACAACTTTCATGAACAACCCAAAATCAAATTCACTTGCTAACTAAGTCAAACAATTCACCAAAGCATCAGCCCTCAGAATTTTCCCAATCTGAACAGCACATTTCACAACAGTATATCTCTTAGCAAAAATATCACCAAATTCACTACCTTATATACCTGAAAAGATAAGATCTCAAACTTCAATTTTCATGAAGAACTCAACATCCAATTCGATCTCTAACAATTTCAAAACTGTTATGTAAGTTTCTGCCATGATCAGCAATCCATGACCTAACTTAGGTTCAGTTCTTTTCAAAATCATAACTTCCAAATCTGATCTCCAAGAATTACATGCCATAAATCATTCTCAAGATAATTACTCCTCTACAACTTTTCAGAAGATCACTCATGCCAATTCAATTCACATAAATTGCTAAAATTGTTTCCAATCAGAAAGCTCACAAAATCGACAATTAGGCTAGGTTTCCACAAATGACAGAAAATCAGTCAAAATTTCACAATGCATAACTCCCAATATACTGATCGAAAAATTACAAGATCAGTGGCAATGGAAATCTAACAATGTAGGCTTCTACTCTCATGAAGACCATTTTCCCTAATTCCATATCAATTAATTTAGAAAAATCAACAAAGTAATCAGGTCATAACTGCGGGTACTGTTCACAAACACTAAAACAAAAACTTTCCATGTAAAATTTCAACCTTCTAGCATTACCATTTAACAACACCTATTTCACACAAAATTGTAGCCAACATCTCAAAGTTTAAATGGCCACAAACCGCACCTCATTTGAATTCCTACACAATTAGTTATGCTAACAATAGTACAATCAGTGAAAACCCTAATTTTCCAGATTTGGTGTTAACCTTAGTTCTATCATTTCTGATGCCATTAACACATCATTAAACATCCAAATGAACACAAATCAGTTCTTATACCATTTATACATGTACTAGGGCTAATATAAAAAAAAATTTGCAGAACATAACTCTTTCTTTCCAAGTAAAATCAATCATCAATATGTCATCACTAATCAAACTAAAACCACTTCTAACATACTACTTTCAATTCATAATTCAACCTAACCTTATACCCATTAATTCAAACCATTATAGTCATTAATTTAAGGCATCAATAATCATAATAAATGTACCAAACCTCCCATTAATTACTCCTAACTACCATGGCATTCAATTTCTATATCAAATCATAAAGAAAGCTTAACAACAAAACTTACCTATTAGCTTTTCCAACCTTGAATTCCTTTCACTTCTTTACTTTCTAAACCTCACACAAGGAGTTTATTATCATGAGAGGAAGGTGGTTTAATTGCATGAAGGCAAACTCTTGAGTTTGGAGGAAGTAGAACTTAAAAGAGAAGAAAATCGATGGAGGCATGCCAAAAGGGAGGAGGTTTCGGATGCTTTGGTTTTTTTAAAAGCAACAACTCATCTTTTCATCCCTTTATAAAGAAGTCACCGAAATTGCATGGATAACAATGCATTAAATGAAGGAACAAATGGCAATTGGAGGAGAATATAAGGAAAAGTCAAAAGATTTCAAATATTATACTTTAATCACTTTAATCAATAAATATCAAACTTATACACCCACAATTTCGGTTACTACATGGTTTAAGGGTCTACTTTAGGGTCCCACCAAAATATGCAAGAGTTTTAAGATCAAATAACAGTAGAAATTCAACCGGTTCACCACTTGGCGATTTTTTTCCGGTCTGAGAATTTTCTCCGGAAAATTCTAGAAAAATTTCTATAATTCCAGTAAAATAGAAAACAATTTATGGCGCACTTAGAATAATTTTTCAAACCCATTAACCACGTTAATCCCAATAAAATTTTCTTAGGCACGTAAACAGGGAATATCATGTATGCATGCACAGTAATTTCATGTGCACAATTGTGACTATGTAGCAATCCTATTATGCATGAGCAGTCCCATGAAATCCCAATCTAGCACATCCTATGCCTACTTACTATTCTACCCTTCCAGTAGGGGGTGGGATGTTACAATTCCCCCCTCCTTATAAAAATTTCGTCCTCAAAATTCTCAGTCAACGATTCACTATGACAGTATCAAATGTTGATACAAATTCCATACATTTTTCCATTCAAGATTACAGTAACCACATTCAGTCAGTTATCCAGCCCCTTATTTGGCCAATTCATTAACACTCATCACAATAGACGAAGTTAACAAAGCTGTCAGTTGGTGACCTTATTATCATACTATTTCACTTGCCATTTTCGGAGTAGCCATTAACTTTGGTTCCGATGCTATGACTCAATTCCTTATTTCCGAACCCGTTATCAATCCAATACTTTTTCTCTAGTAACATGCAGACTAATACGTATTCCAGACATCCTTTCAAGGTGATACATATCATAACCTCCTTTACCTCATTCCTCACATTCCTTTGGTACCAATACAATGACATTTAGTTCCATTTCACTATAACCAGTGATACTTTACCTAATGCAGTCATTCTTTATATCCCACCAACTCTTTGTTCAAATTCAATTCTCCTTAGACAATTTACTGTTCTAAAGTGTTAACGCACTTTATTCGGATATGCACTTTACTCTAGTTCATTTGTCCGATCCTGATCTACTTCAGCTAACCCATGCAGTTTTCCTAAGTCCTGTCCTTTGTTTTACCCCTCACAGTCTCAAATCCATTATGGTCTTTGACTCTTGTTAGGCCCTGTGCGGTGTAGCAGTATATCCCCACAGTAAAATCAGGACTCTGTAACACGATCATAATCAAGCATTTTTCCTATTGAACATTAACACCTATAAGCACTTGAATCAATAATCACTTCATTCTATACACATAGTTATTCAATTTCACTTTTCGCATATACTTACTAGAATGTCGAGCTTCGACTATTCACTTTCTTGTTCTGTCACTTTTTATCGGGTAAACAACTTCTTCTTTGACTCCTCATGAGACTTACCACTTTAACTCCTGCACTCTTACCTTTCTTACCTCTATCCAGTATCCCTAGATCTACAACTTCAATTTTCCAGAAACACTTCACAATTACCCATAAACTACTTGACATTCTTTGAAAATCCCAATATCTGTAATTGATCTGTTCATTGCAGCATTATCTGTTCACTATTTGAGCTTAGTAGTCAGAATTGTCTGTTTATCTCAGTAGTCATTTATGCCCGTCTTTTTCCTCAAATAAGCACAGTGTATCCTTATAGGAACCTAAAGTCTCCAAGGCTTTAAACAATTTCGATCATAGAACCAATACCATTTATCAAAATCAATTCAATTTATCTTATACCGTTTTAACATATTGTCTCATTTCATCACACACTGCCCACTCTCCAAGGATATGCTTATCATCAGTATCAAATTCCTCAATTATTCATAAAGTTCTTTTTACTTTTCAATGTTCAACACTTTCAAGCACATTCCGTCTATAATCATAGTCATTACCATTTGCTTACCTCGCATAATTCCCTATTAGGGTTTTGTTGACTTTCCTATATATCATTCAACCCCCTTTATATATATATATATATATAACACTACATCACGTCATTGTCAGTTTTCCTTTAGGACTTTTTGTCTCTATTCATTTTCTCTTTTCAATTGATTTTCTGTCATCCACATCGATGTATGCCAATACCTAGTCATCGGTACTTGGACCTCCATAAATTTCACTTCATTTGAGTATTTCACTTCACAGTTCGGGACTATTTTATTCTTAGTTTCAAATCTAGATTTTCCAACAGTTTTACATTACATATAGAGCTCTATTCACTTCACATTGCAATAAAATCATCTCAAATTAAAATTTCACTCATGTTATTGGATACTTTACATTTCCATATACACAATGCAGATAACCTCAGTAGTATATTTCTCACTTGTTATGCCTAAATCTCCTCTTGAGATATGACTCAATTTCACTTTTAATTTTGTCCATACCTCTTTCTATTTGACCATTAGTCTTGTTACCATCTTTATACTGTTCACGAAAGTCTCATCAACCAATTATTATCCCTAATTACTTTTCAATCATTCTTCACCATACGCACTATCTCAACCAGAACAATTTTATGCCATAATTTAAAAGATCAGAACATTCCTTGCACTAAGGTTCCATGTGACAGTCACATAAACATTTTCTTCAACACTTATTTAGTAATCTACACCTCACCAGAACTTATTTCATCTTACCCAGAGCCAATTAGTAACCTATACAATTCAGACTTCCATAAAACTCCTTTCTATATATACTGATCCTCAAATAGAGGACTGATGCCATAATTATTTTTCATTTCCTCTCATAAAGGTACACTCAGTCCTCCTATGTCTTACTTTAACCCAGTATAAACTTTACACTTATAGCCACTCTAATCATTCACCGATCATCTCCTCTATGATTTTCCATGTATCGTTCACATACGTTTCATTAATCATGATCAACTTTACTGTCCAATAGATACTCCCAACGGTAAATCGACTTAAATTTGACAACTCTTTTCATATATCGCTATCATTGTCTCATCATTTTTTCTTCATTTCCCCAATTTCATCCTCATATTATTCATGTGTCAGCTTGACTTTTTTAAGGTCATATCCATTTGGCTTATACAATATCATCTCCTTATTGTTACGTATCTCTTTATTTTCCTCAAACAATCTATGATAGGGCATTCCCAAAACACAACAAAATCATCGTTACAGCTCCACTGTATCTCTATCTATTTACCCATTCATTTACCATTTCTGTGATACATCTTTTCAACCAAATCCAGAATCTCCCGATATACAATCAGTAGAAATTGTCAATCTGTCTTTTTCCCTTACGATCTTATTATACTGATTTCTAAACGCTTAGCACAATATTCACATAACCATTTCAGTCTCAAGCTTATGCGGTCCAGATCATAACCATTTCACGAATTTATTTTAGTTTATCTGTACACTTTTATCTCACCCTTTCTACTTTTTTTTTCACTCTACTAGGCACTAGGCACTAGGCACCTTGCTCTTTCAGTTCTTTCAGTCCGAAGTAGACCGTTACAGTATAACCTTGTTCTTAGTACAATCTCGCTATCATCATTTGCCTATAATATCTACTGATATCTAACACGAATGCAGTGAATCAAAATATGCCTGATCGGACCATCTACACTTACTCCGGTCCAATATTTCTCATTTCATGACATATACAGTTGGAGTTGTAATTACCTAACCATCCCGAACTTTTAATCACACTTAGGTCTACTATAACTGGTATACTTCCCATATCTCTAGTGGACCTCTCCCAGTTCTAGACATATTCATTTTTCTATCACCACAATATTACCATTTTAATCCTAGAATTCATTGATATCAATTCTTTCTTTATTCCGTCTAGACCAACACAGTCATTCTAACCATAGTACAATATTAACCTCCTTATCCATTTTTCCTTTTTCCTAATTGTTTATACACTTTCAGGGGTTCACCCTCTAACACAGTCTCACTTTTCTCTCACTTAGTTACTTGACACGTACACACACGTAGGATTTCTACCCGTGTGACTCAAACTAGGGATCAGTTGCCACGGTCTGCAATAACACGACTCAAATGCATGCACCCTATGTTTCAGACTGTGCCCAGATACATTACGTACTACTGGGCTCTGATACCACCTAAATGTAACACCCCACTCCCGAGTGACCCGAACCCGATATCGTTGGTGATATCCGAGTCCGTGCCCCGCGAGGGTGGCGTACTACATCAGTCGATTAAAACTCAGTGTACTTTTTTTTTTCTTTCCTTCACACACACATACACATTAACATATATGGAAACAGTTTACACACACCATTCAATGGACTCGGGGCCCTTTTCATAAATACAATTAACTCCAGTCTGTTGATTTTACAAACCGGCTTAAGCAATATCTGAAAATCGAGAATAGAAATACACTAATGCAGGCATAAACCGATCCCGACTTCTTTCTTTTACTTGATCTGATACTCCGTGTCAAACGGGTATTCTTCAAGACCGAAAAATATATGCAAATTTTGGGTGTGTTTTGTGAACTCAGTGAGTGACCATCATCGATGGTCCATCCAATCACATAACATATAACACATACTTTCATTTCCATTAAGTCACATTTCATATTCCCTATCACACCTCACATTCACATACAGTTTCATATTTTCATTATGTCGATACAATGTCATATTCAATATAATCAAATCGATCATTCAATCAAGTTTATCATTCCCATTCAACACACAATGTCACATTCCCATTCAATACAGTGTTGCGGTCCCATTTAATACAAGTAATTCAACCAATCACATTCCGTACAATCAAATCAATCATGTTATGCATATGTGCATGAAACCCACTTTCCATTGAATTACTTTGTTGTGACCGAGTGTCTAAACTGTCCCGTACCCATGGATATCGGGCTCATTGAAACTGTCCCATATAGGGCTCATTGTGAACTGTCCCATAAAGGGCTCATTGTAAACTGTCCCATAAAGGGCTCATTGTCGTTGAGCCTGAGGCTCTGAATCAGTATCTGAGGACGAAGCTCTTTACTCATTGTTGACTACTCTGGTCACAACTCTCATTATCTTTCATGTATTCATGCAGTGGAATGTCTTATGCATATTTGCATGAACTCAGTCAATCATAATTACTATCATCGGACCGTAGTCCGGCATTCGACATCAATTAAGAAGTCACATTTCATTTATGTGCAATTATGCATGCAAGACATTTTAACAATCTCAATATATACACTTAGGTCATCCCATTCACATTCAAGGAGCACTTCAATAACGCAATTTCAAATACATAATCAATCACCGGACCTCCTGTCCGGAACCCATATTTAATCACAATTAATAAAATAAATCAATACTCATTCAACATATAACAAAAGCAAATAACCAATAAATAAGACCATCTAGGTCTACTCACAGTACGCTCCAGATTTGCATTGGTTTCCAATTTCTGAAAACGCCTGACTGCGGACATTTATCCTGCACTACCAATTTATGCCATATACACACATTAATCACTTTGCATAAGAATTCTCATTTATGCACAAATATAGAATAAGGAAAATGCATGTTCATGATATTCCCGGCCCTAATCCAAAATTTTCCCATAATAAAAATTCCATCTAAAATTAGAAAGCTATAGCCACTGACAGCACCCAATTTGGACCTCAATCGGTCCAAAAATAAATAAAACAGTGATCACAGAACAATTACCCGGACCCACATCAATTTCCCGTCTAAAAATTCCCAATTTCCTCCAAAATGAAATTCAATATGTTATAAATCCGATGCCTTAAGAATCAGGTCAATCGGACGTCGGACGGAAAAGAAATTGACAAAAGAAACAATTAGGTCACTTAATGCCAAATAATAAAAAATAAAAAATAATAATATATATATATATATCTTTGCCTCATGGGCGAGGCGTCGCCCTCATGAGGCCGACTCACTCGCTTCGTCATGAGGCGAGGCGTCGCCTCGCGATCAGACCACTTACCTCGCCTCATGAGGGCGAGGCGTCGCCCACGCGATCCGGCGAGGTTCTACCTCACTTCCTTCCCTTTTTTTTCTTATTTCCAATCCAAATTTTCAACAACAATAATTCTTAGCACATAAATCAGAAAAATACAACCCATAGCTTGTTGGAAAGATCATGAAAAGCTCTACCATTCTCATGAAGACCATAAAAAACAATTTCACCCCTAATGGTGTCAAATATCCCATCAAAGCTACTGTCTACTCAAAACCTCTCAAACAGTGCAATACTTTGTAAATTCAGTAACTACTCATTTCCTCAGTCAAAAATAACATAATAAATATTCTCAGTAAGTTCACAATGTTATCTACAACTTTCATGAACAACCCAAAATCAAATTCACTTGCTAACTAAGTCAAACAATTCACCAAAGCATCAGCCCTCAGAATTTTCCCAATCTGAACAGCACATTTCACAACAGTATATCTCTTAGCACAAATATCACCAAATTCACTAACTTATATACCTGAAAAGATAAGATCTCAAACTTCAATTTTCATGAAGAACTCAACATCCAATTCGATCTCTAACAATTTCAAAACTGTTATGTAAGTTTCTGCCATGATCAGCAATCCATGACCTAACTTAGGTTCAGTTCTTTTCAAAATCATAACTTCCAAATCTGATCTCCAAGAATTACATGCCATAAATCATTCTCAAGATAATTCCTTCCTATACAACTTTTTAGAAGATCACTCATGCCAATTCAATTCACATAAATTGCTAAAATTGTTTCCAATCAGAAAGCTCACAAAATCGACAATTAGGCTAGGTTTCCACAAATGACAGAAAATCAGTCAACATTTCACAATGCATAACTCCCAATATACTGATCTAAAAATTACAAGATCAGTGGCAATGGAAATCTAACAATGTAGGCTTCAACTCTCATGAAGACCATTTTCCCTAATTCCATATCAATTAATTTAGAAAAATCAACAAAGTAATCAGGTCATAACTACGGGTACTGTTCACAAACACTAAAACAAAAACTTTCCATGTAAAAATTCAACCTTCTAGAATTACCATTTAACAACACCTATTTCACACAAAATTGTAGCCAACATCTCAAAGTTTAAGTGTCCACAAACCGCACCTCATTTACATTCTTACACAATTAGTTATGATAACAACAGTACAATCAGTGAAAACCCTAATTTTCCAGATTTGGTGTTAACCTTAGTTCTATCATTTCCAATGCCATTAACACATCATTAAACATACAAATGAACACAAATCAGTTCTTATACCATTTATACATGTACTAGGGCTAATATACAAAAAAATTTGCAGCACATAACTCTTTCTTTCCAAGTAAAATCAATCATCAATATGCCATCACTAATCAAACTAAAACCACTTCTAACATACTACTTTCAATTCATAATTCAACCTAACCTTATACCCATTAATTCAAACCATTATAGTCATTAATTTAAGGCATCAATAATCATAATAAATATACCAAACCTCCCATTAATTACTCCTAACTACCATGGCATTCAATTTCTAAATCAAATCATAAAGAAAGCTTAACAACAAAACTTACCTATTAGCTTTTCCAACCTTGAATTCCTTTCACTTCTTTACTTTCTAAACCTCACACAAGGAGTTTATTATCATGAGAGGAAGGTGGTTTAATTGCATGAAGGGAAACTCTTGAGTTTGGAGGAAGTAGAACTTAAAAGAGAAGAAAATCGATGGAGGCATGCCAAAAGGGAGGAGGTTTCGGATGCTTTGGTTGTTTTTAAAAGCAACAACTCATCTTGTCATCCCTTTATAAAGAAGTCACCGAAAATGCATGGATAACAATGCATTAAATGAAGGAACACATGGCAATTGGAGGAGAATATAAGGAAAAGTCAAAAGATTTCAAATATTATACTTTAATCACTTTAATCAATAAATATCCAACTTATACACCCACAATTTTGGTTACTACATGGTTTAAGGGTCTACTTTAGGGTCCCACCAAAATATGCAAGAGTTTTAAGATCAAATAACAGTAAAAATTCAACCGGTTCACCACTTGGTGATTTTTTTCCGGTCCGAGAATTTTCTCCGGAAAATTCCAAAACAATTCCTATAATTCCAGTAAAATAGAAAACAATTTATGGCGCACTTAGAATAATTTTTCAAACTCATTAACCACGTTAATCCCAATAAAATTGTCTTAGGCACGTAAACCGGGAATATCATGTATGCATGCACAGTAATTTCATGTGCACAATTGTGACTATGTAGCAATCCTATTATGCATGAGCAATCCCATGAAATCCCAATCTAGCACATCCTATACCTATTTACTATTCTACCCTTCCAGTAGGGGGTGGGATGTTACATTACCAAACACTATAATAAGAATCCACCTAACTTTCCCATTAAAATTCTTATAGGTATCTAAACATATGAATATCTTTACTTTCTATAGATTTATTTTCCAAGGAATCATATTCCGAATTCACTTGGCCTAGAAGTATTATAGCATGTCTAGGTTGTATTAAAAAGTGAACATAATGAATTAAGTACATCTAAGTATAGTAAGAGATATAGTGGTACTTAATGTAAAAGACAAGGGTAAATGGATAATTGGTTCGCTTCGGCATGGACATACATACTTAGACGTGAAATATGTATGGACATTTTTATTTGCTTTTATTTATGAATGTGATGCGAGGGGAATCGATAAAAAAAGTATTCCATAAATAAATGAGATATTTTTGGTTAAATTAGATGTATTTTTGTGTTACTCTCTCATGATAAGACCAAAGTTAGTTGATTTGGGATGTGTACCTCATTGAATGGATAGGTTCCACTAACTAGATTTCTATAATTTGGACATATCTTGGCCTGTAGACCTCCAAATTAGACACTTTTATTTGGAGATTAACCTAGAGACATAGGTCTAAAACCTTTATGAAGGTATTGAAATCTGATTCTACCTCTAAGAGTTTTGAATTCTATTTTGAAGTTAAGTTCTGGCTATTATCCTTATTTTCGAATAGCCTCTAACTTTTGGGGTATAACTCCCAATATAATTAACCAAAATGGATGAAATTTATGCCATTAAAAACTTAGGACATAGGGGAATGGAATAAATTGATAAGATTATAGGCCAATGTGGGAATTAAAGGAATAAGAAGGACCAATGTGCAATTTTCCTAAAGTCAACTCATGGAACAATAAGATTAAAGAATGTGTGTCCAATAAAATTGTAACACATGATCCAATATAATTGTAACACGTGGTCTAATGGGATTGTAACACATGGTCCAATATGATTGTGAAATATGGTCAAATGGGATTGAAACATATGTCTAAGACTAGAAAATTCATAAAAAGGCATATGAAGGTGGACAACACATTGATGGCTTAACTTTAGATTTTTCTCCTCTCCATTTCACATTCTTCATACCATCATTTTTCACCTAATAGTTCAAGCAAAGCCAAAGAGGAAGGGAAGGAAAAGCATTAGAAGAATTACTTTGCCAATTTTAAGATTTGGGACTTCACTTAGTTGATTTATGTATTTGTGTATGTTTGAATGGATATAAAGATTCATTTGGATGTGGAATAGTTTCTGGGATGATACTTTGGTGCTATTTTAATGTTATCTTGTATAGAATTGGTTGAATAGGACAAGAGATTATAATGTAGGAGAATTTTGATTAGGGTTTGTTGAACTAGTGACATTGTTTGAGTCATAACTCATCTTACTGACCTCTAAGTTAAGTTATTTTAGTTGAATACGAAACCTAAAACATAGAACTAAAAGTCTCTAGACAGACTCTGACTTAATTTTGGCTTTATGACCTTGAAAATGGAGATCCAAAATGGTGACTTGATGATGCCCCTATTTTGGAGCAGCTTGTGATATTTAGTTTATATCTCATGAGTTAGGGGTCTGAATGACCTGATTGTTAGTCCTATAGAAACTAGAGACATAGAGGAAAAAATGTATAGGTGCCTTGATACCTATTTTTGACGTTTTCTATATGCATATTAAAGAACAACTAGTGGCATGAATGGAGAGAGTGTCTGTCACGACCGTGACATTATTTTTGTTTCCGATTTCTACCGCATCTTATCCAAACCTTTATGAATGCATATGAAAATTTTCAAACACCTATAAATAAATGAAATAGGACTTACCATATGTGATTTGGGTGATTGAACATTGGACATTAAGATTGAGCATAATACATTCCCAAGAAAACTTACATATACATAAATGATTTGTAAGCATATTTATCACTCATATATATATAGTATAATTATACAAGTGTGATTTTGACACCTTTCTAATGGTGATAATTTATTACTTGCATATATGAACACGTATATAGATTTTATAACTTGAAATGTATATCATATGACTTGTCAATATATAAATTGTGAAATTGGCAAAGGGTTAAAGGAAACGTTACAATGCCTGCCCTATTGTCTTAATGGTGGATAGATGGGCATGCTTATAAGGATACAATGTAGCTACTACATTGGTGTCTTCATTTTGGGACAATAATGTCTCCATAGTTTGATGCCTTCAAGTATCCATAGTTTGATGCCTTCGAGTATTCACAGTTTGATACTTTCGAGTACCATAGTTTGATACTTTCAAGTATCCATAGTCTGATATCTTTGGATATGCACAACACCTGTTATCCACGCCCATAGAAAATGTGCAGGGTTAACACAACTTAACAGTCATAAATAAGAAATACAACATGACAACATGAATAATTGGTATTGATGAGCATTTATATTACTTGTAACGATGAACTATGATGATGTTTAATTATATTGATTCATATCAATGAACATTAAATATCAATGCTTAGCTTATAAATGTACATTTTCGATATATGGATAATATATTGAAGCATATTTGCATTATGTACTTTACTTAAGTATGACATCATTGTTTATATGAGTATTGAATATCAATGTTTAGTTTATGACTGTGAATTTATGGTACATAAGTTGTGATATTTTTGAATGTGTGTGCTTGACGGATTACTACTATGAGTAGTCATCTAAACTAAGTATTTTTCTCCACTAAGCTTTCAAGATTAGCACGGGTGTTAATCCATATAGGTCTAAGTCATAGGAGTGAGGTACAAGGATTGAGGCCAACAGATAGAAGAAAAAGTACTTTTGGAATATGTTTTTAGTTACAGATGATTACATGTAATGAAGAAAGGAAATTGTATGTTTTATTTTAGATTACCATGTAAATGTAAAGATGTATTTCTACTATTAAATGATAATGTTAAGCATTGGGGAGTTTTGTAATATGTATTTTTGCAGCATTGAATAGAATTGTATACTTTGAATGCGTGTACAGGAATTTGGTTGTTATATGTGTGGATGGTTGTAGGTTCTGTATAGTGGGCGTTACAAGACAATTGAGAACCTGCAATAGTGGAGAGAGTAGGCTTGGGCAGGCAGTCCAACTAGAGGTGTTGGAACCTTATTGCAGCATGTAGCATTGAACTTGGGCAATGAAATGTGGCGCAATGGTAGTGGATAGTGTGCGGTGGCACAATGACAGTAGGTCACTGGTGACAAGACTAAAAAAATTGGTGATTTAAAGAGTGAAGAATGAAGATGTTTGGAGAGGAGAGAAAGAGATAAAGTGAGTCTGTGAATGAGTATCTGCAACTATGCACTTTGGTGTTTATATTGTTAGTTTTTTTTTTTTTGAAATTTAGTCTTATAGGTACTGACCAGTACAGTACAAAATTCATACCCTTGATATAGAATGAGCATTAGATGGTCTAAAGTGCCGACCAAAAAATGGTACAAAATTTATATCTATGACACATAATGGGAGCCAAATTGGTAGACCAGTGCTAGCATCAGCATCATATGATTCGAACTCTTTTTATATCTTCCAAATTTTATTCACTACTTTGTAAATTTTTTATAAATTAAATAATATTAATAAAAGAAATAAGAGAATTACAAGTCGAGGTGAGTAAATTCACCAGTCAACCAAAAAAAACGACACCATTCAACACTAAAACAAGCTCACAAAACAACAACGTTCCAAGGTAAAACATAAAGATATATCGTTGATACCTTATTGGGAAAACAACCTAAACATAAACATTCAAACATTCTTTCTTCCCCTGATTAAGGTTGGAGATATCTGCACTCACCACCATCTTGAGACATCAAGGGAGAGCTTGGAGACAATCAGTTGGGAAATCCAAACAAAGGTAAATAGATATTCCTTATCATGTTTCTCTTCTTCATGATTGACACTTAAGAATGATCTATACAAAAAGATTGAACTTTTTTTCCCTGTCTCTTCATGTACCATATCCTCGATTGAGTGTCCCTGACATCGTTCCCAGCACTGATGGTGCTTCCATTCTGTCACCAGAGAGGTAAGTCTCCCTTTCATTGCTTTCCATATTATCAAGGAATGTAAGCTTTGAAGAACTGCCTACTACTTTTGTTATGCATCTTTCTCTATATTCTCCATAAATTGGCTAATTAGGTTGAGCACTCCTTGATAGAACTAGAGTAAATTAATTATTCTCTAACTTTAGCAAAAACACATTCCCTTACCTGTTGTGAATTTCTATTGATGTTGTGGAATCTACGTATGTTCCTTTCTATCCATATTTCCTTAATGCAATTCGCAAAGGAAATTAGGCAAATAATAGAGCTAGGGTGGGAAACGGGCTTCAGTCTGATTAACCATGGCAGTATCTTTATGAATTGGATTGTGCTTAGGGAACCCAAACATTTTTGTCTTATCCAAGACCAAATGTCTCTAGAGAAGGGACACTCAAAGAATGGATGGCCCCTATTCTCTTGTCCTGAGTTACACAAGACACAAATCTCAATGCAATTTAGGAAAGAGAGCCTATCCATTGTACTAATCTTGTTTACGATAGTGAGCTATAAGATGAATGAGGAGCTAGGAAATAGCTCTTTACTCCAGACCTCTTCACACCAATCCATTTTGACATTTCTCTGTAATAGCCATTTTTTACAACTTTTTGTTGTAAACAGACCTTGTGAGTGGTTTATCCAAATATATCTATCATATATCAATAAGTTAGGGGAGTAGTTGGGTTGTAAGTAGTGAATTTCTCTCATGGATTCCAACCACTCACCCTCCCTAGTAAAGACCTTAACCTTAACAGTAGAGGGAAGGAGGCTCAGTGATTGAATGGCAATCTGATTCCTAAATAATTGTTCCTTTCCTATCCAATCATCATACCAAAAACTAGCCCTTACTCCATCCCTTACCTGACATGAAATTCCAGAAACCAATTCCTCATTTATCTTCAACAGTTGGGATAGAAACCAAGAGTGGGAGATCTTGGGATTAACAGAGATTAACAGACCATATACTCTGACCTTTTAGGACATAAACATGAAACCATTTTACTCATAGGGTGTCATCTCCCTGCAGGATTGACCAGAATTTCTTCATCAAGAGAGCTTTATTAAAAGATTTAATAGGAATAACTCTAACGTGTCCCTCTAGTTTATGTTTGTGAACATTAATCCAGTTTACCTGGGTATATCCTAGATTAGGGACACCTCCTCCCTATAAAAATTTTTGCATTAAGTTCTTAATAAATTCCCTTGTAAGTACCATATTTGTAGCATCCCGTTATCCCATCTTAAGGGTTAGAACCCTAGAATAGTGTATATGAGAGTTATTGAGAAATTAGACAGTGCATTTCATGCTCATGCATATTATAGCATACACATACACTTGAATTGTGAATTGTTGCACATTAAAATGATTGTACATGCATTCATTGACATTTTTCTAATATAACTGAGTTATAAATATGATAGTATTGAGAACTGTGGTTTTATATGTGTTGAAAATTGATTTGGAAAGTATATGCATTTATTTATATTTTTGTTGGAATTTAGGAAATTTTTGAAATTTTGGGTAATTTTGGACTAAGAAAAATGTCAAATGACAAGACAACTGATAAATGGTAGTAGGATTTATTGTCCAATGACAATGGAAATTTTGTTAAATGATTTTAGGATTTATTGACTAATGTCATTGAAAATTGAGAGACAATTGGATTAGAAATTGGAGATAGATAGATTGGTTTTTAATAAGGGTCCAAATAGGACCATAGGAAGGTGACAAGTGGCAGTGAAAAGTGTCACTACCATTTACCACTCCTCTCTCTCATGATTCTTTCACTTGAAAGACTAAGTTAATTGCTTTGTCTTTTATTTCTACTCTTGTCCTCATCTTTTTGGTGGCATTCTCTTCGTCTTCATGAATTTTGATTCACCAAACCTTCATCAATGTTACACCATGCTTTCATCTATCAATTGCTACCTCCATCAGCTCTTTCATTTGTCACTCAAAACATATCCCTACCAACTTTAGAAGATGAAGATCATATGATGCTTAGGAGCTAGGGCTAAGTGTTATTTTTGACGATTTGAAGCTAAATCAAGTAAGTTATGCTTTAAATATCATGGGTATGGTTAAATGACGCTAGAATGATGAATAAATTAAGATTGATGACTTGATTATGCAATGTTTATGTATGTTTCGTGGGTGATGAAAAGTTTATGTAAATGTCTTGCTTTTGTATATATATGATGATTAATAATTCATATATTGTTATAGATATGTTTTTGAGGTAGAATGAACATCATAATGGTGTTAGGATGAGTGTAGAAAATTGATGATGAATGGGTACACCTATATGTTCTATTTTTGGTTAATGATCAAATCTATATCATGATTTGTTTGTGAATGATATTGTAACAGCCCATCACCGATGGTAAGGTTATTGGTAAATTGGGACTGGGTAGGATTGCATACTGCATTTTACTGATTGAATATTCATTGACCTCTAATTATAGAGGAATGAATTAATTGCACATGCATTGATAGGTACATGCATTCATGGCATTTTCTGGCATTTAATTGTGATCCTAAATTGATTTGTAAATTTTCGAGATAATTAGGTTTAATTGTGATTTATTGGAAATTATGGCATTATTGGGTTTGTATAGTTGAATTGGAGTGAGAATTGAATTTTAGGGATTTGAAAATTTAAATTTGGAGTATAGGATCTAGTGTCTTATATTTTTGAAGATTTATAGGAATTTTTCTGGAATTTTTAGAGTTATGGGTCCGGACCGGGAAAATTGACTTAAACACTGATGAATTAGATTCCGGTTCCGAAATTGATGGGTAAATGGCATGGAAAATTTTGATTTGTGAGTTTAGGAATTTTTATGATAGGCCATTGAAATTTAGAGACTGAAATTTAATGGATTTGAGGACTTGTATTTGATGAGCTATAGGTTATAAATCAACCCTTTATATATAGTATGTTTTGAAATTAGAAAGTTTCTCTCATAGGGCAAAATCCTTCTTCTCTTTGTTGGTAATTTCCGATTCCTCCTTTTGGTGTGAGCCTTCGATCGTTGCTTGTTTTCTTCCCTTTGGTGTGAGCTTAGCTGGATCCTTGAGAGAATGAAGTTTGGTGAGTGTTAAGGGTTCATCGTGGTTGTGGGAGAAAGGAGAAAGAGTTGGTGATTTTCAGAGATTTGGGATTTTGAGTTTCGATCGGTAAGTTATTGGCTTTAATGTTGTTATTATTATTGTTTGATGCATTTATGGTATGTATTGTGTAAGAAATGGGTAGTTGAAAGTGATTAATGCTGGATTTTTTTGAGAGAGAAAGGATGAAAAATGGACCGGAGAAGACGATGTAGCCTACGCGTCGCGACGTCTGTAAGACGCCTCGCCGCGGCGAGCTAGGATGGGTCGTTGCCACGACGAGCGGGGCGAGACATCGCGGTGGGCGTAAAATTTTACGCCGCGACGCGTCTCTCTTCCTGCGTCGCGGCGAGCGGAAGAAACGGGTTCGCCGCGGTGGACGATTCCCACGCCGCGGCGAGCAACCCTTATACTTTGGCGAGGACTTCAAGCGCGTCATGGGGCTTAATTTTTGAAAAATGTGTTTTGGTTTTTAGGGAATAACTTATGGTTTAGACCTCCAATTGAGGTGATTCATAATTCGTTATGAACTAGAGAAAGAGGTCTACAATTGAGGTAAAGAATGAGAGTTCGAATTTAAATTAGTAGGTTCTCAATCATAGAAAGAAAGTCGATTATGGTCTCCTATTGTAACCTAAGGATAGTTTCTTGACATTTGGAGTTTCAATTGGAGACTTATGAAATTAATGGATACTATTGGTCTAGTGAATAGTGAATTTTGGTTATGGGATAAGAGATAGCGGAATTGGGTTATAGCGCCAAAAAATCATGAATATGCATCGTACATATTTTCAATTAGACATTTGCATCACTGAATTGTTTTAATTGAGCATCTAGTAATGGGAAATTATTTCACTGTTATAGAGGCACCGTTGGATCGTCATTCCACAGATATTGCTGGGACTTCCAGGCAGTAGCTCGGAAGTTACAGGTGAGTAACCTAGTTGGTTCCTCAATTTCTAAGTGTTAAATGCTCTATGTGAATTGATTGAAGATATGGACTGCATGTTTTCATGAATGAATAGGATCGAAATGCATGTTTTTGATAAATTGGTTTTTTGACTGCTATGGAACTGTGATAAATGGGCTTATAGCCACATGACTGTGGATTACTGGACATTTGCATTTCATGCATAAATGCATGAACAGATAAGGAACGTTGTGACCCGAGTCGCCTTTATTACTGAAAAGAGCTTTAAGCTATAATATTGTCACTGAACCGAGCTTCGAGCTCGAGGGTAGTTAGTGCATCCTGCATGAGGGCTCTCCTACTCCCTGACGCGTCCATTGAAAACTGTCACTGAATCAACGCTCGGTCACAATACTGAAATAAACTGAAAAAGAGTTACATATGCATCACATATAAATGTGTTATCTGATCTGTGATTATTACTGAGTTATGTGATGGCATAAAAAGTTGTAGACTGTTATATGATATTTTAAATGCTACTGTATTGTGCCGTACGCAATTTGCGTAATGCATGAATTGAGTGAACCATCGATGATGGTTTCTCATTGAGTTCGCAAACTCACCCAAAATTGCATTTATTTTTCAGGACTGATAGATTAGACTCCTAGCTCCAAAGTTATACTTCTCCTGCCGCGTGAGCGCACTGACGAGAGAGGCGATGGCACTCAGGTCGGTCAGCTGGGATTGGATTTTAGGGATGACTTAGTATAGACTTTTGTATCAGTTTCCTTTTTGGATTATTGTATTTAGATTGTAAGGAACTGATAGACTTGTCTATATTTCTAATTGATTTTGTGAAATGAGAAAGGCTTTATGGTTTTCAAAATTCAGTGATTTTGATATTGCGGTTTTTATTGTATTGATGCCATGTGGATTTTAGTATTGATCGAATTGTAATGCACCCTCGTCGTAGGTTATGTATCGGTATGACCTACGGGCGTCCCGGTGTATACCCTACGGTAAGGCGGCGCTACATTGATATTGAGTTGAAATGGAATAGAGAATAAAGAGGAAATGAAGTTGAAAAGATGATCTAGGTACAAAACGGGTTAGATGTAAAATGTTGGAAGTTATAAAATCTGGAAAATTTGGAAGGGAGTGTTGGAAAATGTTCAGTAACATTTTCACTAATTATGCTTCAGTATTTTAGTCATAACTTATTATGTAGTTATCCAAATGAGATGATTTTAGTTTGGATTAAATTAAATACATAAGGCTACATCTTTTATGAGACAACAAATTTAGATTCTGTCTTTAAGAGTCTCAAAATTAGATATGAAGTTGAGAACTGGGTGCAGGAAATTGGTGGATGAATGTATATGTTTGTGTTATGTTTTGAGAGTATGAGAATATGTTCTATTTTGGGTGTTTATGATCAAGTATGGAATATGAATTGTGTATGGATTACGTTGAGCTGAAATTAGGTATATTTGAAGAAGTTATCAACTTGAAATGATGAATTTGGAATATGAATTGTTGATACTTATAGATATCTTATGGAAAAGAAAGATAGGAATCCATGAATTATGAGAATTAGATGTAAGTGAAGAATCAAATGAGTAGAGATTTGAGAGTTTAATGAAATCAAATAGGTGGTTGAATTGCTATGAAAATATATTGCATTAGAATATGTGAATTTGGGAAGATTAGGAGTGAAAGAGAGGTTAGGATAGATGTAAAAACCATTGGGCATGCTCTTGAGTGAGTTTTGTCTCACCTATGTCCATTAAGCGGAGAGTAAGTCTGTTAAATGGACCTTTTCAGGTCTAAAAAAGCTCCTAGCCTCATCCATGTCCATTAAACACACTTTAGATCTGCTAAACGGACCTGTACGGGTTAGAAAAATGTCCTAACCCCATCTATGTCCGTTAGGGGGGGTATGTCCGCTTAGCGGACATTCACTGCACATTTTTAAAAATTCACGATTTTGACCCTGTAGATGGCAAAATATCAATTTAGATTCTTCACAAAACTTGTAGATCTCAAAGTCCTCTTTGAACAAGTTCTAGAATGTCATTGATCCGACATCTATAGAAAAAGTTATACCTTTTTTCCAAAGATATGTTTGTTTATAGATGAATGACTTATCAATGTTTTTATCAAGAGATATTTAGGCTTAATTATGAACATGAATGAGCCTAGTTGATGTTGGATTGAGCTAATAAAGTAAGGAAAGTCTTTTATATGTTAAGAAATGATTATAAGATCATGTTAACTGCTTATGAGATGAGTATTAAGGGAATGTACCTGGGAACGTCATTGAACATGCATCGTACATACTTCATATACATAAATGTCCATCAATGAATACTTATAATTGTACAAAGTTGTAATGTGTATAAATGGGTATGTTTTGCTTGATATAGGGGAACATATAGAGTGTCATCATTCAAACGTTGCCAGGACTTGGAGGCAATAACTTCTAGAGCAAACAATGTCCTTATTGCAAGGCCCAACTTACCAATGGTGGAAGACTGTTCCATGCAGTACCACCAGGCCTTACAACCTGAAGTGGGAAAACTTTCCAAAGGTCTTCAAGAAAAATTACATGCCCAAGATCTACTTAGACAGGAAGATGAAAGAGTTTTCGGATCTGAAGCATGGTAGAATTTTGGTGGCAGAATATGAGATTCGATTCAATGAGTTGATGTGGTATGCTACTGTTTTGATTCCTACCGAAGAAGACAAGTGTAGGAGATTTGAAGATGGGCTGAACATGGAGATCAGGACAAGGCTAGTGATCTCTAACTTGAGTAGTTTCACCGAGTTGAGAGCTACCTCGATCAGAATTGAGCAGCTACTGAGAGAGGGATAAGTAGAGTCTGGGCAAGGATCTAAAATGAAGAGGTTCAGTGAGATTTAGAGTGGTTCTAGAAAAAGAGTCAGTAAGCGTTAGAATTGAGCTTTCAGAGTGTTGATTGGATCAAGACAATCGGCATTTGGGCAGAGGGGTGACTTTGTACAATCTGGCAGTGGAAGAGGTATGGTGCAGAGTCAGTTACCCCCATGTGAGTACTGTGGGAAGAAGCACGGTAGCGAGGATTAGACTTTATTAGGAGCATGTTTTTGATGTGGCTCTCTAGAACACAGAATTAGAGATTGTTCTATCGTCGTTGGAGCTCAGTTTGGTGTGAGAGGGGTATTTGTAAGTGAAGCTACGGTCCAATAGAGTCGAGGTAGTGGGCCTGGTTAGAGAAACTGTAGTAGAGGCTAAGTGAGCTCTAGGAGTCCTTTTATCAGGACTGAGGTGCAGAGCATCCAACCACAATCTCAAGCTTAAGTTTATGCCATAACTAGACAGGAGGCACAGGATTCTCCGGATGTCATTGCAGGTGTGCTACTTGTTTATGACATGAAGCATTTACATTGCTAGATCCAGGATTTACGCATTCATTTATCGCACCGTATCTGAAATCTAGGTTGCGTTGTGATAGAGAGCTATTACAATATGGATTAGAGGTGAGTACACCAATAGGTAGTATTATAGTAATAGGATAAGTCTATAAAAGATGCTTGATTCGAATTGAATAGTTAGTATTGGAGGCAAACTTGATTATACAACAGTTGAGAGAGATAGATATTATCTTAGGCATGGATTGACTTACTACTCATAGAGCTATCGTAAATTGCTATACCAAGGAGGTGGTATTAGAATCTCCTAATCAATCGAGAGCAGTTTTTAGAGGAATTAGTCAAGTAGTGCCAGCCAGGTTGATATCATTTATGAGTGCGTTAAGATTGATGCAAGGTGGATGTGAGGCCAGATTGACCCACATCATCGATACTAGAGCTGAACAGAATGTACAGGACATTCCTATGGTTAGGGAATTCCTGGACGTGTTTCCTGCTAAGCCACCTGGCTTACCACCAGATTAGGAAATAGATTTCACAATTGATTTAGTTCTGGGTGCAACTCTTATATCCATTCCTTCATATAGGATGGCACATAAGGAACTAAAGGATTTAAAGGCTCAGCTACAGGAGCTGCTAGAAAAGGGCTTCATTAGACCCAGTGTTTCTGTTGGGCCCGGGCCCCGCACGTCCGAATCCCCAAGGGCGGGCCCCTCGGGCTGTGCCGACATCGGGCGCTCCATATACCGTTGGACCCGATCCCAACATCCATACAAGGAATCAGTATCGGTTCGGATAACAATACATAAACATATACTCATACATACCATCGCATGCATTCTCAACATGCATTTTCATATCCATTCATCATCTTAATATTCGTAAAACATATGTCATTCTCATTAGAAGCAATTCAACAGTATTCTCAAATGCAGCGTAATACAAAATAAATTGAAATCTCAAAATATAAAGTATGCTCCATGCTGACATGCTCGAAGGGCCAACCAAAGGACTAACTTATATAAGTTCCTAGCTAGCTCGAAGTTTCGATGCCTGCAAGGTCAACAATCGCTCGATCCGCACTCGAGGAGGGGGAGAGTAATGGGTGAGCTGCGAAGCTCGATGGCATATACGTTTATAGCCATTGGCAACGAGCCACACAATCAAGCATATACATATATATAGATATATCATTGGCAATTCAAGATCCACATTCATATAACATAAGTCATGCATTCACAATTCCTCAACATATCAATCAATATGCAACATAGCTATCAAATTTATCATGTGTTATGCTCAAAGAATCCATCGTGTATGCACAATCAATTGGCTCGAGAGTTCCGTAATCCATCCGGATAACCCAAAGGTCAATCCGTAATCCATCCGAGTCCGATTTCTCAAGGATCTCGTTGCCACAAGCGGGCAGCCGGGAGAAGGCTTTACTGTCAACGTGCACGTGACTCCATCCGTAACTCTCTTACCCAACCAAGGCACATAGTCCATTCGATCCATGTTCAAAGCATGTTTCACATTTTCTCACATCTCGTTCTGGTCCATTGCCATAAAGGCCTATCAATTCATGCATAATTCTATCATACTCAAAGGCATAGTCAAAAGTTCTCATGTAATTCAATACAATCAAGATCATATAATGCAAGCAAGCACACATCATGCAATTGCCCATGCACACAATAACCATAAACATATTACCCACCTAGTATCGCTGAGTATCGACTCATTCTTGTCCTTCCTCATGAGTGGGTCAAAGCGACTTGGTTCCTATAATAAACCAAGTTTCCATACAATTAATATCCATAGCAAAATTCAACAAAGCTCAAAAGCAAAAGGTAAAGCGCTAAAGTCTCCATTCGACTCCCATCTAAATTCCAATTCTTCAAACAATTTCGAACTTCCTTCTCATACAACTCGTAGTCCTTAATTGCTAGATCACAACAAATCTAAAATCACCTCAATCGACATCTACACCAAAAGATATCCTCAAAATGCAAAATCTCATTTTGAAAGCAGGGTCTCGCCGCGGCAAAGGGACGCCCAAGGTGTGCCGCAGCGTGCTCATCACCGCACGCCATGGCGAAAACTCATGCAGTGTGCACCCAGGTGTGCGCGCGCAGTAGCGTGCTCATCACCTGACGCCATGGCGCACACACTCTTCGCACTCGCAGCGTGCACATGGTGCACGCGGCTTGACATTCAAACTCAAGACGCCGCGTGTTCTTTTAACGACGCGGCGTGCGAGTCGGAGCTGCGACTCCGAACCCAAATTCCTAGATTTTCCGACTCCCATTTCTTCCCAAACTCAAATACAACGCAAACAAACTATAGATCAAGCCTAAAGCTACATTTCTAACCCAACATCAACTCAGAAATCAAAGACCAATGCATTAATCCGAGAAATCTCATCGTTTATCACCCTAAACCCTAAAACCTTCGATTCTCACGGATTCCACATACTCTAAGTTTAAATCTAACCAAAGCAAGTTAGGAAGGCGCTAAACTTACCAGAAAACGCTTCCACACTGTCGGAAAACTCAAAATCACAAAAAAAAAAAAAACTCTTCCTCTCTTCTCTCTTCCTCCACCGACGGCGTCTCTTCCTCTTCTCTCCTATTTTTCCTTTCTCTTCTCCTTTCCTTTCTAATTCTTTTCTTTAAACCCTAAGGGCTTGGGCCCTTCCTAATAAGCCAAAGCCCAAAACAACTTAGTTAGCTTCTCAAAACCCTTACACACTTTAAATCCTCTAATCCTCATTTAAACCACAATTAAACTATAATTATCCATAATATTCCCAATTTAATCCAACTAAGACAAAATACCACAATTATCACAATTCATGCTGACTAATATCATAAAAAAAATTAGGGGCCTAACATTTCTCCCCCTCTTAAAAGAAATTTCGTCCTCGAAATTTACCTGAATCATCGAAGAGATGCGGATACTTCTCCCGCATAGCTTCCAATGGCTCCCAAGTAGCCTCCTCTACCGAATGGTTCCTCCAAAGGACTTTGACCAACTGAACCGTCTTGTTCCTGAGAACCTTATCCTTGGTATCTAAAATCTGCACTGGAAGCTCCTCATAGCTCAAATCATCTCGCAACTAAACCTCACTAGTCTGAATAATATGTGACGGATCCGATCTATATTTCCTCAATATGGACACATGAAAAACGTCGTGAATCTGCGATAATTCTGGAGGTAACGTCAATCTGTAGGCGAGGGGTCCAATCCTCTCAAGGATCTCATAAGGACCCACATACCTCGGACTCAACTTCCCTTTCTTGCCGAATCTCAATACTCCTTTCCAATGAGATGTCTTAAGAAACACTTTCTCACCGACCTCATACTCCATCTCCTTTCGGTGAGCATCAACATAACTCTTCATTCTGTCCTGTGCTGCCTTAAGCCGTTGCTTAATCATATTGACTTTCTCAACAGTTATCTGAATCAAATCTGGTCCTTCCAATTGCCTCTCTCCTTCTTCATCCCAACAGATCGGAGTCCTACACCTCCGCCCATACAATGCCTCATATGGAGCCATCTGAATGCTCGAATGGTACGAATTGTTATAAGCAAATTCGACCAACGGCAAATGCTCATCCCATGCTCCTCGAAAATCCATCATACAAGCTCGAAGCATACCCTCAAGTGTCCGAATAGTCCTCTCCGACTGACCATCCGTCTGAGGGTGAAAAGCCATACTGAAATTCAGCCTCGTCCCTAAAGCTTCCTGCAAACTGCCCCAAAACCTCGAAGTGAACCGAGGATCTCGATCCGACACAATCGAATCCGGAATCCGATGCAGCCTCACTATCTCATCAACATACTTCCTTACCAACACATGCAAAGAATATGTCTGTCGAATCACCAAAAAGTAGGCTGACTTAGTCAACCGATCAACAATCACCCAAATGGCATCATGCCTCCTGCTGGTCCTAGGCAATCCCATCAAAAAGTCCATCGTCACTCGTTGCCACTTCCACTCCGGAATAGGCAACGGCCTCAACTTGCCCGAAGGTGTCTGATGTTCAGCCTTGACTTGCTGACACACTAGACACTTACTGACAAACTCTGCAGATCCTCTTCTTACCTTTCCACCAAAATGCTCTCTCAAATTCGATACATCCCGGTGCTACGGATGCATGGCATAAGGCGATTGTGTGCCTCATCCATAATCTCATCCTTGATCTCCGCACATCCTAATACACAACCTACCCAAGAATCGTCATAAGCCCATCATCCCGCACATCTATCTCGTAAACCTTGCCATTCGAATCTCATCCGAAGCTTGCTCAAACCGCATCCCGAGCCTCGCAAATCCCTAACCTTTTCCTTCAAAGATCGGCCTAACTCGAAAATTAGCCAAGACAATCCGCCGTCTCGCATCAAGCTTATCCTAAGCTTAGCCATCTCTTCCAATAAAGGAAGATAAACCGATCGAAGATGAGCAATCGACGACTTCCTACTCAAGGCATCCGCCACAACATTGGCCTTGCCCGGATGATACTCAATCAACAAATCATAATCCTTCAGTAGCTCCAACCACCTCCATTGCCTCAAATTCAATTCCTTCAGACTCAGCAAATACTTCAAACTCTTATGATCAGTAAAGATCCGAGTCTGAACTCCATACAAATAATGCCTCCAAATCTTCAAGGCAAATATCACCGCTGCTAATTCCAAATCGTGCGTCGGATAATTCAGCTCATAAGGCTTTAACTGCCTCGAAGCATAAGCAATTACCCGATCTCCCTGCATCAAAACACATCCGAGACCCTTCCTCGAAGCATCACTATACACCGAATAACCCTCATCACCCGATGGCAAAATCAAAATCGGGGCACTCGTCAATCAAGGCTGAGCTCCTCGAAGCTCCTCCGATAATCCTCACTCCAATCAAACTTCTGATTCTTCCTCAGCAATTTCGTCATCGGAGCGGATATCATGGAGAATCCCTCCACGAATCTCCTGTAATAGCCTGCCAAACCCAGAAAGCTTCTCACTTCTGCTACATTCTTCGGCGCCTCCCAATTCACAACTGCTTCTATCTTCTTTGGATCCACATGAACTCCTTGCTCTGAGATCACGTGTCCAAGAAATGCAACTTTCCTAAGCCAAAATTCGCATTTCTCGAATTTGGCATACAACTCATTGCTCCTCAAAGTCTCCAAAGCCATCCTCAAATGTTCCTCATGCTACTCATCACTCTTGGAATACACCAATATATCATCAATGAAGACAATGATAAATTGGTCCAAGAACGGCTTGAATACCCGATTCATCAAATCCATGAATGCTGCAGGAGCATTCGTCAATCCGAAGGGCATAACCAAAAACTCAAAGTGCCCATACCAAGTCCTAAAAGCAGACTTCGGCACATCCGATTCCTTGATTCTCAACTGATGGTATCCCGATCTCAAGTCGATCTTCGAAAAGACTCTCGCTCCTTGCAATTGATCAAACAGATCATCAATGCGAGGAAGCGGATACTTGTTCTTCACCGTTACCTGATTCAGCTTTCTGTAGTCCACACACATTCTCAATGAGCCATCTTTCTTCTTCACAAATAGGACCGGAGCTCCCCAAGGCGAAGAACTCGGTCGAATATACCCCTTCTCTAATAACTCCTCCAATTGCTCCTTAAGCTCTTTCAATTCCGTCGGAGCCATCCGATAAGGCGGAATCGAAATCGGCCTGGTACCTGACACAAGCTCAATAGAAAACTCAATCTCCCGAGCAGGCGGTAGTCCTGGCAATTCCTCGGGAAAGACGTCCAAGAAATCCTCGACATCTTGGAATATCCTCCGACTTCCCTCTATCGCCTCTGAGTCAACCACATGCTTTAAACGCCACAACCCTTATTCATCATCCTCTCTGCTGTCAATGCTGAGACAATCCTGGGCGGACTCGCTTTCCTGTCCCCAGTAAACACTACCCTTCTACCGTCACCCAAATCAAATTCTACTGTCATCTGCTTACAATTCAAACGAGCATTGTACTTTTCCAAAGTGTCCATACCCAAAATCACATCTAAACCGCTCATCTTCAGTGGCATCAAATCAACCACTAGAAGTACTCCACCGATACGAAGCTCACATCCTCTAAACACAAGACTAATCACAATATACTGGCCGATTGGAGTACTCACCATCAGCGGAGTATCCAAAGGGCTCACAATCAAATCACACACGGGTCTACTCGAAGAAACAAACGAATGAGAAGAACCCGGATCAATCAAAACTATCACATCATCAGAATATAACTGCACTGCACCGTGACAACATCCGTGTCGTCTCAAGATCCTCCTCGTCATAGCAAACACCGGCTGGTGCTCGCCTCTCGGTCTCCCGGAAGACTCACCCTCCTGGCAGCATCAGAACTACCTACCTCTGTGACTGTCTTCTGACCCATGGTCTCTGTCCTCCTGAGGTGGCATCGACCTCTCTCTGTCGTGGAGGCCGAGGACACTCTCGGCAATGTGTCCCTTCACCCCACAGTTGAAACAAGCTCTGTCGACCAAGCACTCTCTCTATGAGGTTTCCCGCAGTGCTCACACGTCGGGATAACCGATCTATCTCCTCTCCTCTCAGACCGCCACCCACCGTTGAAGCTTGGTGAGAGGCAGAAGCAGTCCTCATCGGCCTCACGCCGGCTAGCACCTTGCTCCTCCTCTCCTGAATAAACAGGAAGCTCCTAGCACTCGTTCGCATAGGAGCACTAGTGCTACCTCCTCTCTAGATCGATCTCTACCTTTTCTCTCCCTGTCATAAAGACTTGATGTTCTCTATATTCTCAACCTCGAGTCGCCTCAACCAATTGCTTTGGAAATCACAAAAGTTCTGCAGACAATTACCTTCTCTCGATCTCCAAGTGCAATCCAGACTCAAATCTGCGACATCTGGCGGTCTCGCTCAACATCGATCGGAGGCATACTGGGATAATGTGTGAACTGCGCTCATACTCAAGAATCGTCATATCCTCTCGAGTGAGACTCAAAACTCCTCCGCTTCACTGGACATAAACCTCGGCAGATATTTCTTCTTGAACACGACCACAAAATCTCGCCATGCCAACCCCATCGGCCTCATCTGACCGCCCAAGACGGTCTCCCACCAATGCTGAGCATCCTCAAGCAAGCGGCAAGATACACCACTCGCTCATCGCCTCACAATCCATCGATCCATCACCGCTCGTCCTCCTTAACCATGTCTCGGCTTCCTCGGGATCACCGTCCCAAAGAAGTCAATCGCCTGCATTTCCTCAACTTGTCGAACTGCTTTCCCCTCTTCACTGGGGCGGAGCAGGAAGGTCGTGGCATCGAGCCCATAGCTTTGAACAAACGCTGAGTGAACGCTCAAACATCCTCGGATCAAATGGGCACTTTGCTGGCGGAATCGGCGATTCTGAGTCGCGAACGCACGGGCTCACTCTCTAGCTCTCTGAAGCCTCAACATGCATTGGAGCTACAGACTCATGGTCCTCTCCTCCCTAGTTGGAGAGTCAAAGCAGAGACTGCACAGCTCCTCGTGTCCTTCTACGAGGTGGCATCGTACTCCTTCAAAGGTAAACACTAAGGATTAGCTATACGACAATCTATATGTATGCATGATATGCATGTCACGTAATGAAATCAATTAATGCAACACGTCGCCATATATCACACAATCCTATATGCATTCTAAGCCGAGGACACCTAAACCTAGGCGCTCTGATACCAAACATGTTGGGCCTGGGCCCCGCACGTCCGAATCCCCGAGGGCGGGCCCCTCGGGCTGTGCCGACATCGGGCGCTCCATATACCGTTGGACCCGATCCCAACATCCATACAAGGAATCAGTATCGGTTCGGATAACAATACATAAACATATACTCATACATACCATCGCATGCATTCTCAACATGCATTTTCATATCCATTCATCATCTTAATATTCAGAAACATATGTCATTCTCATTAGAAGAAATTCAACAAGATTCTCAAATGCAGCAGAATACAAAATAAATTGAAATCTCAAAATATAAAGTATGCTCCATGCTGACATGCTCGAAGGGCCAACCAAAGGACTAACTTATACAAGTTCCTAGCTAGCTCGAAGTTTCTGATGCCCTGCAAGGTCAACAATCGGCTCGATCTGCACCTGAGGAGGGGGAGAGTAATGGGGTGAGCTGCGAAGCTCAGTGGCATATACGTTTATAGCCATTGGCAACGAGCCACACAATCAAGCATATACATATATATAGATATATCATTGGCAATTCAAGATCCACATTCATATAACATAAGTCATGCATTCACAATTCCTCAACATATCAATCAATATGCAACATAGCTATCAAATTTATCATGTGTTATGCTCAAAGAATCCATCGTGTATGCACAATCAATTGGCTCGAGAGTTCCGTAATCCATCTGGATAACCCAAAGGTCAATCCGTAATCCATCCGAGTCCGATTTCTCAAGGATCTCGTTGCCACAAGCGGGCAGTCGGGAGAAGGCTTTACTGTCAACGTGCACGTGACTCCATCCGTAACTCTCTTACCCAACCAAGGCACATAGTCCATTCGATCCATGTTCAAAGCATGTTTCACATTTTCTCACATCTCGTTCTGGTCCATTGCCATAAAGGCCTATCAATTCATGCATAATTCTATCATACTCAAAGGCATAGTCAAAAGTTATCATGTAATTCAATACAATCAAGATCATATAATGCAAGCAAGCACACATCATGCAATTGCCCATACACACAATAACCATAAACATATTACCCACCTAGTATCGCTGAGTATCGACTCATTCTGTCCTTCCTCTCATGAGTGGGTCAAAGCGACTTGTTCCTATAATAAACCAAGTTTCCATACAATTAATATCCATAGCAAAATTCAACAAAGCTCAAAAGCAAAAGGTAAAGCGCTAAAAGTCTCCATTCGACTCCCATCTAAATTTCAATTCTTCAAACAATTTCGAACTTCCTTCTCATATAACTCGTAGTCCTTAATTGCTAGATCAAAACAAATCTAAATCACCTCAATCGGACATCTACACCAAAAGATATCCTCAAAATGCAAAATCTCATTTTCGAAAGCAGGGGTCTCATGGCGGAAGGACGCCTTCGGGCGAACGCTCGCCCGCCGCTTGGCTAATCGCGGGCGAAGCTCACTACGGTGTGCACCCAAGGTGTGCACCGCGGCGTGCTCATCACCTGCACGTCGCGGCGTGCACACCTCTTCGTTCACGCCGCAGCGTGCACATGGTGCACGCGGCGTGACATCAAACTCAAGACGCCATGGCGTGTTCTTCGAACGACGCTGGCGTGAAGTCGGAGCTGTGACTCCGAACCCAGATTCCTGCATTTTCCGACTTCCATTTCTTCCCAAACTCAAATACAACGCAAACAAACTATAGATCAAGCCTAAAGCTACATTTCTAACCCAACATCAACTCAGAAATCAAAGACCAATGCATTAATCCAAGAAATCTCATCGTTTATCACCCTAAACCCTAAAACCTTCGATTCTCACGGATTCCCCATACTCTAAGTTTAAATCTAACCAAAGCAAGTTAGGAAGGTGCTAAACTTACCAGAAAACGCTTCCACACTGTCAGAAAACTCAAAATCGCAAAAAAAAAAACTCTTCCTCTCTTCTCTCTTCCTCCACCGACGGCGTCTCTTCCTCTTCTCTCCTATTTTTCCTTTCTCTTCTCCTTTCCTTTCTAATTCTTTTCTTTAAACCCTAAGGGCTTGGGCCCTTCCTAATAAGCCAAAGCCCAAAACAACTTAGTTAGCTTCTCAAAACCCTTACACACTTTAAATCCTCTAATCCTCATTTAAACCACAATTAAACTATAATTATCCATAATATTCCCAATTTAATCCAACTAAGACAAAATACCACAATTATCACAATTCATGTTGACTAATATCATAAAAAAAATAGGGGCCTAACAGTTTCACCTTGGGGAGCTCCAGTTTTGTTTGTAAAGAAGAAAGATGGAACTTTGAGGTTATGCATCGATTATAGGCAACTGAATCAAGTGACAGTGAAGAACAAATACCCATTGTCTAGAATTGACGATTTATTTGATCAGTTGCAGGAAGCTCAGGTGTTCAATAAGCTGGATTTAAAATCGAGGTACTATTAGTTGAAGATAATAGAGGTTGATGTACTGAAAAGAGCATTTAGGAGTAGGTATGGGCATTTCAAGTTCCTAGTAATGTCGTTTGGCTTAACTAATACCCCAGCAACATTTATGACTTGGTGAATAAGGTGTTTCAACCTACCTGGATCGCTTTGTGATAGTATTTATCGATGACATTTTGGTATATTCAAAGAATAGAGAAGAGCATTCCATGTTGGATCAAAAAAGAAAACATGCAAGATTTGGTTAAACGGTAGATTTCAAAAAAATTTTAAAAATCATAACACAACGGAAGTAAGATAACCAAATCAACATGCCACCATACATGATACGGTATATGGAAAATAATTATCATAAGAACAAGATGGAGATTATATTACTGACTCCTTCACTACAACTTTAACTTCTCGCTATGCTATCTTATCCTTGGTAATGTATCCTCTCCTAGGTGATGTATCCTCCTCTTCTTGTAATTGTTTCCTCTTTTTGATATTGTATCCTCAACTAATCAGATCTACCACTTGTTCTTCTTAGACAACTTGGTTAACAAGATCCTTTTGTGGGAAAGGAGAAGAAAACTTTTGAGGAGATTTTTCTTAGAAGAAAGAAGCCAAAAAATGAGACACTTCTCATGTAAATTTTGGCTCTACCATGCAAGATAGGAGAGAGAGAGTCAAACAAAGAAAGAACACCTTCTCACACACTCTCATTTTTGGTTAACATCAAAGGAAAGAAGAGATTTGCATCAAATGCATCACTTCCTTCTTTAATCAATCATAAAGAAGCCAATAAATGAGACTCTTCTCATTTGTCTTTAAGATGGCTATATGAAAAGACTATTAACCTAAACGAGACATATCAATTTCGATTTTGTGATGAAAAAGTAAGATGGTCCATCAAATTTTCCTCTTTCTTCTTTAATCTAATGAATGCTAACAGGTTACATGCTATCATTAAAAGATAACCATTAAACCATTTAATGATAACATCATTACTCCATTTAATGATGATAAAGCATGATAAATACCATCTTTATTTAGCAATTCAATGCTAAATGTGTAGCTGCACATTCAGCCATTAAAAACCAAAATTCCTTTTTATTTCATTAAGAATTTTGTTTTAATATAATTAATCTAATTAATTAAATTAAACCAAAGTCTAACCCATTTCTAAATGTTCATTTAGGCTTTTAATTAACCATTAATTAGTGCAAGCCCAACGTTCAATCATGGGCTTTAAAACTTCCATTTATATTTCTTACTTTGCTTGATAACCTTCCTTAAAGCCAAGTGGAGAATCTTATTAGACTTAGATAATTCAAGCTCCAATAAGCCCATAATTAATTTAATCTCATTATAATTAATTCTATTCATTCTATTAAAGACAATTAGTTGAACTCTTGAATTACTAAATATTATGAGAACACATATTTCAAATAATATGTCCAATTGTAAACCCTATTATGAATCTTATTATAGTCATCCGCACAATAAAGGGTAAAATTACCGTTTTACCCTTATGTTGATTTTTCTTTCTAAATCTCTTGTTTCACTTTATATGGTGATTAATACATAAGATCTCATCTTAGTGTTAAGACTTGATGGATAGCTAGTCCATCAAAATCCTGGCATCAATTTAATCACCAATCTCTATAAAACATCAGTGATGATATCACTATAGACTCTTTATTTGAGTGAATGTTCCCTGATACATTTTTCAATTAATAATTCCAACATGTAGACAATAGATTAATACTCTATAAAAATCTATTCCAATCATATCAAGAATTATAATGGAACATATATGAGTTCACCACTTATCAAGATTGTGGTCCATGATAAGCAAATGCTAAAATGTATGTTTTAAGGCTTAAGTAACAGCCTACTTTATTCTTAAAAATATACTTGATTTCAGATTCATTTAGTAGTGTCATTATCAATAGTTAACTACTATCATGATATGAAACTCATCATTCCCTTGAAGTAAACTCCTTTACTTACATGGAGATAAATTGCAACACTATAGTATAAACCATAATCAAGCGACTAACTTGATTATTTAAATGTGAATCAATTATTTTAGATTTTAATAATATACATATTTCCTATAAATCTCTATGCATATGTATATTACTTACAAAAAATCTCGGTACCTTATGACTATATATATAATGCTTATAAAAACCAAACTCTTATATTTTATTAATAATAAATATTTTCATTACAAAAGTAACTGGAAGAAAATTAAGTTATAAGTAAATACACTTGCTTTCTGGGGTATTATACTTACATAACTCCAACATGTCAAGCATTTGAGAGTAATACTACAAATTATGAGGGAGAAACAGTTACATGCCAAATTCAGTAAGTGTGTTTTAGCTTAATCAAGTAGTATTTTTGGGTCATATCGTGACTGCACAAGGCATACAAGTAGATCCAGAGAAGATAGAGAAAATGATGAATTGGGAAGGTTCAAAGAATGTGTCTAAAATTTGAAGCTTCCTAGGATTAGCCGGATATTACCAGAGATTTGTCGAGGGTTTTGTTTGATCTCAAACCCTTTGACAAAACTTCTGAGGAAGAATGTAGTATTCAGATGGAATGATGATTGTCATAAGAGTTTTGAGGAGTTGAAGCATCGATTGACTACGACATCGATGTTAACTATTCCATCGATAACCGAAGGATATATGGTATACACTGATGCTTTGCATTAAGGATTAGGATCTGCATTGATGTAGTATGGCAAGGTGATAGCCTATACATCGAGACAATTAAGGTATCACGAGATAAATTATCTGATACATGATTTAGAGCTTGCTGCAATTGTTTTTTCTCTAAAGATATAGAGACACTATTCATATGGAGAGACATTCCAGATTTATACCAATCATAAGAGTTTGAGATATCTACTGAGTCAGAAGGAGTTGAACATGAGACAAAGAAGATGGAATGAGTTATTAAAGGATTATGAATGCACGATTGAGTATCATCCGGAGAAAGCTAATGTGATAGCTGATGCTTTTTAGTAGAAAGTATAATACTAGTATTGCTCATATTTAGTTATCAAAGTTACCAAACTTGATTCAATTGAGAGCTTTGAATACGGAGTTGAATCTGGAGCAAGGTGAGGCATTGATCGCTACATTAAAGTTGGGCTGATGTTACATGATAAAATCAGAAAAGTCTGAAGGAAAGATCTTGATATGGTGAAGATTATAAAGAAAGTGAAGATGAATCTAGATTCTAAGTTTGAGATGAGGGATGAGACACTGTGGTTGAAATAGAGGTTATGTGTGCCTAATGTGGATGATCTGAGAAAAGAAATCCTCGAGGAAGCTCATATGATTGCTTAGGCTATGCGTCCTGGTACCACCAAGATGTATAATATGCTTAAGTAGCATTTTTGGTGGCCTAGAATGAAGAAACAAGTAGCAGAGTATGTCGCTAACTATATAACTTTTCAGTAGGTTAAGGCTAAGCATTAGGCTCCAGTTGGGAAGCTACATGCATTGCCTATTCTGAAGTGAAAATGGGAATGAATTACGATGGATTTCATTATAGGATTGCCAAGAAATCTGAGACAGAATGATGCTATATGAGTTGTAGTGGACCGATTGACCAAGTCGACCCATTTCTTACTAGTGAGAGAGAATAACTGACTAGATTAATTGGCCTATAGAAATGTAAATGAGGTGGTAAGACTGCATGGGGTACCAGTGTCCATTGTATTGAACAGGGATCCCAGATTCAAGAAGAGCTTGCAGTCTTCTATGGGTACCAAGTTGAACTTCAATACTGCATTCATCCTCAAATAGATGGACAGAGTGAGAGAACAATCAAGACTGTTGAGGATATGCTTAGAGCATATGTATTAGAGTTTCAAGGAGCATGGGATTAGTATATAGCATTGATTGAATTTGCATACTATAACCACTATCACAGTGGTATCGAAATGGCACTGTATGAGGCAGTGTATGGCAGAAAGTGTTGATCACCTATATATTGGGATGAAGAGGGCTTGAGAATGGTTGAAGGCCCAGAATTGACATATGATACAGTAGACAAGGTGAAATTGGTTCGAAGTCGAAATAAAGTGGCTCAAGATAGACAAAAGAGTTATATGGATCAACATCGAAGGGAGATGGAATAAAATGGAAGAGATAGAGTGTTTCTCAGAGTGTTACCTTGGTGCGGAGTATTAAGATTTGTTAAAAAGGGTAAGCTGAGCCCTAGGTATATTGGTCCTTATGAGATCAAAGAGAGGATAAGACCTTTGGCATACAAATTGGCCTTACTAAATGAGATGCCTCAATTACATAATATGTTTCATGTAAGTATGCTCTGAAGATATCAATCGGATCTAACACATGTGATTCTGGCTCAAGAGATAGAGGTTGCTAGTAATCTGAGCTATGTATAGGAGTCAATCAAGATAGTGGGATCTTAGATAAAACAGCTGAGAAATTGAGTAATTCCAATGGTGAAAATCCTTTGGAGGAATCACTCGATTGAGGAAGCAACGTGGGAAACAGAGGAGTAAATGCGGAGATAATATCCCTACCTATTCGAACAATCAGGTAAGAATTTCAAAGACGAAATTGTTATTAGGAGGGGAGAATTGTAGCATCTCGTTATCCCATGTTAAAGGTTAAAACCCTAGAAAAGTGTATATAAGAGTTATTGAGAAATTAAAAAGCGGATTTCATACTCATACATATTATAGCCTACACATACACTTGAATATTGAATTGTTGCATATTAAAATGATTGTACATGTATTCATTGATATTTTCAGGGTATAACTGAGTTATAAATGTGATCATATTGAGAATTGTGGTTTTATATATGTTGAAATTTGTTTTGGAAAGTATATGCATTGATTTAGATTTTTTGGTGAAATTTAGAAAATTTATGAAAATTTGAGTAATTTTGGACTAGGAAAAATGTCAAGTGGCAAGACATCTGATAAATGGTAGTAGAATTTTGCAAGACAACTGATAAATGGTAGTAGAATTTACCTTCCAATGATAATGAAAATTTTGATAAATGATTTTGGGATTGATTAACAAGTGTCATTCAAAATTGAGAGACAATTAGATTAGAAATTAGAAACAAATAGATTAGTTTTTAATAAGAGTCCAAATGGGACCATAGGAAGGTTACAAGTGTCACTACTACTCACCACTCCTCTCTCTCATGATTCTTTCACTTGAAAGACCAAGTTAATTGCTTTGTCATTCATTTCTACTTTTGTCTTCATCTTTTTCGTGGTTTTCTCTTCTTCTTTATGAATTTTGATTCACCAAACCTTCATCAACGTTACACCTTGCTTTCATCTATCAATTGCTACCTCCATCTTGTTTCCTATTTCATTTGTCACTAAAAACCTAACCTACCACCTTTAGAAGATGAAGATCATATGATGCTTGGGAGCTAGTGCTAAGTGTTATTTTTGAAGATTTGAAGCTAAATCAAGTACGTTATGCTTTAAATATCATGAGAATGATTAAATGACACAAGAATGATGAGTAAATTAAGATTGATGACTTGATTATGCAATGTTTATGTATGTGTCGTGGGTGATGAAAAGTTTATGTAAATGTCTTGCTTTTGTATATGTATGACGAGTAATAATTCATATATTGTTATTGAGATGTTGATGACTTAATTATGCAATATTTATGTATATGTCATGGGTGATGAGAAGTTTATGTAAATGTCTTGCTTTTGTATATGTATGATGAGTAATAATTAATATATTGTTATAGAGATATTTTTGAGGTAGAATGATCATAATAATGGTGTTAGGATGAGTGCAAAAAATTGATGATGAATGGGTACACCTATATGTTGTAGGACACCGTTTTCCAAACGAGATTACAGAGCCCCACATTCGGAACCATAATTACTGAACTTATTCCAATGAAGTTTCCTTAGCCATCATATATTCGTCTTCTTGCTTTGATACCACAAACTGTTGGGCACCATTTTTTGGAACCCAACTCTTACTCTGATACCATAAACATGGTGGACCCCATTTCTGGAGCCCAAAAATTCGAAGTCCTAAACCTTGAGCTCGCGTATTACCTTATAGAGTTAAATTCAAAGAACCCTCATTAGCCATCATCCCAGAAGTGGTGGTGTGCCCACACCAATCAATCACAAAAATCACAAATTGACTTCTTCAAAACATAATCATAGTTCTAAGTCTCTAGTTTAATTTGAAGCAAGAACCATCCCAATCGGAGTGTTATAGATGGAGTTATGCTTAAAAAGCCAAAATGTGTTCATACCCTAATCATGCTATCCCAACCGACCCCTAATTTTCTTTCCATAAAACTTTTTCAAATCAACACCAAAAGCTACCAATTTTTATAGAAAGGTAGGAAAATGTCTTAAGAATCTATTGCTTTAAGAATCACTTCATTTGGGGGTCAGACGATGAAGTTATGGCCAAAAAATTCAAACATGTTTATATCCTCAATCATATTGTACATATCTTGGCGCAATTGCCATAACTTTTGCTACAGATGTCTGATTGAGTTCATTCTTAGACTATTTAAAAGTATACTTCTAGATCTACAACTTGTATGAAGACCACAAAGAGAAATGTTCCCTAGAAAGGGGGCCAAAATTGTAATTTACTGTAGTTATCCAGTGAATGTCCGTTAAACAGACATCCATGTCCGTTTAACGAACACAGACTGGCTTAAGAACCATTTTTCACCCGAGAAGGTTCGTTAAATGAAAATTGGCGAGGTTAGGGGTCCTTTTTCACCCGAGAAGGTCCATTTAACGGACTGAAAGTCCCTCTAACAAACATAGGGGTTCCCTAAACTCCTCCAAATCCTCTCCAATGCTCCCTACTTCCAATATAACCTCATATTCACTCATAAACTTCCCAAATCCAACTCTTCTAATGCAAACTCACTTCATATCAACTCAAACACCAAATGTATCTCATCAAACTCTCAATTCTCAACCCATTTGATTCATCAAAACCACAATTTCCCATAATTCTCCATAGCTGTCCTATAGCAACATCACATCTTATAATGATCATAACTTACCACTCCGATATCCAAAGATTAGCAACTTTATGTCGTTAGAAAACTAGAAAGATCATCTACAACTTTCAAGAAGAATACTTTGTCTAGTTCTATCTAGATCAATCCATCTTTTCCTCTAAATTCAAACACAATTCCTATCTTTCTTTTCCATAATATATTTCACTTATATGTAACAACAATTTTTATTCAAAATTTATCCTCTCAATTTGGTAACTTCCTTAAGTGCACCTAATTCCAACTGAACCTCATCCTTAATTAATTCATATTTCAACTCCACCTCATTTTATAACCATTTAAATTCTAACTTTTCGTCATCCATTCTTAAATCTCAGCTCATTTGACTTGTCACGTTTAACTACATCTTATCATTCATAATTCCTATGTGTCTTTTCCATAACATCTCACTGATATAACATCCTGTTGGACCCCGGTTATGGAAAATTTTAGAGAGAGAAAGCTTAGTGAAGAAGATGATGAATAGTAAAATTTGGGAATTTTTGAAATTGATGATTTAGATAGATTGAATTAGTGATGAATTTGAGATATCCTAAGTTAATTTTGATGTTTATGCTTTAGGTGAAGTTTAATTTGAAAATTTGTAAATGTGGAGTTTAGGCCAAATTAGGAATTTTGGGGTTTTTGTGAATTATTGGGGTTTTTGTGAATTAATGGTGTAGAATCATAATTAAGAGTGAGAATTGATGAAATGTGAAATCAATTTTGAAGAAATTATGTTTTATGAGATTGAATTTGGGTGTATTGGTTTAGGCCAATTTTGAAAATTGGATATTTTCAAAATTGGAGATTGAAATAGCTTGGAATTATGGTAAATTGGTGAATTCCTAAGTTAATTTTGAAAATTATGCTATTTATGATGTGAATTTGGATTATTATGGTTTAGGTTTTGTTAAATTGGAAGAGAGAGAGAAGCAAAAGTCAAATTGAAGCATTGGACAAGTTGTTTGCATGGAAATAAGGTGGGTAGTATATTTATTTATTGAATTATAAGCTATATGTGACTTTTCAAAAATTAAAGAAAGCAAGTGTTGAAAAAAAAATGTTTGAAAAAAAAATGTAAATAGTTGAAATTATGATTTCAAAGGATGAAAATGAGTTTAAGAAATACAAGACTTATGAACTTCATGGGTTTCAAATTATTTGATTTATGATTTAAAGAAATTAGTGCATATTTTGTCATGAATGTGATTATTATGTGATTAATTTGATGCTATGAATTGCATTAGATGATTATGTGAATTTATGTGATTTTATGCTTGTGTCATTTATGACACAATTTGATGTTATGAGTTGAAAATATGAAAAATCAAGAGATTTTAAAAGGTGCCTTGAGCAATCAATTAGTTTTCGTTATGTGTTAAGTGGGTTTGGTCAGTCCTTTGTGAGTCGTCATTGTCTCTACTGCTTAAGCCTTCACGGGCTGCCTGCAATAGGCAATGGAGATCCGACACGGACTCCTTTCACGGCTACATCGGACCGTTATCTTGGAAAGTGTAGTACGTCTATTCACTACCGCACATGACCGTTATATGAATGTGCGAGACGTCCGTTAGACCGAACCAAACCAATTCTGATGTGTTATGTGTTTTTGATTTGTTTATAATGTGATGCATTCATATTTAAAGCTGTGCATGATTTGAAAAAGGTTCGAGATTTTGAGAAATAAGACAGTAAATTTATAATCATGAAATTTCAGAAGGTTTACGTAAGTTTTGAAAAGTTTGAAAATGAGATTTTGGATAAATGCTTAAATAGGAAATTTTTGAAAAGTTTGAAAAGTTTAAAAAGAAAATATTTTTCGCTTATTGTTCGGTTTATAAATGTATTATCCACGAGCTTCCGAGCTCACCCCCCCTTTCATCCCCAAATCTCCAGGTTTTTACGCAGGAGATCGGATGGAAGACGAGTATGATCACAGTCCGATTTGTGCATGTTCGTATTATGTTTAAAGTTTGATGTGGTATTAGATCTTTATGGATAGTTAGAAAGCTAGTAAAGTGTATTTTAGTCCGATTGTATATGAATGGTTTTGCTTGTGGCCAGTAAATGTATAAGATTGTATTGTGTTCGGAATGAGTTATAAGTATGATTATACTTTATGTATGAGATTGGATTTTGAATGTGGTTGGGATGGATTAAAATTTTGAGTTGAGATGGTTATGGATTGAATTTATGAAGTGTTTAGAATTAAGATTGTGTTTCTGCTGATGTTTGGATGCCGGACGGGAGGTCCGATGTTGCTTTGTGTTATTGGATGGATTACGATTTTAGAAGTGCGTTTGCTTTGTTTTAAATTTTTTGGGCTGTCAAATACAGCCGTTATGCTGCCGAAATTTCAGTAAAATTTCGGTAAAATGGGTTTAAAGAAATGAGTTTGAGGATTTATATGAATGTATAAGAAATGATTAAGATGGATGAAGTGAGAAAGAATAGAAATGTAGGGATTGTTTATATGTTGAATGAGTTTGATTAAAGAAAAAAGGAAAGAATAAAAAAAAATGTTATACCGGATTTGAAATGTCATAAGGTTTCCAATGCGATTATGTTCATTCGATCATTTTTCTCTGGTTTTGGTTCTCGGATGTCGGATCCGCTTTGCTAAGTGTTTGTCTCCGCTTTCGCTTTGTATTTTCCGATTCGATCCGCTTCGCTACCTTCGGTTTGATCTGATTCGGTTCGATTCGAAACTTTCCGAGTATTTGTTTCGCTCCGATGATTCGATTTGTATTCCGATTAGCGATTTCTCGCTTTTCGATTTTCCATTTTTTCCGTTCCGTCTTTCGGTTGGGATCCGGTTCCCGGATCGGGTCTCAACACATCCATTCATGCTCAACATTCATCATCGTCATCCATATATCATTCGTGATTCATTAACAACAAAATAAGAATTTACAAAACTTTAATGGCATTCCAAGCCACAATACATTAATGTTCCAAAATCCCCAAATTACACAAGATACTTGAATAATAATTGGTCAAAATCCAATTACAACCTTATTTTTACATAAA
The DNA here is from genome assembly GCA_029891385.1 of Erythroxylum novogranatense. Lineage (NCBI taxonomy): Eukaryota > Viridiplantae > Streptophyta > Magnoliopsida > Malpighiales > Erythroxylaceae > Erythroxylum > Erythroxylum novogranatense. The sequence continues at coordinate 86,222,928 of CM057227.1, read as the reverse complement.
CTACTCCAAAACAAAACAAAACATGCAAATTCGGAGACATGTCTTGACTTTCTTTCACTCGATCTCATTCTCTTCACCTGAGGATGGGACGAAACGTGGGGGTGAGTTTGGAAGCTTGTAGGTAATAGCTTATAACGGAAAAATAAGCAAAATCATTCAAAAGTTCAGTGTCATAGAAAATTTTTGTTGAAATCCGTAAAACACTTGTTTCTCAAATTCTCATCATATAGTCAAATTTACAAACTGCAAAATATGAATGCATCAAACTTGTTCATATATCATGAGCACATAAGCACATTAGAATGGTTTGGGTAGATCCATAAACATGACGAACTACGCAATTCTACATAATGGTCTTGTGTAGTCGTAAACTTAAGGTACTATCGCAATCCCACATAGTGGTTTTGCATAGGTGTAAACTTGAGGGAGTCCATAAAGGAGTTCCGTGCCACTAGCAGGCAGGCGGGAGAAGCCTTAACTTGATCAATGTGCACGTGACAATTCTTGAATGGATTACACCAAACTCACATAACATGTATTTCAAAACTTGTTGCCCAAAATGGCCTTTTTTTTAAAACTTGATTTCATATACTTGATATATTTCGAAAACCCTTTCCGAAAACATGATTTCATAACATGCGATCTTTTCAAAATAAATCATTTTCATAAATCATCACACAATTCACATATCACACATGTAGCAATTTCTCAATTCATTCAAAACACAATTAATGCAACACTTATGATGCAATTTAAATCATTAAATTTTCACGATTTAAAGAAAAAAAAAGTGGCTTATTTACTCTATTATAAACATGTACCCACCTTAATTTTCTTGCTTGAAAACCTTGCTCAAAAGTCTTTACTCTTGCTCCTCTTGCCTCTCTTGATTTTCTTCAACATTGACAAAAAATCCCCAAATCAAGGCATTCCAATTGGAGAACCCATAAGAACATATTCATAAAATTGATCCTAGAATCCTTAAACTCAAACATTTCATAAGCTATATGAACCAAAACCTTCTAAAAAATCCGAAGATTTAAAATCCAGCTTACCTTGGATCTTCACCAAATGAAGAGTTTGTTGGCTCTAATGAAAGCTCTCAACTTCTTCTTCCTTTTTTCCTTCTTGAGCAACCTCAAATTTCTTCTTGAAAGTCAAACAAAGACGAAACCCTAGTTTCTTTCCTTCTTTTTCTCTCCTTTCTCTCTTCTCTACGACTCTCTCTCTTCTCTTCTCTTCTCGTAATTTCGTTCTTGCTTCTTCCTTAAAAGCCAAACAACCCTTCTTATTACAATTATGCCATTAATAAGTCTAAATTGTCCAATTTGCCCTTCCTTCAAAGCCTTATAACCTTAATGCTTAAGTGTTCTTCCCAAAATGCATATATACTCTTACAAGACTACTTTATTTCAATTGAACCATATGATAAAATCCTACAATCATTTACATACTACTAGCTCCAAAAATAATCCATCAAAACCTTATAATTAACTAGTCTTTCCATATTTACCCTTCTTTTGTCTTTATAACTAATACCTTATACTTCTAATTCCTTAACTAATGATCATGGAAATATCGAAGGAATTTGATAATACTTCCTTCTAGAAAAATGTTCCTCATTGTCTCAAGTTTCTAATAACACCAAAATTATTCAATTTGATTCAGAAATTTGAAAGTTATACCTCAACATCTCTAAACTGTTCTTATACTGAAATAATATTCTATGCTCAACTTCCATCCAAAAATTGAAATTCTTAGAGACTAAATTAAAACTTGATTTCATCAGACAATATGTAGCACTATGCCTCTAGTTTACTCCAAATTATAATCATCTAATTTGAATAACTAGAGAAAAAGTTATGGCTAAAACACCGAAGCATACTTACTGAACATATTTCAAGCTACATTTTCCAGCTTATGACTTTCAACATTTCACATACAATTTTTCTAACTTCTAAGGAAATTTTGGGGTCCAACATATGTTCTGTTGGAAGTTATAAAATCTAGAAAAATTGGAAGGGAGTGCTGGAAAATGTTAGCAGTAACATTTCCATTGACTATGCTTTTGTATTTTAGTCATAATTTGTTCTGTAGTTATCCAAATGAGATGGTTTTTTATTTGAATTAAATTAGAGACATATGGCTACATTTATCATGGAGACATTGAATTTAGATTATTACTTAAGAGTCCCAAAATTAGACATGAAGTTGAGAACTGGGTGTAGGAAATTGGTGGATAAATGTATATGTTTGTATTATGTTTTGAGAGTATGAGAATATGTTCTATTTTAGGTGTTTATGATCAAACATGGAATATGAATTGTGTATGGATGATGTTGAGCTTAAATTAGTTATACTTTAAGAAGTTATCAACTTGAAATGATGAATTTGGAATATGAATTGTTGATACTTATAAATGAGATATGTTATGGCAAAGAAAGATAGGAATCCATGAATGATGAGAATTGGTTGTAAGTGAAGAATCAGATGAGTAGAGATTTGAGACTTTAATGAAATCAAATTGGTGGCTGAATTGTTATGAAAAGATATTGCATTAGAGGATGTGAATTTGGGAAGATTAGGAGTGAAAGTGAGGTTAGGATAGATGTAGAAAGCGTTGGGAGTGCTCTTGAGTGAGTTTTGTCTCACCTATATCCGTTAAATGGATATTAAGTCTGCTAAATGGACCTTTTGGGGTCTAGAAAAACTCCTAGCCCCATCCATGTCCATTAAATGGACTTTAGGTCCACTAAATAGACCTTCATGGGTTATAAAAACGTCCCAACCCCATCTATGTCTATTAGGGGGATGTCTGTCCACTTAGCGGACATTCACTGCACACTTTCAGAAATTCACAAGTTTGACCCTTTATATGGAAAAATTATCTCTTTGGAGTCTTCATGAAAGTTGTAGATATCAAATTCTTCTTCGAAAGCATCCTAGAATGAAATTGATCCGACATCTACAGAAAAAGTTATGTCACTTGTCTTATGATATGTTTGTTTATAGATGAATGACTTATCAATGTTTTTCTCAAGAGATATTTAGGCTTGATTGTGAAAATGAATGAGCCTAGCTAATGTTGGATTGAGCTAATAAAGTAAGGAAAGTGTTTTAGATGTTAAGTAATGATTCCAAGATCATGTTAATTGGTTATGAGACGAGTATTAAGGGAACGTACTTGGGAATGTCATTGAACATGCATCGTACATACTTCATATATATAAATGTGCATTAATGAATGCTTATAATTGTATAAAGTTGTGATGTGTATAAATAGGTATGTTTTGCATGATATAGAGGAACATATAGAGCCCCATCATCTAGACGTTGATAGGACTTCGAGGCAATAGCTTCTAGAGCAATCTATGAGTAACCTAGACGGTCTCACTCAATTAATTGTTTGTGTTAGATTATATTTTGAACTAGCTTATAAATGTGATTTGATTGTGTTGATTCCGGATAATGAAGGTCTGAGGCTTCTGATACTTGAATGAGAAATTGAAGTGCTACTTGTATGTAAATGTGAAGAAATAAGTGATTTTTCAACTGATTGTTGAATGCTGGACTAAGGTCCGAAGATAAATGTATTCTGAATGTGAATGTGAAATCATATGATTGATTGAAAATATGAAAATGTGAAACATTCCATTACATGAATGCATGAGAGATAAAGGCAGTTGTGACCGGAGTCTCCAGTATAAAAAGCTTAAAGCTCAGACTGTGATCAGAGCCTCAGGCTTAGTTATGAATATACTTAGTATCCACTAAGGGATATGGGACATTATTTGATACTTCTCGGTATCCACAAGGGATATGGGTTAGTAAAAAGGTACTCGGTCATAGCGACAATAATATTTAAAAGTGAGTCTCATATGCATTGCATTAATAATTGATATGTGTACTCTGTATGAATGAAATGTTCGGCATGATTGTTTTAAAGGTGATATGTGAAGCTTTATGCCAAAATGCAAAGATGTGAATTATATGTTACATGTTTTGATGTGTTGCATGAATTGAGTTAACCATCGATAATGGTTACCTCATTGAGTTCACAAAACTCATCAAAATTGCAATGTTGATTTTTCTAGACCGAGAGAGGACTTTAGCTACTAAGAGACTCTACAAGAAGCAATATTCTTGTATTTTTTGAAAGAAGAAATGACTTAAAGGTCGATCAGCTGAGATTGGTGGATTAGATAGAATTTTTGTATAACTACTCATATATAGCATGTTTTTGTATTTAGTTTTGTCATTGTACATATTCGAATGATACTGTAAAGCTACAATGTACATATTGTTTAAGTAATGAAATGAGAAATTTGGCTTTTAAATATTGTGTCTTTCTTGATGGTGTCTTATAAGAGAATAAAGAATGATGATGCCATGTTTAAGTGAATGTTGTAAATGCTCTAGCGTGCCATTATCATGGGTTAGATATTGGAATGTCCTCAGGGTGTTAAGGTACGTACCCCGTGGTAACGGGTGCTACAATATTTGAGGACCAATAAGTATGCATGGAGTTAAGCACAAAATTTGCTAGTTGTAACCTTCCTCCAAAGGATAGGGCACGATTGGTCCAAGAGGACAATATCTTTTGAATTCTTTCAATAAGAGGATAACATTCACTAAACTAAATCCATCTAGAAGTGATTGATACTCCTAGGTAGCATAGGGGAGCTTGTTTTCTTTGCATTCCATTTAAAGGGAGGACTCTTCCTTCCATGTATTCTTCACTTTTATAGAGAAGTAGTTAACAATTAATCCAGATATAGAGCTAAATTGATTCAAAGAATCCATAAGAAGCTTGATAGAAACCTCATCAGCCTTAGAGAATAGAAAGAGATCATCTACAAAGCATAAGTTCACCAAAAAGACTTTCTTACATCTGCTGTGATGTTTAAACTGTGAACCCTGCCAAAGGTTAGGGCCTCCATGCATAATATGAATATATAAGGAGACATAGGACCCCATTGCCTAAGTCCCCTTTCTCCATGAATTTTTTTTTGTAGAAATTCCATTAACCAAAACAGCATAAAAAGGAGTAGAAATACAAGCTTAAATCCATTTAATAAACACCCTGGGGAAACCCATCACTTCAAGAAGCCTCAAGATGAAGTTCCATCCCACACTATCAAAAGCCTTCTTAGCAGTTACTCAAGGAAGAAAGCACTTTGACTATCACTAATCCCCGCAGACTATTGACATTAATCTTTGTAGTCACTTTATATAAGAAATTAGAGTAAACAATAAGCTTGTATTCCTCCCAAGATGTTGGATTACTTAGTTTAGGGACTAAGTAGATATAGGTTTTGTTGATTTCCTTTAACAGAATTCCTAAATAGAAGAATTCTTTAACAATTGCTTTCACCATCGATCCAATCTCAGGCCAAGCTTTCTAAAAAAAGAAGCCATTGAAACCATTCAAACTTGGAGCCTTTTTAGGATTCATTTGGAAGACAACCTTTTCTATCTTTTAGTCTTCAATAGTTATAGCTAATTAAGCCTTCTCTTCATTGGATAATTTGTTATAAACAATAGAATCCAAAAGATAAGTTTGCACAGTTATATTTCGTAAGATATAGAAATCTTTGAATTACCTCTTAGCTTCTTTTAACAAATCCTCTTGTATGCTAATCTTTCTCCCATCTGGCATGGTAATTTCCTTAATAGAGTTATTCTCCCAGACAATATTCAACCACGGTTTTACTTAATTCTAGCTCTTCTTAAGATCCGAGGATGAGAGACCCTTTTCTGGTAGCTTGGGGATAGCCAAGGTGTGGGAGGGTAGTAAGGGAAAATCAGAATGAGAGTCTGCACAAAAGGCAGAAGGTTCAGGTGCAGACATAGTTGACAAATAAGGGAGAGGAATGCCGTGTAGAGACAGGGAGAAGATTTCAAAAAGTGGTTAACAAAAGAGGACAAAAATTAGTCAAGGTAGACTGCTAGGAAAGACAAAAATGCCCCTAGTAGCTAAAGAGGGGTTCAAAAAGAGAGTGAAGGATTTTTAGAAAGGAAAGGAAAGCAACAGTTTTTGTTTGCGAAGATGATGAAGCAAGTGGTTGTGGCTTGAAAGGAAGAGAAAGATGAAAGCAAAGAGCTAGGTAGAAGATTGAAAAGGTGTTGAGAGTTGGAACAGAAGCAAGGGATTGTGGCTTGCAGGAAAAAGAGAAAAGAAAAGCTAGAGATTAGAAGGGCTGGAGGCTGGGGGAAGAGAGACGGATTAACATATCCCGTCTTTTGACGATAGAGAGAGGTGGGGAGGAAGGAGCAGGAGCACAGCAAAGCCATGGATTATAAGCAAAGCCATTCAAATTGGAAAAGCGATCATGTAGAGGGGAAAAGCAAAGACGTGAATGAGGGGTGCAACATGACTACATTACTTTGTACATAGCCAATACATGCTCAAAGGTTTCCTCCACAAAACCCTTCATTTCGCTTTCACAGTCAATAAGCTATTCACTGGACTTAAGAATAAACCCAAAATAGATCCCTTTTCCCTTAACTTGTTTGGTTGCACAAGTGATACAATAGAATAGAATATAATGTAAGTACATTTTATATTTATATGTTGATAAACCCACTTATTGAAAGCTCCCGAGTTTCTGAAACCTAAGCCACAATCTAAACCTCATAACCGTAATCTCCGGTTCTCTAGTGATTGATATTGGAACTATCCCCAAAAGCAATTGAGTGGTTATTGCATCCCAGGCCCGGTGGTTATCACATCTCTACATGCCCACATTGTGCTAGTCCCGTTGAATATTACCAAATCCAGATACCACCATGTTTTGAAAATTGAAAATACAAGCAAAGTGAAATTACAATATTTAAAAAAAAAAAATCCACGTCTCTGAGCTCTTTCGAACATCGAGCCATTGTTGCTTGGTTTGTTAGAAATCTCCAGTTCTTTTAGCTTTATAACAACATGGTTTCACATCCAATCAAAGTTTAGCCTGATACTAGATATCAATTTTTTTCCGTTAATTTGTCTTGAAAATCCATTAAGGTCTCATTTGATTACTTTCATGTTAATTGGTCCACAAAAACTAGTCGCCATGCGCTTCATGTTGTCCACATTAAATAGTTATCATGACAATACCATGCTAGTTTGGTAAAATATTAGCAAGGATTGGATATTGAAAACTCTATTTTCATGCCAAAGAAATAATACATATAAATGTTCGTCAAGCCTACAATTAGTTTCCTATTATTTGAATATTTAACTTTAGTAGTTATTTTGTCCTATTTTTAAGTTTGTTCGTATATAAATAACATATTATGAAAAGATAATATCACTTTTCAATTTAATATGAAACATAAGTTAATAATGAAACATAAGTTAATCTTTAATATTTTGAAAAGTTCAAATTATTTATTAAAATCTAATAGAAGACACTATTTTCAAAGGTGGACACAAATATAAATAGAATCAATCTTAATATATAAACTTTCTTAGTTTGTAGTTTAATAAATTTAAAAACTCTTAATTTTTAACATTCTAAACAAAATGCTTTCTCTTACATTTTGGCTAAAATAACATGTGACATGAGTATCTCGCTTATCAAATACTATTTAAATGATGATTCAATTCATCTCTTAAACCTAAAATTAATTAATTAAACATGTTTTAAATTAATAATTTATTATAATTATAACTTAAGACAAGTTTAATTAGTTTGGGTGAGTTCTAAGAGTCAAAAGTTACTTTTTCATATTAGTGATATTGATTATGTTTCATTATTATTTTTAATCAAAATATAAGTTAATAAAACTTTTCTAAATTAAAAGAATTTTTCAAGAATTATTTAAAATTTCTAAAATGTAGGAAATATCTATGTCTTTTACTTATATAAGATCGATAGTTAATTCTTTGTTAAAATCATAAACTATTCACGAGGCTCCTATTTGGAATGGAACATCTCTATTTACGATTTAGTACTTGTGGAATACCCCTAGCCACCCTATTCGTTAAAAAACTGGTTTATATGAATTATCATTAAGATGAGAGAAAACAAAACGTATTCAGTTATTATGCGTTAACTACATATACAGGGAGGGGAGAAACATGTATTTTGTGTTAACGATCAAAAAAAGAAAAAATCGAACATAAATAGAAGAAATGACAAAAAGTTAGAGAAAGTTCTTCGGTGTTACCGTCGGATCCTCCATTTCCTCTATCTCAGATTGATCCTCCTCTCAAGTTTGACCTTCTTCAATCAATGGCCTCGACACTTTCTTCTTCTGATGAATACTCGGAACAACAACAACAACAACAACAAGACCAGTCAGCCAAAGACACAGACAAAGAGTGCGTTCACAAGACCAAAACCATTCAGTTTCTGGGACGCACCACTCCCATCGTTCTCCAAAACGACAATGGTCCCTGTCCTCTTCTCGCCATCTGTAATTCTCTCTCCCTCTAGGGTTTCCCCCTTCTATTTTCTGTTTGCCTGCTGCTTGCAAAATCAAAATAAATAAATAAAACAAATGCCCAACTGATTCCTTTCCTTTTCTTTTTAGGTTAAAATGATGAATTAGTGAATGTCTTTGTGTTCCATTGTATTCCTCACTGAATTGACCCGAATTTGATATATTATGGCGGCTCTTGAACGGAATCAGGACTAGAATTAAATTCTTATCATCATTTTTTGTGCCTTTGGATTAGGTAATGTTCTTCTGCTAAAGAACAACTTGAATTTGAGTCCCGACATCGCTGAAGTTTCTCAGGAGAAATTGCTGTCTTTGGTTGCCGAACGCTTGATTGATTCCAATGCTAATGTCAATGTAATGATTCACAGCTTTCTTCTTTTCGTTGCTTTGTGATGTTTCTGTTGGCTGTTACCATAAATCGCTTTTAACTGCTCTCTTTTCTTCCTTTTGAAGAATAAAGATGCAGGGTATCTTGAGAATCAGCAACAGAATATTGCTGATGCAATCGATTTGCTTCCGCGACTTGCTACTGGAATTGATGTAAATATAAAGTTTAGGAGGTAGCATTCTCTTTACTCTTCTCTACACGAAATGTTGAAGCCCGATATTTAAATTGTTGCTTGTGGGTTTCACAGGATAGATGATTTTGAATTCACCCCAGAATGTGCGATATTTGATTTGCTTGACATTCCTTTATATCATGGTTGGATAGTTGATCCTCAGGTATGCTCATTCTTATCCCCAAACAAAGTTTGATTTTGAATTGTAATTTTGTGCACATTATGATGTCTTTAATATTACCTGATATTTCTGTTATGCATCGCCTTGTAAGCTCAAATAAAGTTTCTCAATGGGAGTCATTATTTTTGTTAAGCAGACACACTGAAAGAGTAGGTTGGATGGATTTATCTACCTTAATACTCCATATTACTTCTTTTATTTGAAGTTCTGGGGAAATCTCCCCGTTCCTGTGGTGTAGTATAACAATGCTTTTTAAAATGAAGCTCTTTCGTCCCTTTACTTATAAGAGTGAGTTCAAAGGGGGATCACTTCATATCTTTTAGAGTGCAAAATGTAAAATCTTCTTACTGTTATATGCTTCAATACCAGCCATCCTACTTGAGTATTATTGATCTAAATTTGTGAAGGATTTTGCTATCCTTAGGTAGGCACCACTGGGGTTTTAGCAAAGGTATTCTTTCATAGTTGTTAAGATAATGGGATTTAGCTTATAGAGTTGTTTTTATTTGGATGGATAGTAGACTGATATCCCTAAGACATATTGCTAGGAGGTTGAGTGTTGGATAGCCTGATTAAACTATTGACTGATATTGTTCCACATTGGTTCAAACATAAGAAACATAGTTTTGGTACATATGTTATGTGCAAACACAGTTTTCTCATAGTTGGTGGATTCCATTTCCTTTTTCAAATGAATTTGGTTCTATTTCCTTTTATATTTTGTCTATTAGATGTTTTTCACTTTGCTAATCTCAATTGAGATTGAGTATTCTACTATGAAATCCATTATTTAAAAATGAATGGGATTTGGAAACTTTGTTTCTCTTTCTCTTATGAAAAAAAAAAACATTGCATGATAAGAAATTAACATTCCATTGGAAGTTAAAATACGAAATTTGGAGTCAGGTGGTTCATCTATTTATATGTACAGCAACAACAATAATTTTGTAAAAATCCCGCTAAAATGCGGGGTCTAGAGAGATCTAATAATATGCAGCCTTGTCTCTACCTAGTAGAGAGGCCTTGTCCCTAACTAGTAGAGAGGCTTCATCTATCTATATGTGGCCACTTCTAAAACTAACCATACCCCCTTAAGCTATTGCATGCAACTTCATTTCCTTCACATTGAGTATGAGAGGAAACAAATGTTTTGAAAGTCCACCCCTCACATTTATATTAGTGGCTAAATTGGCCCTGTTGGAAAGGTTTTTGGTACCCTCCATGACTGCATAGAAGAGCTCCAGGCAATATGCTCTAATGTTGCACATGTAAATCCCAATTGTCTTCCCAGTTTGATCCCAAACAAGCAGGCCTTGCTTTTTGCAAATTGACACCTCCTACTCTTTGCCTCACATATGCAAAATCCTGCCCCTAGATTGCCCTAGAACTTTCTATCATTGTTCCTGGATACACTCCAATTCTCCAAAATTTGGTAATTCTCAGTAAAGACGGAGAGCATCTGAGAATTGTGTAGGCATATCTATTGCTTTTCTTATTTATTTATATTCAACTTGTGTTGCCTGATTGCAACTTTATTTCGGAACCTTGCAGTGGGTGCTAGTGATTCAATGCCATATCTGCTACTTCCTGATATGTTTGTTGGAAATGATGCAAAATCTGAGAGTTCTTGCTAGATGACTATTGTTTCTTTTATTGAACTGTTACAGGATTATGACACTGCTAATGCCATTGGTTCAAAGTCCTATAATGCTCTTACTGCAGAACTTGTTGCCTTGGAAACACAGAAAATGGAAGGCAACCATAAGAATGACCTTGATGAAGAAAATAAGAATGACCTTGGGGAAGATTGTGTTGATTTTGCTGCAGCTACAACTGCTACCCTTGGTGTTCCATCCCCAAGTCTTTCTAAAACTAGATCTTTTGATGAATCTCCTTGTTCTGACCACTTGAAACTTAGAAAAGGGGACCTGGAAGAAGAAGCAGAGCTTCTAAAGGCCATAAAAATGTCAGAGGCAGATTTGCCAACTTCAGTAGGTGAGTCACTTATGGGCCAAGTGAATGACGGGGTTGTTTCTGTTGATTTAGATGGGACTACATGTATGAAGATTTTTGAGCCTGCAGATTCACTTGATACATCAAAGGACATTGGGGTTGATACTAACCATAGTGCCTTGACCAATGATAACAATAAGTTGACATCTCCTGAAAATCTTCAAGCGGAAATTGCATGTTCCTCTATAGAAACTGATCAGAGTGTATCTCTTCCTAAGTCTACTAATAAAGATTCTGAAGGCGATATGTCTTGCAGTGATGTCGCTACCAAGGATAGTATTGAGAAGTTGGTTTGGATGGAGGGCCTGCAATATCATTCTTCCGGGAAAAATACTGAACCAGTTGATATGGATGTTGTACAGGGAGGTGAAAAATTCGCGAATCAATCCACTTCAACAACAAATGTTCATGAGCCAGCAGAATTTACAACTGCACATGATATGGAAATGTCAGGTATATCTGCATGCAATCCAGAGTCAGATTCATCTAGTGGCGCAATGCAGAACACAGATTCAGCTGAAGCATTCACTTCAAGTGTGGATGGAAGTGAACCTATATATGAAGGAGAAGAGTGCATACTGGACTCTGGAGCTGCAGTCTATGAAGATCGAGAGCCTATGTATGAAGGTGAGGTGATCCTTGCTGAACAAGCTGATAAGACTGTGAGGCCTAATGATGAAATCACCTCACAGCAAGGTTAGTTTGTAAACTTTCTTTTTTAAAATTGTTGATGTTTCATCTGGCATCACAAATTTTTTATGTACACATACCATAAAATCTTTGTTACATATTTTGTCAAGAGACTTTGTTTATTTTTTTAATATTCATCAGGGAAGCTGATAAGGAACTTCTTGAACAGCAATGCTAATCAGCTGACCTTTTATGGGTATGTTGATTCATTTGTCAGTATATGAAATTTAATTATTAATTATTACTGTTTTCCTCCAGTCTCATCTGAATTTGTGGAAGTCGTATAACAGAATTGGTTATTTTGCAGCCTTTTCTGCTTACAAGATGGGCTTAAAGAACGTGAGCTCTGTGTGTTTTTTCGTAATAATCACTTCAGCACCATGTTTAAGGTTAGTTAACAAATTTGACATGCAACTGCTGTCACTATTGCTGAATGCCATTTGCCTACTTATCTGAACTATGGCGATCTTGGAAGAAGATACAAATTATTTCTTTCTTGGTATACTAGCTCTGATGTATTCAGTCTCCTTTCTTGTGCAGTATGATGGTGACCTTTATCTCTTAGCTACAGACCAAGGTTTCATAAATCAGCCTGATCTAGTATGGGAGAAACTGAATGAGGTAACACCATTAAGTAAGGGTTTAGACTTCATCACTGATTCCTGACTGAGAGATGGTATAACATAATACTGAGAGATTGGGAAGTGTTGACTTTTCCTAATTGTGGATTTATTTTGTTAAGAGCTGCAGAGTGCAGTGATCTTTTCCAGATTAAATTATTTATATCGTCTAAGACCTCTCACATTTGTTTTCTGGATTCCAAATAAATTAAGAGATAACCCTAAAAGTGAAAATTCAAAGTTGGGCCTGGAATTTTGGGTCAAGTTTCCCTTGGTAAAATTTCCGATAGTTTGGTCTTGATATTGATTGCTTGTGTTTTGCAGGTCAATGGAGATTCTTTATTCATGACTGGCAATTTTAAAGAATTCAAAATAGAAAGCCATGAAAGTGACAGATGGGATGAACAAAATGCCTTGGACAGCACTGCAGTATGCATATAATTTTGGTTTGAAAATGAGGAGATTTGTAGCATTTGCAAGTTTGATCATTGGTTTTTTTTCTTTTTTGTCAGGATTACATTTCCCGGATTAACACTGATCCACAAGATATGAAGTAATTACTCTTGACTTAAACCAGGATCACTTCATTTTGCTGCAAAACATATTGAGTAAATGATGATCAGTGATCCTATAGCGTCTTTGTATATTTTCCGTTCCCTTTAATCCTATAATCTTTTACCCTTATTAGGGCTTAAGTTAATATTGTCAATTTATTGTTTTGTCAGCGCTGATCTGCAATTAGCAATAGCACTTCAGCAACAGGAGTTTGGGCAACAACACTTGCAGCGGAATAATCTGCCGCAACCATCTGTTAGTAGCAGTTCGAGACTAGTTACTGGTCCTCAGGTAGACAATTTATAGTGCTACAGTTGAATGCATGTAAATCATGCTTGTCTATTAAATGACGTGTTTATGTCATGAGGAAATTGTTTGTTGCAGTTTTTACATGCCAGCTCAGATTTTTACTTTTTGCAGTAACTACGTGTCTGTACATGTGGTGCGTGCATGGATAATATGAATGTTTTGTTCGGGAACTTAAAAGTTTGCATGGTAGTTGACATAGCATAAATGGTTGAGAAGTAATGCCTTTTTGCTTAAAGTAATTTTACCATTTGGAATTATGTGATTAGGTTCACTTCTCTCATTTTTTGATGTCAATGCCCATTATTGTACTGAATTGTTCCGCAGGTGCCAAGAAGCAGTGTGAAAAACTCGTCTTCGACTGCTAGAACTGAAGCAAAATCTAAAGATAGGTGTAATGTGATGTGACTTCTTTTCGGTGGCAATTGGCATTGTTTAATGTAAATGGTTTGTAGCTTGGGCCCAATGTATGATGACCTCAATAAGACACTTTGACCTTACATGTGACTAGATCGAATTTTTGGTTATTGAAAAGGAAGTATATAATGTCTAGACCTTGTAAATCATCCGAGTTTACGCGTTCTGCTAATTCCCTTCCCAATCTTGACTCCTTGGCTTACCTACCATTTCAATGAAAAATGGGCAAGGCAAAAGATCCCAGATTCATCTTGTAGATAATTGGACTCTCTCTCTCTCTCTGGGTGTGTGCTTTCGGTAGCTCCTAGTCCTTTGAAGTCCATATAGTGATGGATTGTAATTTGGAGAATGGAGAATTACCATCCTAGTCCCATTATTGCTCAGCATGTGCCATGCCATTTTCTCCAAGGCAAATGCTGGAAAAGTGGTGGAAGATAAAGAGGGTAGGAGTTTTGGATTCTTTTGAAAATTCCCCTATCAATTCTCATAGCAGCCAGTCAAGTCGGCTTATGTTATAGGCTAAAAATTTTATTAGGCGTCCCAGGTTTGAGTGCAATCAAGTTTTAGGGGGTCCAAGGTTAGTGATAAAATGTTTCAAAACTTGATTGGGTTGGCTTAGACTTGAAAATTTTAAAATTAATTTTGAATATCTTCAAGACCCAAATTATATAATAAAAAATACATAATAGAATTTAAGTTTCTAAATGCAAGTGAAATGATTACTGGAGTTGGAGTTTTCTTTATTGATCTGAGTAAAATCACAAGTAAAGACTATCTTTATTTGCAAAATACAAATAAATTACATTAAATAAATAGTAAATCGAAATGTAAAGATTAAAAAACAAACCAACAATAGAGTAAAAGGGACTAACTAATCATTATAATCATTTGTATAATTTCATCTACATATAAAAAATCATTATATAAATTATGCTTAGTTGTGCGACAATTTTATTAAATGAATATATGGTAATTAACAAATTATATACCTTTATCATTAGATATTATTTGAAGAAACTTTAAGTTGGATAAGTGGTCTACGTACTTAATAGAATTAAAACAAAGAAAATGTATGATAATTTTAGATAAATAATTGTTAAAATTATAAAGGTAAAAAATAATTTATCAAAATTATGGAATTTATCTTAAACATTTTCAACGCCTAACTAATTCCAAACACACATTAGGACTTCCACGTGATGAAGTCAATTATGATGAGGACTCTGCCACTAATACTAAAAGTATACTAAAAAACAATAATAGATATTAGAATTGTTAAGAGGTTTTGTGCAAGTGATTATTTAATCTAATATCAACCTCTATGTTGATTCCACTATAATAATACGTCAAATTGCTCATTATTAATAAAGGACACAATCTCTGGATCCAAATATTTATCCAACTCTATCCTATTATAAGTTTCAACACTTTTTTCTTTGATAAATTACTTAAAAAGGAATCGCAAACTTCTAACTGTAGTTGTTGATGATGATGATGATGATGTATAACAAGAAGTGAAGTTGATACCTAACTATTGTAATCATGCTCTTTGTCCATTTTAAATTAATAATTATTAAATAAATTATACCCCAAATGTTTACTAAAAGTCAATATGTCATTTAACATAATCACCATACAATTAACAACAAAAGATTTGAAAGCCTTCTTATACCTTAGGTTTAACATAGAAAGGATTGCCATTATAGCGTTATCATAGACCAATAAGAATTTAATTTTTCTATCATCTACTTTATCATATTCGGAATCACCAAATAAAAAATCTAAGTAATGCTAGCTTAATCATACGTACATGACTAAAGCAAATGTGTGAAATTGGATATTTTGTTTTTGAAAAACAAGTCAATAACATTATGAAATATTGCTAACTTTGCACAAATTGCTTTATCCAACTCTTATTGTTCTTCTTTCGATAAGTAAGTATATTAGGATCTCTTTTTCTTAACTTGATAAGCACCTTAATATACTTAGTTTCCAACTCTTAACATTTTGAATGTTGAATTCTATACGGTAAGATAATCTAAAACCAACCTATTTGTGTACAAAAAGCGTAGTGTTTATAAAGATTTTTTCAAAAATTTTAACTCTTTTAGATGTCATACTCTAATATGCTACGATATTTCAGATTCTTTACTCCTTTTTTTACCTTTAACCCCTTCTTCATTATCGAAATCACAATATGCATGAGACGATATGAATAAAGTAACCTCTTATCCATCACCAAGCTACCAACTAATAGGCTGGATTGAGTTTGGCCTCCTATAAGCCTGAGCCTAACTTAAAAATTTATATAAAGGCTCAAATTCAACTCGTGACCTAATGGGATCTAAGATTTATAGCTCTAGTTTGAGTCCAGTCGAGCTTTATATGATTTGAAGCTCAATCGAGATAGACCTAGCTAAAAAGAAAGAAAAATAATATTATTGAAGAAACTAAGGTATCACTAAGAAAAGCACATTTGAAATAAATTTTGAAGTTGAAATTCTTTGCAAATTGGCATTAAAAAAAACATCTACATAAATCTCTGTACTAATCATAGATGAACTTCCCACGATCAAATACAATAGAAACTGGGTGATGCGAGTGAGAAGGGAGTATCATAAAGGAAAATCAAACTATTTAGAAACAAAATAAATAGCATCAGAAAGTAAAACCAACCCAAAAAGAATAAGCTAAGACCCATCAATATGAGAATTAGATAAAACTATTCTTATGCCATGAGAAGAGAATTTGCTAGACATGTCTCACCATAACAACAATAAAAACCTCCTCATGCTGAGGCTCCTCCTTTGAAACTTCAACAACATATGCCATCTCTAGCTCCAGTTTATTTCGATTATAGCCTCATGTGTAACATCTCACTCCTGCAAGACCCGAACCAGACATCGTGGGTGATATTCGAGTCCATGTCTCGCGAGGGTAGAGTGTTAAAACACTCAATCATTCATAAATCGGTGTAAATTTTTTTTTTGAATCACAAACACAACATACGGAAATTTATAACCAGTTTAGGCCCACTTTCCTTCATAAACATTTCAATCAACACAATACAATCAACAAGGTTATCAATAGCCAATTGGGCCCCTTCACAAATACAATACATTTTAGTCATTTTGAAAAACCAATTTATATAAAAGGTTGTGGAATATACAATTCACTACAAAATAGAGAAAAGCAATGCAAACGCGAATTGATCCCGACCTCTATCCTTCACTTGAATGCTGTAGGTATACTCTCGTTGGCCTAACGGGGTATTCTTCTGATCTTGAAAAATAATTACAAATTTTGGGTGAATTTTGTGAACTTAATGAGTGGTCATCATCGATGGCTCACCCAGTCACATAATTCAAAATATTTCATATCCAATACAATTTAATCATTCATATTATGCATATATAGTGCACATGAGACCCACTTTTTATTGTTATTTTGTTGTGACCGAGTGCCTAATTGTCCCATATAGGGCTCATTAATAACTGTCCCATATAGGGCTCATTAAACATTGAGCTTGAGGTTCTGAATCACTTTTGAGCTCGAGGCTCTTTTTCACTCGTTGAGTTTTAAGCTCTGATCCGTGGCTACTCTGGTCACAACTCATTTATGTTTCAAGCATTTATGCAATGGAATGCATCACTCACATTTGCATGCTTTTATTCAATCATATTCACTTATCATCGGACCGTAGTCCGGCATTCAACATATAGTTAAGAATTTACACTTTCACTTGCATGCAGTTACCCATTCAAAAAGCATTTAACAATCAATTCAATACACTTAGTTCATCTAATTCACATTCAATGAGCACTTTAATACTCAAGTCAAACATCACAATTATCGAACCTTCTGTCCGAAAACCAACATAATCAATCACATTTTATAAATCATTCAGTAGTCAAATAATACAAAATTTCAATTAACGAACAATAAAGTGAGACCATCTCAGTCTACTTACTGTACACTCCAGATTACCATTTGTTTTCAAATTCTTGGAACGCCTGAATGCGGACACTTGACCTGCACAACCAATTTATACCAGGCACACATTGCACACTCATCAATAATTGCACACGTATAAACATTTATTTATACACAATTGTATAAATGGACTACGTACAATGCATGCTCAATGACAATCCCGAGCATATGTTTTAAAACACATTTTAGATTTACACTTCATTTGTACATGATCTTTCTAAATTCTCCTTTCAATCTTTACCCTTTGTAGGTGTCTAGCTTATTCATAAGCTTACACCTTAAGAACACTTGGTTACTTTATATCATAACTCAATTTCTCGTCATCTCTTTTCTAACCTCATATGATTTCATAATATCCAATTCTCATTCAATAGAAATCCAAATTGAAAATCCCATAATGCAAAATCACTAAAATTGATTCTAGAATACTTAAACCCAAGCATTTTCTAAACTTCATGAGCTAGAATCCTTCCAGAAATCTAAAAGATTCAAAATGATCTTATCTTGATTTTTCACCAAATGAAAAGATCTTTAGCTCAAATGGAAGTTCTTTTCTTCCTCTTCCTTTTTCTCTTCTTGGACAACTTCAAAATCTTTCTTGAAGACTAAGAAGAATTAAACCTTAACCCACTCTCTTCTTTTCTCTCAAGCCACCAAACTCTCTTTCTCTTTCTCTCTCATTTTTGTTGTTCTCTTTTGCTTATCCTCCCATTCATGTTTTTCTTCTTCATTTATAAGCAAGACAATACTTTTTCTTCCAATTATGCCCTTAATGATTGAAAATTGTCCCATTTGCCCTTCCAATTATGCCTTACGTATTTTATACTTAAGTGTCTTGCCAACATTACCCTTGAACACTTTAACATAACACTTTCTTCCAGAAGATGTCCCCCATTGTCTTAAGTTTCTAATGACACCAAAATCATTCAATTCGGTTCAGTGATTCGAAAGACATACTTCAAACATTTTTTTGGACTGTTCTTGTCCAAATCAGTATATCATGCATAACTTTTATCCAAAATTTAAACATCTTAGAAACTGAATTAAATTCCAATTTTTTCATACCATTTGTAGCTCCTGTCTCTAGTTCACCACAAATCAGAAATCATCTCATTTGGAGCTCTACCGATCCAGAAATCATCAAAACACTTAAGTATATTCAGTGGAATAATACAAGTTCATAGTATTTAAAAACACACACACTATACCCATCCCACTTTTTTCACTAAATCTCTCTCACTTCATTTCAAATGGCTAAAATTTTTGGTGGAGATGTAGAGAAATGTCTTACAAGTCCACTGGTTTAAGAATCAAGTCATTTGAGTTTTTAGAGAAGAAGTTATGGTCAAAAGAATCCAATATGGTTTTATCCTCAATCAAATTGAACCTATCGTGGGACAATTAGTATAACTTTCTCTAGAGATATTAGATTTAGGTGTTCTTTAGATGGTTCGAAAGAGGACTTTAAGAGATACAACTTTCATGAAAACCTCGAAGATAAATTTTATCTTCTAAAGGATCACAAATGGAACAGAAGATATAAGGTGAACAGTAACCCAGAATAAGTTTATGAATAGTAACACAGAAGAAGCTTACAATTGTCATAACTTTCTCTAAAGATATAGAATTTAGGTATTCTTTAGATGGATTAAAACAGGAATTCAAAATCTACAACTTTTATGAAGGCTCAAAGACAAATTCCATCTTCTGAAGGATTAAAAATGGGACAGAAGATGTAAGGTGAACAGTAACCGAGAAGAAGTTTATGAATAGTAACACAAAAGAAGCTTGCAATTGTCATAACTTCTTATACAGATATCAGATTTAGGTGTTATTTAAATGGTTTGAAAGAGGACTTCAAGATATACAACTTTCATGAAGACCTCAAAGACAAATTCTATATTTTGAAGGATAAAAAATGGGACAGAAGATGCAAGATGAACAATAACCCAGAAGAAGTTTATGTATAGTAACACAAAAGAAGCTTGCAATTATCATAACTTCCTATACAGATATCGGATTTAGGTGTTCATTAGATGGTTTGAAAGAAGACTTCATGATCTACAACTTTCATGAGGACCTTAAAGACAAATTCCATCTTCGAAAGGATAAAAAATGGGATAGAATATGTAAGATGAACAGTAACTTGGAAGAAGTTTATGAATAATAACATAGAAAAGCTTGCAATTGTCATGACTTCCACTACAGTTATCGTATTTAGGTGTTCTTTAGATGGTTTGAAAGAGGACTCCAAGAGCTACAAGTTTTATGAAGACCTTAAAGACAAATTCTATTTTTTTAAGGATCAAAAATGGAACATAAGATGTAAGGTGAACAGTAACCCAGAAGAAGTTTATGAACAATAACATAGAAGAAGCTTGCAATTGTCATAACTTCCTCTACATATATCAGATATAGGTTTTCTTTAGATGATTTGAAAAAAGACTTCAAGAGATACAACTTTTATGAAGACTCAAAGACAAATTCCATCTTCTGAAGGATCAAAAATGGAACGGAAGATGTAAAGTGAATAGATGTTCATAAGAAGTTTATGAACAGTAACACAAAAGAAGTTTTAGGCATGATTTTCGACTCTATTGTCCAAAATTCTCATACTATATACCATTGGACATATAACAAAAAGATCTACAACATTAAAGAAGACAATTTTTGTAACATCCCGTTACCCATGTTAGGGCTAGAATTGTGAATTATGAGAATTTATGAGAAATTAGAAAAATGCACATCATGCATAATTAATTGTCACATGCACATTTTTACACATTTATATGATTGTACATGCATTCTTTGACATTTTCGGGTACAATTGAGTTGTTAGATATGATTAAAATGTGTTTTGGCAATTTTGATATGTTTAGGATATTTTGAAATTTTGGTGAATTTTAGAAAAAGAAAAAAAATACTTATTTTGGACCAATCCTATTGTGACACGTGGACTAATTATTGTGTGAAAAATGACTTGAACATGTTGGAGACATGTGGTAGGTTGCTTGAAGGACAAATGGCTCACATGCATAGAGCCATGTGTCAAATTGACAGTAACCCACATAGGCACATGTTTAGGCAAGGACATTTCTGCAATTTTGCATGTTTTCATTTGAGTTGTTCTTCTTCCTCACCAAAAATACCAAACTGATTCTGTTGAAAAGTTGCCTTTTGAATCTTACATCAAAGTAAGGATTTCATTACTTAGAGAGTACTTAATCTGTTATCCTTGGTTTTCTTAGAGAGTACTTAATCTGTTATCCTTGGTTTTCTTTATCCACCGTGAGCTTCATTGCTGGAATTGGAGCTAAACCAAGTAAGTGTTATTTTCATGCAATTCAGTGACAATATGGTCTGTTTCCCACAGTACATGCATGGATATTTGAGTGTTCATAGAAATGAATTGGATAAGTCTGATGATGCTCAAGTGATTGATAACGAAGTTGTGCATGAGAGGTGTAAGATGGGTAGCTTCAGTGGCGTTCAAAATGGGTTAAATGAGGTGAAGGCATAGAGAAAGATGAGTTCATGCATGAATTGAGAAAGTTGAATAGTTTCGGTGTTAATATATAGTTGTTTAAAATGTGTTGGAAACCATATTGTTGAACTGTGATTTTAAAGATGACTAGTGTTAAAGATGAATACATGCATGAGAAGGTAAAGCAGTAGAGTTTCGATGAATGCATGTGTTAAATGCCTTAGAGGAGGAGTTGAATTTGTGAATGTGGGAAAAATGCTGAAACTTGGAATTTGCATGTATGAGAATCGGATTGTGGTGTTTAAGTGTAAATCTAGATTTTTCAATTGTATGTGTATTGATGAGCTAAAAATGAGTTAGAAGAATTGTTTGAATGTTATTGAGTTAATTGATGTGAGAATACACATAGGAATGTAGACAAATGTTAAGAGGAAAACTGGGGAAGACGAGTTTCAGTAACCAGACGTTGCGACTCATTCCTTTTTGTATGTCGCTACGTGAAATGCACCTTTGAGCTCTTTGTGGCTCATTCCTTTTGTACGTCGTGACGTGTGACTCACCCTTGAACTCGTCGCAGCGACCATTGCAAGAAAATCCAAAGAAAAGCTGATTTATGGGCTGTACGTCGCGACGTCACTTTTTCGTTTTCATCGCAGCGAGGACCCCCCTTGACAGCTCAAACATACCTAAGTATTTTGACCATACCATTTTCTGTAGATGTCCAAATGAGATAATTTTTGATTATTTGTAAACTAGAGACATAGGGCTACAACCTTTGTGAAGAAATAGAGTTTTAATTATGTCTATAAGAGTTTCAACTTTTGGTTGGAAGTTGAGGTAAGAATTATGTTGGAACTTAAGAACATTCTAAGATGTTTTGAGTATATTTCTTGGTATACAGAACCAAATTAAACAATTTTGGTGTCATTAAAAAGCTAAGAAATGAGATAATAACTTTACAGAAGGAAGTTGACCCATATGTATATTAGAGGAAAAATCTGAAGTTGTCAATGAAGTTATGAAATTGTTTGACATTGTTTTGTTCAATCCAATTGTAAATATACATTGTATTAATGAGGACTTTGATTTCTGAATGATTTTTGATAAGGATCGCATTATTGAACCCCAGAATTGTCATTGAACATGCATTGTGCATACATTCTCTATATTGATGTGCATAAAAAAACCACTTGTGTATTTATGCAAAAATGTGATATTTATAAATGTGTTTTGCCAATTTTATAGGAGCATATCGGACTCCAATCGGACATTGCCAGACCATCCAGGCAATAGCTTATTGGAGCGTACTGTGAGTCAAGCTAGATGATTTCCTAGGATTGATTTGATTTGTTTTGTTAGCTTCCAATACTATCAAACTGTTTGTGATTCGTTTATGAATTCCAGACTTTAATTATCCGAGGAGATTAATATTCGGGAATGTATTGGAAGTGCTTTGATTGTGGCTTTGAGTGCTATGAAATTCTGAATGTTATGTGAATTCTCAACGAAAGTTGAATGCCGAACTTAGGTCCGATGATTATGAGTTTTGTTTGAGCATCCTATGTGATTGCTATATATGTCATATTCAGTTTTGATGCATTTCATAAAATGCATGCTCAGATAAAGGCGTTGTGACTTGAATTGCCAGTATGAAGCGCTTCCACATAGAGTTTTGTTCCGTGATATATGTGTGTGCACGTAGAGCTATGCTCCATTATTCTATTCAGACTGAGCCCTATGGGCCAGCGTTTGTATAAGTATGTGATAGGCATTCAGTCACAACAATAAGAACGAATGTGAGTCTCATAAGCATATGTATTTGTTTATATATGATCTGTTTGGCAATGAATAAATGTTATACCCTATTGTGTGAGTTTTTGAATCATAAATATATGTTAGAATGAATATTTGTGTACTATGTGATATGTGTTATGATCCAGTGAATTCATCAATGATGGTTCACTCATTGAGTTTGCAAAACTCATCAAAAATTATAATGTGACTTTTCAGGTACGAGTCAGGAGACCTAGTTTCTTAGTCAGAACTTAAGGAATCTTTTGGATAGAGATATGGCTTAGAGGACTGTCAGCTGACACCAGAAGTGCTCTAGCATTATTTTTGTAGTTTTGCTGGAATTTGTATAAACTTTTGTAAATAGTCCTTTGGTGGTATCAGTGTAAGCTTTTTGAATGAATAGAATGAATGGTTTTTTTTTAATTAGTGACTTGCGAGTATGTTAGATGATGCTGTGTAAGTTGGATTGCCATATGTATGTCGGGTATGTTTTGCTCCAACATACCATTATCATAAGGTATGTACTTGAATGCCCTTCGGGTATCCGGGTATTTACCTTATGGTAGTGAGATGTTGCATTTTTGGTATCAGAGCATGGTTTGATATCTTTAGGGAAACAATATGATTCATAGTGAAGGATTCAGACAGTGATCACAGCTTTTGTTTGTTATAGGTCACCTTCCATAGGAGATCAAATTGGAGAGTCAGTTGACATGGAGTCTATAGGAGACAATATAGAGTCTCATGTACCTGAATTTTTTAGAATGCCTCCGAGAATTCCTGTGAGGCGAGAAAGGAGATATGATAAGCTAAGAAAGCAAGAGGCTGTGGAGTTCTATGGAAGTATAGACCCAACTGAAGTAGAAGGGTGGCTAGAGAGAACCGAAAGAGTAGTTGCTCAAATGGATTGTGAAGCAATGGGGAGATTTGATTATGCAGTCTCACTACTACAAGGTCCTGCCTACCAGTGGTGGAAGACCATGCCGGGCAGTTCCACCAGACCTTGTGGCTTGACCTGGAAGGATTTTTTGATAGCATTTCGAGAGAATTACATGCCAAAGATTTACATGGATCAGAAAATGAAAGAATTCTTAGATTTAAAGCAAAGCAAGCTCTCAGTGGCAGACTATAAGATAAAGTTCAATGAGTTAATGGGGTATGCGAACGCACTAATTTCAATTGAGCAAGATAAATGTAGGCGGTTTGAGGATGGTCTAAATATGGAAATCAGAACGAGGCTTGCCATCTCTAACTTGGGCAGTTTTATAGAATTCTGAGCGGCCTCGATCAGACTAGAACAATTATTGAAAGATGATCAGAGAGACCATAGGCACGAGGATAGAGGAAAAAGGCAAAATGAACCTCATGTTGATTCTGGCAGAAGCTTCAGAAAGCGCCAGAACAGATCGTCTCGATTCCAGTCTAGATCGAGACAATCTGGATCCCAAGGAAGAGGTAGATTTGTTTAGTCTGGGGGAGGAAGAGGACAGATGCCTACTAGTCAGTCACAACAATTTCCTGAATGTGAACATTGTGGTAAAAGACATGGTGGTGAGTGTTGGAAGGTATCGGGAGCATGTTTCTAATGTGGCTCTTACAAGCATCAGATCAGAGATTGCCCTGAGTTGTTGGAATCACAGTTTGGACCTAGAGGGGGAACTATGACTGAGGTTTCGGTTCAACAGAGTATAGTTGGCAGATCTGCACAGAGAGGCAAAGGTAGAGGTCAGACTCAGTTAGCAGGGCTCAGTGTCAGGACTGAGGTGTGGAGCAATCAGCCGCAACCTCAAGCCAGGGTCTATGCCATCACCAGACAGGAGGCACAAGACTCCCCAGATGTGGTAGCAGGTGTGTTGTATGCTTTTAATTTTGAAGCATATGCACTGGTAGATCCAGGATCTACCTATTCATTCATTACCCCGCATCTGGCATCTAGATTGCATTGTGAGCGAGAGATACTAAAATGTGGGTTAGTAGTGAGCACTCAAGTGGGTAGCACAACAGTGATCGGTGAGGTATGCAAGAGGTGTATAATTCGGATTGATCGGGCAGAATTAGGAGATGATTTGATCATATTACAGCTGAGAGAGATAGACCTCATCTTAGGAATGGACTGGCTCACTGCTCATAGGGTAGTGATGAATTGTTATACTAAGGAGGTAGTGCTTGAATCCCCTAATCAACCGAGAGTGGTGTTTTGAGGAGTTAGTCAGGCAGTGCCAGCCTGACTAATTTCATTTCTGAGTGCTTTGAGATTGATCCGAGGTAGATGTGAGGCTTATCTGGCCCATGTGGTTGACACTCAGACTGAACAAACTATTCAGGATATTCCAGTTGTCAGAGAATTTTCGGATGTGTTTTTGGCCGAACTACCAGGATTACCCCCAGATAAGGCGACGGAGTTCACTATTGACATAATTCTAGGTACTGCTCCTATATCAATTCCTCCATATAGGATAGCACCTGTTGAACTGAAGGAATTGAAAACTCAGTTATAGGAATTGTTAGATAAGGGGTTTATCAGGCCTAGTGTGTCACTTTAGGGAGCTCCGGTTTTATTTGTGAAGAAGAATGATGGAACTTTAAGATTGTACATTGATTACTGGCAGTTGAATCGGATAACAGTTAAGAATAAATATCCATTGCTGAGGATTGATGATTTGTTTCATCAGTTACAAGGAGCTCAAGTGTACACAAAGTTAGACTTGAGATCGGGATATTACCAGCTGAAGATAGCTAAGGCGGATGTTCCCAAGAGTGCATTTAAAACCAAATATGGGCACTTCAAGTTTTTGGTGAAGCCATTTGGTTTGACTAATGCTCCGGCAGCATTTATGGCATTAATGAATAAGGTATTTCAACCTTATTTAGATCAGTTTGGAATTGTCTTTATTGATGACATTTTGGTGTACTCGAAGTGTAGAGAGGATCATGTTGCACATCTGAGATTGGCTCTTTAGTTGATGAGGGAGAAACAGTTATATGCCAAGTTCACTAAGTGTGAATTTTGGCTTGATCAAATAGTATTTTTGGGTCATATAGTGTCTGGACAAGGTATTTAGGTGGACCAAAAGAAAATTAAAACTGTAATTAAGTGGGAAGCTTCGAAGAATGTGTCGGAGATCCGGAGTTTTCTTGGATTAGTTGGGTATTACAAAAGGTTTGTTGAGGGGTTTTCACTAATTTCGGCCCCTTTGAAAAAACTTTTGAGAAAGAATGTGCCTTTCAGATGGAGTGATGATTGTCAAAGGAGTTTTGAGGAGCTTAAGCATCGGTTGACTACGGCACTGGTGTTAGCTATTTCGTCTAGTTATGGAGGTTATGTCGTGTACAGTGATGCATCACATCAGGGTTTAGGATGTGTACTAATGTAACATGGTAAGGTAATAGCATATGCATTGAGATAGTTGAGGTCTCATGAATTTAATTATCCATTTCCTGATATGGAACTTGTTGCAGTTGTATTTGCTTTGAAAATTTGGAGACACTATCTTTATGGAGAGACATTTCAAGTGTTCACTGATCACAAAAGTTTGAAGTATCTGTTGAGCCAGAAGGAGTTAAATATGAGACAAAGGAGATGATTAGAACTGTTGAAAGATCATGATTGCACAATTGAGTATCATCTTGGCAAAGCTAATGTTGTAGCTGATGTTTTGAGTAGAAAATCTTATAGCAATGTGGCATAAGTGTAAGTATCGAGGTTATCTAGCCTAGTTCAGTTGAGGGCACTGAATGTTGATTTGAGTTTGGAGCAGAATGATACGTTGATAGCTACTTTGAAATTGAGACATGTTTTGGTTGAACGAATTAAAGAGGCTCAGAGCAGAGATCCAGATTTAGTGAAGTTAATTGAGAAGCTGAAAGTGAATCTAGATTCTGAGTTTGAAGTGAGAGATGATACCTTGAGCTTAAAGCAAAGATTATATGTGCCAAATGTTGATAATCTGAGGAAAGAGATTTTAGAGGAAGCACATTTAGCAGCTTATGTTATGCATCCTGATACTACCAAGATGTATAACACGCTGAAACAACATTATTGATGGCCTGGTATGAAAAAACAAATAGCAGAATTTGTTTCTAAGTGTTTAACTTGTTAGCAGGTTAAGGCTGAGCATCAGCTCCAGCAAGAAAGTTACATTTGTTACCCATTCCGGAGTGAAAATGGGAACGAATCACGATGGATTTCATTATGGGTTTACCTAGGACTCCGAGGCAACATGATGCCATTTGGGTCATTATGGATAGACTGACCAAATCGGCTCATTTCTTACCAGTGAGGGAGAATTATTCATTAGATCAGTTGGCTCAGCGTTATGTAAATGAAATGGTGAGGTTGCATGGAGTTCCGGTGTCCATAGTATCGGACAGGGATCCGAGATTTACCTCGAGATTTTGGGGTAGCCTACAGACAGCTTTGGGAACCAAGCTGAATTTCAGTACAGCCTTTCATCCTCAGACAAATGGTCAGAGCAAGAGAACGATCAAGACTGTTGAGGATATCCTCAGAGTTTGTGTTTTGAAGTTTCAGGGAGCATGGGATAAGTATTGGTATGGCTCCATATGAGGCATTGTACGGCAGGAAGTGTCGTTCGCCTTTATATTGGGATGAAGAGGGTCTGCGAATTGTCGAAGGCCCAGAATTGATTCAAGATACAGTTGATAAGGTGAGATTGATCTATAGCAGAATTAAAAAGGCACAAGATAGACAGAAAAACTATGTGGATCAACATAGGCGAGATATGGAGTTTCAGGCTGGCGACAAAGTATTTCTAAGAGTATCACCTTGGCGAGGTGCACTAAGATTTGGTAAGAAGGGTAAGTTAAATCCAAGGTATATTGGCCCATTAGAGATAATTGAGAGAATTGGTCCATTGACTTATAAGTTAGCCTTACCTTCAGAAATGGCTCAGATACATAATGTGTTCCATGTGAGTATGCTTAGGAGATATCGGTCGGATCCAACTCATATGATACCGACTCAGGAGATTAAAGTCTCTAGTAATATGATTTATATTGAGGAACTTGTGAAGATAATTGGCTACCAGAATAAGCAATTGAGGAACCGAGTGATTCCAATGGTGAAAGTCCTTTGGAAGAATCATTAGAGTGAATAAGCCGCATGAGAAACGGAGGAGCACATAAGTAGTCAGTACCCCTATCTATTTGATCAGTCAGGTAAGAATTTTGAGGATGAAATTTTTGTTAGGAGAGGAGAGTTGTAACATCTCGTTACCAATGTTAGGGCTAGAATTGTGAATTATGAGAATTTATGAGAAATTAGGAAAATGCACATCATGCATAATTAATTGTCACATGCACATTTTTGCACATTTATATGATTGTACATGCATTCTTTGACATTTTCGGGTATAATTGAGTTGTTAGATATGATTAAAATGTGTTTTGGCAATTTTGATATGTTTAGGATATTTTGAAATTTTGGTGAATTTTAGAAAAAGAAAAAGAAAATACTTATTTGGGACCATTCTTATTGTGACACGTGGACTAATTATTGTGTGGAAAATGACTTGAACATGTTGGAGACATGTGGTAGGTTGCTTGAAGGAAAAATGGCTCACATGCGTAGAGCCATGTGTCAAATTTACAGTAACCCACATAGACACATGTTTAGGTAAGGAAATTTCTGCAGTTTGCAAGTTTTCATTTGAGTTGTTCTTCTTCCTCACCGAAAATACCAAGCTGATTCTGTTGAAAAGTTGGCTTTTGAATCGTACATCAAAGTAAGGATTTCATTACTTAGAGAGTCCTTAATCTGTTATCCTTGGTTTTCTTTATCCACTATGAACTTCATTGTTGGAATTGGAGCTGAACCAAGTAAGTGTTGTTTTCATGCAACTCAGTGACTATATGGTCTGTTTCCCACGGTACATGCATGGATATTTGAGTGTTCATATAAATGAATTGGATAAGTCTGATGATGCTCGAGTGATTGATAACGAAGTTGTGCATGAGAGGTGTAAGATGGGTAACCGGTGGTGTGAGAATGGGTTAAATGAGGTGAAGGCATAGAGGAAAATGAGTTCATGCATGAATTGAGAAAGTTGAGTAGTTTCGGTGTTAATATAGAGTTGTTAAAAATGTGTTGGAAACCATATTGTTGAACCGTGATTTTGATGATGACTAGTGTTAAAGATGAATACATGCATGAGAAGGTAAAGCAGTATAGTTTCGGTGAATGCATGTGCTAAATGCCTTAGAGGAGGAGTTAAATTTGTGAATGTGGGAAAAATGCATAAACTTGGAATTTGCATGTATGAGAATCGGATTGTGGTGTTTAAGTGTAAATCTAGATTTTTGAATTGTATGTGTATTGATGAGATAAAATGAGTTAGAAGAATTGTTTGAATGTTATTGAGTTAATTGATGTGAGAATAAACATAGGAATGCAGACAAATGTTAAGAGGAAAACTGGGGAAGACGAGTTTCAGTAACTAGACATCGCGACTCATTCCTTTTTGTACGTCGCGACGTGAAACGCACCTTTGAGCTCGTCGCGGTTCATTCCTTTTTTTCTTTGCAACGTGTGACTTACCCTTGAGCTCATTACGGTGACCATTGCAAGAAAATCCGGAAAAAAAATGATTTCTGGGCTATACATCGCGATGTCACTTTTTGTTCTCGTCACAGCGAGGACCCCCCTTGACAACTCAAACATGCCTAAGTATTTTGACCATACATTTTTCTGTAGATGTCTAAATGAGATGATTTTTGATTCATTGTAAACTGGATACATAGTTCTACAATGTTTGTGAAGAAATGGTGTTTTAATTCGGTCTTTAAGTGTTTCAAGTTTTGGTTGGAAGTTGAGGTAAGAATTCTATTGGAACTTCAGAATAGTCTAAGATATTTTGAGTATATTTCTTTGTATACAGAACCAAATTAAACGATTTTGGTGTCATTAAAAAGCTAAGAAATGAGATAATAGCTTTACAGAAGGAAGTTTTATCTAATTTGGTCATTTGCTTTTTCAGATTCAGCATGGAAAGTTGACCCGTATGTAAATTAGAGGAAAAATCTGAAGTTGTCAATGAAGTTATGAAATTGTTTGACATTGTTTTGTTCAATCCAATTGTAAATATACATGGTATTAATGAGGACTTTGATTTCTGAATGATTTTTGATAAGGATCGCATTATTATACCCCGGAATTGTCATTAAACATGCATTGTGCATACATTCTCTATATTGATGTACATAAAAGAACCACTTGTGTATTTATGCAAAAATGTGATAATTGTGAATGTGTTTTGCCAATTTTATAGGAGCATATCGGACTCCAATCGGACATTGCTAGACCATCCAGGCAATAGCTTATTGGAGCATACTGTGAGTCAACCTAGATGATTTCCTAGAATTGATTTGATTTGTTTTGTTAGCTTCCAATACTATCAAACTGTTTGCGATTCGTCTATGAATTCCAGACTTTAATTGTCTGAGGAGATCAATATTCGGGAATGTATTGGAAGTGCTTTGATTGTGGCTTTGAGTGCTATGAAATTCTGAATGTTATGTGAATTCTCAACGAAAGTTGAATGCCGAACTTAGGTCCGATGATTATGAGTTTTGTTTGAGCATCCTATGTGATTGCTATATATGGCATATTCAATTTTGATGCATTTCATAAAATGCATGCTCAGATAAAGGCGTTGTGACTTGAATTGCCAGTATGAAGCACCTCCTCATAGAGTTTTGTTCTGTGATATATATGTGTGCACGTAGAGCTATGCTCCATGATTCTATTCAGACTGAGCCCTATGGGCTAGCGTTTGTATAAGTATGTGATAGGCATTCAGTCACAACAATAAGAACGAATGTGAGTCTCATATGCATATGTATTTGTTTATATATGATATGTTTGGCAATGAATAAATGTTATACCCTATTGTGTGAGTTTTTGAATCATAAATATATGTTAGAATGAATATTTGTGTACTATGTGATATGTGTTATGATCCAGTGAATTCATCAATGATGGTTAACTCATTGAGTTTGCAAAACACATCAAAAATTACAATGTGACTTTTCAGGTACGAGTCAGGAGACCTAGTTTCTTAGTTAGGACTTAAGGAATCCTTGGGATAGAGATATGGCTCAGAGGTCTGTCAGTTGACACCAGGAGTGCTCTAGCATTATTTTTGTAGTTTTGCTGGAATTTGTATAAGCTTTTGTAAATAGTCGTTTGGTGGTATCAGTGTAAGCTTTTTGAATGAACAGAATGAATGGTTTTTTTTTAAATTAGTGACTTGCGAGTATGTTAGATGATGTTGTGTAGGTTAGATTTCCATGTGTATGTCGGGTATGTTTTGCTCCAACATATCATTATCATAAGGTATGTACTTGAATGCCCTTCGGGTATCCGAGTATTTGCCTTATGGTAGTGGGATGTTGCAAGTTTGCCAAAATCTATTTAGGTCAATCCCAAATTTTTCCTTAAAGTTCGAAGATGAATTTTACATTCATCCACCAATGTATAACCCTCATCACCCGAAGGCAGAATCAAAACCGGAGCACTTGTCAATCTGAGCTTGAGCTCCTCAAAGCTCTTCTGACATTCATCAGTCCAGATAAAATTCTGATTCTTCCTCAATAGCTTGGTCATCGGAGCAACTATCATGGAGAATCCTTCTACAAACCTCCTGTAGTAATCTGCCAGACCCAGAAAACTCCTTACCTTTGTCACTGTCTTGGGTACATGCCAATTCACCACTGCTTCAACTTTCCTCGGATCAACATGTACACCATCCTTAGAAATCATATGCCCAAGGAATGTCACCTCATGAAGCCAGAACTCACACTTGCTGAACTTGGCATAAAGCTCTCTCTCCCTCAGAGTCTGCAACACAATCCTGAGATGCTCCTCATGTTCTTCTTCACTCTTCGAATAAACCAGAATGTCATCTATAAACACTATGACAAATTGATCCAAAAACTCCTTGAAGACCCTATTCATGAGATCCAAGAAAGCAGCTAGAGCATTGGTCAAGCCGAATGGCATAACCAAAAACTCGTAATGCCCATATCGAGTCCTGAATGCTGTCTTGTTTACATCAGACTCCTTGATTCTGAGTTGATGATAGCCTGACCTGAGATCAATCTTGGAGAAGACCCTTGATCCCTGCAGCTGGTCAAACAGATCATCTATCCGTGGCAAAGGATACTTGTTCTTAATTGTCACTTTATTGAGTCTCCGGTAGTCAATACACATCCGCCATGATCCATCCTTCTTCTTGACAAACAGAACCGGTGCTCCCCAAGGTGACGAACTCGGCCCGACATACCCCTTCTCTAACAGTTCCTCCATTCAGCTCCCTCAACTCAGCTGGAGCCATCCTGTAAGGCGGTATCGAAATTGGCGCAGTTCCGGGAATCAAGTCAATGGCAAACTCGATTTCCCTCACCGGCGACAAACCTGGCAATTCCTCTGGGAACACATCTGGAAACTCCCTCACAATCGAAAAATCTTCTAGCTTCCCTTCATTCATATCGGCATCCACAACATGTGCTAAGAAAGCTTCACACCCCTGGCCCATCATTCTTTTAGCTAACATAGCTGAAATCAGTCTTGACGATGGTGTCTTCCTGTCCCCTCTGAAGATCACCTTCTCACCGTTACCCAAATCAAACTCTACCTCTTTCCGACCACAATCTAGCTTTTCCAGATATTTCTCCATAGTATCCATCCCCAGAATAACATCTAACCCTTGAAGGTTTACCAGTAGTAAGTCCACTACCAATCTATCACCATCAATGAAAAGCTCACACTACTCATACACCTGACTGATCACCACATTCCTCCCTAGAGGAGTACTAACAAGCAAGGGCCTATCCAACGACATAGAATTCACACCATGCAATGCTATGCTTGCAGAAACAAAAGAATGCATGGAATCAGAATCAATTAAAACAAATACTGCTGAGTCAAGCAACTGAGCGATACCCGTGACAACCTCAGGTGTAGCTGCAGCTTCCTCCCTAGTCATGGAAAACACTCTTGCCAGCGCCTGACCCCTTGGCCTTCCTGGAGGAATAGCCTTCCTCGCAGTCCCAGAGCTACCTACCTCGATGGCGGCTGGTTCCCACTTGTTTTGCTGCGCTTGGAGCTTGAAACTGCGACCCTTCCTGTTTCGGTACTTGTGGACAATCCCTGAACTTATGCCCTTTCTCTCCACATCTGAAACAGACTCCAAGCAATTTGAGACACTCTCCCTGGTGATATTTCCCACACTGGTCACATAAGGGGTTGGTGAACCAACTCTTTTCTGCTCTTCCAGTGCCTCCCACATTAGAGGCTTGCCCTGATACTGCCCTCACCTGCTTGTCCCTGGTAACTCCACTGCTACCTACTTCACTCTGACTGTGAAAGCTCCTCGTTCTCCTCTCAGGCATTGAAGCACTAGTACCTTTCTTGAAAGTCTGCTCCCTGTTCTTCCTCTTCTTTCTCACTTCCTGCTTGATCTTCTTTAGCTTTTCATCCTGGAGTGCCGCATCCACCAATTGCTGGTAGTCATAGAAATTGTGGATCAGGACTTTCTCCCTGATCCCCAAGTGAAGACCTCCTTCAAACTTATGGCACTTGTCTTCTTCTGTTGCCACAATGTTGGCTGCATAACGAGAAAGCTGTGTGAACTTCAGCTCATACTCGCTCACACTCATGTCTCTCTGAGTGAGGTTCAGAAATTCCCTGGCCTTCTCTTGCACATAGACTCTGGAGAGATACTTTTTTCTGAACACTTCCCCAAAGTCTCTCCATGTCAGCACCGAAGGAACAACCTGACTGTGAGGCACTGATTCCCACCAATGCAGTGTGTCACCCTGTAACAAACGACTGCATAGTCTAACTTCTCCTCATCTGCGCATCTCATCTGAACTAGAACCCTCTCGGTCCTCTTCAACCAGGCTTCAACCTCTTCTGGATTTATCGTCCCATTGAAATCCACAGCCCCAAACTTACGGAGCTTATTATACTGCCCACTCCTGTCTACTGAAGCTTGCATCGGAATCTGAGATCTCTGACCCAAGGCATACGTGAAAGCCTGAGCAAAGGCTTGAAAGAAACTAGGATCCACGGGATTCATCTGAGGCGTAGGAGGAGGCGGAGGAGGCACTTCTTGTTGCAAACTAGGTGCCTCAGGAATTGGAGCAGAATGTGTCCCAACATCCTGAGGAACATGGGATTCATCCGTGCTCCCTTGACGAGAATGAGATCGAGTCATAGCTCCTCGAGTTCTCTTTCGAGGTGGCATGTTCACTCCTTCAATATAAAACCACTGAAAATCTTTAGTTCAAGTAAGACAATTTTCAAAGTATGTAACGACAGTTCAAACCATGTAAAACAATGCAAGTTATTCATTGAAAGCAATGAAATGCAAACCGGGACCTAAACCTGGTTCACTCTGATACCACAACATGTTGGATCCCGTTTATGGAACCCAACATCAGACATGAGAGCAGGATGCTTGATGCGTGAGGTGCAACGTGTAAATTAAACGATTAAGGAAAAAGACCATCGGAAGCTCAATGGACCCACCGTGAACAAGCTCAAAACTTGCTTTCATGATTAAAACAAACAAATTCCATAATTCATAATCCAAAAGATGAGTTTTACAAAGCTTTAAGAACATTTCAAACCAAATTACAACTTTGAGTTCAAGAGCCAAAAATACAAAATACCCTTGAACCAATAATACTTGAAATGTAATTAAAGCCTTGACTTCCAAAAATATAACATTGAAAATACGTAAACATAACAAAATGGAGTGCTGCCATAACTCGTGACTCACTCGGTCTCTTGCTCGTCACCTGAATGGGGGAGAAAAGAGGGGGTGAGCCATAAAGCTCGTGGGAACATATTTATAATATAGAAATAAGCAAAACTATTTAAAAGATAACTCATTGTCGTGGTACACTTTGAAATCATAGTAATTGAGCATGTGATAGTCATCAACTCGAAATGCTTTGTTTATAATAATTCATGAGAAGAATTCAAAACATGCATGCATAAACATGATAACCGATCATGAACACATAAGCACATAAGCATAGCAGAATGGTTTGGGTTAGTCCGGGTTTATGACATACTACACATTCCCATCGAAATGGTCCTGTGTAGACGTAGTTTCTTGAGGAAGTCCTTGTGGGGAGTTCTGTGCCACTAGCGGGCAGGCGGGAGAAGCCTTTTCATGGTCAACGTGCACGTGACGGTTCTTGGGACTACCACAAACTCACATAACATGCATGGTTCAAAGTCTTGTAAACTTGATTGCCAAACTGGCACTTGCTTGTAAACTTGCTTTTCATACATCTTGGAAAAACATGATTTCATGAACATGTATTCTTGAAAAGAGAAAACTCTTTTGAAACCTTTTCATTAATCAGGAATGCAAATCATATAGCAACATATAATCATTCCACAATAGCACTTAATGCAATCATTGATGATGCAATTTAAATCATTAAAACTTTCTTGATTTGAACAAAAAAATGAGTAACTTATTTACTCTATTATAAACATGAACCCACCTTGAATTCCTTGCTTATACTTGCTCAAGAATGAGTTTCCTCTTGATCCTCTTGCTCCTCTTGCCTCACTTGATTTCCTAAAACAAGAACCAAAATCCCATTCAATAAATCATGCTGAAACAATATTACTATTCTTAACTTCCATCCAAGATTTCATATCTTTAGAGACTCATTCAGAACTTCACTTCTCCATAAAACTTGTGGATCTATGTCTCTAGTTTACAACGCAACAAAAATCACCTCAATTGGACTTTTATAACAAAAGATATGCCCAAAACATCAAAATCTGTCTTTGTTGGAAACTGAGGGCTCGTCGCAACGAAGGCCCCGCTCGTCGCGACGAACAACCTTGTGCTCGTCGCAACGAACAGCCTTGTGCACGTCGCGACGAACAGCCTTGTGCACGTCGTGACGAACAACCTTGTTCACGTCGTGACTTGCGGGGCTGGAGAACGTCTCCGAACCCGACTTTCTTGCTTTTTCCCACTTAAATCCTACTCTTTTGCTCATGCAACACACTTAAACTTTAGATCATGCTTGATATTTCATTTCTAAACTCATTCAACACAAAATCATCAACAAAAACACAACCAGAACAACAACCCTAAGAGATTTCACCTATTTTTCCTGTAAACCCTAAACCATTGATTACATCTCAAGCCAAGTAAATCTAGCGTTTAATCCACCTCAAACAAGAAGAAACAAACTTATACTTACCTGAGAATGCTTCAAATCCTTTGACAATCGCCAACCCTAGCTTTCCTCTTTTTCTCTTCTTCTTCCTCTCTTCCTACGACTCCCTCTTCTCCTTTCTTTTCTTTCCCTTTCTTTCTTTTCTTCTTCTAATTCCTTAATCTCTAAATGAAGGTACAAAGACTAGAATGCCCCTCCTAGTTAGGCTTTAACCATCCCAACTTAAGTGACTTGCCCAATATGCCCTTACACACTTTTATTCTTTCATTACCACTTATTCCACACTAAACTCAAATTAATCTTAATTTTCCACTAACACTTCCACTAAAATCAAACTATGCAACAATTTATACAATCAACATAATTCATACTTAATAATCATCAAGAAAAACGATTTGGGGCCCAACACAAAGCTTCTGCCCATATAAGCGTCATCCTCAACAGTAACACAATCTTCCAAAAATCATAACTTCCTATCCCATTTTCCAAAAATTCCATACTTTAATTCACTAAAAAGATCGGAAAACATTATACAATTCGCATGAAGGACTTAAAAGCAAATTCCACCTCTAACTAAATCAAATTCACACATGATTGTGGCTGTCCTGTTAAAGAGTATTAAATCAACATATCACCTAAATCATAACCATACTTGAAAAATTCATAACTTACAATCCCTACATCGAAAATTAGCATATTATACCTCATTACAAAGCTAAGACATTCCTCTATAAATTTCCATAAGATCACTTGAGCTAACTTAAACCAAAACAGTTCAGAATTAGTTTCGAAGCACAAAAATCACAAAACCTATCCTTAGAGACATTTCACTCACAAAGCACATTCATTCATTAAAAAACTAGTTGAAAGTTCACAAGTCATAACTTTCAATTTCAAACTCAATAAATATCATACTTAGTGGCGATAGAAAGATAACAAGAAAATCTTCAACTTTCATGAAGACCAATTTCACAAAATCTGTCTACTTTAGCCTAAAAATTCTTTCCAAAGTTTCAAGCCACAAATCTCTACATGCTAGAATTACCACTATTCACCCTGCACATAAATCTCACTTTCAAAGCAAAATTCGAAACCTTTCAAGCCACAATTAAACAGAAATTCCTCCATAAAAATTTTAGCCAAACTTCCCAAGTTTAATTCAAGCTAAACCTCATCTCAATAGCATAACCATATAAAAAGTTATGACCAAATCATTGGAACATACACAAAGTAAATCTTTCCAGATTTTACACCTAACTCTACTCCTATCATTCCAATACTATTACTACACCAATAAGCATCCAATTTAGTCAAGAAATCAGCCACAATTTCATCAAGTCATCCACTTGAACAAGTATCCACAAAATGGTAGCACACACACACAATTTTCTTTCTTTAATAAACTCCCATCTAACATCCTCAAACTTAAGCCAAAACACTTAATTCACATACTCCACATACCATATCCTTCATCCTTATACAAACATAAACTTATACCCATACAATCAAAACACAAGCCTCATCAAATTAAGTTCAACAACATCACAATTAATTCATTTACTAACAATTCATAACATAAAACACAAGTCTTACCTACTTAAACTCCAATCTTCATAATTTCTCACAAACTTCCTAGTTTCCCTTACCATATACGATCACCATCTCACAAACTTCCTAGTCACTTGCCACATGTCACACTCTCAATCCTCCATTTAATTTCTCTCCAATTCAAGTCCAAATTTTAGTCCAATTTTGTCCCAATATTTTAATGGCTCAAAATAATAAATCCTAAAATCATGCATCTAATTTTCCAGTGTCATTGGATAGACATTTTCAATACCGAAAATCAAATAAATCCGTCACTTGACAATTTTTCGGTTCATAAATTTTTTCTGAAATTTTCCAAAAAAAATTCTAAAGTTTTCCAAAAATGTAAAACACACAAAAATTCACTCCAATTTAATTTTTAAGCACAAAATCATATTTTTCACAATAAACACATTTATAAACACATATGCCGGGAAATGTCATGAATGCATGTACAATCATGTGCATGTATTCATGTATATATGGAGGTCATATTATGCATGAACATGTCGAGATAAGTCTAAACACTCATAACCCGTTCCAAATTACTATTTTGTCCTTCCCATCAGTGATGGGATGTTACACTCAATTTGGATCTTTATAGGTCCAATTATTGCTACGGATAAAAAAAATAATCGCTCGGTCCTCTCACTTTAACTTAATCAATCAATGTCAATTTCATCTCCAAAAATTCACAATTTCAGATAAAAATGAAATTAAATGTCTCACGAATCCGATGCCTCGAGAATCAGGTTAATCGGAGGTCGGATGACAAAATTATTAGCAAAAGAATGCAATTGGTTGATTTAGAGACAAAATACAAAAAAAAACAAAAAAAAAATAAAAAATTCCTCTTCCTCGTACGCGGGCTCGCAAGGTTACGACTTGCCTTCACGAGGGTCAGTCCCTCGCCTACCAAAATCAATTTTTTTCTCATTTTCATTCTCTTCTTTCACAAGACCCAACATTTCACACAAGTATCCAAAATTTACAAATTAGGTCTCATTGGAAAGATCACATAAAACCCCACAAGTTCCATGAAGGACTCGAAAATCAATTCCACTCCTATAGGGTGTCAAAAATTCAATCAAAGTTTCTACTTAATCACAATTTTCCAAAACAGTGCAACATTTTTCTAAAAATCGTATCTCCCCATTCCCTTTGCCAAAAATTCCATGATTTATATCAAAAGAAAGACAAAAACATATTCTACAACTTTCATGAATTACTTGGAAGCAAATTCAACCTCTAGACAGGTCAATTTCTCAACCAAAGTTTCTACCCCCATAATTTCACCCTAAACCATAACCACATTTTAAAAATTCATAACTTACAATCCAAAAGTCCAAATTGTGCAAACTTGATATCAATGGAAAGAGAAAAGAAAATTCTACACTTTCTATGTAGAGCTTGAAAACCAATTCTACCTCTAACTTGG
Source organism: Erythroxylum novogranatense (assembly GCA_029891385.1). Classification (NCBI taxonomy): domain Eukaryota; kingdom Viridiplantae; phylum Streptophyta; class Magnoliopsida; order Malpighiales; family Erythroxylaceae; genus Erythroxylum; species Erythroxylum novogranatense. The sequence goes on along the minus strand of CM057227.1, from coordinate 86,183,618 downwards.
TCAAATGTTCACATGATTGTGGTTGTCCTGTGAAAGAGTGTTAAATAAAGATATCACCTAAACCATACCCATACTTTAAAAATCCATAACTTACAGTTCTTACATCCACAAATAGCATATTATACAACATTACAAAGCTAAGGCATTCCTCTACAACTTTCCATTAGACCACTTGAGTTAATTTAAACCATAACAGTCCAGAATTGGCTTCAAAACACAAAAATCACAAAACCTATACTTAGAGACATTTCACACACAAAGCACATTAATACTTGAATTACCATCTGAACGTTAACAAGTCATAACTTTCAACCTCAAAATAGAAAAATGTCATACTTAGTGGCGATAGAAAGCTAACAAGTAAATATTCAACTTTCATGCAGACCAATTTCACAAAATCTGTCTAATTTATCCTAGAAAAATTTCCCAAAGTTTCAGGTCACAAATCTTCAATGTTAGAATCATAAACATGACACTATTCACACTACACATATTGCCCACTTTCAAGGCAAAATTTAGAACTCTTCAAGCCACAATTAGACAGCATGTCCTTCATAAGAATTCTAACAAAACTTCTCATGTTTAATTCAAGCCAAACTTCATCTTAATATCATAACCATATAAAAAATTATGACCAAAACATTGAAACATACACAAAGCAATTTTTCCAGATTCACAACCTAACTCACATTCTTCATCTTCCATATCATTTCTAAACCAACCAACACTCAATTCACTTCCTATATCCACCATAAACCATCTCACAACCTATCCTTGAATATTAGTACACAAAATTGCAGCACACATACACTCAATCATCTATCATTTTCTACACTCATCTTCAATCACAAACCATCTCAATTTTCATACAACACATACATCCTACCGCATCAATCATCAATTAAACAAGAAAATTTTGTACCCATCTATACCAACACAATTTGCATGCAATTAGGTTCACAACCATCACAAATAATGCATTTAATTACCAATTTATCACATAAAGCACAACCTTACCTACTTAAGCCTCCACTTTCTTCAATTCATCAACAAGACACCAACTTCTCTACCTTCCAACACATATACGATTATCAACATCTTATGTCTTAAGTATGGATTTTTGGTGAACAAGAGAAGAGAAGGCAAGTAAGACATAGGAGCTTTTGTATGGGTATAACAAGTAGAAGAAACCACCGAGGAAGAAGGAGGAAGGAAGGCTACAGATGAGAGAAAGAACTTTCATCTAAAATCACCTATCACCTTAGACAAGAGAAGCATTGAAAATGAGTAAAAGATGGGAGGATTTTTATTAAAAGCAAGGCAAGATGACATGTTAGGCAAGTGACACATGTCACTTGCCACATGTCAACCTCTCAATTACTCCCTTAATTTCCTTCCAATTCTCTTCCAATTTCTAGTCCAATTTTTCCCAAAATTCCAATGGCTCAAAATTAATAATTCCTAAAATCATGTAGTTAATTTCCAATGCCATTGGACAATCATTTCTACTACTAAAAAATCAATCAGTCTTTCACTTGACATTTTTCCTAGTCCAAAAAAATACCCCAAAAATTTCCAATAAAATTTCTAAAATTTTCCTAAAATTTAAAACACACAAAGACCCACTCCAATTAAAATTTCAAGCATAAAATCATATTTTTCACAAAAATCACATTTATGACTAAATATACCGGGAAATGTTATGAATGCATGTACAGTCATTTACTTGTACAAAAGTCACTATTTACGTGTATGTGTATGTACGAACACGCCAAGACAATCTTAAACACTCAAAACCCGTTCCAAATGACTATTTTACCCTTCCCCTCGAGGATGGGATGTTACAACTCTCCCCTCCTAATAAAAATTTCGTCCTCGAAATTCATTCCAAATTTTTCACTTCCAATCTTAACAACACATATATCGAATGTGATTCCGATAACCATAAAACAACTCATAAATCCATATTCCTATTATCGCCATAATTTTATATGGACTACTTTATGTCAAACTTAGTTTCCCCTTATTTACTCCTATATTTTCATCTTGGCAAAGGTGAAATATTCAAGAACAAGGCATCTGTTTCACTTTTTATCAGTGATAGTACACTTAACTTCCAAATCTTTCTCCATATATTCACAACTTCGATGTGATCCACCAAAATCCATTTATCCTCCAAAACCCACTTCATTCAGATTTTAAATTCATTTCACTCACTAACAGTATCCCAACTTTGTTCTGGCTTTTACTCAAGGTAAACGACTCTTTTTGTCGTCTTACGCCTCTAATGGTATCACCAGGATAATGATGATTATGCCTATAGTCACTTTGCACTATACATTAATTTCATATACTGAAACACTCTAGACATATATGCTTTATACCTGTCTCCAATAGTCAAGACTATAAGGAACTCAAACATGTAATCACTCAGTTCGATATTCTTAGCCACCAATTGCTCTTTCGATGTACCCTTACTAGGACATATATCTGGATCAGGTAGTACACATACTTTTTCATCCAATCATAGTCCCTCAAATCCTCACTTTAGGCTTTCCCAATTCCTTTTGACAAAACTGATGTTATTTTTTGCTCCATTTTAACTCGACATTATACACTCCACACATGTGGTACTCTACTATCGAATGTTCTATTCGATGCAATTGATTGTAACACTAGCTTTATTAGGACATGTTCATCTGCACAATCCATTCAATCTTTTCCAATTCAATTCTTACCTCCATCCTTAGGTATACAACATTACTTTACTATTGCAATGATGTTAATCTCTCTCACGGAAAACTTTGTCAGATACAACAAAATCACCAAATCGAAGCAGTATAATTAACACTGGGGTTATGAATTCCTCAAAATTTCTTTTTACCTTCATGATTAATGCAGCTTACATATATTCCGCAAATATTCAAAATTTCATCTTATTTTTTCAATATGATCATAGTCACTCATTGATATCATGTTGCTTGTTAACTCCAATAGATATAACCTCAAACTTATTGTGCTTATATTTAGTTCTCGTAATTCCTTAAGTAACTAATTCCTCAGTGACGTAATATTATCATATGTTCTTTTCAATTTTTCCATTCACTTATCTCTCTTGAAAAATTTTCTCCACACCTGTATTAGTAATACCCTTATCAGATATAATCTGTGATTCCCCAAACACATTTACCCTACCTATAATGTGAACCTAAGTTCACCTCACAGGAGCAAGAGTATCTTCTCAAATTGCTGAAATCCACTTATATAATTGGATACTTTACATCAACAAAATATATATACACTCCCAATAGCCTTTTCTAACTTTTATACTTGAGTCTTTGCTATGGATGTAACTTCAACATTCTCTTTTGACTCACTATTTACTTTTTTTCTCTTTTTTTTAATAAAGACGACAACACATCACAACTTTTCTTGGAGACCTGCCATCTTATTTCAAAATTTCCTACGTTGCGTCTGTCGGTTCCTTTCTGAAACAAACCCGATTGCATCAAACGAGGGGCCTTTGACCTCTGGACAATGGAAGAATTACCAGATTCCATTATTCAATCGAGAGAGGGGCTTATGATCTCAGCTACTGGTCAAGGAAGTCTACCTTCATCGACCATAAACTAAATTACCCAGCTTTCTGACCCTATCTTAGTGATTTCTTGGTTTCAACCTCGATATTGTTTATAAATCCTTATCAATCACCTATTGCCCATGAATACTTATTGGTCCCCTTAATACCTCAAGAAAATCAATTTCAACATTTCATACTCTCAAATCTCCAATTGACTCTAGATAACATTTCTATTCTTGTTTCTACCCATGATTGGGTTACCATATGGTCATCACAGAAATCTATTCTTGTAGGCCAATATTGTGCCCTACACTTTCTTCCCCACATTAACACACAGATTAACAACAATTCTACTCCAGTTTTCTAGCATTTACCTCTGCTAATGCAACATTCTTTCTTAATAGTTGAATTAGCATTTTGAGTGCATTCACTCTTCTCTTTTGATTTATCATCTTGTCCATAATCGCATGCATAAATACAATCCAAACTTAGGCACATTTCTAACTTTCTCCATGCTGTATCATTCATCACTTGACCATCATTGATAAAGTCATTGTTTTCACACAGTTCTGACAATATCTTCACTTCTATATCACATTCGAAGATAGAACATTACGATACCATATATTCCATAATACACACATCAACACAACTGTAGTGAATCTTTATCTATCTTGTCGAACCATATACTTTTTCTCATTTCCAATTATCCATATTTTAGAATCATAGATACCTAGTCATCCCAAAAATTTTGATCTCAAATACACAAACATATGCTAAAGCATACCTTTTATCACTCTTAACCGACATTTATCTCATATCTAAATGTGGCCTCTCCAGGCTATAACAAATTTTGTTTTCTTTTAACTTGATTTATACACTTTAGGTCTCATTATTCATTGTGATCTCACTTTTTCCTTAATCAACCCATGCCAATACATTCACATTTGTATCACATTCGAGACATCTCACCACAGTATCATATGAATATCATTTTTTTCCATTATTCTTCTCCCATTTCTAGTTGTCCATAACCCTCCATTGGCTCACATTTTGACATATCATCACTTTTCTCACACTTAAAACTTAACACATGTTCATGCGTATGACTCAAACTCACGCGACTTAGACTAGGGATCAGTTGCCATAGTCTGCTATAACATGACTTCAATGTATGTAACTTGACCAATGTTTCAAAAAAAGCCATATAAGCTCGTACTTTTGGGCTCTGATACCACATAAATGTAACACCCCACTCCCACATGGCCCGAACCTGACATTGATGATGATATCCGAGTTCGTGCCCCGCGAGGGTTACGTGCTACATCACTTAGTCAAAAACTCAGTGTAACTTTTTTTTTGAAAGCACAACCACACACCACACGGGAGTCAATTAACACATATACAATCAATAGTAATTACAATGACCACATGGGCTCTTTCATATATACAAATCAATTAGTCACGTGTACAAACTTTTATATAGAAATAGGAAGACACTAATACAGACGCGGACAAATCCTGACCTCTTCTATCACTCATATGAAGTAGCTATATGCCAGTTGCCTAATGGGGTATTCTTCTGAGTCCTACAAGTAATTGCAAATTTTGGGTGAGTTTTGCGAACTCAGTGAGTGACCATCATCAATGGTTCACCCAGTCATAAAACACAATATTCACACATCTCATTTTATTTCATAGTGCACATTCACAATATTTCACATTCACACACTTACATAATTGCACATTCACATTATTCATATTCGATATTTCTATTATGCAGATGTAACGCACATGAGACTCACTTTTTATTTATTATTTTGCTGTGACCGAGTGCCTAAACTTTCCCATGAAGGGCTCATTAATAACTATCCCTTATCTAATTAAAGGATACAGGGCTCAATAAATGTTGAGCCGGAGGCTTTGAATCACTTATGAGCTCGAAGCTCATTTCCACTCGTTGCGTTTAAAGCTCTGATCGTTGGCGACTCTGGTCACAACAGCCCTTATATTTCATACACTTATGCCATGCAATGCATCAGTCACATCTATTCACTTTCAAACGTCATCGGACCGTGGTACGGCATCAAAACACATTTATTTCACATAAACATAAGGCATTTTTCCTTTCACTCACTCAAATATATGTAAGCAGATGCTTGTGAAATGTCCATGTAACACTTTCCAATTTATTATGGTGTTGTGACCGAGCGCCTGAACTGTCCCAATATGGGCACATTAATCGCTGAGCCCGAGGCTCTAAATCATGGTGGGGCTCGAGGTCCGAGTAAAATCGTTGAGCTTTTGGCTCTCGATGGTTGCTCCGGTCACAACTGTCATTATCTGGTTATGCATTCATGAATGAAATGTATATGCTACAATTAATCACATTAGTATGTACGTATGCATATGTCACAATCAATCTGCCCATGAATGCCACAATAAACATTTATGTATCACAAATAAATCACATGTATCCCAATTAGTCACATCATAGGCATATAGGTTGCAAATTCACAAACAGCTAGCACTTTTATAACCAAATCCCCAGTACACAGTCATCGAACCTTCTGTCCCGAATTCACAATCATAGCAAATCTCAAACCCATCATTATTCACCCCATTCAGCAATCAATTTATACAAAATAAAACAAAATAGAAAAAAGGGTGAAATGAGACCATCTCGATCTACTCACAGTACGCTCCAGATTAGCATTTGCTTCCAAATTCTGGAAACGCCTGACTGCGAACTCTTAGCTTTCACAACCCATTTATTCAATACGTTGCACACACATTAATAATTTTGCACAATTATAATCATTGATGCACATATACGTACGATGCATGTTCATGACTATCCCAGTATCAATCTATAAATTTTATCTCAAAAACCCTTCCAATATCACAACTCAGGTCTGCCTAGTGTTTAGCCGCACTCAAATCCCTAAACTCGCAATTTATGCTTATTGTAATTTTTCTAAAACCATAATTTTAGGTCTACGCCTCCCGATCGATGACCTAGTCCACATAAGGTAACCTAGGTAACCCCTCCTTGATAGAAAAATTTCTCTATGCAGTAGGAATCCATAGACACTAAAATCACTCAATTTGGATCTCTATAGGTCCAATTATTATTAAAACATGGTTCAGAAAAATAATCGTTCGATCCTCTCACTTTGACTTAATCAATCAATATCAATTTCATCTCTAAAAATTCACAATTTCACATAGAAATGAAATTAAATGTCTTACGAATCCGATGCCTCAAGAATCAGGTCAATCGAAGGTCGAACGAGAAAATTATTCGCAAAAGAATGCAATTGGTTGATTTAGAGACAAAATACAAATAAAACAATTTTTAAAAAAATCCTCTTCCTGGCACGCTGGCTCACGAGGCATCGCCCTCGTGAGGGCGAGTCTGACTCTCGCTCTCGCGAGACCTCGCGAGGGCGAGGGTCAGTCCCTCGCCTACCAAAATCAATTTTTTTCTCATTTTCATTCTCTTCTTTCACAAGACCCAACTTTTCACACAAGTATCCAAAAATTACAAATGGGGTCTCATTGGAAAGATCACAGAAAATCTCAAAAGTTCAATGAAGGACTCACAAACCAATTCCACCCCTAAGGGTGTCAAAAATTCAATCAAAGTTTCTACCTAATCACAATTTTCCAAAACAGTGCAACATTCTTCTAAAAATCGTATCTCCCCATTCCCTTTGCCAAAAATTCCACGATTTATATCAAAAAAAAGATAAGAACATATTCTACAACTTTTATGAATAACTTGAAAGCAAATTCAAGCTCTAGACAGGTCAATTTCTCAACCAAAATGTCTACCCCCATAATTTCACCCTAAACCATAACCACACTTTAAAATTCATAACTTACAATCCAGAAGTCCAAATTGTGCAAACTTGATATCAATGGAAAGAGAAAAGAAAGTTCTACACTTTCTATGCAGAGCTTCAAAACCAATTCTACCTCTAACTTGGTCAACTGTTCACATGATTTTGTTTGCCCTGTGAAAGAGTGTTAAATAAAAATATCACCTAAACCATATCCATACTTTAAAATCCATAACTTACAATTCTTATATCCACAAATAACATATTATACATCATTACAAAGCTAAGGCATTCCTCTACAACTTTCCATAAGACCACTTGAGCTAATTTAAACCATAACAGTCCATAATTGGCTTCAAAGCACAGTAATCACAAAACCTATACTTAGAGACATTTCACACACAAAGCACATTAATACTTGAATTACCATCTGAACGTTAACAAGTCATAACTTTCAACCTCAAAATCAAAAAATGTCATACTTAGTGGCGATAGAAAGCTAAAAGTAAATATTCAACTTTCATGAAGACCATTTTCACAAAATCTGTCTAATTTATCCTAGAAAAATTTTCCAAAGTTTCAGGTCACAAATCTTCAATGTTAGAATCATAAACATGACACTATTCACCCTGCACATATTGCCCACTTTCAAGGCAAAATTCAGAATCCTTCAAGCCACAATTTGATAGAACTTCCTTCATAAGAATTCTTGAAAAACCTATCAAGTTTAATTCAAGCCAAACCTCATTTGAATATCATAACCATATAAAAGGTTATGACCAAAACATTGAAACATACACAAAGTAATTTTTCCAGATTCACAACCTAACTCACATTCTTCATCTTCCATATCATTTCTAAACCAACCAACACTCAATTCAGTTCCTATATCTACAATAAACCATCTCACAACCTATCCTTGAACATTAGTCCACAAAATTGCAACACACATACACTCAATCATCTACCATTTTCTACACTCATCTTTAATCACAAACCATCTCAATTTTCATACAACACATACATCCTACCTCATTAATCATCAATTAGACAAGTAAATTTCATTCCCATCTATACCAACACAATTTGCATGCAATTAGGTTCACAACCATCACAAATAATGCATTTAAATACCAATTTATCACATAAAACACAACCTTACCTACTTAAGCCTCCACTTTCTTCAATTCATCAACAAGACACCAACTTCTCTACCTTCCAACACATATATGATTATCAACATCTTAAGGCTTAAGTATGGATTTTTGGTGAAAAAGAGAAGAGAAGGAAAGTAAGACATAGGAGCTTTTCTGTGGGTATAACAAGTAGAAGAAACCACCGAAGAAGAGGGAGGAAGGAAGGCTACAGATGAGAGAGAACTTTCATCTAAAATCACCTATCACCTTAGACAAGAGAAGCATCGAGAATGAGTAAAAGATGGGAGGATTTTTATTAAAATCAAGGCAAGATGGCATGTTAGGCAAGTGACACATGTCACTTGCCACATGTCAACCTCTCAATTACTCCCTTAATTTCCTTCCAATTCTCTTCTAATTTCTAGTTCAATTTTTTTCCAAAATTCTAGTGGCTCAAAATTAATAATTCCTAAAATCATGTAACTAATTTCTAGTGCCATTGGACAGTCATTTTTACTACCGAAAAACCAATCAATCTATCACTTGATATTTTTCCTAATCCGAAAAAATACCCCGAAAATTTCCAGTAAAATTTCTAAAATTCTCCCAAAATTTAAAACACACAAAGACCCACTCCAATTAAATTTTCAAGCACAAAAATCATATTTTTCACAAAAATCACATTTATGACCAAATATACCTGGAAATGTCATGAATGCATGTACAGTAATTTACGTGTGCAAAAGTTACTATTTACGTGTATGTGTATGCACGAACACGCCAAGACAATTTTAAACACTCAGAACCCGCTCCAAATGACTATTTTACCCTTCCCCTCGAGGATGGGAAGTTACATGATAACTAAGAGATCAAGTGATCAAGAGCTCAAGGGCATTTCTCCAAATTTGTTTCTTTTGTAGTTTGAGTTGATTTTGGGAAAACAAGAAGTTTGTTTGTTCAAGGACCTTTTGTAATTTAAGATTTCGAGACGATGATGTAATGTAGCTTAGAATGTCATTAAAGATTTGTAAAATGTTATTATTTTGATATTAATGAAATGTGAATGGTGCATGGATGATGTGACTTGAAATTAGATAAACGTGAAGAAGTAATTAATCAATCGTTGATATATATATATATATATATGCATAAACGAGATATTATGGAAAGGAAGACAGGAATTATAACTGATCAGATGTAGTTGAAGGTGATGAGACAAATGAGTTGAGATTTGAGAGATTAATAAGGTCAATTTGGTAGATGAATGGTTAAGTTCAGGACATTTCAAGTTTACGAAATGCAAAATTTCAAGTCTTCTATAGGGAAAATTTATGTTCTGACATTAGGGAAAAATTTGGATTGATCTAGGACAAATTTGACAAGTTGTCTTCATGGAAGTTGTAGCTTAACTTTCTAGCTTTTCAATGCTATAAAGTATGAAATTTTTGGATGTCGAAGTCAAAAGTTATGGTCCTTATAAGTAGAGATGTTCAGGATTATAAGACGTATCATCTGTTGATGACGTATCATCTGATGATGACGTCTCGTCTGGTGAGGATGCATCGTCTGGCGAGGACGTATCGTCTAGTGAGGATGTATTGTCTGGTGATGACGTATCGTTTGATGATGACGTGTCATATGGTGATGACGTATCGTCTGGTGATGACGTGTCGTCTAGTGTGGAAACTTCGTCTGGTGATGGCATGTCATCTGGTGAGAACACTTCATCTGGTGAGGACGTATTGTCTGGTGAAGACGCTTCGTCTAATGAGTAATGAGAATGTATCGTCTGGTAAGGACACTTCGTTTGGTGATGACATATCGTCTGGTCATGACGTCATATTGTCTGGTGCACTATTCATCTGATCCTATTCATCTAGTGTAGATGATAGAATTTGTCTTCAAGGTCTCATGAAAGTTGTATATTTTGAAGTTCTCTTTCGAACCATCTACAGAGCACCTTGATCTATCATCTCTAATGAAATTTACGCTAATTGTTCCGAGATAGGTACAACATGATTGAGGACATTAGCATGGTTGATTCTTTTGGCCATAACTTCATAACCCAACCTCCAAATTAAGTAATTCTTAAAGTAATAGATTCCTGACACATTTTCTATCTATAAAAAAATTGGCAGCATTCTGAATTGATTGGAAAAAGGTTTTGATTAAAGGAAAGTGGAGGAATATGTTGGAATAATATGAATTGATGTTATTTTACTGATCATACTTCGGCTTTTTGAATATATCTAGATTTGTAGGTTTCCAACTAAGATGATTTCCAATGTGGAGTAAACTAGAGATGTAAGTTTACAAATTATATGAAGAGGTAGAATTCTGATTCAGCCCCTAAGATGTTCAATGTCTGGATGGAAGTTGAGCATAGAATATTTGCTTCAATATAAGAATGATTTGAAAAATAGGGCTCAGCACTTACGATATCAGAGAATGAAGATAAACCGAGGATGACTAATGAGGGTTAATTAGAATAACCATATATGGTAACAAACGCAAGCACACATTTTATGACTCTGAAAGTTGGGCTTCAGAATTAGAGTCCAACAGTTATGGTATAAGAGCCCAGAATTAGGATCTTACATGGGCATTTTTGGAAATATGTATCAAGTTACATGTAACGTCCCATTACCTGTGGGAAGGTTAGAATAGTAAGCATGAGTGATCAATGAGAGCTTAGAAATGCATTTTCATGCTCATGCATAATATGTCATATACATACACATGAATAGTGAATTTTTTTTCACATGAAAATAATTGTATATGTATTCATGAATAATTCCGGGTATAATTGGATGAGTTGTGTTATTTTTGAGAAATTGCATTTAATTATATTGAAAATATTATTGATTAGTGTAATTGTTGTAATTGTAAACTTTGATGAAATTAGGAATAATTTTTGGAATTTTCGGAAAATAAAAAATAAGAATCAATGATATTTGGAGATAATTGGATTGTAAAGATGGGAGTTAAAGAGATTAGTCCAAAAGGGACTAAGTTAGAATTAGACCTTAGGAAAGTGACAAGTGTCACTTAATAAGTTGCTTAAGTAATTTGAAAAAGTAATTAGTGTTGTTTAGAGTGAGGTTATTTGAGAGTTAAAAAGGGGTTAGTGTTATTTCCTAAGTTTCCATCTCTTTCATAGCAACCTTCTTCAAATACACAAAGTTTCTCATTAAAATCCTTTTGAGCGATTTCCTTGCTTTTCCTCATCCCACACCTCTACCATACTGCTATTTGCCTTTTTACCTTAAAAAAAACAGAAGTTGGTTAGCTTCCACAATGAATATGTGATTCTTGCATGGAGTTAGGGCTTGAAGATAGTTGAAACTTTTAGAGTGTTCAACAAGTAGTGAATAAATTTTTTAGAGTTATGGATTTATGAAATAAATTGGTGAATTACTGTTAGTTGTATGGATTATGGCATTTACATATATATGTCCATGAACACTGTGGATGAGATGAAAAATTTGGTTATAGTGTTAATTTGGCTTGTGGTGGATTGTTAGTGATCAAGTGATGTGGAAATGGTTTTGGAGTTGAAATAACATTGAAATGATGTATAGTATAGAAAATTAGATATGAAAAGGTGATATGTACTATGTTCTTCACTGTGCATGTTTATATATATATGAGTGTATACGTGAGTTGATGAAAGCTTTAGAGATGATCAAGGAAATGGTTTTTGAGTTGAAGAGCAATTGTAAAATGATAGTTTGAGATGGGAATGAGTATGAAAAAGGAAGATTGAGAGGAAAATATTGAATATGACAAAAGTTGAAAATGTAGTAAATGGTGTATGGCAGAGCATGGAGAGTTCACTCACTGATTTCTTTTTGTTTTTGGTGTTTTCGATGGAACTTAGTTGAATTTCCATTTTTAGAGGTAGTGTGAATTTGTGGTGAATGAGTTGATTGAAATGGAGTAAAAAGGCTAGTATTAATAAACTAAAGTGCTGGATGTTTGTGAATGAGAATATGGAAATTTTGAGAATGAATTGTGAAAGAGTTAAAAAAAAATTGATTTGAAACTTTCATGAGTTTTCTGTATTAATTCAGAGAGTTTTTTTGACAAAGTTGTCTTTATAGAAGTTGTATATCTTTTTTTAAGCTTTCCATTGATATAAAACTTGTAATTTTTGGAGTTTTGGATCAAAAGTTATCGAGTTTAGAATTTGAGTTTGTGGGTTCTGTTGTGATTTGGAATAGTCTGTATTATTTTTATCATAACTTGCAGAATATGGAACCAAATTGAATGAAATTGGTTTCATTTGAAATTTAAGACATAAAGGAATAATTGTTTAGAAGAAGTTTTGGCCTAAATCCTTCATTTTCATTGTTGAAATGATCAGGTAAAAGTGACCCGAAATTCTATTTTGGGAAGAGCTGGAAAAATAGGTAAGGTGAAGAAGAAGGATTCATAGGTTCACTAGAGTGTCGCGGTCGTGCATGGATAAAGTACTAAATAGGATATATGATTGGTCTTATAATCGTGGTTACATAGATGCAAAATTTTTAATTGGAGGTACACGAAAATTAGCAGCATTGACTCATTTTTTTTATAAGAGAGGGCTTGATGGAATTATCAATGGGGTGGGTATTACAAGTCTCTTTCTAGGGGAGGGTATAAAATATATAGGGGGAGGGCGTATTTCTTCTTATCTCTTAGTTTATTTATTTTTTGTGTTAATCTTTTTATTTACTTACTATATTTTTTTATTTTTTTTCGAGTGTATTGATGTAACATCCCGTCACTGATGGGATGTGTACTGTTCATTGCATACGTATTTGGCATGAGCATGCATTATAGAATTGTGTATAACTGGCAATTGTACGTACATACAGGTATGACATATTTCCGATTTAATTTGGATAATTTGAATTTGGATATGATTAGGACATGTGTAGAAATTAGGTCAATTTAGACTTGGGAATTGAATTTGAATGAGAATTGAAAGTTAGGAAATTGAGTGATGAAATTGGAGTATATGAAAATGAGTTTTCTATTTTTGAGGATTTATAGGAATTTTTCTCGAATTTTCGGAGCATTAGGCCCGGACCGGAAAATTGATCGATGACTGATTAATTGAATTTTCGGTTCCATAATTGATTATCCAATGGTATGGATAGATTAGAAATTGAATTTGAGGAATTAGGATTTGGCCATTGGAATTCGGGAGAAATTAGAATTTGAAACTGTCTTGAGGTGGTTTGGATTGGACTGGTGGCGTTTAAAGTAGCCAAACAAGCCCTTGTCTTTTTTTATATATATAACCTCATCTTTGAATTCTCCTCCCACGAAGCTTTCTTCTTCTTGCTCCCGATAGAGATTTTCTTCTTCCTTCTTCGTGGATTTTCTCCTTGGAGTTTGCGGATTTCTTTCCATCAAGTTGCTCCTTCTTTCATCTGTTATAGATCCCCTTGGTTAGTGTTAGAAAAGAGATGGAATGGGTTTGAGTTTGGAGAAGCCGTGGGTGTCGTGAGCTTCGTTTGAGGTGATCGTTGAAGGTTTGAGGTTTTAAATCAAGTAAGTTACTTCTATCTTGTCTTTTATGGTTTGATTATTTGATTTATAAAGTTATTGGAATGATTTAGTTGGTATATTAGAGGATTGGTGATTTAGGGTTTCCGATTATAGGTTTCGGTGATTTTAAGGTTTAGATTTGGGGAAAATGATTGTTTGATGAAATAGAAGCTAAGGATTAGTTGTATGATATGTATGGAATTATTTGAGAGTGTTTGGAAATGAGAAAAACTGGATTTAGAGGTGTTAGCGATCGAAATCTGGATTTTCGGGTTTTAGGCGTCTTCGTGGTTGCCTTGCCATGGCATGATGATTTAACACGCCATGACGAGCTAGTTTGCTTCGCACGCTGGGGCGTGCGTGGAAGGCGCGCCGTGGCGAGAAGGAGAAGGCGTGCGCTGCGGCAAGGACGAAGGGCGTGCGTGACGCGCTGCGGCGAGACAAGCTGATGCCGTGGTGTGGATGGCGAGAAAGGGAGCTCGTCGCGGCGAAAGAACTGAAGCCGCGGCGAGGAAGCTTGTCCTCCGAAAATGCTAATTGAGGCTTATAGATTTGGGAATTAGGCAATTGACAATTCTATTAATTAGGGATCAAATTCAATTTGGAGATTAGGAATTTGGGAATTAGAAATTTGGATCGGGAAATTCGGAATTGTATCGGAAATGTCATAACACGTATAGTACGTACATTATTCGATTCATATGCATTATTGGACATTAGAATTGATACATTTTATAATGTTATTATATTTTGATTGTTATAGCGGCTCAAGTGGATCGCCGATCATCAGACGTAGGCGAGACTTCCCGGCAGTAGCTCGGAAGTTCCGAGGTGAGTAACCTAGTTGGTTTCTCAACCTTTATGTGTTTAATTTATACAAATATGCCATGTGGAGTTAAGGACGGATTATATGTGTTTGATTTGATTGATTCCGGACCACGGGTGTTCGGGATATTTGGACTGTGATATAGAAGTGTTGATTGTGCATAAATTGTTCATAATTGATTTCAAATGATGATAATTTGGTATATGGGATTCTAGTATAAGGCATGTACTGTAAATTGGACATGTGCATACATGCATAACAGTATGATCATATAAAGGCAGTTGTGACCGGTGTAGCCACCGTATTCAGAGCTTCAAGCTCAACGTACAGGGCTTCGTGCCCAACGATTTGTAGAGCTTTATGCTCAACGTTTTAGGGCTTTTGAGCCCAATGTTTTAGAGCCTATGGCTCAACGTATATGAGCTCAGGCGCACGGTCACAACAACGAAAGAAAATGAAAGAGTCACATGCACACTGCATATATGATTGATTACATGTGAATTGTGTGAAAGGCCAATCGCCTTATAATTGTGAAAATTGACTGCATGTGATTTCTTGAATGTGATAGTATATGATATTATGTGATTGTCTGTATAGGCATGAGTTGAGTGAACCATCGATGATGGTTACTCATTGAGTTTCGCAAACTCACCCAAATTGCGAATATTTTTCAGGATAGTGATAGTTTGACTTCTAGCTCCGATCAGTGAGACTTATCCTGCTGTGTGTGCCGGCGAGAGGAGCATGGCCCACAGGTCTGTCAGCTGGGGTCTTTTGGGGTATTTTGTGGATGACTGGTTTAGGAGCTACAGTAGTACTTTTTGGACTTGTATTGATGTATATATGACTGATGATGTAATGACGGTTTTATGAATGAATGGAAATGAATCATTTGGTTTTAAATTTTAGTGATTGTGATATTACTGCTTTATTTATATTGATGTCATGAGGTTATAGAAATGATAGTTTGGTAGTGCACCCTCATCGTAGGTTGTGCACCGGTACGACCTACGGACGACCCGGTGCATACTCTACGGTGAGGGGGCGCTACAATTGATAGGTTCATTTCCTTTATCTAGAGTTTTGACTTTAGTTATAAACTCATTACATAGGTTTTTTTTGTTATTATCAAAATTCCAACGATTATACAACTCATGAAAGGAGATTTGTTCTATTTTGAATAAGGACTTTTTTTTGTATCATTTTCAAAAAAGTTGATAAACTGGGTGGATATGTAAAAGAGATTCTTTCTTTGCCATCACTTCGATATGTATAAAAAAAATATTGTAACTTATCTTCCAAATTACTAAACCAAATTGATTTGATTTGAAAAAGATTGATTGAATAAAAGAGAGGGAATCTGTTGGAATAGTGAACTGGTGTTATTTTACTAAATATAATTTAGTTTTTTGATTATATTTAGACCTGTAGAATTCCAAATAAGATTATTTTTAATTTGGAGTAAACTAGAGAAATAGGGATACAAATCATATGAAGGTCGAAATGTGATTCAGTCTCTAAGATGTTTAATTTCTAGATAGAAGTAGTGTATAGTATACTGTTTTTGAATATGAATAGCTCAAAAATGTTTATGGCTTATCTTTCAAATTACTGAACCAAATTGAGTGGTTTTGGTGTCAATAGAAACATAAGACATAGAGGAACACTTTTATAGAAGATAGTATGACCAAATTACATCAGTTTTGCCTTATGATTGAACGTGAATAGTAGACCCAAAATTGTTTCTTGAAACAATCTGAAAGTAAATCAATGAGAAATGAATTGTGATCTTAATGGTTTTAGTGAGGTATAAACCTAAGTATAAATTATACTTAGATGAGTTTTGATATGAGAATGATTTTGTAATGAAATTGATGGAATGATGCCTAGGATTTTCATGAACATGCATCGTACATATTTCATTTCATACATGTGCATTATTAAATAGTTAAGATTATGCAAATTGTGATATATATGTGTATGTTGTTTGTTATAGAGGAGTAGTTGGAATGTCAACCTTCAGACATTGCCCAAACTTCCAGGCATTAGCTTCGGGAGCAAGTTTTGAGTAACCTAGATGGTCTCACTTCATTACTTGTTTGCTTAAATTATGTTATAAATGATTGAATGAATGTGTTTTGATTGTTGATTATGGACAATGAAGGTTCGATGACTGTGACATTGGAATGGGATACTGAAGTGTTGTTCGTATGTGAATGTTACGACCTATGTGCCTCAAAAAATGATTGATTGTAATAGATGCATTTCATATATGAATACATAATCAGATAATGGGATTTATGACTAGAGTAGCCACCAATCAGAGCTTAAAGTTCAATGTGTGAAAAGGGCCTCGAGCTCAGACAGTGATTAAGAGCCTAAGGCTCACTATGTATAATGAGCCCTGTATCCTCCTCAGATAAGGGACAATTAGTAATGAACCCAGTATCCAAAATAGATAGGGGACAGTTCAGGCACTCGATCACAACAAAGTAACAATTAGAAAAGTGTCTCATAAGCATTCCATATGCATTTTGATAAGTATGTTTGATTGATTGAAATTAGTAATTGCCTATGCTTGAGTGAAAATGCGTTACATCACCAATTATGCAAAACTGTGATTATATGCTATGTGAAATGATGTATTGCATGAATTGAGTGAACCATCAATGATGGTTACCTCAATGAGTTCGTAAAACTCACCAAAATTGCAACGTTGACTTTTCAGGACCGAGAGACGACTCTAGCTATTGAGAGGCTATACCAGTCGTGTAGATTGTGGTTTGGTAAGAAAAGTCATGCCTCAAAGGTCGATCAGTTGGATTTTAGGGACAAATTAGATAGACTTTGTATATTTTACTCTTTCATGTAGTACTTTTGTCCTAGGTTTTGATGATGTACATGTTGTAAGTGTTGAAAGATACAATGTAGACTTTCGATTTTGTGAAGTGAAATGAGGAAAAAGTTGGTTTTAAAATATTGTGATTTTCTTATGATGCTTTATAAGTGCATAATGATATGATGCCATGTGAAGTGAGTGTAGTGATCGAACGTAACTCACCCTTATCGTAGGATATGTACCGGAATGACCTCCAGGCATCCTGGTTTGTAGCCTGCGACAAGGAGGCGCTATATTTAAGTGGTATCAGAGCATAGTTTGGCATATGTTGGGACATATAAAATGTTAAGCATGAAATATCATGAGAAATGCAGATAATGATTGAAGTTATTGTTTGTTATAGGTCATCTACTCTAGGTGATCAGATTGATCAACCAGCTGATCCAGGATTGGTAGGAGCCAGTAGGGAGTCCTCAGTACCTTGATCTGAGGAGATGCCTCCTAAAGTTTCTGAGAGAAGGGATAGGATGTATGATATGCTACGGAAGCAGGAAGTTGTGGACTTCTATGGCAGCATAGACCTCGATGAAGCCGATGAATGGTTAGAAAGGACTGAGAAGGTTTTTAATCAGATGGACTGCGAGACTGATGAGAGGTTCGATTATGCAGTATTCTTACTACAGGGCCTAGCTTACCAATAGTGGAAGAGTGTCCCGGGCAGTACCACTTGGCCTTGCCAATTGAAGTGGGAAGACTTTCTAAGGGTCTTCAGAGATAGTTACATGCCCAAGATCTATTTGGACATGAAGATGAAGGAGTTCTTGGAATTGAAGTAGGGAAGGATGTTATTGGCTGAATATGAGGTCCGGTTTAATAAGTTGATGGGTTATACTACTGCTTTGATCCCTACAAAAGAAGACAAGTGTAGGAGATTTGAGAATGGACTCAATATGGAGATCAAAACAAGGTTGGCGTTTTCAGATCTAGGTAGCTTCATTGAGTTGAGATCTGCTTCGACCAGAATTGAACAGCTACTGACAAAGAGACAATCAAAGATTGGGCAAAGGTCCAGAATGAAGAGGTCTAGAGGGGTTAGAGTGGTTTTGGTAGAAGATTGATAAGCACCGAGCAGAGCATTGGACCACGGATGGATCTAGCGATCGGGATCGGGAAAAGGGTAGATTTTCACTGATCGGGAGTGGAAGGGATCTGATGTAGGTGGGTTTCTAGTATGTGAGCACTGTGAGAGGAGGCATGGTAGTGATTGTTGGAGGCTGACTGGAGTTTGCCTCAAGTGCAGCTCCTTAGACTTCCAAATCAAAGATCGTCCTGCTACCTTGGGAACTCGATTTGGTGTGAGTGGGCGATCTGAGAGTGATGCTACAGTCTAGTAGAGTAAAGGTAGTGGATCTGAACAAAGAGACTGAGGTAGAGGCAGAGTGAGCTCTAGGAGTTCTTCCATAAGGATTAAGGGGTGGGGTAGTCAACCACAGTCCCAAGCCCGAGTCTATGCTATGATCAGAAAAGACGCTCAAGACTCACCAGTTGTAGTTGCAGATGCGCTTCTCATTTATGACTTTGAGGCATTTGCACTACTAGATCTGCGATCCACACACTCCTTCATCACACGCATTTGGAACGTAGGCTGCATTGTACTAGGGAGATGTTACAGTATGGGTACTACTCTCATAGGAGAGGTCTGCAAGGGTGCTTGATTAGAATTGATCAAACAGAATTGGAGGCATATCTGATTGTATTACAACTGAGAGATATAGAGGTTATCCTAGCCATAAATTGGCTCACTGCTCATAAAGCTACCATGAACTGCTACACCAAAGAGGTAGTACTAGAATCTCCTTGTCAGCTGAGGATAGTATTTAGAGGAGTTAGTCAAGAGTGCCAGTTAGGATGATATCCTTCATGAGTGCACTGAGGTTGATGCAGGGAGGATGTAAGGCTTATCTGGCCCACATCATTGATACTAGAGCTGAACAGAGTATACAGAACATTCCTATGGTTAGGGAATTCCTAGATGTGTTTCCTGATGAGCTACCTTGTTTACTACCAGATCGAGAAACGGGGTTCACGATTGATCTAGTTCCAGGTGTTGCTCCTATATCTATTCCTCCATATAGGATGGCACCTATAAAACTGAAGGAGTTAAAGGCTCAGCTTCAGGAGTTAATGGAAAAGGGTTTTATTAGACCCATTGTTTCACCTTAGAGAGCTCTAGTGCTGTTTGTGAAGAAGAAAGATGGGACTTTAAGGTTATGCATTGATTATAGGAAACTGAATCGAGTGACAGTGAAGAATAAGTAACCATCGCCTAGAATTGATGATTTGCTTGATTAGTTGTAGGGAGCTTAGGTATTCACTAAACTAGAATTGAAATCAGGGTACTATTAGTTGAAGATATCTAAGGCTGATGAACTTAAAAGTGCATTCAGGAGTAGGTATGGGCACTTCGAGCTTTAACTAATGCCGTTTGGGCTGACTAATGCCCTGACAGCTTTTATGGCCTTGTTGAATAAGATGTTTCAGCCCTACCTAGATCAATTTGTGATTATGTTTATTAATAATGTCTTGGTGTATTCAAAGAGCAGAAAAGAACATGTTGACCATCTGAGAGTCATTTTACAAATCATGAGAGAGAAGCAGTTGTATGCCAAATTCAGAGTAAGTATGAATTTTGACTGGATCAGGTTATGTTTCTGGGACATATAGTGATTGGAGATGGCATACAGGTGGATCAAAAGAAGATTGAGGCAGTGATGAATGAATTGGGAAGTTCTGAGAAATGTGTCTAAAATTTGAAGCTTCCTAAGATTAGCCAGATATTATCGAAAGTTTATCGAGGGGTTTTCTTTGATCTCAACCCCTCTAACAAAAATTTTGAGGAAGAATGTAGTGTTCAGATGGAATGAGGAGTGTTAGAAAAGCTTTGAGGAGCTGAAACATCGATTGACTACTACACCAGTGTTGACTATTCCATCGGGGACTAGAGGATAAGTGGTGTATAGTGATGCATCTCATCAAGGACTGGGATGTGTATTGATGCAGCAAGGCAAGGTGATTGCCTATGCATCGAGATAATTAAGGTCTCATGAGATCAATTATTAGGTACATGATTTAGAGCTAGCTATAGTTGTCTTTGCTCTAAAGATTTGGAGACATTATTTGTATGGAGAGACTTTCCAAATATACATCGATCATAAGAGTTTGAGATATCTGATGAGTCAGAGGGAGTTGAACTTGAGGTAAAGGAGATGGTTGAGTTACTAAAGGATTATGGTTGTATTATTGAGTACCACCCAGGGAAAGCTAATATGGTGGCAGATGCTTTGAGCAGGAAGTCTAATATCAGTGCATCTTAGATTCAATTATCAAGGCTACATAATTTGATACACTTGAGAGCTCTGAATGTGGAGTTGAATCTGACACAGGATAGGGCCTTGATTGCTACATTGAAACTTAGGTTGAAGTTACCTGATAGGATCAAAAGAGTTCAGAGCAAAGATCCTGATATAGTGAAGCTTATGAAGAAAGTGAAGGTGAACCCGGATTCCGAGTTTGAGTTGAGGGATGAGACACTATGGTTGAGACAAAGGTTGTGTGTGCCTAATGTGGATGATCTGAGGAAGGAGATAATTGAGGAAGCTGATATGGCCACCTATGCTATGCATCCTTGTACTACCAAGATGTATAACACACTGAAGCAGCATTTTTGGTGGCCAGAAATGAAGAAACAAGTAGCGGAATATGTAGCTAGATGTAATGACTTACCAGCAAGTTAAAGTTGAGCACCAGGCTTCGGTAGGAAAGCTCCATTCATTACCCATTCTGAAGTAAAAATAGGAACGGATTACTATAGACTTCATCATAGGACTGCCTAAGACTCTAAGCAAGAATTATGCTATATGGGTCATAGTGGACCCGTTGACTAAGTCAACCCACTTCTTACCAGTGAGAGAGAATAACACACTTGATCAGTTGGCTAGCAGATATGTGAATGAGGTGGTGAGACTGCATAGGGTTCTAATGTCTATAGTATCTGACCGAGATCTCAGATTTACTTCAAGATTTTGGAAGAGCTTGCAATCTGCTATAGGCACTAAGTTGAACTTCAATATAGCATTTCATCATTAGATAGATGGACAGAGTGAGAAAACAATCAAGATTTGTTGGCCCCTGAATTTTTTCTGTATAGAAACAAGATTAAATTAATTTTGGGTTCTCACTAGATTAATATATGTTGGAATTAATGAGCTTACTAATTTGGGCAAGATAATATGACATAAGTGAAGGGAATTGAAGTATTAAAATAGTAAGAGTGTGTAAGGGCAAAATTGGCAAGTCTTATAAGTTTAGAAGCCATAAGGCTTTTAAATGAAGGTAAAAATGGACATTGTGCTATCATTAAGGGTATAAAAGGGAGAAGATGAAGGGTTGGCTTGAATGAGAAGAAGCCAAAAACTTGATTAAAGAGAGAGAGAAGAGAGATTTCGGTGGTTGAGAGGACAGAAGAGAGTTGAGCTAGGGTTTCATCTTTTCTAAGCCTCCTAGAGAGATTTCTAGCTTGTGCAAGAAGGAAAAAAAAGTAGAGGAAGATAAGAGTTTTCTTTTGAACCAAACATCTCTTCATTTGGTGAAGGTTTAAAAAAATCAAGGGAGGCAAGAGGAGCAAGAGGAGAGGCACATTTTAGCAAGTGATAAGCAAGGAAATTCAAGGTGGTTTTCACTTTTATAATTAAGTAATAAGCCTTTAAAGTTTCTTTCAAGAAATGGCAATAAAAGATTTTCAACTACTTTATTCATGTGCATTTTTTTTTCCATGTGGTAAGAATGTGCTACATGGTTGTATATGAATTGTGTTGATGGTTGATGAAAAAAAAACTTTAAAAAGGGATTTCTCTTTGAAAAGATACATGTTTATGAGATCATGTTTTCAAGAATGGCTTTCAAAATATCTCAAATATATGAAAAGCAAGTTTTCAAGAAATGCCATTTTGGGCAACAAGTTTACCATGTTTATGAAATATGTGTTGTGTTGGTTTGTGGTAGTCCCTCAAGAATTTCATGTGCACATTGACCAAATTATTGGCTTCTCCCACCTGCCCTTTAGTGGCACGGAGCTCCTTTATAGACTCCCTCAAGTTTACGACTACACAGGACCATTATGTGAAAATGTGTAGTGCGTCATATTTATGAATCTACCCAAACCAGTCCGATGTGCTTATGTGTTTATGTTATGTTAACAAGTTCGATGAATTCATGTCTTGTAACTTGTGGATTTTTTACTGAAAGTCTAAGAAACATGTGTTTTATGAGCTCATCGAAAGTTTACCATGATAAGTAAAATGTTCTCAAAAGCTTTGCTTATTCTTATTATAAAATTGTTACCCACGGGCTTTAAACTCACCTCTCATTCTCCTCCCATATCCAGGTGGTGAGCAAGGTATCGAGTAGTCAAAGGTCAAGGCATCACTTTGATTTTTGTTTATTTTGTATTTGAAGCAAATTTTGTGAAGCAAGGCTTTAGTTGCATTTTGAGTAGATTTTGATTCATGTATCTTCTGTATTTTTGGAACTTTAAGACATTAATGTATTTGCGACTTTAAATGCCCACTAAAGCTTTGTAAAAATTTTATCTTTTGATGCAAATGGAATATAATTGCATTTTGATCAAGACTCTCTCTTAAGTTTGTACATTGCATTTTTTTAAGTTTTCATAAGGGAAAAGTTCGTGTTCAGACTTCAGGGGAAGGTCTGGATTAATCAGGGCTAATTTAGGCAAATGTGCCTTCTAGAAAGTTGTAGGTCTTTCCCTTGGCTTCCATCGATACTAGTATAGAATTTTTGGGCATCTGGGTTGAAAGTTATGGTATCTAGAAGAGGAGATGCTTAGTAGCATAGAGTTGTATCATCTGTAAAGACATATCATCTGTGATGACTTCATTACGTCTGTAAGGATGTATGGTCTGTAAAGATGCATCATTTGTAAAGATGTATCGTCTGTAAATACGTATCGTCTGTGATGACATCATTACGTCTGTAAAGATGTATAGTCTGTAAAGACATATCGTCTGTGATGACATCATATCGTCTATAGAGTTGTATCATCTATAAGGACGCTTCATCTTAAGAGTTGCATCATCTTAAGTTGACTTTGTTTCATCTTAAATTGACTCCACTTCGTCTTAAGAGTTGCATCGTCTTAAGTTGACTTTGCTTCATCTTAAGATGACTCGACTTCATCTACCTCTCTGCTTCTTCTGTCTTTCCACTTCATCTACCTCTCTACTTTTTCTGTCTTTCCGCTTTGTCTGCCTCTCTGTTCCATATATCTTTCCACTTCGTCTGTCTTTCTACTTCGTCTGTCTTTCCGCTTCGTTTGCCTCTCTACTTTATCTATTTTTCTGCTTCGTCTGTCATTTTTCTTCATCTTCTTTCTGCCTATGTGACAAAAACTTCTTCTATATACTAAATGTCTAATGCTACCGTTTGTTCCATGTTTAACCCTTCAGACAATAGAATCCACCTTCGAGGTCTTCATGGAAATTGTAGATCTCGAAGTCTTCTTTAACAATGTCCTAAGATGGTATTAATTTGATATCCCAAATGACAGTTATGTTAATTTCCCCAAGACAGGTGAAATATGATTGAGGTCAAAACCCTATTTGACTGTTTCAACCATAACTTTGTTATGGGATCTCCACATGAGATGACTCTTGTCTCTAAATCAACCAAAGACATAGAGCTACAAATATTCTGAATAATTTAGATTTGAAACTCCAGATTGAGGTTTCCAAAAAATCTGTCCTGAAATAGGAAAAGCGAGTTGTTTTGATGTTTGTCCTAGTGTAGGCTTGCCACTCATGGGGGATGGTCACTAAAGAGGGTTTCTTAAAATAACCCTATAGGATAATACGTTCACTCTTTATGACTCCAAATGTTAGGCTTCGAAATCAGGGTCCAACAAGACTATTGAGGATATGCTCAGAGCTTGTGTATTAGAGTTTGGAGGAGCTTGGGATCAATATATGGCATTGATAGAGTTTGCCTACAACAACCATTACCATAGTAGTATCAGAATGGCATTGTATGAGGCATTGTATGGTAGAAAATGTCAGTTACCATTATATTAGGATGAAGAGGGCTTGAGAATGGTTGAAAGCCTAAAGTTAATACAAGATACAGAGGACAAGGTGAAGTTGATCCAAAGCCGAACTAAAGTGACTCAGGATAGAGAGTTATGTGGATCAACACCGACGTGATATGGAGTACAATGTGGGAGACAGAGTATTCCTAAGAGTGCCACTTTGGAGAGGAGTTTTAAGATTCAGTAAAAAGGGCAAGTTGAGCCCTAGATATATTAGTCCTTATGAGATCATTGAGAGGATAAGATTTTTGGCCTATAAGTTGGCTTTATCGAATGAGATGTTTCAATTGCATAATGTGTTTAATGTGAATATGCTTTGAAGATATCGATCGGATCCGACACATGTGATACCGGCTCAGGAGATTGAGGTTGCTAGTAACTTAAGCTATGTTAACGAGTTGATCATGATTATGGGATCCCAGATCAAGAAGTTGAGGAACAGAGTCATTCCATTAGTGAAAGTCCTTTGGAGGAACCACTCAATTAAGGAAGCAACATAGGAGATAGAGGAGCATATGAGGAGACAATATCCCCACCTGTTCGAGAAAATAGGTAAGCATTTCGAGGATGAAACTTTAAGGAGGGGAGAGTTATAACATCCCATTACCTATGGGAAGGTTAGACTAGTAAATATGAGTGATCAATGAGAGCTTAGAAATGCATTTCCATCCTAATGCATAATATGTCATACACATACACATGAATAGTGAATTTTTTTGCACATGAAAATAATTGTACATGCATTCATGAATAATACCAGGTATAATTGGATGAGTTATGTTATGTTTTAGAAATTGCATTTATTTATATTGGAAATATTATTGGTTAGTGGAATTGCTGCAATTGTAAATTTTGGTGAAATTAGGAATAATTTTTGGAACTCTTGGAAAATAGGAAATAGGAATCAATGATATTTGGAGATAATTGGATTATAAAGATGGGAGTTAAAGAAATTAGTCCAAAAGGGACTAAGTTAGAATTAGACCTTAGGAAAGTGACAAGTGTCACATAATAAGTTGCTTAAGTAATTTGTTAAAAAGTAAGTAGTGTTGTTTAAAGTGAGGTTATCTGAGAGTTAAAAAAGGGTTAGTGTTATTTCTTAAGTTTTCATCTCTTTCGTAGCAACCTTCTTCAAATTTTCTTCAAATACAAAAAGTTTCTCATCAAGCTCCTTCTGAGGGATTTCCTTGCTTTTCCTCATCCCATGCCTCTACCATACTACTATTTGCCTTTTTACCTAAGAAAAACCAGAAGTTGGTTAGCTTACACAGTGAATACGTGATTCTTGTTGGAGTTAAGGCTTGAAGATAGTTGAAGCTTTTGGAGTTTTCAACAAGTTGTTAAGGAATTTTTTAGAGTTATGGATTTATGAAATAAATTGGTGAATTATTGTTAGTTTCATGGATTATGGCATTTACGTATACATGTTCATAAACACTGTGGATGAGATGAAAATTTTGGTTATAGTGTTAATTTAGTTTGTGGTGGATTGTTAGCGATCAGGTGATGTGGAAATGGTTTTTGGAGTTGAAATAGCTATGAAATGATGTATAGGATTAGTGTAGAAAATTAGATAAGAAAAGGTGAGATGTGTTATGTTCTTCATTGTGCATGTTTATATATATATGAGTGTATACGTGAGTTGATGAAAGCTTTAGAGATGATCAAGGAAATAGTTTTTGAGTTGAAGAGCAATTGTAAAATGATGGTTTGAGATGGGAATGAGTATAAAAAAAGGAAGGTTGAGAGAAAAATATGGAATATGACAAAAGTTGAAAATGCAGTGAATGGTGTATGGCAGGGCATGGAGAGTTCACTCACTGATTTTTGTTGTTTTTGGTGTTTTCGATGGAACTTATTTGAATTTGCATTTTTAGAGGTGGTGTGAATTTTTGATGAATGAGTTGATTGAAATGGAGTAAAAAGGCTAGTATTAATAAACTAAAGTGTTGGATGTTTGTCAATGAGAATCTAGAAATTCTTGGAATGAATAGTGAAAGAGTAAAAAAAATTGATCTGAAACTTCTATAAGTTTTCTGTACTGATTTAGAGAGTTTTTGATAATGTTGTCTTCATGGAAGTTGTATATCTTTCTTTAAGCTTTCCATTGATATAAAGTTTGTAATTTTTGGAGTTTTAGATCAAAAGCTATGGAGTTTGGAAATTGAGTTTGTGGGTTTTGTCGTGGTTTGGAATAATCTGTAGTGTTTTTATTATAACTTGCAGAATATTTTACCAAATTGCATGAAATTAGTTTCATTTGAAAGTTAAGACATAAAGGAATAATTTGTTATAAGAAAGTTTGGACTAAATGTTTCGTTTTCATTGTTGAAATAATCAGGTAAAAGTGACCTGAAATGCTATTTTGGGAAGAGCTGGAAAAATAGGTAAGGTGAAGAAGAAGGATTTGCGGGTTCACTGGAGTGTCGCGGTTGTGCATGTGCACAATCACGACTTCGCAAGACCACCATGCACGGCCACGACTTCGCAGGACCACCTGGAGTGTCACGATTATGCATGTACACGACCTAAAGCTAGTATGCCCTAAAGCTAATATCGATAGGATACTGAAAACTTAAAGACATATTTTAATGAATTCAACAAAGCATTAGAAACCACATTGATAAAGACAAACCGATAGGGTAAGTGCATCATTAACATAGTATCTAATGTATGCCCAATAACAACATCGCAATAGCATTTTGTAATAATCGGTCTCACGATAGGCAAGCTCACAATTACACAAAATGAATGACAAAAGTCCATATAACATATCCCAATGTTGCCCCATAAGTTCCCTTTAGCACCACAATTACAAATTTAACCACATTAATCATATAATATAACATTATATGCATAAACTACATCCAAAATAAATTTTGGTGCATAACTATATTACCACTGAGAGTACATAAGACCCCACAAGCCCAAAAAATACCAGAAACAAGGAAAAAAAATTCAAGATAAAATTCGGAGAGTACATTATATTTTTATTAATATTAAAATTTGGGAAAAATAAAAATAAATACTTTTATTATTCAAAATTTTCAGAAAAATACCATAAATTAGAACTGGGCAAATGGAACAAACAGGCAAATTTTGGGACAAAATGGCCAAGGGAGTAGGCCACACGTGCCTCCATGCGCCACTCCTGTGTGTGGGGAAAAGCCAACCGGGATTGGGTTGTGTCTTCTTCACCCAAAACCTTAGAATTTGGGTCATTCGACCCAGTTCATGACCCGATTCAGAAAAATGGCCATAACTTGCTCAAATTTGATCCGTTTTTAACGAAATTGGTGTCATTAGTTCACAATTTAACGATCTATCAAAGCCCTCAATCAATTTCAAGAAAAAGGATACTGAAAATTTTTTAAAAAATTGTTGTATGATTTGCGCTTTTGAGTTCTCAGTTTTAAAAAACAATAAAAAAATTCAACTAACTTACCACACAATTTGAAACCAAACAGAAACAAACCAACAACAACAAAATAGATTTCACAGAAACCAAATTAACAAAAAAAACAAAAACCCTAAAAAATAAAACACAAATTCCATGAAAATCAACATCTAATCTCAAAAAATTACTTAAAATTAGCAGTCACAATTAGGGTTAATTTAGCTCTGATACCAATTGAAGAAAAAATAAAACTAACCCTATGATTGCCACATACTAGATTTAAGAATTAGATGGAAAAATACCTAGAAATTGAGGAACAATTGAGTCCATTGTTGTTTTCTATTAAGTGGAGCGACAAAGATGCAGAGGATTAACTACTACTATTCCAAATCCTGATTAGAAAAAGTGAAAACCTTACAGTTCTCAATAGGGTGACTATATTTTAAGGTTGGCTAGCAGTAAGGCCTCCTATGCACTAAAAAACATGGGCCAAGCTTACCCATCATAGCAAGCCCATGAATATAGGTCCAATGACATGAATGAGAGTACCATTGACATCTAATTATTCGAGTTTGTACCAAAAAATATGTTTATTATTTATTATGCTAGTCCATAAAATTAATGATAAAATTTTATCAATAAGGGGCAGAATGCTTTTTTGTTACCCATAAAAATGTGTACCATATGTGTTTATATACGAGAATATTAGCAAGCTAATGATTGGAAGAAACATGAACCAAATGAATCAACCCTTAAGTGACCTTTTTGAGAATGAAATGACAATCAAGCTCAACATGTTTTGTTCTTTCATGACATGCTAGGTTTTTGGCTAATTGAAGAGTTGATTGATTATCTGTATGAAGAATGATGGAAAAAGTAATTGAAACAAAAAATTTTGACTTAATCTACTCAACCATACTGTTGCTACTTCTATAGCAGTCTCGCTCAAAGCTCTATATTCAACTTTAGTTTAAGAGAGAGAAACAATTGATTGCTTCTTTGATTTCTAAGAAACCAAACTTCCACCTAAAAACACCAAATAACCATTAACTGATCTTCTGGAATCAATATAAGAACCCCAGTCAGAATCAGAATAAGCAGTAAGAGTAAAATTAGAAACTTTATCAATAAAAATCCCAACATCTAAATTTCCATTGATATATCTCAATAGATTCCCCACAGCTTTCAAATGGGGAACTCTTTAAGATACTGACTTAATTGCTGGACAACAAAAGCTATGTCGGGTCTTGTATTGGTTAAGTAATCTAACTTCTCAACTAAACGTCTATATCACTCAACAGTCTCTAAATAAATGTCTTTAACAGTTTCTCCCAACTTCTGAGAAGTATCAATGGGACTAATGCAAAGTTTAGCCGAAATACAACCAACTTTGTCAAAAGGTTCCTGAGCATATTTCTTTTGATGAATGAAAACTCCATACTTTGAATACAAAAAGTCCATTCCCAAAAAAAATAAGAACTCCTAGATCTTTGATCTTAAAAGTATCATCAAGAAATTGTTAATAGAAATGATTCCCTTTGTATTATTCCCTGTGATCATGACATCATCCACATATACCACTAGAAAAATAACAAAACCATACTGATGCTATATAAACAATGAGTAATCATTCTTAGATTGTTGAAAACCCAATGAAAATAGAAAATCACTTAACCTCTGATTCCATTGCCGAGATTCTGGTTTAAGGCCATATAAAGACCTTTTTAATCTGCAAACATCTTGTGCATTAGACAAAACAAGTCCTGGTGGTGGTGACATGTACACTTCATCATCTAATCAACCATGAAGAAATGCATTATTCACATCCAATTGAAAAGGTGACCAAATATTTTTAACAGCCACTAACCAAACACTGTACTGTTGTCATTCTCACCACTGGAGAAAAAGTTTTTGTATATTCATGTCCTTCTTTTTGTGTAAAAAAATTTGCAATTAATCTTGCTTTACATCTTTCTATGGTCCCATCTGCCTTATATTTAATTTTATACACCCATTCGCACCCTATTGGCCTTTTACCTGTGGGAAAAGGCACTAACCCCCATGTATCATTAGCAATAAGAGCATCAAACTCTCGTTGCACAGCAAACTGCCATGTAGGAATAACAACAGCTTCTTCATAATCCATTGGTTCAAATAAATGTCGAGTTGAAGTATAAGCAATGACATTGAAAACAAAATGATGTGAGGCATTATTATTAAAATAAGGATGAATCGGTATAGAACAAAAAGTGGTTATAGATGAATCAGCAAATATAGATGTAGGTAAGTTTTCGGGGATTTTAATATGAAAAGCATAATCTTTTAAGTGTTGAGGTTGTCTCCTCGTTCTTTATGGCCTAACTTCACAGTGTGGGAGAGAAGAAGAATGTGATAATTGAAGACCAGAATTTGAGTTCATTGATTCAAAAGAAGAAGAATTGAGTTGAGTAGTATCATAAGGAACACAACTATCAAATTTTGGAGTTATATAAATATAGTGCCCTAGAGAGCAAGTGTATTTACATGTAACTTTATCTTCTCGATTCTGAGCTTTGTAATGAAAATATTTATTATTAATAAAACAAAAGAGTTTGGTTTAATTTGTGTAAGCATTATATATCTAGTCAAAAGATACCAAGATTCTTTTATGAGTAATATACTTATACATAGAGATGTATGAGAAACATGTATATTATAAAAATCTAAATTAATTGATTCACAGTTGAATAATCAAGTTGGTCGCTTGATTATGATTTAGACTGTAATGCTGCGATTTATCTCCATATAAGTAAAGGAGATTACTTAAAGGAAATGATGAGTTTCATATCATAATAGTAGTCGACTATCGATAATGACACTATTAAATGAATCTAGAATCAAATATGTTTTCAAAAATAAAGTGGGCTGTTACTTTAATCTTTAAACATACAACTTAAGAATTTGTTTATTATGAACCTTAATCTTGATTAGTGGTGAACTCGTATGTGTTTCATTATAATTCTTGATATGTTTTGAATGGATTTTTACAAAGTATTAGTCTAGTGTCTGCATGTTGGAATTATTAATTGAAACATGTATTAGGGAACATTCACTCAAATAAAGAGTTTATAGTGATATCATCACTTCTAGATGTTTTAAGGAGATTTGGTGATTAAATTGGCTCCAGTAGTTTGATGGATTAGCTACCCATCAAGTCTTAACACCAAGATGAGATCTTGTGTGTTAATCACCATATAAAGCAAAACGCGAGATCTAGAAGGAAAAAACCAATATAAGTGCAAAACGGTAATTTTACCCTTTATTATGTGGATGGCTATAGTAAGGTTCTAAATAGGATTTGCAATTGGACATAAAATATGTATTCTCATAATATTTAATAATTCAAGAGTTCAACTAATTGTCTTTAGTGAAATGACATTTAGTTAATAAGCTAGAATTAATTTCTAATGAGATTAACTTAATTCTAGGCTTATTGGAGCTTGAATTATCAAAGTCCAATAAGATTCTCCACTTGGCTTAAAGGAAGGTTATCAAGCTAAGAAAGAAATATAAATGGAGGTTTTAAAAGCCCATAATTGAATGTTGGGCTTGTTTTAATTAATGGTTAATTAAAAGCCCAAATGTACATTTAGAAATGGGCTAGACTTTGGTTTAATGTAATTGATTAGATTAATTATATTCAAACAAATTTTTTAAAGAAAGGAGTACCATTTTTTATTTTATTAGGGTTGAATGTGCAGCAGTACATTTAACATTCAAATGTTAAATAAAGATGGTCTTTATTATGGTTTATCATCATTAAATGGAGTTATGAACTTACTATTAAATGGTTTAATGGTTATCTTTTAATATTAACATATAACCTATTAGCATTCATTGGATTAAAGAAGAAAGATGTGCATTGGATGGACCATCTTCCTTCTTCCATCTTCCAAAACTGAAATTGGTAGGTCATATATAGGTTAATAATCTTTTCATATAGCCACATTAAAGATAAATGAGAAGAGTCTCATTTATTGGCTACTTTATGATTCATTAATAAAAGAAGTGACGCATTGGATGCTATTCTCTTCTTCCATACTATGCATAACCAAAATTGAGTGTGTAAGAAATATTTCTTGCATGGTTTGACTCTCTCCCTCCTTTCATGCATGAGTGAACTGAAATTTGCAAGAGAAGAGTCTCATTTTTTATTCATTTTCTTCTAAGAAAATCTCCTCCAAACATTTCTTCTCCTTTCCCACCAAAGGATTTTGTTAACTAAATTGTCCTAGAAGAACAAGAGGTAAATCAAATTGGTTGAGCATACATCAACAAGGAGAAGATAGATTGCTAAAAGGAAAAGATTTAAAAGCAAAGGTTTTGGATATAAGAAGAAGGAGAGGATAGCGTAGCGAGGAATTAAAGCTATAGCAAAGGAGTCG
The DNA here is from genome assembly GCA_029891385.1 of Erythroxylum novogranatense. Lineage (NCBI taxonomy): Eukaryota > Viridiplantae > Streptophyta > Magnoliopsida > Malpighiales > Erythroxylaceae > Erythroxylum > Erythroxylum novogranatense. The sequence goes on along the minus strand of CM057227.1, from coordinate 86,150,874 downwards.
GTAATACTCTTCATCTTGTTTATGTTTATTATTATCCTTATACCATATCATGTATGGATTGGCATGATGATTTGGATATGTTGCTTTCTCTACAAATAGGATTTCTAAAAAGTTTTGAAATCTACCGGTTCTCCAAATGTAGCATGCTTTCATTTTTCGATCCATCAATTGGTATCAAAGCTAGTTTCTAATACATGATTTTGGTTCCTATATGGTTGATGCATAGGTTGGCAATCCTTTTTGTATGCTGCATATTTTTATGTGATAGAAATATATATGGTGTATGTGTTGCTCTTTTGGTTGTCCATAGAAGTTAAATTTACCTTGTAAGATTTCTTCATTTGGTTGTAACAAGGAGGGTGGTCTATCATCACCATGTTTCCTCCTTGGTATTATTTTTATGTTTACTTTGATTATGTAATATACAAAATCATGTAATGATGAAGATGAAGAAGCCATGGATTGAAGAAATGAAGAGGTAAAGTTTCGGTTATGGTTATGGTGTCTTGACTATTTTTCGATTTTTAGAAAACAAATGTGTTGGAGTTTTGTTTTAACAAAGTTTTGGTTGTATAAATTTTGTTGTAACAAAATTTTGTTTTTTACAAGTGCTGTAATTTTTATATAATATCCATAAGTTTCGATTTTGGTGAAAAACAAGTGCTGACTTTTGCTTTCTAATGGGCAAAATTTTAGTTTTATCAAAATCCTTTTTTATGTTGAAAAGTAAAGCCATTACACACTTTTTACCGATTGGGCTGGATCATGTGAGTGAAGAGTTCGAAGCGAAAGATCCAAGTCCAACAAGAATATTTTGGGCCTAAAAGGCTTGTAATTATTTTTGTTTCTAGGATGGCCAATCAAAAGTGGCTTAATTAGTTCTTGTGATGAATGGAGAAATGAATGCTAATAATATGTGATATTATGTGATTGCATGTCATTTAGAAAATTGTCAACCCTAGGCCTTGCCATGCATTCATTATGTATGAGATATATAATGAAACAATATAGGATGGATAATAAATTGCATCTAGACAAGATGGTATTTAAAAATTAAAGCCCAAAAAGATTGAGTGGGAGAGGATGCTCATGTGAGAGTCCATTGTCTCCAAATGATGGCCCATTTGTATGTGGTGAAGTGTTACTCCCCATCAGAGGGCATGAATACTAGATCTTGCATGATTTAGGTCTCCTTTAGGATAAGTCTAGTTATTGGTAGCAAATGTGACCTCCCATCGAGGCATGGTTTGTAGGTATTTGTAGTGAACAAATCAAATGGTTAAACACTCAACATTTTTTATCAAAAAACTATCCACCATAGCTCTGTTGGTAAAATTATGGATCAAATTCAGACGCTTCTTAAAAAGTTGGGCATGAGATGCTTGGTACTTTTTTGAGTGGATGGGTCCCAGATTTTCTTTTAATGGATAAGATAGCCCACTGTCACTTAGTCTGTTATAGATAAGAAAAATAATTGTTGTATAATGTTTTAATTTTTTAAGTTTTATTAAATCTATCATCATGCATACATGCATCATGATTTTATACAAACTTCCAATAATTGTTGACTAGTGAGCTCATGTTTTAATAATTTATATTTTCAGACATAATCAACCACAAAATGAATCCACTCACCCTGCTCTTGACTAATAACAAATTAGAAAACGGAGAAAATTTTAATGAATGGAGACATAACCTTGACATTGTTCTTTAATATGAACGTATTTCATGGGTGTTAACTGAAAATGAGCCTACACCTCCGGGTGGAGATTCAACTCCTAAGCAAGTCCAACAACATGAGCGTTAGCAGAATGCTGACAAGACTACTAAGTGTTATATTCTAGCTTCTGTCAATGACATGTTGCAAAAGCGAATTGCTTGTATGAAAACTACTAGTGCAATGGTCCATTACCTACATGTGATGTTTGGTGTAAGGACTAGGTCTACAAGAGTGAAAGTTATCTAAACCTTTCATAATCTTAAACAAAAACCTAGTGAACCGATGTGGAATTACATGATGAAGGTAATCTCTGCGGTCACTAAGGCTGAGATGCTTGGGGAAGATATGGATGCGGATACGCAGATGATTATGATCATCAATAGCTTAAACTCTTTTTTTCAGCAGTTTAAGTTGGATTATGAGCTCAACAACAAGGATTACACCTTGAGTGAGTTGATGAATACCCTTCAAAGTACGAAGGAGATATTGAATATTAAGGCTCATAGGCCAGAAGCTAATATAGCTTCTTCTTCTAAGCCCAAAGGTAAGGGCAAGCAAAAGAAAAAGGGTCCAATGAAAAAGAAGGCTAAAATAGGGTCAAGGCCCAACCCATGAAAAAGAAGGCCAAAGAGAATATCAAGGGAAAGTGTTTCCATTGTGATGAGATGGGCCACTGGAAAATAAATTGTTCAGTCTACCTTGAGTCCCTCAAAAGCAAACAAGGTATAGGTTTCCTAAGTTTGTTAGGAACTAGAAATGTGGCAGATTTATCTATTCTTGGATATTAGATTCAGGATCCATTAACCATGTTTGCAATTCTTTGTAGGGGTTCCAACAAAGGAGAAGACTGCCTAAGGGCCAGTTTCAAGTCAAGATAGCAGATGGTTCTTATGTTTCAGCAGAATCAGTGGGAGTAGTAATCTTGGATTTTCCTAATGGTCATAGGTTATATTTAGAGGATGTTTATTACATGCCAATGATTATAAGGAACATGATTTCTGCTTTTGTCTAATAAAATTTGATTATTCCTTATATTTTGAAAAAGTTGTTTCAATATATGAGAATAAAGATTTTATTTGTGATGTGATAATTAAACAGGGATTGTTCTTTATAGAACCTATGACAGGCTCACTAAAATATCAATCAGAAAAGACTTGATAGGTTAATAAAGGATGGGATACTTATGGGCTTGGATAGTGATCCATTATCCACTTATGAATCTTGTATTGAAGGAAAAATGACCAAAGCCTTATTCCTTCTAAAGGAAACAGATCTGAATCTATGTTCGACCTGGTACATACTGATATATGTGGGCCCATGAATGTACAAACTAGAGGAGGTTATGAATATTTCATAACCTTTATAAATTATTACTCAAGACATGGCTATTTGTATTTGATGCATAAAAAGAGTGAATCCTTTGAAAAGTTTAAAGAATTCAAAACTGAAGTTGAGAAACAACTAGGCAAGTCATTAAAACAACTTCGATCTGATCGAGGTGGTGAGTATTTATCTGGAGAGTTCTATCAATATTTAATTGAAAATAGAATTGTTTCCAATTTGTTAGCTCCTTGAACACCTCAACAGAATGGTGTAGCAGATAGGAGAAATAGAACTCTATTGGAAATGGTAAGATCAATGATGTCCTACGATAGCCTTCCAGAATCGTTCTGGGGATATGCCATACAAACGGAAACATATCTTCTTAACTTTGCTCCATCCAAATCGGTGCCTAAAATATCTAGGGAGTTGTGGACTGGCCGAGTGCCTTCATTGAGGCACTTGTGTACATGGGTCTGCCCAGCCTATGTTCTAAAGCCTGAATCCACAAAGATGGATCCAAGGTCAGAAGTATGTTTATTTGTAAGATATCCTATTGGAACTCGAGGGTAATATTTTTATAGTCCTCAGGATAGGAAGGTATTTGTGTCGACAAATGCGACCTTAGTAGAGGAAGAGTTTGTGAGAAATCACAAAGGAAGAAGTGAAGTAGTACTAAAGGAGTTAGATATGTCATCCAAACCAAGAGTTGTTTTGGATGTGACAAAACAAGATGTCAAAATGGATTCAAGAGTTAAATCAGAAGTGCAACCTGAACATCAAGTTGTGTTATACGTAGTGGGAGGGTTGTGAGATAGCCAGATAGCAAAAGGCTTAATTGCCATCTCAGACCAAGAAAAAACAAATCCCATTATGTATACACAGGCTATTAATGAAGTTGATGCAGGAAAATGGCTCAAGGAGATGAAATTGGAAATAGATCCCATGTACACTAATGAAGTTTGGGTCCTTGTAGATCTACCACCAGGTCTAAAAGTCATAGGGTAGAAATGGATCTACAAAAGGAAAAGGGATCGGATGGAAAGGTAGAGACCTTTAAAGTTAGATTGGTAGCTAAAGACCATACTCAAAAAAAGGGCATAGACTATGAGGAAATTTTTTCTCCGGTTGCCATGCTTAAGTCCATCAGGATTCTTTTGGCCATAGCAGCCTATTTTGATTATGAAATATGGCAAATGGATGTCATGACTGCATTTCTTAAAGAGAATCTTGAGGAGACCATTTATATGGCCCAACCAGAAGGATTCATTGACCCAGGTAATGAGTATAAGGTTTGCAAGTTGTAAAGGTCCATTTATGGAATTAAGCAAGCATCTAGTTCTTGGAACATTAGGTTTGATAAGTCTATCAAAACCTATGGGTTTATACTGTAGGAAAATCCCGGGGTGGGCATCACATGCCCAGGGTGCGGAATTAAAATTTTTAAGTCCCGGGACATTCCCGAAAGCCAGGATCCATGTGTATGTATACACAATCAAACCATAACGACCAAAGGAGACCGTCTCTAACGGTATCCACGCAGAGGTCGGAAAACCTAACCGGGACAAACTTTTTGACCCGGGAATAGCTAGACTAAAGAAAAGAGTGCTAGCTCTTACCTTAGCCTTGGAGAGCAAGTGGAGATGACCAATTGAAGCCTTGGAGAAGAAGAATCCAACTTGAATGGAAGAGAGGAAGAAGATGGAAAAACCAAGTTTTAAGGCTTAACACTTAAGCCATCGATTTTCTCCATCAACCAACCGTGCAAGCCATCTTCATTCACCTTCTTATATATGTTTTAACACTTAAAACACAATATGAAAGGCTTGGTGTAGAGTGATCCACGTAGAAGGCTTAAATATGCCTTGAAATGTCAAATAATCATTATATTTGACTTTTCAACCATCTTCTTCTCCATTTAAAATGGTTCCACGAAAATCATCTTATATATATATAATTAATTAATTATTTACTTAATTAATTAATATATATAATTGCTGAAGTGGTCGATCAAACTGGAATTGATCTACTACCTCAGCCCCAGCCGTAAAAAATCGCCGGAGACCCTTTTCAAAGAATGTCGATGTCGCGATCACATCGGGACATATCCCAATCTCATCGGGATCCATTTAATCCTATTGCTCTCCGGATATCGGATCTCCGTCTCAAACTATTTTACTGATTCTCCGAGTCACTCTTATCGTGTGACCCATTAGGTTCCGGTTATGTTGGCCACTTAGATTAACACTTAATCTAAGCAAGTCATGAGCGTATCTAGCAACACATCATGACCCCAATTGACGGAAAGTAATTGGTTTGACTAATGAAACCATATCACGAACCCTTCCATAGACAATTACCGTGCAATTCGTCCTTTCACCATGCTATACCCCACTTGGTTTGAGTATGGGCAATGTGTCAACTCTTACTAGACCGATTAAATCAAATCTAGTCCAAGTGTAATAAGATCTCGCCCTAGGACTCATTACTTTATATGTCCATGAAGACCATCTTCATGACATATGTATGCTCGGCGCCAGAGACTTCAAAGTAATGATCCCGATAAGAGGCTATGGGTATCTCTTCGCTATCACGTAAGTGGTGAATCCTCTATTGGCTACTCAATTACCTTGAATACCTCAAGTGCACTCCAATCACCACCCTATGAGCGACTCTCGAAGGCAAAGAAGGAATGGAGTCAGTACGTAATCAAGATTCAAGATATCCTTGAGTACCTCAAGTCTAAGGATACTTGCACCATTGCTATGATGAGATTATCACCGACATTTGAATAGTACATCCATGTGATGATCTCATGGCAGGTCATCCAACGTATTTACTACCACTAGTAAGCATCCACATGTCAAATCTAAATATCTCAATATTTACGGTTTTCGAGATCCACCGCTGATCCAATCAAGGAATTTGACATGTGCTAGTCTATCCGGATTAACGATGTCCGGCCTCATTAATCCTATGACTAGGGATAATTTAGATACTGACATAATTGCACATGATAGGAATCTCAGTAGTATGATCACATCATAATTTCCTTCATGCTATGTCATATATCATGGACTTCATAAATTTGATTAAAGATCACTATCAATTCATAATAAAATGAATATCAAATAAATGAAAATGCCTTTGCTTTATTTATTCATAACGTCGCATACATGACTATGAACATAATGCGCTAAAGGGGATTGCCTTTAGGGCACTACTCTAACAACCTCCCACTTGACCTAAAGCCAATCGCCTTGGTATCTAATACCATAAGCGAGTACATGAGAATCAAAATTCTTCTGTGACAATGGCTTTGTCAACGGATCGGCAATATTCGCTCGTGGAATTCTCTCTATCGAGGACATCACTCGAGCAATGATCTCCCGAATCAAATGGTATCGGCGAGTACGTGTTTGGATCGTGATGAGACCTTGGTTCTTTTCGCAAGAATAGCTCCATTGTTGTCACAATACAACCGAATGGGTCCATCACACTAGGAACCACACCAAGTTCAAGAATGAACTTCTTGATCCAAACGGCTTCCTTTCACGCATCCGATCTTTCGCAATGTACTCTACCTCTCGTTGAATCGTGAGCCGTCTCTTGCTTGGAACTCTTCCAACCGACCGCCCGCCATTTAGTGTGAAAACGTAACTCGATTGGGACACGAGTCGTCCTTATCGATTGAAAATCGCATCTCAGATGCTCGCCACTGAGATTTCCATCTCCATATATCAAGAAAACATCCTTAGTTCTTCGCATGAGTACTTAAGGATATTCTTGATACCACCCAAATGACCCTCACCAGATCCGATTGGTATCGCGCCGTAACACTTAGAGCATATGATACATCGGGTCTCGTATATAGCATTGCGTACATAATAGATCCTACCGCAGACGATACGGATCATATTCATACGCATCCTCTCGCCCCGTGTCCGAGGACATAGACTTCGAGTGTTATCCCGTGAGTAATGGGAAGAAACCTCTCTTGGATTGCTCCATGCTAAACCTCTTTAGCACCTTGTCTATGTACGTTGACTGTGAAAGACCAAGCAACCTCTTAGATCTATCTCTATAAATCTTTATCCCAAGGATATAAGTTGCTTCTCCAAGGTCTTTCATGGCAAAGTGTTTGGACAACCAAACTTTTACTGATTGCAACATTGAGACATCGTTTCCTAGCAACAATATGTCATCTACATATAACACAAGGAATACGATTGCAGTTCCATTAACCTTCTTGTACACACAGTGTTTCTCCGGATTTTGTGAGAAACCAAACTCTTTGATCGTCTCATCAAAACGGATATTCCAACTCCTGGATGCTTGCTTCAATCCATAAATGGATTTCTGAAGCTTGCATACCTTTTCGCCATCAGCGGAAATGAAGCCCTCAGGTTGTGTCATGTACACATCCTCAGCCAGATTTCCATTCAGGAAAGCTGTCTTCACATCCATTTGCCATATCTCATAATCATAATGAGCGGCAATGGCTAGGAGTATCCTAATGGATTTAAGCATTGCCACTGGACTGAAGGTCTCGTCATAGTCAACTCCTTGTCTTTGACGAAAGCCTTTGGCCACAAGCCTTGCTTTATAGGTAATCACATTACCATCCATGTCAGTTTTCTTCTTGAAAACCCATTTGCACCCTATAGGTTTTATCCCTTCAGGTGCATCAACCAAAGTCCATACTTGGTTTTCATACATGGAATCCATTTCAGATTTCATGGCACGAAGCCATTTTTCAGATTCTGAACTCTTCAGAACCTCTTCATAGGTGGTAGGCTCATCATCCTCTATGAGCAATACGTCATTCTGTTCACTCACGAAATCCATATCTCTCGGGAACAGGCGTATCCTACTTGACCTACGAAGTTTCGTGTGAAGTAGAAGGTTGAGCTCATTACCTCATCGTATGAGATACAGTTTGAGTTCAGCGATTGATCTGCGTCGTCCGAAAGCATCTTGAACTTCTTCAAGTTCAACTTTGCTCCCACCGTCCTCTTTAAAAGAAACTCTTTCTAAAAGACAGCATGTGTTGAAACAAACACCTTTTGTTCCTCAGCAAAGTAGAATTGATATCCTCTTGTTTCTTTAGGATATCCTACGAACAAACATTTGTCAGATTTTGCTTCAAGCTTATCTGACTTTGTCCGCTTCACATAAGCAGGACAACCCCATACTTTCAAATAAGAAAGATAAGGTTTCTTGTTAGTCCACATCTCATATGGAGTAACATCAACTGTCTTTGATGGAACTCTGTTTAACAAGTAAACAGCTGTCTCAAGTGCATATCCCCAAAAGGATTTTGGTAACTGTGCAAAGCCCATCATAGATCGTACCATGTCCAACAAGGTTCGATTTCTCCTTTCTGCCACACCATTATGCTGTGGTGTGTAGGGAGGAGTCCACTGAGATAAAATCCCATTATCTGGAGATAATCCAAAACTCTTGGTCTAAGTATTCACCACCACGATCGGATCGTAATGTTTTGATACTTTTACCAAGTTGTTTTCTACTTCATTTCTGAATTGTTTGAACTTTTCAAACGCTTCAGATTTGTATCTCATCGATCTGTATACCCATATCGAGAATAATCATCGATAAAGGTAATGAAGTAACAACAACCATTTCGCATGGATGGACATCGGACCACATACATCCGAATGTATTAGGTCTAATAATCCGATATTCGCTCACCCTTTCCTTAAAGGTAACTTAGTCATCTTGCCTAATAAACAAGATTCACATGTGTCATATGATTCATAATCAAATGACCCTAAACTTCCACTCTTGTGGAGCTTAGCAATGCGTCTCTCATTTATATGGCCAAGGCGACAATGCCATAAAAAAGTTGATTTTAAATTATCTCTTTTATGTCTTTTAGCGTCATTGACATTCATAACCGGATCGACATATCTAATATGTAAATACCATTGCATAATGTACCAATACCATAAAGCATTCCATTTGAGCTAATAGAACAACCATTGTTACCAAAAGACAAATGGAAACCAAATCTATTTAAACAAGAAATGTATAATATGTTCTTTGTTAACACGGGTACAAAATAACAATCATCCAAGTTAAGTACAAGCCCACTAGGAGTGTCAAAACATAAGTCCCTACGGCTAATGCAAAGAACCCTTGCTCCATTGCCAACACGCAGTCCATTTCTCCTTTATGAGCGCCATCGTCGTCCTCGAGGCCTGCATATCATTGCATATGTGAGCCACAACCGGTATCTAATACCCATATGTTATGATCAGAAACAGTGTTAACCTCAATGACAAACATACCTGAAGAAGTCGAGGCATCTGATGCCTTCTTCTGCTTCAGTTGTTCCAAATAGACTTTGCAATTACGCCTCCAATGACCAGTCTTACCGCAATGGAAGCAGGTACCTTTTAGTGCAGTCTCTTTGGTCTTCTTCTTGCCTTTCGCTGCGCTTCCTTTCGGCTTCTGAGCCTTTTTCTTCTTCTGTTTCCTCTTCTTGGAAGCAGAGGAAGACGAATCCACCAATAGCAACGCCTTGCTATCTTGCTTGACGAATTGTTGCATTGCTTGAGCATGTTGATCAGCTCGGGAATTGTGGAGGATATTTGGTTCATCCGATAGTTCAACACAAACTGTGAATAACTATCTGATAAGCCAACAAGAATCAAGTCTATACTTAACTCAGAATCCATCACAAAACCTAAGACTGCCAACCTCTCAATATAGCCATTCATCTTCAATGCATATTGCACTGCAGATGAACCAGGAGTCATCTTCGTTGTAAAGAGCAATCTTGAGGTCTCGAACCGTTCGGACCTAGCTTGCTCATCAAACAACTCTCGTAGATGAAACACTATCGTATGAGCATCCATAGACTCGTGCTGCTTTTGCAGCTCAGGTGACATCGATGCAAGCATAATGCATGTGGCTATGTCACTGTCTTTGAGATGCTTACGATATGCCTTCTGATCATCATCAGAAGCTCCTTCAGGAAGTGGATCAGGAAGCGGAAAATCAAGGATGTATCCAAGATCTTCAGATCTGAGAACAATTCTCAGATTTCGCAGCCAGTCAAGAAAATTTGGTCCAGTTAATTTGTTTGCATCCATAAGTGAGCGAAGATTCACACTAGTCGACATCTTCAATCAACCTAAACATAGAGAGAGAAAGGAAGTTAGAATAGAATTAAATGTATGATCATAAGGACTTAAATGACATACATATGGCTCCCACTAGTTTCAATAGAATCCATAACCCTCATCAGGAATCTAAGAAACAAAATGGCACAATGTCCTAGTGGGTCGATATCCGACATTGCTAAGAATGACCTTGAGGTTAGCTCAACAAATCACCTTAGGTCAATCGGTAGGTATCGGTCATACCAATTGCATCTCGAATGCAACTATCGCTCAGTGCTATCAACAGTTGATGTATGCACATACATTGGGTTATCAACACTTGATGCGTATACATCTGATGTACACTACCCAATTTCGCCTCTGTCCACGTTGACCTTGAGGTTAGCTCAACAAATCAACGCTTCTAGGAAAACCGACCCATTAATCCGAAAATCATATTTTCATGGTTCGAACATATCCGTATAGAGTGAGCTTGAGGTTAGCTCAACAACCCAACCCTATAAGAACTCTGGTTCTTACCATATTAATGGAAGGCGTTAGTTTTCATATTAAATTGAGGGATTTAGGTCTCATCTAACTAATCTCATCCAAGGATCATAGTCATCTTGACTATATGGACTGATTTAGGGCATTGTATCAATCATATTGAATTTATACCTAAAATCATCCATCATCCCTCCAAAGAATGTGTTTATAGTCGACTGGAGCAAGTTCTGGTCGACTGGAACATGTGCCAGTCGACTGGAACCTTTGCTCTGGTCGACTACTACTATCGTAGACGCTCCAATGACCGAACAGTTCTAGTCGATTGGAGGGGTTATCAGACGTTCGCCCAATGACCGACATGTTCTAGTCGACTGGAACCCATCTTCCAATGACCGAGCAAATTCGTCGATCGAATTCTCCTTCCAATGACCGAGCAAGTCTGGTCGATCGAATGCTCTCTCAATGATTGGAGCAAGTCCCGATGATTGGAATGAGCTTGGCTTGCTTTCTAGTCGGCTAATTCTCAATTCGTGCAGTCCCAATTCACAATACCAATATACCAAGTATATAAAACATTATATTGATGTGCTAATGAAACTTTTTCATCAAATCATGCATGCCATATAGTCAAACTATATTTGAAAAACTTGAAACCGATTAATCAACTATTAATCATTTTGATTTCCACATAATTCAAGGACACCAGATAATCATGCTAAGGATCTCTAGGTAGGTTACACGTTATCAAAATTACTTCGGCACTTGTCACACAAATTGCGACGGCCAAAATAACTAAGATAACGGAATAAGCTAACGAGACTCTAAAGTGACCTAATCGACATCCAAAAATTATTGGAAACCCTAAATTCAAGAATCTCAACTTGGCATGCATACCACATCAACATAACACATTTTTACTCACTATAAAAATGATTCAAGGCATTGGAAATGAGAATAACACAACCAATCATTTCAAACAAAACAGCCCCAGCATGTTTCTCAAAACTGCCAAGCTATGCATTTTGCTCAAAATGATCATTGAAACATTTTCAATAAATGCTGAGAAAAGTACAGAGGTTAAAACATGTTCCCAACATGCTCCATGAATTTTTTCAGGATTTATTTCCAACAAAAACTCATTGAACCTCAGCAATCTAGCCAAACCAGAATCTGTGTACTTCAGCACAGACATTCCCAGAAGCATACAAGAAATTCGGAAATAAATAGTAAATCACCTTGAAAACATTTTTCCATCCACAGAGACATTCACAAACATCTTAGGGACGTGTCGGTGAAAACCAATCCGAAAACGATTTTCTAGAATTTATTCTCGAATTTACAAGCATAGCTGTTTCAGAAACGCTCAACAAGACAGCATCCGAAACTTAGGGAATTAAATCAGCAAAACCTTATCAATCGGCATCGATAAAATTTTTCCTTTCATAGACACATTCAGCAACATCTAATGAGCAAGTCTATACAAGAAAATTTCGAAAACCCCAATTCTATACAGAATCGAAATTGCACAGAAGTAGCATGCAACACAGCTCAATTCTCAAAGGAATTCGACCTAGTTATCCTTTTAACTGCTTATACAACACAAGTGGCTCTGATACCACTGTAGGAAAATCCCGGGGTGGGCATCACATGCCCAGGGTGCGGAATTAAAATTTTAAGTCCCGGGACATTCCCGAAAGCCAGGATCCATGTGTATGTATACACAATCAAACCATAACGACCAAAGGAGACCGTCTCTAACGGTATCCACGCAGAGGTCGGAAAACCTAACCGGGACAAACTTTTTGACCCGGGAATAGCTAGACTAAAGAAAAGAGTGCTAGCTCTTACCTTAGCCTTGGAGAGCAAGTGGAGATGACCAATTGAAGCCTTGGAGAAGAAGAATCCAACTTGAATGGAAGAGAGGAAGAAGATGGAAAAACCAAGTTTTAAGGCTTAACACTTAAGCCATCGATTTTCTCCATCAACCAACCGTGCAAGCCATCTTCATTCACCTTCTTATATATGTTTTAACACTTAAAACACAATATGAAAGGCTTGGTGTAGAGTGATCCACGTAGAAGGCTTAAATATGCCTTGAAATGTCAAATAATCATTATATTTGACTTTTCAACCATCTTCTTCTCCATTTAAAATGGTTCCACCGAAAATCATCTTATATATATATAATTAATTAATTATTTACTTAATTAATTAATATATATAATTGCTGAAGTGGTCCAGTCAAACTGGGGTCGGTCCTACCGGCCTACCGGGCCCCGCCGGCGAAAAATCGCCGGAGACCCTTTTCAGCAATGTCGATGTCGCGATCACATCGGGACATATCCCAATCTCATCGGGATCCATTTAATCCTATTGCTCTCCAGATATCGGATCTCTGTCCGAAACTATTTTACAGATTCTCCGAGTCACTCTTATGCGTGTGACCCATTAGGTTCCCGGTTATGTTGGCCACTTAGATTAACACTTAATCTAAGCAAGTCATGAGCGGTATCTAGCAACACATCATGACCCCCAATTGACCGGAAAGTAATTGGTTTGACTAATGAAACCATATCACGAACCCTTCCATAGACAATTACCGTGCAATTCGTCCTTTCACCATGCTATACCCCACTTGGTTTGAGTATGGGCAATGTGTCAACTCTTACTAGACTGATTAAATCAAATCTAGTCCAAGTGTAATAAGATCTCGTCCTAGGACTCATTACTTTATACGTCCACGAAGACCATCTTCATGACATATGTATGCTTTCGGCGCCAGAGACTTCAAAGTAATGATCCCGATAAGAGGCTATGGGTATCTCTTCCGCTATCACGTAAGTGGTGAATCCTCTATTGGCTACTCAATTACCTTCGAATACCTCAAGTGCACCCAATCACCACCCTATGAGCGACCTCGAAAGGCAAAGAAGGAATGGAGTCAAAGTACAGAATCAGTATCCAAGATATCCTTGAGTACCTCAAGTCTAAGGATACTTGCACCATTGCTATGATGAGATTATCACTGACATTTGAATAGTACATCCATGTGATGATCTCATGGCAGGTCATCCAACGATTTACTACCACTAGTAAGCATCCACATGTCAAATCTAAATATCTCAATATTTACGGTTTTCGAGATCCACCGCTGATCCAATCAAGGAATTTGACATGTGCTAGTCTATCCGGATTAACGATGTCCAGTCTCATTAATCCTATGACTAGGGATAATTTAGATACTGACATAATTGCACATGATAGGAATCTCAGTAGTATGATCACATCATAATTTCCTTCATGCTATGTCATATATCATGGACTTCATAAATTTGATTAAAGATCACTATCAATTCATAATAAAATGAATATCAAATAAATGAAAAATGCCTTTGCTTTATTTATTCATAACGTCTGTACATGACTATGAACATAATGCGCTAAAGGGGATTGCCTTTAGGGCACTACTCTAACATATACAAAACCTAGATGAGCTTGTGTTTATAAAAAAATACAAGAAAGTAAGGTAACTTTCCTAATCCTGTATGTTGATGACATTTTGCTCATTGGGAATGATGTGGGAATGTTATCTATGGTTAAGTGTATACTTAAATATCTTCGTAGGACGAAGAACTTCATGCTTGTTTACTCTGGAATTAATCTTATTCCGACAGGATATACAGATTCTGATTTCCAATCAGATGTTGATTCAAGAAAATCAACTTTTCATTTTATATTTACTTTTGGAGGTGGAGCCATAGTTTGGAGGAGTGTCAAGCAATCTTGTATTGCTGATTCGACTATGGAGACTGAGTATGTTACTACTTGTGAAGCAGCAAAGGAAACAATTGTCTCCGGAAGTTCCTAAATGATTTGGAGGTAGTTTCAGAGGCGAAAAAGGCCATTACACTTTCTTATGATAATAGTAGGGCAGTGGCTAATTCTAAAAAACATCATAACCACAAAGTTACCAAACATATTGAGCGAAAGTATCATCTTATAAGGGAGATAATACAACATGGAGAGGTGGATGTGGTAAAAATTCCTATAGAGCAAAACCTTGTTGATCCGTTCACAAAGACATTGACTCAAAAGAGCTTTGAGGGTCACCTAGAAGGGATGGGAATGAGGGATATGTCAAACTTGCTTTATGGAAAATGGGAGATTGTTGGAGTTATATAAAAATAGTGCCCTGAAAAGCAAGTGTATTTACATGTAACTTTATCTTCTTCAGTTACAGTTTTGTAATGAAAATATTTATTATTAATAAAACAAAAAAGTTAGGTTTTATATGTGTGAGCATTATATATCTAGTCAAAAGGTACCAAGATTCTTTTGTGAGTAATATACATATACATAGAGATGTATAGGAAACATTTATATTATAAGAATCTAAATTAATTGATTCACAGTTGAATAATCAAGTTGGTCGCTTGATTATAGTTTAAACTGTAGTGTTGTGATTTATCTCCATATAAGTAAAGAAGTTTACTTAAAGGGAATGATGAGTTTTATATCATAATGTAGTCGACTATTGATAATGACATTATTAAATGAATCTAGAATTAATTATGTTTTCAAGAATAAAGTGGGTCGTTACTTTAATCTTGAAACATACAACTTAAGCATTCACTTATTATGAACCATAATCTTGATGAGTAGTGAACTCGTATTTGTTTCATTCTAATTCTTGATATGTTCGGAATGGATTTTTAAAGAGTATTAATCTACTGTCTGCATGTTGGAATTATTAATTCAAACATGTATTAGGGAACATTCACTCAAATAAAGAGTTTATAGTGATATCATCACTTCTAGATGTTTTAAGGAGATTTAGTGATTAAACTGGCGTCAATAGTTTGATGGACTAGCTGTTAGTAGTGTGCCCTAGGCCAATGGATAATTGTGATTCATGTATTAACATTATGACTTGTTAATAATATATTATAAGGTATTCCTTTCATATATGCATGTATTTCATTTATGTAATGTGATTTACATTCCATTAATGGATTTAGACTTATGTCATCAAGTATGTGACTTGATAGTAAAACCATAAGCGTTATAAGACTATTCTAGACTGTCCCTGGTCGATCATTATTGGTGGAAAAATAATGAATTAAGGCTAGTATGTGTTCTTGTTGATGATCACATTTTACTGATCATAGATATGAGATATCAAATCAGAAACATAGATATATGTTAGAGAACATATATTGGACCGACCCACATAAAAAAATACTACATGGTTTCAAGTCATTAGTGATTCTTAATATGGTTTGACTTTAGTCCTTTGACCTGAAGTCATCATGGTTCCCTACATGAGGAATTCGGTGTTTTGATATTAGACTAAGTTATTTTTAACCGAGTAACAAGTAGTCTTATGTTGGACATCAAATGAATCATGCGGAGGGATGTGAATGACGTAGATGGGATTTGTAACTCTCTTAAATGAGAGAGATATCATTTGGGCCTCTTGACAAGTGTGACTGAAGAAATGCATGGCCGTGCTCAAATGAATTGATGAAGATTCATCAATGTCATTTGTTATAATCAGTCAACTTGGGGATCAAGAAACTATGATTAATCAAAGGTTGACATGTACCATGCCTTGTGATTAATCTTGATATCGTGTTACAAAAGGACTGAGCTTATAACCATAGTTACAGGTTAAATCGGATTATCGATCCTCATTTGATTTGGCTAGTCATAATGTCTTGCTAGAGGCCGCTTATGACTTATGGGCCTTGAAGTGTGATCAAGCCCATTGCCAACATCAAATGAGCCTACAAGGTCGCACACAAAGAGTGATGTGATCTGGGCTTATTCTCTTGGGCCTGATTTATTAGGTATTGAATAAATATATGTAGATATATTTATTGGGCTAGATTGAATTAAGTTGTTGGGCTTTTATTATATGAGATATAATGGGCCGAAACTTATTGGGGCCTCAATGGGATTAGGGTTTCTCTATAAATAGAGAAGCTTAGGTATCATTAGAAAGGAGACACAACTGTCACGAAACCCTAGCCACCATCCGAGAGGAAAATTGTGCGGCGTTCGGGAAGAGTTTCAGGACGTGCTAGCACACCATAGCCGCAACCCGGATCGTGCATACTCTTGTGGATATCTGTAGAGGGCATTTGCGTTTGCATTGTCTTGAAATCTGAAAAAGAAGTAACCTATCCACGAAAATAAGGTATTTTTGTACATCCTTGGAATTTTTTATTATACATCATGTTGTTTTATGGTCTTTTCCGTAGTGTATTGTGAATACTCGGACCGTACGCGATCCAACAGTGGTATCAGAGCCAGGTTCTTCTGTATAATCGATAATATACGTGTTTTGATTACATGTGTTTTATGGATTTGGATTCTGTAGAGACGAAAATATGCATGTTTTGATCACATGTGCTCACGGCTTTGGATGCATGATACGAATGTGATTTATTTTCATGCATGTTATTTTCGGATTTGTTGATTATCTTGGTACTGATGTGAATATATGACAAGCATGATGTGTTTCGATCATGGAAGTTGATTACATTGAGATGTGTTTTGGTTATGGCTTGTTTCGGAAGAGAATAAGTTCGTGCATGAGATGCTTATATCATGATTGTTTCGGCCAAAAAGGGTTTCGGGCATGACATATGATGATGACTGAAACTTCCTTCAAGGTGGTGGCTAGGGTTATGGACGAATATGCATGGGTGGTGGCTGCTAGGGTTTCTACCATGTAAGACATGGATTTGGAATAGGAAACCACAAGTATCCATGTTAGACAAGGATACGAAGAGGCAACCGATCTTCATATGTGATTTGATTTCGATAAAGGTATAGATTCCTTATTGGATAAGGATTCTAAAAGACCAAGAATTGGAAACCATGAAAGTCTCCATATTTGATGTGGATTCGGGATTTTGAGAAATTCCTTGTTAATAAACCGTGGCTAAAATTTTTTGGTTCGGGGCGCTGCCCCGCATCCCTCAAGGGGCGGCTTCCCCTTGGCCCCCGCCCGCTAATCGACTAACGGGACCGTCGTTTTCGTTGCGCGTGTTTGTTCGTTACGTGTTATATATTCAGGGTGGTTTTACATGTGTTTATTTATATTATTTGAATATTTATATTCATGTTTAAATTACTATTCTATGCTTCTAATATATATATACTCAAGTATGTTGTAGTATAGGATTAGAACTAGCATAGTACAAACACCCTTACTAATAGGATTAGTAACCTTCATAATGTACTAAGAACGACCCTCATCATAATATTAAGTTTATATGCCTTCCATAAAACTTAACCCATGTTTATCTCTAGCTTATCCTTATGTGGGTTTTTGCCAAAGCAAGGCATGTAGGGATCATCTAGGGAAGACATTTGAATAATGGTGCTATTCATAGGTAAAGTATGGTTAAACTTAACTAAGCTATCAAAACAGTTTTGGGCTTAGGGCATAAGATTGGGTTTTTACATACATGCAGTACATAAGATGTATTTTAACATAAACCCATCAAGAGTTACATGTGATGTAATTGAAAAGAGTTTTCTACCTAAATAACTAAATCTTGAGTGTTAAGCCAAAGCTTTCTTAGGACTTAGTGAAATATGGATCTTGTTTCTCCCATTTTTCAATTGAGGGTTATTTATTTGAGTGGGAGCTAATACCTCTTAATAATAAGAATGTTGACCCTTATTGCATAATTTTGTAGATTATGGCTACTCCATCCACCAACCTTTCCATGCGATCTATCCTAGAGAAAGAAAAGCCTAATGGACCAAATTTCCTAGATTGGTATAGGAACTTGAGAATTGTTCTCAAGCAAGAAAGAAAGCTTTATGTCTTAGAAGAGCCCATCCCTGAGGAACCACCACCAAATGCACCTAAGGCTCAAAAGGATGCTTACACGAAACATATCAATGACTCTAAGGATGTGTCATGCCTTATGTTAGGTGCCATGATCTCTAACCTTCAGAAGGATTTAGAGGAAATGGAGGCCTATGACATGCTTTCTCAACTGAAAACTATGTTTCAAGAGCGAGCACGCCAAGAGAGGTTTAGAACCACTAAGGCATTGAATTCATGCAAGATGACTCCTGGCACACCCGTGAGTGCTCATGTTCTCAAGATGAAGAGTTACATTCATCATCTTGAGAAATTAGGTGCACCTGTTAGTCAATAATTGGCAACTGATCTTATTCTAGCATCTTTGACTGATGAATATGATCAGTTCATTCTTAACTACAACCTGCATAATATGGAGAAGTCCATTGATGGATTGCATGGGATGCTAAAAACTGTTGAAGAGAACTTAAAGGGAAAGGTTAAGACCACCAATGAAGTTCTTGTGGTTCAAAAGGGAAAAGGATTCAAGAAGAAGGGCACAGCAAAGGACAAAGGTAAAGTACCCAAGTCCAAGCCCAAGCCCAAGCCTAAAGCTAAGACTAAGGCACCCAAGGAGGGAGTTTGCTTTCATTGCAATGAACCTGGTCATTGGAAAAGGAACTGCAAACTCTATTTGGAAGAGTTGAAAGAGAAGAAGAATAGTGCGACTACTTCTTCAGGTATGTTTGTTATAGAAATCAATTTTACTCCTACATCTTGGGTATTAGATACCGGAGCTGCAACTCACATTTGTACTAATGTGTAGAGTCTAAGAAGGACTAGAAGATTGGTGGCTGGTGAGATCGACCTACTCGTGGGAAATGGAGCAAGAGTTTCTGCTTTATCCGTGGGGACTTATGATCTTATTTTGCCTATTGGACTCATTTTGGAACTTAAGAATTGTTATTATATACCTACTATGAGTAGGAACATTATTTCTTTTGCTTGTTTAGAGAATGATGGATTAAATTTTCTATTGAGAATATAAGTATTTCCATTTATAAGAATGACATTTTATATGGCATTGCGCGTCAATTAAATGGCATCTATACTCTAGACACTGATTTTGTTATAAATGAGCCCATCTATAACATAAATACCAAGAAGTTTAAATCTAACGATTTGAACCCAACCTATCTCTGGCATTGTCGCTTAGGCCATGTAAATGAAAAACGCATTTCAAAACTCCATCAAGATGGATTCATTGATTCTTTTGAATCTTTTGAGACATGTGATTCTTGTTTACTAGGTAAGATGATAAAGGCCCCCTTCACAGGTAAAGGGGAAAGGGCCAATAAGCTATTAGGCCTAATACATACCGATGTATGCAATCCTTTTAGCATATCAGCGAGAGGAGATTATTTGTATTTCATTACTTTTTCTGATGACTTCAGTAGATATGGGTATGTCTATTTAATGAAGCACAAATCTAAATCTTTTGAAAAGTTCAAAGAGTATAAGATTGAAGTATAAAATCAGCTTGGCAAGACAATTAAAATCCTTCGATCTGATCGAGGAGGTGAATACTTAAGCCAAGAGTTTGATGATTATCTTAAGGATTGTGGAATTGTTTCACAATTGACTCCTCCAGGAACTCCTCAATGGAATGGTGTTTCTGAAAAGAGAAATCGAACTCTATTAGATATGGTTGGAACAATGATGAGTCAAACTGATCTTCCAAAATATTTTTGGGGCTATGTTTTAGAAACAGCAGCATTCATATTGAACCGTATTCCTTCAAAGGCTGTAGAAAAGACACCTTATGAGATATGGATTGGGAAGCATCCCAATTTATCTTTTCTAAAGATTTCGAGTTGTGAGGCTTATGTGAAACGTCCAATTGTCGACAAGTTGGCACCCAAATCTGAAAAATGTTATTTTGTGGGATATCCTAAGGAAAGTAAAGGATATTACTTTTACATCCCAGCAGAGAACAAAGTGTTTGTTGCTCAAAATGGTTTTTTCTTAGAGAAGGAATTTGTTTCCAAGGGAAACAGTGGGAGTAAAGTACAACTTGAAGAAATTCAAGTTTCACAAAATGACATTGAGCCTAAAAAGGAGATTGAAGCGAGCTCACAAGTTGTTGATGAGCAGCCTTCAACAACACAAGGCCTACGTAGATCTGATAGTATTCGTCATGAGCCCGAGAGATATGGATTTCTCATTACTGATGATGATAATGTGATGCTCATCGATCATAATGAGCCCACAACCTATCAAGACGCTATGGAAAGTCCAAAATCTGCTAAATGGTTAGAGGCCATGAAAGCAGAGATGCAATCCATGTATGACAATCAAGTTTGGACTTTGATTGATCCATCTGATGGCTTGAAGACCATTGGATGTAAGTGGGTTTTTAAAAAAAAACTCGACATGGATGGAAATGTGCACACTTATAAAGCAAGACTTGCTGCTAAAGGTTATCGACAAGTTCATGGAATTGATTATGATGAGACATTTTCTCCAGTGGTCATGATCAAATCCATTAGAATTCTTGTTGCCATAACTGCATACTATGATTATGAGATATGGAAAATGGATGTCAAAACGGCTTTCCTTAATTGAAACTTACTTGAGGATGTATATATGATATAACCTGAGGGTTTTGTCCATCCTAATAATTCGGAAAAGGTGTGCAAGCTTCAAAGATCCATTTATGGATTGAAGCAAGCATCAAGAAGCTAGAATCTTCGTTTTGATGAAGTTCTCAAAGAGTTTGGATTCATCAAGAATGAAGATGAACCTTGTGTCTACTAAAAGGTTAGTGGGAGTGTTGTTGTCTTTTTAGCTTTATATGTTGATGACATACTACTCATTGGAAACGATATTCCAACCTTACAGAGTGTCAAGATTTGGTTAAGGAAACGTTTCTCAATGAAAGACTTAGGTGAGGCTGCCTATGTTTTAGGCATTAAGATCTATAGAGATAGATCAAGAAAGCTTATAGGCCTAAGTCAGAGTACATACATAGATAAGATACTGAAAAGGTTCAGTATGCAGGATTCCAAGAGAGGATTCTTCCCTATGTCACATGGAATCAAACTTTCTAAGAAGGATTGTCCTACTTCAGGTAAAGAGCTTGAGCGCATGAGTAAGATTCCATATGCATCTGCAATTGGATCTATTATGTATGCCATATTATATACTCGACCAGATGTCTCATATTCTTTGAGCATAACAAGTAGATACCAATCTAATTATAGTGAGAGTCACTGGATAGCAGTTAAGAATATCCTTAAGTACTTAAGAAGAACTAAGGATATGTTCCTAGTCTATGGAGGGCTTAAAGAAGAGCTCATTGTAAATGGTTATACTGATGCTGGTTTTCATTCTGACATAGATGATTTTAGATCGTAATCAAGTTTTTGTTCTGTTTGAATGGAGGTGCAGTGAGTTGGAAAAGTTCAAAGTAAGACACTGTTGCTAATTCTGCAACTGAAGCTGAGTACATTGTTGCCTCGGATGCAGCTAAGGAAGCTGTATGGATTAGGAAGTTCATTACTGAGCTTAGAGTTGTTCCTAGCATTGCAAGTCCTATAGACCTTTATTGTGATAATAATGGGGCTATAGCGCAAGCTAAGGAACCAAACTCGCATCATAGATCCAAACACATACTTAGACATTTCCATTTCATTAGAGAGATCATTAGTAGAGGAGACGTGAAGATATGCAAAGTGGGCACAGATGACAACATTGCCGATCCACTTACTAAACCTATTCCATAGCCTAAACATGAGAGTCATACGAGGTCAATGGGTATTAGAGATCTGACCGATAGGCCTAGTGCAAGTGGGAGATTGTTAGTAGTATGCCCTAGGCCAATGGATAATTATGATTCATGTATTAACATTATGACTTGTTAATAATATATTATGAGGTATTCCTTTCATATATGCTTGTATTTCGTTTATGTAATGTGATTTACATTCCATGAATGGATTTAGACTTATTTCATCAAGTATGTGACTTGATAGTAAAACCATAAGCGTTATAAGACTATTCTAAACTGTCCCTGGTCGATCATTATTGGTGGAACAATAATGAATTAAGGCTAGTATGTGTTCTTGTTGATGATCACGTTTTACTGACCATAGATATGAGATATCAAATTAGAAACATAGATATATGTTAGAGAACATATATTGGACCGACCCACATAAAGAATACTACATGGTTTCATGTCATTAGTGATTCTTAATATGGTTTGACTTTAGTCCTTTGACCTGAACTCATCATGGTTCCCTATATGAGGAATTCGGTGTTTTGATATTAGACTAAGTTATTTTTAAACGATTAACAAGTAGTCTTATGTTGGACATCAAATGAATCATGCAGAGGGATGTGAATGACGTAGATGGGATTTGTACCTCTCTTAAATGAGAGAGATATCATTTGGGCCTCTTGACAAGTGTGAATAAAGAAATGCATGGCCGTGCTCAAATGAATTGATGAAGAGTCATCAATGTCATTTGTTATAATCAGTCAACTTGGGGATCAAGAAACTATGATAATCAAAGGTTGACATGTACCATGCCTTGTGATTAATCTTGATATCGTGTTACAAAAGGACTGAGCTTATAACCATAGTTACAGGTTAAATCGGATTATCGATCCTCATTTGATTTAGCTAGTCATAATGTCTTGCTAGAGGCCGCTTATGACTTATGGGCCTTGAAGTGTGATCAAGCCCATTGCCAACATCAAATGAGCCTACAAGGTCGCACACAAAGAGTGATATGATCTGGGCTTATTCTCTTGGGCTTAATTTATTAGGTATTGAATAAATATATGTAGATATATTTATTGGGCTAGATTGAATTAAGTTGTCAGGCTTTTATTATATGAGATATAATGGGCCGAAACTTATTGGGGCCTCAATGGGATTAGGGTTTTTCTATAAATATTAAAGCTTAGGTCTCATTAGAAAGGAGACACAATTGTCACAAAACTCTAGCCACCATCCGAGAGGAAAATCGTGCGGCATTCGGGAAGAGTTTCAGAACGCGCTAGCACACCATAGCCGTAGCCCAGATCGTGCATACTCGTGTGGATATCGGTAGAGGGCATTCGCATTTGCAGTGTCTTGGAATCCGAAAAAGAAGCAACCTATCCACAAAAATAAGGTATTTTTGTGCATCCTTGGTATTTTCGATTATACATCATGTTGTTGTATGGTCTTTTCTGCAGTGTATTATGAATACTCAGACTGTACGCGATCCAACACTAGCTACCCATCAAGTCTTAACACCAAGATAAGATCTTGTGTGTTAATCAACATATAAAGCAAAACGGAAGATCTAGAAGGAAAAAACTAACATAAGGGCAAAACGTTTTTTTTACCCTTTGTTGTGCGGATGGCTATAATAAGGTTCCAAATAGGGTTTGCAGTTGGAAATAAAATATGTATTCTCATAATATTTAATAATTCAAGAGTTCAACTAATTGTCTTTAGTAGAATGACATTTAGTTAATAAGCTAGAATTAATTCTAATGAGATTAAGTTAATTCTAGGCTTATTGGAGCTTGAATTATCAAAGTCCAATACGATTCCCTACTTGGCTTCAAGGAAGGTTATGAAGCTAAGTAAGAAATATAAACGGAGGTTTTAAAAGCCCATAATTAAATGTTGGGTTTGCTTTAATTAATGGGTAATTAGAACCCCAAATGTACAATTAGAAATGGGCTAGACTTTGGTTTAATGTAATTGATTAGATTAATTATATTAAAACAAATTTTTTAAAGAAAGGAGTTGCATTTTCGATTTTATTAGGGTTGAATGTGCAGCTGTACATTTAACATTCAAATGCTAAATAAAGATCGTCTTTATTATGGTTTATCATCATTAAATGGAGTTATGAACTTACCATTAAATGGTTTAATGGTTATCTTTTAATGTTAGCATATAACCTATTAGCATTCATTGGATTAAAGAAGAAAGATGTGCATTGGATGGATCATCTTCCTTCTTCCATATTTTAAAACCGAAATTGGTAGGTCATGTATACGTTAATAGTCTTTTCATATAGCCACCTTAAAGATAAATGAGAAGAGTCTCATTTGTTGGCTACTTTATGATTGATTAATGAAAGAAGTGATGCATTGGATGCTATTCTCTTCTTCCATACTATGCATAACCAAAATTGAGTGTGTAAGAAAGATTTCTTGCATGGTTTGACTCTCTCCTTCCTTTCATGCATGAGTGAACTAAAATTTGCAAGAGAAGAGTCTCATTTTTGGTTTATTTTCTTCTAAAAAAATCTTATTAACCAAATTGTCCTAGAAGAACAAGAGGTAAATCAAATTGGTTGAGGATACAACAACAAGGAGAAGATAGATTGCTAAAAGGAAAAGATTCAAAAGCAAAGGTTTTGTATACAAGAAGAAGGAGAGGATAACGCAGCGAGGAATTAAAGTTGTAGCAAAGGAGTCGGTAATACTCTTCATCTTATTTATGTTTATTATTATGCTTATACCATATCATGTATGGATTGGCATGATGATTTGGATATGTTGCTTCCGCTGAAAATATGATTTCTAAAAAGTTTTGAAATATACTGGTTCTCTAAATATAGCATGCTTTCGTTTTCCGATCCAACATCAAAGTGTTTCGATATAGGAAGTGGAAGAAAAGGAGCATCAAAAAAATGATTCCAAGATGATAAATGAAATGGAAATATTTGTTCGTGGAAAATAATATCTTTTGAAACAAAAATTTTCTTGGTTGATAACTCAAAAAATTTATAAGCATTTTGACCCATAGGATATCTAACAAATACATATGCTTGAGCTATCGATTGGAGTTTATCTCTCCTGCATTTTTATGTGCTAACATAACATAGATAACCAAAATATTTAAGGTGGGAATAAACGAGCAATCTAGTGGAGGAATATCTTTTTGTCAAGTATGTAGTTGTAAGCGGGCAATGACCCCACAGATATAAAGGAAGATTAGACTGAAATAACAAAGCCCTACAGACTTCTAGAAGATGTCTATGTTTTTTCTCAACAACTCCATTTTGTTGAGGTGTATCTCTCATAGATGTTTGATGTGAAATACTCTCTTCTTGAAAATAATCTAAAGCTTCCTTACTAGAACCTAACTCCAATGCATTATTAGCTCTAAAGACTTTAACAACAAACAAAAACTAAGTTTTGACCATACAAACAAAAACATTTATCATAGTGAATGCACTGCTTTTATTATTAAGAAGATGTGTCCATGTGACTCTTGAATAATCATCTATAATGGTTAAAAGGTGTTTGCAATCTTTGAAAGTGGATGTATGATAAGGCCCCCAAAGATTCAAATGTACAAAATCAAAAGGTTGTAAAGAACGAGAAGTACTCAAGGAAAAAGGTAATCTTGTTTGTCTTGCTTTTGGACAAATCATACAAGGATTAGATAATGTTTTATTTATTTCACACCCAAGATTAAGATTATAAACTATATCAATGGAAAGATGTCCAAGCCTATAATTCCATAATTAAGTATTTAAATTACTAGTTCTTGATACGGATGCATTGATAATAAAAGGACAAAGAAGTTTACAAGAACACATCACAGTAAAAGTAAGCCACTTAGAACTACTAGAATTACAAATTCCTCTTTTAAAATCTATTTGTAAAAAATAAATTCCATTTTGGACTTTACCAAGTGCCTATGGCCTCTTCATTGAAGGGGCCTGCAAATAGCAATAAAAATTTGTGAAAAGAAGAGTGCTTTGTATATTTTTCAGTAATTTTCAATAAAAATTAAATTAAAATGAAATTGTGGAACATATAATACATTTTACAGAACCTAATGTGAACCAAAATGTACTGTTCCACTTTAAGCAACTTTCACTTCATTTCCATTTGTACGATAAAAAAGAAAAGGTTCTTTTAAGGGTTTAAAATGAAAAAAAAAACAGATTATTGTGTGTCATATGATTAGTAGCACCAGTATCAGCTATCCAAGCTTCATCACTCATTCCACAAGAAAAACATTTAAATCACTAATGGAATTATTGAGATAACTACTAGATATACCTGTAAATGTTTTTAAAGTAGTTGCTTCTTCGGTTCCTTCATTTGCTTTTCCTGAAATTTCATCAATGTTAGTCTACTTCAAGAGATTCACTAGACGAACAAATTGCTCCTGACCCAAACCAACTGCTTTGACGTATCATTGTAGATAGACTTTTCAAAAACATCAACCCCTTGTTTGTTCACTTGAACATGTGCTACAACTTTCTTTCCTTTTTCAAAAGTAAAATGAGAAGGATAACCATGAAGTTTATAACATTTTTCTATGGTATCCTATCTTTTTACAATATTTACACTCCACATTCTTATTATCTCCTCCATTACCACTAGTACCTTTCTGAGAAGTTCCCCTTCCTTTACTGACATTTACATTGAAAGATGCATTTCCTCCAACAAATTGCACCTTTGAATTCACCTCTCTCTGCTTTTCCTCTTGAATTAAAAAAGCATAAGCTTTTGCTATTGTCAACAATGGTTATATCATCAAAATATTTCCTTCAATTACCATATAGCTTTCATTCAATCCCATTAGAAACTGAATCAGTTTTTGATCTTGCTAGAATTTTGTTATTTGTGAAGCTATTCCACCTGCACAAGGTGGTCTAACACATAAACTAAGTAGCTCATCCCAAATCTTTTTTACACGAGTGTAATATGCAGCAATACTAATAGGTCCTTAAGAAATTGACATCAATTCTTTTTGAAGTTGAAACAATTAAGTTCCATTACTTTGTTTAAAATGATTCTCTAACTCAATCTGAAGTTATCTTGCACTATTACAATACAAAAGACTATCAGTTATACCTTTCTCAACCGAATTCAAAAGCCAGTAAGTTACCATATCATTCACTCTCTCCCAATTTCTGAAAGATTCATCTGTTTGATTTGGTTTAGGAATGAAACCATTGACAAGTCCTAATTTGTTCCTTGCTGAAAGGGCAATCTTCACAGACCTTTTCCATTATTGAAAACTGCTTCCATCAAACAATTTATTGACGAGCACTGACTTTGATTATCAGAAACATACAAGTTGAGAGGATTATTTGTATCAATTTGAACGAAAGAACTCATTCCCGGATCGATTGACAAAAAGAATGAAAAACAAAACAAAATCAATTGAATGAAAAGAATGTTTGAAAAAAAATCAAAGAAACCAGGGTTCTCCTAGTTCTGGCTCCATATTGAAAGTAAAAGAATCCAGAGAATGTTGAAAGAAGAATCGAGATATGTAAGGGGTATAATGCTTTTTCTTACCCAAAAAATGTGTATCACATGTGTTTATATACAAGCTAAAAGACAAAAATAAACAAACAATAATCTATATGCACATAAACATAATTTTGACTAGTTAAGTAACCCCTTATGGGCAACACATGACAAGAACTTCTGATGCTGAGAAATAGAGGCAGTATGTAGCATCCCATTACCGATGTGATGGGTAAATTGGTAAATTAGAACGCGTTAGGATTTTTACCGCGCATTATCGACTGAGTATTCATTTGGCCTCTAGTTGGAGAGGACTGAGTCTTTTGCACATGCACTGATAGGTACATGCATTCGTGATGTTTTCTCGACATTTGATTGTGAAATTGATAGAAGTTGTGAATTTGTGAGATAATTAGGTTTGATTATGAATTATGGGAACATTTTGGAATATTTGGGCTTGAAAAATGGGATTGGAAATGTTTTAGAGTAATTGTAAATTGATAGTGACTCCTAGGAATTTTCTGGAAAATTTGGGAGAAAAATCGAATCAAAATTTTTACGAGTGTTGGATGATTATTTGCTTAGTGCTGAAATAATTGTCCTATGGCCATGGAAATTAGAAATATGATTTAAGAGTTTAAATATGTCGAGCCATTGAAATTTAGAGACAAATTGGACTGGAAATGATTGTGAAAAGAGTAACAGAATTTCATGTATTACGAGGAAAAAGGGGATAGGAGATATATGGAATTAGCCTTATAAATGCCTTAGAGTTTCAAAAGGAGAAAAGAAATTCTCTTCTCCTAGGGCACGAACCCTTTTCTCCTTCCTCGATGATCTTCGTTCCTTTCTCCTTCTTGATTCTTGCTTGTTTCTCCTTCATTGTGGTTGAAGACTAGCTGGAAACCTTAGAGAGGTTGACGTTTGGTTTGGCTATGGAGATCACCGTGATTGTTAGAGTTTGGAAGAGATTTTCGGAGATTTTAGGGTTTAAGAATCGAGCTTCGATTTGGTAAGTTTTATGGCTTTAATGTTGATATTTATTGTTGTTTGTTGTATTAGTGAGTTTAAATGCTAGAGATGTGGGTAGTTGAGTGTGTTTAATGTTGGTTTTAAGAGTAAAAATGGCGGAGAAATCGATCGGGGAAGAAGACGTAGCCGCACGCCGCGACGAGAAAATGTGTGCTCACCGCGGCGAGCCACAAGAGACGTCGCGGCGAGCGAGTAAGTTTCACGCCGCGTCGAGTCGTTCGTAGGCACCGCGGCGAGGCGAAAGAGAAGTGTTCGCCGCGGCGAACGTTCCCACGCCGCGGTGAGCGTCCCTTTCCACGCCGCGGCGAGGGACAAAATTCTAAATGGAAGCAATTTGGTTTTTAGGGCATATTTTATAGTGTAGACCTCCAATTAAGGTGATGCTTGATTCGTTATGAATTAGAGAAAGAGGTCTACAATTATGGGAAAAGAAATGAAAGTTCACATTTAAATTTGTAGGGATTCTGATTATTGAAATAGCGTTAAGAATGTGATTGTATTGCAATCTAAAAGTTGTTTCGTGAGAGTGGGAGTATAAGTTGAGACTTTGGAATTTAAATTCATTACAATTTGGAATTTTAGAAACTGAGCATGATGAGTGAAGTGGATCTAGAGAATAGTGATATCGATTTTGAGGTACTACCCTAGCGAGTAAGACTTGATAAATTGACTGAATATCCGAAATGGACTTGGTGGAGTTCCATTTTGAACAATTGAGTGAAAAGTTAGAATTTGACAATAGAAAGTGGAAAAATGGGAAGTAGTACCGGAAAAATCATGAATAGGCTTAGTACATCTTTTAATTAAGACATGTGCATTATTTTGACTGTGCATTTCATAAATGACTATTTGATTGTTTTAGAGGCACCGATGGAAAAATTCCTCGGCAATTGTGGGGACTTCCAGGCCGTAGCTCGGAAGTGCAGGTGAGTAACCTAGTTAGTTTTTCAACCTTGATGTGTTTGATTTTGTGCACCTATACCATGAGGAGTTAAGGATGGATTATATGTGTTTGTTTTGATTGATTTCGGACCACAGGTGTTCGAAATATTTGGAATGTGCTATAGAAGTGCCAATTGTGTATAAATTGTCAATAATTGGTTTCAAATGCAAATTAGGTAGTGATATTAGGTTGTGGCACGATTTGTGAGACTTGTAGCATGTCCATTCATGCCATTATGCATGATCAGATAATTGACAGTTGTGACCGGTGCAGCCACCGTATTCAGAGCTTTAAGCTCAACGCACAGGGCCTCATGCCCAACGATTTTCAGAGCTTTATGCTCAACGTATCAGGGCTTCAAGCCCAATGTTTTCAGAGCCAATGGCTCAACGTAAATGAGCTCAGGCGCACGGTCACAACAACGAAATAAAATGGAAGAGTCACATGTACATCGCATATATGATTGTTCAGTTGTGAATTGTATGAAAGGCGTACCGCCTTATAAATGTGAAATTGAATGCATGTGATTCTTGTTTGTGATATATACGATATTGCGTGAATTGTTTGGATATGCATAAGTTGGGTGGACCTTCGATGATGGTTTCTCACTGAGTTCGCAAACTCACCCAACATTGCAATTATTTTTCAAGAATTGGCGAGTACCCCGTTAGACAACGGGAGTATGATTACTGCAAGCAAGGCAGAGTTTGGCGTCGGGATCAGTCTCATGTCTGCATTTGAGTCATTTTGGTTATATGTGAAACATTGTATTTTCGCAGATAAATGTTGTTATTGTATTGGGCCCAAATTGGCTGTGAATATATGTGTGTATGACTGGTTTTATGACTGAAATTATATTGTGATTAAATTGTTTTCGTATTAAAATGGGCCCAGTATGGCTATTGATTTCTGCGCACTCGACCGTTTTCAAAAGGAAAAATGTCATAACGGGTTTTTAAACTGATTTGACTGCTCTAGCATACCACCCTTGTGAGGCACAGGCTCGGATATCACCACCGATATCGGGTTCGGGTCTTGCGGGAGTGGGATGTTACACAGTAACATGGTTTAAACCTACTTAATCACAGCAGACGGTGCCCTCAATACATTGACCAAGAAGCCCCTGCAGAAGTGGAATCACAAGGCCTTCCAACGATATTTAGACCGTATGCTGCTAGAGAGACCATTATCAGAGAGTCCAGAGACTATATTGTTACTTTCTCAGTAGCCACTACTTGAAGGATCACAATGCGCAGCAGAAATCAAATTACAATCACATATTTATCTATTGCATTTAAGAATCATACTTATAATTAAAACATGTTGAATAAGTATATGGAATGTGACGATTAATTGATACGAAACTTAGAAATTATGAAGTATTTATTTACTCCACATCGAGAAATATGTCCTGCTTTCAACATTTGATGCGACTTTGGATAAATTTGAAGAACCCTTTCTTCAAAACGAAGAAAACAATTTTTCTCTATTTTTCTCTTGTTTATATTATTATGTACAAAAACGAAAAGAGTATATCCGTGTTTTACCCTTCTTTTCGTTTTTCATGCACATCCTTAAAAAACAAACCAATGAATGAGTATATAAGAGAATTTTCTCTTCGTAAGTGATACTTTTTACACTTCACTATTTTTCACCTACTCAAAACCAAGGGTATATTGAAACTCTCTTTTCTTTGCAAGTCATATATATCAACGTTACTTTTTTTTCAAAAGTAAGATTAAAAACTATTCACACTATATTCCTTTTAAAAACAAACAAACACATCATTTCATTTTGTTTTGGTTTTAACTGTTAAAACCAAAAACACAACCACCAAGTCCAAAATGCCAACTCCCTTTTTCTTTCTTTCTTTCTTTCCTTTTTTAAATAACAAATAATTATTATTATTTATAAGATGAAATAAATAAAGTATTTTATTTTATTCATTTATTTTATACAAGAGAATTTCCAATATTAATTATATTTTATGTGCTAGCAAAATTATAATAATATGTCATATAGATTATTTAATAAATTATTTCATAATAAATTAAATAATCATAAACAAGAAATATTACACTCGTAAGTGTGTGACCACATAGGTTCATCACTAAGCCGGTAGTAATTAATCTAATTAATTACTAATCAAGGTTGACAACTAGCAACATTCCTCAACGACCGGATAGTATGAAGTAACAACCTTACAAAGACAAAACCTTAATTTAAAGATAATGTATTATTACCTTTCATCATTACAACTTTGGATTATCCTAAGGTATGGTTTAACTGTCAAAACTTATTAGATAACCAACTATGTTACATGTCGATCATTAATGATTGGTGAAAGACTTAGAAAACCCCTTTTCCTTACTCATTCAATCACTCTAGCTAAGGTCTTAAAACAATCATTAAGATCAATGACAACATAGAGCTCAAACTCATTACCTAAAGTCGATGGATCCCATCTTGACTCACCACTAATTAGATAGGTACCTAATTATATCCAATGATCATTCAACTACCATTTTTATACACTAGGTGTCTGACATCAAAACATAATTAATGACCTATTGATTACTATGATGATCTCAGTTCAAAGGAAAAGTATACATTTAAATCCTTATGAGAATATCCCACTTGACAGTTCATAGGTAATATTAATCATTGGGATTTCTCGGTTTGGTCAGTTTAATGATCATATCCCCATATGTATCATCTATATATGTAACTTAGTAAATGAGATCTACTAATATCTATCCAATAGATACTATTACATATATATTAATCTAATCAGATCGTTAAAGTCCTTATTTGATGATCCTATGATCAAGAATATTTTCAAATTAAATCCTATAGACTTGACTCTCATTATCATAATCTCCATTATGATGGCAGGTAATTTAATCAAGGACTTATCATATTAGAATAAAAATAATAAACGAAATATGATAATACAATCATTTGTCATGTTATTAATCAAAATTAATAATCACAAAATTAAAGTATTCAATCTATTACATAATGATTGGGTCATGGGAATAATTCCAACACTACTTGCAGTCAGTCAACTTCCTGGAGGTTAGGAGAAGAGGATATTTAAACAAGGAGGAGATTTGTAGTAACAAGAGGGACAACATCCTACTTTTCCATTAAAAAAGTTGGAATTGCTATAATCTGGCATTTTGTCCCACTGAATCCTGACCCAATTGTCGAGTTAGATGTCGAGATGTAGGCATTTTGGAAAAGAATGAAAAGAGATTGGTCACATTGGATGGCTGTGCTTTCCCTTTTGCATTCAGAAGGGTTAACTAATTACTATTCGCATCTTACCATAATTAATAAAGGAAATGGTGATTGTTGGTTGTTGAATGCATACATGATAGTATAATCTAATAAGTTTGCATTTCATTAAGGCCCTTCGATTGATTTCAACTTCTTGTCATTTTAATAACAAAAATAATTATAGATGTTTCTTCACAAATTGATGCATACGTAGTACCTTCTAAGTAAAATTTATTGCAATTAATTAAAACTTTTTTACATATACATATTTTCTTTAGAAGAAGCATGACTTGATTAAAAGAAGAAAAATAGATGAAGAGTACTCTTTATGTTGGGACCCGTTTCCAGAACCCAACCTCGAAAACATAAATCGAAAAACAAAGTAGTAGAAATGAAAGCTTAAGGAGCCAAAGAAAATCGAAAGTGGGCCAAACGACAAAACAAATCAGATCAAAAAGCGAAGGAATCGAAAGGCTGACAAAGCGGATCACAAAACGAAAGTGGGCAGAAATCAAAAAGTGGACGAAAACCAAAGGAATCGAAAGGCTGCAATCAAACTTAAGGTCAAATTCTGACATCCAACAACGCATACCTTAGACAAACATTGGAACCTTAAGGACACTTTTGATCTAAACCAATCCAATTTGGTATAAAAAAAATTCATTAATCTAAACAAAACCACTCCCAATGGGATTTTCATCAATCCCTCACCCTCAATTTATTGTCACTTCAATTGCCAAAAGGACTTTATCAATCCAATTGAAATCATTCACACTCAAACTCAATTCATTTTCTCCTTCATATGCAATCATATCTCATCATTTAACAATCTTATTTTTCTTTCTTGCCATAAATCCTCACACACATGTCTATATACCACCAATTCATGTACAAAGAGCGCTTCAATAATTCAGATCAATCATCACAACCATCGAACCTCCTGTCCGGAATCCAAACACAATCAATCACATTCATAACATCTCATCCATATACAATTTATATGCCATATCCATACATAATTCCATAACTCATTACCATCATGAATAATTGTTACAAACTTTAATAGCATTCCAAGCCATAAAACAACATCAATATCAAAAATCCAAATATACAAAAATGCATAACTCCCAAAATTCTCAACAACAATCTAACTTAAAACAACACCTATGCACACATACAAACAAATAAAAACCTTCACTTTCTTTCACCCGATCTTATTCTCATCACCTGTGGATGGGAATGAAAGGGGGTAAGCTTATAGCTCGTGGGTAACATGCTTATAACAAATAACAAGCAAAAATCGTTCAAAATTTTATTCTCTTTGAACATTTTCATAAACATAGTCAATCCGCATTAAAATCACAAAACTCTTATTTCTTCAAATTCTCAACCAATTCACAATAATGCACATCATGTATGCATCAACTTAACAATTCACAAATGCAATGCACAAAAAATGGCTTGAGGATTCTGTGGAACAAAACGGAGAAACCGAAGTTTATACCGTGAATGAAACGAGTCCATTTTTTCGGAGCTCGTGGACCACAAGCGACTAGCCAGGAGAAGGCTTTACGTCGACGTGCACGTGACTACGAAATGGTTCTCTCTCACCCAAACAAAGCACATAAGCAATGCTCACAATCATTTTATCAAAACGAATTGCTTTCATACTTTTCATGTTCTTTTTCTTCTTTTCATGCAAATCGAAATGCCATGACACAATGCAATAGCATAACATTATCATTATTCATCAATCGCAATGAAATTTCAATAATCAAAATAATTTAACAATGCACATGCATTTTTATTTTTATTTTCACATTCACGACAATTCAATTTCCATCAAATAAGCATATATACACATAAGCAAATTCTTTAAATCATTTAAAAAGAAACTTTAGTATCATTACTCAAATTATAAACATGAAACCCACCTTGATTTCCCTACTTAAAGACTTGACTTACTCAAAATGCCTCTTCTCTTTGCAAACAACCTGAGGTATCAAAGGTTCTTTCTCTTGTTCCTCTTGATCCCTTCATTCTTCACCAAATGAAGGGATCCTTAGCTCAAAGGGAAGATCTTATCTTCCTCTACTTGTTTACTTTCTTGAACAGAGTCAAAATCTCTCTTGAAAGCTAAGGAAATTAAAACCCTAGCTTGTTTTCTTTTCTTTGTTTCTTTTTCTTTTTCTCTTCATATTTCACTCTCTTCATGACACTCTCCCCTCATCCACACATTTTGTTTCTCTAGAATCTTCTCATTCATGTTTTTGCCTTTATTTATAAGTAAGACAATACTTTTTCTTCCAATTGTGCCCTTAATGAGTCCAAAAAGTCTATTTTATCCTTCCTTATAGGCTTATGTTCTTTTAACCTTAAGTGTCTTGCCAAAAATATCCTTGAACATTCTAACATAACACTTTCTTCTAAAAAATTCCCCCCATTATCTTAAGTTCTGAATGCCACCGAACTCATTCCATTTGGTTCAATACTCCAAAAGTTATACTCCAACAT
This sequence comes from Erythroxylum novogranatense, assembly GCA_029891385.1. Taxonomy (NCBI): domain Eukaryota; kingdom Viridiplantae; phylum Streptophyta; class Magnoliopsida; order Malpighiales; family Erythroxylaceae; genus Erythroxylum; species Erythroxylum novogranatense. The sequence continues at coordinate 86,115,313 of CM057227.1, read as the reverse complement.
TTTCAGACTATTCTTATGCTAACACATTTTCCTGCAATTGAATTCTATCTGAAAATTGATAGTCTTAGAGACTAAATTGAAACTTAATTTCATTACACAAATTGTAGCCTTATCTTTCTAGTTTCATCCAAATTAAGAATAACCTCATTTGGATGACTAGAGTAAAAGTTATTGCTAAAACACTTTCAGCTTTTACTAATCTAAGACTAAACCCTATACCCATATTCAATTCAGAAATTGAAAATCTTAGGGACTAAATTGAAATTCAATTCCTCCAGATAACTTGTAGCCCCATGTCTCTAGTTTATTTTTCAATAAGAATCAACTCAATTGGATCTCCACATATCAAGATATCACCAAAATACTGAAGCATGTTCAGTGAGATAACGCCAATTCATATGATTGAAGAACACACTCACTGTACCCGCCTCACTCTTTTCACTCAATCTCTCACCATAAATTTCAGATGGCTTCAATTATTGGTGGCTATGTATAGAAAAGTCTTATGAATCCCATGGTTGAAGAATCAGGTCATTTGGAGGTCTAGAGAAGAAGTTATGGCCAAAAGACTCCAACACGTTTATGCCCTCACCTGAAATGTACATGTCTCAGTACGAATGTCATAACTTTTGCTATAGAGGTCCGATTAACTTTGTTTTTTGACCATTGGAAACAGGAATTCTAGATCTATAATTTCATGAAGACCTCAAAGGCCAATTCTATTGTCTGACTTCTGTATCATCTCACTTTTGCATCATCTCACTTTCCTTGTGTCTTAGTTATATTGTCTCATTTCCATCGTCTCATTTCTATCGTCTCATTTTCTTCCGTCTCATTTTTATCGTCTGCTTTTCTTCCATCTCATTTCTATCGTCTGCTTTTCTTCCGTCTCATTTTTATCGTCTTCTTTTCTTCCATTTCATTTCTATCGTCTGCTTTTTGCGTCCAGAACGTATCCACTACTAAGAATCATAACTTTTGACTTCGATGTCCAAAATTTGCAAACTTTATACTGTTGGAAAGATTAAAAAAAAGATCTAAAATTTTCACGAAGATTTTAAGAGCAATTTCAGCCTCCATAGGGGTCAAAATTTGAATCAAAGTTACTGTCCAATAATGATCATCCTGAACAGTAACACAATTTCTAAAAATCATAACTTCCTATTTCATTGCCCAAAAATTCCATAATTTATATCAATGGAAAGATTAAAACATAATCTAAAACTTTCATGAAGAACTTCAAAGAAATTTCAACCTCTAACTAGGTCAATTTTTCAATCAAGGTTTCTGCCCAGAGATTTGTAATCCTATACCACATCCAATTTTCAAAATTCCATATCTTTCAATTCCCACATCCACAAATAGCATATTTTACATCATTTAAAAGCTATGTAAATTCTCTATAACTTTCATGTAGAACACTTAATCCAATTCAAATCACATCAATCCAGAATTTCTCTCAAAAGACAATACACACAAATCTACACTTGTGAGCATTTTCCAAACACAAAGCAAAATAACTTAAATTCGAATGATCCTAACTTTCAATACCGATATCGAAAAATGTCATACTTCATAGCAATAGAAAGCTATCAATGGTAAGAGGCGTGTTCTTAGAAACAACAAAACCTTGAGGGGTCGCGAGTTCGATTCCCAAAGAGGACAATATTGATTAAGGTTGGATGCCGCGGTATAACTCGCAAACACACGTCGGGGTATAACCCCCAAACACCTACAGGTGGGGTGTGGGGTCCAACAGTTAATGTGGCTACGATGTTTTCTTTACAAATTCCTTAAGATACCTTATGTTATTAACAACGATCATTTTACAGCTTTCTATGTTTATCATCTTCAACCATCGGAACTTTTTTCCTAAAAGATTGATAATGGTTAATTAAAGGGAAAATTTTTCTCAAGTTTTTATAGGTTGAAAGACCTACTTGAACTTTTTAAAAACCTACTTAAGATGTAAGACAAATGATTATCCACACAAATGGACAAATTGACTTCCCTTCACAAAAGGGTGATACAACACAAATTTTTATTCATCCATTCAAATAAAACCTTTTAAAGCATTATATGGCTACCTCCTTACATATACGTTATTTTGTTAGGGATAGTAAATTGTAAGTACATATGGCATTGCAAGATATACAGGCGAGGAGCTTGACACGTAAATTTAATTTTAAATGAATCAGAAATAGGTGAGGTACAAAAAAGGAAAGATAAAGAGTTTAAAATTGAACAAGGGCAAGTGCATAATAATAGATTTAGGTAATAGGTGAACTCATTTTCTTATTGATGTCATTGTGTCTATATATAAAGAGTTAATGGTAGCTATACATGGTAAGTAAATTATGTTGAGTTAATAATCCATGATTGGTGGCTTAATTTTGTTTGTTGAATCAATAATCCATTATTTAAGGGATTATGTTGATATGTTGCTATCATAGCCCCATAAGATTAAGTGTCTAGGACGGATGCCTATCTTGGATCGATGAAGATGAAATTATTGGCTAGGAAGTGTCTTGATAAGGAATCAGCTAATTGATTTGCAAAGTGAACAAGTGAGATACGTAGATGATTTTGGGCAATTTGGTCCCAAACGAAGAAGAAGAAGATGGCAACATGCTTCATGTGATTATAGAAGATAGGATTGGCACAAACATACATTGCACCAACACTATCGCAGTAGATGACTGGATTGTGAGAAATGTTGATGTGAAGTTCAAAGAGGAGTTGTATGATCCAATTAAGTTTTGCCGCGGTTGCTATGATGGTTCGATATTCGGCTTCAGTTGAAGAGCGGGCCACCATATGTTGTGTCTTGGAGCTCCAACTAATGGGTGTGTTACCAAGGAAGATAATATATAAGGTAGTGGATCATCGATCGTTAGGGCCATCGGGGATTACGTTGACATGTTGCTATCACATAAAAGGTCAACACATAAGCTATCTCCTTTATTCTTTAATACTTGTAAGATGATAAAATGTACAAGTAAATACATTTTCAGAACATATTTGGAATATGATCATTGTTTTTCAATGTTACAATAATAAACTATATTTTTGTTCATTATTAGGCTTGGTGAGCAAATTCAAAACCACTTTAACCTTAATACATTTATTTTTATGACATATAATATATCACTAAAAGAAAATAAGGGATTGGTGAGGGAAAATTAACAATGGAAAAGAAATTGCTGCAAATTACCGATGGTATTTAGTTTTCATTGGAAATTTGACGTGAAAATATAAAATAGCGATGAACAATTACTGTCGGCAAACAAGGCAGGAATTACTAGCAAGTTTTTTAAGTTATAAATTTTCTGACGGAATATTAGCGACAAAAAATTCTATCGGTAAACTTCTAACATATATGTCATCATCTGGTAACGGTTGAACGTTATCAACTTAAAGGAAACGACGTCGTTTAATTTAACAGAAAATGATGTCATTTCCTTAAACGTTAAAACACACCCAAAAGGTCCCCTCCCCCCTCCAAAACATCCACTCTCCTTCACTTTTTTTCCTCCTCCATTGATTTCTAGTCTGCCATCTGTCGTCATCGGCCTTGTCTTCATTTCCTACAGTGTTGGAAGCTCATCGTCTTCTCCTGCATTATTGCATTTTTGTGAAGGTAACATTTCACAGTTGTATTTTGTGTTCTTTTCATTTTTTGTGTATTTGATTTGTTTAGTATGTTTTCGTATTTTGTGAATAGATAAGAACATTTAAGGTTGAAATGTTAGTGTTAAAAGGTTAAATTTTGAAATTTTTATGTGATGTTGGGATGATTTGTTCATGCATATTAGGTGTTTGACAAAATGCCTCTTGTGAGGTAAAATGTAGAGCATCTTAAAAGTCCTATTAATTAGGCTTAAGTAGGTGTTACCATTCATTGTATACCAAGCTTATGCTACTTTGATTGAGGGAAAGTGCATGATAATGTGTTAATATTTCAATACTTATTTAAGAATTATGAGATGAAAGGTTCATGCAAGAATTGTGCTCTTAAGGTTAATGTTCGTAAGGCTTTTGATAGAGTGGAGTGGAACTTCATCATTCTTTGTCTAAGAGTTATGGGATTTTTAAAAGAAGTTTCTCTAAGATTTTCTTACTGCAATTAAAAACCTAATAACAAATGATGAGTGTAGAATATGTGTAAGGTGCATTTATGCTAGTTAAAGACAAAGATGGAATAAAGATGATGTAAAGTCTCAATTTTAGAGGATAGACAAAGCCACTTTTATCCAGGATTTCGATGATTAGTTGCATGTTCTAAATGAATTGAGGCTAGGTTATGTTAAAGATTTGTTGAAATATCCCAAAGAGACAAAATGCAAGATATATTTCAATATCAACGCCAAATATACTTATATAGGTAATAATAGCTTCAATAGTTAGATATTGGAGACGTATTTGAAACCTATTTTTAGCATGTTGGAGCATATTAGGAATATAGTGATAAAGAGGATGCACAAAAAAATTATTTTGGGGATAAATAAGATCATAATATGTTACTAAGAGTTTGAAGTCCTTATTATCATACAACTTAATGTATTATTCTATATTGTCGTGACGTATATACAAATATATAAGTATTCTCTACAGCCACTTGATGGATTAATATTTAGCTTGAATATCATTCAGCCACCAAAAATAAAGAGAATGCTTGGTCAACCTAAAAGAGAAGGAATGATAAGAATATCATCACTTCTTTAATCTCATGTAATGACAGGGACAAAAAGAGAACAAGGCGTATGGATTCATTCCAAAATGATTTTTGAACTTGTTATGAATTCTCTTATTATTCCACTTTGGATTGTTTTAAACTTTGTTATATATTCATATTGTTATAATGAAAGTCATTCTGGTATTAGACTTAATTATCAAATTACTTGTCATATTTTTAGAGTTCATTGGATGTATTTTATTGGAATTAGCTTACAACTTGAAGATGAAGTTGTTTAAATAGAAGTTATTATTGGAATTACTTATTGAAATTGGTCGTTCAATATATGATTGGGATGATGCATGATGATGATAACCTCTTTGAGATGGATCTTCTCTTTTCTCTTCTTCCCTTTTTATTACTCAAAGAATGGATAGTTGATGAAACCAAACGGGCAAATCCTAGCACTTTAACAAATATTATCTTCTTGCATGTTGTGTATATAAGCATTAACACTCTAAATAACCAACAAAGCTAATAATATATTGATCTAGATATTTTTATTTAGCATAACATTTTAATGTTGAATAACATTAAAGTTTATCAAGTTTATAGTCTTTAATTTTTCAATAATGAGAGCTATAAATATTTTTACAAATATTATAACATATATTATATAATAAATTATCTTCTCTTATAGTCTTCTTGCCTCATATAGTGTATATTTCAATGACACTTTAATTTTTACCAATTATATGTTTAACTCATGCTTATTATCTATTCAATTACCACCTTTTAACTTCTTATTCTGAAGTTTCAACCTTTTACTCTTAAATTTCAATTTATTGATAATTGATTTCATGTTTTGCTGAAATCTTAATCTACTTATTTGAAAAATGGCATCTCCTTTACGACAATAATATAACAAAGTTTATTTATTATCAAATAACAACTATTTTATTGTTAATAATTAACCTATTAGAGTACATATAAAATGTTCTAAAATTATCGTTGATCCAAAATTCACCAAAGGAATAAATTCTCCACATCAACACAAAACCTACTCATCATATTACTTTTCACTACATTATCTTCTAGTTAATTTGTAAGATTCATCTTCTTTTATAGTTGATGAAGCTATTTGAGTAAGACACTCCTCAAAGTAGTTCACCGCTGAATCTTATAGGAAAATTCTTAGACACATTATTCCTAGACCTTCTTAGTACAATTTGGTTTAGAAAAAACTAATGAGTCATAAATCATAAATCATACTGCTATATTATGCAGACTTTTTAAGAGAAGACAATCATTGTTGATGTCCTTCATTATAGCACTCATTCATCTACCCTTCTCTTTACTTTCAATAATCAAGATATCCTCTATGTTTGAATTAATCAATTCTTTAATATCTACCACCTTTAAATCAATATTGCTCACCATTGATGTGTATGAAATTTGTTTAATATGATTGTTTTAATATATCCCACTTTCTAAACTGTGAAGAATTTTGTTCTTCGTTGTAAGAACTAATTTGTTGGCAGTATTTCTATTTTGAAGGAGATTGATAATATACTGCTTTAGTAGGTATTGAAATGACATTCATCTCCTTTTATTTTTCGCAATGTCAACAATGAATTTCCAGAAATTTTAATCGAATTTGTTTCACTTTCTATATTTTCATTCTAGCTCCATCATCATCTTCCTTCATATACTTCGGGAAGAACCCTTCTACATGTCGGTTAAGGTAGTGATTTTGATATTTATTACATTTTGTGAACTTGGTTTAATTTGATATTTGTTTTCGATTTAAACTTCCCATTTGAACTTCCGGCATTTTTTCTTTAAATGGCCTACAACAACTGAAACTTATTTATGGTATGAACTTCGGTTTATCAATGAATTCATATAGGAAGAGTTTTATTTATATTATAATTCCAATATCTTAATAATGTCAATTCGTTCTTTCAATGATGATCTTTGAAATGATTAGCTTCTCTTTACTTGTCATGTGGGAATTTTGACACTCCTCTTTTTTAAATTTGTATATGTTAGAAAAGATTATTAAAATACATATTCATATGTTTATGAATACTTATTATATTTGGCACTAGTACCTATTTAATATAGGTTAAATATCAAACTTCTAACATATATGATTACAAACATATATATTCGATCTTTAGTTTTACAATATTTTAGATCTCAACCCATAAACCTTAACCCATAACTCATGATGGAGCTCCCACCACGGCGAGAACTTGTTCTTTTTATTCACAAGTGTTATCTTACATGTTTTGTCTTCTTTGGCAAACATGAATGATACTAACTATGGATTCACTGCTTTAAATTAACAGTTTTACATAAATGAGTAATGTTGATAGATTTTTTATATATAGAAAATTAACACCTGATGGTTTCATTAATCCTAAATTTATTGAAGGAGTTCAAGCTTTTATTCATTATGAACATTCTCAACCTGCACATATAGGTGGGCCAAAGATCATATGTCCATTTAAAAAGTGCAAACACAAATGTGCTTTAGGTATATCGTTTCGTACTAGTAATTCATCTGAAGAGTTAGTCTTCCATACTAAATCTGATGACTAATTCACTGTATCCTCTACAATTTTATCTGTAGCAAAAATGTTGTTGCAAGAAAGTTTTAAAAACCTACACCTAAAGGAAGAGGTATCACTGTTTCAATTGGTGGTTTGAACATGCCAGGACCCTTCTCGGGAATCCAGACATTGGAGACTCATTTACGGTTACCAACTCTCATGTCATATGGAATCTAAGAAAATAATTATATTATTGTGATTTATCGAGGCAATACACTAGACTTAGATTTAAAGTTGATTTATTGTTGTATCTGTAAGAATTTGTCAAACAACCTCCTAACTAATTAGGGGTCAACCTGCATCCTATTGAGTGTGGGCTCTTATTGCTCTTATTCTATGACTTTAACAATTGTTAACCTTTTATTTCGTAGTTTGTACTTGAATATGATATTCAACAAATCGCCTTATTTCCTTTTTCCATATATTGCATAAAATATTTAATTTAAATTCTTATATTTTTAAAAAAATTCAATAAACAATAAAATTCAGGTAGAAATATGGGGCCAAAGAGACAATGTGAGGTAATGCGGCCCAGGTTTAGAGGCATGTTCGAAGATATTTACTGTGAAGGTGGACCGTCACAATCTGCAACTGGCACTGAATCACCTCCTCCTCCTCTAGGGTCTACATTTGCAGATGAGGCATCACTTGCTGCTCGTCATGCTACACCATCCCTAACTCATACATCATCCACTACCCCTTTATCGGATAGAGGAGACGTCCTCCAGTATGGAGCTGAGGGACATGATAGAAGAAAGTACATAACAATTGTCAATAATCTGTAAGTTAAATCACATTAAACACTATATGTTTTGAATTAAGTTATAAGTTTATCGATTTTTTTCATGGTATAAAATTAATTTTTATATTAGGTTGATTACTTTTAGACCATGTTCCAAAAATAAGACATCTAAATTTAAGGAGAGGATTGATCCTAAGAGTTATGTGTGGAAGAATATCTCTCAGGCCACAAAGAGATTTTACTTTTAGGAGTTTGAGGTACAATAAAAAAAATTATTTTCTTTTTATATTGATTTCTATACAATAATTACATAAATATTATTACATAATAGTAATTCAAATCTTTTTCTTTTTATTTTAGAAAAAAATTTTCTGGAATTCTAGTTTCCATAAGATCATACATAAAGTATAAGAGAGGCGAGCTCGTACACGTTATCGTGACTTTATTGGTGCGATACACAAGGCTGGTGTAAAACTGCCTTATATTTTGGAACAAATATGGAGTCATTGGTAGGAGTATTGGACATCATCTGAGGGCAATGTCCATCTCAGGGCATAACTCCACCAACAAACGTGGAGGCAGGGGGAGAGAACCTTCCCGTATATACGGGAGGATCAATTACCCACCATGGGCATGCACAGAGACTTGTAAGTATCTAAACTTGGCACTTATATTGTAAATGTTTTACTTTGCTATATTTCAATTTAAATTGATGAGTGAATGGTGAAATGAAAATAAGTATATTATGGATAATGATAATGGTATAAATGTATGGTGCCATATATGGTTGTGTTTAGTTATTTTATTTGTTCAACAGGGGAAATATCATAAAATAAAGGAAGCTCTGTCAAAATTTTTATAAAATCTAGTTCACATCTAACATTTTAGGTTAAATATATAAGAAAAGTCTATGGGCATGAGGCCTACACCTACTCAGGTGTTTTTGCACACTCACACGAAGAAGCATGACCGTGTGACATTCATCAACAACTGATGTAAAGAACTGAATGTATGTGAAATTAATGTTTTATTATTATTTCTTAATAATTATCACTTACTAATATAAACATTGCTTCCTAATAGGACCAAATACAAGAAACCATTCAGTGACAATCTCAACAAGAACAACCTATTGATGAGAGTCAGATGTATCTTGATGTTGTAGGTGGTAGGGACCGTCATAGAAGATTTAAATTGTTATGTTTAAATTGTTAAATTGTGAATAATTTAAACTTGGCACTTATATTGTAAATGTTTCAAACACATGTTATTCACAATCTTCCATGTCCAATACAACAACATTTACTAGATAGTCGCAAACCAATCAAATCAATCAACTTCAGACCACAGTGAACACATTGATGGACTTCATAACTCAGTTTAGACATAAGGTGGATGAGTTGAAGGTTAGGGGTAGCACCTCAAAGGACCGATGGTGCAACATCTCGTTACCCATGTTGAGGTTATAATAGTATATATGAGAGATTATTAAGAGATTATAAAGTGCATTTCATGCTCATGCATAATAAGGCATACACATACAAATGAATATGAATTTTTGCACATTAAAATAATTGTACATGCATTCATTGACAATTTTCGAGTATAATTGATTTACATATGTGATATATGATTTTGTTGAGAATTATGGTTTAGTTATATGTTGAAAATCGAAATGGAGAGTATAAAGTGTTAATTTAGAAGGTTAGCAAACTTTAGGAAATTTCAAAAATGTTATGCATTTCTGAACCTGGAAAATATGGCAAGTCAAGTGATAAATGGAAATAGAAATAAGAATAAATGATAATGAAAGAATTTTAGAGATGACTTTAGAATTTGTGAGATAATGATATTGAAAAAAATGGGGAGTCAATTGAAGTAAAATTTTGGAGATTATTAGACTGATTTAATAAGAAAATTCAGTTTAAAGTTTTAGAAATGGGACAAATGGACAAGTGACAAGCCAAGCCAAGTCAAATCTTACTAAGTGCCTGTTTGTTTCAGCTTTTTGAGGGTGAATAAGCATTTTTTTTCCAACATAAAAGCTATTTTAAGAAAAATGAGAGTTTGGCTATAAAATTCAAAATCACTTTTTTCATATAAATGGCTTTTTTGGAAGCTAAAATACAGCTTCTTGGTAAGCTCAAATTTGAAACTTTTGAAAAAAATATTTTTTTCAGGTAAATTTTTCAGATCAATTAATAAGCCTATTTTTAGTCCCCTTTACCTTTATGTTTTTACACGTAATTCCCAAAATACCCAGAAACACATCTTTACGTTTATTTTAAAATTTATATAATATTATTTGACTTTTTATATGTTTTAATATTTATTTTTATATTAGTTTTACTTATATTATAATCCATATAAAAGATTTAGTTAGATATATTTTCATTTATGATTCAGTATGGTTTAAAATTGTATAATAATTAACATATTATGCCTTACATATTGTTTAATATATTTTAAATAATATTTAAAAGTATAAATAATTTTATTATAAAATAAAATATAGTTAAAATTAAAAGTACTTTTATGTTTATGTTACCAAACAGTTTAATGTATGAAACTCTTTTTAAAAAAACTCTTTTCTAAATAACAGCTAAACAATCAACTTATTTCTTAGAAAAGCTCTACTGACAAAAGCTCTACTGATATAAACTCATCCAAATAGGTACTAAGTCTACTATTCTTTTCATTTGAAAGACCAAGTCACATTTCTTTTAAACTTGAAAGACTAAGTTACCATTGTTTCTTGACTTAGTTCCCTTCTTCATCGCTTTCTTCTTCAAGCTTTTTCTTCATTGATTTTTGATTCACCGAACCTTCACCAAAGTTGCATCTTGCTTTCATCTGCCTTTTTCTACTCCTACTTTGTTATATATTTGCTTTGCCTCAAGAAAAACCTAACCTAAACCGCTTTCAAGATGATGTACGTAGTTGCATGAGGAATTAAGGCTTCTTGAGATTTTGAAGAATTTGAAATTTTATCAAGTATCATGCTAGTCCTTATGGGTAGTATGAATATGATATCAATTTTGGGATTGATTTGACATTAAATGATCATAAGAAAATGGTTATTTTCATGAACTCCATGGATAAGATGAAAACGTTGATGTGCTTTTTTACGTTTTGTTGATTAATATGTTATCAGGTAGTGTTGAAATGATCTTTGAGTTTGAAAGATCAATGAAAATGTGAATGAAAAGAGTGCAGAAAATTTTTGGAGAAAAGTTGAAATATATGCTCTATTTTCTTTTTCGGTTGTTTACATGAATTTTTGGGTGTTTTAGAAATGAGCTAAAAACAAGTTTAGAGTTTAGGAATAGGTGCAAGGTGATGTTTTGATATGAGAAAGATAGATTAAATGATAGTCAGGAAAGAAAATGTAGAAAATACAGAAATATGGTAAATGCAGAAAAATGAACGAAGAAAATGCAAAAAAAGTGAAGGATGTGTGTGAATGATGTTTTGGTTTTTGATGTTTATGTTTTAATTTGGATTTTGTATTTGTTGTGGATGATTTGTTTAAATGAGAGTCAAAAAAGGGGGAAGATATAAGATAGAAAATTTGGTTTAAGTGAAAGGAAAGAAGAAGAAGAACTGCAGTTCAGTGAAGAAGAGGAGTTGCACGATCATGCTTCTACACAATCATGACATTTGAAGGGATCTGGAAAAGCACAATCGTGCAAATATGGCTACCAAAGAGGGACTATTTCGAACATCCCTTATTCTTTTGACTATACCTTCTTCTCCCGACCTCCAAATGACATGAGATTTGAACCAACAGACTCGAAACACATTGTTCTACATCTACACTAAAAAATTATGGCCATCTAAAATCATTTGTAAGAGATTGATTGATGAATTTGGGATGAAATTGATGAGGAGTTCTAGAATTTCATAACTGAAGCATTTTCACTGATCATGCTTCGGTATTTTAGTCATAACTTGATCTGTAGTAATCCAAATAAGATGATTCTTAATTTAAATTAAATTAGAGAGACATACGGATACAATTTTTAAGAAGAAATTGAATTTAAATTCTATCCTTAAGGTTCTTGAAATTTAGCTTGAAGTTTAGTTTTGACTTAGGCTACAACACGACCTGTGATAGATAATTATGTCCTATAATTATCAAATAAACTATATCGATGTAGGCTGAATTAGATAAAGTTGTCTTCATAACATTTGTAGATTATTCTCTTAGCTTTCAATTAGCATAAATTTTTTAATTTTTTGATATTGTAATTGAGAGATATAATTTGTACAATTTGGAGTGCACAATCATGCACTAGACAAAATTTCAAACGTACCCATTCCGAAATATTTAAGTATAACTTTCATAATACAAAACAAAATTGTATGATTTTAGTGTCATTAGAAACTTAAGACATAGGAGAACAATTTTTTTAAAGAAAGTTTTCTCAAATTACTCCATTTGCATTGTCTGAATGATCAAGAACAGTGAACCCAAAAGTTTGTTTTTAGAAAAATTTTGAGATGAACAAATGAATTATGAATTTGGATTATAAGTGTTTTATCGAGGTGTAAACCCTAAGTGTAAATGATACTTAAGAGAGTTTTGATATTGGATTGATTATGTGACTTTAATAATGAAAAAATACCTGGGAATGTCATTGAACATACATTGTACATTTTTCATATACATAAAAGTGCACCCATGAATATTTATGAAATTGTGTAAAATTGTGATATGTGTATGTATTGCGTGTTATAGAGGAGCATTTGGAATGTCAAAATCCAGATGTTGCTAGAACTTTGAGTAATAACTTTAGGAGCAAACTGTGAGTATTCTAGACGATCTCACTCAATTAATTGATTGTGTTAGATTATGTTTTGAATTATTTTTTAAATGTGACATGATTGTATTAATTTCAGACGTCGAAGGTATGAGGCTTGTGATGCATGACTATGATATTGAAGTGTTACTTGTATGTGAATGTGAAGAAATAAGTGATTTCTCAACTAGTTGTTGAATGCTAGACTAAGGTCTGAAGATTAACATATTCTGAATGTGAATGTGAAATCATATGATTGATTGAGAATATGAGAATGTGAAGCATTCCATTATATGAATACATGAAAGATAACAACAGTTGTGACCGGAGTCGCCAGTATAAAGGACTTAAATCTCGAATTGTGATCAAAGCCTCAGGCTCAGTTTTGAATATACCCAGTATCCATTAAGAGATGCAGGACATTATCTAATACAGTTCGGTATCCACAAGGGATATGGGCTAGTAAAAAGACACTCGATTACAACGACAATAATAAATGAAAGTGAGTCTGACGTGCATTGCATTTATAATTGATATGTATATTTTATATGAATGAAATGTGCGGTATGATTGTTCTGAAAGTGATATGTGATGCTTTATGCAAAAAAGCAAAGATATGAATTATATGTTTACACGTGCGAAGTGTAGTATGAATTGAATGAACCATAGATGGTTACCTCATTGAGTTCGCAAAACTCAATATGTCATAACCCGATACCACATCAAGCTCATTCCAACCGCCGCATAACCGGGCTAAGGACACTATCGATATCCTTAATCTGACTATACAAGGCTAACTGAATATCTTTTTTTCCTTTTTATTATTTTATTTTTTTGAAAATTTTGGATAACACAATAGCTGTATTTTAAAAATCTAAAAACCTGCAAACAATTTCAAACACACTTCTATATTCACAACCAGCCACAACTTCAGGACTTTAAAATCCACTCAAGGCAATCTCAACAATAATGTTGAAAGTTTATACATTAAATCCTTTACAACAACAAATAGTCAAAAGTTAAGTTTATATAATCATAAAGTATATCAACACAACCAAACTAATAAAAACAGTAAAGCAGTTCATGAGCCACTATACAACAAAAATAAAAACTAAAAAACTATCCACATGTGGTAAAACCCCGAAAATGTCAAAAGACCACATGATCCACTCAGAGCTTCAAACTCACTAAATTAACCTGCATGGTTGGAAAGCGAAGGGGGTGAGTACGCTAGGTACTCAATGAGCAGGAAAAACATATAACACAAATAGAATTTAATCATACCAAGACGGTGTAGATAACCTATGAAGTAAATATACATGACATAAAAATGCATAGGCCTAGCCTATGCCTCATCATATAATAGTTAGGAACCACATAGGCCCAACCTATTAATCACCCATCCGGTGAACATAAGTTCTAGTTCCAATATACAAATGCATAAAAGCATCAGATGTATGAATCAAATCTCGTCAAAAAATAAATATCAGAATAAACCAAAATAATCATGTATGACACCACTAGTCGGACAAATTAATGTGGACACCCACCGATTATCGATGTTGGCTCAACTTTCATCCATGGTGAGTCTGGACTACAGTCGACAAGAGTATCATGACCCTAGGTGATGACCTTGTCACTGTCTAGACCCTAGGTGTGGAATCACTCGCGAGTCCCGTAGAAACTTATCGATACGGCGACTCAACTTTCATGTACCAGCGTCAAGGGCACAGGGGTCGCTTAATCAGCTGTGTCAAGCACATGATTGGCCAATTGTTTCCTCACCAATCACAGAAATAATATACAACATTTGAGTATCAAAAATCAAGTAAGGCATCATGTCTTTATTTATTGGTCCAACCGATAAAATGAAACCTTGTTGTGGCTCTAAGCCAACAGAGAAAACGTACACATAGCATATATGACTCATTTATGCAAAAGTAAGTTCGAAAACATTATTTCATGTCATAAAAGTCATCTTTTACACTCTAAGTGCAAAGTTGTTCAAAAACATAGTTTTAGAAAATAAAACATTATTCTTTTACAAATGAAAACAATATCATTTCTCAAAATACGAAATAAAAACATCAGTTGCACTCTAATAGCAAAGAGTTATTCAAAACAATATTATTTATTAAATACACAAATATACTAGCATCTATTGGAGATTAAATTCTATTATGCATTACCTAGGTCCAAAATTCACACACAAGTCATCATACATGTCTTAGAGTGATCTAATCCCATATGAGAAATATGGTTCCCCAACTCACCTTAAAAGAAGGTGTGCACTACTTTGCTTTCAAAAATTCTCGGTACAAGCTCCTTGATTCCTAGCTCCCAAGCCTTTATACATAAAAGATGTATAATGAAATTACTATAAAACACAATATCATTCTCTTTAAGCTATAGGATTCAACACTTAGATTCCTCACATGGTTACTTCCCTACTATCCATATTAGTTTTTTTTTTTGCATTTTTTAAGGCATTTAATGCCTTTATTCCAATACTTACTAATTTCAAAACATAATTAAGCCCATCTTTATCCAAGCACATTAGGTCATTACTCTTCAATCTAAGCAACATTTCAAGTTCACTCTAAGTAAACATGAAAGCATTTTCCAATGCATACCATTACAAAGCCTTAAATCCTAAGCCAAGTTTACTTAGGCATTTTAACAAACATCTATTGTGCATGATTTTCAAGTCACATTTCCAAGACTTTATCATAATAATTCATGCTCCTATCATGTCATATAGTAACACTTCCAATCAATAAAACATTCCACCACTCCATTCAAACCAATTTCTTTCATTTAAGCCACATTTTATCAATTGTACAACTCATTACATTAATCCACCTCTTCTCCATCATTTTGACCTAACCTAAACCAACACACATCTTCTTCATTCTTCATCATCAATTCACATCATACATGTATAATTAATACCATAGAATTCATTCAGACCATCAATTTCAAAAGATAATCAAAAATTCACAAACTTTCACCTGAAGGGGACAATTTCAGTTTTGACTTAAAGCTCTCCATGACACATTCCATTCATCTAAACCATGTTTCATGCATATATCAAGCATGGAGAACAACATATCTTAACACTAAACTCAAAATCATAATGTAGAGATAGATGAGACAAAATTTACCTAAACCTTCCTTTGATGATATCTTCAAATCCTTTGAGATTTTCTCAAATATAGATAGATTTGAGTTCCTTGACCCCAAATTAGCTTATAACACCTTTATTGAGGTTGAAGAAACAAAAAATTGGTGGAAAATAGGTGATGGTAGAAAGTTGCTTCTCTCTCTCCTCTCTTCTCCTTTCTTCTCCCTTCTTTTAATTAAAACAAAGTGGTTTAAGTCTTTAAGTGGGGGGTGCACGTCCATACATAAGAAGGGTCTAGAATTTTGACTCTTTTTTGACCAAAATATGGTGAAATTACCTTTTTGCCCTTAGGTTATGTGAAATTACCATTTTACCCTCCAAACTTTTCCTAAAATTGCAATTAAACCCAAAGTTTAAGAATCTCCAAATCTTTTATTTTTACTTTGGTCCTTGAACTCTTGGAAATAATAATTAAGCCCCTTAACTTGATAAAATTACATACTGGTCCTCCAAGAACTGAAAAATTACAATTAAGTTCGTTAATTGTTAACAATTTGACAATAAGCCCTTATGTGTATCAACTTTTCCAGTTAAACTTTCTAAGTGTCCAGTAAATCTATAAATCATGTCTAATCTCCTCTAAGGCATTGGAACGCATTTAATTTAACCACCATGTTCATATCCATCCAATAGACTCAGTTTTCACATTTAAAAGCTTATATGTCATAAATCTCCATGATTTCGCATATCGATGAACTCTAAGTTCATCTAAGGGCATATAACATTATAAATCATTGGCACATACCAAAAGGATTCAAATACATCTTTGAACTCATATACAATCATGTATATATCAATATATAGTAGTATCTCCAAATATAGAACAATCACCAAAAGGCTCCGAAAGTTCGGCGTTACAAGTCTAGCTAGTTCTCGGGCCCGTTGGATCGACAAGAGGCTGGGCTTCCCTTAAAGATACACTTTCCATGGCCCAATGCACCGGATCCCATCAAAACTTCGAGGTTAAATGTGTTTGGCTAAGAATAGTTCCAGGATGGGTGACCTCCTGGAAAGCTCTAGAGAAAACAAAACTGTGAGGGCTTGGTTGAACCAAGGCCTAAAGCAAACAATATATGTGAGCGAGTGATCTAGGATGTTACACACCAAAATTGCATGTTGATTTTCTAGGACCGAGAGAGGATATTAGCTACTAAGAGACGCTACAAGAAGTATAGTCTTGTACTTTTAGGAGAAGAAATAGTTTAAAAGTCGGTTAGCTGAGATTGGAAGATTAGATAGATTTTTGTGTATTAGGATATGATGATGTACATGTATGGATGTTTGAAAGCTTCAATGTTTACACATTCGGATTTATGAAATGAAATGAGGAAATTTGGATTTTAAAATATTATGCCTTCTTGATGATGTCTTATAAGAGAATAAAGAATGATGATGCTATATTAAAGTGAATGTTGTGAATGCTCTAGCGTGCCATTATCATGGGTTATGTACTGAAATGTCCTCAGGGTGTTCCAGTACGTACCTCATGGTAAATGGGCACTATAGGTAGTCACCAGGACATTAGGATTATTGTAGTCACTTGCTTTGAATTACAAACACTTATTATGTACAATGTAATATTTTTATTATCAATTAAGATAATTTTAACTTTATATCATCAATCAATTTTCTATTTAAACAAATTAAATATATAAACAAATAAAATTATTATGCACAGATAATTCATAATTGTTGAAATTATTCCTTTATCATAAGATCATGAAATAAAATTTAATGTCAGAATTTAAAAAAATCTTACTTTTATTTACCGATGGAATATAAAACACCGTCACAAAAAAGCACTATATTGTATGATATTTACCGACGAAACACCTTAAACCGTCAATAAATTGTACGATATTTACCAATCGTTCTTTTTCTTCTATCAGTAATATTAAAACCTTTGCGATTATATAAACCACGATTTACCGACCGTTCTTTTTTCATCGACAAATGTACCGACAAAAGGATACTTTACCGACTGAAGGACACCTAAAAAGTATTTCGTTAAATTTACCTATGGATGTATTAACGACGTTGTTGTCCATCATTTTATTCTGTCAAAAATTATTTTACCAACGAAATATATCTGTTTATCGTCGATTTTTTATGTCGGTAAACTACAGATTTCCTGTAGTGTATATTTTGGTAAGAGCTGTCATCTAATGGATTTAAAAGTCACATGAGACATGCATGTCCGTTTAACGGACATTCACGGCCTTGAAAGCACCATTTCTTCCGATAAAGTCCGTTAAATGGACATCCATGTCCGTCTAATAGACATGAGCAAAACAAGGGGTTCTTTTGACCCGAGAAGTTCCGTTACACGAACTTCCATATCCGTTTAACGGACTTCCATATCCGTTTAACGGACATGGGTTTCCCAAAACCCCTTCAACATTCTTCAATGCTTCCAACAATCATCCTAACACTATATACACTTATAATCTTCACAAATTCACTTATTCAAAAGCCTAAACACTTCATAACAATCCAAACAACAAAATCAATTCACAAACTTCTCAAATCTCAACTTGATTGGTTCTTCAAAACCTCAAATTTCAAACATTCATCAAAGTTATCACAAAGACAAATCTTATGCAACGTCCTAACTTGCATCAATCATAACTCTTAACTCCAATCTTGAAAACTTGCATACTTAGTATCGTTGTAAAGATAAAAGAACAAGCTACAACTTCGAAGAAGGCAACTTTGACCAATTCTATTTCAATTATTTCAAAATTTCCCTCGAATCAGCATACACACTTTTATCCTCATACAAAACTTAACATTCATCACAACTTCACTACTTCTATTTCAACAATTCAATTTGTCATTGGAATTTATCCAACACTCAACCTCAATTCATATGATTTCTTACATTCAATGGCATCTTGTCATTCACCAAGTTCCTCTCTTTCTTTTCCATAATGTCTTACCTATATATAATCATGGTTCATACTTAAGATCTATCAACTCATCATCCATACATAATTTACATTCCAATTTCATAATCATCTATAACACAAATTATATACAAAAACACTCATTTACTTTCATTTTTATATTTCTAATTTCCACTCAAAGTTCGGGGTCCAACATTTCTCCCCCTCTTAAAAGAATTTCATCCCCAAAATTTATACTTAAGCAAACACCAAGTACTACATTCTCTTAACTCATGTTTTCCAAATGATCCTAGTCATTCACATATTCAAATCTTACCACACATATTTATAATGTTTTTCACCTTTTATATCAAATGTCATTCATATCATATCCAAACACCAATATTTCTTAACACATTTTCACAAGTACATACATCTAACTCATCTTCCAAATCTTTCTTACTTCTCTCACAAATGCATATTCAAAATCAAAACAACCCAATTCATCATAAAATCAAAATCAATTCATTCATATCAAAATCAAATTTTCACTAACTCTATTCTAACCATTCAAATACTTTACAAACATAAGCGCCCAAGTAAGATCCTAATACTGGGCTCTGATACCATAACTGTTAGGACCCGATCTCGGGATCGGACCCCAACCGGAAGAACGGAGAAACTGAACACTTAACGAAGAGGCGGAACGAATCACAAAGCGAAACAAACGGATCTTTAAGCAAAAATGAAAGAAAATCGAATAACAAAGAGAAACGGAAAGCAGATCATAAGTCGAAACGAAACGAAACGAAAACATAAATCGGATCATATAGCGAATCAATGCGAAACAAACACATAAATCGGAAACGAAATCGAATAAACGGTCGAAAACAAAGGCGAAATCCGAATCAAATCAGAAACATAAGACGAAAGGATCACAAGCGAAGCGAATACGAATTGTATTTTCAAATTACGAATCGAAAGCAAACTTGGAAACATAGCATACTAACGAAGTCGAATCGAACTGAAATACAAATTCTGACATCCATGAACGATAATCTTAGAAGAACTATCGCGTTGGAAACCTTAGACATTACCAATCTAATCTGGTATTTTTTTTTTCTCTTTTTCTTTCTTGCTCATTTCTTTCATCTTTAGCAAACTCATAAACATCAATTTACCAAAAATCTTATTCTTATCAAAACAATTAATTTCCACTTTTGGAAATTTATCCTCAATCCAAAAGTCAAATCATAAGATTCTTCTAATTCATCATTTCTCATCTTGTTAATACATCATATAAATTATTCTTATTCTATCCTTGCCATATAACCAATTTTTATCAAAAATTTGGGCAGTATAACGGCTGCATTTTCATAAACCCAAACCTGAAAAGGGTTTAAAAATCACTTCTATAACCAGCTCAATCAAACCACACAACTCCTCGGACCTCCCGTCCGGAATCCAAACTCAAACACAAAGCAATATCTCAAATCATACTCATATACAATTCCCATTCATAAATAATATTCAAAAATCTTAATACAATCTAAACACAACCCAATCATTCATGAATTACACAATTCCAGAAATCATATACACCATACTCAACTTTATACACAAATACACTTGTCCATATCCAATCGCAATCATATCTTAATTTAATTCAATCCACAATTTCTGAATTCAATATACATCACTCTCATTTATAAACACAATTTCATAATTCACGTACATCAATAAATGCTTGCAATACATTATGGCGATTCAATCCCTATACAATATTAATACCAAAATCCTCATTTTGTACAAAATACAAACGATACAAAATCGAATAACACACCTTGACATTCTTTCATCCGATCTCCCGCTCGAAAACCTGGAGATGGGAATGAAAGGGGGGTGAGCACAAAACTCGTGAATAATATGTTTATAAATTGAAACATAAGCAAAAATATTTACTAAAAAATCTTTTTCCATCTTTTAAACATTTCACAATATAAAATTCAAAGATGATTTCTGAAACTTTCAACCTTTCAAACCATTTACAAAAAACTTCCAAAATTGCATAATTGAAAAACTCAAATCCGTATTTCTCAAGATTTTCACAATTCACACATCAATTCATAAATCACAAAACAAATCCAAAAACACGAATGCATCACATATAATCACAAATTAAAAACACATAACATATCAAAATAGTTTGGGTCGGTCCAAAATAGAGCGATCGCACATTCTCAAGATAATGTCCTGTGCTGTACCAGAACGAACGTACTACACCTTTCCGTATCGCGATCCGGTGTAGCTATGACTTATGGGAGTCCGATATCAGAACTCCAGTGCCACTAGCGGGCAGCCGAGAGAAGGCTTTTAAAAAATGATATAGTGCACTGACTCAATCTTAAGGGACCTAACCAAATTCATATAACACATATTCATGCTTGAAAATTCGGATTGCCCGAAGGCACATTTTGAAAACTTGTTTTTCATGCCATGTCACACCAAACAAATCACCATTCACCAATTTCACAAATTTTGAAATGAACATAACAATCAATCCATTACTTAGAATGCAACAATTTTGCAATTTCTCAAAGTCATAAATCAAAATAAATTTTCATCCACTCAAGCAATGAAGTCATCAAATTCTCAAATTATTTCGAAACATTTGAATAAAAATGAATTTCATAAATCTTCCAATGTCTTAAAATCATACCAAAAGCATTGAATTGAATCATTTAAAAGTCATAATTTGTAAACATTAGCATAAACAATAATTTGTAAATAGTTTGTTTCTTGATTTTTCAAAATCATATAATTAACTTATAATTCAAAATATAAACACATTACCCACCTTATTTCCATGCTAGAAGCTTGTCCAAGGCATCAATTTTTTCATTTCTTCCTTCTTTCCTCCAAATGAAACTTCCCTAAGCCATAATCATCCAAATTCATCATCATAATTAGCATAATCCTCAAAATTAACTATAGGAAACACATAATCATCATTTTTCCAAGCTATCTAAAACAAGAATTTCTAAAATCCCCAAATCTCAAAAATTGGCATAAACCCTAATTACTTGTCATCCAAAATTGATCCAATTAAAATATGTAATCTCCAAAATTGAACCTAGAATTCAACAACCCAAACCAATCTTATGCCAAATAAACCAAAATCTCATTAAAAACTCAAAGCTCAAAATCGATTCTTACCTTATTCTTCTCCATTTTCGACTTTGCCCTAGCTTGGAAGGAAGCTTTCTTCATCCTCCACCTTTTCCCTCCTGAATCAACTTAGAAAGCTTACTTGAAGACCCAAAAGTTTCGAAACTTAGCTCTCTCTCTTCCCTTTCTCCTTCACTCCACCGAAACCTTCACCTTTCTCTCTTCTCTCATTCCTTTCTTTCACTCAAATTTGTGCCTTGCTTCTATTCCAAACGACAGCCCCTCTATTTATATGGCCATGCCATTAAATGAAAGGAAAATGACCCTTTTGTCCCTCCATCAATGCCTTATAGCTTAACCCTTTAAGTAAACTTCCAATACTGCCCCTGAATTTTATTTCAATTTATGCTTACTTTAGGACATTTTTTACCATCAAATTGAGGGAATTTGTCAAAATTTCCTTCTAGAGGATTTTTCCTCATTGTCTTAATTTCATAACACTACCAAAATTATTTAATTTGGTGCTCTACATCAAAAGTTATACTCTAAACATTTCGGACTATTCTTATGTTAACACAATTTCCTGCACATTATTTCCATCCAAAAATTGACATTCTTAAACACAACATTGCAACTCGATTTCTTCATAACAATTGTATCCTTATTTCTCTAGTTTAATCCAAATCAATAATCATCTCATTTAGATTACTAGAGCAAAAGTTATGTCCAAAATAGTTTCAGATGTTCCTAATCCAAGACTGCACACTAATCTAAATTTCAATTCAGAAATTGAAAGTCTTAGGGGATAAATTGAAATTTCATTTCTTCATACGACTTGTATCCCCATGTCTTAATTTTATTTTGCCTCAAGAATCACTTCAATCGGATCACCACAGATTAAGAATTTCTCAAAATACTGAACTATGTTCGAAAAATTTCCCGACTCATTTTAATTAATTTAATCAACCTTAATTTAATCTCAAAAATTCATAATTTTCTCATGAAAATGTAATTAATTATCTTAGGAATCTAACGCTTCAAAAACTAAGTTAATCGGATGTCGGACGGAAAAGATATAAGCAAAAGATTGGATAAGGTCGAATGAGAAAGGAAGGTAGCAAAATCAGAAGAAAACAAATCGTTCCAATTATCATAAGACGTGAGCATATTCCAAGAAATACACCTTAGTTATTAATGGTTCATCTCCTTTCTCTAATACCAAACATGACACTCTATATCTCTTGACCCTTTTGAAGAAAAAATCATCCCAATCGGAGCCCTATAGCTCAAGATATGCTTAAAACGCTAAAGCGTGCACATACTCAAATCATGCTCTTCTAACCGACCTCTCATAATTTTTCAATCAAACTTTTTCAATTCAACTCCAAATAATACAAAATTTTCATGGAGATAAGGATACATGTATTATAAATCTATTGGTCTAAGAATCACCTCAATTAGAGGTCGGATGAGTGAGTTATGTCAAAAAGAATAACCCATGCTTAAACTCTAAATCGATTTGTACCTCTCTTGGCTCAATCGACATAACTTTCAATATAGATGTTGGATTGATTTTGTTTTTGGACCATTAGAAATAAGAAATCTAGATATACAACTCTTATTAAGACTACAAAATCATATTCGGCCTATAAAAGGGTCAAAATCGTGATTTTCACAAGTTGACCCGTGAATATCATATAAGTATCACTAAAAGGAAGTTTTTGACAATGATTTTACAGATCATGGCCAATTCTTTTCATATTTTGTAATATATGATTTCTATAAGATAGTATAGAATTTATATACAATAAATAGATTTTGTGACACCACATAAAGTTTTCAAATCATATATTTTAAAAGGATTAATAAAAGGATAAATTTGTGTTTTATAAATTAATTTTGTGTTTTTAGTTTTATAAATTTTTAATGACATTTTATTAACTAAATTTATTTTTAGACTTACAATAGTTGTCAATAATTTTAAATTTGATTTTTAAGAATATGAACTTAATATTTAATATTGATTTCTATTTTTACTATATTATAATAAATGTAATATATATGGTAATTAATATAATGTTATATGAATGTATAGATAACAATTGTAATTAGTATAATGATTTATCAATGTATGGATAATAGATAAAATTTCTCATATCATATTTATATAATATATTAATCTATTTAATAGTAATTCTCTATTTACTATATATAAATTTGGTACAATAATATAAAATTTATATATTATATATAAGTTCGTAGCCAATAGTCAAGCCAAATGGTAATGGGCCACCATTTAGCGACGGTTTTTCTGAATCATCACCAAATGGTATATTTCTTTTGAATTAATTGAAAATGTTAGTTTATTTAACAACAAACCACGTCATTTTTAACACCAAAATGAAGCTCTCTTCATTTTGTTGTTAGTCATTGTATTTCCTCTTACTTCACAGTCCAAGAAGCATCATCTCTTTAGTTGTGATCGTCTCCTGTGTTGTGGTCATCACTCTCAAAGAACCGTTGTCTCCTATGTTGGTACTGTTCTTCTTTTTTGTTTTCAAGAACCTCCTTGTTGTGTTCTGTTTTTCTACTACATTTTGCAATTTATGTGAGTTTTGCATTATGTTTATAGCATATGGGCTTTTGTTTGTGATTGTATTTGGAAGATGGTAAATTAAGTTTTTGTGTTGGTTATGTGTGAGTTAACATTTTGTTTTTTCCACCTTCCATGCTTGTTTAAGGAAAGCTTACTAACTAATTGATGAAAGGTTTGTAAGAGTATTTAACTTTTGCAGGGGATATTTATGCACTTCATTCTTTTTTTAATTCAATCATAGTAGCTCTCTCCATATCTGAGGAGGGGGCTTGGGAAACCCAAGTATTTTTATCAAAATATTGACTTTAAAGGAAAGCACATTAAATTATTTCAATTGATGTCGAGGAGCCTTATTGGGAATCTAGACATCGGGAACTCATTTACCTCTTCCACCGAGTCTCAGTCACTTGGAATCCAAAAAATAACTATTTCTTTTTCCTTTTTAATGGAATATTAGGCGTGAAACTTTATTTATTGTTTTGTGTTTAAAAATTGATAAACTTTTAATTAAAATCTTGTATTATTTATCATATATCATTATAATATATAACTTACCATATTTCAATATTTATTGTTTTATGTAAGAATCATATATGATCATTATATTACAAACTTCATGTTAAAATTATTTGAAAATTTTGTGACATTATAAAATTGTCAAATCATATAATTTAAAAGATAAAAATAAAAAGTATAAATCTATGTAATCTTAATTAATTTTGAATTTATAATTTCATAAATTATTGAAATGATTTAACAATTTTGACAGCTAAATTTATTTTTACACTTAGAATCATTGTCAATATAGTTAAATTTGATTTTGTTGTTTGAACTTTTGGTGATGTTTTAAAAAATTAATCACCAAAATCACCATGAAGTCCAGGTTTTTGCAACGATTCACAAAATCATAAACAAAAGCTCGATCTTGGTGACAAATGTTAAACCGTTACACCAACACCAACACCAACACCACCGCTAGACTTTACATTTGTGTAACACAGCAGCCGGTTTTACATTTGTGATATATAAGATGGTTCTCCCAAAGTTAAAGGCTTTAACATAATAATGTTTACGATAAAGCTTTTACACAATTGGCGTCAAAAAGCTCTTGAAATTTTCTAAGCATCAGCGCGACTTTATCTTAAGCGGGATGCTGGCATCTTAATTAGGATGTTCTAACACCTTGAAAGCCAACGGCAACTTTTTTCATTATCTACATGATTTTTCTTTATGATTAGATCATATTTATCTGCAATTGCCAATTGCTGAGAAAACTTCAATTACTCAAGAGCAGTAAACTTTATGAATTCAACCAGTAACAAATAAATTACTAAGAGACATTTATTAGAAAAGAAAATTACAATGGGAAAGCCTTAATGTTAAAGGCACAACTTAATAGTATAAGAACTCATTTACTGCGATTTAACCGTTTTCCATTGAATTTGACCATTGGCGATTGAACCATTCTCAGATATACCATCACCGGGCTTCTGGGCATAGAATCTTCTATACATGGAGTCCACTTCTGTGAGGTAGTATGTTCCTGGAGCCAATAAAGTACAATCTTTGCTTGTCACAAAGTCCTTGGCTCCATACCTGTGCTCCATCAATTTCAAGGTTTCAACAAATTTCTCTGGTGGAAACTGCAGGAGAAAAAAGAGGAATTACATAAGATGCCCAAGATTGACTTATGGTGCTACAAGTTTTGAATGTCAAACAATAATGAGAACAGAAGTTTTCATCCGTAAGTTCTTTAACGCAAAAGCACTATCAAAAGATGTACAGGATTCATTGACGAAACAAAACAGACTGAGTTTCTAGTAGGCTTCTCTATATTGATAGTGGGCGTGTAGAAGCTTTACGCTTGGTGATTCTAATCTCTTTCATGGAGAAGCCTGTCGCAGCTGCCTCAACTAGGCATTCACCACATTGTCCTGTCTAACTTCATAAAAACCAAAAGATTCTGAAGCGAAAGTTACCTCTTGTCTAGCTTTCAACTTTCCTCTAACATTCATCACTGTTGCAATATTTGATAAAGTAAATGGGTGCTGGCCTTCATGTAGTTTCAGTGAAAACATTGTGGCCGTCAGACCACTTCCATATGAGAACATTATCACCCGTTTGCCTGCCTGCAAATAATCTCCAACATCAAAAACACTATTGGCCTCAGAAGTGTCTCTGAATTTCCAAAGCTAGGATTTCAAATTCACAAAGGTTAGAGAGACTTGCCAATTCACTATGTTTATTGTGAATGACGGAGGCAAGTGCTGCATACAGAGATGCAGTATACATGTTGCCAACTTGCTTTGGTATCAGAGTTGTAGGTTGTACCTTCACATCATACAGAGGCTTGGCAACTTGTTGTGACATCTGATAGTAGCAATACACATAGTAATTATAATCATCGTAACTATATAACAGGTTTGGGTTGAGTAACTTGGAATACAATACAGGAATTTTTCCAGACAACACGTGATTATCATTTCCTTTTATCGTACATGTAAATAATGCCAGAAAAATGTTCACTAAAACATTCTTGGTTAACATGACTTGGAAAGGAGAAGGCATATATCCCTGTCAGACATTCTAGGCCCCACCCTCCTCACACAACTTCATCTAGGGAAAAGAAGGAAATCAAACTTTATTCTTTCTAGCAGTCTGGATTTCATAATAACCTTTTCAAGATCCCGGTTTGTGTAGCTCTCATCACCAGTTAGATTTAAAAATGGTGACAGCTTTTCCTTATCTGCCTCATCAACAGAGCTGCAAGTCAACGACTCGATATTCATAAATAGGATTAAATAATCTTCCAAGTCCACAAAGCAATTTTTAAGGCTCATAAGTAACAAACAATATCGCATAAACTTCATAAAACAAAATTTTAAGGCTCATAAGTAGCTAAAAGTACCTGGCATTCCTCAAAAAGTCATTAAACAACAAGCGAGCAAAGCTTTTCTGGACAAGCTGCAGTCAACATTGTACTTATTAAATAATTCAGGACCTAGTAATGCCACTATTAAGGAATTGTACTTAACAAATAAGGTACAAGTACACATAAGGTTATATTAAGTTCTCTACCTTGTTGTAAGGAGAATGAAATACAACATAATCCGCATCAAAAAGAGAGAATTGACTGCCCTCAAATTTCTCATACCTAAGGAATACAAGATAGCAAAGTATTTTCTTAATACACCACCATAATCATCAAAATACTGCAATCCATGAGAACAACTTCAGAATTTTATGGGCTTACTTGGTGCAGAAATGTTTATAACATGCATCAAGAGCCATGAGGTAGCATGTTTGCGATAGCTTTCCATCCACAACCTGTAAAAACAACTGCAACTTAAGGAAATGTTGTAGTGTAGAGCAAACTTTCATGCTATGTTCAACACATGTTGAAGAAATATGCAGGGAATTTCAAGCATTTGTCTGATAGGATTGATTTTTCTGTTAAAGGATTGACCAATCATACCTAAAGTCAATCTATAGTTTTAATATCAAGCTCCTTATCCTTTTAGCATTTAAACCAACGAAATTTAATGAACTTACACTTGATACCTAGAGACCAATATTGCAAGGTAATAGCACAAAAAATGCACTTCCATTACTTCTTTTGACTGTCCAAATTGATTAAATCCAATAGAATAATACATCAATTTAAGTAAATAAGCTCCAAGGAGATTGCAAGAATATATTCCTTAATATTGTTTTCCTTTCATGGCAATTGCTTTCAACATGATCAAAGATACCTGATTTAGGTACAGAATAGCAGCATCAATAAATATTTTACAGTCAAACAAATCAAATAACCTCTGTAGATGCAAATTACATGAGTTGATGAGCAACAGTAAAAGGTGGTGCTGAAATTCTAAAAGCAAAGACATAAAATTACTATTCTCAGGCTATGAATTAGTCAGACAACAAGAAAAGGAAAAAGGAGCTTCTGTGAAGCTTACTGGATATTCACTAGCAAGATCAGGTTTGTAGAAGTCATAAACATGAGACATATGACTCCCCCTATATTTGCTTTCAAAAGAAACAGGTGCATCAGGACCTATTAGCATGGCAATGGCAGCTGCTCCTCCGGTAGGACGGGCAGGTCCTTCTGCATAAACCTGATAAACAAAAAGAACTTTAGAAACATGTGTTGAAATACCAGGTTTGTGTCTATTTATAACCACATGTTCACTCATGGAAGTGTCAGAAGCAAACAAAATTGATCTTACGGCACTGTCAGTACACACAACAAGCCCATAGCGTCCATCCCATGAAGTACTCTCAACCCAGTTGACACAATTCAGCAAAGCTGCTGTTCCTCCATAGCATGCATTAGTTGAGTCAACGCCTTCAATATCGGTGTTTCCATATTTCTGTTCATTTTTCAATCAGAAACAGCAGTTAGTGATAAACATGCCACAAAACACTAGGCAAGAAGCAAAATATTAGACTGTCATTATAAATGAATTCAAAAAGTGATCTAATTGAAACTTTCAATGTTTTAATTTGAAAAACAGAGTAAACAAGGAAGGCAACCATAAACCCAAATCCAATTGTCAAAAATAAAGCAAAGACAATGTTTACCAAAGCCAGAATGCCTCTTAAGTCTTAACCAATTAGCATCCCTTTTGTTCTATAAACAAGCAGTAACTATAACCAAGACATGGCTATTCTAAACTCCCACACTTGATGCTGAGAGATAAGCTCATAAAGGAGTCACTGAATAAATCCAGCCTCATTACTTGATTCAAAGTTGTGCTTGTTAAGGATTCCCAATCCATTAAAACTATATGAGGTCAACCTCACGATTCTATCTACAACCATTGTCTGTGATTTGAATCTTTCCTGAGCAAATAAAAGGTAAAAGAACAAGATACCTCAAATATTTGCATCAAGAAAGTTTTAATTGATTTGCTCTTGTCAATCACGGTTTCACTACCGACTTCCAGACGTCCAATTTGCTTAGGGTCAATATTGTACTTCTCAAGGAGCGAAGAGACAGCTGTCAAACTAAAATTTCCCGGAGTGGACAAAATTGAAATCATTAGCCAACTCATAAGTTGTAAGTAATGCCCCCTAAAGGCTTATCAAAGAAAGTTAGTGTAGAACTTCCGAGCAGAACTACAAACCTCATTGAAATAACATCTTCCACCTCTGTGCAGAAAGCCATGCAATCTTGCCCAAGTCCAATGGTATACTTCCCTTTACTAGCTCCGTCATGAGCCTCTAGAGCTTCCTATTTCCAGAATATCAAAAAATGCAACCAGAAAGTAGATTTCAGTGACTGATTTTAGGAGTTCAAAATTTTGAAGCTCTTGCAAATTCCAGAAACTGAACAAAAAGAAAGGCAACCAGATTCACGGGTCAAAGAACCATCCAAAAGAAAAAAGATAAGCACACATAGAAATAAAGAAAGAGAAACTGCCTGAGCTCAAAACTCTATCCACTTTGAACAAGGAAGAAGATATTTTGACCATTTTTTAAAAAAATCTATCAAAAAAGCGCAAGAAGTCAAAGGAAAACTCACATGATCGAAGGAATCGAATTAAACAAACAAACGAACCACTGTATCTCCAAAAACTACTCAAGAACTAATCATCCCAGCTCACCAAAAAAAGAAATAAAAAGCTTGATGGAGCTTAAAAATACCCCACAACCAAGCCTAAGGCTCAACTTTTGAGAAGAAAAAAAAAACCCAACTACCATATTCCATTTTGCCAGTTCCACCATTTTCTCCACAACCAAAAGAATCCCAGAAAGAGGAAAAGGATCAAAGCTGTCACCTGCTGGACACATGTAGGAGGGAAGTAAATATCCATCGCTAGAACTCCTACATTCTTTGCCATTTCCTATGTGTTTCTTGGCCTCGTCAAAATTCGCAAGACAATGTAAAAACCCTCTTCGCAACGCTACAACAACTATCTTCTTGGCTCCTTCTACGTTTTAGAGAGAGAGAGGACCTGAAAAGTCGCGAAGACAGAGGGTTGTGGAGGCGCGCGTGAGGGGTTAGTTGAGTTTATATAGCCTAAGACCTTAAAACATTAACAGTGACCAAACTGCAATACCTCTCTTTCTGTTTCGCTTTCGGGTATAGATTTTTTTTAGTGAATAGCTGTAACGAAAATGAGTTTTGAATACCAAACTTATATTTACTTATTATATCTTTAGAAATAGTTTTTTTAATGAATTGTCTTATAATATTTATTCCCTGTTTGGTTCAGTTTTTAAAAATAAATAAGTACTCTTTTTTTACAGCAAAAGTTGTTTCTAAAAAATTAAGTATTTGATTATAAAATCTAAAAGTATTTTTTCGTAGGAGTAACTTTTCTAAAAGTTAAAATACAGTTTTTGAGAAATTCAAATTTGAAGTTTTTAAAAAATATTTTTTTGGTGTAAATTTTAGATCAATTAATGAGCCTATTTTTAGTCTCATTTACCTTTATGTTTTGCACATAATTCTCACAATACCCACAAACACATATTTACGTTTATTTTGATATTTATATAATATTATTTGATTTTTTATATATTTTAATATTTATTTTTATATTAATTTTACTTATATTATAATCCATATAAAAATTTAGTTAGATATATTTTATTTATGTTTTATATGGTTTAAATTATATAATAATTAATATATTATGCTTTGCATATTGTTTAATATATTGTCTAAATAATTTTTATTACAAAATAAAATATAGTTAAAATTAAAATATTTTTATTTTTATGTTGTCAAACATCTATCAGATAAAGTTTCTTTCAAAAAACTCCTTTTAAATAATAGTCAAACAATCAACTTATTTTTAGAAAAGTTCAACTAACAAAACACATCCCAACAGGCATTTAGTATAAATTTTGCATTTAATAAATTGTATTATTATATTTTTAAATTTTGTATATTAGCAAAATTTATAATAAATATTATTACTGTGTTACGTTATCTTCTAATTACAATTTTCAGTAATTTAGGAAATTTAAGTTATGATATAAAAATTTTTATTTATTCTTAAAATCTGCCGTTTGTAATTTTTTTAATGAAATATTTTCACCTTATTGCACATATGTTTGGAGATTTAACTTAGAAAAGGTATATTTATAAAGAATAACGTAGATGGCAACGTTGGAAAGGATTGTCTTGCCTTGTAATTGGAAATTAGTGGTGGGTGGATGACAAGGAACCAAGATTCTCTGTCTAATATTATTCTATCTTATTATGTCTCATAAAATCTCAATCATTTATTTTATGGGACCCACGCGAGACTTATACAAGATTCATATAAATAAACTGCTGAAATTTATTGGACAGAATAAGACACCATAATATTAAACAGAAGATCTGAACTCGGCGACAAGACACTATCGAATTTATTTGGAATCGTGGCCGCATTTTTGTATAGTTTGCATCAGGACTTTGGCTTATGTTCCACTGCCCAGTGCCCACCCATGGCCATGTTATTTTCATACACCCTATGCCTTAGAGTTCTGTAATACAAGTATCATACGGAGATGACAGGCTGTTTCTGCTTTACCTTACCTTCCTTAGTTACCCTCCATGTGTTAATATATTTTTACTTAAATATATCCTTGAACCAACCATTCGTAGATTTAATAGATTGAATGCAATTTAAGGAAACCCAAAGGGTGCAAGAATATATGCCTTTTGGTTTATAATACTTTGTTCCCAATATTATGCCTCTCTACTGTGTCTTGGTTATACTTCATTAGATGTAGACCATATTCAAAGGATGAGATAGGCAAAAAGTTGGGCTTTGTTTGGAGGTGTTGTTGGTCTATATAAACAATCATCGTGAATAAAAATAGTAAAAATACCCTTAATAACTAAAAATAACTAGACTATTTGGGTATTCACACTTAAAACGACTGTAAAATCATATTTGATACAGCTTTCCCATAGATAATTAGTTAAAAAATGAACATTGAAAGGATGGGCGATATTCTTAATTATAGCAACAACAACAAAAAAGGTAGAGACAAAAGAACCATATAAACAAGAAAGTTTGAATAATGTTATTTACAAACAAAATGATTTATCAAGAATAGCTAACGATATGTGATTTAAACTGATGAAAATCATTTAATTTAATGGCAATGAACATATAGATGAAATTCATCTACATCTATACATAAAGATTTTTTCCCCATTTATGTTCTATAAATAGAATGAAAGTGTAAGAAAATGAGGTTGAAAAGAAATTGAAACTCTACTATATTGTATTGATTTTTATGGGTATATTGCATTATAATGTACATTGTATCAATACATATTTAGAGATAAGATGTATCAGTTTATAAATGATTATATCTAAACTAAATGATAAGTGAGAATTATACCTTGATCTAATGTAATTACAACAAAAAGATTGCATTGGGATTAGGTTGATGCTAATGTTTGTAAGAACAGTAAACTTGTGACATAAATGCAAAAAGGACTAGAACCTAATGGTTTTGTGAGAATGTCTGCAATTTAGTGAGATAAAAATATTATGACGTATAAACAAAAATTTCTTCCTAACCAAATCACAAACAAAATATATGTCAATTTCAGCATGCTTGGTACAAATGTGAGAGACGAGATCTATAGAAAGGAAAGTGTCTCCTAATTTGTCATAGTACAAGAGTAGTTTAATGTTGAAAAGTCCAATTTCACCAAGTAGAGAACTAAGCCAACATAATTCAATGGCAATTAGAGCAATGATCCTGTACTCTGCTTTAATGCTAGATCTACCCATAGTAGGTTCCTTTTTGGAACTCCAAAAAATTAAAGAGGAGCCAAAAAATGAAGTAACTAGGTGCAGATTAACGATTACTAGGACATTCAACTCAATCAACATCAGAGTAAGCAATTATGCATAAGGTGGTTAGTTTGGTTAAGAGAATACTATGGGAATTGAAGAATGTGTTTAACTGATATCCAATGAATATCAGTAAGATAATGTAAGAATTAGGAAACTTTGTTAACAAAAAATGGTATATCTAGTATGGTTATATATAGTTATTGAAATGCCCTAATAATACTATGGTATTCAGTTAGATCAGAAAGAGGTAGGCCATGATTTTTGAAAAGGGGTAAAGAGGACATAATGGTGTGAAGATAGGTTTTGAAGAGTCGAGTTATGTGTGGTGAAGAAGATCACAAATGTATTGTGATTATGTGAGAAGAATGCATGTGGGTGTAAATGTGGCTTTGATGCTAAGAAAGTAGTGAAGAGAGCCTAGATCTTTAATGGTAAAATTAGAGTGAACAATATCAATGATGGTTTGAATGAATTTTTGTGAAGAACTAGTCACTAAGATATCATTTATATAAATAAGAAGACTTGTTAATGCAAATGTGTAATATTTTTTTAAGCTTTTAATTTGTTTTTTTAATAAATTTTTTTATCAGCAAAATATCTTAGCATTATGCATACATCTTCGCCTATGTTTTGGATACCAGCATCGAAAGTTGGTGGACAAACAAGATTGAAATGAAGTGACAAATAATTGATAAAACTCCTTGTTTTGATCCGAAGAAAAGTGGGACGAGAGAATTTTAAAATGATTAAGTAATTTTATATTAAACGAACTCTCAAATAACTCGATTCTCTTAACTCTTTTGCACTTTTACAAAGGAAAATCAACTTATTTATTTGAAATGATCTTTTTGTTTTCCATATAAAATGTTATATATGTATTGTGACCTTCCTTCCATTTTGTTTATGTAATGTGCGCACATTTGAGTAGAAATAATAAAAGACAGGGAATTGTCAGTATAATAAAGGAATCAAAGGAGTGTAGCATTTACCTTCTTTTCCTCTACACCGCGATATTGAGTATGCCTCAAATGGATACATGAAAGGAAAAACAAAAGAACTCTTTTGACTACTAAACCATAACAAACCTGGCTACTTATTTTGCTAGCAAAAAAGGCATTCTTCTATAAGAGAAATATTTCTTGATTTGGCTAATTTAATTATGGTTGTATGATCCAACTCTTCCTCCACCACCATAAGTAAAGAGGTGGTGAATTCCATTTAGAGTAGCGAATGCCACTTTTTATGGAGATTGATTAAAGGACAACAGTCGTTGTTTGTGAAACAACATTTTGTTCGAAGCTTACAGAGGGAAGGAAGTGCCTCACAATTCTCCCTTGTAGTGACGGAAGACTTATATTTGGGGGAAAGCTTATTGATGGTAAAGAGGACCAGGCCTTCTGAAGAAATTGGGTCACTTATTGCCGACAAATCTTCAGTTGTAGAGGCAATGTTCACAAAATAATTAGTGATGGTGGAATCGTCCTTTTCTGGTAGCGTGAAGGCAATGACGAAGAAGGGATCATTAAGTTGTAGTTTGTTGAAGAAAGTGTTGGATCCCGTTACCGAAACCCAATTACTCATACAGATTTCCTCATAAACGTTAGAAACCTTAGACATTCTAAAACCGGTGTAAAAAATTTTTTTTCTTTTCCTCATATTCTTCTATTCTCTTTTCCTTTATTCAAACTCAATCACATTCGAATTTCGGGTAAATCGGAGGTCCTCATAATTTTTTATTTTATTTTATTTATTTATTTTATTTTTATTTTTTTACTCCGATTTGGACGCACCATACCTCGTTGGAGAAAAATCTTAACAAGTTCTACACACCTTAAGAAATACCTCCAAAGCTAATTCCATCATTAAGATAGTCTAAATGCCAAATGGAGTTTCTGCCCAAATTTAAGAGAATTTGGACAGCACCTCCCCTAAAATTGGATCTAGCCAAATTTTCCTTTTCATTCCCAGTCTATAACCCTGCATAAAAACACTTCTATCTTCCAACTCAATAGCACAGCCCATCCCCAACTCAAGGGCCACATCGCAATCTTAATCATCTATCATTTGAATTCTTAAAACTATTTCATCTCATCCTTATTTTTATCATTTCCATGCATACATCCAGACATTCTTTCTTATAATACATACACTATACAATTGAAACTTCTAAGCCTTACTAATGACATAAAACCAAAGCAATACTAAGAGTCAAAGGACATTTAGCCCGATTACATTCTCAAACATAACATTTAAAATCAATTGCATCGGAGTTGCTTCACTTTCGATGTGGGACTCAGTTTCTCGTGCAAGACCTGTGGAGGGGAAAAGGGGGTGAGCTCGACGGCTCCGTGGGTAACACATTTATACATTAAACAATAAGTAAAATTTGTCTTTTAACTTTCAAACATTTCCCATTCGGAATTGAAAACCTTTCAAACAGTCATTTTCTCATTTCTCAAAATCTCAAACCTTTTTCAAATCACGCCACTTTAAACATGAATGCATCACATCATAATCAAATTAAAATCACATAATCAACTCAAAATCACATAATACGTCAAGGAGGTTAGTGTTGGACCCCACACCCCACCAGTAGGTGTTTGCGGAGTTATATCATGCGGCATGTGTTTCATGGTGATACGCGACATCCAACACAAACCACATAACACATCAAATGGTTTGGTTTGGTCCCAACAAGACGTACTGCACATTCCCGAATAGCAGTTCTGTGCAGCCGTGAACAGAGGGGAGTCCGAGATCGAAACTCCTATACCACTAGCGGGCATGCCGGTGAAGGCTATAAACATGTAGAGACCAAAGTGCATCGACTCACAACGGACTGACCAAACCCACATAGACTTAAGCAAAACGGAAATTCAAATTGCCCAAGGCACATTTCAAAATTTGATTTTCATATTGGCACATTCTCATTCACAATTTCACATAATTCACATAGCAAATCAAATATCATTACCAGTCATCAATAAAGTATGAAATACTTTTGATAATTTTATCAAAATCATTCATAAATGATAAATGCACAGAAGTATCAAATCTCCATAATTGACACAAGTATCATGAATTTCAGAAAATTTCTTCATTTATCAAAACATTTTGAAACTCGTAAAATAATACTTAGCTTATAATTCGAAGTATAAATATCTTACCCACCTGAATTTTCCTTAAGCTTTAGGATTGACCACATTGTCCTTCTTTAATCTCCACGATCCTTAATTAAGCATAACAATGCTAATTAACAATAATTCTCAAGGCTGGAATTTTAAAAGAACGTCAAAACTTGACTTTCAACTTTCAAAAATCTCATTTATACTTTAACTCAACTATAACATCTAAAACCTATCTCAAATGAATCAATTATATTTAACAATCTCATGTCTAAAAGCTACTCAACAAATCTAACTCTTTTTTTTTTTTTACTTTCACAACCCATGTTCCTTCCTTTAACTCTAAGATAGATCTCAATATCTCAATTCATTTTCAAGAAACCCATTAAACACAAAACCCTCATTTCAAGGGATATATCATTGCTGAAATTTTGTAAAGAAAAGAAAACATGCAAATTCTTTCATATAACCTCACAAAAACCATAATCTAACAAATGGGAACAATGCTGGAAATTTTCCCAAACCTCCATTTCTATCTAATTCTCCATACTAAGCACTTCAAATATACAAGTCATTCATTCCAAGGTGATGTGAACCATTTCTATTCACACTTCAACATCTCATACCCAATTCTGAGTCCCTATATGATCATACAACACAAATCATATCCTTTTAATTACACTAAACACTCAAATGAACATGATCAAGAACATCCATTTACAACTATCTCCACATTCCATCTTAGTACTTCACTTACCCTACATTCATTCACTCAATAACCCAATCAATAACTCAAAACCAATCATGATGTAACATCTAGCATTAAACAAGAACCAAAACAGAACATATATAGCTACCCTTTTATAAACCTCTTCCTAACCCATCTTACTCATACTTTACTTAAACCAATAGCATTAACACGTATTAAATAACCATCAAGATTTGAAAATCTCTAAGTTTAGAACCCCTTCACAACAATTCTGATTTTTCCGAAACTCAAACCCCAACTTCATACTCATTCTTTTCTTCTACTCATTCTTCAAATCAAGCAAGAAAAGATAAAACCTAACAATCAAAACCATGAATTAACAACTAATACACATGCTGATTTTTCTTTCCACTTTCCTAATTCTTCTTCTTTCATTTACTAATCCTTCACTCAAACCATCATTAGCAAATAAGAAAGAATAAACCTAACAA
Source organism: Erythroxylum novogranatense (assembly GCA_029891385.1). NCBI lineage: Eukaryota > Viridiplantae > Streptophyta > Magnoliopsida > Malpighiales > Erythroxylaceae > Erythroxylum > Erythroxylum novogranatense. The sequence continues at coordinate 86,077,499 of CM057227.1, read as the reverse complement.
TAATCATGAATTACCAATCAATACTCATGCTGAAATTTTTCTAGTAATGGCAAACTTGGCTTAAACAATCATCGAACTTTACCTAACTTTACTTAAACCTTTCTTAAGTCATTTAAACCCAAAACCCATCAAGAAACTTAAACAAATTCCAGAATTTTTCATACCCACGAAAACCAGATTTTTCTCTCAACTTCCATTTACTCTTCTTCTTTTCTTATTCTTTCATAACCCAACTCTTCTAATCACTTCAACTCATTCTAATCACCATTATCAAGCAAGAAAAGCAAACGCTAAACAATAAAACCATAAATTACACATGCTGAAATTTTGGAAAGAATGGAAAACTTCCATTTTCACTACCCTAACTTTCCTTATACCTTTGTTAAGCTACTCCAATTAAAACCCCTTCAAAACCAACCCAAAATTCAAATTCCCAAACCCTAGGCCATATATGCATGCTGAAATTTTAATTAAGTCTCTATCATTCTTCCTCTTTCTTTTTCCTTCACTATACTCTTCAATTCACCATCTTAACCAAGAAATGAAAAAAAAATCCAAATTCGAAACCCTAATTCATGAAATCTGAATTTTTAAACCTTCCTAATCTCTTCTTCTTTCTTCATCAATCAACTTCCAATCATCATGCTTAAGCAAGAAAGGAAGAACTACAACAAGAAACTAAGAAAATTTCTAAATCCTTACCTTGAAAAGTGACCCACGACTTTCTTCTTCCTTTGGCTCAAATGGAAGACAACTCTTCCTCTTTCCTTTGGCTTTCTCGAGAACCCCTAAGAACTCCAAAGATCTTCACGTTTTTTTTCTTCTTCTTTCCCTTTGGATAGCCGAAATCATCTCTTCTTTTTTTCTCTTTGGCTAGCCGAATCCCCCTCTCTTCTTCCTTTCATTTTCGTAGACTCCCTTCTCTTTTTTGTTTTTCCAAAAATAACGAGCTCCTCTCTCCTTTTTCTCCAAGTTTCCAGACCCTTCTATTGTTTTAAGCCATGTCATTAAATGGTAGGTAAGAGACCAAAGTGCCCTTCTCTTATAAGCCTATTTTCAAGTTTGCCCCTGCACTTCCATTTGAAAAATCTGATACATTACGTCCAGAATTTTGAGCAGCTAAACGAAATAATTTGGGCAAACTTTCTTCTTGAAAATTGTTTCTCTAGATCATACGAATCCAACGCCACCGACGGCGCTCAATTCGGATCTAAAACGAAGAAGTTATGGCCGAATTACTAACTGACCTGCACAAAATCCGAAACTGAACTTTAACATAACTTCAGTCCAGAATTTAACAATCTTAGGGATGAAATTAAATTTCGATCCCTTCACAAGAGTTGTAGCTCTATATCTTAAATTTATTTTCCCTCAAGAATCACCTCAATCGGAGTTGTATAACTCCCGAAAATTGCAAAATACTGAACTATGTTCAGAAAATTATCCAACTTATAACCTATAACCCATCTCTTACTTTGGTTCCATCAATCTCTTTCCATTAAATCTCCTAAAAATCATAATTCTTCATAAAAATGAACGTAATTGTCTTAGGAATCCAACGCTTCAAAAATCAAGTCAATCGGATGTCGGACGACGGAATTATAAGCAAAAGATTACAAACGGGATCGGATTAAAAACAAACTATCGGAACTTCAAAATTGAACTTCTTAAAAATCATATCTCTCGATCCCGAACTCGGAATTGCGACAAATTTGGTGTCTATGGAAAGATAAAAGGAAGCTCTACAACTTCCCTGAAGAACAGAAAAATCCAATTGGCTTCCAAAGAAATCAAATTTCCACTCAAAGATTCTGTCTTAATCAGTTTTTCTTAAACAACTTCCAATTTTTCATCGCTCATAACTCCTAGCTCCGATATCGAAAAATTACAAACTTTATGGCGTCGGAAAGATCGACATACAAGCTACAACTTTCAGTAAAGCCACTTTTTCCAATTCCGACTAAATCCATACGACGAGTGGCCTCGAAGTACAGCACATGCAAATCTATACTTAATAACATTTTCAAAACAAAGCATATCTTCCGAAATTCATATCTCTCAATCCCGACGTCGAAAAATAGCAAACTTTATGTCCACGAAAAGCTCTCGACAGAGGCTACAAGTTTCACGTTGATCATTTTCTCGAATTTGACCTAAATCAAATAGTCAACTTTTTACCCTAAAAGTCAAACTTTCAAGCTAACTTTGACTGATCATAACTCTCACTTCCGATATCGAAAAATGTCAACCTTTATGGCTACAGAAAGCTCTTAACATAACCTACAAGTTTCATGTAGCATATTTTCTCAAATTTTGCCTAAATCAAGAGTCAACTCTCCAAGGCCAAAAAGTCAACTATTTCATAATTTTCATATTTTCACTCTTTCTTTCTTTATTTCATGATCTTCAACTTAATTTCAATCAACTCATCCACTTTTGAAAATTTCTTATTTCCACTCAAAGATCGGGGTCCAACAAAAAGTGAGTTTCTAATGCTATCTGGAAACTCCAAGTAGTATCACAAGCTAGAGCAAGAGACACAAGTATAGAGGTAAGCGGCATAGTGAGACAACAGTATACTAATTTGTCCTGTTTTTCCATTCCAAAAATTTGGCTGAAGGGGATGAAATGTCGTCAATTGATATATAATGCTTGGATGGTAGAGTGAAGATCTGTCAATACACCTAGGTAAATCGTTCGATATATTTGGTTAAGTCATAGGTAAGTAGTATTGCTTTAACTTGATTTTTTCATAGTTATTGTTGTTTACAATGGTTGTAATAAAGTTTGTAATGTTGGTAATTGATGGTGAGGTGTTTGCAAATTGCATTGTAATTTTCGTGTGTTTCTATATAATCAATGTAGAACAAATGTGTTTATGTCTAGTAGATGTAGTAGAGGTGGTATTGAAGACAAGAGAGAAAAAAAATTGAGACTGAGCTTAGGTGAGCTCCAATACCGTGTAAGAAAAAAAGGTTAAAAAGAAACTGAAACTATCTAGTAGAGATGTGTTTTTGTTGTATGTAGTGCATTATAATGTACGCTAGATTTATACACATTTAGAGATAAGATGTATCTTTTTGTAATGGATTTATCCAAACTTAATGATAAGTGACAATAAGAATTTTATCTAATGTAATTACAATAGGAAGATTGAATTAAGATTAGGATGATTTTTCATTATCAAAAGTAACTTGAGATCATGTCAATATTATGTGTTAACTTGGAACTTATGGCATGGGTATGAAAAGTTATATTTTAATAACTCAAAACTTGCATTTATTTTCTTACTTGTAATACCAAACCATAAATAATATTCATTTCTATTGATTACATCAAGATTATCTTGTCAAATAAATTTTCATAAAATCAATTGTGGTGGGAAATTATACGTAGTGCTTGATAATATTCATTACATAAATATATAACTAATTTTTATGTTTTTAGGAAATTACAAAAACAATTTTATCTAGGCCATAGCAATATTGGTGAAAAAGATATTTATATACATAACTTACTTTTACGTTTGATACATAGTGCCTATTTGGATGGGCTTTTGAGAAGCCAATAACCTCTTTTCTCCACCACAAAAGCTTTTTTTAAAAAAAATGGGTGTTTGGCTATTTGTAAGCTAAAATCCAGCTTTTTAAAAATCTTAAATTTGGAGCTTCTCAAAAAAGTCTCTCAAATGACTTTTTAAAGTAAATTTTTCAGATCAATTAATGAGCCTATTTGTAGTCCCTTTTATCCTTATATTTCACAAATAATTATCACAATATGCACAAACTCATCTTCACGCTTATCTTGCAAACTCATATTCTTTATATATTTATATGTTTTAATATTTATTTTAATATTAGTTTTATTTATGTTATAATCCATATAAAAGATTTGGTTAGATGTATTTTCATTTATGTTTTATATGGTTTAAATTTATATAATAATTAATATATTATGCTTTGTATATTGTTTAATATGCTTTAAATAATATTTATATGCATAAAAATTTTATTGCAAAATAAAATATAGTTAAAATTAAAAGCACTTTTATTTTTATGTTGCTAAATAGAAGCCCAACTAAACATAAGCGTAGTTCATTATGTTGTAGACAATTAATATTGAATTTTTTGTTCAATCTAATTAAATATGTGTTCAATTGTTTTATTTTGGTTTAATTAATTGCATGACATAAAAAACAAAGAAAAGTCATTTAAATCGGAACAAATAAGCACCAAACTATTTAACACCTTGATAGTGTACGGAGGAATTGTATTCGTACATATTGTATAATTTATTTTCCAAACTCAAAGTTGAAAGTTATTTAAGTTAATACATTTTATTTGGAAAAAGGACAATTTTATATAGTTAGTGATTGAAAATTTTCAAAATTATTTTTCAGATAAGTCATAAAAGAACTTGTAGCAAAATTAATTAAAAGAATATTATTTTCACATTAACACATTTAGTATGAAGATAAGAAAATAATTTAAAATATTTGCTAAATGGACAATTACATATTTATAAACTCAAAAAGTGCGGGTATAAGTATAGCATGAAACTAAATATTAGAAATGTAAACAATAGTCGTGGATATTATTATTATTATTATTATTAAGCTGTATATTATCAATGTTTGATTGATTGTTATCATAATATTATTGTTAAAATCATATACTACAATTTATATTTAATTTCTGAACAATTATTTGATTTTGTTTCTTTAATACTATATAAACAAAAATATTTTGGTTCTTTATAATAAAATTATTCAAAATTAAAATTTTATTGAATCATATAAAATTTTATTACTTATTTATAAATATAAATATTTTAATTAATTTTCTATGAAATAAAATATATAATAACTAAATATAATTATTAATTCTTAATATTTAATACGAAATATTAACATAATTATATAAATATTTTAATTAATTATTTATAAAATAATCATATAATAATATAAAATATTAACATGTTAATAACCTACCTCATCTTATCATGTTTAATTATATAAATATTTTAATTAATTATTTATAAAATAATCATATAATAATATAAAATATTAACATATTAATAACCTACCTCATCTTATCATGTTTAATTATATACTAACCACGCATAAGTAATAATTCCATTCATATTTTTATTTTTGTTTTTGTTATTTTCCTATTCTTTTATGCATTGTTTTAAAAATTGGATCGGACTGGCCGATTTGACCGGTGACCAGTAGGCTATCAAGTCCGGTTTACTCTTAAAAATCGATTTTTAATTGAACCAGTAAGAACCGATCAAAACCTGTCAATTGACCGGTCGACTGGTTCGACCACTGGTTTAATAATTTTTTTTTATTTTTTATTTTTTAAATATTTTTTATATTATTTGGTATATTTTTTTATTTTTTAATATTATTAATATTTAAATATAATTATTGTATAATTATGACATTACACCGATTCAATTAATGATTGAATTGATCGAACCGATCAAATCAGTAATTAATAAAATTTTTAATTTGATGCCCTCTCCGAATTTCAAAACACTGGTTTTATGTCATTCCCAAGTTATAATTATGAAATTTGGCGCAAACGGTTGACACTTCCTATTCAGAGCTTTCATTGGGCAACATGGTTGGCATTATCCTACAACTATAAGCACTCAAGTTGTCAGTCAAACCACTTCCCGTGAACGTTGCAGCCTTGCAGGGACCGACCCCCTGACACGGACATGTCCATGCAACTCCCACGATGAAACTCTCGGGACTTGATCCTCTGTCTCATTTTTTGAATATCAATCTTGTCCTCTTTAATCTCAACCTTTCATTTATGTGGGTCTCACAAAATGAAAGATTAAGATTGAAAAAGACAGAGTTGGTACTCAAAAAAATGGGACAGAGAATCTCAAGTGGAAACTCCCACCACTGAACGATCATTACCCCTCCACCGGTGATTGTACAAACATGTCCCATCTTGCAACTTTATTCTCACGACCATCAAACCGTTGGATGCCTTTTTGTGCAAGTGATTACGAGATTATATCTGCCGTTTTACTTATTTTAAGCTTATGTAAATTTTATCTTCATTATCCTCGATCTAAAGTTTCGCACTAAACTGAGATTTAGAGAGATATGATAATATACGATCTTATTTTAATATAATAAAAAGATAATTTTTAAATTTATGTAAATTTTATATAAATATAAATTCTAAATAAACACGAATATAAAAATTAATAGAATATGATTAGGACAGATTTATACGTACAGATGATCTCCTCCAGGTACCATTGGTTATCCTCACTTTGAGACGTCTTAGCTGTTTCGTTAAGTAGACCTCAGAAGCACGTTATGATTTGATAAGAGAGTAATCTGTGAACCTCCGATCCTTAATAAATAATGTATATACTCGCATCGCATGTAATTAAAAAAGTAATTAACTGTACCTTAGATTTGGTTTTTATTATTTGTTTAATTTGAAGGTAGTGTATAGAATGTATCGTTGTATGCTGTATGCACGTGGACCATAGGGTGTAAAGAACTGTTATCTTCAATATATGCAGGCGAATATGACTCTCTTTGTCCCTTTCTCTATATTAAAAAATGGAGATGAAGAATATTGAAAGGAAAGTCATTGTTACTGCTTTACCGATCGAATAAAACACATCAAAAAGGATGTTATTGGGTGACTATGATTTAAATGTCCAACTATTGTTACTCCATTCGGTGTTGTGGGAGATATAATTAAATGTTGGTAATTAGACGAGCCACCCTCCTGTACATTGTTTAAACTTCTGCGTGAACCTCTATATAGAATTTAATCATTTTCTAAGAATCAAATAAATTAATATAAAAATATTGAATGTATAAGATAGACTCATAGAATTACTCTTAGTTGATTAAATGTTACGAAAATTTATATAATTTATACTCTTTTTGTAGTGCTTTGGAGATTTTTAGTTTACTTTTACATTATTATAACAATTTTACTTTGTAATATGAATGTGACAATTTTCGAAGGAGTGTAATTTCGCAAAATTCTAATTTGGTCGCAGTTATTTATAACAAAAGCAAAAATAGAAAAATTAAACGTAAAATAAAAAATTAACACTGAAATTTGGAAACGCGGTTCAGTAAACCTTCCTTACGTCTGCAAGAGCCTTACCCAACTTAATACTTCTACTGATAATAATAGTTTTATACAAGGTCTTACTAAGCTGACTTACTCAACTTTCGATAATATCCCTCGTCCTCACTGTCGTGAAAGTATTTCATATCCGATAACACGATCGATTTATGTTAACCTTAACAGAGAATTTTCTTAACAATTTTTTAACGAAAGAAAATAAACAAACAACTCAAGTGATTAAAATAAACAACGAACATACAAAGACACTTGAGAAAACAAACAACTTTCTTAACAATGTAGCTTCAACAACGAAAGAATAAGAAGTTGTGATGTGAGCAGGAGTAAGGATCATCATGGAGATGGCGTGCGTGACAGAGGCGAGTTCGTCATTCTAGTTGGACCTATGTCCAGAGTTAGGATCGAGAGATTCAATGAGGCTTTTTATGCCTATGTGGGCCAACTTATGGAGAGGATGGAGCTAGTCAAACCTATTGGAGGAGAGCTAACTGGGTCACAACTCAAATTAATCTACTTGTTTCAAATCCTTGAATCGGATACACTTGGAGCTTGAAGACAAGAAGACTTGGGCTATTTTAATGCTTCATCACTTAAGCCCAAGGAGTGTTTGGTGCATCACTTATTTTATTAGTGAGAGTGGGCTATTTAATTCACTTAAGCCCAAAAGCATATGAATCCAGTAGTATCACCACACATCAGACTTATTTATTTACTTTTTAGATTTTGTTTTATTTTGAGCTTTCACGTATTTTAGCATAACTTTTATTATTTAACCTAGATAAAAATATGTATTTTTAGATCAAATTTTTGAAACTTTTAGATCAGAATTGTTGGAGTGTCGTCAGCTTCAATAGGGAGAAACATTATTCTCTTATTCTTGTTACCTTCGAACCATCTTTCACTTATCAATTGCTTTACCAATTGTGGCGTGACGATTGTTCGTTTCTCTTGGTTTTATTTTGATCATAGGGATTGTTTGGAACAAGTTTCCAAGAGGTTTTGTAGAAATCAAATCTTACGTATCCTTATTTTTCTTAATTGTTAAATTGGAAATTTCCATCCTTCTTAATTCCTCAAGATCGAAAACACATCAAAACAAAACGCCCATCGAAAATACCATCAAATTGTCATCAATTCTTCTGCGGTGTGCGTTAAGTTGTCCACTGAAAATTTGCTGTGAAATTTTAATGTTGTGATTAGAAAATCCCACATACAACAGTAGTAAAATCATTAACAAAACATTTCATCACCGAAACGTTGCAGACAATGGAGCTTCAACCACCCAAAAGACTTATGGAGTTTTTCCACATAAACATGATGCAAAAACATCATAAAAAATCACCCATGATGGAAAGAAAAACGCAGCTCCCAATCTAAAAAAAATCTTCGAAAATCAGCTTCAAAAATCACTCAAAAACCTAAAAAATTCAGCTATCTAGTCACCATATATATCCTTATCGATTTTTTCCACACAAGACAATAACAAAACTTTCCCAATAAATCACACAATAGGCAGATAAAACATAGCAAAAATACGCATGTTTTTCATTATCAAAAATCCCACTACTTCAGTCCAAAAAATCACACAAACACCAATTAAAAAACAGTTGCTTCGACTTCCAATAAACAATGATAACTCAAGTAAAACGTAGATGCTAAAAAACACTTACTAAACCACACAAACGAAAGAGAACAATGCAGTTGGCCAAATTTACAAAAAACACCTCCCTCAATTGTTGTTGAAGAATGATAAAAATATCTAGCTGAATCATGCAAAAATCAACAGCAAAACCTCAACTGCAAAAATCCCCATCAATTGTCCAAAGACCCAAGGAACACATGGTAGAAACACTCAACAACATAGGTCATGTGATTCATCAAGAAGATTTCACCAGATAGAGTTGAATCCCATAAAATCAGTTGCAGAATATTACCTACGATAGCCTAAAATTTCAGACTCCAAGTCACCCATTAATTGTTGTTTTTTCACACTAAAAACGACAACCATTTAGCCTACACATCACATGAAACATAGCCAACAAATCTCCAAATATAATGCTACTTTAGATAGCCATTATCCCAAAATAGGTTATCCATTAAATTCCATCTTGATTAAGGTTTTAAACCTTATCAAACTTATCTTGAAAGAGTATCACTTAAGTCCAAGAGGTCCAATTATCAAATAATATCTAAAATTAAATAATAAGATATTAACACATATCTTAATATAATGAATTCAAAATTTTGATTCAATGGAAACCAAATACATAATAATATTAGTCCTTAATATGGACAAAAATAGCGTAACATATTTATAAGAAAAAGACAGCCTTTTGATATAGTTTAAGAAACTTTAGAAAAACTTTTGATATTTAAAATTCTCTAAAACTTATAATTTTCAATTTTCAAAAAACTTCTTCTCTTAAAGTTTGGTTAAAAGTAACAACAAAACACACAAATTATGAACGTTAGACGTTGATTAATCAAATGTATTTGCATGACGATTCAACTTAGCTCTTAAACTTGAGCTAAACTAATTACATCTAACCCAAACTAATAATGTATTATAATTATTTTAAATTATTAATTTATTATAATTATCTTAAATTATTAATTGAAGCCAAATTTAATTGATTTGATTCAAGTTGAAGAGATGAGTTGTGACCATTTTAGTAATATTTGATTAATTCACGTCTAATATTTATGTTATTTGTATTTTATTATAATTTTTGACTAAAATCTAAGAGAAGAGATTTTTTGAAAATAAAAATAGAACAAGTTTTTTCAAAAGTTTAAAGAGATGAGAGTCTTTAAGAAATTTCTAAGACTACAAGGAGAGCTATGTGTCTAATCTATTTTATTTAATGCATGGAATTAAACATATTTTAGCATTATAATTAAAAATTCATTTATGTTTCGAAATTATTTCTACTGTAAATATTTGTCTTTGCAATGTAATATCATGTTTGGAATATTGTACAAAATTATGGAATTTAGTCAAATTCCACTATAATTCTCAAATGTAGTGAATAAGAATATATATTTAAAGCACGAATTTATCTAAAAATCCTCAATAATGGAAAAATTAAAATTATCATGTTTAAATGAGATTTTCTTTTGTCAATAATTTTATTTTAAATAATGATAAATTATTGGAAGAAATTGAGTTAAATTACATGAATTTAGTTTCTATTTTCACATATAACAAAAGAATTAAAGCTTATTTATTTCAAATACAACTTAATTCCGATTTAGGATGGTGGTGTTATTTAATGGAAGTTTAATTTTATCCTTAATTTAGTTGGAGCTTATAATTTGAAGTCTCTTTGTAACTTAGAATTAGTTATGTCATGTGTTCGAAATTTTAAATTTATCTCTTGATCTACTTGGATCACATCTCTTGAAACTCTCATTTTAAGTTACATATCGACAAAATATCTTGAGAACATTTTCTTTTCTTGTTTATGTCAAGATTAATTGAAACATTATCTTAAAAAATGGAAACTTTACCTGCGAGTATGCGGTTCATTAGGCATATTTTTTTCTCCATGGTTGAATCTTAATTGAGTGTTTTAATGTATAATAAAACAATGACACGTATAAACTTTGAACAAAATTTTAAGAATGAATTTAGAAGCTGCTTCAACACTTGCCAGCCAATCCAATACAAGTTGGTTACTTTGACTTGAAACCTAACTTGACTTGTTTGTCAAAACACAGCAATCCCAAACCCAAACTTGCACGTATGCATTAGTAGTTGGCGCGATTATGCTTCCAGTTCCAGCACATGGAGGTGAAGGTGCTAGGAAAATTTCAATCCAAGTAACCAGATGATTCGCTTGGGTTGGTATAGGACCGTGCTTTGCTTTCCATTTTTTGTGGGTGGGATTTTAATTCAATCATTGAAGATTTATCCCAGTTAAAGAGTCAAAAGTGATTGAGTTACTACCACAACGTATTTCATAATATCGTGAAAGTAGACATCTCACATCTGAATTTCCGATAGGGATTGTTAAGTTATTTACAAAATAATAAACATAAAAACCATTATAATCACTTAGACATGCATGAATTTCAACTAAAAGCAAACTTTATGGGTGAAGGACCACATTTTTACTACCAACAAGAGTAAAAATTACTGTTGGATAGCCTTTGTAGTTTAGCCTAGTGATCAAATAGGTTTGCTTTCTACTTTAATTTCTTAGAATTCAATGTTCTTTTGGAAGGGAAAGCAAACTTTTCTTGAGTTAATATAATTTTATATATCTGACATGAATCTTCCATTTTCTAATAAAATAAATTATTAAGATATATTCAAGTACTACGTACTATTAAAACTATGAAATTCGGAAAAGCATGAATTGTATTTTAAATAATTTTATGAAATTTAATAACTTAAAAGGCTTGTTTTCAAGCTGTTTGCTTCTAATTCCATTTCTCTACTGTAATTTTTTATTTTATTTGATTTTGTACAAAAACAAAATTTTGATTATTAGTTTTATTGCAACTAATAATAAAAACTAAAACAGAAAAGTGAGATAAATCTATTTTTATGAATGAATCGAGTAGTTAATTTTATCTTAACTATTGCTTGGACAACAGTGTAGATGGCATTCATTAATTAGGATTTTTAACAGTGACCAATCGGCACGCCTTGTTGTACCAGATAGAAATTTCCGTACTATACGAGAGGGTTTGCCACTGAATTTCAAGTTGTATTGGGTGGTATGAAAATATTAGATTAAAGATAAATTAAAATTTTATATTTTATTCTTTAAAATATAGTTATTATGTCCAAAATAAAATATTTTATGTCAATTTTAATAAATAAATTTATTGAATCAAAATTTAAAATTTTAAAACTTTAATCATAATAGAAGATTAAAATTTAATTATATAAAATTTGATATTATTTTATAATTTTAAATATAATTCAAAATGAAATTCAATATCTAAAAGTGTCACTACTGTACTATATTATTACCATTCGATATCATTTCTAATACACTATGCCAAACTTTAGTTTCTAAGATGTGTATTTAATTGATTAATTGTCATTTATTGTTATATTTTGTGATTTAATTGTTGTTTACATATAACACTGGGATTAGGGATGACAGTTAGTTTTCAACTCGATTAATATCCGTACTACTCGACCCTAAAAAATGGATATGGAGGCTAAAAAATGGATTTTAAAATGGATGTTAAAAAATAGATGTGGATATGGATTTGGATATGGGTCTAGTAATAACCCGAACCGATGGATACTCATACCCGATCTGTTTTTATTAACTTTTTTTTTCAGTACATATATAATATTTCACTTTACTCTTATATAATTTACTACTATTGCGTAATTACTAATTACCGAAGTTTCAAATAGCAATATTAATTGGTACATATATAATTATCAATTAGATACAAAACCTAACAATCTTATTCCAAAATAATCGACTGACGTAGTGACGTTCCAAGTTCCTTCATAGACACAGTTCAACGACCTCAAACGTTCCAACTAGCCCCACTGCCGCTGTCGCCAAAAGTTCCAACGCACTGTCACTCAACTTGCCACTGCCGTTGTCACTTTCAACTTGAGCACGCGCTGTCGTCTTGAGCACTCAACTTGAGCACCTAACAATCTCAACTCTCAAGCACAAGCACTGTCACTCAACTTGCCGCTGTCGCTGTCGTCAAACGTTCCAAAGCTGCCGCTGTCTTGTCTTACAATATTTGTGCCAAGCTATACCTGTTGGCTGTTGCCGAGCTATACCTTAGTTCATATCATACCTTATTTGCGATAGCTAAGAGAGGAGAGGACATACCGTCATACCCATACGTTGGCGACTTGGTGTAATCCGTCGAAGAGAGGTAAATCCAATACTACTTATTATTTCTAATGTCATCCACCACCTACACGGCTACACTTGTTTAAATCTAGCTAATTCCATTGGATTGTTCCGTGATTGTATATCGTTTGCTTATCAAAAATCCAGCTAACTTGTATGTTGTTTGCTTATCAAATATTCAGTTAATTTCGTGACTGTGAGTGATAGCGTGGAACCGATGGAAGGAGTTGAGAATCATACAACAAAGAATCTCTCAAGTATACCTTATGAAGAAGAGGAGATTGCAGCTATGGAATTTCGTGATCATGGTGCAACTAAAACAAGAAGCGTACTTCTCTTGTGCGGCTAGAGTTTAATTTGGTGACTGTGAAAGGTGTTGATAAGGCTGAGTGTAAGCATTGCAGAGGGAAACTTTCTGCTAAAGGTACGAATGGGACTTCACATCTGCGTGAGCATTTGAACAAGTATTGTCTAAAGAAACATTTAAGACTTGTTGGAGGCCAGAAAACATTATTAATTGATGAGAAAAAAAATATTGCAATCCTACAAATTTAGCCAGGAGTTCTCAAGAAGAGAGTTAGTTAATATGATTGTAATGCATGAGTATCCTTTGTCTATGATTGATCACATTGGTTTCAAAAGATTTGTAGCGAGTTTAAGCACTGAATTTAGGATGATATCTCGTAATACATTGAGACATGATATCCTAAAAATATTTCTAAGTGAAAAATCAAACTTAAAAAAAATGTTGGAGGATCATAGGTCCAGGTTTGCTATCAGTACAGACATGTGGACAGCTTCCAACCAAAAGAAAGGATACATGGTTGTGACCGGACACTTCATTGATGGAGATTGGGTTCTAAGGAATCGAATTCTAAGGTAAATAATTTTCTTATATTTAACATGTTTCCTTCCTTATTGACAATATCAAGTTTTTGTAAGATGTTATACACAAATACTTTGTTTAATCTTTATCATGGTTACCATATATAGATATAGTAATCTGCATGTTTAGTAATTAGTTCCTTTATACATGTTGAATATTAATTACTTAGAGAACCATTATATGTTCTATATTTAAGTTGTAATAAATTTTTATCATTTATTTTATAGGTTTATATTTGTGCCATGCCCATATACAAAGGAGATTCTATTGAAATTTTTAGAGGAGTGTTTGTATGAGTTTAGCCTAGAAACCAAGATTTCTTCTGTGGTTGTGGATAATTGTAAAACAAATGATGCAATGATGAACCTTCTACATGAGAAGCTTGATGCCAATTCTCTTATATTAAATGGAAAATTTTTGCATATGCGATGTAGCGCTCATATATTAAATTTGATAGTCAAGGATGATTTCAATTCCATGGGTGAAGGGTTAGAAAGAATTCGTGATTGTATTTCATTTTGGGCATCAACTCCTAAAAGGATCAAGAAGTTTGAGGATGCAGCCAAGTTTTTGAAAGTTTCATCTTCTAAAAAGTTGATTCTTGATTGTAAGACAAGGTGGAATTCTACTTATTTGATGCTTGAGACAGCTTTGCCATATGAAGGTGTTTTTAAGAGGTTGGAACGTTTGAATAGTCAACTGAAGTTTACTTTGCCTAGTGATGAAGATTGGAAGTTGGCGAACATTATTTGTGACAAATTGAGAATATTTTACAAGGTAACAGAGCTTTTTTCTGGTAGAAAATACCCCACTGCGAACTTGTTCTTTCGGCATGTTTGTGAAATTAAGTTGAAGTTATTTAAGTGGATGTCGTCTGATTGTGATATTGTTAGAACTATGGCATTAAATATGGTCAAAAAGTACGATGCATATTGGTTTCATGTGAATGGAATGCTAGCTATTGCTTCTGTTTTGGACCCAAGAAATAAGATAGATTGCGTTGAGTTCTATTTTAGTGACATTTATGGAAAGCTAATATTGAGATTGAGAGGGTGAAGAGCTTGCTTTATGAACTACTGTTAGAATATCAGGACAAATATGCTTTGGATATAAGGAACTCTACAACATGTAGTAATTCAGTTGTTTCATCATCTTCATGTGAGGCTACCCATCTTGGAAAATATCAAGCAAATTGCGGAGATAGTGATAATTTTTTCATGTATAAAAAATCAAAGAAAAGAAGGGTAAACTTAAGATCTGAATTGGACCATTATTTGGAGGAAGATACAATGCCTGAAAATAACTATTTTGACATTTTGGTTTACTGGAAACAAGAATTCAAGTATCCAACACTAAGGATGATTGCCCGAGATATTTTATCAATACCTATTTCTACAGTTGCTTCAGAAAGTGCATTTAGCATGGGTGGTAGGGTTCTTAGTCCACATCGCTCAAGACTTCAGGCTAATACTGTTGAAGCATTGATGTGTTTGCAAAATTGGATGCTTGGAGATTATTCGGGTAATACATATTTCCTTATTAATATTTGCAACATTTGTATTTGAAACTTCTTATATGTACAATTTTCATATTGAATTTTCCTTACAGATTCTGCTTTACAAAATTCATATGCGATTGCTTCGATCTTTGAAGATGTTGATGCAAGCGAAGAGGAACCGGGTGAAATGATTGATTTGGTAATTCATTTTATTTCTCATCATTTATTTATTTATACTTAAAATATTAAATTAACTTATAATTTGACTCTATTTGTTAACATATTTTATTTTCTCATAGGATGATAATAATGCAAATGATATGGAGATGGAGTTTTGAATATTGTGAAGTTCACGCAAAGACAGTTTGAAGTTTTGGATGTTTCAGTTTTTTTTAGTTATTGGTTGTGAAAAATATATGTTGTCTACTTGTCTTTGCACTAGACACTATGATTTTTATTATTCCAATTTTATAGTTTTTTTAAGACATACAAATCAAAATCTTGACTTATTATTATTAAGTTAATTTTGATTTAGAGCGTTCGCAAAAATTTGCTCTCCATATTTTCAATTTAGAAGTTATATTTTTATATGCTATACAACCCGATGGATATCCAAAAACCTGAATAACCCAATGGATTTGGACATGGGTAGTAAATCGTAAAAACCGATGGTTATGGATATGGATATGGGTTGAGTCATAAAAAATGGATATGGATGTGGGTTAAGTTAAACTCGAACCGAACCCTACCCATTGCCATACCTAACTGGGATTGATAGAAAAGTATCTAAGCAAGGGATTGTAGTAAAATTTTTAGAGTTCAGTTAAATTTAATGGTTAAAAAATTTTGAATCATAAATATAATTGTAATTATGCGTAGTATGTGACATATAATGATAACATTCTTATGAACTATAATTAAGTTAACACTTGGTTTGGTTTCTTGCTGCAATGTATGCTAGTCCTATTTATAGTAGGTGAGATTTTTTTTTCTAGTCTCAGATGTATGATATTGTAGATTCTGTAGATGAGCCTTGGTTGTTATTTGGGGATTTTAATGACATTGCATATGTCGATAAGAAAAAAGGGGGTGGTTTATCATCTATCGCTAACTGTAGTAGATTTTTAAGGTATTGGAATTATTGCTCCCTTATGGATTTGGGTTGTGTGGGTTGTCAGTTTACTTAGACATGCTCAATTGTTATAATTGGTATAATACAAGAACGTTTAGATTGGGCTTTGTGTAATGCTGGTTAGAGGCTGAGATTTCCTGAAGCTTCTATCATGTCTTTATCTCGGCTTGTTTCTAATCATTTTCCTCTGTTAATGTCTTTGAGAGGTTTCTCTTCCTTTCCTTTAGAGACGTCGTTCCGGTTTGAGACTGCTTGGACTTTACGGGGAGGATTTTAAACGAATTGTTTCATCAACATAGTTTGCGCCTCATGATTCTATTTCTGGTGCCTTTTGATGGTTCAGGAACAAGCTGTACGTTGGAATAAGGAGTTTTCGATAATATTTTTCAGAATAAGAGGGTTTTACTAAAGCGAATAAAGGGTGTTCAATTGGCATTCAGGATCATCCTTCTTCTTCTCTCTTGTTGCTTGAAAAAGATTTGTCATGCCAATATGATTTGTGTTTGAAATAGGAAGAAACACTTTGGTTTCAGAAGTCTCTTACTACCTGGATCAAGGATGGTGATCGATGTACTAAGTACTATCATGTAATTACTAGGGTTCATCGAAGATAGAATAAAATTGAATGTTTGAAGAATGATGCTGGGGAGTGGGTGTTCGATCCAACTTTATTGAAGGATATTGCAGTGGGGTTCTATTAGAAGTTGTTTTTGAATGATGGGTTTTTTAATACTGTGAGTTTGGAGGGCTTGAATTTTTCTCGTTTATCTAAGACAGAAGTTGAAGATATGTTGGCACCTGTTACTCGGGAAGAAGTCTGGCTGGCTGTTTCGAGTATGGGTTCTTATAAGGCCCTTGGTGTAGGAAAATCCCGGTGTGTACATCATATGCACAGGGTGCGGAAAACAAAAATTTTTATTCCGGGACCTTCCCGAAAGCCAGGATCCATGTGACTATATAACGATGTCAAACCATAACGACCAAAGGAGACCGTCTCTAACGGTATCCACGCAGAGATCGGAGAACCTAATCGGGGCCAACCCTTTGATCCGGGAATAGCTAGAATAAAGTGAAGACTGCTAGATCTTACCTTATTCTTGGAGAGCTAGGTGAAGAAACAATGGAGAGAAGCTTGGAGAAGAGAGTGAAGCTTGATGATCGTTGATAATAAGAAGAGAGAAAGCTTTTTGGTTTTTAAAACCCTTTCAAAAACCAACGATCATACCCACTTCCTCTCCACTTTCCATTTGTCTTTAACATTTAAAGACTCATTAAATGCAAAGTTTGTGGAGCTTTCCACGTTAGACATTATATATATATATATATATATAAAGTTAAGATGATAAGGCTTCTCCTCCTCTTTCCACGTTAACTATATATATATATATATATATATATATATATTAATTACTTAATTAATTAATAAGATATATATATATATATAAATGCTGAAGTGGTCTAGTCACACTGGGGTCGGTCCTACCGGGTCCCGCTATGGAAAAAAACATCGAAGACCTGTTTCAGCAATATCGATGTCGCGATCTCATCGGGACATATCTCGATCTCATCGGGATCCATTTAATTCCATTGCTCTCGATTTATTGGATCTCTATCCAAAACTATTTTACGAATTCTCCGAATCACTCTTATGCGTGTGACCCATTAGGTTCCCGGTTATGTTGGCCACTTAGATTAACACTTAATCTGAGCAAGTCATGAGCGGTATCTAGCAACACATCATGACCCCCAATTGACTGGAAAGTAATTGGTTTGACGAATGAACCTATGTTCATCACGAACCATATCACGAACCTTTCCATAGATAATTACTGTGCAATTCGTCCTTTCACCATGTTATACCCCACTTGGTTATGAGTATGGGCAAAGTATCAACTCTTACTAGATTGACTACGTCAAATCTAGTTCAAGTGATATCAGTTCTCGTCCTGGGACTCATTACTTTATATGTCAATGAAGACAATCTTCATGACATAAGTACTCCGGCCAGAGATTTCCAAGTAATGATCCTGACAAGAGGCCATAGGTATCATCTTCTGCTATCACAGAAGTGGTGAATCCTCTATTGGCTACTCAATTACCTTCGAATACCTCAAACTGTACCAAATCACCACCCTATGAGCGACCTCTGTAAGGTAACAAGGAATGGAGTCAAAGCACAGAATCAGTATCCAAGATATCCTTGAGTACCTCAAGTCTAAGGATATTTGCACCGTTGCTATGATGAGATTATCAATGATATTAGAATAGGACATCCATGTGATGATCTTATAGCAGGTCATCCAATGTACTTACTACCTCTAGTAAGCATTCACATCTCAACCTTAAATATCTCATATTTACAGTTTCTGAGATCCACTACTTGATCAAATCAAGGAGCTTGACATGTGCTAGTCTCTCCGGATTACCGATGTCCAGTTTCAGTAATCCTACGACTAGGGATAATTTAGCTACTGACACAATTGCACATGATAGGAACCTCAGTAGTATAATCACATCATAATTTCCTTCATGCAATGTCATGTACCATGGACTTCATTAATTTGCTTATAGATCAATATCCATTCATAAATAATGAACAACAAATTAATGAAATATGCCTTTATTTATTCATAAAGTATGTACACAACTTTGTACAAAACGCGCTAAAGGCGATTGCCTTTAGGGCACTACTCTAACAAAATCTTCCACTTGACCTAAAGCCAATCACCTTGATATCTAATACCATAGGCGAGTACATGAGAATCAAAACTCTTCTGTGATAATGGCTTTGTCAACGGATCAACAATATTCTGCTCTATGAAAATTCTCTCTATCTGGACATCACCTCGACCAATGATCTCCCTAATCAGGTGATATCTGCGGAGTACGTGTTTGGATTGTTGATGAGACCTTGGTTCCTTCGCTGCAAGAATAGCCCCATTGTTGTCACAATACAATCAGATGGGCCCATCACAGTTTAGGAACCACACCAAGTTCAAGAATGAACTTTTGATCCAAACCGCTTCCTTTCTTTGCGTCAAGCGGCAATGTACTCTGCCTCGGTTGTTGAATCGGCAGTTGTCTCTTGTTTGGAACTCTTCCAACTGACAGCCCCGCCGTTCAGTGTGAATATATAACCTGATTGGGATTTAGAATCATCCTTCTCAGATTGAAAACTAGCATATGTATACCCGCTCACTTTGAGATCTCCATCTCCATATATCAAGAAAACATCCTTAGTCCTTCACAAGTACTTGAGGATATTCTTGACAGCCACCCAGTGACCCTCACAAGGATCCGATTGGTATCTGCTCGTAACACTTAGAGTATATGATACATCGGGTCTCGTACATAGCATAGCATACATGATAGATCCTACTGCAGATGCATACGGGATCATATTCATGCGCATCCTCTCATCTTGTGTCTTAGGACACATAGATTTCTAGAGTGTTATCCCATGATTCACGGGAAGGTACCCTCTCTTGGACTGTTCCATGCTAAACCTCTTTAGCATCTTGTCTATGTACGTTGATTGTGAAAGACCAAGCAATCTTTTCGATCTATCTCTATAAATCTTTATCCCAAGGATATAAGTTGCTTCACCAAGGTCTTTCATGGCAAATTGTTTGGACAACCAAATCTTCACAGATTGTAGCATAGAGACATCGTTTCCTAGTAATAATATGTCATCTACATATAGCACAAGGAATACGATTGCAGTCCCACTAACCTTCTTATACACACAGTATTTATCCGGATTTTGTGAGAAACCAAACTCTTTGATTACCTCATCAAAATGAATATTCCAACTCCTGGATGCTTGTTTCAATCCATAGATGGATTTCTGAAGCTTGCGTACCTTTTCGCCATCATAGGAGATGAAGCCCTCAGGTTGTGTCATATACACATCCTCAGCTAGATTTCCATTTAGGAAAGCTGTCTTCACATCCATTTGCCATATCTCATAATCATAATGAGTGGCAATGGCTAGAAGTATCCTAATGGATTTAAGCATTGCTACTGGGCTGAAGGTCTCGTCGTAGTCAATTCCTTGTCTTTGACGAAAACCTTTAGCCACAAACCTTGCTTTATAGGTAATCACATTACCATCCATGTCGGTTTTCTTTTTGAAAACCCATTTACACCCTATGGGTTTTATTCCTTCGTGTGCCTCAACCAAAGTCCATACTTGGTTTTCATACATGGAATCCATTTCAGATTTCATAGTATGAAGCCATTTCTCAGACTCTGAACTCTTCAGTATCTCTTCATAGGTGGTAGGCTCATTATCTTCTATGAGCAATACGTCATTCTGTTCATTCACGAGAAATCCATATCTCTCGGCACAGAGCGATCCTACGTGACCCACAATTTCGTGTGTTGTAGAAGGTTGAATGTTACTTCATCCGTATGAGTCACAGTTTGAGTTCAGCGATTGATCTGCGTCTGTTCGAGCATCTTGAACTTCTTCAAGTTCAATTTTGCTCCCACTGTCTTCTTGTAAAAGAAACTCTTTCTCTAAAAAGACAGCATGCTTTGAAATAAACACCTTTTGTTTCTCAGCAAGGTAGAATTGATATCCCATTGTTTCTTTAAGATATCCTACAAACAAACACTTGTCAGACTTTGCATCAAGTTTATCTGACTGTATCCGCTTCACATAAGCAGGACAACCCCAAACTTTCAAATGAGTAAGATAGGGTCTTTTGTTAGTCCACATCTCATATGGAATAACATCAACTGTCTTTGATGGAACTCTGTTTAGCAAGTAAACAGCTGTCTCGAGTGCATACCCCCAAAAGGATTTTGGTAACTTTGCAAAACCCATCATGGACCGTACCATGTCTAACAAGGTTCGATTTCTTCTTTCAGCCACACCATTATGCTGTGGTGTGTAAGGTGGATTCCATTGAGATAAAATCCCATTATCTCTGAGATAATCTAAAAATTGTTGGTCTAAGTATTCCCACCACGATCGGATAGTAATGTTTTGATACTTTTCCCAAGCTGGTTTTCTACTTCATTTATGAATTGTTTGAACTTTTCAAATGTTTCAGATTTGTATCTCATCAGATACAGGTACCCATATTGAGAATAATCATCGATAAAGGTAATGAAGTAAAGACAACCACTTCTAGCATGGATGGACATCGGACCACATACATCTGAATGTATTAGGTCTAATACTCCAGTCGCTCGTTCACCCTTTCCCTTAAAGGGTAACTTAGTCATCTTGCCTAATAAACAAGATTCACATGTGTCATATGATTCATAATCAAATGACCCTAAACTATCACTCTTATGGAGCTTAGCTATGCGTCTCCCATTTATATGGCCAAGGCGTCAATGCCATAAGTAGGTTGATTTTAAATTATCTCGTTTACGTCTTTTCGTGTCATTGACATTCATAATTGGATGTGACATATCTAATATGTAAATTCCATTGCATAATGTACCAGTACCATAAAGCATTCCATTCAAACTAATAGAACAATCATTGCTACTAAAAGTTAAATGGAAACTAGCTTTATTTAAACAAGAAATGTATAATATGTTCTTTGTTAAAACAGTACAAAATAACATTCATCCAGCTTTAATTACAAGCCCACCTGGGAGTGACAAAAATAAGTGCCTACGGCTAATGCAGAACTCTTGCTCCATTTCCTACACGCAGTCTAGTTCCCCTTCATGAGTTGCTCATCGTCCTCGAGGCCTCAGATATCATTGCATATGTGTGAGCCATAACCGGTATCTAATACCCATATGTTATGGTCAGAAACAGTATTAACCTCAATGACAAACATACCTGAGGAGCCGAGGCATCTAATGCCTTCTTCTGCTTCAAGGCTTCCAGATAGACTTTACAGTTTCGCTTCCAGTGGCCAGTCATGCCACAATGGAAGCAAGTTCCTTTTGGTGCAGTTTCTTTGGTTTTCATTTTGGCTGCACTTCCTTTCGGTTTCTTAGACCTTTTCTTCTTCAGTTTCTTTTTCTTTGAACCAGAAGAAGTAGAGTCCACCACGAGCACTGGCTTGCTATCCTTCTTGATAGCATCAACAGCAAGTGGATCAGGAAGTGAAACTTCTAGGACATAGCCCAGTTCCTCAGATCTGAGAACAATTCTCAGATTTCTCAGCCAATCGAGAAAATTAGGTCAAGTTAATTTATTAGAGTCCATAAGTGAGCGCAAATTCATACTAGAAGTCATCTTCAGTCAACCTAAAGAGAAAGAGAGAAAGAATGTTAGAATAGAATTACATGCATAATCATAAGGACTTGCATGACATGCATATGGCTCCCACTAGTTTCAAAGAATCCATAACCCTCATTACGAATCCAAGAAACATTATGACAAAATGTCATAGTGGGTCGATATCCGACATTACTAAAATGACCTTGGGTTTACCCAACAAGCCACCTTAGGTCAATCGGTAGGTATCGGTCATACCAATTGCATCATAGATATTCGACATTACTAAAATGACCTTGGGTTTACCCAACAAGCCACCTTAGATCAATCGACAGGTATCGGCCATACCAGTTACATCACAGGTGTAATTATCGACTAGTGCTATCAACTCGTGATGTATGCACACACATTGGGTTATCAACTCTTGATGCGCGTACATCTGATGTACATTACCCAATTTCGCATCTGTCTACGTCAACCTTGAGTTTACTCAACAAATCAACGCTTTTAGTAAAAACCGACCCATTAATCCTAAAATCTTATTTCCATGGTTCGAACATATTCGTATAGAGTGAGCTTGGGTTTAGCCAACAACCCTAACTCTATAAGAACTCTGGTTCTCCCCATATTAATGGAAGGCGTTAGTTTTCATATTATGTGTGAGGGATTTCAAACTCTGGTCTCATCCAAGCTGTAGGATTATAGTCACCACGACTATATGGAATGATTTAGGGCATTTCATCAATCACATTGAGTCTATACTTATAATCATCCATCATCCCACCTAAGCATATTGTAAGTCGACTTGTGCATGTGTAAGTCGACTTATGCATGTGTAAGTCGACTTAGACTACTGTGCACATGAAAGTCGACTTATACCATTGTGCAAGTCGACTTACCTGTCTACTGTTCACAAGCAAGTTGACTTGTGCATGTGTAAGTCGACTTACCCGAGAATGCAAGTCGACTTACCCGAGAATGCAAGTCGACTTATGCATGTGTAAGTCGACTTATACATGTGTAATTGCTCTTTAATCGGCTAATTTCTCAATCCGTGCAGTTCCAATTCACAATATATATATTTTACTTTGATGTACCAATGAAACACTTTCATTGTATCATGCTTACCATGTATAATCATACTATACATGAAAAACTGGAAATTGATGAATACACTATTATTCACTTAGATTTCCAAATAATTTTGCGAATATCAAACTATCACCCCAAGTATCTCTAGGTAGTCTACACTTTATCAAGACTACTTCGGCACTTGTCACAAAATTGGTGACGGCCAAAACAATCAAGACAAGGAAATATACTAACGAGACGCTAATGAGACACATTTGACATCCGAAAATTTTTGGAAACCCAATTTCAAGAAAATCAATTTGGAAAGCATACAACATCAATGTAACATATTTTTAATCACATTAAAAATGATCCAAGGCATTGGAATCGGAAAATACACAATCAATCATTCCAAACAAAACAGCTCCATCAACTTTCTCAAAACTGCTAAGCTCTGTCTTTTGCTTGAAAAACTCATTGAAACAATTTCAATAAATTCTGAGAAAATTAAAGAGGTTACAACATATTCACAAAATGCTCCATGAATTTTTTCAGGATTTATTTCCAACAAAAACTCAACCAACCTCAGCAACAAAGCCAATGTTGAATCTGTGTTCCTCAACACAGTTATTCCCAGAAGCACATGATAAATTCTCAAATAAATAGTAAATCACCTCGAAAACATTTTTCCATCCTCACAGACATTTATAAACATCATAGAGACATGTTAGTGAAAGAAAATCCGAATTTTTTGTTTTTACAATTTATTCTCGAATTTACAAGCATGCTTGTTCAAGGAATGTGCACAAACACAGCAACCAGAACATTAGGGAATAAATTAGCAAAACCATATCAAATCACATTGATAAATTCCTTCCTTCCACAGACAAATTTAACAACATCTTATGAGGACATCTGGGCAAGAAAATTTCGAAAAAAATATTTATATACTGATTTCGAATTTAACACAGTCAACATGCATCATCGTCACAACCAATAGGCAGCTCCAACCTTGTTATGATTTCTTCGTTATATACGACACAAGTGGCTCTGACACCACTGTAGGAAAATCCCGGTGTGTACATCACATGCACAGGGTGCAGAAAGCAAAAATTTTTGTTCCGGGACCTTCCCGAAAGCCAGGATCCATGTGACTATATAACGATGTCAAACCATAACGACCAAAGGAGACCGTCTCTAACGGTATCCACGCAGAGATCGGAGAACCTAACCGGGGCCAACCCTTTGATCCGGGAATAGCTAGAATAAAGTGAAGACTGCTAGATCTTACCTTATTCTTGGAGAGCTAGGTGAAGAAACGATGGAGAGAAGCTTGGAGAAGAGAGTGAAGCTTGATGATCGTTGATAATAAGAAGAGAGAAAGCTTTTTGGTTTTTAAAACCCTTTCAAAAACCAACGATCATGCCCACTTCCTCTCCACTTGCCATTTGTCTTTAACATTTAAAGACTCATTAAATGCAAAGTTTGTGGAGCTTTCCACGTTAGGCATTATATATATATATATATATATATTAATTAATAAGATATATATATATATATAAATGCTGAAGTGGTCCAGTCACACTGAGGTCGGTCCTACCGGGTCCCGGTATGGAAAAAAACACCGAAGACCTGTTTCAGCAATATCGATGTCGCGATCTCATCGGGACATATCTCGATCTTATCAGGATCTATTTAATTCCATTGCTCTCCATTTATTGGATCTCTATCCAAAACTATTTTACGAATTCTCCGAATCACTCTTATGCGTGTGACCCATTAGGTTCCCGGTTATATTGGCCACTTAGATTAACACTTAATCTGAGCAAGTCATGAGCGGTATCTAGCAACACATCATGACCCCTAATTGACCGGAAAGTAATTGGTTTGACGAATGAACCTATGTTCATCACGAACCATATCACGAACCTTTCCATAGACAATTACTGTGCAATTTGTCCTTTCACCGTGCTATAACCCACTTGGTTATGAGTATGGGCAAAGTGTCAACTCTTACTAGACTGACTACGTCAAATGTAGTCCAAGTGATATCAGTTCTCGTCCTGGGACTCATTACTTTATATGTCAATGAAGATAGTCTTCATGACATAAGTACTCCGGCCAGAGATTTCCAAGTAATGACCCTGACAAGAGGCCATGGGTATCATCTTCTGCTATCACAGAAGTGGTGAATCCTCTATTGGCTACTCAATTACCTTCGAATACCTCAAACTGTACCCAATCACCACTCTATGAGCGACCTCTGTAAGGCAACAAGGAATGGAGTCAAAGCACAGAATCAGTATCTAAGATATCCTTGAGTACCTCAAGTCTAAGGATATTTGCACCATTGCTATTATGAGATTATCACTGACATTAGAATAGGACATCCATGTGATGATCTCATAGCAGGTCATCCAATGTACTTACTACCTCTAGTAAGCATTCACATCTCAATCATAAATATCTCATATTTACAGTTTCTGAGATCCACTGCTTGATCAAATCAAGGAGCTTGACATGTGCTAGTCTCTCCGGATTACCGATGTCCAGTTTCAGTAATCCTACAACTAGGGATAATTTAGATACTGACATAATTGCACATGATAGGAACCTCAGTAGTATGATCACATCACAATTTCCTTCATGCTATGTCATGTACCATGGACTTCATTAATTTGCTTATAGATCAATATTCATTCATAAATAATGAACAACAAATTAATGAAATATGCCTTTCTTTATTTATTCATAAAGTATGTACACAACTTTGTACAAAACGCCCTAAAGGCGATTGCCTTTAGGGCACTACTCTAACACTTGGGTCGGATGGTTTTCAACCTATATTTTTTAAGAAGTATTGGGATGTGGTTGGTTAAGAGGTTTTCCAGTTTGTGTCGTATACTTTTCATTTTGGTGTGATGGATACTCAGGTTGCTAAGGGTTTTATAATGCTTATTCCTAAGGTTCATACTCCAAAATCGATTTCTTAGTTTCGGCCTATTACACTTTACAATGTGTTGTATAAAGTGGTAATAAAGGTTTCGTCAAATCGTTTGAAACCTTTTATTGATGGTTTGGCTAGCCCATTCTAGAGTAGTTTTATCCCTGGTAGTACCACTGCTGAGAATATTATTATTACTCAGGAGCTACTGTATTCTTTTCGACGGTCTAAAAGTAAAGTGAGTCATTTTGTTTTGAAAGTTGATTTGGAGAAGGCTTATGATAGGGTCAATTAGGACTATTTGCGGTTTATGTTGCAGGTCTTTGGTTTTCCTTCTTAGTGGGTTAATATGATTTTAGGTGCTCTTTCTCAGTCTTCATTGACTATTCTATGGAACGACAGCCCCTCTACATCATTCTTTGCGATTCGAGGGCTTCGCCAGGGAAATCCAATCTCCCCTTATTTATTTTTTCTTTTTATGGAAGGTTTGATTATGCTTATTCAGATAGCACTGTTGAGTAAAAAATGGATGCTAGTTAGGGCATCTAAAGGTGGGTCAGGTATTAGTGATTTACTTTTTGCTGATGATTTACTGATTTTTGGTAAGGCTTCAGCTAAGCAAGCTAAAGTGTTCCATGAGGTGTTGGATGTGTTCTATATGGCGAAAGGGCAACGGGCTAATCTTTCTAAGTCTAGAATTTATTTTTCAAATTATGTTTCTCATGTTCGGAAGTCCCGGTTATAATAGTTGCTGGAAGTAGCAGTTACTTCGTACTTCAATTGCTCACTATAAGCATATTGTGAGTTTGATAGAGACTAGGCTGGCTAATTGGTGTTCTAAGACTAGGCTGGCTAATTGATGTTCTAACTTTCTGAATCTCGCTGGGAAGGAAATGCTTATTAAGTTTTCTATTTCTTCGCTACCAATTTACGCGATGCAAACGGTTTGGTTACCTTCCTCTATGTGTGGTAATTTAGATCGTTTGGTTTGTGATTTTTATTGGAATTCCTCGCAGGATAGGCGTAAGTTGCATTTGGTTGGTTAGAATTAGCTTATTCGGCCAAAGAATTATGATGGTCTTGCTTTAAAAAGTTCTAGATTGATGAATGTTGTTTTGTTGAGTAAGTTGGGATGGAAGTTATTTTTGAATGATTCTACTTTGTGGGTAGAGGTGTTAAGTCGGAACTATTGTAATGGTGGGTCTATTCCTTTTTTAGCTAAGAGTTCGACTTCCAGTTTATGGAAGGGGATAGTTAAAAATTTTAATTTGTTGTTTCCTCTTTCGGTTTGGAGAGTTGAGGATGGTTCTTATATTAGTCTTTGGTTCGATAATTGATGCTCAAAGGGTCCTTTAGTGGATCATATTGATGGTTTGATAGTAGGGGAAGAACATTACATATAATTAATGATGGTTCTAAAGATTTTTTGGACTTATGGAAGGCTAGGAACTTACGAGTCTTTCAAAAAGAGTTTCTTTCCTTAGCAAATTTGAATGGTTGTGTCTTTAAAGTTGCAATGTTTGTGTCCTTGACTTCTGTTTCTAAACCAAAGCTTCAAGGTGTGAGACGTTGGATTAGATGGATTGCACCACCTATTGGTTGGGTGAAGTTGAATTGTGATGACAGCTCTATTGTTAATCCTAGGCTGACTAGTGTTGGAGGATTGTTGCATGATTCATTTGGTTCTTGGATAGAGGGTATTCGTTTCGAATTGGTGTTTCAACTATCTTGGTGGGGGAGTTATGGTCCATTCGAGATAGTTTGATTTTTACGTGGGATCATGATTTTCGATAGGTCGTGGTAGAATCTGATAGCATGGAGGCGGTGAGGATGGTAACTTGTGGTGTTATCTCTTCACATCCCCTATCTGTTTTGGTTGTGGATATTCAGGTTTTACTTATTAGGAATTGGATTTGTTAAATTACGCATGTGCTTCGTGAAGGCAATTTTGCGGTAGATTGTCTGGCTAAACTAAGTCATGACATTTCTTTCACTTTTTCGGTTTGAGATGATATTTTTGAAGTCCCCTCCTTGATTATATGAGCTGATGCCTGTGGTATTTCTTTTATGAGATAATTTTGATTTTCTCTTATTTGTAACCAAAAAAAATATCGACCTTGACTATGTGGAAGGCATGCATTGACACCATTGGATATTGCATGAAGTGTGACTATGATGTGGAGCAACTATATGTGTCTATTGTATTTTCTTATTATTTCTTGAATAGATTTCTTGAGGATGTATAATGTCAAATAAACATACGTTTTGTGTATAAAGCCTAACAGAACCCTTAAGGCCATTTGATTCTACTTCTGTTCCTCTGTTGTAGTTTTCAGTTTTCAGTTTTCGTTCTTAGTTTTTTGTTTATGTTTTTCTTTCAAATAAAAACAAAAACATGTTAGGTTGTTAATTTTAATGTAGTTATATTTTATCACTAATAATAATCACATATTAGATAAAATTTAAAGATAAATTATTTTTAATTAAATAAATTTATTTAATCTTTTATATAATATTTATTTTAATATTAGTTATTTGAGTAAATAAATAATTTAAAATTTAAATTTTTAAATCAAATTTTATTTGAATATTTACATATTTTAAATTTAATTATATTTATTAATAATTATTAACATTTAATTACATATAATTTGACTATAAAATTAAATAAAATTAAATAATTCATAATTTTATTGATAATTAATTTTGATCTAGTACATATATAATGTTGAATTAAATTATTCATATTTTATTAAAATTTAAATAATTAAAGAATATATTAAATGATAATATTATGAAAACATAAACAGAAAATAAAATTACTTTTATGGTTTTCATAATTTTTGAAAACGGAAAGAAACCAAAACTAAAATAGAAATTAAAAGCCCAAACAAATATTTTTTAACTAAATTTGAAAATAAAATAGAAAACCAAAAATAAAAATAGAAACCAACACCCCTTATGCACTTAGGATTAAATGTGAAAGTGAATAAATGAAGAAAACGCATAAAATACCTGTTTTGTTTTTCGTAACTGCAAATGAGCTTTTAAATGATGAAATTTTCTAACTTTCTCGACAATCTTTACAAAAGTTGATCAATTAAATGTTAATAACGTCTTTTTGCATCTTTCTTAATGTTGAACCCCTTAATAGGTTAGAGAATTTAAACGTTCATGAACTTACTTAAGTAGAAGAAGGAAACCTTAGCAATTCTATATAATACCTGTATTAGGCCTCCCCGTCATAGGCCTAATGCATATCCAGACTACACTGATTAGGGTTTATTTTCTGTGCTAGACTTCAACCCATTAAACCAAATCCTTTATCGAACTACTTTATTTTTTTACCGGATCAAATTTGATTCGCTTAACCATAAATTTATTAAAATTGTAAATCATAATTAATTGTTGTCCATCTTAGGAAACTTACTAACATTTTGTTCATAGAATACTAGGTTCTTTATTTCTTTTATTATTATTATTTAGTTATGATATCGTATTGCAGTTGTGATTTTACCTAAAGAATCTAAGGTGGAGTATAGAGACCAATGAAATGTAAATTTGTGCTGGATAAAATGCAAATCAAGAAACCTGTAAGTAAAAAAATTGGTTTCTAGTCAACGATAATTTTTTAAAATTAAATACGAGATTTGATGCTTGAATTAATGAAATGTGATTATATTAGCATACATTGTTGACTATGTCATCTATTGTGTTGTTATTTAATTAGTTCCCTATTTTAAGGTTTGTTTTACTTTAGATTAGCTTACATGATTCTCCAATATTTTAGGAGCTTTCACCATAATTCTATTGTATACTTGACTACTTGTGTATATTTATTCAGCTCATTAATTAAATATAAAACATCCTTTCCAGTCCTTCATGTGTCTATTGTTTATACGGTATCAAAGATAAACTAACAACTCTTGCAAGTCTGATCCTCTAAATATCCACGTACATGGCCATCAACATGAATGTCATCAATACTGATTAAACAATATTGTTTTTCAGTCCAATCCAATATCCTAGTTACCAATAAAACTTATTAGCAATTATAACTTTACAACTTGGAAAGCCCAAATCTCCATGCTCATGTGTTGACATAATCTGTTTGGCCATCTTAATGGAACCACCCCAACTCCCTCCAAAACTATCACATAGGAAGGTCAAAAAAAAAGATAATCTCAATTACAACATTTGGTTCCACCAGGACCAATTAATACAAAATGCAATCATGACTTTTGTTTATCTAAACATATCCCCAACTGTAGCTGCAACTGTCACAACCAAGCTTGCATGGCACTCTCTCCATACAACTTATGTAAATAAGTGAAAAAAAATCATAATTTTAGTTTACGTGATCAGTTTGATCACCTTACGAAGCATTCACGTCCTGTATCTAATTATCTTCATCAAATCATATCTCTCTCTTCTGAATTTGTAACCGTAAGTGCTCCAGTGTCTAACAACGAATTAATTGTGAAAATTCTCAGTAGTTTGGAACCAGAATTTTGGGAGATTTCTGATGTAATCCACGTAAGAGACTCTATCATTTCCTATGGAGAGTTGTATGAAAAATTGCTCGATCATAAGCTCTTCCTCAAACATGATGAATAAAAGAACACACATCCTCCAATCACTATTGCAATTGCCACTCACCCAAAATCTAACATCTTCTCTGGTCGTAATCCTTAATCCAACAATTCAAACGGTTGCAATGCTTCTAGACCCAACAAAACTTCAGTTCTTAATGGCATTCCTCAACCAACAACAATTTCAACTTTAATCCAATTCGTTCAATTATGTAACAGATAGGGATTTACAACTTATGTTTGCAGGTCTCAATCTCACAATCATTTTAAGGTCAGGTCTAATTTTATTTCTAGTAAACAAGTTGCAGCCAATTAATGGATTCTCAATTGTGGTGCCTCACACCATGTCACTATTGAGACTCACAATCTTGAAAAGTATAATGATTTAGAAGGTATTAAAGGTAATGGTAAAACTATTCCAATTACTCATATTGGTTCTACAAAATTAATTGCATCAAATAATGCCTTTAAGCTAGTCAATACTTTATGTGCACCCGCTATCAAATGAATCTTGTCTTTGTGTCAAAAATTTGTCAAGATAATCTGATTTTTATTGAATATTTTCCATCTGTTTTTTGTGTGAAGGACTTGAAAACAAGGACTCCACTGGTGTACGGTTGGAATAAAGACAAACTCTATCAGTGGCCCAACTTCACCACCCCTGAACCCACTTTCAATTCTGTCACCATAACAATTTCTAGTCGTATGTGGTATAACCGTCTTGGACATTCCTATTATGAAATTGTTAACTTTATTATGAATCAAATTTCTTTACCATTTTCATCCAAAACTAAGTTTACTTTTTGTAATTCCTATTGTTCAAACAAAGTTCATCATTTGCCATTTCATTGTATATCATCGAATAATGATGCCTCGCTCAAAACAATGTTCAGTGATTTATGGGGCCCATCACCTATTCTTTTTGTTGACAAAAAGCGCTACTACTGTGTTTTTATTTATTAATACACCAAATACATTTAGTTGTACACACTTAAACACAAAAATAAAGTTTGGGATTTTCCAAAATATCATCCTTTAATGGAATTTTTTTTTAACACCAAAATTTTATCACTTTATACTGATCGTGGAGGAGAATATAAAAATCTTGATCCATATCTTACTTCCAATGGCATCCAACATTTAATATCTCCTCCGTATACGCCTCAAAGAGTAGCTTTAACTAAGTTCCATTTGTTGAGACTGCCAAAACATTACTATAAAAGGCTTCGCTACCCTCATCCTTTTGATCCTTTGCTTTTCAACATGTTGTTTATTTAATAAACAAATTATCCATACCACTTTTACAATATCAATCTCCTTTCAAAAAATTGTTTGGTGCTAAACCCAACTATAATTCTCTAAGAACTTTTTGCTCTCTATGTCATCTTTGGCTTAACCCTTAAACTACACATAAACTAGAAAACCAGTCCACTCCTGGTGTGTATTTAGGCTTCTCGTAGACACATTATGCCCACCAATGTTTTGATCATATTAACTCTAAATTCTCATGAGATATAAAATTTGTTGAGCACATTTTCCCCATTCAAAAAATTTCTCAAACATTTAAAATTAGTTTTCAACTCTCAAGTAGGAAGTAACCGATGAAATCTCTCCATCTTCACCAAATGTAATGAAATAATAAACATATTTCCCCTTCCATCGCCACTCGTAATAAGAGAAACCCGCATCAGTTCATGTCCACCGACACCAATCCAACGAGTCCCACGGTTTCAGGTAACTCACTATATCCTTCATCTACTTTGCCACAATCTTCTCAACAAACTCCACCTCGTCCTCTCATCATATACCATTGACAACATAAAACTCAACCTTGTCCCACTCAAATTCACCCTCTTACTCCACCCATTCATAATGTTACAAATTCCCCACAATAACCAAAATCCCCACATCACCAACACCAATCTGTCCTACGACCAGGTCCTAAAATAAATTTTTTATCCTAAAAACCAGTAGATTATCTTGCTTATGTTACTGAAAACATAACACCCAACACTCTTAAGCAAGCACAAAAGCACCCTGAGTGCCGAATTGCTATAAATGTTGAATTTGATGCATTAATTCAAAATCAAACATGGGAATTAGTTCCTAGAAATTCTAACAGCAACATAATTGACTTTAAGTGGATTTAAAGGATCAAAAGAAAAGCAGATGTTTTAAAAGATTGATTCAAAGCTAGACTCGTTGCCAAGGAATTTACTCAACATCCTAGAATCGAACCTTCAGCCTATTGTCAAGCCCACAATGGTACGTGTTATTCTTTCTCTTGTTGTTTAGAATAACTGGGTGTTGAATCAGCTGAATGTCAATAACGCCTTTCTACAAGACACTTTTGAATAAAAAGTTTTTATGAATCAACCACTTGGATTTGAAGATTCTACTCACCCAACACAAGTTTTTTGATTGCGTAAGGCCATCTACGGACTTAAGCAGGTGCCTCGTGCTTGCTCCAATGAGTTAACATCACATCTTCTTTCCATATGCTTTGTTAGATCAAAATCATATCCTTCTCCCTTTGTATGTCATCACTT
The DNA here is from genome assembly GCA_029891385.1 of Erythroxylum novogranatense. Taxonomy (NCBI): domain Eukaryota; kingdom Viridiplantae; phylum Streptophyta; class Magnoliopsida; order Malpighiales; family Erythroxylaceae; genus Erythroxylum; species Erythroxylum novogranatense. The sequence goes on along the minus strand of CM057227.1, from coordinate 86,043,646 downwards.
CAACGATATTGTCTACCTTCTAGTCTGTGTAGATGACATAATTTTTACTAGCAATAACACAGTAGTGTTAAAACTAGTTATTTCTTCACTGGAATTCGTTTCTCACTCAAAGATCTTGGTCTGTTGACTTACTTTCTTGGTGTTGAGGTCCTTTGTGATGCTACTAGTCTAGTGCTTTCACTCCGAAAATACATTTAAGGACTTCTTCAAAATCTTAACATGTATGAGGGAAATGGAGTTTAAACTCCAATGAGCTCTACACAGAAATTGTAGCTCAACGATGACACTCCTTCACATAATGCCACTGAGTATAGGAAATGCTTCATTTGCTATCAACAAGTTATCTCAATTCATCCACCTTTCATTGGAAGGCTGTCAAAAAACTCCTTTGTTATCTTAAAGGCACATCTCATTATAGTCTCCACTTAGCTTGCAATAACAATCTTAAGTCTAATATGAAATACTAATATGATGTGGCTTGTTATAATCTCATTATAATCTTAAGTTTCTCATTATAGTTTCCAAGAAAGTGAAAGATACAAGTTATTAAATAATAAAATTCATAATATTATATGAAAATACTAATATGATGTGGCTTGTTATATAATTCATATTAATAGAGAATTTAACGTTGGATTATTATTATTATTATTATTAAAGTTATAAACCTAATTTTGTAAAATTAAATATCTAAATATAAATTCTTATAAGAATATTCAACGAAATACAAAGAAATATAATATTTATGCTCTTATAATTCTTTAAAATCATGCCTTCATAAATTATTATATACATCAATAACTAATACTAAATAGTTAATTTTACTAAATATTTTAATAGATACTTGATAAATCAGCTGATATAATTAACTATTAACTAACCGCTAATACAACCTGCTATTTACCAAACAAGATTTTAGTGGGGTAAACTTTTGATTCATCTAAATAGTCTACATGTATTTATTTAGAAAAGTTTTTTTTTTTTTTTAATCCACGAGGTGTTATAGGATGGTCTCAATTATGGGAAGACATCTTTAAGCTATTCACATCTAAACTAATCACCGCTTGAGTCAGATATGTCTTTTATAGGAGATAAAAAATTGACTCTAAATTTTAAACGATTGTATACCTAAAAAGATCTAAATATGCAATCTCATTTAAGTTTAAAAAACTCCCTATTAACTCTCTTTTGCTTTGGAGTTAAAAAGTTTATTTTTTTTATTATATTATATGAGAGCCACGGGCTGACAAGAAGCTTGCAAAAGTCACAAACAAACGAATCTCATCAAGCATTAATTGGCTGTGGCTGGAAATCTCTACTTTGGGAGAAGTTTGAGCATGCGTACGTTACGGTGATTTGTCAAACTTGGCGTCTATTCAAATGAACACGAAAGCTATCAAACTTTTCAGCTAAAATTAACGAGAAAGTGACAGAAGTTAGAATAATGAGATTCCTTTTGAAAAATATGGCGTTAATATAACTTTTCAAAAGTATACAAGAAAAGGCTATTTACGTACACCTCTGCAGTCTGCACCCCACGCGATTTGACAAGGCCTGGACGCTAAACTAAAGCAACCTAATTTAATAACGCAGTTGAAAACTCGCCTAATATATTAATTGGTGGGTACAATATGACAAGTGTCCGCAAGATTTAGGGCGCGATTTCTCATGTAAGATCCATCCAGTTGCAGTTAGTGTAAACTTTAACTTATGAGATACCCATTAAACAATTTCTAATCTAAAGGCAACTGTGTAACTTCTTTTATTACCAAACTGCACTTCAGGAATGTTAGTCAAGTTTTAAGAATAAGAATGTGACCATATGGAACTTCGTTTTTCAACACCTCCCAAGGGATTGCTAGATCTACGATAAGTAGCACTCCTCCCCCTCTCTCTCTCTCTCTCTCTCTGATCTTGTTCAAACTTCAAACACTCTCCTATCAAAAGGAAAAAGTGAGTGAGTTAATAAAGGCCTCTTCTTTTCGTTTAAAAGAAGTTGCAGATTTGAATTCTCTTTATGTATGCAGCTGTTTAAAATTTGAGCTAGAACTTTACCTCCCGTAAGGGACTTACCCAGTTTGAGCGAAAATTAGCTTAGATGTGGATAGTTTAAAAGTATCTTTTTATAATTGGGACACTCTTAAAATACCTTGTGAGCAATAAAAAAAGGAAAAAAAGAGTTAACAAGATTTGGTGAACTTATTTTGAAGTTAGAACTTCTTTTTAGGAATATTTAAATTTGCGGATTTATTTTTATGGAAACATATAAAATATGATATAAAACACTCCATAATATTTTTCAAAATGTTTTTAGGAGAGGAACGAAGCGATTTTAAAATCTTGAAAATATTATAATTTGAAAATATTACTGAAAATTCAATTGATATGGGCTTGTTGTTATTGTACTTGAAAGCAAAATATTTTAGAAAATATAAGAGTATATGAGAATTTTAAAATAATATGATTATGTAAAAGAAAAGAAGACATGCGAATAACGGTTGGGTTATTTTTAGCTAGTGATTCAATATTTTGTATATAGGTATTTCATATTGATTAACTTATGAAAATTAAAAGCAATATTATCACATATAATAAACTACATTTATTGTATATTTAATTCTCACATTTTGATAATTGCTTTTCTTGGGTTAGTTTTTAATTCTCACATTATGACAATTGCATTTCTTAGGTTTAGTTTATGTACATCATCTTTCGAAACAAACAAGAGAGATTTAAGTTACAATGGTAACATTTAATTGAAAAGCATTGTATAAGCGATACATCACATTGTATAAACTCCCGAACGAAAATAAATCTAAAGTAAATTTAGCATGCCTAATTTTGATTATTGATCATCTCAGTCTTATTATACAAATTTTTTGTATTCCTACTGTTGGAAAATATACGCAAGATCAAATTTAAGCGCAACGGAAATAATTTAAAATTTTCCACAAAATCAACTTTAACATAATTAAATTCGAAACATAAAATAAGAAATTGATAAAGTTAAACTAACCTTTTTCTGATTTCCCGATACAATATCTTGCTTCTCCGAAATTGTCAATTCTACGTGCTGTTCAATCGTCCAGCCTCTAACTGTATCTACATAACTTTTCGGAAAAAAACTCAAATCAAATTTGAGAGGAAAAACTTGTTAGAAGTGCTAGCCCTAATTTTGTTCTAATTTTTCCTTTTTATATGAAAAATCTTATTTGTCATATCCTTGGATTTTATTAGAATTACAACTAAAGTCAAAATTTAATTATAATTATTAATAAATCCTTATAAGATCAAATATCACATATTGACCCTTAAAGTTTCTAAAACTTTTCAATTAAGGCCAACTTAATTCAAATTTCACTTTCTCCTTTATAGACCTTTTATGTGTAACCCATTAGGTTCCTAATATATTGGCAATGATTATAAATTATAATTCTAATTCATAATTAGAATCAGATAAATTAAAACTCCTTTTAATTTATCTTTAATTCCCTAATTAAACAATTTATAATCATAGATCATGATTGACGTCTAGCAACATGTCATGACCACCCAAATATTAGGAATGTCGAAGTGGTTTGATTTAACCTGTTTATGCATGGTTATCTTGTATAAATTAATCCTTTTGTCATCTATTTTTCCAATTGAAATTAGAGTATGGAATTCGTGTCTACTCTAAATAATCCAATCATATTTGTTCTTGCTAATTAGTAAATGATTTATAATTGATATTTGAAAATAACTTTTCAAATTTCAATTTACTCTGGCCAGAGATTCCCAAAATCATTATTAATCAAGAATAGCAGAACATTCTTCCTAATTATTTAGGACAATAAATTCTTTATTGATTCACTCAACTATCTCCACATAGTTCATACTATATCCAATAACTACCAAATTGAACTATTCCAAGAATCGAACATAAGTAGCATCAAAACGTAATAATTCCTACATGAGATAACTTTGGTAATCTCAAGTCTAAGGATCAATTATACAACCATCATAATGAGATAATCCACAGACACACAAGTAATGTTCCATTTGGGATTCTCATAATAGGGTCTGTTCAGTGAACTTATTCTCTAATAAGCAACCACATGTTTGTTTAAGTATCTCCATACTTTAATATATGAGATCAATTACTTTCTTCATAAGAAAGAAACAAATATGTGCTAGTCTAACCATTTCATCAATACCCCATCTTGATGAAACTATGGCTAGGAACATTTAGGAATAATACAAAATGCAATTTGAATCTCATAATTATAATCACATTATAATTTCTAATTGCATAACAATTATTCTAGAGATTTTATCTTTATGATTAATAATTAAATAATTAAAATGCACAAAGATAAAAAATGCCTTTTATTGAATAAAACAAATTTTATACAATTAAAAGTACAACCAAAATTGGCTGCAAGGGCATAAACCAACAATCTCCTACTTGCACTAAAGCCAATTACCAATGTATCGAATACCATAGCCATCCATATGTCTATCATGTCTCTTTTGAGACAACGGCTTAGTGAGAGAATATGCTAGATTCTCTTCAGTGGGAACTCGTTCTATCTGGATGTCCTTCAGTTCCACCATCTCCCGGATTAGATGAAACTTCCTGAGTATATGTTTGGATCGCTGATGAGATCTCAATTCCTTCGCTTGTACAATAGCACCATTGTTGTCGCAGTACGCTACTATCAGATCAACAATGCTAGGAACCACTCCAAGTTCAGTAATGAACTTCTTGATCCAAAATGCTTCCTTTGCTGCCTTAGAAACTGCAATATATTCAGCTTCAGTTGTTGAATCTAAAATGGTTGGTTATTTGGAACTCTTCCAACTAACCGCTCCACAACAAAGAGTAAAAATATACCCTGACTGTGATATACTATCATCTTGATCAGACTGGAAACTAGCATCTGAATAACCCCGAACTCTTAGCTCAGTTCCTCCATAGACCAGAAAAATATCTTTAGTCCTTCTCAAGTACTTTAAGATATTTTTCACAGTTGTCTAATGACCCTCACCGGGATTAGTTTGATATCTACTTGTTATGCTCAAAGCATAAGCAACATCTGGTCTTGTACATAGCATCGCATACATGATTGATCCAATAGCCGAAGCATATGGAACACCATTCATTCTATCTCTTTCCTTTTGTGTCTTAGGACACATGCTCTTGGAAAGAGAAATCCCAGGAGATGTAGGTAAAAATCCTCTATTGGAATTTTCCATGCTAAACTGTTTTAACACTTTATCTATGTACGAAGATCGGGACAAACCAAGCAACCTTTTTGATCTATCTCTGTAGATCTTTATACCTAGTATATAAGCTGCTTCTCCCATATCCTTCATGGAAAAATTCTTAGATAACCATATCTTAACAGATTGGAGCATTGAAATGTCATTTCCAATGAGCAATATGTTATCCACATAAAGCAATAAGAAGACGACTCCACTCCTACTCACCTTCTTGTAAACACAAGGTTCATCCACATTTTTTATAAAACCAAACTCTTTAATTGTTTCGTCAAAACGAATGCTCCAACTCTGCGACGCTTGCTTCAGTCCGTATATGGACCTTTGCAACTTGCATACTTGATTAGGAATTTTTTTGGATTCAAAACCCTCAGGTTGTGTCATGTACACATCCTCTTGCAAATTCCCATTTAGAAATGATGTTTTGACATCCATATGCCAAACTTAATAATCATGATATGCTGCTATAGCCAATAAAATTCTTATGGATTTAAGCATTGCTACTGGTGAAAAAGTTTCATCAAAATCAACTCCTTGTTTTTGTCTGTAATATTTTGCCACTAACCTTGCTTTGTACGCATGTACACTTCCATCCATGTCAGTTTTTCTCTTAAAAATCTATTTACACCCAATAGGTACTATACCTTCAGGTGCATTCACCAAAGGCCATACTTGGTTAGTGTACATGGATTCCATTTCAGATTTTATGGCTTCTTGTCATTTTAAAGAATCAATGTATGATATTGCTTCCTTAAAATCAATAGGTTCGTCATTCAAAATTGAAGTATCATTATTTCCTTTTTCAACATATAGATCTAATCTAACAGGAGGATGACATACCCTTCCAGACCGTCGCGGACTATGTGTTCCTTGAACCATTGGTTGGACATTTAATGTATCAACTTGTGGTTCTTGTTCCATTTCAATGTGTGTTTGTGGTTTTAAAACTTCTCTAAGTTCCACATCACTCCCACTACTATCTTTGAGAATAAATTCTCTTTATAAGAATATAACATGTCTTGAGACAAACATCTTTTGCTCAAGAGGATGATAAAATTGATATCCAAAACTTTCTTTTGGATACCCCACAAACATGCATTTATTTGATTTAGCTAAAAGCTTATCAGACATTGCACATTTCACGTAAGCATCACATCCTTAAATTTTTAAGTGTGATAACCTTGGTCTTTTACCAGTCCATATCTCATATGGAGTCTTGTCAACAGTTTTGGATGGAACTTTGTTTAATAGGTAAGCAGCAGTGTTAAGAGCATATCCCCAAAATGAAACTGGAAGAACTGCATAATTCATCATGGAACGTGTCATATATAATAAAGTACGATTTCTCCTTTCAGAAACCTCATTATGTTGTGGAGTTCCAAGCGGAGTCCATTGTGAGAGAATTCCATTCTTTCTTAAGTAACTAAGAAACTCATGGTCCAAGTACTTGCCACCTTGATCAGATCTAAGTGTCTTAATACTCTTACCTGTTTGCTTCTCTACTTCAAGTCTAAATTCTTTGAACTTTTCAAATGCTTCAGACTTTTATTTCATTAAATACACATAACCATATCTTGAATGATCATCTATGAATGTTATGAAATATGAAAATCCTCCTCTAGCTTGAGTAGACATAGGGCCACATACATTTGAATGTATAAACTCTAACAACTCATTAGTACATTGTCCCTTTCCACTAAAGGAAAGTTTGGTCATTTTACCTTTTAAATAAGATTCACAAGTTTCATATGATTCATAATCAAAATGATCTAAATATCCTTCATTATGTAACTTTGTGATTCTTGTTTCATTAATATGACCTAACCTACAATGCCATAAATAAGAAGGATTTTGGTCACTTAATCTCCTTTTCTTGCTATTTATTTGAAGAATTGGTCTTTTAAGATCTAATTCATACAAACCATTTGTAAGCATACCAGATCCATAATAAATGTCATCTTTATAAAAAGAACAACTATTATTCCTAATATTGAAAACAAATCCATACATGTCCAAACATGGAATAGAAATAATGTTTCTTGTGATGACAGGAACATAATAACACTTATTTAATTCAAGTACAAGACCAGAAGGCAAAACTAAACTACAAGTTCCAATAGCTAATGTAGCAACTCTTGCTCCATTACCGACTCGTAAGTCCACTTTGCCTTTTCTCAATGATCTACTGTCTGCCAATACTTGCACATTATTACAAATGTGAGAACCACATCCGGTATCTAATACCCAAGATCGTGATACAGAAGTAGAAAGATTGATTTCAATCATAAACAAACCTAAAATTGAAGTTTCACTTAACTTCTTGTCCTTCAAGCTAGCAAGATAAGCTTTGCAGTTTCTCTTCCAATGTCCAGCTATACCACAATGAAAATAGGTGCCCTTGTCATTCTTCTTCTTGACACCGCCTGTTGGCTTTGCTACTTTAGCAGAAGCCTTTTGATTCTTATTCTTATTCTTCTTCTTAAGAGTCTTACCCTTATTCTTGGAAGAAGACGAGCCAACAACAAGAACTCGAATTCCTTCTTAAGACATCCCTCAGCGGTCTTGAGCATGTTGAGTAATTCTGCCAATGACATTTCCTTTTTGTTTATGTGGAAGTTCATAATAAATTATGAAAAACTCAAGTAAGAGACTGGAGCACTAAATCAATCCTCAACTCGAGGTTAAGGTCATACCCCAATTGGCCTAATTTTTCAATGTAGCCTATCATCTGTAGAACATGAATTTCTACCGATGTTCTAGGAGCCATCCTACATTGAAACAGGGCTCTCACAGTCTTAAACCTCTCCACCCGACTTTGAGCACCAAACAACTCTTGAAGGTGCAAGAACATTTCCCTTGCATTCATATTTTCATGTTGTCTCTGAAGCTCGGGAGACATGCTAGCTAACATCACACATGCCACTTGCTCATTGTCATCTATATGACTTTGTTAATATTCTCAATCTTCATTGGCAGCATCTTGAGCAGGTTCAGGTGGAAGCTCATTGTCAAAAACGTACAATTTTTTCTTTTGCCTCAAAACAATTTTAAGGTTACGCAACCAGTCAGAAAAATTTGGTCCAGTCAGTTTGTTCGCATCCATGATGTTCCTCAAGGACAAGTTCGTACTCATTTTCAAAAACTGATTCGTCAAAAATAAAATAAATTAGTATTTGCCGTAAAACCAAATAAATAAGGACTTTTAAAATTTGGTTACTCCCACTATTTTCAACAAATTAATAGCCCTCACTATTAATTCGAGAAATTATCACATAATTTCCTAATGGGCTAGGATCCCATTTTAATTTAATTGATCTTGAGTTTGCTCAACAAACCAATTAAATTAAAATTAGGTAGATAACATTTTATCAATCACATCCTATATGATTCCTAGTTCTGTTAGGAGACAACTCTTTGCCATAATATATCTAATAATATATTCCTAACCTTGCCTCTAAATTAATATGATCATGAGTTTATTTATCCAAATAATATAAATTTAGTTAAGTAAAACCCATCATTATAAGACTAAACATATTCGAGTTAAAGCGGCCTTGAGTTTACTCAACAAGCCTACAATAAATAAAACTATGGTTTAATCATACAATTATGGAAGGCATTATTCATGTTCTAAACATGTACTTAAATATTTTAATGAGGGATTTAAAATAAAATAAAATCTCATTGGAAATAATATAATTCTCATTATATTAATTTATTTGACATAATCTAATTATGAAAAATAAATTGAGATTTTCTTTTAATAAAAATTTAATTTAATAAATCAACATTTGAAAAATTAAATTAAACAAAAAAGTAATAATAGGCTCTTGGGCGGCCAGGCATCTTGACTGCTCCACAGGCCGAGAGTGCGTCTCTGGCACGGCCTATAAGCTTGAGAGAGGCGTCTCTCGGCCTCCTGTACACGCTCTCTAGTTTATGCTAGAGGCTGAGATCTCTAACTCTTTGGTTGGCGAGAGCAAGTAACGCACGCGCCCTGTCTTCTCCAAGTTTTTTTTTAACCAGAACAACATTTATTCTGCTAGCTACCTTTAGACTATCTCAAGGCACTCTACCCCTTCTGTATAAATATAACATACCTATAAATATATATAAAACTCTAGAGAGATAAAACTCTCTAGAGAGAGAAATCACCACCATCAGTCTTATTATACAAATTGTTTGTATTCCTACTGTTGGAAAATATGTGCAAGATCAAATCTAAGCGCAACGGAAATAATTTAAAATTTTCTACAAAATCAACTTTAACAGAATTAAATTCGAAACATAAAACAAGAAATTGATAAAGTTAAACTAACTTTTTTCTGATTTCCCGATACAATATCTTGCTTCTCCGAAATTGTCAATTCCACGAGCCGTTCAATCGTCCGGCCTCTAACTGTATCCACATAGCTTTTCGGAGAAAAACTCAAATCAAATTTGAGAGGAAAAACTTGTTAGAAGTGCTAGCCCTAATTTTGTTCTAATTTTTCCTTTTTATATGAAAAATCTTATTTTTAATATCCTTGGATTTTATTAGAATTACAACTAAAGTCAAAATTTAATTATAATTATTAATAAATCCTTATAAGATCAAATATCATATATTGACCCTTAAAGTTTCTAAAACTTTTCAATTAAGTCCAACTTAATTCAAATTTCACTTTCTCCTTTATAGACCTTTTATGTGTGACCCATTAGGTTCCTAATATGTTGGCAATGATTATAAATTATAATTCTAATTCATAATTAGAATAAGATAAATTAAAACTTCTTTTAATTTATCTTTAATTCCCTAATTAAACAATTTATAATCATAGATCATGATTGACGTCTAGCAACATGTCATGACCACCCAAATATTAGGAATGTTAAAGTGGTTTGATTTAACCTGTTTATGCATGGTTATCTTGTATAAATTAATCCTTTCGTCATCTAATGTTCCAATTGGAATTAGCGTATGGAATTCGTGTCTACTCTAAATAATCCAATCATATTTGTTCTTGCTAATTAGTAAATGATTTATAATTGATATTTGAAAACAACTTTTCAAATTTCAATTTACTCTGGCGAGAGATTCCCAAAATCATTATTAATCAAGAACAACAGAACATTCTTCCTAATTATTTTAGGACAATAAATTCTTTATTGATTTACTATACTATCTCCACATAGTTCATACTATATCCAATAACTACCGAATTGAACTATTCCAAGAATCGAACATAAGTAGCATCAAAACGTAATAATTCCTACATGAGATAACTTTGGTAATCTCAAGTCTAAGGATCATTTATAAAACCATCATAATGAGATAATTCACAGACACACAAGTAATGTTCCATTTGGGATTCTCATAATAGGGTCTGTTCAGTGAACTTATTCTCTAATAAGCACCCACATGTTTGTTTAAGTATCTCCATACTTTAATATATGAGTTCAATTACTTTCTTCATAAGAAAGAAACAAATATGTGCCAGTCTAACTATTTCATCAATATCCCATCTTGATGAAACTATGGCTAGGAACATTTAGGAATAATACAAAATGCAATTTGAATCTCATAATTATAATCACATTATAATTTCTAATTGCATAACAATTATTATAGGATTTTATCTTTATGATTAATAATTAAATAATTAAAATGCACAAAGATAAAATGCCTTTTATTTAATAAAACAAAATTTATACAATTAAAAGCACAACCAAAATTGGCTAGGGTGGGCTTTTAAATCTATCTTAATTTGAACTTATATTTATAATGATTTATCTTGTTTCTCAATCTTTTGAATTCAATTAACTTTTTAAGGATGTCTCATTAATCGAATTATTCATGATTTTTAGTAACATTTTAAAGATAGTAAATGTTATTTGAAATTAGAACAAGGATATATCTAGTTTGAAATTCACGTAACATCGAGGTCTTTATTCAATATAAATTAAGATTATAACATAAGTTCACTACGCAAATATTGTATTAATTCATGTGCTACAATATTAACTCTCTTTTATTAGATCATATGTTTTAATTTATAATACCATACGAATGATAGCTTAAGCATGTATAATATTACTAACTTGATTTGGTTACTCATTCAATTCACCTTTCAAAATTTATTTATGGCATGTTAAAAAGATTAGGTGAACACATTATTTCTTTAGACTTTGTTAATATATATCAACAAATTTGTGCTTTAAATTTTGAACTCTCATTTATTTCTTAGATAAACAACCTAAAATTTGTCTAATCTCTATTCCTATAGATTTAGACATGTGTGATAAGGTATCTCATATCTACCTAACATAATTCTTTTATCTTTAATACCTATTCAAACATTCTAAATTTGAACAGTCAAGTTAAAATGAAGCATTTTCATATTTTATAATCTAATTTTGTCTAAAAATGCACTATAGAAATTGTTGTTTAGTTCTCAATTTAACAAATACATAAAGGATAAAATAAAGGAAAAAAAGCTCAAATAGATCCTTGAACTTCAATGCTAGGTTCACATTGGTCCTCAAATTTTTATTTTTACCAAATTAACCTTAAACTTGCTTAAAATTTCTCATTGCACCCTCAATTTACGGGCACGTGGGTCTGTAATAGAAATTTCTCTTATGGGAGGTGGGATTCATTGAAAGACAAATCAATAAGGGTATTTTAGTATTTTTCAATAGCTAGACAAACCAAGAATTCATCTCCATCGTTCCTCCTCCATTTTTTGAAGGCTGTATTTATATACAGTTTAACTAAAGAAAGATATTAAAGTTCAAGCACCAATTTATTTCCCCTATTATTTATTGCCTTTCATAAATGTTCTTAACATCTTTTTTCCCTAAGGGAATTAGATTAATTACTCGACATATGTATAAAAATGTAGGAATAGAAAATAAATTTAATAATTTATTAGAGGAAGAAAGCACATAATGTGAACCATTGTCCCTCTCCTTGTAAATTCTCAATTTTATTGTCTTCTACTGAAGTTCCTCATGTCAACAAATAGGTAGTCAAAGCACTGGCTACTACAGTTAGTCAGTTACAAAAACGACATGAATAGTTATAAAGAAGAAATGGTCATTAAGGTATTAGTCATAATCAAGAAAATCAAATTATAATTGATAAAGATCATAACAATAATATAGCATAAGCATGAGAAAATGAGGGAAAGATTGAATTTATGAGAGGTTGTTTGAGGCCAAAGAAGCACCAGCATGGCAAAATTAGTTGCTCTAAAAGTAATGTTTGTGGGCCTTGTATTGGGTGCTTTGTTTAGATTTATAACAACAAAACTGAATCTAACAACCTTTATAATCACATCTCTTAATTTCTCCATAGGTCTTTTAAACTTCTCCTTTATTAAGAGGTGACCTAAATTGTTTAAAAAAGTTGGTTTCCTGAACCAACTCTTTACCTACAAAGAGAAAGCCATCATTCAAACCAACATGTCAGAATATATAATGGAATCTCAACATATAGGCATCAAAGACTATTAAACCAAACTTTGTGAAATCACAACATTAAGATTTTTTGCATTATTTTGCCACTTTTTATAGCCTCTTCTCAATACCATAGTATAATAATGAAAGTAATTATAAGCATAATCCTCTTTCCCTAATTACCTTAATTCTAAGTGCATGCAAAGCATAGACATAAAATAGAGAGGTAATAGAAGTGTAAGCTTGCAAAAAATGAAGGAGGGATGATGGAGATGAGTTCTTAGTTTGTTTAGCTAGTAAAAAAGAAAATAAAATACCCTTATTAATATGTATTTTAATAAATCCCAACCTACATAGTTGAATTGTTCACCATAAAATCTGTATGTCAGTGAGTTGAGGGTCTAATGAGAAACATTAAACAAGTTTAAGGTTAATTTGACAAAAATAAAACTTTGAGTATCAATATGCACGTAACATTAAAGTTCAAGGATCAATTTAAGATTTTTTCTCTATAACAAAATAAATATTAATGACAGTTACCATTTGAATGGTCACACTTACCTATACACAAGTCCAACACTTAGTCTCTCAAAAACTTTTTTGTTGCTTTAATTGGTAAAATATGTTACAATCATGTTTGTTCTCTATGAAATCTCTTACTTTTCAATTGGAGCAACATGAATAAGCTTAGTAAAGTTGATTAGTATTTGTATTTTGTGATATCAAAAAGGTTTTCAGCTTTTCATTTGTGATATTCAAAGTTATTTAAGCTATACTAGAGCAGCTTAGCTAACACTTTCTCTCACTAACTAGACCAAGAATTCCTTGCATTAGGTAATTTTATACTTTGACCCATTTGAAATCCTTTTGTTACCCCAAAAACAGAATCATGTATAACAATTTTTAATTGTTTAAAACAAATTATCCACATCATAATTAAATAGTAATATAACACCTATTTATATGTATAAAAGTCAAGCCTAGAAATATCTCTATGTGTATGTATTTGTGTGCGTGTGCGTGTGCGTGAGTACATTTTAAAAAAGAAATGATGTGCTAGAAAGTAAATTATAAATTCTTATTTGTCCTTTATATCCCTTTATTACAATGTTTTCTTTATTATCTCATGTTTACCATATTTTATAGTTAACTTTAATATCCATACCTTATAATCTATTATGCACCCACCTTTTATCTTTATTGATGATATTATAAGTTATTAATTTTACAAAACCAGCCATTAGTTGGTACAACTATCTTATAAATATATTGATTGATATATCAAGTTTTGAAGGTAGATGTCATCTTTGCAATGATAATTTAAACTTAAAGAGTATATTACAAATATTAATTTATTGAATTTTATATTGTTTTTATTATATATTTTATCTTTTCCTTTTTACATAAATTATATTAACATTAACCACTAATTATAAATATTTTGTAATATGTAGATTTTTCAAATTAGATAGTAAAAACAATTGGAATACTTTAAGTTTCTCTTTAACTCTTCATCTTGCTTGATACTAGTACTTTTATATGGAATTCTAGTAGTAGTCCTTGGCCTCCTCTTTTCTCCCCATTCATCTCCTTTCTTATCTTCAATTAAATATGTATTCATTAAGACCATGATCTGCTTTTGGTGGTAACCTCAAGCCCTCTTCTTCTTCCATTCCAGCTCCTCTATCTAATGCAACTCCACCTTCCTCCTCCAGTCTTCTTCAAACCTTGAGTACTAGATTAAGATAGAAGCAGTACGAGTTTCAACCCAAACAATGCTTCATTTCTATCCTCCATCCTCATCTAAAGGATATAGTTATTGCTCCCTTTGAAAGTTCTTTAGGAGGAAGCCATCAAGTGGAATACCACCATTGTTTTATTTTTTATGGGTAAATGACTTTCATTTTCCCTCATCCACTCTTTAACCTCGTGCTTATGGAAGCCACAGAGGTTTGAAGTGACATTGTTAATTGAAAATAATGTATTCCTTTTGAGTTTCCTTTTAAGATATGTTGCTAAAAAAGGCATTAGATGAAGGGCCTTGACATTTTAATGGTAGACATCTATATCTTTAACTTTGACAACTAGGAATGAAGTTTTAGTCTATCAAGCATAACTAAGTGCCTCTTTAAACCAATATACACAAAATCCTCTTATAATATTGGTAAGCTAAAGGACTCAAATATTTCGGAAGCTATATTAGTTTGCTTAATAACTATGGATGGGCAAACTGTTTCTCTTAAAAGGATATGATATGGCTGCTTACATAATATGACGGAGATTAGAAAAGAGTTTCGTGATGATATTCATCTATCAAAATTTGAAGCCAATAATATCCTTTATGAAGAATTAGTGATATGTGCTTAATTGTTGATATTTTTAATTATTTATACTTAGCAATTATTGACATAAAATGCTTAAGATACTCACTTTAATTCACGTTTGATTTTAGGTACAATTTGGGAGCAAAATAATTAAAGTGAGTTTGAAGCATTACATTTGCGTTATTTTTCGAAGTTTTACTTTTGCTTGTCGTTATGGAGCAAGAGGAAAAAAAAAGGGAATTTAAAAGCATTACTTGGAGGCTCAAAACGAAAGCAACCTAGAGAACAAAACACATAAGCTTGTGCGTTAAACGCACAAGTAGAAGTAGCTAAGGAGACGACGACGCATGGAGGCAACACGCTGGTGGAGGCATAAGGTTTTAGGCGGTTGCAAATTAAATTGTCAAATCAATAAGCAAAGGAGAAAGCGCAGTGTAGCAAACATGTGAAGCAAAATAGAGGCGTCGTTTGAAAGCAAAAGCAGAGAAGCACAACAACGCAATAGGCGTGACGCGTGACGCAGGCTGCGTTCAAAAAGAAGCGATGGGCATTTTGACTAAAACGCAGAGAAAGACGCATGCAGAGAGCGAGAGGGTTTTAAAGAGCATCAAACTTATTCGTCAAATCATTATACAGAGAGGAATAAAACGAGCACAAGATATGGCGTTGAAGGAAGAGTGCGAGGAATGTAGAGATTGGGCGGTTTTAGGAGGCGAGGCGCTGATCGCTGCTGCAATTGGGCTTGCGGTCAGATGTCGGCGTTGGCGCGATGGAACTGCGCAGGCGCGACGTGGAGAAGAGTAGAGGTAAAAATAAATGGGGTTTTAGCTAGGGATTAAATGGGGGCTCTAGCTATTTTTGGGTAAGATCCATGAAGGGCTAAACGTCCCGATGCCGGTTCGGAGGTAATATCGACGCCAACGACCCGGGTTAAGTATTTTTTTATTAGTTTGTTGTTTCTTTCTCTCGTTAGGAATTGATTGTGTTATCCTGCTTTAACTGATTTGGGTTTTGTATATGGATAATCGAATTTTCGTTATTATTCGGTTATTTGTGTAGGAACCTATTGGGTATTATGGATTGATGATTTTAATGCGTTCATTAAATTGTCAATTTCAAACCTATTACTAGAATTTCAATTTAATCCGTAATTGTTATGTTGAAATTCATTTGTAGCGACTAATGATTCGTAATCATTAGGGATAACATGACCTAGGTTAAATGATCCGAGCTTATGTGGTTGTTGCCTTGATTAATCGGTTTTCCTAATTCGTAATGCTATTGCCTAATTAAATCTAGAGATCGTATCCTAGGTTGTTAGGTGGTTAGGTTTAATTAACGATCGTATCTTGATTAAACACAATCTAAGGAAAACTCGGGTTAATTTTTAACCCACGATTAATAATTTCTAGGAGAGGTTAAAGAACAACAAATTAATAAAATGTGCTTAATCAAGGTGTAGGCTGAGATTGAACCGAAGAACCGGGTCCCTACCAAATTCCCCATTTTTATCGTTTTTGCATGTTTTCTTTAATTTTTTTTTATTAGTTAGTTTTATTTTAATTTCTTCTTCTAAAAATCCAAAACCCCCTTTAAGTGTAAACACCAATTAATTTCTTTTCATAAACTTTACACACACTCTCTGTGGGATTGACCTAGACTTGCCACTGCTACAGTAGTAGTCTAGTTATTTTAATTTTGACTAGCGAAACGACGTGCGGTCAAATTTTGGCGCCGTTGCCGGGGAGTGTGGTGTTTTAGTTTTAGTTTGTGATTTAATTGGTGTTTTGTATATATTTGTTCGTGATTGATTTCTTTTCTGTTATTTTGTGATTTTTTCATTTTTTGTTTCGAAAAAAAAAATTTGTTATGGACGGAAGTAATTTCTTTTATAATTCATATTCTCACTCCTATAACAATGTTTGGACTGATCAACCTAACTTTTGTTATGGATGGAATGATCATCAGAATTACTTCCATGATAGTTTGCAGGACACACAACAATTCTCGTACAGACCAGAAGCTTCCTATCATGACTTCGGTACATCTATGAAAAATTTGAGTAATATGGTGCAAAAATTTCAGGAGAATACTCTACAATTTCGGAGGGATGGAGGGAAATTTCTAGAAGACACATATTCTATCGCCCAAGTTCCGGAGAGCCATCATATTTCAGGTGCATCTTTAGAAGAAATGGTTAACAAACTTTATGATGACACTTTGCAATTTCATCAGGTTATGCGGCAGGAAATGCACGAATTCCGACAAGAGATAATAGTAGGGCAACAGAAGAGGGAAAACCTAATGGGTCAGATGGCAGCAAGCCTCGATCGCCTAGAAGCACAAAGAGAAGAGGAGCAGTCGTATCAACCCGAGGTGTTCCCAATTGAAGTCTGTTCGGAAAATTTGCAAAGTGATGAGGAGCTTGAAAATTTTGAGGTCAACCCTCAACGAATTATTTGTGTCGAAGAAGTCGAGAAGGAGCTCGAAGCCACAAATGACATATCTTTTAGCTCGGAGGTAAGTACTGATTCCATAATTATTTTTGAGACTAACTCTTTACCATTACATTACAGATTGGAGGAGTTAAATGATGAAGAAAAAGGTGAAGAGACGTTCGAAATATTTCCAGAATGTATAGACTCAGTTGGAATTGAGAAGCTGAGGATAGGGAAGATGGTGAAGGCGCCGAGCAAGGATGATGATCAACTAAGACCCTATCCAGAATTACCTCACGTGGAAGAGCCGCATGTAATTTCTGAAGATCACAATTTTGTCACGTGAGGAGAAAAAGGAGTCGAGCCAGCGACCCTAAACAAAGGCGCTTCTTGGGAGGCAACCCAAGGGAAGTAAATTTCTTTTCTTTTATATTTTCGCATTACTTTTTATTTGCATGTGTGTTTTTTGAATTTGTTTGTTTTACTTGTTTTTAAGTTTTCAATCAAAATGAGAGAAAGAATAAAACAAATGAAACAAACATTTTCTCATTTTCTATTGCTTCTAGGATTATATAATCATGATTGGAGTGTGGATTGACTGGATAATTTCATAGCAACTTTAGCATGTACTTTTGCTCTTGTGATTGGTCAATATGCATTATCTTTAGAAGAGTAGTGACTAATGGTAGGCAAAGCCGGTGAGATTTTGAACCTTATTTGACTGACATATCTTTATCAGTCTCATTGCCTTTTGATAATGTGTGGCCTTCATGACATGTACGTCCCGATTTTGCGTTGAATTTCTATTCGAGACCACATTTTTATCACATGCATTAACATGAAAATGATTAGGCATTCTTTGCTTTTCATAAACTACATTGGCCAAATGACCTACCCTATTGACATGATTTTTCCCTTGATAAATTCCTTTGAGCTTTATACCTTTCTTTTTGTATAAACTACATTTTATGCTTTTAAACTTAACCAAATGTCCTACCCAAGTCATAAAGCTAGTGGAACATTTGTGATTGTTGAGTTTGTGAATATACAAAATTCTAAGTGTGGGGGTTTACATATGTGAGGGATTGGTTATAATTTTGGGAAGTTATTTTATGTCTTTTCATTGAAATTCCCATGTTGATGTAGTTTATTTTAATTTTTACAAGAAAAAGAAAAGAAAAAAAAGAAAAACAGAAAAAAAGAAAAAAAAGAAAAGGAAGAAAAAAATGAAAAAATATTGAAAATAATTATCAAGGAAGAATTGCATATGTGTTTAAAAGTTGTCTATAATTCATGCATCTTCCTAGAGTTGTAATGATTGAGTTATTTGAAAATGTTGAAAATGAGGTTGAGGTTTGCTTGAAAAGGTTCACTCTTGTGATTTAGTTGACATAAATTGTATGAGTGACCCTTTCGGATTAATAGGAGCTTCATGTGGTTGTGTATGAGAGTTGAATGTGGTTGTGAAATGTAGATGTTGCATTTATCATGACTGATGGTACCCAGTTTTTGATGAGTGTTGCGTTGTTTCACTAGCTTTGATGATTTTCATACTACTTGACCCAAATGTACCTCACCTTACCCTTGCCCACATTACAACCTTGAAAAGTCCTTTGATTCATGATTTTGCATGTGAACATTAGTGGTGGAGAAATGAAATAATATGCAAAGTTATGGATTGTCATGATCATGAATGGTGTTGAGTGTACCCTTTGATATATTTCAGTTAAACACATTTTCCGAGTCTACCATTAGTTTGCTCAGTTTTTGAAGATATTGAATGTTGATTGATCATGAATGAAAGCTTGGAATGTTAATTTCTTGCTATGATTTTGAAAAGTTATTCATCTTTGCTTATGGTTATATTGTCTTGGAAGATATGAGAATTGAGTAAATGTTTCGGATCTTTGAGTTTAATTTGGATGTTTTGCCTGAGGACGGTCAAAAGCTAAGTGTGGGGGTATTTGATATGTGCTTAATTGTTGATATTTTTAATTATTTATACTTAGCAATTATTGACATAAAATGCTTAAGATACTCACTTTAATTCACGTTTGATTTTAGGTACAATTTGGGAGCAAAATAATTAAAGTGAGTTTGAAGCATTACATTTGCGTTATTTTTCGAAATTTTACTTTTGCTTGTCGTTATGGAGCAAGAAGAAAAAAAAAGGGAATTTAAAAGCATTACTTGGAGGCTCAAAACGACAAAGAACCTAGAGAACAAAACACATAAGTTTGTGCGTTAAACGCAAGCGTAAGCACTAAGGAGACGACGACGCATGGAGGCAACCTGTTGGTGGAGGCATAAGGTTTTAGATGGTTGCAAATTAAATTGTCAAATCAATAAGCAAAGGAGAAAGCAGCGTGTAGCAAACATGTGAAGCAAAATAGAGGCGTCGCTTTTGAAAGCAAAAAAGAGAAGCACAACAACGCAATAGGCGTGACGCTGTGACGCAGGGGCTGCGTTCTAAAGAAGCGATGGGCGTTTGACTAAAACGTGAGAGCAAAGACGCATGGAGAGCATAGGGTTTTAAAGAGCATCAAACTTATTCGTCAAATCATTATATAGAGAGGAATAAAACAGTACGCGATGTGGCGTTGAAGGAAGAGTGCGAGGAATGTAGAGAGTTGGATAGTTTGGCAGGAGGCGAGGCGCTGGATCTGCTGCACTTGGGCTTCTTGACTCAGATTCTGGCGTTGGCGCGATGGAACTCTGCAGGCGCTGGCATGGAGAAGAGTAGAGGTAAAAATAAATGGGTTTTTAGCTAGGGATTAAATGGGGGCTCTAGCTATTTTTGGGTAAGATCCATGAAGGGCTAAACGTCCCGATGTCGGTTCGGAGGTAATATCGACGCCAACGACCCGGGTTAAGTATTTTTTTATTAGTTTGTTGTTTCTTTCTCTCGTTAGGAATTGATTGTGTTATCCTGCTTTAACTGATTTGGGTTTTGTATATGGATAATCGAATTTTTGTTATTATTCGGTTATTTGTGTAGGAACCTATTGGGTATTGTGGATTGATGATTTTAATGCGTTCATTAAATTGTCAATTTCAAACCTATTGCTAGAATTTCAATTTAATCCGTAATTGTTATGTTGAAATTCATTTGTAGCGACTAATGATTCGTAATCATTAGGGATAACATGACCTAGGTTAAATGATCCGAGCTTATGTGGTTGTTGCCTTGATTAATCGGTTTTCTTAATTCGTAATGCTATTGCCTAATTAAATCTAGAGATCGTATCCTAGGTTGTTAGGTGGTTAGGTTTAATTAACGATCGTATCTTGATTAAACACAATCTAAGGGAAAACTCGGGTTAATTTTTAACCCACGATTAATAATTTCTAGGAGAGGTTAAAGAACAACAAATTAATAAAATGTGCTTAATCAGGGTGTAGGCTGAGATTGAACCGAAGAACCGGGTCCCTACCAAATTCCCCATTTTTATCACTTTTGCATGTTTTCTTTAATTTTTTTTATTAGTTAGTTTTATTTTAATTTCTTCTTCTAAAAATCCAAAACCCCCTTTAAGTGTAAACACCAATTAATTTCTTTTCATAAACTTTACACACACTCTCTGTGGGATCGACCTAGACTTGCCACTGCTACAGTAGTAGTCTAGTTATTTTAATTTTGATTAGCGTTACGACGCGCGGTCAATTAGTTAAGGCATCCTACCAATGAAGGTCATCCCTAATTGATCAAAGAAAGGCTTAGAAACATGTAGACATATCATTCAAGAGAAGTGATTACAGTGAACTATTGGAGTTAGAAGGAAAACACCCTTAAAGAGGACCTCGGATGAAGGATGAGACAAGATATTCCTTAAGTTCTATAAAAGCAACAATATCAAGGAATTACTACAAACGAAGGAAGTCATACGGACTATCTGATAAACGAGGGAGTAAGGAATTTGAACTTAGGAACTTCTAGAAAACTAACCCTCTTAAGAAAAGTAACTCCCTAACAAATAACTACCTAACATTATAAAGTACTTGTGATGTTAATACTTGTAATACCATTGATGAGATGACATTATAAAGTTCATCTCAAAACTGAATGAGATGTCAACTTGGTGAAATTTGTAATAACATTGATGAGATGCCTACTTGAGTCCATAGATGGATTTCTTTAGTTTGCAAACCATTTGCTTTGCATCTCCTGACACAAAGTTTCTGGCTATACCATATAAATCATCTGATCAATGTCTTCATTAAGAAACGTCGTCTTAACATCCATCAATGTCTTAACTTGCAACCTAAGAAAGAACTTTAACTCACCCATCATACTCATTTCAAACTCATTTTTTATCAGACTCTCAAAACTCATACATAACTTCTTTGAAGTAGCACCAAATATAATATCATCAACATAAATTTGTACTAAGATAAACTCATTCTCATAATTCTTTATGAAAAGCGTCTTATCAACTTGACCTCTAGTAAACCCACTCTCCAAGAGAAAATTACTTAGACGATCATACCATGCTCTAGGAGCTTGCTTCAGGCCGTATAAAGCTTTATGAAGTCTATAGACATGATCTGGATTCTTAACATCCTCAAAGCCAGGAGATTGCTTCACATACACCTCTTCGTCTATAAAACCATTTAGAAAAGCACTCTTCACATCCATATGAAAAAGCTTTATATCATGGAAAACAACATATGCCAACAATATCCTAATAGCTTCAATTCTTGCTACTGGAGCATATGTCTCATTGTAGTCTATCCCTTCTTGCTAATTATAGCCTTGAGCTACTAATCTAGCTTTATTCCGACTTACTCTACCTGATTCGTCTAACTTATTCTTAAAAACCCATCTGGTTCCTATAATGGATTTCTTCGAAGGTTTTGGAACTAAGGATCAAACATTATTCCTAGTAAACTGATTTAGCTCCTCTTGAATGGCTAAAACCCAATCTTTGTCCTGAAGGGCTTCCTCAATCTTTTTAGGCTCTATTTCAGAGATGAAAGTCACATTAGCTTCTCTTCTGAATTTGAACCTTTTCCTAACTCCTTCTGAGGTCTCTCCGATAATTAGCTCTTCTGGATGAGAACTCCTATATTTCCAATCTCTTCTTAATCTTATAGTTTCTGGAATATCCTCAACCTTATCTACTTGAGTTCCTGATGATGGAGTTTCTGTTGTTTCATCTAAGTTCTTTGAAGGACCTTCACTCTCCATGTCATCTTCCTTATGGGGTTGGGAACGATCATCAAATTTGACATGGATGGTTTCCTCAACTGTCTTTAAGATAGGGTTATATACCTAAAAGGCCTTAGATGATGATGAGTAGCCTAGAAAAATTCTTGAATAGGTCTTTGAATCGAACTTATGTAACAATTCCTTTGTATTCAGAATAGAGCACTTGCAACCGAATGGATGAAAGTAAGATATGTTTGGTCTCCTTCCATTCCATAACTCATAGGGAGTCTTTTTCAACAGTGGTTGCAACAGTATTCTGTTATGAATATAACACGTTGCATTCACAGCTTCTGCCCAGAAGTACTTAGGAAGATTCATCTCACACAACATAGTCCTTGCCATCTCTTGAATCGTCCTGTTCTTCCTTTCAATAACTCCATTCTGTTGAGGAGTCCTAGGAGCAGAGAAATTATGGGAAATTCCATTCTCCTCACAGAATAATCTAAACTTCTCGTTCTCAAATTCTCCACCATGATCACTCCTGAGACTGGCTATAGGTACTCCTTTTTCAATTTGTAACTTTCTGGAAAGGGTCCTAAAACACTTAAAGGATTCATCTTTGTGTGACAAAAATAATATCCAACAAAATCTAGTAAAGTCATCAACAATAACAAGTCCATATTTCTTTCCACCAAGATTTATTGTACTTGTTGGACCAAATAAATCCATATGTAACAACTCTAAAGGTCTAGAAGATGTTACAACATTTTTTTGAAGAAAACGATGTTTTAACTTGTTTTCCTTTCAAACAACTTTCACAGAAAAATTCTTTGTCAAAACTCATTTTTGGTAAACCTCTTACTAAATCAAATTTTGCTAACTTTGAAATGTGTTTAAAAGAGACATGACCTAGCTTTTTATGCCAGATTTGAAGTAAATCACACGTTAATATATTAAGTAATAATATGACCAAGATACACAAGAAGGGGGGGTTGAATTGTGATAAACTTTTCTTTAATCCCTTCAATAACAATTGCTTTGTTCTTTCAGAAAACTTATCGTAAATCAATTCTTAACTAGTTTGAAAACTTTGTTAATAAAGAAAACTACGATTTAAGAAAAGTAAGAGTTAGAGAGAAACACAACAATTTTATCTGGTTCACCCCAAACCGTGGGCTACGTCCGATCCTCGATATTCTTCGAGATTTTCACTATCTCCAAACTGATTACAAGTATTCTTTAGATCGAGCCTCTTCAGTCTCTTAACAAAGAAGTATTCTTTTACTCTTAGCCTCTTCAGTTATCTCAGAAGACTTTTTCAAAATGAAAAGCGATAAAGAGCTTTTACAAAAGAGTTGCTCTTCTCAATATACACTCGAAAATAGTTCGCAATTTTTCTCGAGAGGCAGATATTGAATACACAGAGTTTCATTCACTTTTTCCAAAAGTTATTTCTTCTTCAATCTCGACTCTTATTTATAGTGAACTTCAACTGTTTCTTGACTATCTCGCTTCTTGAATCTTTAAAGAGCGGTTATTCAGGTTTAGCTCATGAACCGTCTTAAAGCGATGTTTCTTTCTTCCGTCTTATTTTCGTATCGCTCGCTTTTGTCTTCGTAAAGCTTCCGCCCGCTTTTTGTATCGCCCGCTTTTCTTCCATCTGTTTTTCTTCCGCTCGCTTTTGTCTTCGTAAAGCTTCAAATGCGCTTTTGTATCGCCCGCTTTTCTTCCGTCTATTTTTCTTTAAATGCCTTTTGTATCGCCTCTTTTCCTTCCGCCTGCATTTTTCTTTAAATGCTTTTTGTCTTCGTAAAGCCTTCTCGCCTTTTGTATAAATCGCTTTTCTTAGTCTCATTTTTCTTTAAATGCTTTTCCTTCCGTCTGCTTTTTCTTTAAATGCCTTTTGTATCTTCGCTTTTCCTTCCGTCGCTTTTTTTTCAGATATTTCACTTTGTTTATTATCAAAATTATTTAATACGTGAAGTCCGGTTTGACTTAACATTCTCCCCTTTTGATAATAACAAATACTTGTGAATTTAGAGAAATATGAAAAGTATCATATACTTATGAATTATCTGAAGCATTGAGATAAAAATTATCTTCATCCTTCCAAATTGATTTCTTCCTACTCCCTTCTCTCTTCCTTCTCCCTTCTCCCTTATTTGTTATTGATCAAAAATTATTTTCCAATCTGCTTCACCAACTTTTTCAGATCTTCTTAATCTTCTTCATATCTTTATCAAGCTTTTGAACATGCTTCTTTAGAGTTGATGATTCATCTGCAATGAGGGTCTTGTCTTAACAACTTGCTTTTCAACGATAGCCACCGTTGTTGTATAGGCTTCCTTGTTAAAGACATTTGGTTCAATGATTTGCGAAGAGGAGGAGGAACAAATACTGACTTGTTCATTGATATCAAGATCATAGGAATCTCTTATTCGTTGATAAGTGCGCCCAAACCATGGCATAGCTTCAGAATTGAAGTGATCTCCACAGAGGTCGATTTCGCAGAATGTTACGTATTATAGTAAAACAACATTACGAGTTGCCAATCGAATGTAACAATCTTGACCCATTCTGATATTGCCTCCCTGTGGATCATCTGCTGTGGCCTTAGTTAGACTTGGTCCTGTATCTTGATACACGCAGATGGACTTACCACTCCTTTTCTCCTTACATGCTTCATCAATCAATTTTACTGCCTCTTCAATCTGATCGAAGACATGTCATCCAATCTTGGCTCAGTTGAACTTTCGACTTTAGCTTCTCATAATTGAGTTCAACAAAATTTGGTGGTTCAAGATCGGTACCACCTTGATTATTGTATCGCTTCAAGATAGGATAAGAAGTGATCGCTCTTCAAATGGCTCGTGGATATGGTTCTCTCCCAACTCTCTTGCTTGATCATAGAAATTTTTGTAACCCCTATCCAACAAATGAGAAATGCCATTATCATATTCTATGATTTGAAGAATGCTTTGACAAATCTCTTGGGTTTGTCTCGATGATGTTGACTTGGTCTTCTTCTCCTCTCTTACAACCAATCTATGTTCCCATCTTTCTCTTTGAAAAGTTAAATACTTGGATGGAACATTAGTCATCACACTTACAACTTTTGAAGTAGCCTTCGTCCCCAAAACATGTGTAGCAACTTGTTTATGGACAAGTGTGGACTGAAAAGTAGTAGGAACTATTTCTTCAAAATTGGATTATTAAGAATTTTGTGAGAATCCTTAATATTACCCTTAATACTTCAAAATCGCTCGATGGCAGCTTCCATATTAACTTTAAGATCATCAAAGACTAACAAAGACACGCAGCAGATTTTTAGAAATGTCAACAACGATTTCTTCTAGCCTTGTCTTCTTAGCCTTTGCCTCTGTTGTTGGATTTTCTTCTTTTCTTGCACTCATTTTCTTTAACCTTGGTGACCTCTTGGATTGAACTTTCTTCTTCTCGTGTTCTTCTACTTTCCTTTTTCCTTCATTTCCTTGAGATTGAGTTTCAAACTTTTCAAGGATTGATGATGATGATTTTGTACCTTTTGATCTCGTCGTTCATAATGCTTTGGTTTGCTTGAATCTCTGGAAGGATGGCTTCTTTTCTCGTCAGACAGATTTCCTTTGTGGGTGACGTTCTTGCTTGCTTATGAATGTCACTCACCAAAGGTTCCCTTCCGCTTTAAGTCACCGATTCAAAAATCGAGCAGATCTTGACTTCGACTCACGAGAGTGTGATCTTCTCTCCTTCATAGAGGATTTCTTGGTTTAGGCTCCCCTCGGTTGTTGCTTTCCTTGATTCTTCGCTCCTGTTTGTCGAAAATCTCGGACCCATTTTGGCAATCGATGTAGAATCTATATAACTTCTTACAGATACCTTACATCGACTCCCAACCCAATCGATTCTCGATTCTTTAAACATCCTTGTCAACAACATCCCATACGGGAGAGTGTTTGTATCCTTTATTGATTTAACCATATATTGATAAATCAAAAATGGTAAATCTATTGGTTGGTGATTCAGGAGATGAAGGATACATTGTTCATCCAAAGTAGTGACTTGATGTCTTGAACCTATCCTAGGTAACACACAGTCACACAAAACAGCAAACAAAACCCTTGCCTTTGGTACAAGCCAAGAGGCTCTTCTTTCGGTTGGGTTGTTCTGACCATAAAGTTGACGAGTAACTTCATCTTCGTTCAACTTCAGCTTAGTCATCCATTTCACCATGTTAGTAGGTTGAACTCCACTACTCGGACATTCAGTGACTCTTTCCAGTAACTCCTTGGTTACTATAACAGGGAGTGTTTCTACATACGATACGATTGTATTATCCACGGTTTTAGTATGTTTCCAGAACTCATAAACTTCTTTGAGATAAACTTGCTCTTGTATTTGAAAGAAGTTTCTCCATCCTGCCGCTATTATCTCCGGCTCTATATCCATTTGTTCCCTTCTTAGATCTTCAAAGTTTACCAATCTTCCCCAGTTTGCTCCTGGATCAACTCGCAAAATGGGCTTGACATTCATCTTGTTGATTACGGTGAATAGGAACTCGCTTGAAGAATTTTTGGAGAGATTTGGAGAACTAGCAATTTCGAATTTGTTAGAGATCCCAAACGTCGGTTTAGGGATTTTATAGCAAATTCTAGAACGATTGTACTCCTCGATGATCGATGACCTTTTTCCTCTAAAATTTTTCTTTGTGAAAGAAGTTTTAAGTCCGAAACCGTCAACGCCGTTTAACTCCTTTGTTTCATTGTCTTTCTTTTGAAAAATCGATGATCAATCTGTTAACTCTGCCGATCTTTCTCGTCTTTGTCTTTAAAAATCGATGAATGATCCGTTAACTCCTCCGTCTATCTGTTTCTTCTTTGCGAAAAAACCGGATGATTGGTCCGTTAACTCCTCCGCTCTATCTGTTTCTTCTTTCGAAAAACCGGATGATTGGTCCGTTAACATCACCATATTGAGGTTGCGTCGATTTCTTTAAGCGATCTTCACTTAGTGGTTTTGTGAAGATATATCGCCCACCGAAATTTTGTTTCCATTAATTGTAGGTCGACAACTTTCTTGAGCGTAATCTCTCAAGAAATGATGTCTAACTTCAATGTGCTTCACCTTGAATGTTGAATTGGATTCTTTGACAAGTCGATGGTATTTGGTGTTGTCGCGAGATATTGGAATCTCTTCCTCTTGTATTGAGTAGTCCTCCAATTGATACTTGATCCACGATAATTGTGAACAACAACTTCGGCGGATATATATTAAACCTGCGGTTGATAATGCAATCGAGCTTTGTCTCTTGCTTGACCATGACACGTGTTTGGTCCAAGGTAGTGACAACCACCACTCGTGCTCTTCCTTTCAATCCTATCACCGCATAGTCTGCATCGCAATATCCATTCAACCTGAAATCTTTACCTTTCTCATACATTAAGCAAAGATCGGTAGTACTGCGAGATATCTCAAAATTAGTTTTACTATGTAATGAGATTCTCTAGATCGGCTGAAACCTTGCACACAAGCATACTTGAATAGAATGTCGGTCTACTTGCAGAAGATAAAGCAAAGAACCAATCATCCTCTAATAGGGTTTGATCCACCTTCTTACCACTTTCGTCTTTCGACAACAAGTTTGAAGGATGCATCGGTGTAGACATACTTTTAACATCGCACATATCAAATTTAGACAACAATTCTTTGACATATTTTTGTTGATGGATAAAATCTTATCCTTAGTTTGCTTTACTTGCAATCCAAGAAAGAATTTTAACTCACCCATCATGCTCATCTCAAATTCATTTTTCATCATATTTTCAAAGCTTATGCATAACTTTTTGAGGTGGCACCAAAATAATATCATCAACATAGATTTGCACAATAATAAAATCATTATACAAGTTCTTCCTAAAAAGAGTTTTGTCAATTTTACCTCTAGTAAATCCATTTTCAATAAGAAATGAGCTCAGACGATCATACCATGCTCTAGGAGCCTGTTTTAGTCCATATAAGGCTTTATGAAGTCTGTAGACATGATCTGGATACTTTATATCCTCAAATCCAGGAGGTTGCTTGACATAGACTTCTTCATCTATAAAGCCATTCGAAATGCACTTTTACATCCATCTGAAAAAGCTTTATGTCATGGCAAACAAAGATATGCAAGCAGTATCCTTATTGCTTCAAGTCTTGCTACTGGAGCATATGTCTCATTATAGTCTATTCCTTCCTGCTGATTATAGTCTTGTGCTACTAATCTTGCCTTGTTGCGACTTACTTTTCTTGATTCGTCTAGCTTATTCTTTAATATCCATCTAGTACCAATAATGGATTTCTTTTCAGGTTTAGGAACTAAGGACGGACTTTATTCCTCTTGAATTGATTCAACTCCTCTTGCATAGCTAATATCCATGCTTCATCTTTTAGAGCTTCATCAATCTTTTAGGTTCTTCTTCGATATAAATGCCACGTTGGCTTCTCTTTTGAACTTGGACCTTGTTCTTACACCTTCCGAGGTTTCTCAGATAATTGACTCTTTAGGATGAGAGCTTTTGTATCTCAATCTTTCTTTAACTCAAAATTCTTAGAGATATCTGTCTTTTCATCATGAAGTGTTCTGATGAAGATACTTCCTTACAACTGCGTCAAAGGCACCGTAATAAAGATCATCATCTTGATTCCTCTTCCTTATTGGGTTGAGAGCTATCATCGAACTTAATGTGAATAGTTTCTTCAAGATCTTTGAGGTGAGGTTGAAGACTCTAAATGCCTTTGAAGTGAGAGAATAGCCTAGAAAAATTCCTAAAAGTGTCTTCGCATCAAATTTGTCCAGAGCTTCCTTTGTGTTCGTAAAAGTGCACTTGCAAATAAAAGGATGGAAATAAGAAATGTTTGGTCTCCTTCCATTCCACAACTCATAGGAGTTTTCTTGACATTGGTCACAAGAAGACTCTATTCTCGAATGTAGCATCTTTGTATTGATGACTTCCGCCTGAAGTATTTAGGAAGATTCATCTCGCATGACATTGTTCTTGCCATCTTTTGAATCATCCTATTCTTCCTCTCAACAACTCCATTCTCATTGTGGAGTCCTTGGGGCGAGAAGTTATGAAAAATTCCTTTTTCTTCGCAGAATACTCTGAACTTCTCATTTTCAAATTCTCCTCCATGATCACTCCTTATGCTTGCTATAGACATTCCTCTTTCATTTTGTAATCTCATGGAAAGGTTTCTAAAACACTTGAAAGACTCATCTTTATGTGATAGAAAAGTATCCAACAAAACCTTGTAAAATCATCAACAATCACAAGTCCATACTTCTTTCCACCAAGACTTATTGTTCTTGTTGGACCAAATAAGTCCATATGTAACAATTCAAGTGGTCTAGAAGAAGTTATGAAATGTTTTGAAGAGAAAGAGGTTTTAACTTGTTTCCTTTCGACAACTTTCACAAAAGAAATCTTTGTCAAAAGCAATTTGTGGCAAACCTTTTACCAAATCATGTTTCAAAAGTTTTGAAATATGTTTAAAACTGACATGACCTAGTTTTTTATGCCAGATCAGTCTTTCATCTTGATAGATAAAAACATGAAATATTTTGAGACTGAAAAACGTCTAAATCAATTTTATAAAGATTGTTTCGTCTTTTGGCTGAAAAGAAGATGGAACCATCTTTGTTTCTGACTTCACAAAATTTTTGATTAAAAGAAACTTCAAAACTAGAATCACATAATTGACTAATACTTATCAAGATATGCTTTAAACCATCAACTAGTAAGACGTTATTAATGCATGCATGAGAATTCTTACCAATCTTACCAAACCCGATTATCTTTCCTTGTTGGTTGTCTCCAAAAGTTCTTGATCCTCCTTTCTTGTCTTGAAGATCTAGGAACATAGACTTGTTTCCGTCGTGACGCGAGAGCATCCGCCTATATACCAATGGTGCTTGCTGGTTCTTCCAACGAAGGATTTCTGTGGGAGATATTATTTTATTTTTAGGTACCCAGATTCTCTTGGGTCCTTTAGGGTTAGTACGATGTAATGAATGATAATGATGTGTAGAATGATAATGTTGATGACCTTTCTGAAAATCTGATTGATATCTTTTCTTATTTTTTTAAGCAACTGATTTTACTACGTAATACTGGGGCTTATTTTTAGTAAACCCTAATCCAGTTTTATCCTTCGGATGTCTATATTCTCCTATTATTTCATTCATCCTTTTTGTACTATCTGTAAATTTAGCTAGATCAATTGAGAGATTATTAATTCTCAGTTTCAATTGATTAATCTCTTCAGATCTATCTACAACTTTGTTGTTATTCAATTCCTCAACTTGCTTTCTCAAACTTATATTCTCACTCTATCTCATGAGTATGTTTGAGGTTTTCTACATATTTCTTCTTCAACGACTTGTCTTTGTTTGAATAGCATGAGAATCCTCTAACAATTACGAATATGCATCTTGTATATCATTATAGTGGAAGTTACCTCCTCATCACTTTCTTCTTGATTACGGACATATGTTAGCATGTTACGACGCTTGTGAACTTGTATCCGATTACGATGAATCCAGATCTTCCCACGTTGCCATTATGCTTTTCTTGTTATCTCTACTCCTTACGGGTTGTCTTTTCAACATTGGACACTCGGACTTGTAATGTCCCGCTTCTTGCATTCATAACGGTAATGGATGCTTTATCGACTTTTCATCGTCTTTGCTGCTGTTCCTTCTAAATGTTGAATTTCCTTTGGACTTCTTTTCCACATTCTTCTTATCTTTCTTGAAATGAAAGATAGCTCATCGTCTTCATCACTTGATTGATTCGACTTCTTGGAATCATCATCCTTGCTTCTTCAATCTTTAACGCCTTTGATGTATTTCTTTTGTTTTCTTCTTACGATTTTGTGATTCTTTTGACTTGCTTTGAGCGCTATGGACTTCTCCTTTTGGGCTTATCTTCGCATCAAGCTCAACTTCGTGTATCTTCAACGATCCAAGCAATTCATCAAGCTTGAGACGCTTAGGTCTTTGGCTTCTTGACAAGAAGCTACTTTGGGTCTCCATCTTTGGAGACTCCTCAAAATCTTTGAACATGGTCTTGGTGTTATACGTTCTTCCAAGAGCTTTTAGCCCATTAACAATTGTTTGGAATCTTCCAAACATTTGATCAATGGTCTCTTCTTCTTTCATCTTGAATAACTCGTCTTGATGCACCAAAATACTTATCTTGGACTCCTTCACTTGATTTGTTCCTTCATGTGCAATTGATAATGCATCCCACATTTCTTTGGCGAGATCGCATCCATGCACTTTGTCATACTCGCTTCGCTTCAATGCACAACTCAAGAAAAATTTCGCTTTGGAGTTTAGTTGAAATCTTGCTTTACGCTTTCGGTGTCCATCTTTCTCGTGGAATTGGATTTTATCATCATCTTGGTGTGTAAGGTCCATTCTCGATGATGTCCCAAAGGTCAATGTGAGTAGACTCGATAAACAATCTCATCCGATCCTTCCAATAGTGGTAGTCTTCACCATTGAATCTTTGGAGGTCTAGTGACCGAGGCTCTTACGCAATATCGTGTGTGATTCCACCATTTTCTTTAGTTCACACTTTATTAGAGTGATTCTTGAACACCTCGCTCGATACCAATTGAAGTAAATCACACGTTAATATATTGAGTAATAATATGACCAAGATACACAAGAAGGGGGTTGAATTGTGATAAACTTTTCTTTAATCCCTTGATAACAATTGCTTTGTTCTTTCGGAAAACTTATCGTAAATCAATTCTTAACTAGTTTGAAAACTTTGTTAATAAAGAAAACTACGATTTAAGAAAAGTAAGAGTTAGAGAGAAACACGGCAATTTTATCCTGGTTCACCCCAAACCGTGGGCTACGTCCGATCCTCGATATTCTTCCGAGATTTTCACTATCTCCAAACGATTACAAGTATTCTTTAGATCGAGCCTCTTGAGTCTCTTAACGACAAGTATTCTTTTACTCTTAGCCTCTTCAGTTATATCAGAAGCACTTTTTCAAAATGAAAAAGCGATAAAGAGCTTTTACAAAGAGTTGCTCTTCTCAATATACACTCGAAAATAGTTCGCAATTTTTCTCGAGATAGCGGATATTGAATACACAGAGTTTCATTCACTTTTCCAAAAGTTATTTCTTCTTCAATCTCGACTCTTATTTATAGTCGAAACTTCAACTGTTTTTGACTATCTCGCTTCTTGAATCTTTAAAAGCGGTTATTCAGGTTTAGCTCATGAACCGTCTTAAACTGATGTTTCTTTCTTCCGTCTTATTTTCGTATCGCTCGCTTTTTGTCTTCGTAAAGCTTAAATACGCTTTTGTATCGCCCGCTTTTCTTCCGTCATTTTTCTTTAAATGCCTTTTGTCTTCGTAAAGCTTAAATGCCCTTTTGTATCGCCCGCTTTTCTTTAAATACATTTTTCTTTTATGCGCTTTTGTATCGCCCTTTTCCTTCCGTCTGCTTTTTCTTTAAATCGCTTTTGTCTTCGTAAAGCTTTAGCCCACCTTTTCTTCCGTCTGCTTTTTTTTAAATGCCTTTTTGTATCGCCCTTTTCCTTCCGCCATTTTTCTTTAAATGCCTTTTGTATCTTACTCTTTTCCTTCCGCTCGCTTTTCTTTCGTATATTTCTCTTTGTTTATTATCAAAATTATTTAATACGTGAAGTCTGGTTTGACTTAACAAGATTAGTCTTTCTTCTTCAGAAGATAGAAAACATGAAACATTTTAGTCTTGAAAATCTTCTAAGTCAATTTTATAAAGATTTTTTCTTCTCTTGGCAGAAAAGAATATAGATCCATCTTTGTTTCTGACTTCACAAAGATTTTGATTGAACGTTACTAAGAAACCAGAATCACACAATTGACTTATACTAATCAAATTGTGCTTCAGACCATCAACAAGCAGTATATTATCTATGCATGCAAAGGATTCTTTACCTATCTTGAAGTGAATCACACGTTAATACAGCACTTAAAAACACAATAGAATGCACGAGAAGGGGGGTTGAATTGTGTATTCCTTTTTGAATATCTTTTAGAATTACTTGTTAGAATTAAGATTCTTTACGTAATTCTTATTAATCTGATTGATCAAACTTTTCAATGCTAAGTATATGAATAGTAAATAAAGATCAACTTTGAAACTAAAAGTGAGATAGAGTGAGAGTAGTAGACACGCAGATTTATCTGGTTCACCCCAAACCGTGGGCTACGTCTAGTCCTCGAGTTTTTACGAGATTTCACTATCTCTTCAAGCGTTATGATATTCTTTCACGAGCCTCTTGGTCTCTACAAACAAGATTCTTTCACACTTAGCCTCTGCAGCTATCTGTATAACTTTTCTTTTCAGAAAATATTTGAACACTCTGTTATGTAGGATAGCGTTAAGCTAATTCGCACTTAATCGCTTTTTCGCTTTGTGTTATTTTTCTCAAAGCAAAGAAGCTCTTTAGTTTTCGACTTGACTTATATTTATAGCCTTCGTCTCTAAGCGCTTCTTGATTCTTGAATCTTGAATCTTTAAAAAGCAGTTAATCGGTTGAGTTACAGAACAACTCGAATCGACTCTTGGGTCATTTCTTTTCTGCGTCTGCGTCTGCGTCTGCGTCTGCGTCTGCGTCTTTTATTGTCTTGTGTCATCTCAAGGCTGTGTTGACTTTTTACTTTCACAAACTTCGCCGTGTTTTGATTTGTGCGTAATGCGCTCATGTCGACTTTTTCAACTTAGTCTGTGTCAACTTTCAGATACGCCATCTTCGTCATCTCCAAATTCATCTCCAAATTAATGCTCATCGTCGTCAGGATTGTTTTGTTTTTCTTGTATTTGATCTCACTATGTTTGTTATACATCAAAATCATTTTTATGTAAAGTCATTTGACTTAACAATCTCCCCTTTTGAATATAACAAATTACATACAAGAAAAGAAAACAAAATAAAACAACAAAACTTATCTTCTTCATGTCTAAATCATTGTGGTCACACCTTCTTCATCGAACATCTTCTCCTCTTCGATTATTTTCTTCTTTTCCCGCTCTCCCCTATTTGTTATAATAAAAATGATTATCGATTCGGTTCTTGGCGATTCGCTATCATCTTCTTTAGATCATTCACCGTCTCCTTCATGTCATTGAGTTCTGGCGTAATCATCGACTTCATCGACGAAGAGGCTTGATGCGCTTCATTGACGGAGGAGCGAAAGGAATTGTAGTAGTATAGGCATCGAGGATGGAGTGTAGTCTTCATTAATCTCAAAAGTCGGTGGGCGAATGAATGTTGCGACTTCGGGAAGATTTAGATCAAAAGGCTGGCGGCATCAACAATTGTCTTCCTTGCGAGGATAGGGCATGTTCTTCGATATAAAGTGTATTAGACAAAGGGCTAATCTGAAGAACTGTCTGAACAAGGAACTTCGATAAATGTTCTGTTTTATACTTCCCCCTCTTGGACAGTCTTCCGCACGATTTGTATGGCTGCGCAGCTCGCTTGATTCAGGTCTTGTGCGTGAATGCATGCTTCATCAATTTTCCGCACTTCTTACGCAATCGATTCATGATGATCATCATCAACATTATCTTGTGAAATAATTTTGACTTTCCTTTGTAAAATCTTTTGGACACCTTGGTTGAATATCTGGAATAACCTTTATCTCTGTGTTCTCGTGATTGGGAACATAGTACACGGCGAGGGGACGTCTTGAGGATATGGCAAATGATCGATAAGCCTCAAGGTATCGTAAAAGACTTCTCTTTTCATTTAGTAAGCGCCACGTGATACCATTAATCAACATAGGTTGCACGAGCTACTATTTTCTTCTTTGGTTCAACACCGATTATAATAGCATTGCTCGATTGGTAATAACTTCTACCAATTTGATTTCCAACCTATATTTCCTCAAGAACTTCGGTAGTTATATACCTTCGACTTGGTTCATCATCACCAAATCTGTGATCTGCAGATTACTTCGGTTGTGTTCCTTAGAAGTCTCTGAGGCAACCGCCATTCTTCCGCTGGTTCCTCCTTTATAATGCCAGTGTCTCATGAACCGTGCTTTCATCCACTGGTTCTTCTTGTTGAGCACTAGGAATTTCTCGAGGCTGCATAATGCTCGGTTTCGTTTCAACTTGAACAAGATGTTAGTCTCTTTTGTAGACTAACGTCCTCGATGAGTTGAGATGTTCTTCTTTTGACTAACCTTCTTAGTCTTTTCTCTCGCTTGATTAGTTTTGCTGATTTCTTCACAGAAATTTTCCTTTAACAGATGTTGCTTTTCTCTTCCTCTCGGTCTCTTTAGATCTTACGCCGTATCCTCTTCCGAATAGAGACTAAGGATCTTGTGGCTTTGGCTGCACAAGATTTAGAAGTTTCTTCTCGCCTTTGTTCTCTGGCAATCTTCTCTTCCTGTTGCCTCGAGTCCCGATTCTTGGAGATCTCTTGGCTTTCTTCACAACTTCGCCAAGAGACTTTCTCCTTGTCTCTTTGGCGTGCTTTGCTTTGCCCTCCGAGATTGACTTTTGCGACAAGAGGACTCGTCATTTTCATGAGAGGTCTCCTAGCACTCTCCTTAATTCAAGAGAGGCGATTTGATACTACTGAGCGATTGAGAACTTGAGGCAGAGTCTTCTTCAATATCGCTCCCCTCGGTTCTTGGTTTCTTTAAAGAACCGACGTGATCTTTGTCTCATCGATTCAGACCCATTCGCGAATAGTATGAGCATCAATCTTGCTCTTTCTATGGAGCAGTTCGTCTTATACCTTAGTGCAGCGAATCTTTGGATTCCATAAAGATCCTCGTCAAAATCATACCATAAGGATAACTGGAAGTTTCCTTTAACCCTTAACCATATAGTGAAAGATTAAGAAGGGTAGATCTATAGGATTTCGATTGAGAAGAAAGAACAGACATTGTTCATCTAAAGTAGTCACCAAATGCCTTGAACCAACTCTAGGAAGAATGCAATTGAATAGGATTGCATGCAGAACCCTAGCCTTTGGAATCAGATTTGATGTCTTCCTTTCTCTTAAATCATTTGTGCCATAGAGCTGCCTCTTGACATCTTCTTCTTTCATTCCAACTGAGGAAATCCATCTGGCCTTGGTAGACAGTTTTTCACCAACGGATGGGCAATCAGTTACTTTCCTTATCAAATCCTTTGTGACAATAACTGATATTCTATCCACAGAGGATACAATAGTGTCTTCTATCAGACGAGCGTTCTTCTAGAACTCATATACCTCATTTATATAGACAGGTTCTTGTATCTGAAAGAAGTTCTTCCAGCCAGCTTTTATAATCTCAGGTTCTACATCCATGCCGTCACCCCTTAGTGATTCAAAGTTCACAAGTCTTCCATAAATCATTGCTACTTCCATTGTATAGAGCTTAAAGATTATCTTGGAAAGCTTTTGAGTGAGAAGATTTTGAGAGAATTGGTAAAGTAGAAATGAACCGTCAGAGATGATGAAAAGACTGCTATAATATCATCTTGATCCGCTTATAGGGTTATGGGTGATGGGTTCTCGAATCATTAAGAACCTCGAGTTTATCGATATTTCCTCCAAAATCTTCCTTGTGAGAAAAGTTACCATTTGTAACTCCTTGTGTATAACGCCGTTAGTTTCTCACGTTATTTTAGCCTAACTGCTCATTTAGCATCACCATATTGAGATTGCGTCTTATCTTACGGCGTTCTTCACTCGGTGGTTTAGTGAAGATGTCCCCATTGAAGCTCTATTTCAAGCGAACTTTAGAAGCACCACCTTTCTCTCGAACGTAGTCTCTCGTGAAATGATGTCGACTTCTATATGCTTTACTCGGAATTTGAATCGGATTCTTTGCAGGTTTATTGCCTTTGGTGTTGTCGCAATAAATTGGAATCTCCTTCTCCTTAATCGAATAGTCTTTGGTCGATACTTGATCCATTGTGGTCTGTGAGCAAGAACTGCGGCAGACATGTATTCGCTTGGCAGATTGATAGAACAATTGAGCTTTGTCTCTTGCTTGACCGTAAGACTAGATTTATTCCAAGAAAGTGACATCCTCCACTTGTGCTCTTTCTTTCGATTCTATCTCGGCATAGTCCGCATCACAAGATCCGATTAACTCAAATCTTTACCTTTCTCAAACATTAAGCAAAGATCGGTAGTACTGCGAGATATCTCAAAATTCTTTTAACAAAGAAGAAATGAGACTCTCTAGGATCGGCTTGAAATCTTGCACACAAGCATACACCGAGCAGAATATCGGGTCTACTAGACAGATACAATAAAGAACCGATCATCCTCTATATAGGGTTTGATCCACCTTCTTACCAAGTTCGTCTTTCGACAAAAGGTTTGAAGGATGCATCGGAGTTGCCATTGACGTCACATTATTCATGTTAAACTTATTCAGCAACTCTTTCACATACTTCTGTTGATCAATGAAGATCTTCTCTTTGGTCTGCTTAACTTGCAACCCAAGAAAGAACTTTAATTCACCCATCATACTCATTTCAAATTCTCTTTTCATTAGTCTCTCAAACTTTAAACACAACTCTTTTGTAGTAGCACCAAAGATAATATCATCAACGAGATCCGTACTAAGATAAAATCATTCGAAAACTCTTTCTAAAGAGCGTCTTATCAACTTGACCTCTGCTAAAACCATTTTCTATTAAGAAGGTACTCAGACGATCATACCAAGCTCTAGAGGCTTGCTTTAGGCCGTATAAGGCTTTGTGAAGTCTATAGACATAATCTGGATTTTTAACATCTTCAAAGCCAGGAGGTTGTTTCACATAGACTTCTTCGTCTATAAAGCCATTCAGAAATGCACTCTTAACATCCATCTAGAACAACTTTATATCGTGACAGATTGCATATGCCAACAAAATCCTTATAGCTTCAAGTCTCGCTACTGGAGCATATGTTTCGTTGTAGTCTATTTCTTCTTGCTGATTGTAACCTTGTGCTACTAATTTTGCCTTGTTACAACTCACTCTTCCTGATTCGTCTAACTTATTCTTGAAAACCCATCTTGTTCCTATAATGGATTTCTTAGAGGTTTTGGAACCAAGGACAGACGTTATTCCTTGTGAATTGGTTCAGCTCTTCTTGCATGGCTAACACCCAAGCTTCGTCCTCAAGAGCTTCCTCAACCTTCTTAGGTTCTACTTCGTAGATAAAAGCTACATTAGTTTCTCGTCTGAATCTGGACCTTGTCCTAACTCCTTCTGAGGTCTCACCGATAATTAACTCTTCTGGATGAGAACTTTTATACTTCCAATCTCGCCTTAGTTCTATAGTTTGGA
Organism: Erythroxylum novogranatense; assembly: GCA_029891385.1. Classification (NCBI taxonomy): domain Eukaryota; kingdom Viridiplantae; phylum Streptophyta; class Magnoliopsida; order Malpighiales; family Erythroxylaceae; genus Erythroxylum; species Erythroxylum novogranatense. The sequence goes on along the minus strand of CM057227.1, from coordinate 86,004,696 downwards.
ATATCTTCAATCTTATTCTCATGAGTGTCCGACGAGGAGTTTCGAGGCATCATCTAGGTTCTTTGAAGGACCTTCAATCTCCATATCATCTTCCTTATGGGTTTGAGAACTATCATCAAATTTGACATGGATCGTCTCTTCAACAGTCTTTGAAGTCGGGTTGTAAACTCGAAATGCCTTAGGCGATAATGAGTAACCTAGAAATATTCTGGATAGGTCTTTGAATTGAATTTATCCAATGCTCTCTCAGATTGAGAATGGAACATTTGCACCGAATGGATGAAAGTAGGATATGCTTGGTCTTCTTCCATTCCATAACTCGTAAGGAGTTTTCTTCAACATAGGTCGCAATAAGATCCTATTTTGAATACAAGATGACAGATTGTATTCACGACTTCGCCTGTAAATACTTAGGAAGATTCGTCTCACATAGCATAGTCCTTGTCATCTCTTGAATCGTCCTATTCTTTCTCTCAACAACTCCATTCTATTGTGGAGTTCTAGGGGCCGAGAAGTTGTGGGAAATTCCATTCTCCTCACAGAAAACTCTAAACTTCTCATTCTCAAATTCTCCGCCATGATCACTCCTGATACTAGCTATAGACATTCCTTTTTCATTCTGTAACTTTCTATTTTCCCGATTCCAATGATTTTGTCCTGCTGGTTGTCTCCGAAAGTTACTGATCCTCCCTTCTTATACTGAAGGTCTAGGAACATAGACCTTCTTCCCGTCATGTGTCGCGAGCATCCACTGTCTAAATACCAATGGTGCTTGCCGTATCTTCCAAGGAAGGATATCTGCAGGAGAAACTATTTTATTTCTTGGTACCCAAATTTTCTTGGGTCCTTTATGGTTAGTAGCATGCACATGATATGATCTTTGATGCATATTACTCGGACGTTGATTAAAATATGTTATCCTATTTCTTCCTTTTTGAGAGACAAACTTATTACGAGACTGAGTATTGTTTCCAGTAAACCCTAATCCAGTCTTATCACTAGGATGTCTACATTTTCCTAGATATCATTCATTTTCTTTGTACTCTCTGTGAAAGTAACTAGATCGGTGATAGATTCTTGATCCTCGGTTTGAGTTGATTAATCTCATCGATCCATCTCACAAGTTTCCTTTTAACTTCTAACTCCTTTTTAAGCAAATATTTTTCTCTCTATTTTCTCAAGATTTCTAATATTCTTCAGATACTTTTCTTCAACGGCTTGTATCGCTTTTAATAGCATGAGAATCTTCTAATGATTCTGAATATGCATCATGCAAATTTTAAGTAGTCGGATTTTACCTCCTCATCACTATCTTCCTCGGCCATTAGGCAAATGTTTGCATGTTCGATGACTCGGAGCTCAGATTCGATTGAGATGAATCTAGGTCCTCCCATGTTGCCATCATGCTTTTCTTGCCTTCTACTCTTCTTGGGTTTCTTCGAGAGTAGGGCATTCGGACTTCAGTAGTGTCCAGCTGATTGCACTCGTAACAAATGATAGAAGACTTTTCCGGCTTAGCTTCATCTTTTCCATTCTTTCCGAATGTCCGGTTATACGGGCTTCTTCTTCCACATGCGTCTTATCTTTACTCGAAATGAAAGATAATTCGTCATCTTCATCACTCGATTCGAATCGATTGGCTAGAGTTGTCATCCTTGATTCTTCAATTTTCAATGCTTTTGATGACTTCCTCCTTCTCGAGTCTTATGATTCTTTTGTCCGACCTTGATGCTATTGACTTCTCTCGCTTGGGCTTATCTTCAGCGCTGAGTTCAACTTCATGAATCTTTATGATCCCAAAGAACTCATCTAGCTTTAATATGCTCAAGTCTTTGGCTTCAGACCGCCAGAACTTTTGGTCTCCATCTCTTAGGAAGACTTCTTAGAATCTTGCTGACGTGATCTTGATTATTGTATGTCCTTCCAAGAGCTTTCAATCCATTGATAATTGTTTGAAATCTTCCAAACATTTGATCAATAGATTCTTCATCTTCCATCCTAAAAGTTCATATTGATGTACAAGAATACTTATCTTGGATTCCTTAACTTGACTTGTGCCTTCATGAGCAATGGACAATGTGTCCCACATTTCTTTCTTTGTGTCACAACCTCGCACTTTGTCGCACTTCGCTTCTACTTAGGGCACATGTTAAGAAAAATTTTGCCTTTGAATTCAGCTTGTATTCTTGCTTTCTCGATCACCATCCATCGCCCGTGGAATAGAACTACCTTCGTCATCTCTGTGTATATAGGTCCGCTCTCTATTACATCCCAAAGGTCTACATGTGTAGATTCGATGAATAACCGCATCCTATCTTTCCAAGAATGATAGTCTTCCATTGAATGCCGGAGGTCTAGTGACCGAGGCTCCTTCAGCGATGTATACATGTGATTCCGCCATTATCTTTAATCCACACTTCACCAAAGTGATTCTTGGATACCATTCTCTGATACCAATTGAAGTGAATCACACGTTAATATAGCACTTAAAACAAAATAGAATGCACGAGAAGGGGGTTGAATTGTGTATTCCCTTTTTGAATATCTTTTAGAATTACTTGTTAGAATTAAGATTCTTTACGTAATTCTTATTAATCCGATTGATCAAACTTTTCAATGCTAAGTATATGAATAGTAAATAAAGATCAACTTTGAAACTAAAAGTGAGATAGAGAGAGAGTAGTAGACACGCAGATTTATCCCTGGTTCACTTTATTTGTGGGCTACGCCCGATCCTCGAGTTTCTTCCGAGATTTCACTATCTCTTCAAACGTTATAAAGATTCTTTCACGAGCCTCTTCAGTCTCTACAACCAAGATTCTTTCACACTTAGCCTCTGCAGTTATCTGCATAACTTTTCTTTTCGAAAATATTTGAACACTCACATGTATGATAGCGTTCAACTAATTCGCACTTAATCACTTTTTCGCTTTGTGTAATTTTTCTCAAAACAAGAAGCTCTTCGCCGACTTGACTTGTATTTATAGCCTTCGCCTCTAATCGCTTCTTGATTCTTGAATCTTGAATCTTTAAAGAAATGGTTAATCAGTTGAGTTCAGAATTAACTCGAATCGACTCTTGCGTCTGCTTTCTTTTTTCTCTGCTCTGCGGCGTCTGCGTCTTTTATTGTCTTGTGTCATCTGCGGCTCGTGTTGACTTTTACTTTGACAAACTTAAATACGTGTTTTGATTTGTCGTATGCTCAGATTCGACTTTTTCAACTTAGTCTCATGTCAACTTCGCCTCAGATACGCCATCTTCGCTCATCTCCAAATTAAATGCGGATCGTTTTGTTTTTCTTGTATTTGATCTCACTATGTTTGTTATACATCAAAATCATTTTTATGTAAAGTCATTTTGACTTAACATATCTTACCGATTCCAATTATCTTACCATGCTGGTTGTTTCCGAAAGTCACCGATCCTCCCTTCTTATACTGAAGATATAGGGACATAGACCTTCTTCTCGTCATATGTCGCGAGCAACCACTGTCTAAATACCAACGATGCTTGTCGCATCTTCCAAGGAAGGATATCTGCAGGAGAAACTATTTTACTCTTTGGTACCCATATTTTCTTGGGTCCTTTCTGGTTAGTAATATGCATATAATGAGTTCTTTGATGCCTTTTACTAAACTGTTGATGAAAATGTGTTTGGTAATATCCTTTATTTTGAGAAAAAGACTTTTTATCATAATGAGACTTATTACCCGTAAACCCTAATCCGGTTTTATCACTCGGATGTCTACATTTTCCTAGCATCTCATTTATTTTCTTTGTACTCTCAGTAAAGGTAGCTAAATGAGATGAAAGACTTTTAATTATAAGCTTCAACTGATTGATCTCATCAGATTTATCTACGACTTTCTTTTTCTCTTCTAATTGTTTCTTTAAGCATATTTTTTCTCTCACTATTTCTTCTGTATGTTTAAGGTTTTCTACATACTTCTTCTTTAATAGTTTCTACTGTTTCAGAATAGCATGAGAATCCTCTAATAATTATGAATAAGCTTCATGCAAGTTATCGTATACAGAAGTTACCTCCTCATCACTTTCTTCCTTGGCTATTAGGCAGATATTAGCATGTTCAGATGTCTTGGAATTTGTATCTGACTCTGATGAATCTAGATCTTTCCAAGTTGCCATCATGCTTTTCTTGCCTTCTCTAATCTTCTTTGGTTTCTTCTTTAGAGTAGGAAATTCGGACTTGTAATGTCCAGGTTGATTACATTCGTAGCATATGATAGATGTCTTTTCTGCTTTACCATCATCTTTGCTATTCTTCTTGAAGAATTGACTTCCTTTGGACTTTTTCTTCTACATTCGTCTTATCTTCCGGGAAATAAACGATAATTCGTCATCTTCATCACTTGACTCTTGTTCTGATTTGCTTGAGTCATCATTCTTTGATTCTTCAATTTTTAGTGCTTTCGACGACTTTCTCCTTCTTTGAGTCTTGTGATTCTTTTGTCCTGCCTTCATTGCTATTGACTTGTCCCTTTTGGGCTTGTCTTCAGTATCGAGCTCTACTTCATGAATCTTCAGTGATCCAAGCAACTCGTCAAGCTTTAGCATGCTCAAGTACTTAGCTTCCTGCACTGCTGTAACTTTTGGCCTCCACCTCTTCGGAAGACTTCTTAAGATCTTTCTTGTAGTACCCCCTTACCATAGGATATGCACCGGGACGCCCGTAGGTCAATTCCGATACACACCCTATGATAAGGTTGCTCTACGAACCATATCTAACACTCCACATGGCATCAAAAATCAAAAAGCATTAATATGAAATTCACTAATTGTTGAAACCAAAAATTTCTCGTTTCATAACCTCAAAGCAGTAAATTACACAACTGTTATTCTCTGTACAAGTCCAAAAGAAAATCGAACATAATCGTAGCTAGGTCATCCCTCAAAAAGTGCCAGCTGACTGACCTGTGTGCCATGACTTCTCTTTGCCAACTCAATCTACACGGCAGGAAAAGTCTCTCTGGAGCTATGAGTCTACTCTCTCGGTTCTGAAAAATAATTTGCAATTTTAGGTGAGTTTGCGAACTCAGTGAGGAACCATCATCGATGGTTCACCCAATTCATGCATATACACAGGTATAACACATATACATACAGTTATTTCACCAAAACACATTCAGAAGTACCACATGATTGCTACATCAGTCAAAGGAACCAATTCAAATGCACATGAAATGCGTATGTGACGCTTTTTCAATTTATTACGTTGTTGTGACCGAGCGCCTAAAAGCTGTCCCCATTAGGCGATTAAATGGTGAGCCTTAGGCTCTGAATCACTGTGGGCTCAAGGCCCAATCAGTTGAGCTATAAGTTCTCGTTGGCTGCTTTGGTCACAACTGCCAATTACTGATCATGCAATTATGCATGAAATGCATATGTCCAAATAAAACAGAGTCAACATCATAACTGATCCCAATTCAATATATTCACACAAATCACTCACATGAAAATCACATATAGCACTTCTATGTCAGAATCTCCCAATCCATCGGACCTCCGGTCCGCAATCCAGGCACAAACAAACACAATCGTCCCACCATTATTCTCCACAGAGTTATAAGTGCAGAATTATAAACACTTACTAACCGAGAAACCATCTAGGTTACTCACCTAATCACTTCCGAGCTAATGCCGGGAAGTCTCGCAACGTCTGTGGATGACGCTCCAACGTGCTCTATAACAATTAAAATGAGTACACATTACCAATCAGATAGTTAGAAGTATCAAACAATGCACATGAAACCATTAAAACGTATACAATGCATGTTTATGGCATTCCCGACCCTAATCCAAAATTTTCCCATCATAACAATTCCACCTAAAGATTAGAAATCCAACGGCATCGAAATTACTCAATTCGGGCCTCAATCGGTCCAAACATAAATAAAACAGTGGCCACATAACTATTACCCAGACCCACGTCAATTTTTCGTCCAAAAATTCCCAATTTCCCATGAAATAAAATTCAATGTCTCACGAATCCGATGCCTTAAGAATCAGGTCAATCGGACGTTGGACGGACAAGTTATAAGCAAAAGAATAGAAAAAGGTCAGTACAAGTCGACTTATCTGAGAATACAAGTCGACTTATGATACTGTGCATGCATAAGTCGACTTACTGAAGATACAAGTCGACTTACATTACTCCCATAACAGATCTGGAAAACTTTCTCCAACATGCCAAACAGTGCAACAGGTTATAAAATCCGTAACTTTCAATTCCTTAGTCTAAAAATTACACAATAATTATGCTCAGAAATATCCCAATGTTATCAACAACTTTCATGACAACCCAAAATCAAATTCAATTTTTAACTAGGTCAAATAATTCAATCAGTGATGCTGCCCCAGAAATCACCAAATCTGGACAGTAATGTTCTATCAAGCATAACTCCTTGTACACAAGTCAAAAAAATCACTACCTTATATCATTGGAAAGATAAAACCACCTAATTCAAGTTTCATGAAGAGCTTAAGAGCCAATTCCATCTGTAACCAATTCAAAACTCTTATACAATTTTCTGCCATGATCAGTAGTTAACACCTTTATGCAGGTTCAGGATTTGAAAATTCATAACTCCCTAATCTGATCTCCAAAAATTACGTTCTATATACCCTTTTCAAGATAAATGTTTCCTCTACAACTCTTCAGAAGATCACTCAAGCTAATTCAATCCAAAGAAATCGCTAAAATTGCTACTAATCAGAATGTGCACCAAATCTACACTTAGTCTAGGTTTCCACAAAATGCTCAAAACCAGTCAAGAGTAAACAGTTCATATCTCCCAATATACATCTCGAAAAATAGCAAGATCAGTGGGAATGGAAAGCTAACTTAATATTCTTCAACTTCCATGAAGACCATTTTCCCAAATTCCATATCAATTAATTTAGAAAAATCAGTAAAACACTTTGGTCATAGTTTTGGTTACTGTTCACAGACACTAAAATAGGAACTTTCCATGCAACTTTTCAACCTTTTAGAGTTACAATTTAACAACACCTATTTCACACCAAATTGTAGCCAACAAGCTCAAGTTTAATTGGGAACAAACCGCACCCCATTTGCTCACCTACACAATGAGTTATGATCAAAACATTGCAATAGGTTCAATATCCGTTTTCCAGCTTTCATCTTCAACTTAACTCCTATCACTTCTAATACCAATTTCACATGCATAAGCATCCTAAGGAAAAAGAAATAAGTTACTAGACCATTCATACATTCACTTAGGCTCAACATACACACTCAACACACAACAAGTTAAACACATACTCCATTCACACTCAATCTTCACCTTCTCATCAAACTAGCTTCAAATCACCATACATGTAACATGAAACATGAAACTTACCTAATTAAGTCACTAAATCTCCAAATTCTTCAAGGAAAAACCCAAGACTTAACTTGCTCCACCACCCACGTAAATCACCATCTCTAGGGTTGAAAAGAGAACAACTTCTTTGATGGAAAGAAGAGCAAAGTGGAGGAGGTATAAGATGTTCAACAACAAAGGAATTAGAGTGATCAAAGCTCACCAAGAAAGGGAAGAAGAGAAGGCACGAAGATGGGGGGAAAAATCACCAAAAACCTCCAAAATGAGAGAGTGTCGTGAGTGTGAGTGTAAACAAGCTTAAAAGAAAGACAAACCTAAGTTACTTTAATAAATACATGGCTAATATCATGCCATGTGTCAAGCCTTCATTTCATCTTCATCAATGAATAAATTAAACCCAAATTCCAACAATTAACACTTGTCCAATACCCATATAGCCACATATCCATAATTTCTACTACCTTTGACCCATTGGTCTGTCACCCGGTATTTTTCCTAGTCCGGGATTTAACCCCGAAAAATTCTAGAAAATTTCCTAAAATTCTCCAAAATTGAAAAATCATTATTGACACTCTCCAAATATTTTTTTCAAGATTAATAACCCATAATTCTCGAGATTCTCAACCAATTATAGTTATAACCAAAATAAACTGGGAATGTCAATGTATGCATGTACAATATTTTCATGTGCAACAATGTCATTTTTTACAATACAAATATGTCACATAAGGTATGAATAATACTAATTAATCCCTATCAATCACATCCTATGATAATTTACTATTTTACCCTTCCTATCAGGGGGTGGGATGTTACATTTCTTACGTGATCTTGGTTATTGTACGTTCTTCCAAGAGCTTTCAATCCATTGACAATTGTTTGAAATCTTCCAAACATTTGATCAATAGATTCTTCTTCTTTCATCTTGAAAAGCTCGTATTGATGCACAAGAATGCTTATCTTGGATTCTTTGACCTGGTTTGTTCCTTCATGAGTGATGGGCAATGTGTCCCACATTTTCTTTGCAGTGTCGCATCCATGAACTTTGTCATACTCACTCCTGCTTAGGGCAAACGTCAAGAAGAATTTCGCGTTAGAGTTCAACTAAATTCTCGCCTTTTGGTCAGCAGTCCATCTGGTCCGAGGAATAAGATTTCCATCTTCGTCTACTGGTGTATATGGTCCATTCTCTATCACATCCCAAAGGTCGACATGAGTAGATTCTATGAACAACCGCATTCTATCTTTCCAGTAATGATAGTCTTCTCCGTTGAAAGCTGGAGGTCTAGTGACTGAGGCACCTTCTGCAATGTATATATGTGATTATGCCATTATCTTTAATCCACACTTTGCTACAGTGATTCTTGGATATCGAGCTTTGATACCAATTAAAGTGAATCACACGTTAGTATAATGCTTATAATATGGTAATGAATACACGAGAAGGGGGGGTTGAATTGTGTATTGTTAAGTCAAACCAGACTTCACGTATTAAATAATTTTGATGACAAACAAAGAGAAATATACAAATGAAAAGTAGATGGACGCATGAGAAGTAAGAATCAGCTGAAGGAGAAAAATCAGTCAAGTAAGAATCACCGAAGCTTAAAAGCGCATTTAAAGCTTTACAAGAGAAAAGGCATTTAAAGCTTTACAAGAGAAAAGGCATTTAAAGCTTTACAGAGAAAAGCATTTAAAGCTTTACAAAAGAAAAGCAAACGAAAACTTTACAAGAGAAAAGCAGTCGAAAGCTTTACAAGAGAAAAACAACCGATACAAAATATCGATTTAAAGAAAGAAACATCATTGAGTTAGTTCTGAGTCAAACTGAATAACCGTTTTTTCAAGATTCAAGAAGCGCTTATTCAAGAAAAGTTGAAGAACCCGACTATAAATAAGAGTCTAGATTGAAGAAGATACAACTTTATGAAACCTTGAATATTCAACTTTTGATTTTCGGGATTATCGAGAGAAAATTGTGAACGATATTTCGAGTGAGCAAGTGTTAAGAGCATTTATATTGTAACAAGCTCTTTACTATTCTTTCAATTAGAAAGTGTTACAGATAGCCTGAAGAGGCTAAGAGTAAAAGAATACTTTCTGTAAAGAGACCTGGAGAGGCTCAGTCGAAAGAATACTTGTAAACAGTTCAGAAATAGTGAAATCTCAGAAGGATATCTGAGGACTAGACGTAGCCCACGGTTTGGGATGAACCAGGATAAATTGCTGTGTTTTTTCTTTCTACTCTCATATTACTTATATCGTAGTTTTCAAAATTAACAAAGTTTTTTAAAACTAGTTACGAATTGATTTACGATAAGTTTTTGAAAGAACAAGTAATTTCTAAAGGGATTAACGAAAAGTTTATCACAATTCAACCCCCCCCCTTCTTGTGTATCTTGATCATATTATTGTTCAATATATTAACGTGTGATTCACTTCAATTGGTATCAGAGCCTGGTATTCAAGAATCACTTTAATAAAGTGTGAATTAAAGAAAATGGTGGAATCACACATGTATATTGCCGAAGGAGCTTCAGTCACTAGACCTCCAGCATTCAATGGTGAAGACTACCACTATTGGAAGGACCGGATGAGATTGTTTATCGAATCTACTCACATTGACCTTTGGGACATCATCGAGAACGGACCATACACACCTGAAGATGATGATAAAAATCCAATTCCACGAGAAAGATGGATAGCTGAGCAGAAAGCAACATTTCAACTAAACTCCAAGGTGAAATTTTTCTTAAGTTGTGCATTGAGCAGAAGCGAGTATGACAAAGTTCATGGATGCGACACTGCCAAAGAAATGTGGGATACATTATCAATTGCACATGAAGGAACAAATCAAGTCAAGGAGTCCAAGATAAGCATTCTGGTGCATCAGTACGAGTTGTTCAAAATGAAAGAAGAAGAGACCATTGATCAAATGTTTGGAAGATTTCAAACAATTGTTAATGGGCTAAAAGGTCTTGGAAGAACGTACTGTAGGAAAATCCCGGGAGGTACATCACATGTACCGGCAGCGGAAAACAAAAATTTTTGTTCCTGTGACTTTCCGAATCCTGTGATCCGTATCCGTATGAAGACATCAACCTAAATAGCCAAAGAGACTATCTCTAAAGGTGATCCACGCAGAGATCGAAAATCTAACCGAGTCAAACCCTTTGACCCGGAATAGCTAGAACAGATTAAAGCTCGCTAGAGCCTACCTCGTCTCAAGAGCTTGAGAAAACGTTGGAGGAGGATGAAGCTTGAGGAGAAGACTTCAAGATCTTCGATGATGGATGATGAGAGGAGAAAACATTTTCTTCCTTCAAAACCTACTTACCTTCATCCAACCACCGAATATCAACCATCCTGTTCCTTCTTCTTTGTCTTTTTATCTTTAAACACTTTAAAGACATTAAATGCAACATGGTGAGTCATGTTCCACGTTAGTCACCTTTTATATATATATATATATATATATATATATAAAGTTAAACTTAAAGATGAAGCTTCCTCTCCTCCTCCTCCTCCCACGTGCTTACATAAATATATATATTAATTAATTAATTAATTAATTACTTAATTAATTAATCAATATATAATTGCTAAGGTCCAATTAACTGGGTCTGGTCCCCTACGGCCTATCGCCCCAGTAAGGTCAAACGACTCTAAACCTTTCTTAGCAATATCGATGTCGCGATCTCATGGGACATATCCCAATCCCATTGGGATCCATTTAATCCTAATGTTTCCATAATTGGAACTCGGTCAATTACTATTTTACAGCTCAAACACTCTTACGCGTGTGACCCTTTAGGCTCCGGTTATGTTGGCCACTTAGATTAACAATTAATCTGAGCAAGTTATGAGCGGTATCTAGCAACACATCATGACCCCCAATTGACCGGAAAGTAATCGGTTTGATGTATTTATCACGAACCGATCACAAACCCTTCCATGTACAATTCCGTGCAATTCGTCCTTTCACCATCCTATACCCCACTTGGTTATGAGTATGGTCAAAGTGTCAACTCTCACTAGATCGAGTCTAGCCTAAGTGATATCGTTCTCGTCCAGGACTCATTACTTTATATGTCAATGAAGACACTCTTCATGACATACATGCCGCCAAATTTTTAGTAATGATCCCGGCAAAGGCCGTGGGTATCTCTTACGCTAATCCGAAGTGGTGAATCCTTTATTGGCTACTCAATTATCTTGAATACCTCAAGTCGCACTCCAAGCACCACCTATGAGTTACCTCCGAAGGCAACAAGGAATGGAGTCAAAGCACGTGATCAAGATTCAAGATATCCTCGAGTACCTCAAGTCAAGGATACTTGCACCATTCTATGATGAGATTATCACCGACACTTAGATAAGATATCCATGTGATGATCTCATGACAGTCATCCAATGAACTTACTACTACTAGTAAGCATCCATATGTCAACTCTAAATATCTCATATTTACAGCTTCGAGATCCACCGCTGATCCAATCAAGGAGTATGACATATGTTAGTCGTCCGGATTAATGATGTCCAGCCTCATTAATCCTATGACTAGGAGAATTTAGATATTGACATAATTGCACATGATAGGAATCTCGTGAGTATGATCACATCATAATTTCCTTCATGTTATGTCATATATCATGGACTTCATTAATTTGATTAAAGATCCAATCAATTCATAAACAATGTTCATGAACATCAAATTAATGAATTATGCCTTTTCTTTATTTATTCATTCACCGCATCACGATCGTGAATAAAAGCAGCTAAAGGGATTGCCTTTAGGGCACAAATAAACAAGATGCAAATCCTTGAATAAGTCGACTTATGCAATGTACAAGTCGACTTATCGATATCATAGTAAGCATAAGTCGACTTACACATGGTACAAGTCGACTTACCACTTACAAATCTCCCACTCGACCTAAAGCCAATCGCCTTAGTATCTAATACCATAAGCGAGTCCATGAGAATCACAATTCTCCTGTGACTATGGCTTTGTCAACGAACAAAGAACACTTTGCTCTGGGAATTCTCTCTATCGGGATATCATCTCGACTAATGATCTCCGAATCGGTAAGCACGAGTTCGGATCGTCGATAAGACCTTGGTTCCTTGCTGCGAATCCAGCCCCATTGTATCACAATACAATCCTATGGGCCCATCACGCCTAGGGACGGATCAAGTTCAAGAATGAACTTCTTGATCCAAACCGCTTCGCTGCATCTCACGCGGCAATGTACTCTGCCTCGGTTGATGAATCAGCGATCCTCTCTTGTTTGGAACTTTTCCAATCGACCGCCACGCTATTCGGTGTGAATGTATATAACCTGATTGTGATTCGTAATCATCCTTATCGATTAAATACTAGCATCCGAATGCCCGCCACTGGAGATTTTCATCTCCATAGATCAAGAAAACATCCTTAGTGCTTCACAAGTACTTGAGGATATTCTTGACAGCCACCTAGTGACCCTCACCAGGATCCGATTGGTATCTGCTCGTAACACTTAGAGCATACGATACATCGGGCCTCGTACATAGCATTGTTCTATGCTAAACCTCTTCAGCATCTCATCTATGCACGATGATTGTGAAAGACCAAGCAACCTTTTGATTTATCTCTATAAATCTATATCCCTAGGATATAAGTTGCTTCAACAAGGTCTTTCATCGCAAATTGATTGGACAACCAAATTTTAAGCGATTGCAAAGATAGAGACATCGTTTCCTAGTAACGAGATGTCATCTGCATACAACACAAGGAATACGATTGCAGTCCCATTAACCTTCTTATACACACAATGATCATCCGGATTTTGTGAGAAATCAAACTCTTTGAGTACCTCATCAAAACGGATAATCCAACTCCTGGATGCTTGCTTCAATCCAAACATGGATTTCTGAAGCTTACATACCTTTTCGCCATCTATGGAAGTGAAGCCCTCAGGTTGTGTCATACACATCCTCGGGTAGATTTCCTTTCAGGAAAGCTGTCTTCACATCCATTTGTCATATCTCATAATCATAATGAGTGACAATGGCTAGGAGTATCCTAATGGATTTAAGCATTGCTACGGGGCTGAAGGTTTCGTCATAGTCAACTCTTTGTCTGTGACGATATCCTTTGGCCATTAGCCTCGCTTCATAGGTAAACAAATTACCATCCATGTTGGTTTTCTTCTGAAAACTCCTTTGCACCCTGTGGGTTTTATCCCTTTAGGTGTAACAACCAAAGTCCATACTTGGTTTTCATACATGGAATCCATTTGATTTCATGGCACAAAGCCATGTTTCGGACTCGAACTTTTCGAACTCGTTCATAGGTAGTAAAGCATCATCTCATATGAAAGCAATACGCCATTCATTCCCTACGAAATCCATATCTCTCGTGAATAGAGCGTATCCTACTTAACTACTAAATTGTGTGTAGTAGAAGGTTGAACTGCTACCTCATCTATATGAGTTACTGATTTGATTCAGCATTGATCTATGTTTGTTCGAGCATCTTGAACTTCTCCAAGTTCAACTTTGCTCCCACTGTCCTCTTGTAAAAGAAACTCTTTCTTTAAGAAAACAACATGCTTGGAAACAAACAACTTTTGTTCCTCAGCAAGGTAGAATTGATATTCCACGAACAAACACTTGTCAGCTTTTGCATCAAGCTAATCTGACTGTGTCCGCTTCACATAAGCAGGACAACCCCAAACTTTCAGATGAGAAAGATAGGGCTTACAGTTAGTCCACATCTCATATGGAGTAACAACAACTGTCTTTAATGGAACTCTGTTTAGCAAGTAAACAGTTGTCTCGAGCGCATATTCCCAAAACTGTGCAAAACCTATCATCAATCGCACCATGTCTAACAAGGTTCGATTTCTCCTTTCAACCACACCATGTCTTGCGGCGTGTAAGGTGGAGTATCTTGAGATAAAATCCCATTATCTCGAGATAATAAAAAGCTGTTGGTGTAAGCATTTTCCACCACGATCGATCGTAATGTATTCATACTTTTACCAAGTTAATTTTCTACTTCATTTCGAATTATTTGAACTATTCAAATGCTTTGATTTGTATCTCTTCGAATCTGATACCTATATCGTGAATAATCACCGATAAAAGTAATGAAGTAAAACAACCACTTATGGCATGGATGGACATCGGACCACATACATCGTAATGTATTAGGTCTAATATTCCATTCACTCGCTTACCCTTCCCTTAAAGGATAACTTAGTCATCTTGCCTAATAAACAAGATTCGCATGTGTCATATGATTCATAATCAAATGACCCTAAACATCCACTCTTATGGAGCTTAGCGATGCGTGTCTCATTTATATGGCAAGTCGACAATGCCATAAGTAAGTTGATTTTAAATTATCTCGATTATGCCTTTTCGTCATTGACATTCAGAATCTGGATATGACATATCTAATATGTCAATTCAATTGCATAATGTACCAAGAGCATAGAGCCTTCCATTGAACTAATAGAACAACCATTGCTACTAAAAGTCCAATGGAATCAGCTCTATTTAAACATAAAACATACAATATGTTCTTTGTTTAAAGCAGTACAAAATGACAATCATCCAATTTGAATATAAGCCTACTAGGGAGTAACAAGACATAAGTGTTCACGGCTAATGTAGCAACTCTTGCTGCATTACCTACACGAAGGTCTAGTTCTCCTTGAATGAGCTTTCATCGTCCACGAGGCCCCGTGATATCATTTCATATGTATGAGCCACAACCGTATCAAATAATCGATATGTTTGGATCAGAATAGTATTAACCTCAATGACAAACATATTTGAAGAAGTAGAGGCATCGATGCCTTCTTCGCTTCAAGGAATCCAGATAGATTTTAGCCGTTTCTACCACAGTGGCTAGACTTGCCACATTGAAAGCAAAATCCTTTCGGGCGATTTCTTTGGTTTTTCCTTGATGGCACTTCCTTTGGTTTCTTGGCCTTTTCTTCTTTGAACTAGAAGAAGAAGCATCCACCATTAGCACTTGCTTGCTATCCTTCTTGATAGCACTCGTCGGTGTTTCGAGCAGATTGATCATTCGAGAATTGTTGTGGATATTTGGTTTATCTCGATAGTTTATCACAAACCGTGAATAACCATCGACAATCCAACCGTAATTAAGTCTCTACTTAACTCATAATCCATTACAAATTCTAAGGCGACCAATCTCTCAATATAGCCATTCATCTTCGTGGTATCTTGCATGCCAGATATCCCCGAGCCATCTTTAATGGTGATGAGAAGCCTCGAGGTCTTGAACCTTTCGGATCGAGCTTACTCATCAAACAGCTCCCTAAGATGAAATACTATAGAGTGAGCATCCATGGACTCGTCTTTGCTCCCGCAGCTCTAGTGACATCGAGGCAAGCATAAAGCAAGTATCCATATCATCGTCCATTAGATGCTTACAATATGCTTTCGATCCCCATCAAGAAGATCGACAAAGCAGTGCATCCGGAAGTGGAACATCTAGACGTATCCCGCCTCGGATCTAAGAACAATTCTCAAATTCCTTAGCCAATCAAGAAAATTCGGTCCCGAATAGAGGCGTAAATTCAATCGAAAGACTTCTTCAATCAACCTAGCGCGAGAGAGAAGGAATGATAGAATAGAAATGCTGCGATGATCATAAGGACTTGCATGACATGCATATGGCTCCCACTAGTTTCTTAGAATCCATAACCCTCTTTACTTAATCCGGAGAAACAAAGTGACATAATGTCCTAGTGGGTCGATATCCGACATTGCTAAGAGTGACCTTGGGTTTGCCCAACAAGCCACAACTTAGGTTAATCGGTAGGTATCGGTCATACCAATTGCATCATCGATAACCGACATTAAGAATGACCTTGGATTTGTCCAACAAGCCACCTTATGTCTCGGAGGTATCGATATACCAATTACATCTTAGACACAACTATAGATCAGTCTATCAACTTGTTGATGTATGCACTACATTGGGTATCAACTCTTTGATGCGCATACATCCGATGTATGCTACCCAATTTCGCCTCTGTCCACGTTGACCTTGAGTTTGCTCAACAAACCAACGCTTCCAGTGAAAACCAACCCATTAATCAGAAAATCTTATTTTCATGGTTCGAACATATCCGTATAGAGTGAGATTGAGTTTGCCCAACAACCCAACCCTATAAGAACTCTGGTTCTTACCATATTAATGGAAGGCGTTAGTTTTCATATACCGAGGAGGGATTTCGGGTCTAATCTACTTCTTCTCCAAGCCGTAGGATTATAGTCACCAGGACTATATGGAATGATTTAGGTTTCATCAATCACATTGAATCAATCCTTAAAATCATCCATCATCCCACCTATGCATGCCACAAGTCGACTTTCATCAAATGCAAGTCGACTTATGCTTCTACCCACACACAAGTCGACTTGTGTGACACAAGTCGACTTATGTCATCTGCCCATGAACAAGTCGACTTACAAGGTACTACAAGTCGACTTATACTGAGATCTTGAATAAGTCGACTTATTCTTCAAACAAGTCGACTTATCCAGAAAACAAGTCGACTTATCCAGAAAACAAGTCAACTTATTCAGCAAACAAGTCGACTTATCCAGAAAACAAGTCGACTTATTAAGCGAACAAGTCGACTTATGTCCCATATAAGTCGACTTATCCAGGGAATTTTGCTAAAATCTCTAATCGGCTAATTCCTCAATTAATGCAATTCCAATTCACAATACCATTATACCTAGGGTAATATCTGTAAGTTGATGTATCAATGAACACTTCATTGATTCATGAATGCCTTAAATAGTCAAACTATATGAAAAACTTGAAATGAGTCAAAACTCATTAATTTACAAATAACTTAGGAACACCCTAATTATCAACCTAAGCATCTCTAGCTAGCACATACATTATCAAATTTACTTCAGCACATGCCATAAAAATATGACGGTCAAAACAAACAAGATAATGCAACATGCTAACGAGACGCTATTGTGATCAATTAGGCATTCAAAAATTCTTGGAAAAGAAACTTCAAGCAATTCAGTTTGGCAATCATATTACATCAAGATAACACATTTTTAATCACATTAAAAATGGTTCAAGGCATTGGAACTGAAAAAGCACACTCAATCAAGCCAAGCAAAACAGTCCCAACAATTTTCACAAAACTGTCCAGTTCTATACATTGCTCGAAATGATCAATGAAACAATTTCAATAAATCATGAGAAAATTATATAGGTTACTACATGTTCAGAAAATGCTACATGAATTTGTTCAGGATTTTAGGCCATCAAAAACTCAGTCAACCTAAATAACAAAACCAATTCAAAATCTGTGTTCATCAGCACAGCAATTCCCAACAGCATAGAATAAATTCGTGAATAAATATCCAATCACCTTGAAATCCAATTTCCATGCTCACAGACATTCACCAACATCTTAGAGACATGTAGGTGAAGGAAAATACGAAAAAACATTTTTCTAGAATTTATTCTCGATTTTATACTCATGCCTGTTCCAGAATCGTTTCACAAAACAGCATCTGTAACCTTAGGGAATTAATTAGCAAAACTATATCAAATCAAATCAATAAATTCTAAAAATTCATAGACATATTCTCTAACATGTTATGAACATTTCTGGGCAGAAAAATTTCGAAAAATGCATCTCTATACAGAAACGAAATTTGGACAGTAAGCATGCATCAACAGCAAATTCAATTAGGGTTTCTGATCTCGCTTAGGTTATAGCTTCATACGGGATACCAGACGCCTCGATACCACTGTAGGAAAATCCCGGAGGTACATCACATGTACCGCAGCGGAAAACAAAATTTTGTTCCCAGGACTTTCCGAATCCAGGATCCAGGTATCCGTATGAAGACATCAACCTAAATAGCCAAAAGAGACTATCTCTAAAAGTGATCCA
Source organism: Erythroxylum novogranatense (assembly GCA_029891385.1). Classification (NCBI taxonomy): domain Eukaryota; kingdom Viridiplantae; phylum Streptophyta; class Magnoliopsida; order Malpighiales; family Erythroxylaceae; genus Erythroxylum; species Erythroxylum novogranatense. The sequence continues at coordinate 85,986,371 of CM057227.1, read as the reverse complement.
CGCAGAGATCAGAAAATCTAACCGAGTCAAACCCCTTTGACCCGGGAATAGCTAGAACAGATTAAAGCCTGCTAGAGCCTACCTCTGTCCTGAAGAGCTTCAGAAAACGTTGGAGGAGGATGAAGCTTGGAGGAGAAGACTTGAAGATCTTCGATGATGGATGATGAGAGGAGAAAACATTTTTCTTCCTTCAAAACCTACTTACCTTCATCCAACCACCGAATATCAACCATCATGTTCCTTCTTCTTTGTCTTTTTGTCTTTAAACACTTTAAAGACATTAAATGCAACATGGTGAGTCATGTTCCACGTTAGTCACCTTTTATATATATATATATATATATATATATATATATATAAAGTTAAACTTAAAGATGAAGCTTCCTCTCCTCCTCCTCCCACGTGCTTACATAAATATATTAATTAATTAATTAATTAATTAATTACTTAATTAATTAATCAATATATAATTGCTAAGATCCAGTCCAACTGGGTTTGGTCCCTACGGCTCTATCGGCCCGATCTTTCAAACAAATTCTAAACTTTTCTTAGCAATATCGATGTCGCGATCTCATGGGACATATCCCAATCCCATTGGGATCCATTTAATCTAATGCTTCCATAATTGGAACTCGGTCCAATTACTATTTTGATTTCTCAAACACTATTATCCGTGTGACCCTTTAGCTCTTTGTTATGTTGGCCACTTAGATTAACAATTAATCTGAGCAAGTCATGAGCGGTATTTAGCAACACATCATGACCCTAATTGACCGGAAAGTAATCGGTTTGATGTATTCATCACGAACAGATCACAAACCCTTCCATAGATAATTACGTGCAATTCGTCCTTTCACCATCCTATACCCCACTTGGTTATGAGTATGGTCAAAGTGTCAACTCTCACTAGATCGAGTCTAGCCCAGTGATATCGGTTCTCGTCCGGGACTCATTACTTTATATGTCAATGAAGACACTCTTCATGACATACATGCCGCCAGCCTTAGTAATGATCCCGACAAGAAGCCATGGGTATCTCTTACGCTAATCCGTAAGTGGTGAATCCTTTATTGGCTACTCAATTATCTTGAATACCTCAAGTTGCACTCCAAGCACCACCCTATGAGTTACCTCCGAAGGCAACAAGGAATGGAGTCAAAGCACGTGATCAAGATTCAAGATATCCTCGAGTACCTCAAGTCTAAGGATACTTGCACCATTGCTATGATGAGATTATCACTGACACTTAGATAAGATATCCATGTGATGATCTCATGACAGGTCATCCAATGAACTTACTACTACTAGTAAACATCTATATGTCAACTCTAAATATCTCATATTTACAGCTTCGAGATCCACCGCTTGATCCAATCAAGGAGTATGACATATGTTAGTCGTGGGATTAATGATGTCCGGCCTCATTAATCCTATGACTAGGAGAATTTAGATATCTTGACATAATTGCACATGATAGGAATCTCGGGAGTATGATCACATCATAATTTCCTTCATGCTATGTCATATATCATGGACTTCATTAATTTGATTAAAGATCCAATCAATTCATAAACAATGTTCATGAACATCAAATTAATGAATTATGCCTTTTCTTTATTTATTCATTCACCAGCACGACCGTGAATAAAACGCGCTAAAGGGATTGCCTTTAGGGCACAAATAAACAAGATGAATCCTTGAATAAGTCGACTTATGCAATGTACAAGTCGACTTATCGGTACCGTGCAAGCATAAGTCGACTTACACATGGTACAAGTCGACTTACCACTTACACGTACAACAGTCAAGACCATGTTCGAAAGATTTTGAGGAGTCTGCCAAAAAGATGGAGACCCAAAGTAACTGCTGTACAAGAAGCCAAAGACTTAAGCGTACTAAAGCTTGATGAATTGCTTGGATCATTGAAGATACATAAAGTAGAGCTTGATGCAGAAGATAAGCCCAAGAAAGAGAAGTCCATAGCGCTCAAAGCAGGTCAAAAGAATCACAAAATCCAGAAGAAGAAGACAAAGAGGAATACATCAAAGGCATTTAAGATTGAAGAATCAAAGGATGATGATTCCAGCAAGTCAGAATCTGAATCAAGTGATGAAGACGATGAGCTATCTTTCATTTCAAGAAAGATAAGAAGAATGTGGAAAAAGAAGTCCAAAGGAAATTCAACATTCGGAAGGAGCAATGCAAAGACGATGGAAAAGTCGAGAAAGCATCTATTACATGTTATGAATGCAATAAGCGGGACATTACAAGTCCGAGTGTCCAATGTTGAAAAGACAACCCAAAAAGAGTAGGGATAACAAGAAAAGCATGATGGCAACATGAGAGGATCTGGATTCATCAGAATCAGATACAAGCTCAGAAGCGTCAGAACATGTTAACATATGTCGGTAGTCAAGAAGAAAGTGATGAAGAGGTAACTTCTAGCTATAATAATATACAAGATGCTTACTCGTAATTGTTAGAGGATTCTCATGCTATTCGAAACAAAGACAATTTGTTGAAGAAGAAATATGTAGAAAACCTCAAACATACTCATGAGATAGAGAGTGAGAATATAAGTCCGAGAAAGCAAGTTGAGGAACTGAATAACAAAAAGTTATAGATAGATCCGAAGAGATTAAGCAGTTGAAAGCGAGAATCGATAATCTCTCGATTGATCTAGCTAAATTTACAGATAGTACAAAAAGATGAATGAAATGCTAGGAAAATGCAGACATTCGGTGATAAACTGGATTAGGGTTTACTAAAATAAGTCCCAAAGATTACGTGAAATCAATTGTTCAAAAGATAAGAAAAGATATCAATCGGGTTTTCAAAAGGTCATCAATGTTTTCATTCTACTTCTTATTATCATTCATTACACCATACTAACCCTAAAGGACCCAAGAGAATCTGGGTACCTAAAACAAGATAATATCTCCACTGAAATCCTTCTTTGGAAGAGCCAAGAAGCACCATTGGTATTTGGATAAGGATGCTCGCGTCACATGACGGAAAAAGGTCTATGTTCCTAGATTTTCAGACAAGAAAGGAGGTTCAAGAACTTTTGAGACAACAAGCGAGGCAAGATAATCGGGATTGGTAAGATTGGTAAGAATTCTATGCATGTATTAACAACGTCATCGCTAGTTGATGGTCTAAAGCATAACTTGATAAGTATTAGTCAATTATGTGATTACGGTTTTGAAGTTACATTCAACCAAAACTTTTTGAAGTCGAAACAAAGATGGTTCTATCTTCTTTTCGCCGAAAGACGAAACAATCTTTACAAAATTGATTTAGACGATTTTCGGTCTCGTAATATTTCATGTTTTTTATCTACTGAAGAAGAAAGACTGATCTGGCATAAAAAACTAGGTCATGTCAGTTTTAAACATATTTCAAAACTTTTGAAACATGATTTGGTAAAAGGTTTGCCACAAATTTGTTTTGACAAAGATTTCTTTTGTGAAAGTTGTCAGAAAGGGAAACAAGTTAAAACCTCTTTCTCTTAAAAAAATTTCGTAACTTCATCTAGACCACTAGAGTTGTTACATATGGATTTATTTGGTCCAACAAGAACAATAAGTCTTGGTGGAAAGAAGTATGGACTTGTCATTGTTGATGATTTTACAAGGTTTTGTTGGATACTTTTTCTGGCACATAAAGATGAGTCTTTCAAGTGCTTTAGAAACCTTTCCATGAGGTTACAGAATGAAAAAGGAGTGTCTATAGCCAGTATAAGGAGTGATCATGGTGGAGAATTTGAGAATGAGAAATTTAGAGTATTCTGCGAAGAAAATGGAATTTTCCATAACTTCTCTGCCCCAAGGACTCCGCAGCAGAATGGAGTTGTTGAAAGGAAGAATAGGACGATTCAAGAGATGGCAAGAACAATGCTGTGCGAGATGAATCTTCCTAAATATTTCAAGCGGAAGTCATCAATACAAAGATGCTATATTGAGAATAGAGTGTTCTGCGACCAATATTGAAAACTCCCTATGAGTTGTGGAATGGAAGGAAACCAAACATTTCTTATTTCCATCCTTTCGGTTGCAAGTGCACTATTTCGAACACAAAGGAAGTTCGGACAAGTTTGATGCAAAGACACTTTCGTGAATATTTCTAGGTTATTCTCTCACCTCAAAGGCATTTAGAGTCTACAACCTCACCTCAAAGGCATTGAAGAAACTATTCATGTCAAGTTCGATGATAGCTCTCAACGCAATAAGGAAGAGGAATCGATAATGATGTTATTACGGTGCCTTTGACGGAGTACAAAGAAGTATCTTCATCGAAACACTATATGACTAAAAGAAAGACATTTCAAGAATTTGGAGTTAAAGAAAGATTGGAGATACAAAGTTCTCATCCTAAAGAGTCAATTATTGGAGAAACCTCGAAGGTGTTGAACAAGGTCCAAGTTCGTAAGAGAAGCCAATGTGGCATTTATATCAAGTAGAACCTAAGAAGATTGATGAAGCTCTAAAAGATGAAGCATGGATACTAGCTATGCAAGAGGAGTTGAATCAATTTCAGAAATAAAGTCCGGTCCTTAGTTCTTAAACACGAAAAAAATCCATTATTGGTACTAGATGGGTATTCAAGAATAAACTAGACGAATCAGGAAAAGTAAGTCGCAATAAGGCAAGATTAGTAGCACAAGGCTATAATCGCAAGAAGGAATAGACTACAATGAGACATATGCTCCGAGAGCAAGACTTGAAGCAATAAGGATATCGCTTGCATATGCGGTTTGCCATGACATAAAGCTTTTTCAGATGGATGTAAAAGTGCATTTTGAATGGTTTTATAGATGAAAAGTCTATGTTAAGCAACCTCCCGGATTTGAGGACATAAAGTATCCAGATCATGTCTACAGACTTCATAAAGCCTTATATGGACTGAAACAGGCCCCTAGAGCATGGTATGATCGTCTGAGTTCATTTCTTATAGAAAATGGATTTACTAGAGGTAAAGTAGACAACACTCTTTTAGGAAGAACTTGAGTAATGATTTCATTATTGTGCAAATTTATGTTGATGATATTATTTTGGTGCAACTTCAAGAAGGTTATGCATGAGTTTTAAAAATCGATGAAAATGAATTTGAGATGAGCATGATGGGTGAGTTAAAATTCTTTCTTGGATTGCAAGTAAAGCAAACTGAGGATAAGATTTTTATCCATCAACAAAAATATCTTAAAGAATTGTTGTCTAAGTTTGATATGTGCAGTGTTAAATATATGTCTACCCCGATGCATCCTTCAAACTTGTTGTCAAAAGACGAAAGTGGTAAGAAGGTGGATCAAACCCTATTTAGAGGGATGATTGGTTCTTTGCTTTATCTTACAGCAAGTAGACCTGACATTCTATTCAGTGTATGCTTGTGTGCAAGGTTTCAGGCCGATCCTAGAGAATCTCATTATATTGCTGTAAAACGAATTTTGAGATATCTCGCAGGTACTACTGATCTTTGCTTAATGTATGAAAAAGGTAAAAATTTCAGGTTGAATGGATATTGCGATGCGGACTATGCCGGTGGTAGGATCGAAAGGAAGAGCACGAGTGGTGGCTGTCACTTTCTTGGACCAAACCTGGTGTCATGGTCAAGCAAGAGACAAAGCTCGATTGCATTATCAACTGCCGAAGCTGAATATATGTCTGCCGCAAGTTGTTGTTCACAAATATTGTGGATCAAGTATCAATTAGAGGACTACTCAATACAAGAGGAAGAGATTCCAATATACTGCGACAACACCAAATACCATCACCTTGTCAAAGAATCCAATTCAACATTTAAGGGTAAAGCACATAGAAGTCGACATCATTTCTTGAGAGATTACGCTCGAGAAGAAAGTCGCTACCTACAATTAGTAGAAATGAAATATCGGTGGGCGGATATCTTCACAAAACCACTAAGTGAAGATCGCTTTAAAGAAATCGACGCAACCTCAATATGGTGATGGTTACGGACCATTCATCCGGTTTTCATAAAGACAAGCAGACATGACGGAGGAGTTAACAGACCATTCATCCGGTTTTCATAAAGACAAGCAGCATGAGACGGAGGAGTTAACGGACCATTCATCCGGTTTTCATAAAGACAAGACAGATGACGGAGGAGTTAACGGACCATTCATCTGGTTTTATAAAGACAAGACAAAGTGGAACGGTGGAGTTAACGGCGTTAGGCGGTTTCATATATAAAACTTCTTTCACAAGAAAAAGTTTTAGAGGAAAAAGTCACGATCATCGAGAAGTACAATAGTTCTAGAATTCGCTATAAATTCCTAAAACCGACTTTTGGGATTTCTACCGAATTCGAAATTGCTAGTTCTCTTAAATCTCTCTGAAATTTCTTCAAGCAAGTTCCTACTCAATCGTAATCAAGAAGATGAATGTCAAGCCCATTTTTGCGAGTTGATCCAGATCGGGTCGGGAAGATTGGTAAACTTCAAGAACTAAGAAAAGAACGAGATGGATATAGATAGGAGATAATAGTGGCAGGTTGGAGAAACTTCTTTCAAGTGCGAGATGAAGTCTATCTCCAAGAAGTTTATGAGTTCGGAAGAATACTAAGTCAAGAGACGATACAATCGTGTCGATGTAGACATACACTCTGTTATAGTAACGAAGGAGTTACTGGAGAAAGTCACTGAATGTCCGATGGATGGAGTTCAACTCACTAATATGGCGAAATGGATGACTTAGCTTAAGATGAACGAAGATGAAGTTAGTCGTCAACTTTATGGACAAAATAACCCAACTGAAAGGAGAGCCTCTTGGCTGGTACCAAAGGCAAGGTATTGTTCGCGGTTACTATGTGGATCGTGTTTTACCGAGAATAGGTTCACGACATCAGGTCACTACCCTGGATGAACAATGTATTCTTCATCTTCTGAATCATCACCCAATAGATTAACCATATTTGATTTATCAGTACATGGTAAAATCAATAAAGGATACAAACATTTGTCCTTATGGGATGTTGTTGACAAGAGTGTTCAGAGAATCTGGCATCAGATTGGATTGGGGAATTAGACAGAAGATATCTGTTAAAAGCTATATAGATTCAACATCTATTGTTAAAATGGGTTTGAGATTTTCAGACAGAAAAGGAGCAGAATCGCCAAGGAAAGCAACAATTGAGGGGGAGCGTATAGTGAAGAAGTCTTCTATGAAGGAAACAAGATCACATTCTCAGGAATCAAAGTCGAGAAGTGTTCAATTTTTTGAATCAGGTGACTTGAAGCATAAAGGGAACCACTACTGAGTGACGTTCCAAAGCAAGCAAGAAGGTCACCCAGAGAAAAGCGTACAGCAATGTAAAGAAGCCACCAATCCAGAGAATCAAGTCAATCAAAGCATTACGAATCGCAAAGATCAAAGCTACAAAGTCGTTGACATCAATCCTTGAAAAGATTGAAACTTCGGTCTCAAGGAAGTGGAGGAAAAGGAAAGAAGAACCGAAAAGAAAAACGCAACCTAAAAAGTCACCAAGGGAAAAAAATGAGTGCGACAAAGAAGGAAGTCCAACAACGAAACAAAGTCTAAGAAGGTAAAGCGAAAAGATTGTTGTTGATACTACAGAAAAGTCTGTTGTTGATACGGTTGATATTGCTGAAGTAAATATGGAAGCTGTTACTAGTAACCTTAAGGATACTCACAATGTCCTTGATAATCCAATTTTTGAAGAAGTAGTTTCTACTACTTTTCAGTCTTCATTTATTCGCAAGCAAATTGCTACACATGTTATGGGACAAAAGGTTACTCAAAAAGTCTTGAGTGTGATGACTAATGTTCCATCCAAATATTTAACTTTGCAAAGAGAAAGTTGGGAACACAGATTGGTTGTCACAGAGGAGAAGAAGACCAAATCTGTCATCATCCGAGACAAACCAAAGAGATTTGTGAAAGCTTTCTTCAAATCAGTTGAATTTGATAAAGATTCTACATCATTGGATAGGGGTTACAAAATTTCTATGATCAATCAAGAGAGTTGAAGAGAACCATATCCACCAGAGCCATTTGGAGAGCGTCTTACTTTTATCCAATATGGACAAGACAAGAATCAAGGGGTACCTGATTTACAACCACCAAATTTTGTTGAATGCAAGTGTGAAGAGAAACTGTCGAAAGTTCAACCGTAACCGATTTTGATGACATGACTTCGATCAGATGCAAGAAGCGGTGCAATTGATTGATGAAGCATGTGAAGAGAAAAGAAGTGGAAGTTCTATCGCATTTATCAAGATCCAGAACAAGCCAAACTAAGGCTACAGCAGATGATCCACAGGGAGGCACTATCAGAAAGTGTAACATCCCACCCCTCTCCGGAAGCGGTAAAATAGTAAAATTGGCATAGGATGGAATTGATAAGGAATAATCATTCTGTTCATGCATAATAGGATTGATACAGTATCAATTGTGTATACTGGAATTACGGTAAATGCATTCATGACATTCCCAGAATTGGGCCTAACGGTATTTTATTGTGATTAACGTGGTTATGGGATTTGAAAATTATTTCGAGTCGCTGTTAAGCGTTTACATTTTTGGGATTTATAGGAATTTTTCTGGAATTTTCGGAGAAAATTCCTGACCGCAAAATCGCCAGAATCGCCTAAACTTGTTTTGGAGTAGAAAAGGTGATTTTCGTGATTGAAAAATTATTTGGAGTGCATTGTTACTGTTTTATAATTTTAGGAATTTCATTAATTCTCGAGAAAAATAATTAGGAAATTTTGGATAGGATAAATCGCCAATTAATAACAAACGATTCTCAGAGTAAAAAATCGCTACCCACCGGTACTGTACTATTGGGTATATTATTTTGGGACTGAAAGTAGGGCCATTGGAGTGAAATGGAGTAAAATTTTGGACTGAATTAAATAAATATACTTTGAATTTTCTTATAAAATAAACCAATCATTTGTTGCCATTTAAAAGGGCATCATTTAATGCCTCTCTTCTTTGCTTTTGGACGTGTATGGTTATTAAACAAGGAAAGGAAATGGATTGTTTTAAAAGGCAACACTGAGTGCTTCTCTCCATGTTTGAGATATGTGTTGTTTCAAAGGAAAGGAGAAATTGTTTTAAGGCTTTTGGTTATTAACATCCGAAACTTCACTCTTCTTTACAAAGTCCATCGATTTTGCACTCTTCTTTCTACTTTCTCCACATCTTCAAGCTATCTCTTATTCCATCAAAGCTTAAAGATGAGTTTTGTGCATGCTTGAGAAGGAAAGGTTTGGTGTGGAAGTTAGAAGTTAGAAGTGGTTGTTGAGGTTTGAAGGAGGTTTTAAGTTGGTAAGTATTTACTTAAGTTTGATCTTTAAATGATGTTGCATATGGAATTAAATGCCATGATAGTATGGGGTAGTTAATATAAGGATTTAAAGCATGTATAAGGTTCATGTAGGCATTAAAGTGTTGATTATTATGATTTAAAATAAGGGGCATAAAGCTAAGTGATGACTGAATTGAAAGTAATGATATGATTTGATTTTGAATTGATTATGGATAATTAATTGAGTATCTGAATTGAGGATTTTAATGCTGTAAATTTTTCAGTATTAACCCTAGTATCTGTGTGACTGGAGTAAGATTTAATTTGTATTTATTGTGATGTTTAATGATGTGAAAAGGCATTGAAGTGGTTGAACTAAGGTTAACCTTAAATCTGGAAAGTTGGAATTTTAATTGATGTTACTGTTTTATTCATAACTTATTGTGTAGAAATGCAAATGAGGTAAGGTTAGTGGCCACTGAAACTTTGGGATGTTGGCTTCAATTTAGTGTGAAATAGGTGTTGTTTAATTTCAATGATAGAAGGGTGAATTTTTGAATGGGAAAGTTCCTGTTCCATTGGCTATGAACAGTAACCGCAACCATGACATCTGAGTTTTGTTGATTTTTATGAATTAATTGAAATGGAATTAGGGAGAATGGTCTTCATGGAAGTTGTAGCATATTTGATTATCTTTCCATTGCTACTGATCTTGCTATTTTTGGAATTGTGTATTGGGAGATATGAATTGATTACTAATGTCTGGTTTTGAGCATTGTGGATGAAACCTAGCTTAAGTGTGATTTTGTGAGTTTACTGATTGGAGGCAATTTTAACATTTGATGTGGACTGAATTGGTGTGAGTGAGCTTCTGAAAAGTTGTAGAGGAAGAGATTATCTTGAAATTGATATTTGGTATGTAATTTTTAGAAGTCAGAATTGGGAGATATGATTTTTCAAAAAACTGATCCTACATTAGGTTATGAATGGCTGATGATAACAGAAACTTCCATAACAATTTTGAAATTGTTAGAGATCGAATTGGGTGTTGAGTGCTTCATGAAAAATGAAGTTTATGATGTTATCTTTACAAGGATATAAAGTTCTGATTTTATTGACTTATATACTGGAAGTTATGCTTCTTGTAAGATTACTGCCCAAAGTGAAGGATTTCAGGGACAGTGACATTGAATGAATTAATTGACTGGCTTAACAATAGAATTTGATTTTGGGTTGTTCATGAAAGTTGTAGAGGACATTGTGAACTTATTGACCATATTTTTGTGGTAATTTATTTCTGAAGAATAAGTGAGTTATGAAATTGTAAATGTACTGCTCTGTGTTGATGGAAATTGAGTAGGCAGAAGGTTTGATGGATTATTTGACACCCTTAGGGTTGGAATTGAGTTTTATGGTCTTCTTGAGAATTGTAGAGCTTTTCATAAGCTTTCCAATGAGGTATAGTGGGTATTTTTCTGATTTGTGTGCTAAAAGTTAGAGTAGTTGGAAATTAGGAATTGAAATCTGGAAAAAAAAAGAAAAGGACAAGCGGGGAACTCGCCATCTCGCGAGGCGACTTCTCGCCGAGGGCGAGATAATTGGCCTGGTCGCGAGGGCGACGGCTTGCCCTCATGACGAAGCAGATGATTTCAGCCTCGCGAGGCGACGTTACGCCTCAGGGCGAGATTTAAAGAGGTGGTCATGAGGCGCACGCCGCCTCGCGACGAAAGAGGTGAAATCGCCTGAGGCGGCGTCTCGCCTCATGAGGCAGGCTTCTGAATATATATATATATATATATTATTGTTTTTGATTTTATTTGGTATAAATTGATCCGATTGTTCTTTTGTCAATTTCTTTCCGTTCGACGTCCGATTGACTGATTCAGAGGCATCGGATTCGTTGAATATTTAATTTCATATTATGAGAAAAGGGAATTTTTAGACGGAATTTGACGTAGCGCCTATCGATGGAACTTGTAAACACTGTTTTATTTAATTGGGGACCTATAGAGGTCCAAATTGCATGCACCGTCGGCTTTATGGATTTCTAATTTTCATAGAATTTTATTATGGGAAAATATTGAATTAGGACCGGAATTCATGAACATGCATATCTCATCATTATGAGCACAAATTTCATAATTAGTGACTCGTATTTTTTTCGATTCATATAGAGGTCCAATTGGGCGTCGATTGACCGACGTCACGAGAGGCTTTCGGCATTAGCTCGGAAGCAATAGGTGAGTAACCTAGTTGGTTTCTCAAATTTCGGTTGTTTACATGCTCAACGTGAATTACGTGCAAAAGTGAATTGAATGATTCTTATGCGAATATGGCATGTATAAGAGTGGACTATTGTATGTTTCTTGATTTTCTTGTCTTCGGGCTTTATAGCCAAAATATGAATATTGCTATTTGGGCTTTATAGCCATATCATTGATTCTTGATACACTTTGGGCCTTATAGCCAAACACCGTACATTTTGAATATTGACCGCATGCATAATTGCATGATCGATAATGGGCGTGCCCCAGTTGCTATTTTTCTTGATAAGAGCTTGAGCTCTCATCGCATCGACCGCCACGAGCGAGAGGGAGAAAATCACGCGTCCCCTGAACATCGATCGAGCACTTGGGCAATCATGAATAATTGGAAAGAGTCACATATGCATTGCATTTGCACAAATGAGTGCTACGTGACATATACCGCTTTCATAATGGTATGAATTATTGTGAATGGTTTCATATCATTGTAAATTATTCTTGATTGCTTCTTGGTAATTGATTATTATCGACTATGTCAGACGCCATGTGCGTAATGCATGATTTGAGTGAACCATCGATGATGGTTTCTCACCGAGTTCGCAAAACTCACCCAAAATTTGCATTTATTTTTCAGTTCGAAGAATACCCGGTTGACACGGAGTATGTCTCTGTAGACGAGTAAAGGTTAGAGGTCGGGATCGGTTAGGTTCCCTTTAGTGTCTTAGTAAATTGTATTCCGCAATCACCGTATAACAAGGCATTGTATTTTCTTGAGCCATTGTGATAGTAATATTTTCTTGCATTGATTGATTGTAATTATGATTTGGATAGTGTAATAATGAAACGGATTCTATTAAACACGGATTTTATTTACTTCTCGTGTTTGCCGTGTGAGCGTGGAGTTAATGGCTACAAAAAAGAAAAAAATGTATCTGAATTTTAAATCGTGATGTAATACGTCACTCTCGTGGGGACGCGGACTCGGATATCACCAACGATATCGGGTTGGGTCTTACGGAGTGGGTGTTATTTAGGTGGTATCGAGCCAGAAGAGTACGTAATGTATCTGGGCACGATTTGGAACATAGGTTGCATGCATTTGAGTCGCGTCGTTGCGCATCGTGGTAATGGCGATCCTAGTCGAGTCGCCGAGGATAAATCCTACGGTGCATAAGTGTTAAGTGATTAAGTGAGAGAAGAGTGAGACTGGATTAGAGTGTAAATCCCTAAAAGGGGATAATCAATTAGGAAAGGATAAAGGAAAAATGGATAAGAAGGTTGATATTGTACTGGGTTAGAAACCCTCATAAGTGATAGCCGAATGACTGTGTCGGCCTAGACTGATTAAGAATTTCCGAATTAAATTGACAATATTATGGTGACAGAAAAATGCAGATGTTGAGAACTGGGAGAGATTCATTAGAGATATGGGAAGTTTATTGGTTATAGTAGATCTAAACGAAATTAAAAGCCCGGGATAGTTAGGTAATTACAGTTCTGACTGTATATGTCATGAAAGGGGAAATATAGGAATTGAGTAAAATGTAGATGATCCAATCGGGCATCTTTGATTCACGGTATTCGAGTTGGAGATCAGTAAATATTATAAGCAGATGATGATAGTGAAATGGAAAGAAGCTCAATAGAGTCTTTGTAATGGTTTATTGAGCTGAAAGAACCAGAAAAGTGATGCCCAAGTGCCTATTAGAGTGAGATAAAAGTACATGATAGATGAAATGAATTTGTGAAATGGTTATGATCTGAACCGCATAAGCTTGAGATTGAAATGGTTATGTGATTGATTTCTACTGATGGTGTATCGAGAAATACTGAATTAGGTGTATATGGACACAAAAATGGTAAATGGATAGGTATATAGATAGAGATAAAATGGAGTGGTATCAACGATTTTGTCGGGTATTGGGGACTGTGAACACCCGATCATAGACTGTTTGAGGAAAATAGAAGATAAGTAGCAGAAAACGGAATGAAAAATAGGAATAATGATCATAAGTTGATAAGCCAAATTGATATGACCTTATAAGGTCAAGTTGCACGTAATGGATAGGGGAATGAGACATACAGTTTAATGATATGGTGAGAATGAAATAAAGATCTTGAAAAAAAAAAAAGAATGAAACCACAATAGTGGTATATGAAAAGAATTGTTGCATTTAAATCGATTTACTGTTGATAATATCTATTGGACAGTAATGTTGAATTGTGACTAATGAAATGTATGTTACAGATATATGGAAACCATAGAGGAAATGAGCGGTAAATGTTTAGAGTGATTATAAGTGTGAAGTTTTAATGGATTAAAGTAAGACACAAGTAGATTAAGTGTGCCTATATGAGTGGAAATGAAAATGATTACGTATCGGTCATTTAGTTGAGGATGAGTATAAGCGGAAAGGAGTCTTAAGGAAATTTGAATTGTATGGGTTACAAATTGGTTTCGGATAAAATGTTGTGGTATAGATTCTTGAATAAGTGTGAAAGAAAGTGTTTAAGTGATCGCCACAAGGAACCTTTGAAAGGAATGTTACGATCTGTTAAATGATGACATAAGAGTGTCTTGATTGAGATTATGCGTGTAGTGAAGAAGGATTGAAACACAATTAGGAATAATCATTGGTTGATGAGACTTTGTGGACAAAATTAAAAGTGAAATTGGGTCATAGCCCATCTCTTTGAGATTATCTGCATTGTATGTACGTAAATGTAAAGAATTACATATGAGTGAGATTTTAATTTGAGGTGATTCTATTGCAATGTGAAGTGAATCGATCTCCGTTATGATGTAAAACCGTTGAGGAATCTAGATTTGAAACGAAAAATAAAAGAGTCCCGGCGAGAAGAGTGATACTAAAATAAAATGGAAAATTTTTGGAGGTTTAAATATGGATGACAAGGTATCAACATATGTTGATATGAATGATATGAAAACAGTTGAGAAGAGAAAATGAAAAAGAGAAACTGAATAGAGACAAGAGGGTCAAAAAGGGAAACTGACAATGAGGTGATGTAGTGACACCTTCATAAAGAAATTGTAGATACACTCAGTGTAGACTCAATGAAAAGGGTAAAAGATATACGATAACGTCAATAAGACCCTAATAGGAATTATGCGAGGTAAACAATGGTAGTAATCGTGATTAGAGGCAGAATGTGTTGAGAAGTGTTGATAAGTGAAAAGTGAAAAGAGCGATAAGATTAATTGAGGAATCGATCATCGATGATATACATACTTTGGGAAAAGTGGGCAAGTGAGTATTGAGCTGCGACAATATGTTGAACAAGTATGAAATAAATTGAATCGACCGTGATAAATGGTATTAGTGCCATTCTCATTATTGAAAGCCTTGAGACCTATAGATTCCATAAGCATACATTTGTGTTAATTTGAGGAAAGAGACGGGTATAAATACGATAGTGCTGAAATGAACGAACAATTCTGCCTACCAAATTCAAGTAATGAACAGATCAATTACAGATATTGGGATTGTCAGTGAATGTCAAGCAAATGATGAGTAATAGTGAGGCGTTTCTGGAAAATTTAAGTTGTAAAAATAGTGATAAGAATGGTTAAGAGTGCAGAAAGTAAAAGGGGGAAATCTTATGATGAGTTTGAATATACGAATGGAATTGGAAAACTATAGTGAATAAAAGTCGAAGGAGAAATAAGTGTACCCAATAAAAAGGTATTAGAACAAGAAAGTGAACAGTTAAAGTTAGACATTCTAGTCAGCATATTTGAAAAGTGAAATTGAGTAATTGTAGGTATAGAATGAAGTGATTCTTGGCTCAAGTGTTTATAGGTTGAATGTCCAATAGGAAAAGGGTTTGATTATGTTCTTGTTATAGAGTTTTGATTCTTTGGAGAATATATACCGTTACCTTTACATAGTGCCTCTTGAGAGTTAAAGACCGTAATGGGTTTGAGACTAAAATGTGTGAGAAAAGGAAAGTGGTCGAGAAAACGCATGGTTAGCTAAAGTGGAATCGGATCGGACAAATGAGACAGAGTAAATCAGTATATCCGGATAAAGTGTGTGAACACTATAGAACGATGAAATTGTCTTACGAGAATCGAATTTAAATTTAAAGTGAATGGCATATAAAAAAATGAGTGCATAAGGTACATTATTCCGATTATAGTGAAGTGGAATTAAATGTTATTGTATTGGTACCAAGGAATGTAAATCGTCACGACGCGATGAAGGGAGATACCAAAGAAATGGAGATGTCCTCAATGGAATACTGAATAGGACTATATGGCATTGTGGGAAAAAGGTATTAGAGGAATAAAATGTGATAAGTGAATAGATTGAAAATCGAATCGAAGTTATACATACCGAAACCAAAGGTAGTGCCTATTCTAGAAATGGCAAGTAAGATAGCTAAGAAAATGAGAACGTCAATCGATAGTCTTATCAAAACTTTCATCGTCTTAAGTGATAACGAGTTAGCCAAATCGATCGAACCACTGGATGAGAGTGGTTCTTGTGATCACTTGAAAAGTGAATCATTAAGTGAAAAGTGTATGGGATTTGTAGAATCATGTGATTCTTGTCATAGGGAATTGTTGATCGAGAATTTCGAGGACGAAATTCTTATAAGGAGGGAGAATTGTAACATCCCACCCTCACGGAAGGTAAAATAGTAAAATTGGCATAGGATGGAATTGATAAGGAATAATCATTACTGTTCATGCATAATAGGATTGATACGAGTATCAATTGTGTATCTGGAATTACGGTAAATGCATTCATGACATTCCGGTAATTGGGCCTAACGGTATTTTATTGTGATTAACGTGGTTATGGGATTTGAAAAATTATTACGAGTCTTATTTGTTAAGCGTTTTACATTTTAGGATTTATAGGAATTTTCTGGAATTTTCGGAGAAAATTCCTGACCGCAAAATCCAGATGGCAGCCTAAACTTGTTTTGGAGTAGAAAAGGTGATTTTCGTGATTGAAAAATTATTTGGAGTGCAATTGTTACCTGTTTTATAATTTTAGGAATTTCATTAATTCTCGAAAAACAATTGGAAATTTTGAGATCGGATAAATCGCCAATCGCTAATTCGATTCTCGATAACAAAAATCGCTACCCACTGGTACTGTACTATTGGGTATATTATTTTGGGACTGAAAGTAGGGCCATTGGAGTGAAATGGAGTAAAATTTTGGACTGAATTAAATAAATATACTTTGAATTTTCTTATAAAATAAACCAATCATTTGTTGCCATTTAAAGGGCATCATTTAATGCCTCTCTTCTTTGCTTTGGACGTGTATGGTTATTAAACAAGGAAAGGAAATGGATTGTTTTAAAAGGCAACACTGAGTGCTTCTCTCCATGTTCTGAGATATGTGTTGTTTCAAAGGAAAGGAGAAATTGTTTTAAGGCTTTTGGTTATTAACATCCAAACTTCACTCTTCTTTACAAAGTCCATCGATTTTTGCACTCTTCTTTCTACTTTCTCCACATCTTCAAGCTATCTCTTATTCCATCAAAGCTTAAAGATGAGTTTTGTGCATGCTTGAGAAGGAAAGGTTTGGTGTGGAAGTTAGAAGTTAGAAGTGGTTGTTGAGGTTTGAAGGAGGTTTTAAGTTGGTAAGTATTTACTTAAGTTTGATCTTTAAATGATGTTGCATATGGAATTAAATGCCATGATAGTATGGGGGTAGTTAATATAAGGATTTAAAGCATGTATAAGGTTCATGTAGGAATTAAAGTGTTGATTATTATGATTTAAAATAAGGGGCATAAAGCTAAGTGATGACTGAATTGAAAGTAATGATATGATTTGATTTTGAATTGATTATGGATAATTAATTGAGTATCTGAATTGAGGATTTTAATGCTGTAAATTTTTCAGTATTAACCCTAGTATCTGTGTGACTGGAGTAAGATTTAATTTGTATTTATTGTGATGTTTAATGATGTGAAAAAGGCATTGGAAGTGGTTGAACTAAGGTTAACCTTAAATCTGGAAAGTTGGAATTTTAATTGATGTTACTGTTTTATTCATAACTTATTGTGTAGAAATGCAAATGAGGTAAGGTTAGTGGCCACTGAAACTTTGGGATGTTGGCTTCAATTTAGTGTGAAATAGGTGTTGTTTAATTTCAATGATAGAAGGGTGAATTTTTGAATGGGAAAGTTCCTGTTCCATTGGCTATGAACAGTAACCGCAACCATGACATCTGAGTTTTGTTGATTTTATGAATTAATTGAAATGGAATTAGGAGAATGGTCTTCATGGAAGTTGTAGCATATTTGATTATCTTTCCATTGCTACTGATCTTGCTATTTTGGAATTGTGTATTGGGAGATATGAATTGATTACTAATGTCTGGTTTTGAGCATTGTGGATGAAACCTAGCTTAAGTGTGATTTTGTGAGTTTACTGATTGGAGGCAATTTTAACATTTGATGTGGACTGAATTGGTGTGAGTGAGCTTCTGAAAAGTTGTAGAAGAAGAGATTATCTTGAAATTGATATTTGGTATGTAATTTTAGAAGTCAGAATTGGGAGATATGATTTTCAAAAACTGATCCTACATTAGGTTATGAATGGCTGATGATAACAGAAACTTCCATAACAATTTTGAAATTGTTAGAGATCGAATTGGGTGTTGAGTGCTTCATGAAAATGAAGTTTATGATGTTATCTTTACAAGGATATAAAGTTCTGATTTTATTGACTTATATACTGGAAGTTATGCTTCTTGTAAGATTACTGCCCAAAGTGAAGGATTTCAGGGACAGTGACATTGAATGAATTAATTGACTGGCTTAACAATAGAATTTGATTTTGGGTTGTTCATGAAAGTTGTAGAGGACATTGTGAACTTATTGACCATATTTTGTGGTAATTTATTTCTGAAGAATAAGTGAGTTATGAAATTGTAAATGTACTGCTCTGTGTTGATGGAAATTGAGTAGGCAGAAGGTTTGATGGATTATTTGACACCCTTAGGGTTGGAATTGATTTTTATGGTCTTCTTGAGAATTGTAGAGCTTTTCATAAGCTTTCCAATGAGGTATAGTGGGTATTTTTCTGATTTGTGTGCTAAAAGTTAGAGTAGTTGGAAATTAGGAATTGAAATCTGGAAAAAAAAAGAAAAGGACAAGCGGGGAACTCGCCGTCTCATGAGGCGACTTCTCGCCTCGAGGGCGAGATAATTGGCCTGGTCGCGAGGGCGACGGCTTGCCCTCATGACGAAGCGGGATGATTTCAGCCTCGCGAGGCGACGTTGCGCCATGAGGCGAGATTTAAAGAGGTGGTCGCGCGACGCCTCGCCTCATGACGATGAGGTGAAATCGCCTCGAGGGCGGCGTCTCGCCCATGATGAGCTTCGAATATATATATATATATTATTGTTTTGATTTTATTTGGTATAAATTGATCCGATTGTTCTTTTGTCAATTTCTTTCCGTCCGACGTCCGATTGACTGATTCCAGAGGCATCGGATTCGTTGAATATTTAATTTCATATTATGAGAAAACGGGAATTTTAGGCGGAATTTAGCGTAGCCCTATCGACGGAACTTGTAAACTTTGTTTTATTTAATTGGGGACCTATAGAGGTCCAAATTGCTTGCCGTCGGCGCTATGGATTTCTAATTTTCATAGAATTTTATTATGGGAAAATATTGAATTAGGACCGAATTCATGAACATGCATATCTCATCATTATGAGCACAAATTTCATAATTAGTAACTCGTACTTTTCTCGATTCATATAGAGGTCCAATTGGGCGTCGATTGACCGACGTCACAAAGGCTTTCGGCATTAGCTCGGAAGCAATAGGTGAGTAACCTAGTTGGTTTCTCAAATTTCGGTTGTTTACATGCTCAGCGTGAATTACGTGCAAAAGTGAATTGAATGATTACCGCGAATCTTGGCATGTATAAGAGTGGACTATTGTATGTTTCTTGATTTTATTGATTGGGCTTTATAGCCAAAATATGAATCTTGCTATACCGGGCTTTATAGCCATATCATTGATTCTTGATACTTTGGGCCTTATAGCCAAACACCGTACATTCTTGAATCTTGCATCTGCATGCATAATTGCATGATCGATAATGGGCGTGCCCCAGTTGCTATTTTCTTGATAAGAGCTTGAGCTCATATTTGTCTTCGCCAGGCCACGAGCCCGAGGGGAGAAATCCCCACGCGCCCCACCGAACACCGACCGAGCACTTGGGGGCAATCTTGAATAATTGGAAAGAGTCACATATGCATTGCATTTGCACAAATGACCGATACGTGACATATCTGCTTTCATAATGGTATGAATTATTGTGAATGGTTTCATATTCTGTAAATTATTCTTGATTGCCATCGGTAATTGATTATTCTTGTCTTATCTTTAGACGCCACGTATGCGTAATGCATGATTTGAGTGAACCATCGATGATGGTTTCTCACCGAGTTCGCAAAACTCACCCAAAATTTGCATTTATTTTTCGAGTTACGAAGAATACCCGGTTGACACGGAGTATGTCTCCGTAGAGCGAGTAAAGGTTAGAGGTCGGGATCGGTTAGGTATGCGCTTTAGTGTCTTAGTAAATTGTATTCGCAATCACCGTATAACAAGGCATTGTATTTTCTTGAGCCATTGTGATAGTAATATTTTCTTGCATTGGTGATTGTAATTATGAGTGGATGACCGTAATAAGCTCAAGCGGGATTCTATTAAATACGGATTTTATTTACTTACTTGTGTTTGCCGTGTGAGCGTGGAGTTAATGGCTCAAAAAAGAAAAAAATGTATCTTGAATTTTAAATCGATCGATGTAAGACGTCACTCTCGTGGGACGCGGACTCGGATATCACCAACGATATCGGGTTGGGTCTTACGGAGTGGGTGTTCTGAAAGGGTCGATGTCGTTCTCATCGATTGGCAACTTAAAATGTTCTTATAGTATTTTACGAACATTATGCAAAATCGACCTCTGGGAAATCAACTCGATTCTGAAGCTATGCCTTGGCTTGGAAGCACATTTCAACGTATACTTGATTTCTATGATCTTGATATTCTGATCAAAAGTGTATATGTTCCTCGCCTCTCCTACAAATTATTGAACCACATGTCTCAAACGTGGAAGCTTATCTGACAACGATTCTTTGTTGTTGTGAACATGTTGTTGAGACAGAATCCTCGATCGCAAATTGAATCATTGACTTTAAATAAACAAGTTCAGAAACTTGATAAGGATATGAAGAAGATTAAGAAGATGCTGAAAAAGTTGGTGAAATAGTTTGGGAAATAATTTTTTTTGATTAATAACAAATAGGGGGAGAAGGAAGAATGAGAAGGAGAATCAATTTGAAAGGAAAAGCGAAGAAATTTTGAAAGTAGAAGTTATTTTTGATTTATTCATACTTCTGTATATTTGATACCTTTCATATTTCTCTATTTCACAATATTTGTTATCATCAAAAAGGGGGAGAATGTTAAGTCAAACCAGACTTCACGTATTAAATAATTTTGATGACAAACAAAGAGAAATATACAAATGAAAAGTAGATGGACGCATGAGAAGTAAGAATCAGCTGAAGGAGAAAAATCAGCCGAAGTAAGAATCACTGAAGCTTAAAAGCATTTAAAGCTTTACAAGAGAAAAGCGCATTTAAAGCTTTACAAGAGAAAAGCGCATTTAAAGCTTTACAAGAGAAAAGCGGTATTGATACAAAATATCGATGGAAGAAAGAAACATCGGTTTGAGTTAGTTATGAGTCAAACTGAATAACCATTCTTTCAAGATTCAAGAAGCGATTATTCAAGAAGCAGTTGAAGAACTCGACTATAAATAAGAGTCGAGATTGAAGAAGATACAACTTTATGAAACCTTGAATATTCAACTTTTGATTTTAGATTATCGAGAGAAAATTGTGAGCGATATTTCGAGTGACAAAGTGTTAAGAGCATTTCTATTGTAACAAGCTCTTTACTATTCTTTCAATTAGAAAGTGTTACGAGATAGCTTTGAAGAGGCTAAGAGTAAAAGAATACTTCTTTGTAAAGAGACACGGAGAGGCTCGATCGAAAGAATACTTGTAAGCAGTTGAAATAGTGAAATCTCAGAAGGATATCTGAGGACTGGACGTAGCCCACGATTTGGGGTGAAACAGGATAAATTGCTGTGTTTTTTCTTTCTACTCTCATATTACTTATATCGTAGTTTTCAAAATTAACAAAGTTTTTTAAAACTAGTTACGAATTGATTCTGATAAGTTTTGAAAGAACAAGTAATTTCTAAAGGGATTAACGAAAAGTTTATCACAATTCAACCCCCCTTCTTGTGTATCTTGATCATATTATTGTTCAATATATTAACGTGTGATTCACTTCATGTATTCCCATTTTTTGAAAAACTCTTCCAAAACTATTTTGCTAAAAAAAATTTCTTTTACAGAAACTTCAGTAAACTCGAATTAATCAAAACTTTGAAAACTTGTTTCGGAATTTAAGTAATAACAAAACTTTGAACTTAAAGAGAGATAGAGTAGAGTAGAAGTTGAAGCAACGATTTTAAACTAGTTCACCCCAAACCGTGGGCTACGTCCAGTCCTCAGAAGTCTTTCTGACACTTCACTATCTCTTCAACGTTTACAAGTATTCTTTCCGAGCCTCTTCAGGTCTCTACACTCAGTATTCTTTCACTCTTAGCCTCTGCAGGCTATCTGCACTACTTTCTTAGAAAAGTATTTGAACTTTATTACAGTAATACTAGCTCTCAGCTAATTTGCACAATTGTCTCACAGACAAGCTTTTTTGTTCGCGTACGTAAATCAATTAACTCAAAATTTTGCTAACTTTGCAATCTTCGACTTCGACTTATATTTATAACCTTCGTCTACAACTGCTTCTTGATTCTTGCTTCTTGAATCTTGTTTCTTGAATCTTGAAAGAAACGGTTAATCAGTTGAGTTCTGTAACTAACTCGAACTGACTCTTGCGTCTTCTTTTGAATTCTGCGTCTGCTTTTCTCCGTCTGGATTTCTGCGTCTGCTTTTTTGCGTCTATATTTTTGCGTCTGTGTTTCTGCGTCTGTGTTTCTGCATCTCTGTTTCTGCGTCTATGTTTCTACGTCTGTTTTTCTCCGTCTGTGTTTCATTTTACGTCTGCGTCTGTGTTTCTGCATCTCTGTTTCTGCGTCTATGTTTCTACGTCTGTTTTTCTCCGTCTGTGTTTCATTTTACGTCTGCTTCTGTTTTTCATTTTGCGTCTGCATCTGCGTCTGCTTTTCTTCGTCTACGTTTTAACTTTGTCTGCGTCTGTGTTTTATTCTTCGTCTGTCTGTTTTCTATTTTACGTCTGCTTTTACTACTTCTTTGTTATTCATCAAAATCATATATATGTAAAGTCATTTTGACTCAACATTACCTTCTGAATTCAATGTATTCAAGAATGTAATTAAGCATGCTAGTGGAGAATCCATTACTGTAAAGAGGATGTTAGACTCACTAATGGAAGAATAAGTGGAAGTTAATCTTTTTAAGGAAGAGGCAGAGGTGATGTTTGCAGAGAATAATCATGAAAAGAAGTGTTATAAGAAAAATAACAAGAAAGAAAAGTGGCAGAAGGGAAGTGGAAAGGATAAGTACACCAAGTAAGGTGATGAAAAGAAGAAAAAGAAAAAAGGAAAGAAGTGCTTTTACTGTGATAAAGAGGGACATTTTGCAAGGGATTGCAGAAAGAAGAAGAGGGATAAGGTTGTAGAAAGTGGAGTTTCAGGGAATGTGGAAAAACCAGAAGATTCAAATGGAGATGAAATTCTAGCAGTCATTAAGGACAGTGAAGACCTTATTAGAAAGTGGATTTTTAATTCAAGGTATACAATGCATGTTACTTCTCATAGAGACTGGTTCACTACATTTGAACCAGTCACTGCCAAGGTTAAAATGGAAGATTTTGGGCAGCAAAGGATAGAGGGGAATGGAAGTTTTTCCATTAACATGTTTGATGAAAAGAGAAGGATCCTAAGTAATTTCAGATTTGTGTCTGGAATAAGGAGCAATTTGATCTCTGAAAGTTTGTTTGATAAGCAAGGCTTTCAGATCATATCAAAAGATGGACTCAGAGAAATCCTAAAAGATGGTAGAGTCATCATTAGAGGAGTGGAAAGAGGTGTGCTATACTATGTTATAGGTTCAACAAATATCAATCAAATTTCAAAAAATGGAAGTCTTGAACCAACCAAGTAATGGCATACAAGGTTGGGTCATGTAGGGAACAAGAGCTTGTTCCATCTCTCTAAATAAGGCCTATTCCCTGAACAAAACTTACATACATTGGAATTCTGTGAATCTTTTGTGCTAGGAAAACACCACAAATTGGGTTTTCAAAAGGGAGATCAGAGAGTCACGAAGATCATGGAGTATGCTCACAGTGGTCTCTGGGGGCTAGCTTAAGTGCCCATAGCAGAAGGGAACTTATACTTTATGTTCATTATTGATGACAGATCTAGAAAATGTTGGGTATATCCTATGAATAGAAAGGATGAAGCACTAGAGAATTTCATAAGATGGCATACTCTTATGGAAAATCAGACTAGAAAGAAGTTGAGATGCCTAAGGACTGACAACGGATTAGAGTACTGCAATAAAGAGTTTAAGAAGTATTGCAATAAGAAAGTAATCCTGAGGTATAAAACAGTAAGAGCTACTCTTCAGCAGAATGGAGTTGTTGAGAGACTTAATAGAACTCTCCTAAAAGAGACAAGGTACATGTTACTCTCTTCGGGTTGCTCACACTCTCTATGGGGAGAAGCAATATCTGCTAATGAGTATAAGACTCCACAAGAGGTTTGGAATAGTAAGAAACCTGACCTAACTCACATCAGGACTTTCGAATGTGCAGGTTATGCACATCAAAAAGAGGAAAAATTGGAACCTAGAGCAATTAAGAGAGTTTTCCTAGGCTATCCAAAGAGGGTTAAGGGATACAAGATCCTACTACTCCAAAAGGGAGGCTATAAAACAATCATAAGTAGAGATGTCATCTTTAAGGAAGATGAATTCCCTCTGATGAATAAGAATTCTTCAAATTTAGACTCCCAAAGGGAAATTCAGGAGCAATTAGGCTCACAAAACTAATAAATCCCTTTTTATATACCACCAAAACCTGAAGAAGGTGGCACTCCACAACCCATTGATGTGGAGCCTACGCAAGGCTCAGCACATCATGAATAAAGGATAGAAGAGACTGAAGGTGTGGGTGAAGTAGAAACCCCACAAACAACTTCAGCTGATGAATAAGGAAGCATACAAGACTATCAACTCACAAGGGATAGGTAGCCAAGACAGATAATCCCCAATAGGAGGTACATTGACTCAAACTTGGTTGAATATCCTTGTCTTGTGGCTGAAGGTATTGAATGGAAGGCTCCTGAAACTTTTGAAGAAGCCATGATTAGAAGTGATGCTAAACAGTGGAAGGAAGCTTATGAAAAAAAGTATTCTTCCCTAATGAAGAATAAGACTTGGATTTTGGTGCCTAGACCTCCTAAAGTCAAATTGATGGAGAATAGATGGTTAGTCAAGCTAAAAGAAGGAATAACAAAAGCTAAACTAAGAATCTACAAGGCAAGACTTATAGCTAAGGGGTAAAAGCAGAAAGAAGGAGTTGACTATAAAGAAATATTCTCACCAGTAGTCAAATTTAAGACAATCAGACTCATTCTAGTGTTAGCTACTATCTATGACTATGAAGTCCATCAAATGGATGTCAATATGGCCTTCCTATATGGAAAACTAGAGGATACCATCTACATGAAACAACCAGTTGGTTTTGTAGACAAAAATAAGTTTGATTATGTCTGCCTGCTTCAAAAATCCCCATATGGGCTGAAGCAAGCACCTAGACAGTGGAACAAAAAGTTTTATGAAATAGCTAGGGAGATGAACTTTGTAAGAAATGCCTATGATTAATGCTTATACTAGAAGAACTTAGGAGGGACAGAAGCCATCTTCATGTTAGTCTATGTAGATGACTTGATTATTGCTGGAAAAGAGCTAGGTAGAATAATTGAAGTAAAGACTACTCTGAGCAAACATTTTGAAATGAAAGACTTGGGAGAAGCTTAGAAGTTACTACGGATGCAAATTAAAATGAATAGGAGGGAAGGAAAACTATTGTTGACTCAACAAAGCTACATCCAATTCAGTTCAATATGGAATTGGCAAAACTTACTTCTATTCCTATAAGTTCACATCTTCAAATGGTTGCTAACAAGAGCCCCCAAACTGAAGAAGAAAAGAAGGCTATGTTAAAATACCCCTATGCTGTTGGAGTTGGTAGCATCATGTATATGGTGCTCTATACCAGACCTAATCTTGCCCATGCTATTAGCATTCTAAGCAAGTTTATGTCCAATATTGGCTTTGAGCACTAGCAAGGACTGAAGAATGTCTTCAGATACCTTGCTAGAACCCTAAGCCATGGACTGTGTTTCACTAAGGCTAAGCTAGCTAAAATCAACAGTCTAAGCCTACATGGATATGTAGATGCAGACTACACAGCAGATAGAGACACAAGAAAATCAATGTCTACATATTACTTTACACTAACAAGAAACACAATTAGTTGGAAGGTACAACAACAATCAATTGTATCACTCTCAACCACAGAAGCAGAGTTTTATGTAATTATAGAAGGGGTAAAAGAGTTAACATGATTATCAGGAATCCTAAGAGAAATCAAAGCTAACCTAGCTACAACAATAATATACACTGACAGCTGTACCTGAGTAAAGACCTAGTATTGCATGAGAGGTCCAAGCATGTCGATATTAGACTCCACTTTATGAGGGATAAAATAGCACAAGGCTTCTTCAACCTGGAGAAAATCAAAGGTGAGCAAAATCTTTCGGACTTCGAAATAAAAATACTAACTCAAAAGAAATTTATTTTTTGCAGGGACTACTTATAGATTACAGAAACCCCTTGATTTCGTAGGCAAATCCATCCCATCTCACTAAAGTGGCGAAAAATTAGAGTGTCGACTTTTCAAATGAATCTCGAGTTTTTCCATCTGAGCAAAGATTGATGGAGTAAGAGGGAAAGTGTGATGTAAATCGCCTATACTCCACTCAGAATCGACAGAAAATAAGTGAAAATCAAAGACATAAAGATGAGTATGTGTGTTAGTGTCTGAAGGAGTCGAAGAGAGAAGAAAGAGATAATATCGAAACTTCTTACAATAGAGACAAAAATGACTTAGCTTTAGACACACCCATGTGATTTAAAACAAGTCAGAAGCTAATAAACTCAAAGCGCAATCGTTTTAATACAAGTCAAAAGCATCACACCTAAACATTGTCGTATTATAAATATCATAAGCTTCAAATGTTACAAAACGCACAGCAGAGGAAGGACCTTTAATAAGTCACGTAAGTTTGTCTGATATATGCAAATACGTCTGAAGAACAAATCTCTTCATCAGCTATAAAAGGAGCACAGTTTAAGCATTAAATAGAGAACCAAGATACACAGAGAAATCATCTTTTACATTCCACATTGTATTTTCATTATTAGAGAGTGTAAGAAAAGAGTGAAAAAGTTTGAGAGTTAGCTAGAGTACTTACCAGTGAGTACTAGGAGAGTTAAAGCCTCTTGCAATTGTTTATGAATAAACACCGAGCTATGTAAACTGTTTTCATCTTCTCCATTATTAGTACAAATCATTGAAAGTGGGAACCTTGGACGTAGATAGTTTTTAATTATCGAACCAAGTAAAAAATCTTAATCTTTTTTACTTTTATGCTTTCCACAATATCTATAAGAATTAATATCTTATCAGTCTTAAAGGTTTTTAAGCATCAAAACAGCACAACTATCCTAACACTTGCAGTTTGAATTTAAACTTAATTAGGTTTGGACAATTTGAAGTTTAATAAAATGTGAGATAAATTCGATTAATTTTTAATTTAAAATGTTAAAATTTTATTTTGAATAAAAATGATATTATTTTATTTAAAATTTTTAAAGTTTGGATTGAGTAAGATAAAACAATCTAAACTTAAGTTGATTATGAAGTCTGATTAACTTAAATCAGATCTACTAACTTCGGATCAGGTCGGATGAACATAAATTATCATCTCTAATTGCAGGTAACTATTACAACTGAAAGTTCAGGGTGACTGTTTGGTCATCTCGATGTGTAAGTTTGGGACTAGAGGCTCGTCAATGGCTCTTAGTGCGTGAGCATGCACGACCAGAGAGTGGAAGGAAACAACGTAAGTAAAGCGGATTCCACTTGGAGCGATATATATGGTCTAAGCATGGCTATGATGGCGAGCGATATTCACGACTTCACCAGGAGCATGCACCGTCTCATCTATCAAACAGTACTGATGTTGATGGGACAACTTGTGAGAGGTCTAAGAGGACTATTTCATCCACAGCTCAAATCATTGTGAATTTTTGTTGAACTATCACTTGTGCTAGGATTGAGAAGCTGAACATGTATTTGTTTAAGAAGTGTATGGGGCCTTTGGAGAAATGTTTGAGGGACGTTAAGCTAGACAAGGGCATTGTTCACGATGTTGGTGGCTCCCAATTAACTAATGTAATGTAAGAGTCCTTCAACGACAATGAACTTTGCAAGAGTATCTGATACATCTCAGTTCAGCGCGACCTCAACCCAACCAGTGAAGCAGATGAATCCAAGCCCAAAATGCAGGCATAGCCAGCGAACAACGATTAAGCCAGCCAAGTTCGTTGATTACGTGGAATAGAGTTGGTTACACAAGAGACAAAATTAGTTATACACTCGGTATATAATTACAGTTGCATATTTACAGCTGTTGTAACTAACTCTAGTATTAAATGAATAACATGCGTACGAAAAGGCATGCATGGTTTAACAAATCCTTCTGCCTCCCTTCTCTTCTCTTCTCTTCTCTTCTCCCACCCTTTTCTTACTCTGTTCTTATTTGTTATTATCGGTGCTCTACCATTGGTTCTTTCATTGAGTCCTTCTTCCCAGGATGACCGAGGGAACTACCACCGGTTATAAAGCTTTAGAAGAATCGATCAATAATCTAGCTAACAATTTGCATGAGATACAGACTACTTTCCAACAACATTCCACGACAATGCAGCAACAATATGAAGAACTTTTGCGCAATAGTAACACCAATGACTGGATCAAGCAAACACTAGAGTCCAAGTGTCAATCTCTCACACGATTAGAGAAACAACCATAGGTGCCTAACCCTTCACCACCACCAGTTTTCATTCCTGGTTCTTCTTCACAACCAAGCTTGTTACCTACTCCGATCATGCCGGGTTTACCAAGTAGCTCTTCGCACCCCCCTCATGCAATGTCTTGGGATGTTTCAGAGCATCAACCACGCACATCGCCACGTTTACCCAACCTCGAGATTCCACTATTTTCGGGTGACGATGTTGCTGAATTGATTTTTCAAATCCAACATTTCTTCGATTATCATCGCACTCCAGAGGATCAAAAACTCTCTATTACCTTTTTTTATATGGCCAGACAAGCATTACAGTGGTATAAGTGACTTCTGACAATGAAACAAGCACTTACCTGGACTGATTTGATGCTGCGACAACTAGAGGTCCATTTTGGCCCTTCTCCATTTATTAATCATGAAGCTCTATTGTTTAAACAATCACAGGTGACGTCGGTCAGCACTTATATGCAAGAGTTTGCGTCTTTATCCAATCGAATCAATGGCCACAGTGCTACCAGTTTACTCAACTGCTTTATCTCAGGTTTAAAGGATGAGATCAAACAGGAGCTTTATATTTTAAAACCTCATGATCTCTCGGAGGCTATTTGGATGGCACGAATGATCGAAGATAAACTTTCTGCTGTTCGGTTTTCGCCCTCGCCTTGCCTGTTGGAGATATGATCCAAAATTTACTGCAGCAAATAACTGCAGAATCTTAGCAAAATCTGGAATTTATTTTTCTGTTTTTAGTCAAAGCATGTAACAGGTAGTTTCCTATTTTTATGCTAATTAGTTATTTGTAAGTCTTCAAATAGGCAAGTCTTGGTCTTCAGTTTTGTGAATAAAGATCAGGTTTCTTTATCTTCTTATTTCTTTTAATCTGCTCCTGCAATAGTTCTCCACTTAAAATCAGACATTTGGTATCAGAGCCAGGTTACTTTCATACTTTGGGCGTATCAACATGGCAAACAACGGCACTGCAGTAAATATTGCCCAGCCCTCCATGCCCATTTTCAAAGGAGATAATTACGAATTTTGGAGCATCAAAATGAAAACACTATTCAAGTCACAAGAGCTGTGGGACTTGGTGGAAAATGGCTACAATGACATAGACGAGGAGACCAGATTGAGAGAAAACAAGAAGAAAGATTCAAAGGCCTTGTTCTTCATTCAACAAGCAGTCCATGACTCAATTTTCTCCAAAATTGCAGCAGCCTCAACAAAGAAAGGAGGCGTGGACAACTTTGCAGCTAGCATATCATGGCTCATCCACGTAGTAAGGGTTAAGTTGCAAACACTTAATCGTGAATTCCAAAATCTGCACATGAAGAATGGAGAATTAGTGCAGGATTTTTAACCAAAATTGAAGCAATTGTCAACCAAATGAGGTCCTATGGAGAAGAGATCTCAGAGAAGACGGTTGTGACAAAAGTTCTGAGGAGTTTACCTTCTAAATTTGATCATGTGGTTGCAGCTATTGAGGAGTCCAAAAATCTGTCCACTTATTCTTTTGATGAGCTTATGGGTTCCTTGCAGTCTCATGAAGCTCGAATCAATCGACCAGAAGACAAGAATGAAGAAAAGGCATTTCAAACAAAAGGAGAAGGCTCAAGGAGCAAGAAAAAGTCTGCAAGTCGAGGAAGAGGCGGAGGAGGATTTCGTGGAAAGTATTCTAGCCGTGTAAGAGGCGGAGGAAGAGGATCTGAGCGATATAACAACAATAAAGGCAATATTCAAAGGTCATAATTGCAAGAAATATGGACATGTGAAAGCTGATTGTTGGTTCAAAGATAAACAAGCAAATTTTGTGGAAGAAGTTGATGAAGAAAGTAAATTGTTTATGGCATATAGTGACCCGCTGACAGACAAGGTGAGCAGTGGTTTGTTGACAGCGGGTGTTCCAATCATATGACAGGGAAGAAAGCAATCTTTAAGCAACTTGATGAAACTCGGAAAAAGAAGGTCGATTGGGAGATGATCAAGCAATACAAGTTGAGGAAAAGGAACGGTGGCGATCAAAACTAGCCAAGGTAAAACTAAACTTTTACACAATGTTCAATTTGTTCCTAACTTGGCATACAATTTGTTAAGTGTTGACAGCTTAATGGCTAGCGGATACTCGGTTACGCTCGATGATGAAAATGCATTATTAAAGAGAAACAATCGGGCAAGTGATTGTAATGTGCAAATGACCAAGAACAAAATGTTTCCACTTAAAGTCTCCACTGTGGAAGATTTTGCCTTAGTAGCTGGAGAACAAAATGAGTCAAAGTTGTGGCATCTTCGATATGGACACCTGAATGTGAAAGGGTTGCAGCTGTTAGAAAGAAAAGAAATGGTTCATGGCTTACCAAAAATTCAAGCGTTGGATACGTGTGAAGGATGTATCTATGGCAAGCAGACCAGAAAGTCATTTCCGACCGGAAAGGCACGAAGAGCCAAAGCTTATCTTGAACTGATCCATTCTGACCTATGTGGTCCCATGAACACAAAATCACTTGGCGGCAACAATTACTTCCTGCTCTTCATAGATGATTTCAGCAGAGTAAGTTGGGTTTATTTCTTGAAATTCAAATCAGAAACATTTGAGAATTTCAGGAAATTCAAAGCAATGGTTGAAAAGCAAAGTGGTAGCAGTATAAAAGTGCTTCGCACGGACAGAGGTGGAGAATTTCTTTCAAAGGAATTCAATCAATTTTGTGAAGAAAATGGAATTCGTCATGAGCTAACAGCACCGTATACTCCGGAGCAAAATGGAGTGGCAGAACGTAAGAATAGAACGGTGGTGAAAATGGCGAGAAGTTTGTTGAAAGGGAAAGGGCTACCAAATTCATATTGGGCAGAAGCGGTTGCAACTGCAGTGTATTTGCTGAATATCTCCCCAACAAAAGCAGTCCAAAACCGCACTCCATATGAAGCGTGGAAAGGGAGCAAACCAGCTAGCCCAACAACTACTCCAAGTTCATCCTCAAGATCAACAAGTGAATCTTCAGAGGAGGCATCACCAAGAAAATTTAGATCACTAAGGGACATCTATGAAGCAGATGAATTTGCTTTATTAGCTCCTGACCCTACAACTTATGAGGAGGCAGCAGAAAAAGAGGAATGGAAGAAGGCAATGGGAGAGGAACTTATCTCCATCCAAAAGAACTCCACTTGGGAACTAACAGATTTGCCTGATGGAAAGAATGCAGTAGGCTTAAAGTGGATTTTCAAGACAAAATTCCACGCAGATGGAACTGTTCAAAAGCATAAGGCCCGTTTGGTCGCAAAGGGATACTCTCAGCAACAAGGGGTGGACTATGAAGAGACGTTTTCTCCAGTAGCTCGATTTGAAACAGTGAGAATGTTTTTGGCATTGGCAGCACAACTCAGATGGAAGGTGTACCAATTTGATGTAAAATCGGCATTTCTCAACGGTGAGCTTGAAGAAGAAGTCTATGTCTCCCAACCAGAAGGTTTTGTGATTAATGGGAAGGAAAAGAAAGTCTATAGGCTAAGGAAAGCTCTCTATGGCTTAAAGCAAGCCCCACGGGCATGGTACAGCAAGATTGACGCATACTTTAGGCAAAATGGCTTTGTAAGAAGCGAAAATGAGCCTACACTGTATCATAAGAAGCAAGGCATCACTGATTTCATCATAGTCTGCTTATATGTAGATGATATTATCTACATGGGGTCAAATTCAACACTAGTAGAAGAATTCAAGTCTAGCATGATGGGCAAATTCGAAATGACAGATTTGGGTCTGTTGCACTACTTTCTTGGGTTAGAGATACTGCAAGATGAAGCTGGAGTGTTCATTTACCAAAAGAAGTATGCAGCAGATTTGTTAAAGAAGTTCAATATGTCCAATTGCAAATTGGTAGCTACTCCAATGAACATGAATCAAAAGTTGCAGCAAGAAGATGGAGTTGAAGTAGCGAATCATAAGCAATTTAGACGCCTCGTTGGTGGATCGATATATTTAACACACACCGCACGGACATTTCTTTTTCGGTTGGAGTTGTGTCGAGATTCATGAGCAATCCATCAATGCAACACCATGGAGCAAAGAAAAGGATTTTGAGGTACATTCGCAGGACTTTAAATTATGGAATTTGGTATACTCATGTCTCAAATTTTAGATTGGTTGGCTTTTACCGACAAGGATTGGGCAAGCTCATTAGACGATAGAAAAGCACTTCGGAAATGTGTTTGGGCTAGGATCAGCGCCATCACATGGAGCTCCAAGAAACAAGCAACAAGCAGCTGACTCATCTTGGTGAGGCAGAGTATGTAGCTGCTACTACAAAGATCGTGTCGGTGTGTTTGGCTCAGAGAATGTTGTGTGATTTGCAGAAAAACAAGCAAAGGAACCGAGCTTTATTGTGATAATAAGTCAACAATTGCAATGTCAAAGAACCCCGCATTTCATGGAAGAACGAAGCATATTGAACTAAGATTTCATTTCATTCGAGAACTGGTCAAGAAAGGAGAAATCATTATGAAGTTCGTGATACCGAAGTTCAAGTTGCAGACATCTTCACTAAAGCTTTGACAAGTCAGAGACATGCTTATCTTAGGGCCTTGCTTGGTGTATGTGATTTTGGATCAAGGGGGAGTGTTGGAGATATGATCCAAAATTTACTGCAGCAAATAACTGCAGAATCTTAGCAAAATCTGGAATTTATTTTTCTGTTTTTAGTCAAAACATGTAACAGGTAGTTTCCTATTTTTATGCTAATTAGTTATTTGTAAGTCTTCAAATAGGCAAGTCTTGGTCTTCAGTTTTGTGAATAAAGATCAGGTTTCTTTATCTTCTTATTTCTTTTAATCTGCTCCTGCAATAGTTCTCCACTTAAAATCAGACATTGCCAACACTTTCCTACTCCTTCCTCAGTTCTAAATGTTATTTCACCTTGTCCATACCCTACACTACCAGCTTCCCAACCTACTAAACCATTTTCACGAAAAATACCTGTTAAGCGTTTAACAACAGCAGAATTGGAAGCTCATCGTGATAATTTGTCATGTTCTGGGCTCTGTACTCAAATACCTATTGAAGTGGATGGTCATTGTTTTATCATCGATTTCTACTTACTTCCAATGTATGCTGCTGAACTTGTCTTAGGTGTACAATGGCTTGCTGCTATGGGACCTGTTCTTTTTATTATACAAATCTGTGGATGAGACTTGAACAGGATGGCAAACAACTGACTTTATATAGTATCAAACTTGATGGACTGGCGTCCATGGCATTTGGACAGGTTCAACGATCTCATCGTACTCATTCTATGTCCTCTTATTATCATTTGATTGTCAGTTCAACGTTGGACACCAACACGATTTGAGTTGAGGAGGACTTGTCTCCTGCCTTTAGTTTGCAATTCGATACTCTGTTACAAGATTTTTCTGTTATTTTTTCTACTCCTCGAGGATTACCACCTTTTCGCAAGATTGAACTTCACATTCCCTTACATCCTGGTGTTGCCTAGTAAATGTACGTCCTTACAGATACCCTCATTTTCAAAAATCTAAAATTGACAGACTTGTTCGCGAGTTGCTTGCTGATGGCTTTATTTAACCAAGCAACAACCCTTATTTATCTCCTGTACTTTTAGTTAAAAAAAAGGATGGTACATGGAGATTTTTTGTTGATTATCGATCGTTCCTTGAATGTAGTCACAATACGACATCGATATTCC
Source organism: Erythroxylum novogranatense (assembly GCA_029891385.1). Classification (NCBI taxonomy): domain Eukaryota; kingdom Viridiplantae; phylum Streptophyta; class Magnoliopsida; order Malpighiales; family Erythroxylaceae; genus Erythroxylum; species Erythroxylum novogranatense. The sequence goes on along the minus strand of CM057227.1, from coordinate 85,951,896 downwards.
ATTCTACTGTAGAGGAACTCTTTGATGAATTACATGGTGCCACAATTTTTTCTAAGCTGGGCCTACATGCCGGATACCATCAGTTACATTTACATCTGGAGGATCTTCATAAAACAGTCTTTTGAACTCATGATGGACACTTTGAGTTCACTGTTTTACCATTTAGATTAACTAATGAGCCATAAGCTTTTCAATCTGAGATGAATGAGCTCTTTGACACTATTTTGAGGAAGTTTTTCTTAGTTTTTTTAATGATATTTTAATCTTTAATGCATTAGATACGCTTCATTTACAACATTTATCTCATGTCTTTCAACTCCTGCACCAACATCACTTCTATATTAAAATAAGTAAATGCGATTTTGCCTGCTCTTCCTTGATTTATCTAGGTCACGTTATCTCTGCCATGGGCATTTCAGTTGATGATAACAAGATTGTTGCTATTCGGGAGTGGCCTTCTCCTTCAACTATCAAGCAATTGTGTGGATTTCTTAACCTCACTGGGTACTATAGAAAATTTGTTGAACATTATGCCACATTGGCTTCTCCTCTTACGAAGCTACTATGAAAGAAAGCCTTCATTTGGAATTTTGAAGCAGAGCAGGCCTTTTCAGTTTTGAAGTAAGCATTAATGTCCACCCCTGTATTGACACTTCATAATTTTTCCCAACCATTTACGGTGCAAACGGATGCTTCTGGGACAGGTGTTAAGGTGGTCCTTACTCAAGAAAATCAACCGATTGCTTATTATAACAAACAATTACCTAGGCACATGATCAAAGCTTCGACTTACGTACGTGAAATGTATGCCATTACCTTGGCTGTTAAACGCTGGCGACAGTACCTTTTGGGTACTCACTTCATCATCCAGATGTTGCTACATGGGAGAATTATGAGGATCTTAAGATCGAATATCCAGGCTTCATCCTTGAGGACAAGGATGTTTTCGAGGATGGAAGTAATGATACAACTCAGTCCAGCGCGACCTCAGCCCAACCAGTTAAGCAGACGAATCCAAGCTCAAAACGTAGACACAACCAGTGAACAACGATTAAGCTAGCCAAGTTCGTGGAATAGACTTGGTTACATAAGAGACAAAATTAGTTATGTACTCAGTATAATTACATCTGGATATTTACAACTGTTGTAACTAACTCTAGTATTAAATGAATAGCGTGCGTACGAAAAGACTTGCATGGTTTATCAAATCCTTCTGCCTCCCTTCTCTTCTCTTCTCTTCTCCTACCCTCTTCCTACTTTGTTTTACTCTGTTCTTATTTTTTATTATCGGTGCTCTACTAGTATCAACCCAGATGAAGTTGTTAATATGGGGTTGTTGTTCAGGTTGCTATCTTGAGTGGTGAGGGCATTGAGAAGGTGCAGGGTTTACTATCTGTGGATGTCACCCATCCCTCTCTTGGATTACTGGAGGTCTTATGTTATTACTGTTTTAATCAAGGAAAACAATCATTTTGACAAAGGAGGTGTTCCCCGCTCTCTCGTTCTCGTTTCATTGAGTTTGATGGATTCTTCTATTAAGTGGTTTGTTTGTTTCTTTTTGGTTAATGCGAAGTTTTACGATAAATTAATTAGTTAATAATTTCACATCACTTGAATTAAATTTTTAAATATATTTAATATAAAGTGAGAATTTAAGTATTAAAAAGAGTTCAAAGTTCAAACTAATTTTAATAATATTTAATTTCTCATTTCTAGTGTATAGAAATATAAAAATAAAACCAAAAATGGAAATAAGAAAATAATAACTCCAAAAATATTAAAATTATTACAAAAATTTGCATAATAATTCTTTGTGATTTAGTTTCAAAAATAGTAAAGATAATTTTTTAATTAAAAAGGTAAAGGAATAGTGTTTAAACCTCTAAGAAGGGGAAATAAATCAAAGTACTGTAGTATGTAGCACATGCCCTATTACGTATCTAGGATCATACATGAAAGCAAAAAAAATGAAGAAAATGTAAAATACCTGATTTCGATTCCATTATAAGTTTCGAAGCAGTTTTTAATGCCAAAATGAGCTTCGATCCTCTCAGGATAGTTAGAAAAGTTGCTGATATACTCTGCAAGTGCACAGGTTTAATTGTAGCAATCAAGTGTCGATTCACAAGGATTAGGTCAAATTACTAAATTCACACCTCCTAAATTTTCTAAGCAATCAGTTAAGAAAGTTATGTTATTAAGGAAATTGCAATGTACGATAAACGGAATTTTCACTAATATTATAGAAATTCATTCCAACGAAGAAATCATGTACTTATGAAATAATTCGTTGATCTGGTACATTAGCTAACTGTTGTCAATCAATTCTTTCGAAGTAATCAACGTGTTGGCTTCAATTTTTAAACCAATTTCTTAGATTAAAAACCAAATTCAACCTAATTAACGCCTTTGGATTCTTCTCGCACTCCTAACGAAGAAATCTATTTCTAGATATTCATTCAGTTAGACCTAATCTAGCATTTCAGATGTTAAACATTACTTTTCAATTTTTAGTTTAACACCACCCATATTTAATTCAGAACCCTAGATTAGATAGATCAGATCAATAATTGATGAAATGACTTTACTGAAATTTAATCAACATTGAAATAAAAAAAATAAAGTCATAAGGTTTAATACATAATTCCTAAGCTGAAATAAATATCCAAGAATAAAGAAATTTAAAGGTCCATAACTGAACTAGTCATAAAAGCTAAATGAACAATTAACATCACCATGAAGGATGAAATAAAAAATAGAAAAAGGAGGAAAAAGGAACTCCAATTTTGTCTTAGATCTTGATCTCTCAATCTCTAATTGTCTTTGTCGATCTCTGTTTCTTCTTCTCTCCTTCTCGATCTTCTTCTTTCTCCCTGTAAAAATCGTCTTCTCTTTTTCTCTGGCCTAAAAACCACCCCCAATTTCTTCTTTCTTTCCCTCTATTTAAACTCTGTAACCATCAGAACTAACTACATTACACGGGCCGTGTAAAATCACACGGTCTGACCTTGTAACCTTCGGGTCAATCTGCGCACAACCAGCTTCCAATTGCACAGACCGTGTGAATTAATAATCCTGCAAAAAATAAAGAAAAACCAATAGCAGTACAAATTTACCAAAAACAAAAGAGATTCCATACAAATTAATGTAAAAAACAAAGACAAAGTAGACCAAGAATATAACAAAAACAACAAATTATCAAACTCCCCTATGCTAAAAGTTTTCTTGTCCTCAAGCAAATTAAACTAAAACACTAAAGCAAGGAACTAACATAAAATCAATTCAAATAAAACTAAATGTAGCGTGTTACTGAAACAACTACGAGCTCCAAGGAATGGTTCATCACTCACAATCTCTACTAGGTTTAGCTCGAAGAGTCAATTTACATAATGAAAATTAATCAAAAATTAAGATCACCTCCTCACTGTCCTTTCCGTCTCAAAGGAGCGCTTGGTTACCAATTTATTAAACTATTGGCTAATTCCCCAGTAATACATGTCTCAAAGGGGTACCTTGTTAGGTTTTTTCCCAGTAACATGCATCTCAAAGGGGTGGCAAAGACCAATAAACCTTTGGGTGGTCGGATTATGAAACGGCCCAATAAGGGACTTAACTCTCCCAATTGCTAGCTACTCCATACATAAGCCACTTAAGGAGCACAAACGCCGTGTCGTTTATACCAGCTAGAATTGATAAACCAAAGGTGTGTGATTGTTCGGAAATTGAAAACGGCCCGATAGGGGATATTCCTTCCAATACTAGCAACTCCATACATTCAAGAACTTAAGGGAAGATGGTGCCGTTCCACCAACTTCAACTAATATTGGTGCTCACATAGGTCAAAAATTTGTAGTAATTACTGTTTTTTTTTTGACGAAATTAAAGGCAAGCAAACGATTCTCCAGTAATAGAAAAGGAACAGCAACGGGGTTATCCATTAGGTAGATTAAGTTATGTATTTTCAATATGAAGGAACTAAACTTAGTTATGATCAGGTGTCCACCATTTCCTACGAAGTTCACAGTTGATAAATGATAGCAACAAAAGGACAATGCACAATACAGAATGCAACATGAAAGAAACAATCATGAATAAAGCAACAAAAGAAGAACAGAATTAAAGAATGAACTAAGTAGACTAAACCGGATTCCCCTATGCTAAAACTAAGCATTGACCTTAATGAAAAACAATTATGGAGAAGATGGAGGAGGGGGAGGATTACCTGGGTTCGCTGAAGATTGACGCCATAAGTTAAAAGCAGTTGTCATTTCCTGAATGGTTGCATTTTGAGTTTCAACAATGCGCTACAAGTTAGTCTGATTATTTTGAATGGTCGAATGAGTATCCCCGAAATGTCGAAGATAATGGCTCTGATCCGTGAATAAGGCTCGGAGAGCGGATTGTTCAGTTTGGATTGAAGAGAGCGTTTGATATAGAGCGCGAAGTTCAAAAACGGAGGGGTCGGGTTGGGAAGAAGAAGAAGGCATGGATGTCGGTTGAGGGGGAGGAGGGAATGAAGATTGCAATGGTTCAGGATCGGTTTGATCAACCAAAGGCATCCAACCAATGTTGGATGGATCACGAAGAGTCGTACGGGTCGGACAGGGTAAACGAAAAAGAATGTGATTGGGGTACACCTAACAATGGTGTCCCCGTACGGATTGACAAATAAGCATAGCTTCTAAAACGGGCATGTCAAGGCGCTCGGAGCCCTGAACAAGAAAAACTGAATTAGATAGGGGATCAAAGCCTAAAGTTAAAGCAATTGGAGTAATTAAACCCTCGATGGAAATGTCGCTAGAAGGTTAAAGCATGACACGGAGAAATTGGGAAGCTAAAAAGGACCCAACATCAACAGGCACACCAACATGCATCGTGTAGCACCCCACTCCCGCGAGACCCGAACCCGACATCGACGGTAATATCCGAGCCCGCGACCCGCGAGGGTGGTATGCTAGAGCAGTCAATACAGTTTAAAACTTGGTAATATATATATAGATATTTTTAAAACCCATCGAGTGCGTAAATATCAGCAAATAATTTGGGCCCGTTCTAATACGAAATCATTTTCAATCAGAACATTATTTCGGTAATCAAATTATATATAATTCAAAAGACACAAATGCAGATGTGAACTGATCCCGACCTTAACTCTGACTTGCAATCCGTACTCATACTCCCGTGCCCAACGGGGTGTTAGAGTAGTGCCCTAAAGGCAATCCCCTTTAGCGCATTTTGTTCATAGTCATGTACAGACTTTATGAATAAATAAAGCAAGGCATATTTCATTTATTTGATATTCATTTTATTATGAATTGATAATGATCTTTAATCAAATTAATGAAGTCCCTGATACATGACATAGCATGAAGGAAATTATGATGCGATCATACTATTGAGATTCCTATCATGTGCAATTATGTCAGTATCTAAATTATCCCTAGTCATAGGATCAATGAGACCGACATCGTTAATCCGGATAGACTAGCATATGTCAAACTCCTTGATTGGATCAGCAAAGGATCTCGTAAAACTGTAAATATTGAGATATTTAGATTTGACATGTGGATGCTTACTAGTGGTAGTAAGTACATTGGATGACCTGCTATGAGATCATCACATGGATGTCCTATACAAATGTCAGTGATAATCTCATCATAGCAATGGTGCAAGTATCCCGAGACTCGAGGTACTCAAGGATATCTTGGGTACTGATTCTGTACTTTGACTCCATTTCTTGTTGCCTTTCAGAGGTCGCTCATAGGGTGGTGATTGGGTACAGCTTGAGGTATTCGAAGGTAATTGAGTAGCCAATAGAGGATTCACCACTTCTATTATAGCAGAAGAGATACCCATGGCCTCTTATCAGGATCATTGCTTTGAAGTCTCTGGCGCCGAAACATACATATGTCATGAAGATGGTCTTCATGGACATATAAAGTAATGAGTCCTAGGGACGAGAACCGATTACACTTGGACTAGATTTGATCTGATCAGTCTAGTAAGAGTTGACACATTGCCCATACTCAAACCAAGTGGGGTATAGCATGGTGAAAGGACGAATTGCACGGTAATTGTCTATAGAAGGGTTCGTGATATGGTTTCATTAGTCAAACCAATTACTTTCCGGTCAATTGGGGTCATGATGTGTTGCTAGATACCGCCATGACTTGCTCAGATTAAGTGTTAATCTAAGTGGCCAACATAACCGGAACCTAATGGGTCACATGCATAAGAGTGACTTGAGAATCAGAAATAGTTTCGACGAGATCCGATATCTGGAGAAAAATAAAATTATATGGATCCCGATGAGATTGGGATATGTCCCGATGAGATCGCGACATCGACATTTCTGAAAACCGTTTCCGGTGATTTTTCGCCGGTGGGGCCCGGTAGGCCGGTAGGACCGACCCCAGTTTGACTGGATCACTTCAGCAATTATATATATTAATTAATTAAGTAAATAATTAATTAATTATATATATATATATGCATTTCGGTGGAGCCATTAAATGGTGGAGATGAAATGGTTTGAAAAGTCAAACCTAATCATCATTTAGCATTTTAAGGCATTATTATGCCTCCTACGTGGATGAGCATCCACCAAGCCCTTTCTTATGTCTTTAAAGTGTTAAATAAACATATGAAAGGGATATGAAGGAAGCTTGCACGGTGATGAATGGTGAAGGTCGAAAGCTTAAGAGTTAAGCTTTGAAAAATTTGTTTTTCATCTTCTTCATCTCTTCCATTCAAGTTGCTTCTACTCTCCAAGGCTCCACCAAGATCATTTCATTTGCTCTCCAAGGCTAAGGTAAGAGCTAGCACTCTTCTCTTTAGTCTAGCTATTCCCGGGTCAAAAGAGTTTGTCCCGGTTAGGTTTTCCGACCTCTGCGTGGATACCGTTAGAGACGGTCTCCTTTGGTCGTTATGGTTTGATTGTTTGTACATACACATGGATCCTGGCTTTCGGGAATGTCCCGGGACTCAAAATTTTAAATTCGCACTGTGGGCATGTGATGCCTACCCCGGATTTTCCTACAAGGGTATCGAGCCACTTGTGTTGTATAAACAGTCGAAATGATAACTAGGTCGGAGTTCCTTAGTGAATTGAGCTGCTGATGCATGTTATTTGTGTGAATTTCTTGCTCAGAATTGTTCATAACATGTTATAGAATATGTTTGTGAAAGATGAGAATTTATCAATTTGATTTGATATGGTTTTGCTATTTAATTCCCTCAAGTTTCGGATGCTGTCTTGTTGAACGTTTCTGAAACAGGTATGCTTGTAAATTCGAGAATAAATTCTAGAAAAATTTTTTTTCGGATTGGTTTTCACCGACATGTCCCTAAGATGTTTTTGAATGTCTCTGTGGATGGAAAAATGTTTTCAAGGTGATTTACCATTTATTTCCGAATTTATTGTGTGCTGATGGGAATGTTTGTGTTGGAGAACACAGATTCTGGTTCGGCTAGATTGCTAAGGTTCAATGAGTTTTTGTGGGAAATAGATCCTGGAAAAATTTATGGAGCATGTTGGGAACATGTTTTAACCTCTGTAATTTTCTCAGTATTTATTGAAAGTGTTTCAATGGTCATTTTGAGCAAAATGTTGAGCTTAGCAGTTTTGAGAAACTTGCTGGGGCTGTTTTGTTTGGAATGATTGATTTTGTTATTTTCTGTTCCAATGCCATGAATCATTTTTATAGTGATTAAAAATGTGTTATATTGATTTGGTATGCATGCCAAGTTGAGATTCTTGAATTTAGGTTTCCAATAAGTTTTGGATATCGAATAGGTCACTTTAGCGTCTCGTTAGTTTATTCCGTTATCTTGGTTATTTTGGCCGTCGCAATTTTTGTGACAAGTGCGGAGTAATCTTGATAACGTAGCCTACCTAGAGATACTTAGCATGATTATTTGGTGTCCTTGAATTATGTGGAAATCTAGTGATTAATGGTGGATTAATCGGTTTCAAGGTTTTCATATATAGTTAGACTATATGGCATGCATGATTTGATGAAAATGTTTCATTAGCACATTAATATAAAGGTTTATATACTTGTTATATTGGTGTTGTGAATTGGAAATGCCTGGATTGAGAATTAGCCGATTAGATAACAATTCCAATGCATTAATGAACAAGTCGACTTATATGTTCATAAGTCGACTTGTTTGGTGCATCAGACTAATAAGTCGACTTGCACAATGGTACAAGTCGACTTGTTCATGCATGATTGTACAAGTCGACTTACACATGCATAAGTCGACTTGATAGAGCCATAAGTCGACTTATACATATACAAGTCGACTTATATCATGTCTTAGTGGGATGATGGGTGATTTTGGTATAAATTCAATGTGATTGATGCAATGCCTTAAATCGCACCATATAGTCATGGTGACTATGATCCTTGGATGAGATTAATTAGATGAGACCTAAAATCCTCAACTTAAAATATGAAAACTAACGCCTTCCATTAATATGGTAAGAACCGAGTTCTTATAGGGTTGGGTTGTTGAGCTAACCTCAAGCTCACTCTATACGAATATGTTCAAACCATGAAAATATGATTTTCGGATTAATGGGTCGGTTTTCCTAGAAGCGTTGATTTGTTGAGCTAACCTCAAGGTCAACGTGGACAGAGGCGAAGTTGGGTAGTGTACATCAGATGTACACGCATCAAGTGTTGATAACCCAATGTATGTGCATACATCAACCGCTGATAAGAGCGATCGATAGTTGTGTCTAAGATGTAATTGGTATGTCTGATACCTCCCGAGACATAAGATGGCTTGTTGAGCTAACCTCAAGGTCATTCTTAATGTCGGTCATCGATGATGCAATTGTTATGACCGATACCTACCGATTGACCTAAGAAGTGGCTTGTTGGGCAAACCCAAGGTCATTCTTAGCAATGTCGGATATCGACCCACTAGGTCATTGTGCCATTTTGTTTCTTGGATTCATGATGAGGGTTATGGATTCTATTGAAACTAGTGGGAGCCATATGTATGTCATTTAAGTCCTTATGGTCATACATTTAATCCTATTCTAACTTTCTTTCTCTCTACGCTTAGGTTGATCAAGATGTCGACTAGTGTGAATCTTCGCCACTAATGGATGCAAACAAATTAATCGGACCGAATTTTCTTGATTGGCTGCGGAATCGAGAATTGTTCTCGGATCGAGGATCTAGGATACATCCTGATTTTCCGCCTCGGATCCACTTCTCAAGGAGCTTCGATGATGATCGAAGGCATATCGTAAGCATCTAAAAGCGGTGACATAGCCACCGCATTATGCTTGCATCGATGTCACCGAGCTGCGTAAAAGACGAGTCTATGGATGCTCACACGATAGTGTTTCATCTTAGAGAGTTGTTTGATGAGCAAGCTCGGTCCGAACGGTTCGAGACCTCAAGGTTGCTCTTTACAATGAAGATGACTCTGGTTCATCTGCGATGCAATATGCATTGAAGATGAATGGCTATATTGAGAGGTTGGCCGCCTTAGGTTTTGTGATGGATTACGAGTTAAGTATAGACTTAATTTTGTTGGTTTGTCGATAGTTATTCACGGTTTGTGTTGAACTATCGAATGAACCAAATATCCACCACAATTCCCCGAGTGATCAATCTGCCAAGACAATGCAGTAACAAGTCGTCAAGCAAGATAGCAAGCGTTCTATTGGTGGATTCTTCTTCCTCCGCTTCCAAGAAGAGGAAACAGAAGAAGAAAAGGCTCGAAGCGAAAGGAAGTGCAGCGAAAGGCAAGAAGAAAACCAAAGAGATCGCACCAAAAGGTACCTTCCATCGGTAAGACCGGTCATTGAGGCGAATCGCAAAGCTATCTCGAAGAATCGAAGCGAAGAAGGCATCACCGCCTCGACTTCTTCGTGTATGTTTGTCATTGAGGTTAATCTGCTTCGATCATAACATATGGGTATTAGATACGGTTGTGGCTCACATATGCAATGATATGCAGGGCCTCGTGGATAGTAGGCGACTCATAAAGGGAGAAATGGACTGCGTGTTGGCAATGGAGCAAGAGTTCTTTGCATTAGCCGTAGGGACTTATGTTTTGACACTCCTCGCTGGGCTTGTACTTAACTTGGATGATTGTTATTTTGTACCGTGTTAACAAAGAACATATTATCTTTCTTGTTTAAATAGAGCTGGTTTCCATTTGTCTTTTGGTAACAATGGTTGTTCTATTAGCTCAAATGGAATGCTTTATGGTACTTGGTACATTATGCAATGGAATTTACATATTAGATATGTCACATCCGGTTATGAATGTCAATGACGCTAAAAGACATAAAAGAGATAATTTAAAATCAACTTACTTATGGCATTGTCGCCTTGGCCATATAAATGAGAGACGCATCGCTAAGCTCCACAAGAGTGGAAGTTTAGGGTCATTCGATTATGAATCATATGACACATGTGAATCTTGTTTATTAGGCACGATGACTAAGTTACCTTTTAAGGGAAAGGGTGAACGAGCGACTGGATTATTAGACCTAATACATTCAGATGTATGTGGTCCGATGTCCATCCATGCCAAGTGGTTCGTTACATTTCATTACCTTTATCGATGATTATTCTCGATATAGGTACCATGATATCGATGAGATACAAATATGAAGCGTTTGAAAAGTTCAAACAATTCAGAAATGAAGTAGAAAAACAACTTGGTAAAAGTATCAAAACATTACGATCCGATCGTGGTGGTGAATACTTAGACCAAGAGTTTTTGGATTATCTCATAGATAATGGGATTTTATCTCAGTGGACTCCTCCTTACACACCACAGCATAATGGTGTGGCAGAAAGGAGAAATCAAACCTTGTTGGACATGGTACGATCTATGATGGGCTTTGCACAGTTACCAAAATCCTTTTGGGGATATGCACTTGAGACAGCTGTTTACTTGTTAAACAGAGTTCCATCAAAGACAGTTGATGTTACTCCATATGAGATGTGGACTAACAAGAAACCTTATCTTTCTTATTTGAAAGTATGGGGTTGTCCTGCTTATGTGAAGCGGACACAGTCAGATAAGCTTGAAGCAAAATCTGACAAGTGTTTGTTCGTAGGATATCCTAAAGAAACAAGAGGATATCAATTCTACCTTGCTGAGGAACAAAAGGTGTTTGTTTCGATGCATGCTGTCTTTTTAGAGAAAGAGTTTCTTTTAAAAGAGGACAGTGGGAGCAAAGTTGAACTTGAAGAAGTTCAAGATGCTCGGACAGACGCAGATCAACTGCCTGAACCTGAAACTGTAACTCATACAGATGAGGTAACAATTCAACCTTCTACTACACAAAAGTCGTAGGTCAAGTAGGATACGTTCTGTTCCTGAGAGATATGGATTTCTCGTGAGTGAACAGAATGACGTATTGCTCATAGAGGATGATGAGCCTACCACCTATGAAGAGGTTCTGAAGAGTTCAGAGTCTGAAAAATGGCTTCGTGCCATGAAATCTGAAATGGATTCCATGTATGAAAACCAAGTATGGACTTTGGTTGATGCACCTGAAGGGATAAAACCTATAGGGTGCAAATGGGTTTTCAAGAAGAAAACCGACATGGATGGTAATGTGATTACCCATAAAGCGAGGCTTGTGGCTAAAGGCTTTCGTCAAAGACAAGGAGTTGACTATGACGAGACCTTCAGTCCAGTAGCAATGCTTAAATCCATTAGGATACTCCTAGCCATTGCCGCTCATTATGATTATGAGATATGGCAAATGGATGTGAAGACAGCTTTCCTGAATGGAAATCTGGCTGAGGATGTGTACATGACACAACCTGAGGGCTTCATTTCCACTGATGGCGAAAAGGTATGCAAGCTTCATAAATCCATTTATGGATTGAAGCAAGCATCCAGAGTTGGAATATCCGCTTGATGAGACAATCAAAGAGTTTGGTTTCTCACAAAATCCGGATGAACACCGTGTACAAGAAAGTTAATGGAACCGCGATCGTATTCCTTGTGTTATATGTAGATGACATATTGTTGCTAGGAAACGATGTCTCAATATCGCAATCAAGAAAATTTGGTTGTCCAAACAATTTGCCATGAAAGACCTTGGAGAAGCAACTTATATCCTGGGATAAAGATCTATAGAGATAGATCAAGAGGTTTCTTGGTCTTTCACAAATAACGACATAGACAAGGTGCTAAAGAGGTTTAGCATGGAGCAATCCAAGAGAGGGTTTCTTCCCATTACTCATGGGATAACACTCTCGAAGTCCATGTGTCCTAAGACACAGGATGAGAGGATGCGTATGAATATGATCCCGTATGCGTCTGCAGTAGGATCTATTATGTACGTAATGTTATATACGAGACCCGATGTATCATATGCTCTAAGTGTTACGAAGCGATACCAATCGGATCCTCGTGAGGGTCATTGGGTGGTGTCAAGAATATCCTAAAGTACTTGCGAAGAACTAAGGATGTTTTCGATATATGGAGATGGAAGTCTCAAGTGAGCGGGCATACAGATGCCGATTTTCAACTGATAAGGACGACTCCAGTCCCAATCAGTTATGTTTTCACACTAAATGGCGGAGCGATCGGTTGGAAGAGTTCCAAACAGAGACGATCGCTGATTCAATGACCGAGGCAGAGTACATTGCCGCATCAGACGCAGCAAAGGAAGCAGTTTGGATCAAGAAGTTCATTTCTGAACTTGGTGTGATTCCTAGTTGTGATGGACCCATACTGATTGTATCAGGACAACATGGGGCTATTCTTGCAGCAAAGGAGCCAAGGTCTCATCACGATCCAAATACGTATCTACCGATAACATTTGATTCGGGAGATCATTGCTCGAGGTGATGTCCTGATAGAGAGAATTCCCACAGAGCAGAACATCGCTGATCCGTTGACAAAGCCGTTGCCACAGAAGAATTTTGATTCTCATGTACTCGCTTATGGTATTAGATACCAAGGCGATTGACTTTCGGTTAAGTGGGAGATTGTTAGAGTAGTGCCCTAAAGGCAATCCCCTTTAGCGCATTTTGTTCATAGTCATGTACAGACTTTATGAATAAATAAAGCAAGGCATATTTCATTTATTTGATATTCATTTTATTATGAATTGATAATGATCTTTAATCAAATTAATGAAGTCCCTGATACATAACATAACATGAAGGAAATTATGATGCGATCATACTATTGAGATTCCTATCATGTTCAATTATGTCAGTATCTAAATTATCCCTAGTCATAGGATTAATGAGACTAGACATCGTTAATCCGGATAGACTAGCACATGTCAAACTCCTCGATTGGATCAAGCAAAGGATCTCGTAAAACCGTAAATATTGAGATATTTAGATTTGACATGTGGATGCTTACTAGTGGTAGTAAGTACATTGGATGACTCGCTATGAGATCATCACATGGATGTCCTATACAAATGTCGCGATAATCTCATAATAGCAATGGTGCAAGTATCCCGAGACTTGAGGTACTCAAGGATATCTTGGTCTCGATTTCGCACTTTGACTCCATTCCTTGTTGCCTTTCGAGAGGTCGCTCATAAGGTGGTGATTGGGTACTTGAGGTATTCAAGGTAATTGAGTAGCCAATAGAGGATTCACCACTTCGTTATAGCGGAAGAGATACCCATGGCCTCTTATGAGGATCATTACTTTGAAGTCTCTGGCGCCGAGATACATATGTCATGAAGATGGTCTTCATGGACATATAAAGTAATGAGTCCTAGGACGAGAACCGATTACACTTGGACTAGATTTGATCGGTCGATCGCCTAGTAAGAGTTGACACATTGCCTATACTCAAACCAAGTGGGGTATAGCATGGTGAAAGGACTAATTGCACGGTAATTGTCTATGGAAGGGTTCGTGATATGGTTTCATTAGTCAAACCAATTACTTTCCGGTCAATTGGGGTCATGATGTGTTGCTAGATACCGCCATGACTTGCTCAGATTAAGTGTTAATCTAAGTGGCCAACATAACCAGAACCTAATGGGTCACACGATAAGAGTGACTCTGAGAATCAGAAATAGTTTGGACGAGATCCGATATCGGAGAGCAATAGGATTATATGGATCCCGATGAGATTGGGATATGTCCCGATGAGATCGCGACATCGACATTGAAAACCGCTTACGGTGATTTTTCACGGTGGGGTCTTGTGAGGCTTCAGTAGGACCGACCCAGCTTGATCGACCACTTCAGCAATTATATATATTAATTAATTAAGTAAATAATTAATTAATTATATATATATATATGCATTTCGGTGGAGCCATTAAATGGTGGAGATGAAATGGTTTGAAAAGTCAAACCTAATCATCATTTAGCATTTTAAGGCATTATTATGCCTCCTATGTGGATGAGCATCCACCAAACCCTTTCTTATGTCTTTAAAGTGTTAAATAAACATATGAAAGGGATATGAAGGAAGCTTGCACGGTGATGAATGGTGAAGGTCGAAAGCTTAAGAGTTAAGCTTTGAAAAATTTGTTTTTCATCTTCTTCATCTCTTCCATTCAAGTTGCTTCTACTCTCCAAGGCTCCACCAAGATCATTTCATTTGCTCTCCAAGGCTAAGGTAAGAGCTAGCACTCTTTTCTTTAGTCTAGCTATTCCCGGGTCAAAAGAGTTTGTCCCGGTTAGGTTTTCCGACCTCTGCGTGGATACCGTTAGAGACGGTCTCCTTTGGTCGTTATGGTTTGATTGTTTGTACATACACATGGATCCTGACTTTCGGGAATGTCCCGGGACTCAAAATTTTAAATTCCGCACTGTGGGCATGTGATGCCTACCCCGGGATTTTCCTACACGGGGTACTCTTCGATGGTTCACTCAAATCATGCATTACGCACATGGCATATCGCATAATACAGTAATATTCAGTCATCAGTATAATATAACAGTTTACAACATTATATAACAATTTGCAGTAACATGTAACAATTTACAGTAGCATGTAACACTTTACAGTATCATATCGCAGCTTCTGAGAATTCATGTCATCACGAAGCAAGAATTGTCACAAAACAATATTGGTGTATGCAATGCATATGTGACTCTTTCCAGCTTATTCATGTTGTGCCCAAGTGCTCACCAAGAAAAGTAGGGACGCGTCAAGGATTTTCCCCCCTGCCAAGCCCGTCCAAGACAATGTGAGAGCTCGAGGCTCTTTTCAAATTGAGACTAGCAACTGGGACACATCCATTATCCGATCATGCATTTATGCATGCGATGCAAGGTTCAATGATTCAGAATTATGGCTATAAAGCCCAAGATATCGCCTTCAAAGATACACCGTGATCCAGTCTAGTACAGTAAAAGCATGCAATTCAATCAAATAGATTTCAGTAATCATGTAATAGTCCAATCCAATTCAGTAGTAGCATACAATTTGATCCTAAACACGCCAGTGATCATACAGTTCACCTTTGCAAGTAATTCATACAGCATGTAAGCAATCAGAATTTGAGAAACCAACTAGGTTACTCATTGCATTCGAGCTAATATCTCGAAGTCTTGGTAACGCCGGTAGATCGACGCTCCAAATGTGTCTCTATAACAAGCAGAGAGGAATCCGATCACTAATTATCCAATCCGAACAAGTAATAATGCACATGTAAGTGTAGAATGCATATTCATGAGATTTCCAGCCCTAAATCCAAATTTTCCCATAATAAAAATTTCATCGAAAAATTAGAAACCTACTGGCGCTGACGGTGCGCAATTCGGACCTCTATAGGTCCCCAATTAAACAAAACAGTGAATAAAGGCTCCGTTACCCGTGGCCACGTCAATTTCCCGTCCAAAAATTCCCAATTTCTCACAAAATGAAATTCAATAAGTTACAAATCCAATGCCTCAAGAATCAGGTCAATCGGACGTTGGACGGAAAAGAAATTGATAAAAGAATCACCAAATACAAAAAAAAATCAAATAATAATTAAATAGCACCACTCATGGGCGAAGGCGTCGCCGTCATGAGGTCGACTGATCGACCTCGTCACTAGGGCGACGCGTCGCCCTAGTGATGCTGGCCATCCGAGCCTCGTCGCTGAGGGCGAGGTGTCGCCCTAGCGACCGGGCGATTCTAATTCCCATTTCTTTTTTTTTTCCTGATTTCTAATTCAATCTTCCAACACTCATAGCTCTTAGCACCCAATTCAGAAAAATACAAATCATACCTTGTTGGAAAGGTCATAAAAATCTCTACAATTCTCAAGAAGACCATAAAAATCAATTTCACCCCTAAGGGTGTCAAAAATCCCTTCAAAGCTACTGCCTACTCAAATCCCATTAAAACAGAACAGTACATTGCAAATTCCATAACTCTCTGATTCTTCAGCCAAAAATTACCACATAAATATGCTCAATAAGTTCATAATGTCATCTACAACTTTTATGAACAACCCAAAATCAAATTCCATAACTAACTAGGTCAAACAATTCAACAAAGAATCTGTATACTGAAATCAACCAATCTGGACAGTAATTTTCCAATCAGCATAACTCTTAGCAAAAATGTCACAAAATTCACTACCTTATATCCCTGAAAAGATAAGATCTCAAACTTCAATTTTCATGAAGAACTCAAAATCCCTTTCAATTTCTAACAATTTCAAACTTGTCATGCAAGTTACTGCCATGATCAGCAATTCATAACCTAATGCAGGTTCAATGTTTAAAAAATCATAACTCCCAAATCTGACCTCTAAAAATTACACACCATATATCATTTTCAAGATAATTCCTTCCTCTGAAACTTTGCAGAAGATCACTCACACCAATTCAGTTCAAATAATTTGCTAAAATAGCTTCCAATCCGCAAGCTCACAAACTCAACACTTAGGCTAGGTTTCATCAAAATGCTCAAAACCAGTCAATAGTAATCAGTTCATATCTCCCAATATACAACTCGGAAATTAGCAAGATCAGTGGAAATGGAAAGCTAACTCAATATGCTACAACTTCCATAAAGACCATTTTCCCAAATTCCATCTCAATTAATTTAGAAAAATCAGCAAAATATTCAGGTCATATATGCGGGTACTGTTCACAGACCCTACAAACAGAAACTTTCCATGCAAAAATTCACCCTTCTAACATTACAATTTAACACCACCTATTTCACACAAAGTTGACGCCAACATCCCAAAGTTTCATTGGGCACAAACCTCACCTCATTTTCTCACCTACACAATTAGTTATGATCAAAACATTACAATAGGTCAAAGATTCATTTTCCAGCTTTCAACATTAACCTAACTCCTATCACTTCTAACATCAATAACACTTCACTAAGCATCCAATTATACCTCTAATTCAACCACAAATTCATCACAACATATACTTATATAATTATTCAAAAGTTGGCAGCACCCACATAACCAACTTCCATAATTTATTTCCATTCATTAAACATCATAAATATCATTAAAACATCTCTTTCACCTTCTTTAACTACCATAACCCATTCCCTCACACAAGTATGCATTAAACCCATTAAAACTTACCACTTTCATCATGAAGAAAATGCACAAGTGCTCCCTATAAATGCTTCTAACTACCAAAAGAATAAGAACAACCATCAATACTTACCTTACACAAGTTCAAGCTATCAATACTCTTTAATTCTTCAAGTTCACACTTCTTCTTTACTCCTCACCCACGGTTATCCTAAGCATCTTAAACACTATTCTCTATTCAAGTTTTGGTTGAGAAGAAAGGGAGGAAAGCAAGCAAAGAAGACCTTCTTGTAAGGGATGAGAAGAAGAAAATTTGAAAGAGAAAAAGAAACACATCAAAGGGGAAGAAGCAAGGTTCGAATGGGAAGAGAAAATGGCTTGCCAAATGACTTTGTTTAAAAAAAAACCAAGGAAAGTTGTAGGTGATGATGAAAAAATCGATGATGAGGCATAGGATAGGACAAAAATCTAGAAGCCACTTGGCTTTTAATGAATGAAAAAGACAAAAATGAGTTAATCCTAATTAATTAAGCACTAATCCCACTTAAGCTCTAAACATGGCACTAACATAATTCCCACAATTATTTATTCACTAATCTCATGCCATTAGGCAATCCTTTTTAGTACAAAAAAAAACTCACTCAACTAGTCAGTTGGAATTTTCCGGTCTGGGCAAGAACCTCAAAAAATTTCAAAAAAATTCCCATAAATCCCTAAAAATGGAAAACAATTTATGACGCACTCCAAATAATTTTTCAAATACAATTATCCCATAAATTTCATAAAAGATCTCAATTTGAAACCTAAGCCGAAAAATGTTATGAATGCATGTATACCATGTACAAGTGCAACAAACCATCAATCATAGAAGCTATATGTTGTATATTCATGCCGAGTTCTAATTCAATACTCCTAACCCTTCCCAATTTACTAAAATACCTTTCCCATCGGTGATGGGATGTTATAATTCTCCCCTCCTAATAAAAATTTCGTCCTCAAAATTTCATATACGATTGATCAGAAAGGCAGGGAAGTCTTTTTGATTAATACCCTCTGTTTCTCACTGTTTTCACTACACGACCAAATTCGGTCAATGAACGGAGATCAAAACAATTAATTTCTCTATTTCCCTTTCTCAAACTCTCCATTATTTAACTGCTTTCTCACGATTACGCGCAATTCGTCACTTTCAATATCAATAACATATATATCGGATCCTAACAATATTTCCAATTCTATCTATGAAACACTTTGTGAATCCGAATCATCTTTTAGGTTTTAGCCTAACTTACCAATCCATAATTCTATTCACACCACAATCGCATAGAGGCCACTCCTCACGAATTCGATTTCCCTTAATTACACCTTTATTTCCATCTAAGTACATTTTGGCCGAGGCCATACCCTTCAAAATATTTCATTTATCGCTTATCAGATTTCGTTATTATCAAAACAAAAATCTCATGAGATTTATAACCTCAGTGTGAATCAATTCGACTTATTGTCACCATCTTAAATTACTTAATCTATCACTTTATTGTCCTGATCACATAATAT
Organism: Erythroxylum novogranatense; assembly: GCA_029891385.1. Lineage (NCBI taxonomy): Eukaryota > Viridiplantae > Streptophyta > Magnoliopsida > Malpighiales > Erythroxylaceae > Erythroxylum > Erythroxylum novogranatense. The sequence continues at coordinate 85,932,857 of CM057227.1, read as the reverse complement.
AGGGATAACGACTCCTTTTTGGCAGTAAGACCCCTTATACACTTTTCGAATGGTGACACCAATATAATGATTGTCATGCCATAAGCCCTTTGCACTATACATCAATCTCATATCCCAATGAAATCCAAAAATACTTGTTGGTTAATCACACACGTCATCGTTCAATTTGACAGACTATACCAACAATTGCTTTTCCACAATACTTTTACTAGATCATAACGCTTCGATTGTTTCTTTTGCTTTCTCAAACCATTCACTTATAATCATTTGATTTCTCATTCTAACCTTTCAATTTCTCTATCAATACGCTCTTGCTAGAACTTAAAGCTTCGATCATTCCTTACGTTTTCACTAACAGTTCCCGTAATGAGTATCATCCATATTTCTTAATTTGAACTATACCTATCACTTTCCTCAACAATTGGAGTTATCTTCAGTTCCTCGATACGGTTTACAATTTCTACATCCTCACTTCGGGTTTTGTCAATCCGTTTTGATGCACACCTACTTTGAAATTCCCATAATTAATAATACTTTCTTTTGCCCCTTTTTGTCAGTTCGATTATTAACACTCAATAATACACTAGGTATGATAACCTTATTGCCCAATTATTGATCTTCTACAATTGAATTTATTTCTTTCTTTGTTCAATCCCTTGAATTGTACCATTACCTTAGTTTGAAGAAATCAGCCGTTGAATCCTTTTCAAATCATTCAAATGCATGAAATAACTCAATCGTTATCGATTTGCATATTCATAGACATCTCCACACTATTTTTGTACTATTAATGTCTCCAAGCTTTTAGGCCACACTCAGAATAACAAATTGTAAATCATCAATCATAACACCGCCCATGGAATTATATTTGTCCCAAGGTGCTTTTAATCTCTTTATCCAATTTCCATAGATCACATCAGAACCCTTACTGGAGCACTTCAATATAGATAGTAAATTCTTCAAATGTCTCCTTTATGATCATCAGTCATAACATTCACATGTTTTCCTCAGTTATTCTTATCGATTCGCTAAACCAAAAAATCTTTGATGATTGATGAACGCATCCAGCATTCCATTAGTTCTCATTAATTCCAAATTCCGCATACACATATCTTTTGAACTTTCACATTTTATCAATACCAATATCTTGATTAATTCTCCCAATATCCCATGTTCGCATACTAATTCATCCCTTATTTCACACTTATGAAACTTGCATGATAACCAATCTCCTCACCTATACCAATGTATCTATTTCTTATGCTTATATCCATTATCCACTGCAACACAATTGAGACATGTTCCTTTTCCGTACCCATAGTTGATTCATGTAACTTGTTAATTATCGAACGTCCCCGATAAGGAACAATTTTCTTATAATTTTCTCAGCATGACATATTCTGCCATATGTTCCTTACCTTAATTTCTCCACATAACTTCATTTATTCGTGATAGATCACTCACTGACTTGAATAAACAATCGTTATATCGATCTCTTACTTTCAGAACATAATTACACAATGTATACACGAACTTTTAATCCCCTCAAATTCTCAATTAATATTCAGTAATTCTCTTACATAATCAGAACCATCTTATTAACATAATGTACACTCTTTCAGTAGTATAGTTTAGCTCTTACGCTAGAGTCTCTGCCAGATGTAATACAAATCCGTTACTCTTGATACATCACGAAGATAAATCTCTGAAGAGCACTTAAACAATTTCTTTTCCTCTACTATCTCGCCATACATCACCATAATCATCACATCCTATCTGACAATATATCTCTATAGTCCCATCAATTTGTCCGTTAATAGATCATACTGCTAGGAATACCTTAATCTCATTTAATTTTCGATAACCATTCTTTTTTTTTTTGGTACAAATTCTCGATCACGGGGACCTTACTCTATTCATGTCCCTCATTTTATTCTCTCAAGCTCATTACCGATGCTAACATCTTTAACTGTCTTACTTCTTTCTCAATTGATCATTACAAACATTCTCATGTCTTACTCTAACTCATCTTGAACTCGGGGCTACATGAATTATGATCGGAACTTATTTAATAGGCCACCGACTACCTCCTATATCATATTCACGTATATTATTCATTTATGCTTAATCATTTCACCCATGATGATGATCCCACTATCAGATGTACGCTTATGGTGACAATATATTAGGAACTCAGCAACCTTCTTGTATACACCCGTCCTCGTTCGTGAGAATCATATACAATCTCAATTCATTCACAACTGATCATTATAAGAACTTTCATTTCTTATTCTAACTTAATAGGATTTTAAACTACAAGAATTCTGGCTAGCATTATTCATTAACTCATCAATTGTAGCTTAATATTTTCACTTGCCATGGGGCTCTCATAATCAGGTGTGCATTCACATAGGCAAATCAACTGAACCTTGACAACTTTTTTCATCTACCATTTTCATTGTCTTACATTTCAATCTTTTCATTATTTCATTATACCCATATATTTCCACACTCAAATCAATATCACAGATATGAAATCATTATTGATTTTGCACTTAATATATTTTGACTCCAAATCACCAATCCTTATTTATAACTCTCATCACGATAATCAATCCCAATTGTAACTTTTCTATATCATAGAACACTTTATTTTCCTTTACCTTATACACTGTAAATCTTACCATTATCACATTTCATTTTCCTCTATTAATTTACAACTATAATCTTTATTTCTAACTCATATTCAATGATATACCCAATCTAACTCCAATATTGTACTTCACAATATACCCGTCAATACCAGCACACTAAATATTCGTCTGTCTGATCGAACCATACACTTTTCCTATTTTGCAATATCCGTTTCTTCCTTTTAGCACATTCTAACACATTATCCTTTTTCTCACTTTTTCTAATCGCTTAAACGACTGAGACATACTTATGCATACGACTCATATACTACACTGGGGATCAGTTGTCACTGTCTGCCGTGACATGACTTAAATGCACATAACTTGACACACAATTTTTTTTCAGAAAGCCCATGTAAAATTGTACTTTTGGGCTCGATACCATTAAATGTAGATCTCACTCGCGAGACCCGAACCCGACATCGACGGTGATATCCGAGCCCGCGACCCGCGAGGGTGGTATGCTAGAGCAGTCAATACAGTTTAAAATTTGGTAATATATATAGATATTTTTAAAACCCATCGAGTGCGCAAATATCAGCAAATAATTTGGCCCCGTTCTAATACGAAATCATTTTCAATCAGAACATTATTTCGGTAATCAAATTACAATACAACATTAATCAATCGGCACTCAAAGAATACCAAGATGAATCTTGCGAAATACAAAGTTATATATAATTCAAAAGACACAAATGCGCACGTGAACCGATCCCGACCTTAACTCGACTTGTAATCCGCACTCATACTCCCTGCGTCTAACGGGTACTCTTCGATCCCTGAAAAATATTTGCAATGTTGGGTGAGTTTGCGAACTCAATGAGAAACCATCATCGATGGTTCACTCAAATCATGCATTATGCACATGGCTTATCGCATAATACAGTAATATTCAGTCATCAGTATAATATAACAGTTTACAGCATTATATAACAATTTGCAGTAACATGTAACAATTTACAGTAGCATGTAACACTTTACACTATCATATCGCAGTTTACAGTAATTCATGTCATCACGAAAGTAGTAATTGTCACAAAACAGTCATTCAGGTGTATGCAATGCATATGTGACTCTTTTCCAGTTATTCAGTGTTGTGCCCAAGTGCTCGGTCCAAGAAATGTAGGGACGCGTGTGTGATTTCTCCCCTGCTAAGCCCGTCAAGACAAAGGTGAGAGCTCGAGGCTCTTTTCAAAGGATACTAGCAACTGGGACACATCCATTATCGATCATGCATTTATGCATGCGATGCAATGTTCAATGATTCAAGAATTATGGCTATAAAGCCAAGATATCGGTTCAAAGATACACCGTGATCCATCCAAGACAAGAAAAGCATGCAATTCAATCAAATAGATTTCAAGAATCATGTAATAGTCCAATCCAATTCAAGTAGAGCATACAATTTGATCCTAAACACGCCAAAGGATCATACGATTCACCTTTGCAAGTAATTCAAACAGCATGTAAGCAATCAGAATTTGAGAAACCAACTAGGTTATTCAATTGCATTCGAGCTAATATCTGGAAGTCTTGGTAACGTCGGTAGATCGACGCTCCAAATGTGTCTCTATAACAAGCAGAGAGGAATCCGATCACTAATTATCCAATTCGAACAAGTAATAATGCACATGTAAGTGTAGAATGCATGTTCATGAGATTTCCGACCCTAAATCCAAATTTTCCCATAATAAAAATTCCATCTAAAAATTAGAAACCCATGGCTGCCGACGGTGCAATTCGAGACTTATATAGGTCCCCAATTAAACAAAAAAGTTGATTAAAGGCTCCTACACAGGGGCCACGTCAATTTCCCGTCCAAAAATTCCCAATTTCTCAAAAAATGAAATTCAATAAGTTACAAATCTGATGCCTCAAGAATCATGTCAATCGGACGTCGGACGGAAAAAAAAATGACAAAGAATCACCAAATACCAAAAAATCAAATAATAATTAAATAGCACCTCGCTCATGGGGCGCGTCGCCTCGCGAGGCCGACTGATCGGACCTCGTCACTAGGGCGACGCGTCGCCCTAGTGATGCTGGCCATCCGAGCCTCGTCGCTAGGGCGAGACGTCGCCCTAGCGACCGGGCGATTCCAATTCCCATTTCTTTTTTTTCCTGATTTCTAATTCAATCTTCCAACACTCATAGCTCTTAGCACCTAATTCAGAAAAATACAACTCATACCTTGTTGTAAAGGTCATAAAAACCTCTACAATTCTCAAGAAGACCATAAAAATCAATTTCACCCCTAAGGGTGTCAAAAATCCCTTCAAAGCTACTGCCTACTCAAATCCCATTAAAACAGAACAGTACATTGCAAATTCCATAACTCTCTGATTCTTCAGCCAAAAATTACCACGTAAATATGCTCAATAAGTTCATAATGTCATCTACAACTTTCATGAACAACCCAAAATGAAATTCCATAACTAACTAGGTCAAACAATTCAACAAAGAATCTGTATACTGAAATCAACCAATCTGGACAGTAATTTTCCAATCAGCATAACTCTTAGCACAAATGTCACAAAATTCACTACCTTATATCCCTGAAAAGATAAGATCTCAAAATTCAATTTTTATGAAGAACTCAAAATCCCTTTCAATTTCTAACAATTTCAAACTTGTCATGCAAGTTACTTCCATGATCAGCAATTCATAACCTAATGCAGGTTCAATGTTTAAAAAATCATAACTCCCAAATCTGACCTCTAAAAATTACACACCATATATCATTTTCAAGATAATTCCTTCCTCTGAAACTTTGCAGAAGATCACTCACACCAATTCAGTTCACATAATTTGCTAAAATAGCTTCCAATCCGCAAGCTCACAAACTCAACACTTAGGCTAGGTTTCATCAAAATGCTCAAAACCAGTCAATAGTAATCAGTTCATATCTCCCAATATACAACTCGAAAATTAGCAAGATCAGTGGAAATGGAAAGCTAACTCAATATGATAAAACTTCCATAAGACCATTTTCCCAAATTCCATCTCAATTAATTTAAAAAAATCAGCAAAATAATCAGGTCATATATGCGGGTACTGTTCACAGACCCTACAAACAGAAACTTTCCATGCAAAAATTCACCCTTCTAACATTACAATTTAACACCACCTATTTCACACAAAGTTGAAGCCAACATCCCAAAGTTTCATTGGGCACAAACCTCACCTCATTTTCTCACCTACACAATTAGTTATGATCAAAACATTACAATAGGTCAAAGATTCATTTTCCAGCTTTCAACATTAACCTAACTCCTATCACTTCTAACATCACTTCACTAAGCATCCAATTATACCTCTAATTCAACCACAAATTCATCACAACATATACTTATATAATTATTCAAAAGTTGGCAGCACCCACATAACCAACTTCCATAATTTATTTCCATTCATTAAACATCATAAATATCATTAAAACATCTCTTTCACCTTCTTTAACTACCATAACCCATTCCCTCACACAAGTATGCATTAAACCCATTAAAACTTACCACTTTCATCATGAAGTAAATGCACAAGTGCTCCCTATAAATGCTTCTAACTACCAAAAGAATAAGAAAAACCATCAATACTTACCTTACACAAGTTCAAGCTATCAATACTCTTTAATTCTTCAAGTTCACACTTCTTCTTCTTTACTCCTCACCCACGGTTATCCTAAGCATCTTAAACACTATTCTCTATTCAAGGTTTGGTTGAGAAGAAAGGGAGGCAAGCAAGCAAAAAAGACCTTCTTGTAAGGGATGAGAAGAAGAAAATTTGAAAGAGAAAAAGAAACACATCAAAGGGGAAGAAGCAAGGTTCGGATGGGAAGAGAAAATGGCTTGCCAAATGACTTTGTTTAATAAAAAACCAAGGAATGTTGTAGGTGATGATGAAAAAATCGATGATGAGACATAAGATAGGACAAAAATCTAGAAGCCACTTGGCTTTTAATGAATGAAAAAGACAAAAATGAGTTAATCCCAATTAATTAAGCACTAATCCCACTTAAGCTCTAAACATGGCACTAACATAATTCCCACAATTATTTATTCACTAATCTCATGCCATTAGGCAATCCTTTTCAGTACAAAAAAAAACTCACTCAGCCAGTCAGTTGGAATTTTCCGATCCGGGCAAGAACCCCGAAAAATTTCAGAAAAATTCCCATAAATCCCTAAAAATGGAAAACAATTTATGACGCACTCCAAATAATTTTCCAAATACAATTATCCCATAAATTTCACAAAAGATCTCAATTTGAAACCTAAGCCGGAAAATGTCATGAATGCATGTATACCATGTGCAAGTGCAACAAACCATCAATCATAGAAGCTATATGCTGTATATTCATGCCGAGTTCTAATTCAATACTCCTAACCCGTCTCAATTTACTAAAATACCTTTCCCATCGGTGATGGGATGTTACACATCGCATATAAGAAATACAATTTAGGGGATCGAACGACATTCGTGCTATCCCCTCGAGAAAAAATCCCGCTGGATAGAATACGATGGGCATAAAGAAAACAAGGATTTTTAATGCTGGTTGCTTTCGAAGAACTGGGATTATAACGAAGGCCATCAGCAATTCGGTACCAAAATTCAGTACGGTCAAAATTGGGAGGTACTCTACGATGAATTATATCTAAACTAGTGGGCAAAGAATATATGACATTTAACTCATCTAATGTTAATGAATGTCGGTGACCCAAAAGTTGGAAACTAATTCGTCCCGCTTGACAATTTCGCCCCTGAATCACTTCAACAGAGATAGTGCTAAAAAATTCTAGGGTTAAATTGGAATAGGTGGAGCATCTAACATCCAAAAAAATTCGTAATCCAATGGAATCAAACAGTCGATATACATCATCTAATAAATCAAGGTCTTTCAATGTATCTTCATCATAATAACGAGTAGCAACAAGTGACCGAGATTTTAAGGAAGCAAAATGAGCACATTTTTCATTATCCGTTAAACGGAAAGGATTGGAATTACCTATTGGACGAGAAACACGAGATGATGGTGCGGAAGTGGAGTTGGAAGCGCCAAGTGCCAAGCGACTCCTCTTTGGACCCATTGACGAAAACAGAGGAGAGAAGAAGGAAGATGAAAATAGGTGAGAGAAAGGAAAGAAAGTAATAAGGGAGGGGAGAGTGTGAGTGGTCGAAAAAAACAAGAGGAGAAAGAAAGTTGGTAAGAGTTGTGAGAGAGTCGGCAAGAGGAAGAGAAGGAAAACAGATTAGGGATTTAGTCAATTAGGGGTCGAAATAAGAGGGAAATAGAATTCACACAGTCTGTGTAAAAATACATGGCCCGACTGTGTAAACATAGGCGGGAAGGTTGAAGTGTCACACGGTCCGTGTGATTTCACACGGTCTAACTGTATGACATTCAGTTAGAATGTTGCGATGGAAACGGAAAGTACACTGCCCATGTGAATTCACACGGTCTGATCGTGTGACATTCTGTTCTTTTTTTTTCTTAAGAAAATTATTAACAAATTAAAGAAACAAGTACAGAATATTTACAAAGCTCAAGAAATGGTATGAGCAAACTAGGAAAGTAGATCATCAATCGTGTGGTTCAGAAAGTGCCAACGTTGTAGTGGCACCTAATGGATGACCAGCGAAGTAGGGTTTTAGATGCTGTTCATTCCAAACCTCGACTGCACTATGGGGAAAAACTTGTAGGACTTGAAACGGACCAGACCATCTAGATTTGAGTTTTCCTGAAAAAAGATGAAGGCGAAGGTTAAATAACAAAACTAAATCACCTTCGACAAACCTTTTCTTGGTAATATGTTTGTCGTGCCATAACTTGGTCTTTTCCTTGTAGAGTCGAGAACTCTCATAAGCCTCCAATCTTAAAATGTCCAACTCATTCAACTGCATTACTCTCTGTTCACCAGCAGACTTCATGTCAAAATTGAAAGTTTTGATAGCCCAATAAGCTTTATGTTCTAACTCTACTGATAAGCGACATGATTTGCCGAACACAAGCCGATAAGGTGTAGTTCCCAACGGTGTCTTAAAAACAGTACGGTATGCCCAAAGAGCATCATCAAGTTTTAAGGACCAATCCTTCCATGACTTATCAACCGTTTTTGCTAGAATAATCTTGATTTCGCGATTGGAAACTTCAACCTATCCACTTGTTTGAGGATGATAAGGTGTAGCAATCCGATGATAAACTCAATATTTCTGCAAAAGACTCTCAAGGGGCTTATTGCAAAAGTGAGTACCATTATCGCTCAACAAGGCCCTCGGAATTCCGAAACGAGAGAAGATATGTTTCTTCAAGAATTTGATGACAACCTTAGAATCATTTCTAGAAGTCGCAACGGCCTCTACCCATTTCAAAACATAATCCACTACTACAAGAATATAGAGATTGTTACGGGACTTAGGAAACGGTCCCATAAAGTCAATATGCCAAACATCAAATAATTCAACCTCAAGTATTCCAGTTTGTGGCATTTCAAACCTCCTTGAAATAGTACTCATCCGCTGGCAATTATCACATGTAGCTACATACTCTCGGACATCACGAAACAAAGTGAGCCAGAAAAATCCTGCTTGAAGAACTTTTGCAGTTGTCTGATCTGGACCAAAATGGCCACCATAAACTATTGAATGGCAATGGTAAAGAATACTTTGCACGTTGTCCTCAGGCAAACATCGTCGAAAAATACCATCTCCACAATATTTGAACAGTAACGGTTCTTCCCACACATAATATTTAGCATCAGAAATGAGTTTCTTCTTCTGCTGATATGTTATCTCTGGTGGAAATAGTCCGCAAACAATGTAATTTACCAGATATGCATACCATGGTGTTACCAAAGATGATATAGCCAATAAATGTTCTCCCGGAATAGAATCATCAATCGAACATTCGTCATTCGGAACAGTAATTCTAGACAAATGATCAACCACCACATTTTCAATACCAACTTTATCCTTAATTTCAATATCAAATTCTTGTAACAATAATACCCAATGGATAAGTCGTGGCTTGGAGTCTTTTTTCTTCAACAAATGCCGAATAGCTACATGATCTGTAAAGACAACAACTTTAGAGTTAATTTGGTAAGACCTAAACTTTTCAAGAGCAAAGATAACAGTTAAAAACTCTTTTTCGGTGGTGGCATAATTGATTTGAGCCTCGTCAAGAGTTCGGCTAGCATAGTAGATGGCATAAGGCTTGTTATCCTGTCTTTGTCCCAAAGAAGCTCCTAAAGTATGATCGCTGGCATGACACATTACTTCAAATGGAAGATTCCAATTAGGTGCTTGCATTATTGGAGCTGAGACTAAAGCTTCTTTCAACCTGTAATAAGCACTCAGACAATCCTCATTAAAATCAAAAGGTATATCCTTGACAAGTAAACGCGTTAAAGATTTTGCAATTTTAGAGAAGTCTTTAATGAATCGTCTGTAAAAGCTAACATGGTCAAGAAAACTTCTCACGCCTTTGACAGAAGTAGGTGGGGGTAATTTTTCAATTACTTCCACTTTTGCTTTGTCAACTTCAATATCCTTATTGGAAACCAGATGACCAAGTACAATTCCCTCCAGAACCATAAAATGACACTTTTCCCAATTCAAGACTAAATTAGCCTCTTCACATTTAGCTAACACTTTGGAAAGATTTTGCAAGCAATCATCAAATGACAAGCTATAAACAGAGAAATCATCCATGAATACCTCTATAATATTTTCAATGAAATCAGAAAATATGGCCATCATACAACGTTGGAAAGTAACAGGGGCATTACAAAGCCCAAAAGACATTCTCCTATAGGCAAAAGTACCATATGGGCAAGTAAATGTGGTTTTGTCCTGATCTTGTGGATGAATGGGGATCTGAAAGAACCTTGAGTACCCGTCAAGATAAAAAAAATGAGAATTCCTAGCAAGTCTTTCTAGCATTTGGTCAATGAAGGGAAGAGGAAAATGATCTTTCCTAGTTGCTGAATTTAGCTTACGGTAATCAATACACATTCTCCAACCAGTAATAGTCCTAGTTGGAATAAGTTCATTCTTTTCATTTGTTACTACCATCATCCCTCCTTTTTTAGGAACTACATGAACTAAACTAACCCACTTACTATCTGAGATAGGATAAATTATTCCAGCATTTAGGAGTTTCAAAATTTCCTTTTTAACCACTTCTTGCATACTAGGATTTAATCTCCTTTGATGTTCAATTGTTGGCTTATGGTCATCCTCCATAAAGATTCGATGCATGCACACAGAAGGATGAATTCCCTTAAGATCATCTAATGAATATCCTATGGCTTTTCTATGCTTTCTTAAAACGGTAACAAGTTTTTCAGTATCAACAACATCCAAGTTAGCATTAACAACCACAGGATATGTAGAGTTTAGGCCCAGAAATTCATACCTTAAATTTGAAGGAAGAGGTTTGAGTTCTACCTCAGGTGTTTTCACTTCAGATTGATGTTAATCCATTTGTAAAACTTCAAAGTGCTCTTTTGTTGCTGTAGGGAGGTTTGTTAAAGCTTTAGCAATCATGGCCACTCCTGGAATCTCATCACTTGGTGTTCCATTAGTAATTAAACATTGCTCAAGAAAATCAGTTGAATGTTGGTTAGATAAATGAGTTTTGACAATAGAGTCAATAATGTCAATTCTACAACAATCATCAGATAAACTTGGAAATTTTGTAGCCTTGGAAAGATCAAATTGAACGCAATCCTCACCAATTTCAAATGATAATTTTCCATTTTTTACATCTATTTGACATCCTGCTTTAGCTAGAAATGGCCTTCCAAGTATGATTAGGGTGCGGGTGTCTTCTTCCATTTCCAAGATGACAAAATCAACAGGCACATATAAATTACCTACTTTAATAGGCACATCCTCCAATACACCAACATAATATTTAACAGAGCGATCAGCTAATTGCAAAGCAACAGTAGTTGGTGTCAACTCTCCCAAATCAAGCTTCCGGCATAAAGATAATGACATTAAACTAACACTTGACCCTAAATCACACAAAGCACGTTCAATTGTAACTTTACCAATTTGGCAAGAAATTGAAAGCTACCAGGGTCTTTTAGTTTTGAAGCAATTTTATTTTGAATGGCAGCACTATATTCAACAGTCAAAGCAACAGTTTCATGCTCTTCTAACTTTCTCTTATTAGATAAGATTTCTTTGAGAAACTTAGCATAAGAAGGCATTTGAGAAAGTGCATCAATGAAAGGAATATTGATGTACAACTTTTTAAGCACTTTTAAGAACTTCCTAAACTGAGCATCCAACTTAGCTTTGGCCATTCTATGAGGAAAAGGAATTGGTGGAGTGTAAAGTTTTGGAGGTGGTAAACTTGGTTCCTCAGAAATCTTAGCATCCCCTCTTTTGTTATCCTCTTCAATCGCTATCCTTGTTCCCTTATCCTGAGTTTCAACATTCCTCTCTTTTGCAACCTCAATCCTAGAATCATAGGGTCCCGCCAATTGTTTACCAATTCTTAATGTCACCACTTTACAATGCTCCCTAGGATTTGTTTCAGCTTTACTAGGTAATTTTCCTAGTGGAGAGGGTGATGAACTAGCCTGATTTGCTATTTGATTGTCAAACAACTTATTATGAGCAGCCAATAAATCTACCTTAGAAGTTAATTGCTTAATAGTGTCATCTTGTTGTCTTTGGGCTAGTAACATGGATTCCATCATGCTCTCTAGATTTGATTTTGGATGTCTCGATGGATTAGGTGGTCTTTGAAATCCAGGTGGTTGCCTAACATTTTGCTGAAATGGAGGATTTTGACTATTTCTCCAGGAGAAATTTGGATGGTTCCTCCAACCTTGATTATAAGTGTTTGAATGGGGATCAAATTGAGGCCTTTGAGGAAGATTGTTTATAGCATGAACTTGATCACTACTATGATCTTGGGAAAAGGGTTACCAGCTTGACAATGAACAGATAAATGATCAACAGATCCACAAATTCCACATGCAGAGGTAGAACTACTAGAATTCACTGAATTAACATTCAAACGATCTAACCTGTGAGTCATGGCATCAACTTTAGCAGAAAGAATTGTGAGAGCATCAACATCATACTTACCTAGAGTGCCTTTTGTCGCTCCTCGTTCATTGGACCATTGATAATGATTGAGAGCCATTTCTTCAATGAGATTGTATGCTTCTGCATATGTTTTATTTAAAATTGTACCCCCAGCTGCAACATCAATCAAGGTCCTCATTGACTGGAGCAATCCATTGCAGAAGTTATGAAGAACCATTCAAGATGGTAAGCTATGGTGCGGGCACAATCGAAGTAGCTCTTTATACTGCTTCCATGATTCATACAACGTTTCATCATCGTTCTGCGTAAATGTCGAAATTTGATTCTTGAGATTCGCTGTTTTGCTTGGAGGGAAGTATTTTGCTAAAAACGCTCTTGAAAGCTGTTCTCAAGTAGTAATTGAGCCAGCTGGAAGTGAATGAAGCCATGCTCTTTCCTTATCCCTTAAAGAAAATGGAAAGAGACGGAGTCGAATAGCATCAGAAGTTACTCCATTCATTTTCAAAGTATCGCAAACTTCAAGAAAGATTGTTAAATGCATATTTGGGTCTTCAACATTAGATCCTCCAAACTGTGACTGTTGCACCATAGAAATTAGAGCTGGTTTCAACTCAAAATTATTTGCATCCAAAGTCGGGTTTCTAATCCCAGAAGTACTCTCTTGAATTCCTGGCTCTGCATAGTCACGAAACCTGGGTCCTACTCCTTCAGCCATTGTATTACTACCGCTGGAAGTTGCCACCTTCTTCTTATTTTCAAACCTCTGTTTCTTCCTTCTGTGGTATGTTTGCTCGATCTCTGGATCAAATGGGGCTGTGAAAGTAAATTGCATGTAAATCGTGCATCACCACTGCACGAACAACACAAAGGATAGTGAACAAACTATTGGATGAAATAAATTATCAGTTGCTCACTGATACTCGGTTTAGGCCTTTCTATAGTTTTCTCGATATGCAAGCGCTCTTAATAGGTTAGAGAACCATATGCTTATGATTGATATCAGTAATTGTAGGAGACATTAACCTTTATATAGCTTTCATATTGCATTTCCATATCACATGGTTGATATAGACTAGGTCTACACTGAAAGGGATTTATTTTTCACCCAAACTTTGACTCATTAATCTAGATCATTTATTGGGCTATTTTATTACTCTTAATTGGATAAAATTACATAATTTAATTGATAATTTATTGAAAACCAAAATTACAATTAATAGTTGTCCACTTGGACAATTATTAATTACAATTTTTAAAAACTCGGTTAAGTTATGCTACTGTATTGGTACCAATTTCTTTATAAAAACATTTGATCCAAAGGTAATGAAAGTCTTACTTTCTGTCCAACAAGGCTTTCGATACCGAAAAATATCAAACACATGTGTCATGTGTGACACAGGTGTAATATAATCATGAATATCTAATACCTCACTAACATGAATGGGAAAATGAAATGTGACAAACTAAGATGATACCTGCATGTGCTAAATTGCAGTAGAGAAATCATGTTTTCTGTCACCAAAAGCTAAACAAGTTTTCTCTAACTAAATGCTAAATTGCATCAGAGAAAATTTTATGTTCACCAATTGAATGCTAAACTGCATTAGAGAACCTTTATGAGATTAAACCTCATATCCCTCGATGTCATATGAAACTTTAAGGATATCCATACAAACTTTATGTGTTTAATGACATAGACTCAAGTTCAATATTTATATATGCCCTATGGCGTTTAAAATGCTTAAGATCAACACAAATGTTAAGGCTTCTATATGTATTATGAGTATATACAAAATTAGTTATTACTGAGGATAAAAGAAAATGAACATCTTTATTAATAACTAATCATAATGTCATAATGCATCAAAATTCACAAAATATTAAGGAGAAAATATAGTGATCCCTAACTACTGCCGTCTGAGGACTTCAACACGCCCATACTAGATATATTTCTTACAAACACTAATGGACAAAGTCCTTTAGTCAAAGGATCAGTTAACATCTCCTCAGTCTTGATGCACTCCACTTCAACGTCACCCTTCTGAATCAACTCCTTTACGGTCAAATACTTGACTTCCAAATGTTTAGACCCTGTGATACTCTTTTGTTGTTAATGAACAACACTCTAGTAAGATTATCACAATATAACCAAATTGGTCTAGCTATCGAGTTCACCACAGACAACTCAAAAATCCAGTTTCTAAGCTAAACTGCTTGTGTAACAGCTCTATAATATGCAACAAACTCTGCATGCATGGTCGAGGAAGTTACCAATGTCTTCTTGATGCTCTTCCATGATACTGCACCATCTGCCATCATAAAAATGTACCCTAATGTAGATTTATGATCATCTAGACACAGAGCAAAATTGGAGTCTGTACCCTGTGAGGTTTAAATTATTAACCTTCCTGTATGTCAACGCATAATCCTTGGTACCCTTTAGATATCTCAATACTCGTTTGAATGCATTCCAATGGGTCATACCTGGGTTTGCCAGATATCTACCCAACAATTCGACAACAAATGTAATGTTCGGTTTAGTGCACACCATACATTAGGCAATTAATTGCACTACATTATAAGACATTCCTCATAGACTCTCTTTCAACTTCATTCTTTGGACATTGTGCCAAAGATAATCTCTCACCATGAGAGATAGGTGCTAGAATAGGTCTACAATCAGCCACATTAAACCTTTGTAGCACTCACTCAATGTATGCTCTTTGTCAGAGACTCAGGGAGTGTTGAGATCTGTCCCAATGAATCTACATACCGAGGACAAAAGATGTTTCACTTAAGTCCTTCATGTCAAAATGTTTGGCCAAAAGTTACTTTACTTTATGCAATATGGTCAAATCATTTGACACGAGCAAGATATCACTGACATACAATAGTATGAAGATTACTTTGCTCCCCCCGACCTTGTAGTATAAGGCATCTTTTAACTTTGTTCTCCACAATGTCGAATGAGGTTAGAACCTCATCAAAATTTAGGTGAAATTGTTTGGAAGCTTGCTTCAAGCCATATATTGATTTATTCAACTTACAGACTTTGTTAGTTGCATCTTGATCCTGAAAACCTTCAGGTTGCTCCATATAAATCTCCTCATAAAGGTCACCATTCAAGAAAGCAGTCTTAACGCTTATTTGATGTAGCTCCATGTCATAATGAGCTACTATTTACATAATCACTCTAAATGCATCCTTTGAGGATACAGGAGAGAAGGTAATATTGAAGTTAACTCCATCTCTCTGAGTGAATCCTTTGGCAACTAGATACACCTTAAACCACTTAACTAGACCCTGTGTGTCCTTCTTGGTCTTAAGTAGCCACTTGTAACTAACAGGCCCGCAATATTAAGGTAAATCAACAAGCTCCCATATCTTATTATGCCTCATAGACTACATCTCATCCTTCATTTCTTCCTGCCACATATTTGCATGAAGTCCAGAAAAGGCTTCTATAAAAGTCACTTGATCTACAACATGTCCTATATCATAGTCTTGTTCACCTAAATATACTATGTAATTCGATGAGATAGTAGGTTGCCTCTCTCTAGTGGATTTGTGCAACTGTATAGACTCTTGTACCTCAGAAACCTCTTCCTGAATAGGAATAAGTTCCTGTGCCTATATAGGCATTGTACTCGAACCTTCATCCACTGAAACTGATTGTATGAGAGGTAGATACATAATAATTATAGTATCCATTCTACTATCTTCTGGAGGATGTGAGGATCCTCCCTCATCATAGACATTGTTGGACCCTGCTGCTGGAGCCTAACATCGGACATGAGAGCGTGGTACTGTATGTGTGAGGTGAAACATGAGAATTAAGCGATTAAGGGAAAAGACCATCGGAAGCTCGATGGATCCAACGTGAACAAACTCAAAACTTGCTTTCATGATTTAAATCAAACACATCCATAAATCAATATCTAAAAATGAGTTTTACAAAGCTATAAGAACATTTCAAACCCAATTACAACTTTGAGTTCAAGAGCCAAAAATACAAAATACCCTTCAATCAATAAACTTGAAATGTAACTAAAGCCTTGACTTCCAAAAAATACATCATAACAAAAAGAAAATGGAGTGCTGCCATAACTCGTGACTCACTCGGTCTCTTGCTCGTCACCTGAATAGGGGAGAATAGAGGGGGTGAGTTATAAAGCTCGTGGGAACATATTTATAATATAGGAATAAGCAAAAGTATTCAAAAATAACTCATTGTCGTGGTACTTGTTGAAATCATAGCAATTGAACATGCATGAGTCATTATCTTGAAATGCTTGAATCTTGAACAATTTATGATGCATGAAACATAACAATAGATCATAAAACACATACTATAACATGATGGTTTGGGTTAGTCCCTGATTCATGACATGCTACACATTCCCATCGAAATGGTTATGTGTAGACGTAGTTTCATGAGGGAATCCTTGTGAGAAACCCTGTGCTACTCGCAGACAGGTGGGAGAAGCCTTTTCTTGAGTCAATGTACACTTGATTGTTCGTGAGGGACATACCGCAAACCCACATAACATGCATGATTCAAAGTCTTGTAAACTTGATTGCCCAACTGGCACTTGCTTGTAAACTTGTTTCTCATATATTTCGTAAAACATGATTTCATATACATGTATTCTTGAAAGGAGAAAACCCCTTTTTAAAATCTTTTTAATACTTATGAATGCAAATCATATAGCAAAATATAATCATTCATAATAGCATGTAATGCAATCATTGATGATGCAATTTAAAGCATTAAATCTTTCTTGATTTGAACAAAACAATGAGTGACTTATGTCTTCTATTATAAACATGAACCCACCTTAAATTTCCTTGCTTGTTCTTGACTAGGAATGATTTTCCTCTTGATCCTCTTGCTCCTCTTGCCTCACTTGATTTCCTAAAATAAGAACCAAAATCCCATTCAATAACTCATGCTAAAACAATATTTCCATTCTTAACTTCCATCCAGAATTTCATATCCTTAGAGACTGATTCATAACTTTACCACTTCATAAAACATGTAGATCTATGACTCTAGTTTACAACGAATTAAAAATCACCTCAAAAAGACTTCTGCAACAAAAGATATGCCCAAAACACTAAAATCTATCCTTGCTGAAAATCGAAGACTCCTCGATTTAACACCTCCGCTCGTCATGATTTAAAGACATCTGCCTCAAGACGCCACGCGATTTAACGACTTGTGTATGTGCGACGAACAACCTCGCGCACGTCGTGATGAACAACTCGTTCACGCCACGACGAACAGCCTCGTGCACGTCGCGACGAACGGCCTGGTGCACGTCGTGACGTGCGGGTCTGGAGAACGACTCCAAACCCAACTTTCATGCATTTTCCCAGCTAAATCCTTCCCCTCTTTCACAAGCAACACATTTCAACCTTAGTTCATGCTTAATACTTCATTTCTAAACTCATTCAACACAAAATCACCAATAAAAACAACAACCTAAAGAATTTCTACCAATTTTTCCCATAAACCCTAAACCATCGTTTCCTACTCATTCTAAACCATATTAGGGTTTTAAAGCATTCTAAACAAGAAGAAACAATTGTATACTTACCCAGGAATGTTTCAGATCCTTCGAGAAATCGCCAACCTTAGTTTCCTCTTTTTCTTCTTCTTCTTCCTGTCTTCCTACGACTCTCTCTTCTCTTCCTCTCTTCTTCTTATTTTCCTTTCTTTTCTTTTCTTCTTTCTAACTCTTTCCTTAAGCCTAAAAGAATAAGCAAGGATTATAATGCCCCTCTATGCAAGCCTTAAACCTCTTACCCTTAAGTGATCTTCCATGTTTGCCCTCATACATTTTTCCCTTACACACTTTTATTCTTTCATTACCACTTATTCCATACTAATCTCAATTTAATCTTAATTTCCCATTAACACTTCCACTAAAATCAAACTATGCAACAATTAACACAATCAACTTAATTCATACCTAATAACATCAAGAAAAACAATTTGGGGCCCAACAGACATTGTATTCTAGAAACTTCACCGTCTGTTATTCCACTATTTTGGCTTCTCCCTCTTTATAGTAAAATTTGTAGCCCTTAAAGTGGTCGGGATAACTGACTAAATAGGAACGAGTTGAACAAGATTGCAATTTACTCTCATTAGGATTATACAACCTCACCTCAGTATGGCACCCCCACACATGAATGTGTGCAAAACTTGGCTTCCAGACCTTTCATAGTTTAAAAGGCATCTTTGATACTAACTGACTCGGGACTCTATTCAAACTATATAAGGCTATCTTAACGGCTTTACCCCAAAGGTATCTGGGTAGGTTTGTCCTGCTCTACATTGACCTCATCATGTCCTTTAGGCTGCAATTTTGCCTTTTGGCCACATCATTTTGTTTAGGGCTACCTGGCATAGTGAACTGAGCCACTTTTCCAACCGATTCCAAATACTTGACAAATGGACCTTTTTCTTATACTACAACCCTATGTCTGCCATAGTATTCCCCTCCTCTATCAGATCTGACAATCTTTATTGATTTTCCCAACTAGTTCTCCACTTCAGTCTTAAAGATCTTGAACTTATCAAGAACTTCAAATTTCTCTTTAAACAAGAACACATAACCATTACGGGAATAATCATATATAAATGTTAGGAAGTATTTGACATTGCACAACGTGATTGTATAAGGACACTAACATCTATATATATGAGGTCCAACGAATCAGAAGTACGAGTTGACCCCTTTTTTTTATCTTGGTCAACTTACCCCTACAATAGTCGATACATGTTTTCAAATCACTAAAGTCAGTTAGGAGAATATTATCCTTTATCAATCTCTCAACCCTCTCCTTAAAAATGTGACCAAGTCACTTATGCCACAACGTGTACAATGTTTCCTTTATGAAGGTTCTCTTTTGAGTAATAGATTTGGCAACATAAGAAGAGGCATACTGTTGGACCCCGAACTTTGATTGGACGTCAAAATCGTTAAACAAGGAAATTAGTGTGGTATTTGGGTAATATTGCTAATGATGTTGGGGGTTAATGTATGAAATGAGCGTTCTCAGTGTACATGCATTATGGGTAACATCTTTATAATTGAAAAAAAAAAGTGAATTTGTATAGTTACTATTTATGTAACTTCTTTGAAATTTCAATAAATGAGACTTCGATTTATTGGGGCTAGAAATGCCCGCAAAAGCTTTGTAAAGAACCTTTTATCGTGTTCTGCAAATGATTGTTCAAGTATGACTTGCATTGAATTGAAAATGTGTCATAAGTTGTGTAAATGAACTTTGTGTGATATGTGCTTGCTTTCAAAATTTATTCTAAAGTATGTATTTTGTGGCTTATGGATGATTTGAGAAATGGCTTAATGTTTGTCATAAGAATGTGTTGAATGAATTGTATATGGAGGATTTAAGTATGGAAAGAATGAGTATTTTGTATATGTATTATGTTATAGACTAAATTGTGGAGATTGAATCATGTTTGAAGTAGATTGGACGAAGAGTATTGTGGTAGTGAGGAAAAATGTGAAATCAAGATGGAAAGAATGGATTGGTCTTGATGACTTTGAGGCTTTAAAAAGATATGTATATGTTATGAAATATCGAGTGAATATTATGAGTTAATGAAAGTTAAAATGAATGAGATGATTAAGATGATTGAAATGGAAGTTGAAAGGTAGGAAATAAAGATTGAAAGAGTGAGAATTGAAAAAATTAGTGAAGGTGTGAAAATATGAAGAATTTTGAAAGTTTGACTTTTGGGGATAAATAGTTGACTTTTGATTTAAGTGAAATTTGATAAAATGATATTCATGAACATGTAGTGCTTGTTGAGGGCTTTCGGTAGCCATAAAGTTTGCAAATTTTCGATATCGGGGCTAGAAGTTATGATATATTGAAGTTTTGATGTTGTTTAGGTGATTGAAAACCAGACGATGCACTGTAGCAAAAACCAGACGATGTACTGTAGCAAAAACCAGCTGATAGGAAAAGTGGACGCTACAGAATGTAGGAGATAGAATCAGCCTTTGTAGTCTTCATGAGAGTTATAGATCTAGATGTCTACTTTCTAACCGTCCAAGAATGAAGTCATTTCGACACCTATAGAGAAAGTTATGGCATTTGTGCCAAAACATGTCTGATAGAAATCAGATGATGGAAAAACCAGTTGATAGAAAAACCAGCTGAAGCAAAAGTAGACGATATGGACTTGATATCGATAGATTTAGACAAAATTTCCTTCTTGAAAGTTGTAGATATCTCTTTTCTCTATGAGATAGATACCAAGTTTGCCCAATTTGGATATCGGAGTCAAAAGATATGATCTATATAAGTGGACATGTGTCGATAGAAAACCAGGTGATAGAAAACCAGGTGATAGGAAAACGGAAGATGCAAAATCAGACGAAAGATTAATTGAGACATTTGACCCTTTTAGAGACTGAATTTGGATTTAAGTTCTTCATGAACATTGTAGATCAGTCTTTTCTATGAAATAGACATCAATTTTGTCTAATTTGGAGTTCGGAGTTAAAAGTTATAGGCGTTTGAAGTTTGGAGGTAAAATCGATGATTAAAAATCAGTGATGCAAAATCAGCGATGCAAAAATCAGTGATGGAAATCAGTGATTCAAAATCAGCCGATGCAAAATCAGTGATGGAAAAGTCGACGAAGAAAATCGACGATGAACAATAAATCGACGATAGAAAATCGAGGCGATGAACGAAGAATCGACGATAGAAAATCGACGATGAACAAGAATCGATGGAAGGAAAAGCGAGATGGAAGGAAAATCGATGGAAGGAAAAGCGGATGGAAGGAAAAGGATGGAAGGAAAATCGATGGAAGGAAAAGCGGATGGAAGGAAAATCGATGGAAGGAAAAGCGAGATGGAAGGAAAAGCGGATGGAAGGAAAATCGAGATGGAAGGAAAAAGCGGATGGAAGGAAAATCAGATGGAAGGAAAAGCAGATGGAAGGAAAAGCGGATGGAAGGAAAATCGATGGAAGGAAAAGCGGATGGAAGGAAAATCGGATGGAAGGAAAAGCGGATGGAAGGAAAAGCGTCTGCACACAGATCAGTATTTTGAGGATATATGGAGCTACAGAACTCGGATTAAGGTGATTCAAATTGGAGATTAAACTAGAGTTATAAGGCTACAACTTTGATGAAGAACCCTGATCAAGATGGAGCCTCTAAGACTGTCGGATTTTGGAATGAAATTCGGTGTAGTGTGCAGTCTCGATTTTATACGGTCCGATAGTATTTTGGCCATAACTTCTTCGCTTTAGATCCGAATTAAGCGCGGTTTGTTGCGTTGGATTCGTATGATCGAGGGGAACATTGTGAAGAAGAAATTATTGTAAAATTTCTTTATTTACCTGATCGGAACTTGGAGCCAAGATATCAACTTTTAAGGGCAATTTTGGAAGAACACTTAAAGAGTTAAGTTAGTAGCTTATAAGGGGGGGGCATGAGAGTCTTTCCTCATTCATTAAATGACATGGCATGTGGCTGTAGTATAAATAGAGGAGAAGCAGGCTGTGGTCGTGAGAGTTAGAGAAATGAATAAAGAGAAACAAAAGAAAGAAAGAAAGAAGAGATAAAAGAGAAGAGTGGGTTCGGTGAAAGAGAAAAGAAAAGACAGCCGCTAGGGTTCGATTTTGTGAGCTTTCCAGGAGGATTTGAACATGCTCCAAGAGGAAAAAGATGAAGGATGAAGAGAGCTCTAGGATGAGCTAAGAAAATCCGAAAATGGTGAAGAGTGAGGTAAAGCCGATTTTCAAGCTTCAAGCTTTTCTTAAAATTTTGGTGTAGAATCATGGAAAATATTATGGTTTTGTGGATTATGAAATTAGTTGTGATGTCTATGCTAAGATGGTGGTTTAATTTTGGATTAATGTGAGTTAGGTTTATGCCCAATTTTGAAAATTGGGGCTTTTGTAAATTGATGCATTAGATAGCTTGGAAATATGTTGGAATTGGGTTTCCTATAGTAAATTTTGAGGGTTATGGTATTTATGATGATGAATTTGGATGATTTCGGTCTAGGAAATTTCAAAGTGGGCGAAAGAAAGAAGCTTCAGAGAAATTAGAGCTTTGGACAAGTTCCTAGCATGGATTCGAGGTGGGTATCCGTTTATAATAGAATTTATAAGCCATTACCGCTTTCTTTAAACAAAGAGATTTTCTGACTTAAATTGCATCATAATTGTTGCATCATTGCATAAATGATTTGAAAAATCATTTTTGATTCGATACATGAAATTTTGATGAATTGCAAAAATACATTGTGTTATGCCTTCAAAGACTTCATGGCTGTGTATATTCGGAAAAGAGCATTTGATAAATTGATTTGAGCATTATATGTGCTTTTGTGTGGGCAAGAGAGTAACGTTGTGATAGTCTCGTGCACGTAGACAAAAATAATGTGATAGCCTTCTCCCGGCTGCCCGCTTGTGGCTTACGAGATCCGAAAAATGGACTCGTCGTGATTACGGTAAACTTCGGTTTCCGTCGTGTTTATGGAACTCTCTAGCCATTTGTGTGTGCATTGCTTACGTGAATTGCCAAGTTGATGCATTCATGTCGTGTGACCTATGGATTTGTGGTGAAAGCCTAAGACGATATCGATTTGTAAAATGTGATTTTGATTCTGACAAAGAAAAGAACTTCTTGAAAAATGTGCTTTACGGATTTCAAAGAAATGTTTTCTAAGACCGTAAAAGAAAAAGATTTCAAGAGTTTTGCTTATTGTTTTGTTATAAACTGTTACCCATTGAGCGTAAGCTCACCCCTCATTACCATCCACGGTAATGAGAAGAAGATCCGTGAGCGAAAAGAGGAATTTTGTATCTTTGTATTTGCATTGAATTTTATATATTGTGATTGTATTGTGGCTTGTAAGGCCATTAAAATTTGTATATGATTATGGGATGGGATTATGTAAGTGAAATAGGGTTAGTATTTATGAATGTGAATTATGATCATGACTTGAGATATGACCGAGAATTATGGAAGTGTTTAGATATAGGATTGTAAATGTGTATGATGGGATTCGGACGGGAGGTCAGAAGATTTGTGTGATGGGTTGGAAATATTGAAGTGCTTTTGTGTATGGATTTGTGTATGGACATGATATGGAAATTATGTATGAATGGCGTGAGATGGATTGACGAAATTCAAATATTTGGTAATAATAAATTGGGATAAAGAGAGATATGATTGTGGCGAATGATAAAATGTTTTCGAATCTAACGCGATATGATCGAATATGAAGGATTCAAAGGATTGAGGAATTGATGAAATACAAATTGGAAATTGAAACTACTTTGAACAATGTGTAAGTGGAAAAAAAATGAAGCGATATTAGTTAAGTGCGATTCGATTCGTTATGAGTTGGGTTTCAAAACGGGTCCCAACATTTATGGTATCGAGCGCGAAGATATGATCTTACATGGGCGCATGTGTATGCGTTAGACGATAAGAAATTGTGAAAAGTTTGAGGTGATAGATCTAATAGGAAAATGATGATACTCGATATGAGAAAAGGAAGTTGTGGATAAGTAGAGGCAATTATGGTGAATACGGATTCAATGCCATTGTATTGGAAGTGTCGAAAGTCTTTGGTTGAGAATTTGAGTCTCGGATCGTTAAGTTGACGTCCTTAACGGTCAGATGATTTAGACCTCGATCAGAGTACTTATCGACATTCCTTTTGATGGTAATCATTCGCATTAAGAAGAGATTAGTGGAATTGAGGTCAAAATTTCATGATGAATATGTATCGATAATTTCGAATTGGATGAGAAATAAAGGAGTATTGTGCCACCTCGTAACAGGATACGAGGAGTTTTGCAAGAATCAGTTATACCTGATTTCGCACCCTTAAAGGAGGGCACGGATGAGTATAGAATAAGTCATATGTGTGAACTGTTGCTAAATGTTTGGACTATGAGAGACAATAGGAAGAAGGGTATTTTGTTAGAATATAAGGCAATGAAAGTGTGGCTAATTGGAAATAAGAATTTTCGTGGTCCGATATGTTAGACATGAATTCAGATTTATGGATATGTCGGTGACTTGTAATGGAATTATCTTTGCGAGGTAAGTGTTTGAATCGATATGGATATATCATTACCGCAGAATTGAATGAAAGGTAGTATGCAAGCAAAGTGGAACCGGTGGGAAGCCGATAAGTTAGTGTATGACTAGAGAATGCAGGCCTTCCTTGACCGAGAGCTGGGATTATAAGCTCTTACCTCGATTCAACAATGGAATTTGGTAATTCTTCCATAGTCCAGAGGACAAGGACCCCGGTATGGATCAACCAAGTTGCTTCGTAAAGGAACCGATAAACGCAAGGAGGAAGTTTGAAATGAGATGATAGATTTCTAGGAGTTGTGATGTGAATCTCATACTCCTTTTGGATCGACTTCGTAAATAGTGGACTCGAAATAAATTTCCAAGAGTAGCAACCAGCTATTGAGAGTGCATCTTTGATATCGTGATTGAGTATATGAGATCTATTTTCAGATATAGCTTATGGAGTCATCTTTGATCCTTGAGTTAAGTTATGAAATGAATCGTAGAACTGAGATAAAGTATGGTATAGATGATTTTCTTTGGAAAGGTAACTACGATGGAGCGAAAATTTGAATAGAGGTGATATTCAGAGGTTATTCGAATTAGTATGATTGGTATATCGAGAGCATAAGATATGAATTGGTGACATGCCGAGATATAAGAGTAAGCGAATGTGTCTCTTATATCATAGGGTTTGATCGTAAAGGCTATTGGATTAAGCAAATCATGCTTTATTTCAAGGATGATCAATGAAAGGACAAGTCAAGAAATGAATATGTAATAACTCGACAAGAAGTATTAGAGTCCCGTCTCTAATGGAGACTCAAGTAAAAGGGTAGAATAAAGCCGAGAAGGTATGCATTTCGTTTGATGTAAAGAGAAGTATGTGTAAGTATGTTTGGAGACTCAAGTATGCCTTATTGAATGTGTTTCAATCACAAGCGATTAAGTGCGTTGAGCTGCAATGTGGATGAAGTTTGTATGAATGAGCAAACATGAAAATAAGCCAAGGAGGTATGAGGAAATTCAAGGAATGGAAACAATCATTCAAAAAGAATGTCAATTAGAAAATTGAAAAGAAAGTGTGATAATGTACCTTAATGAGGAATCGAGTTATTTAAGGAATCGCGAGGACTAATCAAGAAGCACACGGAATATGATAATAATTGAGGTGTTAACCAAAGGGACCGATAACACAATAATATTGGAGACCAAGTGATCAAAGAGTAGATGATGTATTAAAAGTATTCATTTAATTGAGAGACTAGTCGGAACACGTGAGGAAAAACGTATGAAACTTATGATTAATGGAAGGAAGGAGAATTTTGAAGAATGATTTTAATGAAAATCAACTGCATGAATTTGGAAAGTTTGTCGTATGCACCGATGTTGTATAAGAGATTTGGATAAAATCTAATGGAGCATAATGAAGTGATTGCATATATGTGAGCAACTAAGGTTCTATGAGTTAAGGAGTTGATACATGTTTAAGAGCGCTACACTAATGATTACCTTAAAGCTTGGAGACAGATGAATAAAAGAACATCTTGGAAGTATTTATGCAAGTACAGATCGTAAAAGCGGGGACAATCATTGAATTGAGAGCATGGAATAGAATACAAAAGATTTTGATTGTATGAATGAGAAATTCCTATTAAGGCTAAGTATTTTTTTTAAAATGCATAAACAGAAAATTCGATATCGAGGTTATTGGAACCAAGAGCAAAAAAAAGGGAAGCATAACATGTAGGGGGCTTGGTACGTCCCGAATTAAGGATCAAGAAATTGTGAATCGTTTTGAGAGGTTGAAAACAGATCTGAAGTTTGAGTTCGAATAGAAAGAGGGCTACATGGTGATTGTAATAAGAAGAATGTGAAATTAATAATGATGGTTGAGAAAGGGAGAATTTGCGAAGCCGATATGAATTAGTTCGTATGGAGTCTTATGAGATAGTGTTACTAGCAAAAGATATCCCGGATTCGAAATGTGATTCGTGAGTGTGTTTCGGAATTAGATGATATTAGTATTATTGTCACAAGAAGTTGGAAGTTGTGAGTGATCTGAACTAGAATGAGGAACTAGTCAAGAAAGTGATATGAATTTCGAGGACGAAATTCTTTTAAGGAGGGGAGAATTGTTGGACCCCGAACATTGATTGGACGTCAAAATCGTTAAACAAGGAAATTAGTGTGGTATTTGGGTAATATTGCTAATGATGTTGGGGGTTAATGTATGAAATGAGCGTTCTCAGTGTACATGCATTATGGGTAACATCTTTATAATTGAAAAAAAAAAGTGAATTTGTATAGTTACTATTTATGTAACTTCTTTGAAATTTCAATAAATGAGACTTCGATTTATTGGGGCTAGAAATGCCCGCAAAAGCTTTGTAAAGAACCTTTTATCGTGTTCTGCAAATGATTGTTCAAGTATGACTTGCATTGAATTGAAAATGTGTCATAAGTTGTGTAAATGAACTTTGTGTGATATGTGCTTGCTTTCAAAATTTATTCTAAAGTATGTATTTTGTGGCTTATGGATGATTTGAGAAATGGCTTAATGTTTGTCATAAGAATGTGTTGAATGAATTGTATATGGAGGATTTAAGTATGGAAAGAATGAGTATTTTGTATATGTATTATGTTATAGACTAAATTGTGGAGATTGAATCGTGTTTGAAGTAGATTGGACGAAGAGTATTGTGGTAGTGAGGAAAAATGTGAAATCAAGATGGAAAGAATGGATTGGTCTTGATGACTTTGAGGCTTTAAAGAGATATGTATATGTTATGAAATGTCGAGTGAATATTATGAGTTAATGAAAGTTAAAATGAATGAGATGATTAAGATGATTGAAATGGAAGTTGAAAGGTAGGAAATAAAGATTGAAAGAGTGAGAATTGGAAAAATTAGTGAAGGTGTGAAAATATGAAGAATTTTGAAAGTTTGACTTTTGGGGATAAATAGTTGACTTTTGATTTAAGTGAAATTTGATAAAATGATATTCATGAACATGTAGTGCTTGTTGAGGGCTTTCGGTAGCCATAAAGTTTGCGAATTTTCGATATCGGGGCTAGAAGTTATGATAGATTGAAGTTTTGATGTTGTTTAGGTGATTGAAAACGAGACGATGCATCAGTAGCAAAAACTGCATTTACGATGTACTGTAGCAAAACCAGCTGATAGGAAAAGTGGACGCTACAGAATGTAGGAGATAGAATCAGCCTTTGTAGTCTTCATGAGAGTTATAGATCTAGATGTCTACTTTCTAACCGTCCAAGAATGAAGTCATTTCGACACCTATAGAGAAAGTTATGGCATTTGTGCCAAAACATGTCTGATAGAAATCAGATGATGGAAAAACCAGCTGATAGAAAAACCAGCTGAAGCAAAAGCAGACGATATGGACTTGATATCGATAGATTTAGACAAAATTTCCTTCTTGAACGTTGTAGATCTCTCTTTTCTCTATGAGATAGATACCAAGTTTGCCCAATTTGGATATCGGAGTCAAAAGATATGATCTATATAAGTGGACATGTGTTGGATAGAAAAACCAGCTGATAGAAAAACCAGCTGATAGGAAAACCAGAAGATGCAAAAATCAGATGAAAGATTAATTGAGACATTTGACCCTTTTAGAGACTGAATTTGGATTTAAGTTCTTCATGAACATTGTAGATCAGTCTTTTCTCTATGAAATAGACATCAATTTTGTCTAATTTGGAGTTCGGAGTTAAAAGTTATAGGCGTTTGAAGTTTGGAGGTAAAATCAGATGATTAAAAAATCAGCTGATGCAAAATCAGCTGATGCAAAAATCAGGTGATGGAAATCGGTGATCAAAAATCACCGATGCAAAATCAGTGATGGAAAAGTCGACGAAGAAAATCAGACGATGAACGATAAATCGACGATAGAAAATCAGACGATGAACAAGAATCGATGGAAGGAAAAGCGGATGGAAGGAAAATCGGATGGAAGGAAAAGCAGATGGAAGGAAAAGGATGGAAGGAAAATCGGATGGAAGGAAAAGGATGGAAGGAAAATCGGATGGAAGGAAAAGCGGATGGAAGGAAAGCAGATGGAAGGAAAATCAGATGGAAGGAAAAAGCGGATGGAAGGAAAATCAGATGGAAGGAAAAGCAGATGGAAGGAAAAGCGGATGGAAGGAAAATCGGATGGAAGGAAAAGCGGATGGAAGGAAAATCAGATGGAAGGAAAAGCGGATGGAAGGAAAACAGTCTGCACACAGATCAGTATTTTGAGGATATATGGAGCTACAGAACTCGGATTAAGGTGATTCAAATTGGAGATTAAACTAGAGTTATAAGGCTACAACTTTGATGAAGAACCCCGATCAAGATGGAGCCTCTAAGACTGTCGGATTTTGGAATAAAATTCGGTGTAGTGTGCGATCTCGATTTTATACAGATGCGATAGTATTTTGGCCATAACTTCTTCGTTTTAGATCCGAATTAAGCGCGGTTTGTTGCGTTGGATTCGTATGATCGAGGGGAACATTGTGAAGAAGAAATTATTTTAAAATTTCTTTATTTACCTGATCGGAACTTGGAGCCAAGATATCAACTTTTAAGGGCAATTTTGGAAGAACACTTAAAGAGTTAAGTTAGTAGGCTTATAAGGGGGGGGGCATGAGAGTCTTTCCTCATTCATTAAATGACATGGCATGTGGCTGTAGTATAAATAGAGGAGAAGCAGGCTGTGGTCGTGAGAGTTAGAGAAACAGAATAAAGAGAAACAAAAGAAAGAAAGAAAGAAGAGATAAAAGAGAAGAGTGGGTTCGGTGAAAAGAGAAAAGAAAAGACAGCCGCTAGGGTTCGATTTTGTGAGCTTTCCAGGAGGATTTCGAACATGCTCCAAGAGGGAAAAAGATGAAGGATGAAGAGAGCTCTAGGATGAGATAAGAAAATCCGAAAATGGTGAAGAGTGAGGTAAAAGCCGATTTTCAAGCTTCAAGCTTTTCTTAAAATTTTTGGTGTAGAATCATGGAAAATATTATGGTTTTGTGGATTATGAAATTAGTTGTGATGTCTATGCTAAGATGGTGGTTTAATTTTGGATTAATGTGAGTTAGGGTTTATGCCCAATTTTGGAAATTGGGGCTTTTGTAAATTGATGCATTAGATAGCTTGGAAATATGTTGGAATTGGGTTTCCTATAGTAAATTTTGAGGGTTATGGTATTTATGATGATGAATTTGGATGATTTCGGTCTAGGAAATTTCAAAGTGGGCGAAAGAAAGAAGCTTCGGAGAAATTAGAGCTTTGGACAAGTTCCTAGCATGGATTCGAGGTGGGTATCCGTTTATAATAGAATTTATAAGCCATTACCGCTTTCTTTAAACAAAGAGATTTTCTGACTTAAATTGCATCATAATTGTTGCATCATTGCATAAATGATTTGAAAAATCATTTTTGATTCGATACATGAAATTTTGATGAATTGCAAAAATACATTGTGTTATGCCTTGAAAGACTTCATGGTCATGTATATTCGGAAAGAGCATTTGATAAATTGATTTGAGCATTATATGTGCTTTTGTGTGGGCAAGAGAGTAGCGTTGTGATAGTCTCGTGCGTAGACAAAAATAATGTGATAGCCTTCTCCCGCTGCTTGCATTTGTGGCTTACGAGATCCGAAAAATGGACTCGTCGTGATTACTGTAAACTTGGTTTCGTCGTGTTTATGGAACTCTAGCCATTTGTGTGTGCATTGCTTACGTGAATTGCCAAGTTGATGCATTCATGTCGTGTGACCTATGGATTTGTGGCTGAAAGCCTAAGACGATATCGATTTGTAAAATGTGATTTTGATTACTGCAAGAAAAGAACTTCTTCAAAAATGTGCTTTACGGATTTCAAAGAAATGTTTTCTAAGACCAGAAAAGAAAAAGATTTCAAGAGTTTTGCTTATTGTTTTGTTATAAACTGTTACCCATTGAGCGTAAGCTCACCCCCCTCATTACCATCCACAGTAATGAGAAGAAGATCCGTGAGCGAAAAAGAGGATTTTTGTATCTTTGTATTTGCATTGAATTTTATATATTGTGATTGTATTGTGGCTTGTAAGGCCATTAAAATTTGTATATGATTATGGGATGGGATTATGTAAGTGAAATAGGGTTAGTATTTATGAATGTGAATTATGATCATGACTTGAGATATGACCGAGAATTATGGAAGTGTTTAGATATAGGATTGTAAATGTATGATGGGATTCGGACGGAGGTCCGAAGATTTGTGTGATGGGTTGGAAATATTGAAGTGCTTTTGTGTATGGATTTGTGTATGGACATGATATGGAAATTATGTATGAATGGCGTGAGATGGATTGACTGAAATTCAAATATTTGGTAATAAGCGAAATTGGGATAAAGAGAGATATGATTGTAGCGAATGATAAAATGTTTTCGAATCTGACGCGATATGATCGAATATGAAGGATTCAAAGGATTGAGGAATTGATGAAATACAAATTGGAAATTGAAACTACTTTGAACAATGTGTAAGTGGAAAAAAAAATGAAGCGATATTAGTTAAGCTGCGATTCGTTCGTTATGAGTTGGGTTCCGAAAACGGGTCCCAACACATACATTTCATTAGTAGTAAGACACAAAACCTATAATTTTGGTTGGTTCTCATAATTAAGTCATGAGGTTAATTATTAATAGATGTAGCAAAGTAATTTGTTAATTGATTTTATCACTTGTTGATTAAATCATATTGTTTATATGAATAAGTTATTAGATTGGTTAATAATTGCACTAAAGTGGGTAATTAATTGATTTTGAAACTTTGATGTAATTAAATCTTATGTTTTTCGGTATTATTAGTGAGTTTTATGGTTATGGTTGTTTCTGTTATTTTTATATTTTTCATTTTTCTAGATGATGTCCATTGGTTTATAGTGCAGATGTTAGGTATTGTTTGGTTTGTTATGAAATATTCCTTATTTGTTATCCAACAAGTCAAGCAATAACTAACAATCAAATATATTCAATTGAGAACTTATATGAAAATAACTTTGAGGATTGGAAGAGTGATGTAGAGTTAGCCTTATGTTTAAGAATTCAGTTATAACTCTCAATGAGTATGAGCTTGCGCCTTTAATACTCGAGACTATGACAAAGCATAAGGTTTATTTTTATAAACGGGAAAGATTAAATAAGTTGAGTATCATAGTCATCAAGATGTCAATTTCGTCATCCTTTATGGGTGGGCTACCAACTAAAATTAATGCCAAGAGGTTTATAACAATATTGAGGGAAATGTATACAAAGTGTGAGAAAGTTAAATAGACAAAGTTATTCATAAGTTGATTTCACTAAAGTATGATAAAACAATATATGTTAGAGCTTAAATTATGATGATGTAGGACATAGTTAATAGGCTAAGTATGCTTTAGATCCCTATATCATAATCATGCTTAATCTATCAAGTGTTGAATTTGTAAGCATTGAACTTTAGTTTTTAAAAGACAATTCATAAGGCTAAGAAATATGTTTTGATGGTAAATAAATTCATCTCATTATATGTCTAGTAAGAGAAAAGGATAAAGCATGAAATGATTCATACAATGAATATGATTTTTGAATCCTTTAAGCCTAAAGGAAATTATGGGAATCCAAATAAGAAGTTAGAAGAATAAAAGCTCTAAGAAGGATAGATAAAAATACAGTGGGCAATTTGGTGGGGTTAAAAAAAATATATGTGAAATTTAGGCATTATGATAAGATGAGGCACTTGAAGAAGGACTGTTATAACTATTCTTCAAAGAAGAAGGAAAGCAATTAGGTAACCTTAAATTTTTAGTTTCCTTTTATTCATCTTTAATATATTAAAACCAAATAGTTAGTGGTTGGATGATAGTTCTTCTAATCATATTTCTAACACATTAAAAGCAATGGAAATTAAAAAGAGTCTAAATGAAAAGAAAGGGACATATTGATAGGTAATGGAACTAGAGAAAAGTAAAAACAATGGAGATGTGTTTTGTAATTTACATTAAGGATTAGTATAATTGAATAAATTGATGTATCTGAGTTCAATAAAATACATTTTAATTTCACTTTTTAGATATGATGATGGTGGATACATTTTGATATTCAATAATAGAAAGGTTTAATTATCCCTTTATTTCATTGTCATTAGTGATCTTTTAAATTATGTCTTTATTGATTATATTTGATGGAAACAACTAAATTGGTTATGAATATTAAAAAATAATAAGAAGTTTAAATACAAAGCAATCATTCCTGTATAACATCTTGGTCATATTTCAAAGAAACTTTATGGTAATATTAATAGTGTTGGTATTGATTGTATTAGAGGTAAACTTTTTAAAAGTATAAAGAAAGATTCCACTAGGAGTAATAGGTTTTGAAGATTATTTACATGGATATTAGTAAATCTTTGAGACCCAACATCGATGAATAAAAATTATTTGTCACTTTTATTGATGATTATTCTTGATATGGTTGTATGTATCTGATCGCGGCTCTGTCGATGTGATATTACGATCGATCCTTGGAAACTGGTCAAATAAAATAAATTTCAAGATTGCTGTATAGAATGCAACCTCGGGTCGTCTCACTTAATTGGAACCTAATGAAATGGACCTAAGCTAGCCTATATGTCATAAAAAGCAAGTGAAATCAGTAAGGAAAAAGGGGGGTTTTGTTTGAAAACATTAACTACATTAAAAAGCATGTAAAAAGTATTTTTGGATTTTTTTGAAAATAAAATAAAAAAATACTAAAACAAGTGATAAAAATACTCTTGAAAACAAGCTTTGGCTATCACAGTTCAAAACTAAGTGTGAATGGTAAACCTTAAAGAATTATCTTTAAGTCCAGGGTCTTGATTAATGGACTCCTGTCACTCTTGACTCCATGTCTCAAGACCCTATTGAGTGCTCTTGAGCCTCAAAACCTTAAAGGATTCTTTAAGTCCAGGATCTTGATCAATGAACTCCATTGCTCAAGATCCCGTTAAGCGCATCTTAGTGTGTGCGGTGGATTAAAAATCACTAAGTTTGAATGGAAAAAACCTTAAAGAACTCACTTTAAGTCCAAGGTCTTGATTAATGGACTCCTGTCACTCTTGACTCCATGTCTCAAGACCCCATTAGGTGCTCTTGAGCCCTAGAACGTTAAAGGATTCTTTAAGTCCAAGGATTTAATCAATGAACTCCATTGCTTAAAACCTTGTTAAAAACATCTTAGTATGTGTGGGGGATTTGCCAATGCAATGGGTCAAATGAAATCTAGCATCAACTCATTATCAAACACAACTAGGCAGATAAAAGAGAATCAACAAGATCACAAGTTGACATATATGAGACTTCATATATTTAAGCACAAAGTTCTACATAAATAAATCCATAACACATTACATTGTTCAACGCTTAATTAAACTCTAATTAAGCTAATCTAACTACAAAGCAATAAACCCCAACTCGGCTGTTCATAACAATGCAGTTAAACGTGACAATGTAAACTACCAATCCAAACAACACATTAAATGTCAAACATTTAGCTATAATCAAATAGCTTCACTACAAATTACAAACCCTAGACCTAGGCATTTATAAATCATAACAAAACTACAGATTAAGCTACTCCCCTTGAAAGCTCGGTGAACTCCAGCCATCACTGCATCTTCAGGAGAAACAAATGCCTAACCACGCATTTCAACCGAAAGCCTCACAACTCGCAATGACTCCAAGATATCCACGGTGGATGGCGACGGTAAAAATAGAAGATGAAAGCTAATGCAGAAGTTGTCCCCAGGGAACCCCGAAGGGAACCCTGGGGAAGGTGGGTGTCGCGAATGCTCCTGGTGCTTCTCTTCTAGCTCGTCGGTCTCCTCTCTTCTCCCCAAATGTCGCTTGCCAGAAGATTGCCCAGCCGATCCAGATGATGCCCGTTTTAACCTAATTCAGCAATATTTAAAGGATGGTTCACGGGTCGGGTCAGTACAATGAGTGATTTTTCCATTTAAAGTCCGAATACCCGTCTGCACGTCGCGACGTATAAATAAAAATTAAATCATGACGTGTGCTCGCTTGCTCGCCATGACGTATGAATTAATTCTCGTCATGACGCGACGATTTGGCTTGCTCGCGCGATGTGTTGAATTGTTGACGTCGCGATGTACGATCTGTCTGCGATCTTGCCATGACGTGTGAATTACATTTCATTGTGGCATTGGTTCACGCCATAACGTGCCTTAAGGACTTCACGCGTGTTGACTCTTTTGATCCTTTCTGACTCCTTTTCTCCTACAATATAAAATAAAAATTTCCAGTATCAATTGTTCTTAGAAAAATTATAATGCAATTAATGTCAATTTGTACAATTTTACTAGCAAATTGCATAAAACATAAGCTCACCGTAAGAGACTAATTTAAGCACAAAAATCATGAATTAAGAGTCAAAAAGTGTATTAACAACCATGAAAGTGTAGCCACTTATATATTAAACTTGGGTTCAATCAGTATCTCATTAATAATAAGTCAAAAGCCCAGATAAGCTTAAAATTTAAAGATTGAGGTTTATACCCATTAATATTGTTAGGTCATACCATGGTGGAGAGTAATATGGAAGACAAAGATTTAGGTTAAGATAAATAACAAT
Organism: Erythroxylum novogranatense; assembly: GCA_029891385.1. Taxonomy (NCBI): domain Eukaryota; kingdom Viridiplantae; phylum Streptophyta; class Magnoliopsida; order Malpighiales; family Erythroxylaceae; genus Erythroxylum; species Erythroxylum novogranatense. Next base: position 85,897,341 of record CM057227.1, on the reverse strand, counting down.
TTTCTAAGTTTCTACAAGGTTGTGGCATAGTTGCATAATACATTATACTTAGTATACTTGAGCATAATCGAGTAGCAAAAACCTTAAATCACACACTAAAAAACATGGTTATAAGCATAATGGTGAGATCAGAGCTTCTTAATTATCTTTAAAACGGGGCATTGAAGACAACACTTTACATCTTGAACCATATTCCATGTAATTAAATTCCTAAAATTCCTTTTGAATATGGACAAATAGGAACTATAGTTTGAATTATTTATGGTTTTAACATTGTCCAACTAAGGTAAAGACTTTATAACCTATAGGGAAAGAAGTTGGATCCTAGCAAAACTCCAAGGTTCTTCATAGGTTATCTTGAATGTTTGAAAGACTATATGTTTAATTGTACTAATCTTGGTACCAAAATTAAACAGGCATTGGCTAGGAAACTTTTAGAGAATTGTGTAGCAGAAATATCATTGAAAGCTAAAATAGATGATCCTGAGTTAGTAACAATACACATTCTTATAGCTTAAAGGTTTTAAGGTGAAGGGGAATGAGCATCAGGTTTTTAGGTTGACGAATTCAATCTATGGAATGAAGCAAACATCATGATAGTGGTACTTGAAATTTTATGAGGTGATTACAACTCTAGATTTTGAGGTGAATACATTTGACTTTTATAAAAACTAAAAATTTAATAGGAATAACTTTGGATTTTTGGTCAAATATGTCAATAATATATAGCTTTCTAGCAATGATTTGATCATATTGCAAAATGTGAAGAGGCTGCTTTTAAAAAAAATTAACATAAAAGATCTTAAAAAGGAATAATTTTTCTTATAGTGGGGATCTATAAGGATAAATCTAAGAAGGTTTTGAGCTTATTGTAGAAGGCTTATGTAGATAAAATACTATAAAAGTATCAGTAAATAAGAATGTAATTAGATATCGTCAAAGCTAATACATTAGTCAAGTAGCAGTTTCCTTAAAATAAGGTGGAGAAAGTTATGATGATTTTCATACCTTACAATAGTTTGATTAAATATATGATGTACTTAGAAGTATGTCTTTGGGTTTGATATTACTTTTACAATTAGTGTTCTTAGTAAGTATTTTTAAAATATTGGTCATGAATATTAGGTTAAAATGAAGAAAGTGTTATGTTATATGTGCAAAAGTAGATATTACATATTGGTTTATAGGTTAACAGATGATTTGGGTACCATTAGATATGCTAATGCTTTTTTTTGTAGTTGTTTTTGTAGGAAAATCCCGGGGTAGGCATAACATGCCCACAGTGCGGAATTTAAAATTTTGAGTCCCGGGACATTCCCGAAAGCCAGGATCCATGTGTAAGTACAAACAATCAAACCATAAAGACCAAAGGAGACCGTCTCTAACGGTATCCACGCAGAGGTCGGAAAACCTAACCGGGACAAACTCTTTTGACCCGGGAACAGCTAGACTAAAGAAAAGAGTGCTAGCTCTTACCTTAGCCTTGGAGAGCAAGTGAGATGATCTTGGTGGAGCCTTGGAGAAGTAGAAGCAATTGTGAGATTAAGAGAGGAAGAAGATGAAAATCACCTTTTCAAAGCTTAACCATTAAGCTCTTCGACTCTTCCCTTAAAACCACCGTATATGCTCATTCTCTTAACCTTCATATATGTCTTTTAGCTTATTAAAAGTCATAGAAAGGCTTGGTGGATGCTCATCCACGTAAATGGCATAAAAATGCCTTAAAATGCTAAATAATGATTAAGTTTGACTTTTCAAACTTACTTTTTCTTCTCCATTAGGTTCTTCCACCGAAATTCAACATATATATATAATTAATTAATTATTTACTTAATTAATTAATATATATAATTGCTGAAGTGGTCCAGTCAAACTGGGGTTGGTCCTACGCCTGAAACGGTTTTCAGCAATGTCGATGTCGCGATCTCATCGGGACATATCCCAATCTCATCGGGATCCATTTAATCCTATTACTCTCCAGATATCGGATCTCTGTCTGAAACTATTTTACAGATTCTCCGAGTCACTCTTATGCGTGTGACCCATTAGGTTCTCGGTTATGTTGGCCACTTAGATTAACACTTAATCTGAGCAAGTCATGAGCGGTATCTAGCAACACATCATGACCCCCAATTGACCGGAAAGTAATTGGTTTGACTAATGAAACCATATCACGAACCCTTCCATAGACAATTACCGTGCAATTCGTCCTTTCACCATGCTATACCCCAAGTGTAATCAGTTCTCGTCCTAGGACTCATTACTTTATATGTCCATGAAGACCATCTTCATGACATATGTATGCTCCGGCGCCAGAGACTTCAAAGTAATGATCCCGATAAGAGGCCATGGGTATCTCTTCGCTATCACGAAGTGGTGAATCCTCTATTGGCTACTCAATTACCTTGAATACCTCAAGTCGCACTCCAATCACCACCCTATGAGCGACCTCGAAAGGCAACAAGGAATGGAGTCAAAGTACATAATCAAGACCAAGATATCCTTGAGTACCTCAAGTCTAAGGATACTTGCACCATTGCTATGATGAGATTATCAACGACATTTGTATAGGACATCCATGTGATGATCTCACAAGAAGTCATCCAATGTACTTACTACCACTAGTAAGCATCCACATGTCAAATCCAAATATCTCAATATTTACGGTTTTCGAGATCCACCGCTTGATCCAATCAAGGAGTTTGACATATGCTAGTCTATCCGGATTAACGATGTCGATCTCATTAATCCTATGACTAGGGATAATTTAGATCTTGACATAATTGCACATGATAGGAATCTCAATAGTATGATCACATCATAATTTCCTTCATGCTATGTAATGTATCAGGGACTTCATTAATTTGATTAAAGATCATTATCAATTCATAATAAAATGAATATCAAATAAATGAAATATGCCTTGTTTTATTTATTCATAAAGTGCATACATGACTATGAACAAAATGCGCTAAAGGGATTGCCTTTAGGCACTACTCTAACAATCTCCCACTTGACCTAAAGCCAATCGCCTTGGTATCTAATACCATAAGCGAGTACATGAGAATCAAAATTCTTACGTGGCAATGGCTTTGTCAACGGATCGACAATGTTACGCTCGTGGAATTCTCTCTATCGAGGACATCACCTCGAGCAATGATCTCCGAATCAAATGGTATCGGCGGAGTACGTGTTTGGATCGTTGATGAGACCTTAGTTCCTTTTTTGCAAGAATAGCTCCATTGTTGTCACAATACAATCAGATGGGTCCATCACGCCTAGGAATCACACCAAGTTGAAATGAACTTTTGATCCAAACCGCTTCTTTCTTGCATCCGATCCGCAATGTACTCGCCTCGATCGTTGAATCGTGATCGTCTCTGTTTGGAACTCTTCCAACCGACCGCTCCGCCATTAAGTGTGAAAACATAACCTGATTGGGACTCGAGTCGTCCTTATCGATTGAAAATGGCATCTCAGATGCCCGCTCACTTGAGATTTCCATCTCCAAATATCAAGAAAACATCCTTAGTTCTTCGCAAGTACTTTAGGATATTCTTGACACCACCCGATGACCTTCACCAGATCCGATTGGTATCGCTCGTAACACTTAGAGCATATGATACATCGGGTCTCGTCATAGCATTGCGTACATAATAGATCCTATCGCAGACGCATACGGATCATATTCATACGCATCCTCTCATCCGTGTCTTAGGACACATGGACTTCGAGAGTGTTATCCCATGATTAATGGGAAGAAACCTCTCTTGGATTGCTCCATGCTAAACCTCTTTAGCACCTTGTCTATGTACGTTGTTGTGAAAGACCAAGCAACCTCTTCGATCTATCTCTATAAATCTTTATCCCAAGGATATAAGTTGCTTCTCAAGGTCTTTCATGGCAAATTGTTTGGACAACCAAATTTTTCTGATTGCGGCATTGAGACATCGTTTCCTAGCAACAATATGTCATCTACATATAATACAAGGAATAGGATCGCAGCCCATTAACCTTCTTGTACACATAAGTGTTCATCCGGATTTTGAGAAACCAAACTCTTTGATTGTCTCATCAAAACGGATATTCCAACTCTGGATGCTTGCTTCAATCCATAAATGGATTTCAAGCTTGCATACCTTTTCGCCATCTACGGAAATGAAGCCCTCGGGTTGTGTCATGTACACATCCTCGGCCGATTTCCATTCGGAAAGTCGTCTTCACATCCATTTGCCATATCTCATAATCATAATGAGCGGCAATGGCTAGGAGTATCCTAATGGATTTAAGCATTGCTACTGGACTGAAAGTCTCGTCATAGTCAACTCCTTGTCTTTGACGAAAGCCTTTGGTCACAAGCCTTGCTTTATAGGTAATCACATTACCATCCATGTCGCTTTCTTCTTGAAAACCCATTTGCACCCTATAGGTTTTATCCTTTCAGGTGCATCAACCAAAGTCCATACTTGGTTTTCATACATGGAATCCATTTCAGATTTCATGGCACGAAGCCATTTTTCAGACTCTGAACTCTTGTAACCTTTTCATAGGTGGTAGGCTCATCATCCTCTATGAGCAATACGTCATTCTGTTCACTCACGAAATCCATATCTCTCGAGGAGCAAGGCGTATCCTACTTGACCTACAATTTCGTGTGTAGTAGAAGGTTGAGCTGTTACCTCATACGTATGAGTTACGCTTTGAGTTCAGCAGTTGATCCGCGTCTGTCGAGCATCTTGAACTTCTTCAAGTTCAACTTTGCTCCCATCGTCCTCTTTTAAAAGAAACTCTTTCTCTAAAGAAAGCATGCATCGAAACAAACACCTTTTGTTCCTCAAGAAGGTAGAATTGATATCCTCTTGTTTCTTTAGGATATCCTACGAACAAACACTTGTCGATTTTGCTTCAAGCTTATCTCGACCGTGTCCGCTTCACATAAACAGACAACCCCATACTTTCAAATAAGAAAGATAAGGTTTCTTGTTAGTCCACATCTCATATGGAGTAACATCAACTGTCTTTGATGGAACTCTGTTTAACAAGTAAACAATTTGTCTCGAGGCATACCCCAAAAGGATTTTGGCAATTGTGCAAAGCCCATCATAGATCGAACCATGTCCAACAAGGTTCGATTTCTCCTTCTGCCACACCATTATCTTTGTGGTGTGTAAGGAGGGTCCACCGAGATAAAATCCCATTATCTACGAGATAATCCAAAAACTCTTGGTCTAAGTATTCACCACCACGATCGGATCGTAATGTTTGATACTTTTCCCAAGTTGGTTTTCTACTTCATTTCAATTGTTTGAACTTTTCAAACGCTTGATTTGTATCTCATCGATCTGGTACCCATATCAAGAATAATCATCGATAAAGGTAATGAAGTAACGACAACCACTTCTGGCATGGATGGACATTGGACCATATACATCTGAATGTATTAGGTCTAATAATCCAGTCGCTCGTTCACCCTTTCCCTTAAAAGGTAACTTAGTCATCTTGCCTAATAAACAAGATTCACATGTGTCATAAGATTCATAATCGAATGACCCTAAACTTCCACTCTTGTGGAGCTTAGCGATGTGTCTCTCATTTATATGGCCAAGGCGACAATGCCATAAGTAAGTTGATTTTAAATTATCTCTTTTATGTCTTTTAGCGTCATTGACATTCATAACTGGATGTGACATATCTAATATGTAAATTCCATTGCATAATGTACCAGTACCATAAAGCATTCCATTTGAGCTAATAGAACAACCATTGTTACCAAAAGACAAATGGAAACCAGCTCTATTTAAACAAGAAACAGACAATATGTTCTTTGTTAACACGGGTACAAAATAACAATCATCCAAGTTAAGTACAAGCCCACTGGGGAGTGTCAAAACATAAGTTCCTACGGCTAATGCAGCAACCCTTGCTCCATTGCCAACACGCAGGTCCATTTCTCCCTTTATGAGCTGCCTACTGTCCCTGAGGCCCTGCATATCATTGCATATGTGTGAGCCACAACCGGTATCTAATACCCATACGTTATGATCAGAAACAGTATTAACCTCAATGACAAACATACCTGAAGAAGTCAAGGCATCTGATGCCTTCTTCTGCTTCAGTTCTTCCAGATAGATTTTGCGATTCGCCTCCAATGACCGGTCTTACCGCAATGGAGCGGTACCTTTTGGTGCGATCTCTTTGGTCTTCTTCTTGCCTTTCGCTGCACTTCCTTTAAACTTCTAAGCCTTTTTCTTCTTCTGCTTCCTCTTCTTGAAACCAGAGGAAGAAGAATCCACCAATAAGAACGCCTTGCTATCTTGCTTGACAAATTGTTTCATTGTCTTGAGCAAATTGATCATTTCGGGAATTGTGGTGGATATTTGGTTCATTCGATAGTTCAACACAAACCGTGAATAACTATCGACAAACCAACAAGAATTAAGTCTATACTTAACTCGTAATCCATCACAAAACTAAGACGACCAACCTCTCAATATAGCCATTCATCTTCAATGCATATTACCTGCGCAGATGAACCAGAGTCATCTTCGTTGTAAAGAACAACCTTGAGGTCTCGAACCGTTCGGACCGAGCTTGCTCATCAAACAACTCTCTAAGATGAAACACTATCGTGTGAGCATCCATAGACTCGTCTTTTCGCAGCTCGGTGACATCGATGTAAGCATAATGCGGTGGCTATGTCGCATCTTTTAGATGCTTCGATATGCCTTCGATCATCATCGAAGCTCCTTGAGAAGTGGATCCGAAGCGGAAAATCAAGGATGTATCCTAGATCCTCGGATCGAGAACAATTCTCGATTCGCAGACCAATCAAGAAAATTCGGTCCGATTAATTTGTTTGCATCCATAAGTGAGCGAAGATTCACACTAGTCGACATCTTAAATCAACCTAAACATAGAGAGAGAGAGAAAGTTAGAATAGAATTAAATGTATGCTCATAAGGACTTAAATGACATACATATGGCTCCCACTAGTTTCAATAGAATCCATAACCCTCATCATGAATCCAAGAAACAAAATGGCACAATGACCTAGTGGGTCGATATCCGACATTGCTAAGAATGACCTTGAGGTTAGCTCAACAAGTCACCTTAGGTCAATCGGTAGGTATCGTTCATACCAATTGCATCTCTAATGCAACTATCGCCCAGTGCTATCAACAGTTGATGTATGCACATACATTGGGTTATCAACACTTGATGCGTGTACATCGATGTACACTACCCAATTTAAACACATCACGTTGACCTTGAGGTTAGCTCAACAAATCAACGCTTCTAGGAAAACCGACCCATTAATCCAAAAATCTTATTTTCATGGTTTGAACATATTCGTATAGAGTGAGCTTGAGGTTAGCTCAACAACCCAACCCTATAAGAACTCTGGTTCTTGCCATATTAATGGAAGGCGTTAGTTTTCATATTTTAAATTGAGGATTTTAGGTCTCATCTAATTAATCTCATCCAAGGATCATAGTCACCACGACTATATGGTGCGATTTAGGGCATTGCATCAATCACATTGAATTCATACGAAAATCACCCATCATTCCACTAGGCATGATATAAGTCGACTTGTATATGTATAAGTCGACTTATGGCTCTATATAAGTCGACTTATGCATGTGTAAGTCGACTTGTGTAATCTAATGCATGAACAAGTCGACTTGTACCATTCAGGCAAGTCGACTTATTATCTGATGCACCAAACAAGTCGAGTTATGAACATATAAGTCGACTTGTTCATTGTGCATTTGGAATTGCTATCTAATCGGCTAATTCTCAATCCGTGCATTTCCAATTCACAATACCATATACCAAGTATATTATCCTTTATATTAATGTGCTAATGAAACATTTTCATCAAATCATGCTTGCCAAATAGTCATACTATATGAGAAAAACTTGAAACCGATTAATCACTAGATTTCCACATAATTCAAGGACAACAAATAATCATGCTAAGTATCTCTAGGTAGGCTACACGTTATCAAGATTACTCCGGCACTTGTCACAAAAATTGCGACGGCCAAAATAACCAAGATAACGGAATAAGCTAACGAGACGCTAAAGTGACCTATTCGACATCCAAAAATTATTGGAAACCTACATTCAATAATCTCAACTTGGCATGCATACCACATCAATATAACACATTTTTAATCACTATAAAAATGATTCAAGGCATTGGAACTGAAAATAACACAAGCAGTCATTTCAAACAAAACAGCCCCAGCATGTTTCTCAAAACTGCCAAGCTCTGCCTTTTGCTCAAAATGATCATTGAAACACTTTCAATAAATTCTGAGAAACTTACAGAGGTTAAAACATGTTCCCAACATGCTCCTTGAATTTTTCCAGGATTTATTTCCCACAAAAACTCATTGAACCTCAGCAATCTAGTCGAACCAGAATCTGTGTTCTCCAACACAGACATTCCCAACAGCACACAAGAAATTCGGAAATAAATAGTAAATCACCTTGAAAACAATTTTCCATCCACAGAGACATTCACAAACATCTTAGGGACATGTAGGTGAAAACCAATCCGAAAAAACTTTTTTCTAGAATTTCTTCTCGAATTTACAAGCATACCTGTTTCAGAAACATTCAACAAGACAGCATCCGAAACTTAGGGAATTAAATTAGAAAAACCATATCAATCGACATCGATAAATTTTTTTCTTTTATAGAAACATTCAGAAACATCTTATGAGCAAGTCTATGGCAGAAAATTTCGAAAACCCTAAGTCTACACTGGTTCGAAAATGCACAGAAGCAGCATGCTACACAGCTCAATTCACAAAGGAATTCCGACCTAGTTATCATTTCGACTGAATATACAACACAAGTGGCTCTGATACCACTGTAGGAAAATCCCGGGGTAGGCATCACATGCCCACGGTGCGGAATTTAAAATTTTGAGTCCCGGGACATTCCCGAAAGCCAGGATCCATGTGTAAGTACAAACAATCAAACCATAACGACCAAAGGAGACCGTCTCTAACAGTATCCACGCAGAGGTCGGAAAACCTAACCGGGACAAACTCTTTTGACCCGGGAACAGCTAGACTAAAGAAAAGAGTGCTAGCTCTTACCTTATCCTTGGAGAGCAAGTGAGATGATCTTGGTGGAGCCTTGGAGAAGTAGAAGCAATTGTGAGATTAAGAGAGGAAGAAGATGAAAATCACCTTTTCAAAGCTTAACCATTAAGCTCTTCGACTCTTCCCTTAAAACCACCGTATATGCTCATTCTCTTAACCTTCATATATGTATTTTAGCTTATTAAAAGTCATAGAAAGGCTTGGTGGATGCTCATCCACGTAAATGGCATAAAAATGCCTTAAAATGCTAAATAATGATTAAGTTTGACTTTTCAAACTTACTTTTTCTTCTCCATTAGGTTCTTCCACCGAAATTCAACATATATATATATAATTAATTAATTATTTACTTAATTAATTAATATATATAATTGCTGAAGTGGTCCAGTCAAACTGGGGTCGGTCCTACCGCCTATCGAAACCCGCCGTGAAAAATCATGGGAAGCAGTTTCAAGAATATCGATGTCGCGATCTCATCGGGATCCATTTAATCCTATTGCTCTCCAGATATCGGATCTCTGTCCGAAACTATTTTACAGATTCTCCGAGTCACTCTTATGCGTGTGACCCATTAGGTTCCGGTTATATTGGCCACTTAGATTAACACTTAATCGAGCAAGTCATGAGCGGTATCTAGCAACACATCATGACCCCAATTGACCGGAAAGTAATTGGTTTGACTAATGAAACCATATCACGAACCCTTCCATAGACAATTACCGTGCAATTCGTCCTTTCACCATGCTATACCCCACTTGGTTTGAGTATGGGCAATGTGTCAACTCTTACTAGACCGATCGATCAAATCTAGTCCAAGTGTAATCGTTCTCGCCCTAGGACTCATTACTTTATATGTCCATGAAGACCATCTTCATGACATATGTATGCTCTGGCGCCAGAGACTTCAAAGTAATGATCCCGATAAGAGGCCATGGGTATCTCTTCGCTATCACGAAGTGGTGAATCCTCTATTGGCTACTCAATTACCTTGAATACCTCAAGTCGTACCCAATCACCACCCTATGAGCGACCTCACGAAAGGCAACAAGGAATGGAGTCAAAGTACGTAATCAAGACCAAGATATCCTTGAGTACCTCAAGTCTAAGGATACTTGCACCATTGCTATGATGAGATTATCACCGACATTTGTATAGGACATCCATGTGATGATCTCATAGCAGTCATCGATGTACTTACTACTACTAGTAAGCATCCATGTCAAATCCAAATATCTCAATATTTACAGCTTTACGAGATCCACCGCTTGATCCAATCAAGGTGTTTGACATGTGCTAGTCTATCCGGATTAACGATGTCCGGTCTCATTAATCCTATGACTAGGATAATTTAGAATCTTGACATAATTGCACATGATAGGAATCTCAATAGTATGATCACATCATAATTTCCTTCATGCTATGTCATGTATCGAGGACTTCATTAATTTGATTAAAGATCATTATCAATTCATAATAAAATGAATATCAAATAAATGAAATATGCCTTGCTTTATTTATTCATAAAGTCTGTACATGACTATGAACAAAATGCGCTAAAGGGGATTACCTTTAGGGCACTACTCTAACAGTTTTGATGATAAAAATTCTACTACAAGTTACATATTTATGTTAGTTGGAGGAGTTTCTTGAAATAGTTTTAAGTAGTTTGTTGTTGCAAATTCAACTATGTAAGCTTATATTATACCTTATTTTTAGGTAGGAGCACATTCCACGTGGTTAAAGACTTATTTGGAGGGTTTAGGATTATTGATTATGTTTCAGGCCTATTAAGTTTGACTGTAACAACTAATCACTTGTTTTCTTTTCCAAGGATACAAGAAAGTACTAGTGGATCCAAGTATGTTAAGATTAAGTATTTTAAGATTAAAGGATGCGTTAATCATAATTTTGTATTTTATAAGTATATTATCACCAAAAATAGGTTAGTTGACCTATTGAATAAAGGACTTGTGCCTATATATTGTCATAAACATGTAGGCAATATAAGTATTATGTTGTCTTATGATCTTGTAATGTAGTAGGAATTTATGGATGTTATGTTACATATTCATAATATTTAAGATTAATAAATATGTGTGATATACACTTATTTATTATAATGTTATATTTAAAATGCATTCTTGTTATATTTCTTGTATATATGCACATATGTTTCTTTTATCTCGAGATATAACTTCTTTGTGAAAGCAAATGGTTGATTCCACAATTGATCTTTATGATCATTAACTCTCAATGGACCAATCTCTAGTATGCTCTCTATATGAGGTTAATTATCTTTTTTAAGGATCACGAGTCTTGTTTATAATTGGAGTCCCTATTTGAGATTAATTTGATGCGGTTATGCATGCTTTAGACTTTTATGAGTCATTAATACAAACAGAATATGTTAGTACTACACTAAAAAGTTCAGTTAGTAAATTGATTATGCTTGTGACTATAGGGAGTTACATATTAAAGACAATATCAACTATCAATATATAGTATGAATGTTTCACTAAATTGGAATTCTTTATGCTAAAATGTTTAATAAAATTGTGCATAAACTCATTAAATTTACTATTTAACCTAATATAGTCATTTTCAAAGACATAATTAAATCTTAGTTTGTTTTGTTTAAGCGAGAGAATGTAAGTTTTTTTTTTATATAAGCTACAACTAATTGATTTATTACTTTATATTTGGGTCAAATAGAGATATCATGGCTCGTTGTTGTAATTCTGATCCTTTAATGCACCTTGATTATAGTGCCTAAAATTGTGACTAATTAGTCTCTTGCCATCTTATAACCTCATCTATACGTAACTTATATGGGTTACATTTTTATCAATTATAACTTAACGTTAACTAAAGGGAGATTAAAGAGAAGCATATAAGTTTTTGTTGGACCAATGGTGGTTGACAAATTGAATCCATTTATGTTTTGATAATAATAAAATATCTATAATTAGTTAAGAAATTATTTTAGGTATTTTGGGATTATTATTCAATGAAAGAATTGTGCAAATCAAGATGGGCAAGTGATTAATCATTGAAGAATCAAGATGGAAGTTTCCTTATAAGTGAAAGAGACATTAATAATGAGGATTATAGAAGATTTGGTTGGATGTTACCGTTGAAGCCAACATAAGTCGACTTGCACATCATAAGTCGACTTATACATCAAGATCCGAACATCATAAGTCGACTAACATATGAAGATATGTCAACACAAGTCAACTAATAGTACATAAGTCGACTTATCGAAGGACACAAGTCGACTTACACAGCATAAGTCGACTTATTAAAGAGCGGAGATGATATTTTACGAAAAATGTTGTCACAAGTCGACTTATACATGACGACAAGTCGATTTATGGTTACAGCAAATTAATTCCAACAAGTCAATTAGTCACAAATGGAAAGGAGGATGTTAAGGAATGGTCATAACAATCAAGTAACGGCTAGAATGGATTCCAACAACTATTTTCCTTTAAGTATAAGAGTGGATGATCAAGGAAAAATACTTGTGAAGTTCTACAAGAAAAAGACTTCATTATTGCTCCATATTCTGCTCACTATTGCTCTTATCTTGTTACACCATTGTATTGAGCTTTGTTCTTCAAACTTTATCTTATTTCTCTTACAACTTGAGTGACTAGTGAAAGGTCACATGTGAGGTAGGATTTGTGCCGGAAAACAAATCGGGTGTAAAAGTAGCTTGAGCCGGAAATCAAGTGGTATTGTAAAAAGTTCACACTGAACTACAAAGTGTGCAATAAAGTGGTTTGCAAAATCCTAAGTGGGAGCTTAGGTAGAGGACGTAGGTCTTAGCACCGAACCTCTATAAAAACAGTGTTTGCTTTTCTCCCCTACTCTTTACATTTAGATTTGATTAAATTGTTTTTGTGTGAAGTAACTTCTGATTTTATTGTAGAAAATTACAAAAAGCTTAAAGATCTATTCAACCCCCCTTCTAGATCGCTTACAATTGGTATCAAAGCAGAAGTGTCCAGGGATGGCACACAATAACCTAGCGGAAGAAGGTAACACAAACAATCGCCCTCCTTTATTTAATGGTACTAACAATTCTTCTTGGAATCCTATGAAATATCATATTATAAGTAAGGGTGTAGAATATTGGAAGATCATCATCTTCGGTCCACAAGCACCGTTGAAAGAAAATGGTGAGTTAAAAACAGAGATGGAGTACGACGACAATGATTGGAAGCAAGCTTACAGCAACGCGAAAGCTATGAAACTAATTTATTGTGCTCTCACGATTGAGGAAAGAAACCGAGTTAATTCTTGTACCAGCGCTAAAGAAATGTGGGAAAGACTTCGCATCACCCATGAAGGAACCAACCAAGTTCGGGAAACATAGATCAACATGCTTCTCCATGACTATGAAATGTTTTTCATGAAGGAAGGTGAGTTTATTTCCACTATTCTTGATCATTTTGCAGAAATCATAAATGGATTAGGCAACCTTGGAAAGCATATGACAGATAGCGAAGGAATGGGACTCACAAGTCACCACCATTATGGAATCCAAGGATCTCAATCATTTAGAATTCAACGCCTTGATGGGCTCACTACCGAAGGAATGGGACTCACAAGTCACCGCCATTATGGAATCCAAGGATCTCAATCATTTAGAATTCAACGCCTTGTGGGATCACTTATCAACTATGAGATCATTCTCAAATCCAGAGGAGGTAGAGGTAAGTCACAAAAGTCAATTGCTTTAAAGGCTAATATTTCTTCTCTTGATGAAAGTGATGAAGAAATAGATGAAGAAGAGGATGATGAAGAAATAGCAATGTACGCCAGAAATTTGAGAAAGTTCAAAGGACTACTCAAAAATCGGAGGAAAGAATTAAATGGTGGAAGAAATGGAGAAAAAAAGAAGTTTGCCATGGAAAGAAGATCAAAGGGGTATGATGAAAAGAAAAGCAATCAAGAATGCTGGAAGTGTGAAAAAAGGGGACATCATGCTAGAGAATGCAAAAGCTCATCTTCCACTTCAAATTTCCAGAAAAGTGATAAATATGACAAAGGGAAAAAGAAAGCTAGCCTAGTAGCCACTTGGAGTGATGATGAGGAAGCATATCAAAGCAATGAAGAAAACAACCTAGCTCTTATGGCTAATAGTTCCTTAACAAGTGATGACAAAGAAGAGGTAACTCTATTTGATCAAGATCTTAGAGATTCTTTTAATGCCTTACAAATTGACTTTGAAGAAGCTATTGAAATCAACAAGAAATTAAGAAAGAAAATAAGGGAATTGGTTGCTGAAAATAGTGCCTTACATGAGACTATTGATGATTTAGATAGTCCTAAGGAGGATCACTCTGCATGTCTTGTTGAAAAAGAAAATCTTATTTGTGAGCTTGATAGACTTAGAAAGGAATTTTCGTATGTGGTTGGAAAATTTGCAAATGGAAACGAAAAGTTTGAAAAATTGTTATCTTTGCAAAAACTCCTGTACCAGTGCTAAAGAAATGTGGGAAAAACATCACGTATAATCGAAAACACGAAGGATTAACGAAAATACCTTATTTTCGTGGGTGGATTGCTTCTTTTCGGATTTCAAGACACTGCAAATCGCTAATGCCTCTACCGGTATCCACACGAGCATGCACGATCTGGGCTGCGGCTGTAGTGTGCTAGCACGTCCTGAAAACCTTTCTGAACGCCGCACGATCTTTCTCTTGGATGGCGGCTAGGGTTTCCTGACAATTGTGTCATTAACCTAATGAGACCTAAGCTTCTCTATTTATAGAGAAACCCTAATCTCATTCAGGCCCTATTAAGTTTTGGCCCATTATATCATATATAATAAAAGCCCGACAACTCAATTAAATCTAGCCCAATAAATATATCTAAATATATTTATTCAACACCTAATAAATTAGGTCCAAGAGAATAAGCCCAGATCACATCACTTTTTGTGTGTGACTCTGTAGGCTCATTTGATGTTGGCAATGGGCTTGATTATACTTCAAGGCCCATAAGTCATAAGCGGCCTCTAGCAAGACATTATGACTACCCAAATCAAATGAGGATCGATAATCCGATTTAACCTGTAACTATGGTTATAAGCTCAGTCCTTTTGTAACATGATATCAAGATTAATCACAAGGCATGGTACATGTCAACCTTTGATTAATTATAGTTTCTTGATCCCCAAGTTGACTGATTATAACAAATGAAATTGATGACTCTTCATCAATTCATTTGAGCACGGCCATGCATTTCTTCAGTCACACTTGTCAAGAGGCCCAAATGATATCTCTCTTATTTAAGAGAGGTACAAATCCCATCTACGTCATTCACATCCCTCCACATGATTCATTTAGTATCCAACATAAGACTATATGTTATTCAGTTAGAAATAACTTAGTCTAATATCAAAACACTAAATTCCTCATGTAGGGAACCATGATGAATTTAGGTCATAGGACTAAAGTCAAACCATATAAAGAATCACTAATGACATGAAACTATGTAGTATTCTTTATGTGGGTCGGTCCAATATATGTTCTCTAACATATATCTATGTTTCTGATTTGATATCTCATATCCATGATCAGTAAAACGTGATCATCAATCAGAACACATACTAGTCTTAATTCATTATTGTTCCACCAATAATGATCGACCGAGACGATCTGAAACGGTGTTATAACGCTTATGGTTTTACTATCAAGTCACATACTTGATGACATAAGTCTAATACTATTCATGGAATGTAAATCACATTACATAAACGAAATACATGCATATATAAAGGAATACCTCTTAATATATTATTAACAAGTCATAATGTTAATACATGAATCACAAATATCCATTGGCCTAGGGCACACTACTAACAATCTCCCACTTGCACTAGGCCTAATCGGTCAGATATCTAATACCCATAGACCTCGTATGACTCTCATGTTTAGGCTGTGGAAGAGGCTTAGTTAGTGGATCGGCAATGTTGTCATTTGTGCCCACTTTGCATATCTTCACGTCTCCTCTCCCACTGATCTCTCTAATCAGATGGAAACGTCTGAGTATGTGTTTGGATCTATGATGCAAGCTTGGTTCCTTAGTCTGTGCTATAGCCCCATTATTATCATAATAAAGTTCTATAGGACTTTCAATGCTAGGAACAACTCCAAGTTTAGCAATGAACTTCCTGATCCATACAGCTTCCTTAGCTGCATCCGATGCAACAATGTACTCAGCTTCAGTTGTAGAATCAGCAACAGTGTCTTGCTTTGAACTTTTCCAGCTCACTGCACCTCCATTCAAACAGAACACAAAACTTGATTGCGATCTAAAATCATCTATGTCAGACTGAAAAACAGCATCAGTGTAACCATTTACAATGAGCTCTCCTTCAAGTCCTCCATAGACTAGGAACATATCCTTAGTTCTTCTCAAGTACTTAAGGATGTTCTTAACTGCTATCCAGTGACTCTCACCATAATTAGATTGGTAGCTACTTGTTATGATCAAAGCATATGAGACATCTGGTCGAGTACATAACATGGCATACATGATAGATCCAATTGCAGATGCATATGGAATCTTACTCATGCGCTCAAGCTCCTTATCTGAAGTAGGACAATCCTTCTTAGAAAGCTTGATTCCATGTGACATAGGTAAGAATCCTCTCTTGGAATCTTGCATACTAAATCTTTTCAGTACCTTATCTATGTATGTACTCTGACTTAGGCCTATAAGCTTTCTTGATCTATCTCTATAGATCTTAATACCTAAAACATAGGTAGCCTCACCTAAGTCTTTCATTGAGAAACGTTTCCTTAACCAAATCTTGACATTCGTAAGGTCGAATATCGTTTCCAATGAGCAATATGTCATCAACATATAAAGCTAAAAGACAACAAACACTCCCACTAACCTTTTGTAAACACAAGGTTCATCTTCATTCTTGATGAATCCAAACTCTTTGATAACTTCATCAAAGCGAAGATTCCGACTTCTTGATGCTTGCTTGATCCATAAATGGATCTTTGAAGCTTGCACACCTTTCCGAAATCTTAGGATGGACAAAACCCTCAGGTGTATCATATATACATCCTCAAGTAAGTTTCCATTAAGGAAAGCCGTTTTGACATCCATTTGCCATATCTCATAATCGTAGTATGCAGCTATGGCAATAAGAATTCTAATGGATTTGATCATGACCACTGGAGAAAATGTCTCAT
Source organism: Erythroxylum novogranatense (assembly GCA_029891385.1). Taxonomy (NCBI): domain Eukaryota; kingdom Viridiplantae; phylum Streptophyta; class Magnoliopsida; order Malpighiales; family Erythroxylaceae; genus Erythroxylum; species Erythroxylum novogranatense. Next base: position 85,879,997 of record CM057227.1, on the reverse strand, counting down.
CATAATCAATTCCATGAACTTGTCGATAACCTTTAGCAACAAGTATTGCTTTATAAGTGTGCACATTTCCATCCATGTCGAGTTTCTTTTTGAAAACCCATTTGCATCCAATGGTCTTCAATCCATCAGACGGATCAATCAAAGTCCAAACTTGATTGTCATACATGGATTGCATCTCTGCTTTCATGGCCTCTAACCATTTAGCAGATTCTGGACTTTCCATAGCTTCTTGATAGGTTGTGGGCTCATTATGATTGATGAGCATCACATTATCATGATCGGTAATGATAAATCCATATCTCTCGGGCTCATGACGAATCCTATCAGATCTACGTAGGCCTTGTGTTGTTGAAGGCTGCTCATCAATAGCTTGCGAGCTCGCTTCAATCTCCTTTTCAGGCTCAATGTCATTTTGCGAAACTTGAATTTCTTCAAGTTGTACTTTACTCCCACTGTTTCCTTTGGAAACAAATTCCTTCTCTAAGAAGAAACCATTTCGAGCAACAAACACTTTGTTCTCTGATGGGATGTAAAAGTAATATCCTTTAGTGTCCTTAGGATATCCCACAAAATAACATTTTTCAGATTTGGGTGCCAACTTGTCAGCAATTGGACGCTTCACATAAGCCTCACAACCCCAAATCTTTAGAAAAGATAAATTGGGACGCTAACCAGTCCATATCTCATAAGGTGTCTTTTCTACAGCCTTTGAAGGAATACGGTTCAACATGAATGCTGCGGTTTCTAAAGCATAGCCCCAAAAGTATTTTGGAAGATCAGTTTGACTCATCATTGATCGAACCATATCTAATAGAGTTCGATTTCTCCTTTCAAAAACACCATTCCATTGAGGAGTTCCTGGAGGAGTCAATTGTGAAACGATTCCACAATCCTTAAGATAATCATCAAACTCTTGGCTTAAATATTCACCTCCTCGATCGATCGAAGGATTTTAATATTCTTGCCAGTTCGATTTTATACTTCATTCTTATACTCTTTGAACTTTTCAAAAGATTCAGATTTGTACTTCATTAAATAGATATACCCATATCTACTGAAGTCATCTGTAAAAGTAATGAAATACAAATAACCTCCTCTCGCTGATATGCTAAAAGGACCGCATACATCGGTATGTATAAGGCCCAATAGCTCATTGGCCCTTTCCCCTTTACCTGTGAAGGGGGTCTTTGTCATCTTACCCAGTAAAAAAGAATCACACATGTCAAAAGATTCAAAAGAATCAATGAATCCATCTTGATGGAGTTTTGAAATGCGTTTTTCGTTTACATGGCCTAAATGACAATGCCAGAGATAGGTTGGGTTCAAATCGTTAGATTTAAACTTCTTGGTATTTATGTTATAGATGGGCTCATTTGTAACAAACTCAGTGTCTAGAGTATAAATGCCATTTAATTGACGCGCAATGCCATATAAAATGTCATTCTTATAAATGGAAATACTTATTCTCAATAGAAAATTTAAATCCATCATTCTCTAAACAAGTTAAAGAAATAATGTTCTACCATAAGTAGGCACATAATAACAATTCTTGAGTTCCAAAATGAGCCCGATGGGCAAAATAAGATCATCGTCCCCACGGATAAAGCAGCAACTCTTGCTCCATTTCCCACGCAGCAGTCGATCTCACGGACATCAATCTTCTAGTCCTTCTTAGACTTTGCACATTAGTACAAATGTGAGTTGCAGCTCCGGTATCTAATACCCAAGATGCAGAAGGAGTAAAATTGATTTCTATAACAAACATACCTGAAGAAATAGTCGCACTATTCTTCTTCTCTTTCAGCTCTTCCAAATAGAGTTTGCAGTTCCTTTTCCAATGACCAGGTTCATTGCAATGGAAGCAAACTACCTCCTTGGGTGCCTTAGTTTTAGCTTTGGGCTTGGGCTTGGACTTAGGTACTTTACCTTTGTCCTTTGCTATTGTTGGACCCCGAATTTTTGGTGAAAAATAGAAATATTAAAATGAATTTTAAATGAGAAAGAAATTGATGAGAAAATTATGAATTTAAGGAAATTTGACGAAATTAAGAAATAATTTATGAGAAAAGAATTGTTTAATTTTGAGGACTTTGATATTTGAGTGAACTTATATGGCTTATGAGAGGAAAGTGGATGAGTTGATTGAAATGAAGTTAAATAGCAAGAATTAAAAGAAAAGTGTGAAAATTTGAAGAATTTAGAAAGTTTGACTTTTGGAGAGAATGTTTGACTTTGAGAGTTGACTTTTGTTTGATGCAAAATTGGAGAAAATGATCTACATGAAACTTGTAGATTATGTCAAGAGTTTTCTGTAGACATAAAGTTTGCAATTTTTCGATATCGGGAGTGAAAGTTATGATCGATCAAAGTTGGCTTGGAAGTTTGACTTTCAGGGTAAAAAGTTGACTTTTTGATTTAGGTCAAATTCGAGAAAATGATCAACTTGAAACTTGTAGCCTCTGTCGAGAGCTTTTCGTGGACATAAAGTTTGCTATTTTTCGATGTCGGGATTGGGAGATATGATTTTCAGAAGATATGCTTTGTTTTGAAAATGTTATTAAGTATAGATTTGCATGTGCTATACTTCGAGGCCACTCGTCGTATGGATTTAGTCTGAATTAGAGTAAGTGGTATTACTGAAAGTTGTAGCTTGTATGTCGATCTTTCCGACGCCATAAAGTTTGTAATTTTCGATATCCGGACTAGGAGTTATGAGCGATTAAAATTGGAAGTCGTTTAGGAAAAGCTGTTTTGGACAGAATCTTTGATTGAGGTTTTGACTCCTTTAAAGACCTAATTTGATTTTGAGTACTTCAGGAAGTTGTAGAGCTTCCTTTACCTTTCCATAGACACCAAATTCGTCAAATTCTGAGTTCGAATTAAGAGATATGATTTTGAAAAATTCAGTTATAAGTGGGTATTTAAGGTTTTGAAAATTTTGCTTGAACTCAACCTTTTGCAATCTTTTGTTATAAATCTTTCGTCTGACATCCGATTGATTTGATTCTTAAAGCGTTGGATTCCTAAGACAATTACGTTCATTTTTATGAAGAATTATGATTTTTAGAAGATTAAATGGAAATAGATTGATTGAACCTAAGTAAGAGATGGGTTATAGGTTATAAGTTGGAAAATTTTCTGAACATGGTTCAGTATTTTGCGATTTTGGAGTTATACAACTCCGATTGAGTTGATTCTTGAGGAAAATAAAGTTAAGAGATAGGGCTACAAATCATGTGAAGGGATCCAAATTTAATTTCATCCCTAAGATTGTCAAATTCTTGACTGAAGTTATGTTAAAGTTCAGTTTCGGATTTTGTGCAGGTCAGTTAGTAATTCGGCCATAACTTCTTCGTTTTAGATCCGAATTGAGCGCCGTCAGTGGCGTTGGATTCGTAAGATCTAGAGGAACAATTTTTATGAAGAAAGTTTGTCCAAATTATTTCGTTTAGCTACCCGAAATTAGGACGCAAGGTATCAGATTTTTCAATAAGTGCAAGGGCAAGATGGTCTTTTATCCCCATTTTAATGACATGGCAAAACTCAAGGGGCTGGTCGTTTTGGGCAAGAGGGCTGTCTCCTTTACCCAGCCATTCACGACAATGAGAGAAATAAAGAGAGAGAAAACAAAAGAGAAAGAGGAAGAAGCATGGTAGTGGAGAAGAAGGAAGAAGAAAGGTAAGGGATTTTCGTTTTTTTAAGGTTCCAAGCATGAGTTTTCATAGATTTGAGTGGGTAAACATGAAAGAAGATGAAATCTTGCCATTTGAGCTTAGGAAATTGAAAATCTAGAGAGAGAAGGTAAGAGGAAAGTTTTGAACTTTGAGTTTTGTTTGGTCTTTGGTTTAGAATCATGGAAAATGATATGGGATTGTTAATGCTATGCTCAATTTTGGGAGATTTCATGTTAAATTGATTTAATTTTGGATTTATGAAAATTGGGGATTATGCCCAAAATTAAAGTTGGGGTTTTGAAATTGATGATTTAGATAGGTTAGATTAGTGATGAATTTGAGATATCTAAGTTAATTTTGATGTTTATGCTTTAGGTGAAGTTTAATTTGAAAAATTGTAAAGTTGGAGTTTAGGCCAAATTAGAAATTTGGGGTTTTGTGCATTATTGGGGTTTTGTGAATTAATGGTGTAGAAACATAATTAAGAGTAGGAATTGATGAAATATGAAATCAATTTTGAAGAAATTATGATTTATGACATGGAATTTGTGTAATTGGTTTAGGCCAATTTTGAAAATTGGGATTTTCAAAATTGGAGGTTTAAATGACTTGAATATGTAAGGAATAGATGTTTCCTAAGTTCAATTTGGGAAATTAAGTTAATTATGATATTGAATTTGATTGGATTGGTTTAGGTTCCATTTGTAATTTGAGAATTTTTGGAATTAGTGATGTAATTATCTTGGAATTAGTAAGAATTGATGACTTATGCATCAAATTGAAGGATTAAGTGATTTATGAGATTAAATTTTGATGAAATTAATTTAGGAATTTTCAATTGAAAGGAAGAAAGGAGAAAAGGTCAAAGTGAAGCATTGGACAAGATCTAGCATGGATATCAATTGGGTAGTATATTTATTTATTGAATTATAAGCTAAATGTGACTTTTAAAAATTAAAGAAAGCAATTGTTGAAAAAAATGTTTGAAAAAAATGTAAATGGTTGAAATTATGATTTCAAATGATGAAAATGAGTTTAAGAAATACAAGATTTATGAACTTCATGGGTTTCAAATTATTTGATTTATGATTTAAAGAAATTAGTGCATATTTTGTCATGAATGTGATTATTATGTGATTAATTTGATGCTATGAATTGCATTAGATGATTATGTGAATTTATGTGATTATATGCTTGTGTCATTTATGACACAATTTGATGTTATGAGATGAAAAAAAAAATCAAGAGTTTTTGAAAAGTGCCTTGGTGTCGAATTAGTTTTCATTATGTGTTATATGGGTTTGGTCGGGTCCTTGTGAGTCGTATTTGTCTCTACCAGTTTAAGCCTTCGCCTTTTGCTGCAATAGGCAAAGGAGTTCGATTTGGACTCCCCTCGTTTCACTGGTGCACATGACCGCTATCTGAGAATGTGCGAGACGTCTATTAGGACCGAACCAAACCATTCGATGTGTTATGTGTATTTGTTTCGTTTCTTGTGTGATGCATTGCATGATTTGAAAATGGTTCGGGCAATTTGAAAGAAATTGAGAATTTTGAGGACTAAATGATTTGGATTTTACGTCGTGAAACTATTTGAAAGGGATCTTGAATGATTTGAAAAGTTAGAAAAAATAATAATAAACTTTCGATGATTTTCCTACTATGAGAATTTTCAAAAAAAAAGGAAAAAAGTTTAGAAAATGATTTTGCTTATTATTCAATTTATAAATATGTTATCCACGGAGCGAAAGCTCACCCCTTTCATCCCCACCTCCGGGTTATGGTAGAGTGCGGATGAAAGGAAGTCAAGATTTTCGGTTGTTAGTGCTTATGTTAAGCGAGTTTGTAAAGCTTGTGTTGTGTATTGTACTTTTGACTTATGAAAAGTGATGTTACATTTTATGTAACCGATTTATAAATTTGTATAAGATCTTGGTTTATGAAAGTATGTATGGAATTTGAGATATAAACTTATGTATGACTTTGATTTATGAAGATGAATGAGTTGTTTTGGGATGAACGTTATTAGATTTGTAAATGGCTTGGAAAGCCATTAATGTTCTTAAGTTATAAATTCATGATGTATATAAATGCGGAAGTTAAGTATTGGAGATTGAGTTTGTATATGTTTATGAATGTAAATTGTGAATGAATAAGAATATGATTGAATTGTGGATTTTGAATATAGAATTATGGTTTGAGATTTTTGAAGTGTTTAGAATTAAGATTGTGTTTCTGTTGGTGTTTGGATGCCGGACAGGAGGTCCGATGTTGCCTCGTAATGTTGGCATATGTATTAGAAGTGTGTTTTCTTTGTTTTTAAATTTTTGGGCTGTCAAAATACAGCCGTTATGCTGCCGAAATTTCGGTAAAATTTCGGTAAAATGGGTTTAAAGAAATGAGTTTGAGGGTTTTTATGAATGTATAAGAAATGATTAAGATGAATGAAGTGAGAAAGAATAGAAATGTAGGGATTGTTTATATGTTGAATGAGTTTGATTAAAGGAAAAAGAAAGAAAAAATTTCATACCGGATTTTGGAACGTCTTAGGGTTTCCAACGCGATTACGCCCACGCGATCATGTTCCTCTAGTTATTGTTCTCGGATGTCGGATTCGTTTTGTTAAGTGTTTGTTTCCGCTTCGATTTGTATTCGATCCGCTTCGCTATTTTTGTTTTGATTCGCCGATTCGATTTGCATTTGCTTGAGTATGTGCTTCGCTTTCGATTCTTATGCTTTGTATTCGATTGAAATTGTGATGCGAAATTTCCGCTTCCATTCGATTCCGTTTTCCGTTCCGCACTTTGTTTCACTTTTTCGTTTCCGCTTTCGTTGGATTCGATTAGCAATTTCTCGCTTTTCGATTTTCCGTTCCTCGTTTTCATTTTCGGTTGGGATCGGTTCCGGATCGGTCGCAACATTTATGGTATCGAGCCCAAGATTATGATCATCTTTGGGCACTATGGTTATTAAGAATGAATTTAGTGATTGTCCGAGAGAAGTTAAGAACTTTGATTGATTTGAGGTGTGTTAATGAATTGAGGTATAAAGTGCTTACCGCATTGGGATAATTTGATTTTAAATAGCAACGATGAGATGGGATAATTTGATTTTGAATAGGCAATGATGAGATGAAATTGGAGGAAATTGAATTTTGTGTGAGATGAGATAATGATATGAAGTTATGTAATAGTTGACGAGTTAAGTTGTTTGTTTGATTTCGATGACGTTAGATGACGAGAGTGATGATTGATTTTAGAAATGTGCTATGAATAAGGATAAATTGACTTGATTAGGTTTTGAGAAATGCCAATTTTGAAAGATGAGATAACTTGATGTTTGAATATATATGTGAAATGAAATGAGGAATGCCTGAAAAATGAACTTGGTGATAGAGACATATGAGGTAGAAGATCAATAGGTTGATTTTTGGATGATTATTGGCTCATCTTGGGTTCCTTAAGAAATGGGACCATTGACGTGTGAAAATGTGTTCAGAAATATTTTATTTGAGGAAATAGAGTTTTGATATAAAATGAGAAGTGCAAAATAGTGATTAAGACAAGAAGATGAATATGTGTAATATGTGTGATAAGAAATTGATAAGAAGGAAATGTGACTATTATTAGGAGGATGAGTTACTTGATGATGAAGTATGAATTTCGAGGACGAAATTCTTTTAAGAGGGGGAGAAATGTTGGACCCAATTTTTGGTGAAAAATAGAAATATTAAAATGAATTTTAAATGAGAAAGAAATTGATGAGAAAATTATGAATTTAAGGAAATTTGTGAAATTAAGAAATAATTTATGAGAAAAGAATTGTTTAATTTTGAGGACTTTGATATTTGAGTGAACTTATATGGCTTATGAGAGGAAAGTGGATGAGTTGATTGAAATGAAGTTAAATAGCAAGAATTAAAAGAAAAAGTGTGAAAATTTGAAGAATTTAGAAAGTTTGACTTTTGAGAGAGAATGTTTGACTTTGAGAGTTGACTTTTGTTTGATGCAAAATTGGAGAAAATGATCTACATGAAACTTGTAGATTATGTCAAGAGTTTTCTGTAGACATAAAGTTTGCAATTTTCGATATCGGGAGTGAAAGTTATGATCGGTCAAAGTTGGCTTGGAAGTTTGACTTTCGGGGTAAAAGTTGACTTTTGATTTAGGTCAAATTCGAGAAAATGATCAACTTGAAACTTGTAGCCTCTGTCGAGAGCTTTTCGTGGACATAAAGTTTGCTATTTTTCGATGTCGGGATTGGGAGATATGATTTTCAGAAGATATGCTTTGTTTTGAAAATGTTATTAAGTATAGATTTGCATGTGCTATACTTCGAGGCCACTCGTCGTATGGATTTAGTCTGAATTAGAGTAAGTGGTATTACTGAAAGTTGTAGCTTGTATGTCGATCTTTCCGACGCCATAAAGTTTGTAATTTTTCGATATCCGGACTAGGAGTTATGAGCGATTAAAATTGGAAGTCGTTTAGGAAAAGCTGTTTTGGACAGAATCTTTGATTGAGGTTTTGACTCCTTTAAAGACCTAATTTGATTTTGAGTACTTCAGGGAAGTTGTAGAGCTTCCTTTTACCTTTCCATAGACACCAAATTCGTCAAATTCTGAGTTCGAATTAAGAGATATGATTTTGAAAAATTCAGTTATAAGTGGGTATTTAAGGTTTGAAAATTTTGCTTGAACTCCGACCCTTTTGCAATCTTTTGTTATAAATCTTTCGTCTGACATCCGATTGATTTGATTCTTAAAGCGTTGGATTCCTAAGACAATTACGTTCATTTTTATGAAGAATTATGATTTTTAGAAGATTAAATGGAAATAGATTGATTGAACCTAAGTAAGAGATGGGTTATAGGTTATAAGTTGGAAAATTTTCTGAACATGGTTCAGTATTTTGCGATTTTCGGAGTTATACAACTCCGATTGAGTTGATTCTTGAGGGAAAATAAAGTTAAGAGATAGGGCTACAAATCATGTGAAGGGATCCAAATTTAATTTCATCCCTAAGATTGTCAAATTCTTGACTGAAGTTATGTTAAAGTTCAGTTTCGGATTTTGTGCAGGTCAGTTAGTAATTCGGCCATAACTTCTTCGTTTTAGATCCGAATTGAGCGCCGTCAGTGGCGTTGGATTCGTAAGATCTAGAGGAACAATTTTTATGAAGAAAGTTTGTCCAAATTATTTCGTTTAGCTACCCGAAATTAGGACGCAAGGTATCAGATTTTTCAATAAGTGCAAGGGCAAGATGGTCTTTTATCCCCATTTTAATGACATGGCAAAAACTCAAGGGGGCTGGTCGTTTTGGGCAAGAGGGCTGTCTCCTTTACCCAGCCATTCACGACAATGAGAGAAATAAAAGAGAGAGAAAACAAAAGAGAAAGAGGAAGAAGCATGGCCGTGGAGAAGAAGGAAGAAGAAAGGTAAGGGATTTTCGTTTTTTAAGGTTCCAAGCATGAGTTTTCATAGATTTGAGTGGGTAAACATGAAAGAAGATGAAATCTTGCCATTTGAGCTTAGGAAATTGAAAATCTAGAGAGAAGGTAAGAGGAAAGTTTTGAACTTTGAGTTTTGTTTGGTCTTTGGTTTAGAATCATGGAAAATGATATGGGATTGTTAATGCTATGCTCAATTTTGGGAGATTTCATGTTAAATTGATTTAATTTTGGATTTATGAAAATTGGGATTATGCCCAAAATTAAAGTTGGGGTTTTGAAATTGATGATTTAGATAGGTTAGATTAGTGATGAATTTGAGATATCCTAAGTTAATTTTGATGTTTATGCTTTAGGTGAAGTTTAATTTGAAAAATTGTAAAGTTGGAGTTTAGGCCAAATTAGAAATTTGGGGTTTTGTGCATTATTGGGGTTTTGTGAATTAATGGTGTAGAAACATAATTAAGAGTAGGAATTGATGAAATATGAAATCAATTTTGAAGAAATTATGATTTATGACATGGAATTTGTGTAAATTGGTTTAGGCCAATTTTGAAAATTGGGGATTTTCAAAATTGGAGGTTTAAATGACTTGAATATGTAAGGAATAGATGTTTCCTAAGTTCAATTTGGGAAATTAAGTTAATTATGATATTGAATTTGATTGGATTGGTTTAGGTTCCATTTGTAATTTGAGAATTTTGGAATTAGTGATGTAATTATCTTGGAATTAGTAAGAATTGATGACTTATGCATCAAATTGAAGGATTAAGTGATTTATGAGATTAAATTTTGATGAAATTAATTTAGGGAATTTTCAATTGAAAGGAAGAAAGGAGAAAAGGTCAAAGTGAAGCATTGGACAAGATGCTAGCATGGATATCAGGTGGGTAGTATATTTATTTATTGAATTATAAGCTAAATGTGACTTTTAAAAATTAAAGAAAGCAATTGTTGAAAAAAATGTTTGAAAAAAATGTAAATGGTTGAAATTATGATTTCAAATGATGAAAATGAGTTTAAGAAATACAAGATTTATGAACTTCATGGGTTTCAAATTATTTGATTTATGATTTAAAGAAATTAGTGCATATTTTGTCATGAATGTGATTATTATGTGATTAATTTGATGCTATGAATTGCATTAGATGATTATGTGAATTTATGTGATTATATGCTTGTGTCATTTATGACACAATTTGATGTTATGAGATGAAAAAAAAAATCAAGAGTTTTGAAAAGTGCCTTGTATGTCAATTAGTTTTCATTATGTGTTATATGGGTTTGGTCGGGTCCTTGTGAGAGTCATTGTCTCTACTGCTTAAGCCTTCGCATTTTGCTGCAATAGCAAAGGAGTTCGATTTGGACTCCCGTTCATGGCCGCACTGCATGACCGCTATCTTGAGAATGTGCGATCGTCTGTTAGGACCGAACCAAACCATTCGATGTGTTATGTGTATTTGTTTCGTTTCTTGTGTGATGCATTGCATGATTTGAAAATGGTTGAGCAATTTGAAAGAAATTGAGAATTTTGAGGACTAAATGATTTGGATTTTACGTCGTGAAACTATTTGAAAGGGATCTTGAATGATTTGAAAAGTTAGAAAAAATAATAATAAACTTTCGATGATTTTCCTACTATGAGAATTTTCAAAAAAAAAGGAAAAAAGTTTAGAAAATGATTTTGCTTATTATTCAATTTATAAATATGTTATCCACGGAGAAAACTCACCCCTTTCATCCCCACCTCCGGGTTATGGTAGAGTCGGATGAAAGGAAGTCAAGATTTTCGGTTGTTCGTGCTTATGTTAAACGAGTTTGTAAAGCTTGTGTTGTGTATTGTACTTTTGACTTATGAAAAGTGATGTTACATTTTATGTAACCGATTTATAAATTTGTATAAGATCTTGGTTTATGAAAGTATGTATGGAATTTGAGATATAAACTTATGTATGACTTTGATTTATGAAGATGAATGAGTTGTTTTGGGATGAGCGTTATTAGATTTGTAAATGGCTTGGAAAGCCATTAATGTTCTTAAGTTATAAATTCATGATGTATATAAATCGCGAAGTTAAGTATTGGAGATTGAGTTTGTATATGTTTATGAATGTAAATTGTGAATGAATAAGAATATGATTGAATTGTGGATTTTGAATATAGAATTATGGTTTGAGATTTTGAAGTGTTTAGAATTAAGATTGTGTTTACTTTGGTGTTTGGATGCGGACGGGAGGTCCGATGTTGCCTCGTAATGTTGGCATATGTATTAGAAGTGTGTTTTCTTTGTTTTTAAATTTTGGGCTGTCAAAATACAGTAGTTATCTTCCGAAATTTGGTAAAATTTGATAAAATGGGTTTAAAGAAATGAGTTTGAGGGTTTTATGAATGTATAAGAAATGATTAAGATGAATGAAGTGAGAAAGAATAGAAATGTAGGATTGTTTATATGTTGAATGAGTTTGATTAAAGGAAAAGAAAGAAAAATTTCATACCGGATTTTGGAGCGTCTTAGGGTTTCCAACGCGATTCATCCACGCGATCATGTTCCTCTAGTTATTGTTCTCGGATGTCGGATTCGTTTTGTTAAGTGTTTGTTTCGCTTTGATTTGTATTCGATCCGCTTCGCTATTTTTGTTTTGATTCGCCGATTCGATTTGCATTTGCTTGAGTATGTGCTTCGCTTTCGATTCTTATGCTTTGTATTCGATTGAAATTGTGATGCGAAATTTCCGTTCCATTCGATTCGTTTTCCGTTCCGCACTTTGTTTCACTTTTTCGTTTCCGCTTTCTGGTTGGATTCCGATTAGCAATTTCTCGCTTTTCGATTTTCCGTTCCTCGTTTTTCATTTTTCAGTTGGGATCCGGTTCCCGGATCGGGTCGCAACAGCTATGCCCTTCTTCTTGAAAGCCTTTCTTTCTTGCTTGAGAACAATTCTCGAGTTCCTATACCAATCTAGGAAATTTGTTCCACTAAGTTTTTCTTTCTCTAAGATAGATCGCATAGACAGGTTTGTGGATGGAGTAGCCATAATCTACAAAATTATGCAATAAGGGTCAACATTCTTATAATTATGAGGTATTAGCTCCCACTCAAATAAATAACCCTCAATTGAAAAATGGGAGAAACAAGATCCATATTTCACTAAATCCTAAGAAAGCTTTGGCTTAACACTCAAAACTTAGTTATTTAGGTAGAAAACTCTTTTCAATTACCTCACATGTAACTCTTGATGGGCTTATGTTAAAGTACATCTTATGTACTGCATGTATGTAAAAACCCAATCTTATGCCCTAAGCCCAAAACCGTTTTGATAGATTAGTCAAGTTTAACCATACTTTACCTATGAATAGCACCATTATTCAAATGTCTTCCCTAGATGATCCCCACATGCCTTGCTTTGGCAAAAACCCACATAAGGATAAGCTAGAGATAAACATGGGTAAAGTTTTATGGAAGGCATATAAACTTGAAATTATCATGAGGGTAATTCGGTTACTAATCCTATTAGTAAGGGTGTTTGTACTATGCTAGTTCTAATCTTATACTACAACATACTTGAGTATATATATATTAGAAGCATAGAATAGTAATTTACACATGAATGTAAATATTCAAAAAAATATAAATAAACACACGTAAGATCACCCAGAATATATGACACGCAACGAACTAACACGCGTAACGAACACGGCTGTCCCTTTTATGTTTGGAATTGATTTTTGAATTTTAAAAAAATTTTAAAATTATGTTTAGAATTTAATTAAATTAAGAATACATTATTCCTAATTTAATTATTCCCTTTTAAGTTTAAGTCATACTTAAACTAGTAACCAAACAAACCAAATAACATATTTGGAATACCTTATTCCAACATCCAAACAACCCTTATTCTAATATTAGAATGGACTTATCCTTGTGTCCAAACAAGCCTCTTCATCTTCGTCGGAAAACCCTAAATTCATAATAAGAACCCTAGCCTCCACCTTCATCCCATGCCGCCGCCGACCACCAGTCTTCTCCAAGACTGTCGCCGCTTCACCCTCAACCTCCGGATCTCTAAACGACGGTTCGCAAGTCACCGCTGCATCAGCTTCTCTACCCGCCATCGTCTATCGCCCTCAGATTGCCCAAGCGACGCTGTCCATGGGATCACCCGCGAGCCCATCCAGTGCCGATGCCAACCAGTGGCATCACGATCGACATCGTGGCCAACGATGGTTCCATAGATGGGCGATGATCGCCCATCTTGTCCAGTAAACGCAATATGGGAAAAAGCAAAAACGCAAGCATCACTAGTGAATCCAGTCACAAGGGAAAAACTGAAGAAGCCAGAAGCAAATCTGATGTGTGACAATCACCCATCGTATGCATTCAAATGCAAGGTAGAAAACCCAGAAAAATTAGGACTAAAAGAAGTAGGGATTCCAAAGAAGAACACGCACATACCTAGAACCCACAAAACCGAACATGGATTTATGGGTTTCAGAAAACATATGAAAGGGGCGACAAAAATTAGGGATTTCATAAAACCCTAGATTTTTCAAAACATGTATAGTCATCGTATTTGTAAATTGATTTCCAGAGAAAACATATACATTCGAAGAACACAAACAAACGAGAAACAATTTCCAGTGGAGGATAGCTTTCGGGGAAACAATTTTTATTTAGGGTTTGTTCAAGAATCAGATCATATCTGATTTTTCAATTCCGAAATAATAATCAATAACAATCCGAAAACAATATGCATGAAAATAAATCATATTCGTATCATGCATCCAAAACTACGAGCACATGTAATCAAAATATGCATATTATCGATTATACAGAAAAACCTGGCTCTGATACCACTGTTGGATCGCGTACGGTCCGAGTATTCACAATACGTTGCAGAAAAGACCATACAAAAACATCACGTATAATCGAAAACACAAAGGATTAACAAAAATACCTTATTTTCGTGGGTGGATTGCTTCTTTTCAGATTTCAAGACACTGCAAATCGCTAATGCCCTCTACCGGTATCCACACGAGCATGCACGATCCGGGCTGCGGCTGTAGTGTGCTAGCACGTCCTGAAAACCTTTCTGAACGCCGCACGATCTTTCTCTTGGATGGCGGCTAGGGTTTCCTGACAATTGTGTCGTTAACCTAATGAGACCTAAGCTTCTCTATTTATAGAGAAACCCTAATCTCATTCAGGCCCTATTAAGTTTCGGCCCATTATATCATATATAATAAAAGCCCGACAACTCAATTAAATCTAGCCCAATAAATATATCTAAATATATTTATTCAACACCTAATAAATTAGGTCCAAGAGAATAAGCCCAGATCACATCACTTTTTGTGTGCGACCCTGTAGGCTCATTTGATGTTGGCAATGGGCTTGATTACACTTCAAGGCCCATAAGTCATAAGCGGCCTCTAGCAAGACATTATGACTACGCAAATCAAATGAGGATCGATAATCCGATTTAACACAGTAACTATTGTTATAGGCTCATCCTTTGTAACACGATATCAAGATTAATCACAAGGCATGGTACATGTCAACCTTTGATTAATTATAGTTTCTTGATCCCCAAGTTGACTGATTATAACAAATGACATTGATGACTCTTCATCAATTCATTTGAGCACGACCATGCATTTCTTCAGTCACACTTGTCAAGAGGCCCAAATGATATCTCTCTTATTTAAGAGAGGTACAAATCCCATCTATGTCATTCACATCCCTCCGCATGATTCATTTAGTATCCAACATAAGACTATATGTTATTCAGTTAGAAATAACTTAGTCTAATATCAAAACACTAAATTCCTCTTGTAGGGAACCATGATGAATTCAGGTCAAAGGACTAAAGTCAAACCATATAAAGAATCACTAATGACATGAAACCATGTAGTATTCTTTATGTGGGTCGGTCCAATATATGTTCTCTAACATATATCTATGTTTCTGATTTGATATCTCATATCCATGATCAGTAAAACGTGATCATCAATCAGAACACATACTAGTCTTAATTCATTATTGTTCCACCAATAATGATCGACCGAGACGATCTAGAATAGTGTTATAACGCTTATGGTTTTACTATCAAGTCACATACTTGATGACATAAGTCTAATACTATTCATGGAATGTAAATCACATTACATAAACGAAATACATGCATATATAAAGGAATACCTCTTAATATATTATTAACAAGTCATAATGTTAATACATGAATCACAAATATCCATTGGCCTAGGGCACACTACTAACAGGAAAGACTTCACATCACTCATGAAGGAACCAATCAAGTCCGAGAGACAAAGATCAACATGCTTCTTCACGACTATGAAATGTTTGTCTTGAAGGAAGGTGAGTCTATTTCCACTATGATTGATCGTTTTGCAGAAATCATAAATAAATTAGGAAACCTCGAAAAGCATATGACGGATAGCAAAAAGGCGAAGAAGATTCTTCGCTCACTACCGAAAGAATGAGACTCTCAAGTCACCGCTATTATGGAGTCTAAAGATCTCAATCGATTGGAATTCAATGCCTTGGTGGGATCACTCATAAACTATGAGATCATTCTCAAATCAAGAGGAGGTAGAGGTAAGTCACAAAAATCAATTGCTTTTAAAGCTAACACTTCTTTTGTGGATGAAAGTGATAAAAAATTAGATGAGGAGGAAGAGATGAAGAGCTAGCAATGTATGCTAGAAACTTGAGAAAATTCAAGGGACTACTCAAAAATAGGAAGAGAGAATTACGTGATGGAAGAAATGACAAGTATGACAAAGGAAAAAAGAAAGCTAACCTAGTAGCCACTTGGAGTGATGATGAAGAAGCATACCTAAGTAATGATGAAAACTACTTAGCACTTATGGCAAATAGCTCCTCAACAAGTGATGATGAAGATGAGGTAACTTTCATTAATCAAGATCTTATAGATTCTTTTAATGCTTTACAAATCGATTTTAAAGAAGCCATTGAAATCAACAAGAAATTGAGAAAGAAAATAAGAGAGCTAGTTACTGAAAATAGTGTCTTGCATGAGACTATTGATGATTTAGATTGCACTAAGGAAGACCACTCTACATGCCTTGTTGAAAAAGAAAATCTTACTTGTGAACTTGATAGACTTAGAAAGGAATTTTCTTATGTGGTTAAAAAATTTGCTGGTGGGAATGAAAAGTTTGAAAAGATGTTATATTTACAAAGATATTCAATTTCTAAACATGGTTTAGGATATGATCCATTTGACAGAGATTGTTCTTTGATTTCTAAATTTACTAAAGATGGCAAAGTTGCTAAATGTGCTAGATGCTTAAAATATGGTCATATAGAAATTGCATGCAAAAGTATTAGAGGATATATTAATGTGAAGAAAATCTAGGTGGTAAAAGGTATAACACCTCCTAATGTGGTTTATATGACTAACCAAAATGGACCCAAAATGGCTTGGGTACCAATGAGAAGAAAGAATGTTTCAGTTATAGGTACAAGCAAGGAATGAAAATCCATCAAGCACTTGGTACATTGATAGTGGATGTTTAAGGCTTATGAGTGGAGACAACAACAAAGGTAAAGTTATGCCTACCATTGACAATGTATTGGTTGTTGATGGCCTGTTTTTCCTTATTATGTGATATGAATTTTAATGT
The DNA here is from genome assembly GCA_029891385.1 of Erythroxylum novogranatense. Lineage (NCBI taxonomy): Eukaryota > Viridiplantae > Streptophyta > Magnoliopsida > Malpighiales > Erythroxylaceae > Erythroxylum > Erythroxylum novogranatense. The sequence continues at coordinate 85,863,210 of CM057227.1, read as the reverse complement.
GTCATTTGAATCATCCTATTGTATGGTTAAGAAAGATGAAAATTTTGCTTTCATTAGTTTGAGATATTTCATATTGTTTGTGACTGTTACTTGAGATTATTTGTGTTTGATGGCTTGTTCTCTTATTAATGTGATTGTGATTTTTGTTGGTTTGTATTGATTGTTTTGATTATGACAAAAAGGGGGAGAATTTACTTGTGTTCTAAATTGTTTAATTGTTGAAATTGGTCTTTGGATTGATTATTGGTTACTTGATTAAGGGGGAGTATGTTAAATTGTCTATAAAACGGTTTTCATGAGTACATCTTGTTTTGGAATTCAAATTATGGATTATGGATTGCATCAATTTTATGAATTTGCAATATTATTGAATTCAATGATTTATATGATTGAGGGGGACAGTTCTAACAAAAAGACAAGGCCTAAAACCTTGATCAATGTTTCTTTGTTCTCATTTCTTAAACAATTTCTAAGTGTTTTGTTATTATCAAAAAGGGGGAGATTGTTGGACCAATGGTGGTTGAAAAATTAAATCTCACTTATGTTTTGATAGTAATAAAATGTATAGAATTGGTTAAGAAATTATTTCAGGTATTTTGGGATTGATATTCAATAAAAGAATTGTGTAAATCAAGATAGCATTAATCTTTGATGGGAAAGAGATTAATCATTGTGGAATCAAGATGGAAATTTCCTTAAGCATTAATCTTTGATGGGAAAGAGATAAATCATGGTGAAATCAAGAAGGAAATAATCTTCATCATGCTAGAGACATTAAACATGAAGATTATAGAAGATTTGATTGGATATTACCGTTGAAGCCAACATAATTCGACTAGTACAATCATAAGTCGACTTATATATCAAGATCCGAACAACATAAGTCGACTAGTTCATCATAAGTCGACTAATACATCAAGATCTGTCAGGTTGAGAACAACGCAAGTCCACTAATAGATTATAAGTCGACTTATCGAAGGATACAAGTCGACTTACACGGTATAAGTCGACTTATAGAAGAGCGAAGATAAAGTTTTACAAAAATCGTTGTTACAAGTCGACTTACACACCACGACAAGTCGACTTATGAAGTCAAGTATTCACAAATGGAAAGGAGAAAAGTTAGCAACGTCCATAAGAAATCAACAACGACTATATTCGTTTAAAAGCTCCAGATAAATAGAGTAATTATCAAGGGATCAAGTACTGAAGCTCAACTAGCAAAAGAATTCCACTATTGGTTCATATATTGCTCCATATTGCTCTTAGATTGTTTCATCTTTGTATTGAGCATTGTTCTTTCACTTTTTATCTCATTATTCTTATAAGTTGAGTGATTAGAGGAGAATCACATGTGTGGTAGGATTTGTGCCGGAAGACAAATCAAGTGTAAAGGTAGCTTGAGCCAGAAATTAAGTGGTGTTGGTAGGATTCGTGCCAGAAGACAAATCAAGTGTAAAGGTAGCTTGAGCCGGAAATCAAGTGGTGTTGGTAAAATTTGTGTCGGAAGACAAATCAAGTGTAAAGGTAGCTTGAGCCGGAAATCAAGTGATGTTGTAAGAGTTCACACTAAACTAAAAAGTGTGCAGTAAAGTGGTTTTCCAAATCCTAAGTGGTAGCTTAGGTAGAGGACGTAGGTCTTAGCACCGAACCTCTATAAAAACAGTGTTTGCTCTTCTTCTCTACTATTTACATTTAGATTTGATTAAATTGTTTTTGTGTGAATTAACTTATGATTTTATTGTAGAAAATTACAAAAAGCTTAAAGATCAATTCAACCCCCATTCTAGATTGCTTACATTGGTAAAGTGGGTAAGGAACCTTTGCCTACCATTGAAAATGTCCTGCTTGTTGATGGTTTGAAACATAATTTGTTAAGTGTTTCTCAACTATGTGATATGAATTTTAATGTAGTTTTTGAATCATCATATTGCATGGTTAAGAAGGATGGTCATGTTGCTTTCATTGGTTTAAGACATGGAAATACATACATTGTTGATTTACATGATGATAGTTCTTTCAATGAAAAGTGTTTGGTGACATTAGAAGAAAATGCATTTTTATGGCATAGAAAATTAGGACATGCTCCTTTGCCTTTAATTTCTAAGCTTTCAAAAAATGACATTGTGAGAGGTTTGCCTAAGATAAAATTTGTTAAAGATCACTTGTGTGAATCTTGTTTAAAAGGCAAACATGTTAGAGAATCTTTCAAACCAAAGAAGGAAATTTGCACATCTAGAATTTTTGAACTTGTTCATATGGATTTGATTGGACCATCTAGACATGCTAGTCTTAGTGGAAAATTATATGTCCTTATGATTGTGGATGATTTTTCTAGATCTACTTGGGTGAGATTTCTTGCGAATAAAAGTGATGCTTTTAACGAATTTACTAAGTGGTGTAGGTTGGTTCAAAATGAGAAAAATTTGTCAATTATTGCTATTAGAACCGATCATGGAGGTGAATTTGAATGTGAACCATTCGAGAGTCTTTGCGACAAATATGGAATGGAGCATAACTTCTCAACACCAAGGACTCCACAACAAAATGGTGTAGTAGAAAGGAAGAATCGCTCTCTTAAAGAAATGAGTAGAACTATGTTAAATGAGTACGATCTTCCTAAATCATTTTGGGCGGAAGCAATCAATACCGCGTGCTATGTCATCAATAGGGTGCATTTACGAAGAGACAAAAATAAGACACCATACGAGCTTTGGAAAGGTAAGAAACCCAACATTTCTTATTTTCATCCTTTTGGTTGTAAAGTTTTTATTCATAATAATGGAAATAACAATTTAGGAAAATTTGATTCAAAATCTGATGTTGGTGTGTTTATTGGTTATTCTCAAACTAGTAAGGCTTTTAGAGTTTATAATAATAGGACTAAATGTGTTGAAGAAAGTATTCATGTTAAATTCGATGATATGATATCACCCCCGAGAAAGGTTTGTTTTGATGATGATGCAGGAAATTCAGGAAACAGAGTTGAAGAAATTGAATCTAATATTGAAGAATTGAAGTTAGATGAAGAAGATCATGTACCCGACATTAAAACATGGGCGAAAGCAAAGAACCATCCTATGGAGCAAGTCATTGGTAGCTTGGATGATGGTTTGAGGACTAGGAGAAATGTCTATGAGCAAATGAGCAATTCAGCACTTATCTCATTAGTTGAACCCAAAAACATAAAAGAGGCTCTTGAGGATGAAAATTGGCTATTAGCTATGCAAGAAGAAGCTTAATCAGTTCAAGAGGAATAATGTGTGGGATTTGGTAGCTCCACCAAAGGACAAGACTATTATTGGAGTCAAGTGGGTAAATCGGATAAAATATGATGAGAATGGTGAAGCGATTAAAAATAAATCAAGGTTAGTGGCTCAAGGATTTTATCAAGAAGAAGGCCTTGATTACAATGAGACATATGCTCCTGTGGCTCGGTTGGAGGCAATTAGACTATTATGTACTTTTGCGTCACATAAAAGGATCAAATTAAATCAAATAGACATTAAGAGCGCATTTCTCAATGGATACATTTAAGAGGAAGTCTATGTCAAACAACCACCGGGATTTGAAGATCATGAGCATCTGGATTATGTCTACAAACTCAAGAAGGCACTCTATGGATTAAAGCAAGCACCTAGAGCATGGTATGAAAGGTTGAGTACTTTTCTAACTCAACATGGGTATGTTCGTAGTAAGATTGATAATACTTTATTCATTAAACATGTTGATCAAGATATGCTTATTTGTCAAATTTATGTTGATGATATTGTGTTTAGTGCCACTAATGAATTTTTGTGCAAAGAATTTAGTGATTTAATGCAAAGTGAATTTGAAATGAGCATGATGGGAGAACTCAAGTTCTTTCTTGGACTGCAAATCAAGCAACTCAAAATGGCATCTTCATTCACCAATCTAAGTACACCAAGGAACTTCTAAAGAAGTTCAAAATGGAAGGATGCAAAGTGGCAGCAAAACCAATGGCAACAAATGTGGTCTTGGAGAAACATGAACATGAAGAAGATGTTGATCAAAAACTCTATAGAGGTATGATCGGCTCTCTCTTGTATTTAACTGCTTCTAGACCTGATATTATGTTTGCTACTTGTCTTTGTGTTAGATTTCAATCTTGTCCTAAAATTTCTCACTTAAGTGCTTGCAAAAGAATTTTTAGATATTTGAGTAGAACTGTTAATCATGGTCTATGGTATCCTAGTTGTGAATCATTTGACTTATATGCTTTTAGTGATGCTGATCATGGTGGCTGTAGGATCGATAGAAAAAGCACTAGTGGCTTGTGTCATTTCTTATGATCATCTTTGATATATTGGGCTAGTAAAAAGCAAGTTAGTGTAGCTATTTCCACTGCTGAATCTGAATATGTAGCAGCTGAGAGTGCTTGGTCCCAAGTTCTTTGGATTAAACATCAATTGCTTGATTATGGTATTGTGGTTAAAAATATTCCTATTTATTGTGATAATACCAGTGCAATTTGTTTGAGTAAAAATCCAATTTTGCATAGTAGAACAAAGCATATAGAAATTAGACATCATTTCATCCGTGATCATTGTTTAAAAGGTGACATTTGCTTGAAGCATGTATCATCTAGTGACTAATTAGCTGACATTTTTACTAAACCTCTTAAGGAAGATGTGTTTATGAATATTAAATTGAAACTAGGCATGTGTGATCTGAATAATTATGCACATTATCCATATCCTCAGAGTTGGAGATTCACTCCTTATAATTTGCGAAGCATGAAGCTGGCGAAAACCGTTTAAAAAGGATGGGTATACTCCTATTATGTAGAGAAACTCGGTCCGACCTTGGAGGGTGAGCAAGTGCCTCCACGACAACGGTCTAAGAGGGCAGCGGATCGTTCAAGTAGCTCTCGGCCCAGTAATGTGAGAAGGAGTGAGGTATCTCACGAGGAGCTAAATGAAATCAACGATCAATTGGATGACCTAAATGATCGTGTTGATAATATTCAGAGTATGTTTGTTGGGTTGGCAAAAAAGGTTGATGCTCAACACCGTATGCTGAAGAAGATTTTTAAGAAGTTAGGTTGTAGGCATGATGATTCTTCATCATGATGTGTATTGACTTTTGCCTTGACCAACATTTACTCTTATGTTTTCTTTTAGTGTCTGTGGTGCTTTTTGCGTTTGTTGGATTGATATATTTTGTAATGACTATTGCCTCTATTTGTGGTTGATGTTGTGTTTGTTTATGAACTGCTTTTGAGATCATTTTTCATATTGATTTTTTATTATGACAAAAAGGGGGAGTAATATTGGAAATTGATATTTGGTCACAGACATTTGATTGAGGGGGAGTGAGTTTGATTTGCGACTATTTTGGTTTCTATTAAATTCCTTGGTTTATTAATTAAGGGGGAGACAAACTAACCATCGAGACAAGAGATTAAAAACCTTGATCAAGTTTCACGTTTTTCAAATTTCTTTTCAATTTCTAAATATTTTGTCATTATCAAAAAGGGGGAGATTGTTGGACCAATAGTGGTTGACAAATTGAATCCCTTTATGTTTTGATAATAATAAAATATCTAGAATTAGTTAAGAAATTATTTCAGGTATTTTGGGATTATTATTCAATGAAAGAATTGTGCAAATCAAGATGGGAAAGTGATTAATCATTGAAGAATCAAGATGGAAGTTTCCTTATAAGTGAAAGAGATATTAATAATGAGGATTATAGAAGATTTGGCTGGATGTTACCATTGAAGCCAACATAAGTCGACTTACACATCATAAGTCGACTTATACATCAAGATCCGAACAGCATAAGTCGACTAGAACAGCATAAGTCGACTAACATATGAAGATATGTCAACACAAGTCGACTAATAGTACATAAGTCGACTTATCGAAAGACACAAGTCGACTTACACATCATAAGTTGACTTATTGAAGAGCGGAGATGATATTTTACGAAAAATGTTGTCACAAGTCGACTTATACATGACGACAAGTCGACTTATGGTTACAACAAATTAATTCCAACAAGTCAATTAGTCACAAATAGAAAGGAGGATGTTAAGGAACGGTCATAACAATCATGCAACGGCTAGAATGGATTTCAACAACTATTTTCCTTCAAGTATAAGAGTGGATGATCAAGGAAAAATACTTGTGAAGTTCTACAAGTAAAAGACTCCATTATTGCTCCATATTCTGCTCACTATTGCTCTTATCTTGTTACACCATTGTATTGAGCTTTATTCTTCAAACTTGATCTTATTTCTCTTACAACTTGAGTGACTAGTGAAAGGTCACGTGTGAGGTAGGATTTGTGTCGGAAAACAAATCAGGTGTAAAGGTAGCTTGAGCCGGAAATCAAGTGGTATTGTAAAAAGTTCACACTGAACTACAAAGTGTGCAATAAAGTGGTTTGCAAAATCCTAAGTGGGAGCTTAGGTAGAGGACATAGGTCTTAGCACCAAACCTCTATAAAAATAGTGTTTGCTCTTCTTCCCTACTCTTTACATTTAGATTTAATTAAATTGTTTTTGTGTGAATTAACTCCTGATTTTATTGTAGAAAATTACAAAAAGCTTAAAGATTTATTCAACCCCCCCTTCTAGATCGCTTACAGTTTTTCCTCTTTTTTTTCTAAGTATTGTGTAAATATGATTTTACTAGGTTCAACAACAACAATCATATCTTTTAGTCTATGCATTCTTAATTTTATTTTTATTATTAATATATAATTTATCAATGTGCACATAATATTATTGAATGATCATGTAATTCACTTTAATTGATAAATAATTTCTATATAAACGTCTCAAAACTTATATACAATCATAGGCTATGATTATGAAATTTTTGATATTATGTAAAGTTTATTGAGGAAATTTGATGAGTTTGTATTAACTAAAATTTAAAATTTTATAAGTATACAATCTATCTACATAAAAATTTGATAGTTGTTATTTAAATTTTTTGACTTGTTCTATATGTATGATATAACTTTGAAACCCCAGGCATTTTACAATTGAATCAGGGAGTATATCATTAAACTTCAAACTCATTGATCATGTTTATAATATAATTGACTAGTCCCTTTATATATGCCATTGTTAACTATACTGCATTAGGTTAGCTATCCACATAGGAGGTGGGTATCACAATTCTATATTAAAAAGGATAGGATAGGTAGAGACCATTATAAGCTTATAGAAACAATTACTAATCAAGTTCATAGTTAGCTACTTTTAGGCCTATGGTTGTTTGAAGTCTAAATTACAGTTATTGTTGGATAATTTTGAGATTAAGGCATTACAAAATGGCACCAAAGCTTAGGTTTAACATAAAACATGATCTTACAGTATAGTTAGATAACTAGGGTTATAATAAATATCATTATTATCATTTCATTAAGTTAGTAGGATTTGACTTTTGACTCATATTTTGTTACCTTATAGATGTTAGAGAGGGCAAGATAAGTGACCTATATTTGGAGTAGTAGGTCATAACCTTTATACCTTTAATTGAGTTAAGTTTTAAGAAAAAAAAATTATTTCAATGGGGAGAATGTGATATCCTAAAATTTTATTTATAATTTAAAGGAATTTAATAGTTTAGGAAAATATTTTAATATTTTTAATTAAATTGAAGTTTGATATTGTAAGCTTATAAGGTGGTGGATTAATTAATTATTGGCAAAAAACATGTTGATTTAGTTTGTTATCATTATTGAGTATTATTAGATATTTTGGACAAAACTTTTGATAAAAATATCATATTGAGGTGATTCAAGTGATTATAGAAAGATAAGATAATTTAGCTTTATCTACAATTTATATCAAGATAATTAAGACTTAATTGGGCTTATATATTGACCTTGTACCCCACATTCATACTAGTGTAATCATTAGGAAATATTAATTGATTAGTGCCTCATAGTAGTTGACCAACTTATTCAAAAATTGCTTTTTAAAATTAATTTTGGACCATAATATTCATCATTTTTATCATAAATAAACCTTAGCTAGGGATTGAAAGATCAATGATGAGAAAGGTTTGAGATGCAAATTGAAAGGAAAAGGAAGATGATGCCAATGGAATTCATTAGCATTCAAAGATTTGAGTAGCCTTTGAACAATTTTCAAGTACAAAAAACAATTTAAGTTATCTTTTCATATAGAAGCTAGTAATCTTTGTTGATAAGAGGTTTATTATTTCATTATTTATGCATATTAAATACTTTATTAGGTAATAATTAATTGTTTGCATCTTTTGATTTTTGGTTTCAAGTAGTTTAAAGGGTATTGTAATTTAGAGTAACAAGTTAATTAGTTTTTTCTACATTAATAGTTTCAAGAGTTATGTTATAAAAATTTTATATGTTTTATATTATTTTAAGACAAATAAAATTAAATAATCATGTGAATTATAATTTTAGATGTCGGTGTAAGAATATTATAATTTATACATAATTATAAATGCACTTTTGTTATTGAGTACCCCATTATGTATATAGCTTGTTAATTCACTACAACAAAAACCACATTTGGCAACAAAACAATCATCACTAAAATTCTCAAAATCATCACTAATAGTAATTAGTGATGATTTATATTCGTCGTCAAATCCCCGTAATTGAAAATTATAGGTAACGTTTTTAACTAATCATCGCTAATAGTTTTTCCCTATGGAAATAAAGCATAGGAAAAAAGAGACATTTTGAAAAGTTGTTGCCAATACTTTTGGCTATGGTTAGTTTTTGTAGCTAAAAATTAACCAAAATTTTTAACTATCTTTCTAAAAAAGTAACCAAAATTTTTTACTAAAAACGTAACCAAAAAGGTTTACCTACATTTTTAAAATGTAGTCAAATTTTAATATATATTTGAATGAAATGATATACCATATTGAATTATAATTATTTGTGACATTTTAATCCATATTATTGTATATAATATTTAGATTTTTATTGTTGTTAATTTATTATAAAACTGTATAAAAATAATTGATAATTTGAAACATTGTATACAAAAATAAAATATCACTAAATTTGTTTGTGTACAAGAAGTAATTACAACATTAAAACTATATATATGCAAAATAATAAATACAGTGATTAGTTTAATCCCTGAACCTTGTTTTTATCTTCACTGCTTACATAATCTGGGTTAAGTAAATTTTTGAGGTACTTTGAATGCTTAACAAACTTTTGTTTAGCAACTTGTTTTCCTTGTCAAGACGTTGAACGTATATTGGTCTAGATGAGGATGAAGCAGTTGTCTTAGGACTAAATCCAAGACTTCGATATATATAGATTGTGTACCTAGCACCTTGTTACCAATGTCATCTACATTTGCCTCATTTCTCTCAAACATTGATGTTTGCAACAACTCTTGCATCTTATTCTTTAATTAAAAGACTAATATTCAATGAAAATATTATTAGTTAGTACTAAAAAAAATAAAATTGAAATTTAAACATATTTTTATACTTTGTTATTTTGCGCTTCTTCAAACATCCACCCTTGACCTTCCTTATAGTAAGTGAGTTTGTAGAGTGTGATCCTATGACACTCTTATCCATGTAGTTTCTTCTCTCTCTATAAAAAACATACAATGCATAATAAATAATATAATGTTTATTTATATAATTATAAGTTGTAAATGAATATCTTACATATTCATTTCGCACAACAACAAATGACTGGGAGCCTTGGTTGTGAGGTATTCTTATTTGTCCTCTGTTTACCTTGGTCTTCTCACCTTTTTCTTAAATAAAGAAAAAAGATAGTCATTAAATCATTTAATAAGATTAATGGAAGCAAATATGAAGGGAAAGAAAACAAACCTAAACTTTGGGAGTGATACAGCAAACACATGCAAAAGGGAGTGAATTATGTGTGACTTAAAAATTTTGCAAGTTACTATCAATTTGTGTAAACGATAAGAGCCAACTACATTTCAACGAAATGAGTCTGTAAATAAAAGAAGCATGTTAAAGTTTAAAATGAAAGGAGTCTGTTATCGTTCAAAATGAAATGAGTATGTTAACATTCAAAATGAAAGGAGTCTATCAACATTCAAAACGAAAGGAGCCTCTCATAATATTAAAGCAAAAGGAGCCTGTTCAATTCTAAAACTGAAGGAGCCTCTTGAAAATTGAAAACACAAACACTATAATGCAGAAATTTAAAAGTTAAAAATAAAGAGTGAATGACACAGTCGATTTAACTAGTTCATCTTATAATGAAGCTTAAGTCCAATCCCTAAGTAACCAACTTGAGTATTTCACTATAAAACTCCAAGTAATAAATTTTGACGAGCCTTTCAAAGCTCACAAGTACATATTTTTCAAGGTTTTTCAACCTTCCACATTCGTAGTGTTTAACAAGCCTCTACAAACTCTCAACAAAAAATGAATGTATGGTTTGCCAAATGTAAGCTTCAAGGAATAACAATCTCTCTCAATAGAGTGTTTTCAATTTCTAAGGAAAAAAAAGTTTGATAAAATATGTCTTTCAAAAATATTGATGTTGCTAATGTATTTTAAAATTTTGACTTGTTCGTAAATGCTGGGACTCTTCCTTAAATAAACATTTTCTTCAACTGGTCATTGCTTCACTTATATTCTAAGTTGACTTTGAATATAAAGAATCTTCGATATCATCTTTCCTAGAATCTTTCAATATCCTGATGTTAAGAAAAAATTTTGACAATTTCTCGGCACTGATTGTTGAATTATGTGATTGGCAAGATCGTTTGAAATATTGTAGAATCATTGCTAATAAATAAAGTAAGTTTATTAAAAAGGACCCTACAACAAAGGAAACATTTATCTTATCACAGATAACTAGATTTTATATCCTTTGAAAAATTATTCAAATAAAGAGAAATAAATGAAATTTGAATTTTAAAATATTATATAGTTATCATCAAAATCATTAATAACAAACCATGAGCTAACATTCTCCCATTTTGATTATGACAATTATTTAATAGAAATATTTAAAAATTCAAATGAATGAGTAATTTATAAGTCGTTACTAATAACCGTGATTTACAAGGAGCCTCTTATTACCACTAAGTAGTAGGAGCCTATGCTATATAATATTGCAATAAAGGAATTTCAACAGCAAGGGTTTCAAAAATATATCATCAGAAATAACAATATAACTTTCAGCAAAGTATATACTCTCCCTATTCATAAGCCAAGTATTTCAACGAGGTCTTATATAGTAGGGAGAGTATTCATAGGACCTCGCTTAAATACTTGGCTTATGAGTAGGGAGAGTATCCCCCTTTGTCATTACAGAAAAGAGATAAGCAATCATGAAACAAAAATGAGCAAATATGTAAGAGTGAAAAAAATAGGCATTAACGAAAATTGTCAGTGTATCAAAAATTTAAAAATAACCAGAGTATGTTAATCATTAAAATATTCCTTAAGGGAATCATTAAAATATTCCTTAAGGGAATCCAGAATAATGCAAAGAGGGAGTTGCATGTCATTAAATTGGTCTTGCATCCTTGTCATCTGTTCACACATTTAATCTTGATTGTATTAAATGTCCCTTAGTTGTTAAAGGATCAGATCATTTATATTTTGAAGTATGATAGGGGCTGATTTATGTGGAGTTGGACCTAAGATGTTTGCTACTCTTTCTGTTTTCTTCTCTACCCACACATTATCTTTCAGCTTATATATGAATTGATAGGGAATAAATGAACGAAACTTGGTAGGTTTATACCAATCCAGATTGTCAAAAGACACTTTATAATGAACGAAAATCTTGGTGAGTAGCATTTCATAAAGTAGACCACTAGTGGTATTCTTATGACTCCCTTTATCCACTATAAATCACAAGATCATTGTTGGGTGGTTCATCTGATTTCCCTTCAGTAGATTATACACAACATATGTGTCCAGGAGACTACATCTTTCCATTGAACTACTCCTTGGAAAAATTGATGTAGCAAATATCGATGCAAGGCATCGCGACATTAAGTTCAAATGTCTACACTAAGGTCTCCCTTCAAGAGTAGTCTCGGTGGGTAGTAAAATAAAATTCACAATTTCTCTCATTACAAGATCAGTAATGTCCCACTTATGACAGGAGAAGTTAATTTTGCCTATGGGAGTTATATCCAATATGTTTCCTAAGATTTCCTTAGTGATCAAAATCTCATACTCACATAACCAAGAGATAATTGCCAACTTTCCATCAATTTCATCTCTTCTCATGTGTGTATAAAATGATCTAAGTAAATCATCACACATTGTCTCATTCAAATTTAAAAATTTTTGCCAAACAATAGTAAGAAAATCAGGAGAGATGGGGATACCAATATCATCAAACATGGGAGGAGGTCAAAAATGTCCAGCAACCACGTTTCGTTTCTTGTAACACATTTTGTATCAAGCTTCAGATTCCATTAACTAAAACATCTTAACCAGTGGTGAAGACTCTCCTTTCTTGTGTACAGTGAGTTTCTTTGATTTTGAGGTGTTTGCCTTCAAAATTTCTTCAAGCAACATTTCTTCATAAAATGGTTCATTCTGAATAATTGGGTCCTCAATATTCTCTTCAACCATAAGTGCTTTGCCTTTCCTTTTTTCTTCTCTTCTGAGATTTTTTTTTTTGCCTTAGTTCAACTTCAGAGCTTTTTTTCTTTTTCAAATGCTTTTCTAGCCTACTTTGCAAAACTTCCTTTGGTTCGTAGATGGCTTATTAAATGAACCGATTCTTCATCTAAATCATTATCATTAGTGATCCAATGTACTTCAGGCAACTTTTCATCCATCGAACCAGGTCGAGGAGTAGTCAATGATGGAGTGGAAATTTTAAAAGAAATAGTAATGGAGTAGGAGTGTACAGAGTGAGACTAGGCTGTGAAGGAGAATGGAATCTTACTTTTCTTGTTAGCTCCCCCTCACTAGAAGAGTTTTCTTATTCTTATTCTTTTGCTTCTTTTTCTTCTTCTTCTGCTTCTTTTTCTTTTTCTAATGAGCTAGGGTTTGAGTCATAAGAAACTTCATCACTGGAGTCAGAGACATATTACTGCTTGATCGTTGGTTCATTGTGTCTAGAAGATGAATCAAAATCTAATTTTATAGGAAGAGACAACATAGTCAAAATCTTTTTCTTTCTCTCGTATAGAGCCTCCTGAATAGATGCTTCTAAAACTTGATGCTTTTTAATAGAGGTGATATAATTAGGTTCAGTAGGGATGTTTAATGATCCTACTATTGGTGGCAAAGAAAATGATAAAAAAGAGTATCAAACTCTTATTCATAGCGGAGAGTTTCGCCATAACTAGTAGTAAGAGTCAAAGTTTTCTTTTGTCCCTTGGACTTTGTTCGTGCCATTTTAAGTAAGCTAGTGAGATTTAAGAGATTTGACAAAAACAAAGAGTTTAAGTGCAGGAAGGTAAAAAATGCTTCTTAGAACAATAACGATAAGTAGAAGGAAGAAACCTTCTCAAGATATACTAAATGATTCTTAATCATAGATTTTGTGTGAAGATGAACAATCATACACGCTATTAGATAAGGGGTAATTGTCTGCATATCTTTTATCAATCACATACGAAAAGTTGTCAGTACAATATGATAACTGCCTTTTTAAAACATGTATTCTGTTGGACCCCGAATTTCTGGTGAAAATTAGAATATTAAAATGATTTTAAATGAGAAAGAAATTGGTGAGACAATTTATGAATTTAAGGAAATTGATGAGAAAAGATTTGTTTGATTTGATAACTTTGGGTTTCAAATAGATTCGTATGGGTTCTGGAAGTTCAAGTGGATGAGTGGATTAAAATGGAAGTTGAAATCAAGAAATAGAAAGTGAAAGTGTAAAATTTTGAAGAAATTAGAAAGCAAAGACAATTTTTTTTGGTTATGCATGTGGTGTTTTAAGTTAGATTATTGAAAGAATAAGATTTCAGTCATATGTGGAGAATGGTGGAGTTTTGTATCTTTTGTACTTGGACTTGAATACTGATGTTGTAATATGGCTTGGAATGCTATTTAATTTTATAAACATTTATCTTATGATGTTAATGAGACATGGATTTATATATGGATATGAAAGATCAACTGTGTATAGATTTGTGTGTATTGTGTTTGAGAGGAATTAGTTGAAGAGTTTGTGGTGATGTGTTGATATGTGAAGTTGATGTGTTAGATTGGTGTTAGAAACTTCAATGGCAAATCTGTACTGATCTAGATATATTTGGCCAAAGTGGTCTGAATGAAAGTTGTAGCTCATGTTTCCAGCTTTCTAACGCCATAAAATATGAAATTTTTCGATATCGGGGCGAGAAGTTATGATTTTTAGAAGTTCTGATGTTGTTTAGTGTGAGGTTGATCGACCAGTCAATTTGCATGGAGTTTTTGACCCATTTAGAGGTCGTTCTGATTTTTAAGGTCTTCATGAAAGTTGTAGAGAGTTTCTTTACCGTTCTATAGACACCAAGTTTGTCTTATTTGGAGTTCTGCGTAAAAAGTTATGATGTTTGCAAGTTGAGGTACTGTGTAAAGTTTTGAGGAGATTATCGATGGGTCATCTTTTAGTAAATTTTTGACCCCTTTAAAGACTGAGTTTGCCTTTGAATCCTCTTGAAAATTTTAGATCTGTCTCTTAGCTTTCCAACGAATCAAACCGTGTCTTATTTGGAGTTCTGAGTAGAAAGTTATGATCTTTCTAAGTAGGGATGTTCTAGAGAAAGGGGTCAGACGAAGTTAGTCTTCTTTTTTCGTCTGTGATGACATCACCTTCGTCTGTGATGACGTCATCAAAGACGAATTTTTGCGTCTGTGCTGACGTCATCATGCATTTAATTTTACGTCTGTCTTGACATCATCGCCTCGCTTTTGTGTTTTTGACCCCTCTTCTTTCTTTTGGCCATAACTTTTTGTGTAGACCTCCGATTGAGCCGATTTTTGAAGCGTTGGATTCCTAAGACATTTTTCTATCTTTTCATACTATATAGATCGGTTTTGGCATTAAACAGAAAAAGATCGACCCGATCAAAGTGAGCTAATCGGTTGTAAAAGTTTGAACAGTGTTTAGTATTTTGGATATATCTCGGTTGGTAGAGCTCCGATTGATCTGATTCTTTTTGAAAATTAAAGTAGAGACATGGGGCTACAAATGTTATGAGAAGTTGAGCTATAATTTAGCCTCTAAGACTTCCAAATTCGGGTCGGAAGTTAGGTATAGTGTTCAGCCTCGGGTCTGCAGAACAAACTTCAGTATTTTGAAGATATCTTGAGCTATAGAGCTCTGACCGATCTGATTCTTGAAGCATTGGATTCATAAGACGTAGAGGAACATTTCTCTAGAATAAAGTTTTTTCAAATGGCTTCATTTACCTGATCGAAATAATCAGACAAGATGTTAGTTTTAAAGACCAAGGAAGGGTCAATTTGGAAGTTTACTTAAAGGGTTAAGTTTATAAGCTTAAATGGAGGGGCATATGGGTCATTCCTCATTCATTAAATGACATGACACTATAAAAGCAAGAGGGCTGTCATTGTTTGAAGGGGAAGCCCGAAACTTATAATCAAAGGAAAGAAATAATAAGAGAATAAGAGAGAAGAGAGAAGGGAGAGCAAGCTTGGTGGAGAAAAAGGGAGAAAGCTAGGTTCGATTTTCTACCACTTGAAGAGACATTTGATGTCATTCCAAGAGAGAAAAGGTGGAGGATGGAGTGAGCTTCATCTTGAACCAAGAAAATCCGAAAATGGAGAAGAAATGAGGTAAGAGTAATTTTTAAGATTTGAGTTTCTCTTGAAGTTTTGGTTTAGAATTATAGAAAATGGTATGGGTTTGTGGAGTATGAAGTAAATTTTGATGATTGCTAAGTACTATGGGGTCGAATTTGTATGAAATTGGTGTAGGGAATTTTCTATTGGAAGAAAGAAAGAATCAATGGACAAATTGGAACGAGGAACAAGTTTCTAGCATCGATTCGAGGTGGGTACCTGTTTATAATAAAATTTATAAGCCACTACTGTTGTCTTTAAACAAAGAGATTCTTCTCATTTCAATTGCATCATTAATGTTGCATTATTGCATGAATGATTTGAAAAATCATTATTGATTCAATACATGAACTTTTGATGAATTGCAAATACATTTGTGTTATGCCTCGAACATTTAATGGCATTTCGTATATTCGAAAAAGAGCATTCGATAATTGATTTAAGCATGATTATGTGCTTGTGTTTGGGCGAGAGAGGAACGTTTCGTTAGTCACGTGCACGTCGACGTTTAAGCCTGCTCCCGGCTGCCCGTTAGAGGCCACGAGATCTTGAGAAATCGGACTCGTTGTGTTTACGATAAACTTCGATTTATTCGTTGTGTTTACGAAACTCTCGAGCCGTTATGTGTTCATTTGCATTGTGACGTATTATGATTGATGCATTCATATTTCAGAAATTGTGAATTCGACTACTGCAAAAGAAGAACTTTTGAAAATGTGCTTTATGGGCTTCAAACAAAGTTTCTGCAAGAAAAGAAAAGAAAAACATTTTAAAAAGGTTTTGCTTATTTATTTTTTATAAACTGTTACCCACGAGCTATAAGCTCACCCCCTTCATTCCCATCCACAGGTGATGAGAAGAAGATCGGGTAAAGAAAAGTGAAGGTTTCCATTTGTATGTGTTCATATGGTATAATTTGTTTAGCTAAGCGATCGCTAAGAAATTTAGAATTGTTGTGTATTCATTTTGAGAATGTATTCTGAATTCTGGACATATGTATTGGATTAAGTTATGGATTTGTATATGAAATAGTAAAATGAATTATGATTCGAGTTATAGATTTTGTGTATGGAAATTAGGTATATGGCTGTGATGGTTGGTCTGAATATTTAAAGTGCTAATCGTTTGAGAATTGATGGTATTTAAATTGGAATGTGCGCGATTTTATGGAAATGAAAAGTGAGAGTTTAAATCGATGAGATATGATTGTATATGAAGAAGCAAATAAATTGAGTTTGAGTGCGAATGATTTCAATTGGATATTGAAGTCACTTTGTAAGAGATGGAATGAAAATGAAAGAAAGAAAGAAAGAAAAAAAAATGTACACGGATTGGATTAGTTTTGACTGATAGTCTTAAGGTTTCCAACGCAAACGCTTTTTTTGATACTTGTTCACGGATGTCGGTTCCGTTTTGTTACGTATCAGAAATTGGTTTCGATTCGATTTGCTTTCGATTCATTAATGATTTGTTGAGCTTTGTGATCTGAAGTTTGCTTCGTATCTGATTTGATTTCGCCTTATGTTTCGTTTCCTTGCTTTGATTCGATTTATATTGGTTCGTATTCGTATTTGTTTTCCATTTTCGGGTTGGGGCGTCGGTCTCCGGATCGGGTCCTAACATTTGTGGTATCAGAGCATAGAGTGAAAGTGTTAAGTTTAAGTAGTTAGGTTTCGAACCTAACATATGTGGTATCAGAGCCCAGTAATATGATCTTACTTTGGCGTATGTGTATAAGTAAGAAATCGATAAGAGTTTGTAAGGATACGATTGAGATTGTAAGAAAGTGCTAAGTAATCGTTTGCTTTTGATGACAAGAAGTATGATTGAATTAGTGAGAGTGTGGTATTGATGTGGATAAGTTGGCTTTGAAGAACAAAGGTGATTATTTGATTGATTTTAGGAATATGTGAATGAATGAGAGTGAAATTTCATGATGATTAGGCTTCGACAATTTTGTGAATTGATTTTGGGCATTGATGACTTGAATAATGAGATGGTGATGGAGATATATGTATAGAAAGTCAAAGGATTAATGTGAAGGATGATTTGATTTTGAATATTTGCGAGATGAAATGAGAAATGCTAGAAAGATGAGATTAATGATAGAAATATATGTATGGAAGATCAATAGGTTGATTTGGAATGATAAAGATATAGATATATATATATGGAAGTTCAAAAGGATTAAGTGAAATGGTGATTTTGGTCTATATGAAGAGTCACTACGACGTGGACCATTGACTTGTTTCAAATGTTAAGGAAAAATGTGAGTTTGATATGATTTTGGATGGAGTAATTGATTTAAGAATTGAGAAATTATGAAGAGATTGAGAAAATATTATGAGAAGGAATTAGATACGAAATATTATGTTCTTAAGTGTGAATTTCGAGGACGAAATTCTTTTAAGAGGGGGAGAAATGTTGGACCCCAAATTTCTGGTGAAAATTAGAATATTAAAATGATTTTAAATGAGAAAGAAATTGGTGAGACAATTTATGAATTTAAGGAAATTGATGAGAAAAGATTTGTTTGATTTGATAACTTTGGGTTTCAAATAGATTCGTATGGGTTCTGGAAGTTCAAGTGGATGAGTGGATTGAAATGGAAGTTGAAATCAAGAAATAAAAAGTGAAAGTGTAAAATTTTGAAAAAATTAGAAAGCAAAGACAATTTTTTTTGATTATGCATGTGGTGTTTTAAGTTAGATTATTGAAAGAATAAGATTTCAGTCATATGTGGAAAATGGTGGAGTTTTGTATCTTTTGTACTTGGACTTGAATACTGATGTTGTAATATGGCTTGGAATGCCATTTAATTTTATAAACATTTATCTTATGATGTTAATGAGACATGGATTTATATATGGATATGAAAGATCAATTGTGTATGAATATCAATTGTGTATAGATTTGTGTGTATTGTGTATGAGAGGAATTAGTTGAAGAGTTTGTGGTGATGTGTTGATATGTGAAGTTGATGTGTTAGAATAGTGTTAGAAACTTCAATGGCAAATCTGTACTGATCTAGATATATTTGGACAAAGTGGTCTTAATGAAAGTTGTAGCTCATGTTTCCAGCTTTCTAACGTCATAAAGTATGAAATTTTTCGATATCGGGGCGAGAAGTTATAATTTTTACAAATTCTGATGTTGTTTAGTGTGGGGTTGATCGACCAGTCAGTTTGCATGGAGTTTTTGACCCATTTAGAGGTCGTTCTGATTTTTAAGGTCTTCATGAAAGTTGTAGAGAGTTTCTTTACCGTTCTATAGACACCAAGTTTGTCTTATTTGGAGTTCTGCGTAAAAAGTTATGATGTTTGCAAGTTGAGGTACTGTGTAAAGTTTTGAGGAGATTATCGATGGGTCATCTTTGAGTACAATTTTGACCCCTTTAAAGACTGAGTTTGCCTTTGAGTCCTTCTTGAAAATTTTAGATCTGTCTCTTAGCTTTCCAACGAATCAAACCGTGTCTTATTTGGAGTTCTGAGTAGAAAGTTATGATCTTTCTAAGTAGGGATGTTCTGGAGAAAGGGGTCAGACGAAGTTAGTCTTCTTTTTAAATGCGTGATGACGTCATCTTAAATGCGTGATGACGTCATCACAGACGAATTTTTGCGTCTGTGTTGACGTCATCACAGACGAATTTTTGCGTCTGTGCTGACGTCATCACAGACGAATTTTTACGTCTGTGCTGACGTCATCACAGACGAAATTGCGTCTGTGCTGACATCATCGTCTGCTTTTGTGTTTTGGACCCCTCTTCTTTCTTTTGGCCATAACTTTTTGTGTAGACCTCCGATTGAGCCGATTTTTGAAGTGTTGGATTCCTAAGACATTTTTCTATCTTTTCATACTATATAGATCGGTTTTGGCATTAAACAGAAAAAGATCGACCCGATCAAAGTGAGCTGATCGGTTGTAAAAGTTTGAACAGTGTTTAGTATTTTGGATATATCTCGGTTGGTAGAGCTCCGATTGATCTGATTCTTTTTGGACATTAAACTAGAGACATGGGGCTACAAATGTTATGAAGAAGTTGAGCTATAATTTAGCCTCTAAGACTTCCAAATTCGGGTTGGAAGTTAGGTATAGTGTTCAGCCTCGGGTCTGCAAAACAAACTTCAGTATTTTGAAGATATCTTGAGCTATAGAGCTCTGATTGATCTGATTCTTAAAGCATTGGATTCATACGACATAGAGGAACATTTCTCTAGAATAAAGTTTTATCAAATGGCTTCATTTACCTGATCGAAATAATCAGACAAGATGTTAGTTTTAAAGACCAAGGAAGGGTCAATTTGGAAGTTTACTTAAAGGGTTAAGTTTATAAGCTTAAATGGAGGGGCATATGGGTCATTCCTCATTCATTAAATGACATGACACTATAAAAGCAAGAGGGCTGTCATTGTTTGAAGGGGAAGCCCGAAACTTATAATCAAAGGAAAGAAATAATAAGAGAATAAGAGAGAAGAGAGAAGGGAGAGCAAGCTTCGGTGGAGAAAAAGGGGAGAAAGCTAGGGTTCGATTTTTCTACCACTTGAAGAGACATTTTGATGTCATTCCAAGAGAGAAAAAGGTGGAGGATGGAGTGAGCTTCATCTTGAACCAAGAAAATCCGAAAATGGAGAAGAAATGAGGTAAGAGTAATTTTTAAGATTTGAGTTTCTCTTGAAGTTTTGGTTTAGAATTATAGAAAATGGTATGGGTTTGTGGAGTATGAAGTAAATTTTGATGATTGCTAAGTACTATGGGTTTAATCTTGGATAGAAATTAATTAGGGTTTATGCCCAATTTTGTAAATTGGAGATTTTGGAAATTTGTGATTTAAAAAGCTTGAATATATGAGGGATTAGTGTTTTCTAAGTTCAATATTAAGGATTATGTTATTTATGGGGTCGAATTTGTATGAAATTGGTGTAGGGAATTTTCTATTGGAAGAAAGAAAGAATCAATGGACAAATTGGAACGAAGAACAAGTTTCTAGCATCGATTCGAGGTGGGTACCTGTTTATAATAAAATTTATAAGCCACCTTCTTGTTGTCTTTAAACAAAGAGATTCTTCTCATTTCAATTGCATCATTAATGTTGCATTATTGCATGAATGATTTGAAAAATCATTATTGATTTAATACATGAACTTTTGATGAATTGCAAATACATTTGTGTTATGCCTCGAACATTTCATGGCATTTCGTATATTCGAAAAAGAGCATTCGATAATTGATTTAAGCATGATTATGTGATTGTGTTTGGGCGAGAGAGGAACGTTTCGTTAGTCACGTGCACGTCGACGTTTAAGCTCGCTCCATTTGCCTGTTAGAGGCCACGAGATCTTGAGAAATCGGACTCGTTGTTTACGATAAACTTCGGTTTATTCGTTGTGTTCTGAAACTCTCGAGCCGTTATGTGTGCATTTGCATTGTGAAGTATTATGATTGATGCATTCATATTTCAGAAATTGTGAATTCGACTACTACAAAAGAAGAACTTTTGAAAATGTGCTTTATGGGCTTCAAACAAAGTTTCTGCAAGAAAAGAAAAGAAAAGCATTTTAAAAAGGTTTTGCTTATTTATTTGTTATAAACTGTTACCCACGAGCTATAAGCTCACCCCTTCATTCAATCCACGGTGATGAGAAGAAGATCGGGTAAAGAAAAGTGAAGGTTTCCATTTGTATGTGTTCATATGGTATAATTTGTTTAGCTAAGCGATCGCTAAGAAATTTAGAATTGTTGTGTATTCATTTTGAGAATGTATTCTGAATTCTGGACATATGTATTGGATTAAGTTATGGATTTGTATTTGGAATAGTAAAATGAATTATGATTCGAGTTATGGATTTTGTGTATAGAAATTGGGTATATGGCTGTGATGGTTGGTCTGAATATTTAAAGTGCTAATCGTTTGAGAATTGATGGTATTTAAATTGGAATGTGCGCGATTTTATGGAAATGAAAAGTGAGAGTTTAAATCGATGAGATATGATTGTATATGAAGAAGCAAATAAATTGAGTTTGAGTGCGAATGATTTCAATTGGATATTGAAGTCACTTTGTAAGAGATGGAATGAAAATGAAAGAAAGAAAGAAAAAAAAATGTACACGGATTGGATTAGTTTTGACTGATAGTCTTAAGGTTTCCAACGCAAACGCTTTTTTTGATACTTGTTCACGGATGTCGGTTCCGTTTTGTTACGTATCAGAAATTGGTTTCGATTCGATTTGCTTTCGATTCATTAATGATTTGTTGAGCTTTGTGATCCGAAGTTTGCTTCGTATCTGATTTGATTTCGCCTTATGTTTCGTTTCCTTGCTTTGATTCGATTCATATTGGTTCGTATTCGTATTCGTTTACCGTTTTCGGGTTGGGGCGTCGGTCTCCGGATCGGGTCCTAACATTTGTGGTATCAGAGCATAGAGTTAAAGTGTTAAGTTTAAGTAGTTGGGTTTCGGACCTAACATTTGTGGTATCAGAGCCCAGTAATATGATCTTACTTGAGCATATGTGTATAAATAAGAAATCGATAAGAGTTTGTAAGGATAAGATTGAGATTGTAAGAAAATGCTAAGTAATCGTTTGCTTTTGATGACAAGAAGTATGATTGAATTAGTGAGAGTGTGGTATTGATGTGGATAAGTTGGCTTTGAAGAACAAAGGTGATTATTTGATTGATTTTAGGAATATGTGAATGAATGAGAGTGAAATTTCATGATGATTAGGCTTCGACAATTTTGTGAATTGATTTTGGGCATTGATGACTTGAATACTGAGATGGTGATGGAGATATATGTATAGAAAGTCAAAGGATTAATGTGAAGGATGATTTGATTTTGAATATTTGCGAGATGAAATGAGAAATGCTAGAAAGATGAGATTAATGATAGAAATATATGTATGGAAGATCAATAGGTTGATTTGGAATGATAAAGATATAGATATATATATATATGGAAGTTCAAATGGATTAAGTGAAATGGTGATTTTGGTCCATATGAAGAGTCACTACGACGTGGACCATTGACTTGTTTCAAATGTTAAGGAAAAATGTGAGTTTGATATGATTTTGGATGGAGTAATTGATTTAAGAATTGAGAAATTATGAAGAGATTGAGAAAATATTATGAGAAGGAATTAGATACGAAATATTATGTTCTTAAGTGTGAATTTCGAGGACGAAATTCTTTTAAGAGGGGGAGAAATGTTGGACCCCAAATTTCTGGTGAAAATTAGAATATTAAAATGATTTTAAATGAGAAAGAAATTGGTGAGACAATTTATGAATTTAAGGAAATTGATGAGAAAAGATTTGTTTGATTTGATAACTTTGGGTTTCAAATAGATTCGTATGGGTTCTGGAAGTTCAAGTGGATGAGTGGATTGAAATGGAAGTTGAAATCAAGAAATAAAAAGTGAAAGTGTAAAATTTTGAAAAAATTAGAAAGCAAAGACAATTTTTTTTGGTTATGCATGTGGTGTTTTAAGTTAGATTATTGAAAGAATAAGATTTCAGTCATATGTGGAGAATGGTGGAGTTTTGTATCTTTTGTACTTGGACTTGAATACTGATGTTGTAATATGGCTTGGAATGCCATTTAATTTTATAAACATTTATCTTATGATGTTAATGAGACATGGATTTATATATGGATATGAAAGATCAATTGTGTATGAATATCAATTGTGTATAGATTTGTGTGTATTGTGTTTGAGAGGAATTAGTTGAAGAGTTTGTGGTGATGTGTTGATATGTGAAGTTGATGTGTTAGAATAGTGTTAGAAACTTCAATGGCAAATCTGTACTGATCTAGATATATTTGGCCAAAGTGTTCTTAGTGAAAGTTGTAGCTCATGTTTCCAGCTTTCTAACGCCATAAAGTATGAAATTTTTCGATATCGGGGCGAGAAGTTATGATTTTTAGAAATTCTGATGTTGTTTAGTGTGGGGTTGATCGACCAGTCAGTTTGCATGGAGTTTTTGACCCATTTAGAGGTCGTTCTGATTTTTAAGGTCTTCATGAAAGTTGTAGAGAGTTTCTTTACCGTTCTATAGACACCAAGTTTGTCTTATTTGGAGTTCTGCGTAAAAAGTTATGATGTTTGCAAGTTGAGGTACTGTGTAAAGTTTTGAGGAGATTATCGATGAGTCATCTTTGAGTACAATTTTGACCCCTTTAAAGACTGAGTTTGCCTTTGAGTCCTTCTTGAAAATTTTAGATCTGTCTCTTAGCTTTCCAACTAATCAAACCGTGTCTTATTTGGAGTTCTGAGTAGAAAGTTATGATCTTTCTAAGTAGGGATGTTCTGAAGAAAGGGGTCAGACGAAGTTAGTCTTCTTTTTAAATGCGTGATGACGTCATCTTAAATCGTGATGATATCATCACAGACGAATTTTTGCGTCTGTGCTGACGTCATCACAGACGAATTTTTGCGTCTGTGCTGACGTCATCACAGGCGAATTTTTACGTTGTCTTGACGTCATCATGCATTTAATTTGCGTCTGTCTTGACATCGTAAATCGCTTTTGTGTTTTTGACCCCTCTTATTTCTTTTGGCCATAACTTTTTGTGTAGACCTCCGATTGAGCCGATTTTTGAAGCGTTGGATTCCTAAGACATTTTTCTATCTTTTCATACTATATAGATCGGTTTTGGCATTAAACAGAAAAAGATTGACCCGATCAAAGTGAGCTGATCGGTTGTAAAAGTTTGAACAGTGTTTAGTATTTTGGATATATCTCGGTTGGTAGAGCTCCGATTGATCTGATTCTTTTTGTAAATTAAACTAGAGACATGGGGCTACAAATTTTATGAAGAAGTTGAGCTATAATTTAGCCTCTAAGACTTCCAAATTCTGGTCGGAATTTAGGTATAGTGTTCAGCCTCCGGTCTGCAGAACAAACTTTAGTATTTTGAAGATATCTTGAGCTATAGAGCTCGGATCGATCTGATTCTTGAAGCATTGGATTCATAAGACATAGAGGAATATTTCTCTAGAATAAAGTTTTGTCAAATGGCTTCATTTACCTGATCGAAATAATCAGACAAGATGTTAGTTTTAAAGACCAAGGAAGGGTCAATTTGGAAGTTTACGTAAAGGGTTAAGTTTATAAGCTTAAAAGGAGGGGCATATGGGTCATTCCTCATTCATTAAATGACATGACACTATAAAAGCAATAGGGCTGTCATTGTTTGAAGGGGAAGCCCGAAACTTATAATCAAAGGAAAGAAATAATAAGAGAATAAGAGAGAAGAGAGAAGGGAGAGCAAGCTTCGGTGGAGAAAATGGGGAGAAAGCTAGGGTTCGATTTTTCTACCACTTGAAGAGACATTTTGATGTCATTCCAAGAGAGAAAAAGGTGGAGGATGGAGTGAGCTTCATCTTGAACTAAGAAAATCCGAAAATGGAGAAGAAATGAGGTAAGAGTAATTTTTAAGATTTGAGTTTCTCTTGAAGTTTTGGTTTAGAATTATAGAAAATGGTATGGGTTTGTGGAGTATGAAGTAAATTTTGATGATTGCTAAGTACTATGGGTTTAATCTTGGATAGAAATTAATTAGGTTTATGCCCAATTTTGTAAATTGGGATTTTGGAAATTGTGATTTAAAAGCTTGAATATATGAGGGATTAGTGTTTTCTAAGTTCAATATTAAGGATTATGTTATTTATGGGGTCGAATTTGTATGAAATTGGTGTAAGGAATTTTCTATTGGAAGAAAGAAAGAATCAATGGACAAATTGGAACGAGGAACAAGTTTCTAGCATCGATTCGAGGTGGGTACCTGTTTATAATAAAATTTATAAGCCACTACTATTGTCTTTAAACAAAGAGATTCTTCTCATTTCAATTGCATCATTAATGTTGCATTATTGCATGAATGATTTGAAAAATCATTATTGATTCAATACATGAACTTTTGATGAATTGCAAATACATTTGTGTTATGCCTCAAACATTTCATGGCATTTCGTATATTCGAAAAAGAGCATTCGATAATTGATTTAAGCATGATTATGTGCTTGTGTTTGGGCGAGAGAGGAACGTTTCGTTAGTCACGTGCACGTCGACGTTTAAGCCTGCTCCCGGCTGCCCGTTAGAGGCCACGAGATCTTGAGAAATCGGACTCGTTGTGTTTACGATAAACTTCGGTTTATTCGTTGTGTTTACGAAACTCTCGAGCCGTTATGTGTGCATTTGCATTGTGAAGTATTATGATTGATGCATTCATATTTCAAAAATTGTGAATTCGACTACTGCAAAAGAAGAACTTTTAAAAATGTGCTTTATGGGTTTCAAACAAAGTTTCTGCAAGAAAAGAAAAGAAAAGCATTTTTAAAAGGTTTTGTTTATTTATTTGTTATAAACTATTACCCACGAGCTATAAGCTCACCCCCTTCATTCCCATCCACAGGTGATGAGAAGAAGATCGGGTAAAGAAAAGTGAAGGTTTCCATTTGTATGTGTTCATATGGTATAATTTGTTTAGCTAGCGATCATTAAGAAATTTAGAATTGTTGTGTATTCATTTTGAGAATGTATTCTAAATTCTGGACATATGTATTGGATTAAGTTATGGATTTGTATATGGAATAGTAAAATGAATTATTATTCGAGTTATGGATTTTGTGTATGAAAATTGGGTATATGGCTGTGATGGTTGGTCTGAATATTTAAAGTGCTAATCGTTTGAGAATTGATGGTATTTAAATTGGAATGTGCGCGATTTTATGGAAATGAAAAGTGAGAGTTTAAATCGATGAGATATGATTGTATATGAAGAAGTAAATAAATTGAGTTTGAGTGCGAATGATTTCAATTGGATATTGAAGTCACTTTGTAAGAGATGGAATGAAAATGAAAGGAAGAAAGAAAGAAAAAAAAAAGTACACGGATTGGATTAGTTTTGAATGATAGTCTTAAGGTTTCCAACGCAAACGCTTTTGTTGGACCCCGATCTTTGAGTAAAAAATAAGAAGTTTTCAAAAGTGGATGAGTTGATTGAAATGAAGTTATATAGCAAGAATTAAAAAGAAAAAGTGTGAAAATTTGAAGAATTTAGAAAGTTTGACTTTTTGGAGAGAGAATATTTGACTTTGAGAGTTGATTTTTGTTTGAGGCAAAATTTGATAAAATGATCTACATGAAACTTGTAGATTATGTTAAGAGCTTTCTGTAGACATAAAGTTTGCAATTTTTCGATATCGGGAGTGAAAGTTATGATCGGTCAAAGTTGGTTTGGAAGTTTGACTTTCGGGGTAAAAGTTGACTTTTGATCTAGGCCTAATTCAAGAAAATGATCAACGTGAAACTTGTAGCCTCTGTCGAGAGCTTTTCGTGGACATAAAGTTTGCTATTTTTCGATGTCGGGATTGAGAGATATGAATTTGGAAGATATGCTTTGTTTTGAAAATGTTATTAAGTATAGATTTGCATGTGCTATACTTGAGGCCACTCGTCGTATGGATTTAGTCTGCATTGGAGTAAGTGGTATTACTAAAAGTTGTAGCTTGTATGTCGATCTTTTCGACGCCATAAAGTTTGTAATTTTTCGATATCGGGATTAGGAGTTATGAGCGATTAAAAATTGGAAGTCGTTTAGGAAAAGCTGTTTTGGACAGAATCTTTAATTGAGGTTTTGACTCCTTTATAGACCTAATTTGATTTTGAGTACTTCAGGGAAGTTGTAGAGCTTCCTTTGATCTTTCTATAGACACCAAATTTGTCAAATTCCGAGTTCGGAATTAAGAGATATGAGTTTTGAAAAAAATTCAGTTATAAGTGGGTAATTAAGGCTTTGAAAATTTTGCTTGAACTCCGACCCTTTTGCAATCTTTTGTTATAAATCTTTCGTCCGACATCCGATTGATTTGATTCTTGAAGCGTTGGATTCCTAAGACAATTACGTTCATTTTTATGAAGAATTATGATTTTTAGGAGATTATATGGAAAGAGATTGATTGAACCAAAGTAAGAGATGGGTTATAGGTTATAAGTTGGATAATTTTCTGAACATGGTTCAGTATTTTGCGATTTTCGGGAGTTATACAACTCCGATTGAGGTGATTCTTGCGGGAAAATAAAGTTAAGATATAGGGCTACAAATCATGTGAAGGGATCGAAATTTAATTTCATCCCTAAGATGTCAAATTCTGGACTGAAGTTATGTTAAAGTTCAGTTTCGGATTTTGTGCAGGTCAGTTAGTAATTTAGCCATAACTTCTTCGTTTTAGATCCGAATTGAGCGCCGTCAGTGGCGTTGGATTCATAAGATCGAGAGGAACAATTTTCAAGAAGAAAGTTTATCCAAATTATTTCGTTTAGTTGCTCGAATTCAGGTCGCAAGTTATCAGTTTTTCAAAATCCTGCATAGGGGTAAACTTGGAAATAAGCAAACAAGGAAGGATAATTTGGTCATTTTGGCATCAATTTTAATGACATGGAAGAAGCAACATGGGCTGTCGTATAAGGCTGGGAATTCACGAAGAGAGAAGAAAATAAGAAGAAAAAAGGAGAGGAGAAAGGAGAGAATGAAGAAGATGCATTCGGTGGTGATGGAGCAAAGGTGAGATCTCGAATTTTTAAGGCTTCTACATGGGTTTTGCATGGATTTCAAGGAAAAAAGGGAAGGAAGAAGATGAAGCAACCTTTGGAGCTTGGAAATTTGAAATTTTAGAGAGAAAGAGGTAAGAGAAATTTCAATCTTTAAGTTTTTCTTAAACTTTGGTTTAGAAATATGTATAAGGATATGGGTTTGTGATTTCCATGGTTTATTTTGGAAGATTTCATGTTTAAGTGGATTAATTTTGGATATTTATGGCTTAGGTTTATGATAAATTTTGAAAATTGGGGTTTTGTGAAATTGTTGGATTAAGATGGCTTGAAACATGATGAGTTTGTGAGTTATGAAATCAATTTTGAAGAAATTGTAATTTATGATGTGAATTTGGATGATTATGGTTTAGGTTTTATTAATTTGGAAGAGAGAGAGAAGCAAAAGTCAAATTGAAGCATTGGACAAGATGCTAGCATGGATATGAGGTGGGTAGTATATTTATTTATTGAATTATAAGCTAAATGTGAATTTTGAAAATTAAAGAAAGCAAAATTTGATTTTGATAAATTATTATTGATAAAAATGTTTGAAAAGGATGTAAATGTTTGAAATTATGATTTCAAAGGAGTAAAATGAGTTTTAGAAAATGCAAAACTTGTGAATTTCATGGCTTTCAAATTATGTGATTTATGATTTGGATGATTTAAAGAATTGGTGCATATATTGTGATGAGTATGTGATTTAAGTAATGATATGAATTGCATTAGATTTGTTATGTGAATTCATGTGGATACATGCTTGTGTCATTTATGACACAATATGATGATAAGATTTGAAAATGTGAAAATCAAGATTTTCAAAAGTGCCTTGGACAATCTGAATTACATTTTCGTTATGTGTTAAGTGGGTTTGGTCAGTCCGTTTGTGAGTCATTGTCTCTACTGTTTAAGCCTTTGGCTGCCCATTAGTGGCATAGGAGTTCGATTCGGACTCCCCTCATTCACTGCCGCATATGCTTATTATCTTGGAAATGTGCAAGACGTCTATTTGGACCGAACCAAACCAATTCTGATGTGTTATGTGTTTTGATTTGTTTATAATGTGATGCATTCATATTTAAAGTGTGCATGATTTGAAAAAGATTTGAGATTTTGAGAAATAAGACAAGAATTTATAATCATGAAATTTGGAAGGTTTATGAAAGTTTTGAAAAGTTTGAAAATAAGATTTCGGATAAATGCTTAAATGGGAAATTTTTGAAAAGTTTAAAAAGAAAATAATTTTCGCTTATTGTTCGGTTTATAAATATATTATCCACGAGCTTCCGAGCTCACCCCCCCTTTCATCCCCAATCTCCAGGTTTTTACGCAGGAGATCGGATGGAAGACTAGTATGATCATAGTCCGACTTGTACGTGTTCGTAGTATGTTTAAAGTTTAATGTTTGTATCAGATCTTTATGGATAGTTAGAAAGCTAGTAAAGTGTATTTTAGTTCGATTGTATATGAATGGTTTTGCTTGTGGCCAGTAAATGTATAAGATTGTATTATGTTCGGAATGAGTTATAAGTATGATTATACTTTATGTATGAGATTGGATTTTGAATGTGGTTGGGATTGATTGAAATTTCGAGTTGAGATAGTTATGGATTGGATTTATGAAGTGTTTAGAATTAAGATTGTGTTTGCTTTGGTGTTTGGATGCGGACGGAGGTCCGATGTTGCCTTGTGTTATTGGATGGATTACAATATTAGAAGTGTGTTTGCTTTGTTTTAAATTTTAATGTCAAAATCTGATCGTTATCTTTTGAAATTTCGGTAAAAATTTCGGTAAAATGGGTTTAAAGAAATGAGTTTGAGGATTTATAGGAAGGAATAAGAATGATGATTTTTATATGTAATGGAGTAAAGTGATTAAGAATGAAAAAGACAAGGAATAAAGAAAAAAAAAATATACCGGATTTGAAATGTCGTAAGGATTCCAACGCGATTATGTTCATCCGATCGTTTTTCTCTGGTTTTGGTTCTCGGATGTCGGATCCGCTTTGCTAAGTGTTTGTCTCCGCTTTCGCTTTGTATTTTCCGATTCGATCCGCTTCGCTATCTTCGGTTTGATCTGATTCGGTCCGATTCGAAACTTTCCGAGTATTTGTTTCGCTCCGATGATTCGATTTGTATTCCGATTAGCGATTTCTCGCTTTTCAATTTTCGGATGTCGGATCTGTTCTACTTGATTTCGTCTCGCCCTCGATTTTGTTATTCGTAATTTGTTATCCGATTTGGTAGGTTTATTCGATTGGCGACCGCTTTTTGTTTCCGATTTGAAATTTCGATCCGAAATTTCCGTTTCCCTTCGTTTCCGTTTGCTTCGTTTTCCGTTCTACGTATGTAGTTGGGTTCCGATAACGGGATCTAACATTTATGGTATCAGAGCCCAGTACTATGGTCTTAACTGGGCACATAAGATTGATGAGAGTGTGGAAGGATAAAAATCGAATTTGTGAGAATGTCAGATATCAGTATTATGATCATACTTGGGCTATAGGTTTGGTAAGATTGAAATTATGAGAATGTGTATAAGTGATATGCATGAGGTTTTGAAAAGAGGTAAATTGATAAGATTAAATAAGTAAGAATTGAGAAATGAAGTAAATGTCCTTGTTATGAATTATATGAAGAACCTAGTGGATGGTTTCATTAAGGTGATGAGTGATGTTTGATTTGAAGAAAGTGTTAATGGACATTGAGAGGAGAATTTCATGATGAAATTGGAAGAATTGAGCTATGTATGTGTAAGATGAAATAAGAAATACTATTGAATTGATTACTGATCATAGTGATGAGAATGATGATTTATTTTAGTAGTGTGATAATGAAAAAGAGATTAGAAATTTTTATGACTTAAGGCTAAATCAATTTTGAATATGCTTATGTTTTAAAAAAGAGGAAATGAATTCTTGCAATTTTGAGATGAGATTAAGGTTAAGAATTATGTTTGATTTTGGTTTATGATTATGAAGTTGAGATTAGAATTTCTTGGTGAATTGGGAAGAACCTAATTGATTGGTTGATTTAGAAGGATTGTGAAAATGGAAATTTAGATTTGACTTACATGATGAATTTAGAGGAATTAATTTCGAATATGCATATGTGAGATGAAAATTTTGAAGAATGAGCTAAATTGATAGAGAAATGTGTATAGAAATTCAAAAGATTAAGTGAAATAGTGATTTTGGTCCATATGAAGAGATTGAGAAAATATTATGAGAAGGAATTAGATACGCACTATTATGTTCTTAAGTGTGAATTTCGAGGACGAAATTCTTTTAAGAGGGGGAGAAATGTTGGACCCCGATCTTTGAGTAAAAAATAAGAAGTTTTCAAAAGTGGATGAGTTGATTGAAATGAAGTTATATAGCAAGAATTAAAAAGAAAAAGTGTGAAAATTTGAAGAATTTAGAAAGTTTGACTTTTTGGAGAGAGAATATTTGACTTTGAGAGTTGATTTTTGTTTGAGGCAAAATTTGATAAAATTATCTACATGAAACTTGTAGATTATGTTAAGAGCTTTCTGTAGACATAAAGTTTGCAATTTTTCGATATCGGGAGTGAAAGTTATGATCAGTCAAAGTTGGTTTGGAAGTTTGACTTTCAGGGTAAAAAGTTGACTTTTTGATCTAGGCCTAATTCAAGAAAATGATCAACGTGAAATTTGTAGCCTCTGTCGAGAGCTTTTCGTGGACATAAAGTTTGCTATTTTTCGATGTCGGGATTGAGAGATATGAATTTCGGAAGATATGCTTTGTTTTGAAAATGTTATTAAGTATAGATTTGCATGTGCTATACTTCGAGGCTACTCGTCGTATGGATTTAGTCTGCATTGGAGTAAGTGGTATTACTAAAAGTTGTAGCTTGTATGTCGATCTTTTCGACGCCATAAAGTTTGTAATTTTTCGATATCGGGATTAGGAGTTATGAGCGATTAAAAATTGGAAGTCGTTTAGGAAAAGCTGTTTTGGACAGAATCTTTAATTGAGGTTTTGACTCCTTTATAGACCTAATTTGATTTTGAGTACTTCAGGGAAGTTGTAGAGCTTCCTTTGATCTTTCTATAGACACAAATTTGTCAAATTCGAGTTCGAATTAAGAGATATGAGTTTTGAAAAAATTCAGTTATAAGTGGGTAATTAAGGCTTTGAAAATTTTGCTTGAACTCCGACCCTTTTGCAATCTTTTGTTATAAATCTTTCGTCCGACATCCGATTGATTTGATTCTTGAAGCGTTGGATTCCTAAGACAATTACGTTCATTTTTATGAAGAATTATGATTTTTAGGAGATTATATGGAAAGAGATTGATTGAACCAAAGTAAGAGATGGGTTATAGGTTATAAGTTGGATAATTTTCTGAACATGGTTCAGTATTTTGCGATTTTCGGAGTTATACAACTCCGATTGAGGTGATTCTTGCGGAAAATAAAGTTAAGATATAGGGCTACAAATCATGTGAAGGGATCGAAATTTAATTTCATCCCTAAGATGTCAAATTCTGGACTGAAGTTATGTTAAAGTTCAGTTTCTGATTTTGTGCAGGTCAGTTAGTAATTTGGCCATAAATTCTTCGTTTTAGATCCGAATTGAGCGCCGTCAGTGGCGTTGGATTCATAAGATCGAGAGGAACAATTTTCAAGAAGAAAGTTTATCCAAATTATTTCGTTTAGTTGCTCGAATTCAGGTCGCAAGTTATCAGTTTTTCAAAATCCTGCACAGGGGCAAACTTGGAAATAAGCAAACAAGGAAGGATAATTTGGTCATTTTGGCATCAATTTTAATGACATGGAAGAAGCAACATGGGCTGTCGTATAAGGCTGGGAATTCACGAAGAGAGAAGAAAATAAGAAGAAAAAAGGAGAGGAGAAAGGAGAGAATGAAGAAGATGCATTCGGTGGTGATGGAGCAAAGGTGAGATCTCGAATTTTTAAGGCTTCTACATGGGTTTTGCATGGATTTCAAGGAAAAAAGGGAAGGAAGAAGATGAAGCAACCTTTGGAGCTTGGAAATTTTGAAATTTTAGAGAGAGAAAGAGGTAAGAGAAATTTCAATCTTTAAGTTTTTCTTAAACTTTGGTTTAGAAATATGTATAAGGATATGGGTTTGTGATTTCCATGGTTTATTTTGGAAGATTTCATGTTTAAGTGGATTAATTTTGGATATTTATGGCTTAGGTTTATGATAAATTTTGAAAATTGGGGTTTTGTGAAATTGTTGGATTAAGATGGCTTGAAACATGATGAGTTTGTGAGTTATGAAATCAATTTTGAAGAAATTGTAATTTATGATGTGAATTTGGATGATTATGGTTTAGGTTTTATTAATTTGGAAGAGAGAGAGAAGCAAAAGTCAAATTGAAGCATTGGACAAGATGCTAGCATGGATATGAGGTGGGTAGTATATTTATTTATTGAATTATAAGCTAAATGTGAATTTTGAAAATTAAAGAAAGCAAAATTTGATTTTGATAAATTATTATTGATAAAATGTTTGAAAAAGGATGTAAATGTTTGAAATTATGATTTCAAAGGAGTAAAATGAGTTTTAGAAAATGCAAAACTTGTGAATTTCATGGCTTTCAAATTATGTGATTTATGATTTGGATGATTTAAAGAATTGGTGCATATATTGTGATGAGTATGTGATTTAAGTAATGATATGAATTGCATTAGATTTGTTATGTGAATTCATGTGGATACGTGCTTGTGTCATTTATGACACAATATGATGATAAGATTTGAAAATGTGAAAATCAAGATTTTCAAAAGTGCCTTGGACAATCAATTACATTTTCGTTATGTGTTAAGTGGGTTTGGTCAGTCCGTTTGTGAGTCGTATTGTCTCTACTGTTTAAGCCTTCGCTACGGCTGCCGCTAGTGGCATAGGAGTTCGATTTGGACTCCCCTCATTCTGTTGCATATAACCGCTATCTTGAAATATGCGAAGACGTCTATTTGGTAGAACCAAACCAATTCGATGTGTTATGTGTTTTGATTTGTTTATAATGTGATGCATTCATATTTAAAGTGTGCATGATTTGAAAAAGATTTGAGATTTTGAGAAATAAGACGATAGAATTTATAATCATGAAATTTGGAAGGTTTATGAAAGTTTTGAAAAGTTTGAAAATAAGATTTCGGATAAATGCTTAAATGGGAAATTTTTGAAAAGTTTAAAAAGAAAATAATTTTCGCTTATTGTTCGGTTTATAAATATATTATCCACGAGCTTCCGAGCTCACCCCCCCTTTCATCCCCAATCTCCGTGTTTTACGCAGGAGATCGGATGGAAGACTAGTATGATCATAGTCCGACTTGTACGTGTTCGTAGTATGTTTAAAGTTTAATGTTTGTATCAGATCTTTATGGATAGTTAGAAAGCTAGTAAAGTGTATTTTAGTTCGATTGTATATGAATGGTTTTGCTTGTGGCCAGTAAATGTATAAGATTGTATTATGTTCGGAATGAGTTATAAGTATGATTATACTTTATGTATGAGATTGGATTTTGAATGTGGTTGGGATTGATTGAAATTTCTGAGTTGAGATAGTTATGGATTGGATTTATGAAGTGTTTAGAATTAAGATTGTGTTTCTGCTGGTGTTTGGATGCCGGACGGGAGGTCCGATGTTGCCTTGTGTTATTGGATGGATTACAATATTAGAAGTGCGTTTGCTTTGTTTTAAATTTTGAAATTTGTCAAAATACTGGTAGTTATCTTCTTAAATTTGGTAAAAATTTGATAAAATGGGTTTAAAGAAAAGAGTTTGAGGATTTATAGGAAGGAATAAGAATGATGATTTTATATGTAATGGAGTAAAGTGATTAAGAATGAAAAGACAAGGAATAAAGAAAGAAAAAATATACCGGATTTGAAATGTCGTAAGGATTCCAACGCGATTATGTTCATCCGATCGTTTTCTCTGGTTTTGGTTCTCGATGTCGGATCCGCTTTGCTAAGTGTTTGTCTCGCGCCGCTTTGTATTTTCCGATTCGATCCGCTTCGCTATCTTCGGTTTGATCTGATTCGGTCCGATTGAAACTTTCCGAGTATTTGTTTCAGCTCGATGATTCGATTTGTATTCCGATTAGCGATTTCTCGCTTTTCGATTTTCGGATGTCGGATCTGTTCTACTTGATTTCGTCTCGCCCTCGATTTTGTTATTCGTAATTTGTTATCCGATTTGGTAGGTTTATTCGATTGGCGACCGCTTTTTGTTTCCGATTTGAAATTTCGATCCGAAATTTCCGTTTTCCTTCGTTTCCGTTTGCTTCGTTTTCCGTTCTACGTATGTAGTTGGGTTCCGATAACGGGATCTAACATTTATGGTATCAGAGCATAGAGTGAAAGTGTTAAGTTTAAGGAGTTGAATTTCGGAACCGAGATCCAACATTTATGGTATCAGAGCAAGAAGAGTTTATAAGGAATCATGCGTACGTATGAGGGAATCTGTATGAGTAGTTGGATTTCGAATGCGGGATCCAACAGCTTTCTTTGATACTTGTTCATGGATGTCGGCTCCGTTTTGTTACGTATCAGAAATTGGTTTCGATTCGATTTGCTTTCGATTCATTAATGATTTGTTGAGCTTTGTGATCCGAATTTTGCTTCGTATCTGATTTGATTTCGCCTTATGTTTCGTTTCCTTGCTTTGATTCGATTCATATTGGTTCGTATTCGTATTCATTTTCCGTTTTCGGGTTGGGGCGTCGGTCTCCGGATCGGGTCCTAACATTTGTGGTATCAGAGCATAGAGTGAAAGTGTTAAGTTTAAGTAGTTGGGTTTCGAACCTAACATATTCTACCCAATTAAAGTAAGAGGAGCCTTCTAAACTTAGAGGAGCCTACTCAAGAGCATATTATAAGGAGCCTATTAGTATCTGCCAAAAGAAGTAGCATAGAATCTTTATATAGAGTTAGATATCAGATAATTTGTACATACCAAGCTCTTTTCTTAATAGACAAAATCTATCTTCAGAAAGTGGCTTAGTAATGATATAAGCTATTTCAGTTTTAACATGCAAAAGATCAATGGTTCCTCTAAAATATGATCTCTAAGAAAATGATGTTTGATTTTTATATGCTTAGTCCTAGAATGATACACAGAATTTTTATAAAGATTGATTACACTTGTATTATCACATATTATAGGAATATGATCAAAGTTTAGAGAAGAATCTTGGAGTTGATGTTTCATCAATAGGATTTTGAGGAAAATAGTTGGCCGCTGTTATATATTTCACTTCAGTTGTGGAAAGCACTATGTAGTTTTGTTTCTTACAAAACCAAAAAACTAGACATCCTTTAAGAAATTGATAGTGACCAAAAAACTAGACATCCTTTAATAAAGTTAAATTCATATTAACTTTATCACTTGCATAATTTGCATCAAAATAGCTAACTATGTTAAATGAATTAGTTTTTGATACTATAATTCAAAATCCATAGTTTCGAGAAGATAAAGAAAGATCCTCTTGACTACTTGAAGGTGATTTTCTTTTGATTTTGATTGAAGGCATGGGCAAAGACACATACTCTGTAGGAAAATCCCGGTGTGAGCATCACATGCCCACGGTGCGGAAAACAAAAATTTTTGTTCCGAGACCTTCCCGACAGCCAGGATCCATGTGTCTATACAACAAACTCAAACCATAATGGCCAAAGGAGACCGTCTCTAACGGTATCCACGCAGAGATCGGAGAACCTAATCGGGACAAACCCTTTGACCCGGGAATAGCTAGAACAAGTTGAAGACTGCTAGATCTTACCTTGTTCTTAGAGAGCTTGGAAACCAACGATGAAGAGGAGATGAAGAGGCTTGAAAGATGAAGAGATGATGAAGATGATCGTGAGCTTCAAAGAGAGGAGAAAAACTTGATTTCTAAAATCCTTTTCTCACACCCACGAAGATCGTTGATCAAGAAGAGGAAAAACCATTTTTTTCCTTTCAAAACTCTTCTCACTTCCATCACCAACGATGAAGCCTCTTCATCTTTCATTATTTTGTCTTTTATCATTAAATGAACTTAATGACTAAGCAAGAATGAAGAAGCTTCTTCTCCTTCAACGTGTACATATATATATATATATATATATATATATATATATATATATATATATATATTCTTTAAATAATTAATCATATATATATATAAATAAATGCTGAAGTGATCCAGTCACACTGGGGTCGGTCCTACCGGGTCCCGGTATGGGAAAAACCCCCGAAAACCTTTTTCAGTAATATTGATGTCACGATCTCATCGGGACATATCTCGATCTCATCGGGATCCATTTAATCCTTTTGCTCTCCATATATTGGAACTCTGTCCAAAACTATTTTACGAATTCTCCGAGACACTCTTATGCGTGTGACCCATTAGGTTCCCGGTTATGTTGGCCACTTAGATCAACACTTAATCCGAGCAAGTCATGAGCGGTATCTAGCAACACATCATGACCCCCAATTGACCGAAAATTAATTGATTTGACGAATGAACATGTATTCATCACAAACCATATCACGAACCTTTCCATAGACAATTACCGTGCAATTCGTCCTTTCACCATGTTATACCCCACTTGGTTATGAGTATGGGCAATGTGTCAACTCTTATTAGACTGACTACGTCAAATCTAGTCCAAGTGATTTCAGTTCTTGTCCTGGGACTCATTACTTTATATGTCAATGAAGACATTCTTCATGACATATATGCTCCGGCCAGAGACTTCCAAGTAATGACCCTGACAAGAGGCCATGGGTATCATCTTCTGCTATCACAGAAGTGGTGAATCCTCTATTGGCTACTCAATTACCTTCGAATACCTCAAGTTGTACCCAATCACCACCCTATGAGCGACCTCTGTAAGGCAACAAGGAATGGAGTCAAAGCACAGAATCAGTATCCAAGATATCCTTGAGCACCTCAAGTCTAAGGATACTTGCACCATTGCTATGATGAGATTATCACTGACATTAGAATAGGACATCCATGTGATGATCTCATAGCAGGTCATCCAATGTACTTACTACCTCTAGTAAGCATCCACATCTCAACCCTAAATATCTCATATTTATAGCTTTTGAGATCCACTGCTTGATCAAATTAAGGAGCTTGAGATGTAGTAGTCTCTCCGGATTACTGATGTTCAGTCTCAATAATCCTATGACTAGGGATAATTTAGATACTGACATAATTGCACAT
The DNA here is from genome assembly GCA_029891385.1 of Erythroxylum novogranatense. NCBI lineage: Eukaryota > Viridiplantae > Streptophyta > Magnoliopsida > Malpighiales > Erythroxylaceae > Erythroxylum > Erythroxylum novogranatense. Next base: position 85,824,646 of record CM057227.1, on the reverse strand, counting down.
GATAGGAATCTCAGTAGTATGATCACATCACAATTTTCTTCATGCTATGTCATATATCATGGACTTCATTAATTTGCTTATAGATCAATATCCATTCATAAATAATGAACAGCAAGTTAATGAAATATGCCTTTCTTTATTTATTCATAAAGTATGTACACAACTTTGTACAAAATTCGTTAAAGGCGATTGCCTTCAGAGCACTACTCTAACAATCTCCCACTTGACCTAAAGCCAATCGCCTTGATATCTAATACCATAGGCGAGTACATGAGAATCAAAACTCTTTTGTGATAATGGCTTTGTCAACGGATCAACAATATTATGCTCGGTGGGAATTCTCTCGATCTGGACATCACCTCGTCCTATGATCTCCCTGATCAGATGATATCTGCGGAGTACGTGTTTGGATCGTTGATGAGACCTTGGTTCTTTCGCCTGCGCAATAGCCCCATTGTTGTCACAATACAACTGTATGGGCCCATCACTGCTAGGAACCACACCAAGTTCAGTAATGAACTTCTTGATCCAAACTACTTCCTTTGCTGCTTCTGAAGCGGCAATGTACTCTGCCTCGGTCGTTGAATCGGTAGTCGTCCCTTGTTTGGAACTCTTCCAACTAACTGCCCCGCCATTCAGTGTGAATACGTAACCTGATTGGGATTTGGAATCATCCTTATCAGATTGAAAACTGGCATCTGTGTACCCGCTCACTTTGAGATCTCCATCTCCATATATCAAGAAAACATCCTTAGTCCTTCGCAAGTACTTGAGGATATTCTTGACAGCCACCTAGTGACCCTCACCAGGATCTGATTGGTATCTGCTCGTAACACTTAGAGCATATGATACATCGGGTCTCGTACATAGCATTGCATACATGATAGATCCTTCCGCAGATGCATACGGGATCATATTCATGCGCATCCTCTCATCTTGTGTCTTAGGACACATAGATTTCGAGAGTGTTATCCCATGAGTCACGGGAAGGTACCCTCTCTTGGATTGCTCCATGCTAAACCTTTTTAGCATCTTGTCTATGTACGTTGATTGTGAAAGACCAAGCAACCTTTTTGATCTATCTCTATAGATCCTTATCCCAAGGATATAAGTTGCTTCACCAAGGTCTTTCATGGCAAATTGTTTGGACAACCAAATCTTCACTGATTATAGCATCGAGACATCGTTTCCTAGCAATAATATGTCATCTACATACAGCACAAGGAATACGATTGCAGTCCCATTAACCTTCTTATACACACAGTGTTCATCTGGATTTTGTGAGAAACCAAACTCTTTGATTACCTCATCAAAACGGATATTCCAACTCCTGGATGCTTGTTTCAATCCATAGATGGATTTTTGAAGCTTGCATACCTTTTTGACATCATAGGAGGTGAAGCCCTCAGGTTGTGTCATATACACATCCTCAGCTAGATTTTCATTTAGGAAAGCTGTCTTCACATCCATTTGCCATATCTCATAATCATAATAAGTGGCAATGGCTAGGAGTATTCTAATGGATTTAAGCATTGCTACTGGGCTGAAGGTCTCGTCGTAGTCAACTCCTTGTCTTTGACGAAAGCCTTTAGCCACAAGCCTTGCTTTATAGGTAATTACATTACCATCCATGTCGGTTTTCTTTTTGAAAACCCATTTGCACCCTATGGGCTTGATTCCTTCGGGTGCCTCAACCAAAGTCCATACTTGGTTTTCATACATGGAATCCATTTCAACCTGCATGGCATGAAGCCATTTCTCAGACTCTGAACTCTTCAGAACCTCTTCATAGGTGGTAGGCTCATTATCTTTTATGAGCGTCGTCATTCTGTTCATTCACGAAATCCATATCTCTCGGGAAGCAGGCGTATCCCACGTGACCTACGAACTTCGTGTGTTGTAGAAGGTTGAACTGTTATTTCATCTGTATGAGTCACAGTTTGAGTTCAGCGATTGATGCGTATGCATCGAGCATCTTGAACTTCTTCAAGCTCAATTTTGCTCCCACCGTCTTCTTGTAAAAGAAACTCTTTCTCTAAAAGACAGCATGCTTGAAACAAACACCTTTTGTTCCTCAAAGATGGTAGAATTGATATCCCATTGTTTCTTTAGGATATCCTACGAACGAAACTTTTAGACTTTGCATCAAGTTTATCGACCGTATCCGCTTCACATAAGCGGGACAATCCCAAACTTTCAAATGAGTAAGATAGGGTCTTTTGTTAGTCCACATCTCATATGGAGTAACATCAATCGTCTTTGATGGAACTCTATTTAGCAAGTAAACATTTGTCTCGATTGCATACCCCAAAAGGATTTTGGCAACTTTGCAAAGCCCATCATTGATCGTACCATGTCTAACAAGGTTCGATTTCTCCTTTCGCCACACCATTATCTTTGTGGTGTGTAAGGAGGAGTCCATTGAGATAAAATCGCATTATCTACGAGATAATCCAAAACTCTTGGTCTAAGTATTCCCAACACGATCTCGATCGTAATGTCTTGATACTTTTCCCAAGTTGGTTTTCTACTTCATTTCTGAATTGTTTGAACTTTTCAAATGCTTCAGATTTGTATCTCATCAGATACAAGTACCTATATCGAGAATAATCATCGATAAAGGTAATGAAGTAAAGACAACCACTTCTAGCATGGATGGACATCGGACCACATACATCTGAATGTATCAGGTCTAATACTCCAGTTGCTCGTTCACCCTTTCCCTTAAAGGGTAATTTAGTCATCTTGCCTAATAAACAAGATTCGCATGTGTCATATGATTCATAATCAAATGACCCTAAATTACCACTCTTATGGAGCTTAGCTATGCGTCTCTCATTTATATGGCCAAGGCGACAATGCCATAAGTAAGTTGATTTTAAATTATCTCGTTTATGTCTTTTCGTGTCATTGACATTAATAATTGGATGTGACATATCTAATATGTAAATTCCATTGCATAATGTACCAATACCATAAAACATTCCATTCAAACTAATAGAACAACCATTGTTACTAAAAGTCAAATGGAAACCAGCTCTATTTAAACAAGAAACAGACAATATGTTCTTTGTTAATACAAGTACAAAATAACATTCATCCAATTTAATTACAAGCCCAGTGGGGAGTGACAAAAGTAAGTGCCTACGGCTAATGCAGCAACTCTTGCTCCATTTCCCACACGCAGGTCTATCTCTCCCTTCATGAGCTGTCTACTGTCCCTGAGGCCCTGCATATCATTGCATATGTGTGAGCCACAACCGGTATCTAATACCCATATGTTATGGTCGAAAGCGAGATTAACCTCAATGACAAACATACGAAGAACTCGAGGCATCGATGCCTTCTTCGCTTCAATTCTTCGAGATAGACTTTTGATTCCGTTTCAGAGCTGATCTTGCCACAATGGAAGCAAGTTCCTTTTGGTGCAGTCTCTTTGGTTTTCTTCTTGGCTGCACTTCCTTTTGGTTTCTTAGACCTTTTCTTCTTTAGCTTCTTTTTCTTTGAACCAGAAGAAGAGTCCACCATAAGCACTTGCTTGCTATCCTTCTTGATAGATTGCTCTGCTGTCTTGAGCAGATTGATCAACTCAGGGATTGTCGTGGATATTTGGTTCATCCGATAGTTTAACACAAATTGTTAATAACTATCAGACAATCCAACTAGAATTAAGTCAACACTTAATTCATAATCCATAAAAAAAACCTAAGACGGCCAACCTCTCAATATACCCATTCATCTTGATGCATCTTGCATCGCAGATGAACTCGGAATCATCTTAGTAGTGAAGAGTAGCCTCGAGGTCTCGAACCTTTCGCATCGAGCTTGCTCATCAAACGACTCTCTAAGATGAAACACTATGGTATTAGCATCCATAGACTCATCTTTGCTTTTGCAGCTCTGGTGACATCGAGGCAAGCATAATGCGGTAGCCATGTCTTTGTCTTTAAGATGCTTACGATACGCTTCGATCCTCATCGAAGCATCGCAGCAGTGGATCGGGAAGTGGAACATCTAGGACATATCCAGTTCCTCGACACGAGAACAATTCTCGATTTCTCACCAATCTAGAAAGTTAGGTCCATTAATTTGTTGGAGTCCATAAGCGGCAAGTTCACACTAGAAGTCATCTTGATAACCTATAGGAAAAGAGAGAAAGAATGTTAGAATAGAATTACATGCATGATCATAAGGACTTGAATGACATGCATATGGCTCCCACTAGTTTCAAAGAATCCATAACCCTCAGTACGAATCCAAGAAACATTATGACAAAATGTCCTAGTGGGTCGATATCCGACATTACTAAAATGACCTTGGGTTTACCCAACAAGCCACCTTAGGTCAATCGGTAGGTATCGGTCATACCAATTGCATCATAGATATCTGACATTACTAAAATGACCTTGGGTTTACCCAACAAGTCACCTTAGATCTATCAGCAAGTATCGGTCATACCAATTGCTTCATAGATGCAACTATCGACTAGTGCTATCAATTCGTGATGTATGCACACACATTGGGTTATCAACTTTTGATGCGCGTACATCTGATGCACACTGCCCAATTTCGCCTCTATCCACGTTGACCTTGAGTTTACTCAACAAATCAACGCTTCTAGTGAAAACCGACCCATTAATCCGAAAATCTTATTTTCATGGTTCGAACATATCCGTATAGAGTGAGCTTGGGTTTACCCAACAATCCAACTCTATAAGAACTCTGGTTCTTCCCATATTAATGGAAGGCGTTAGTTTTCATATGATGTGTGAGAGTTTTCAGGTCTCATCTTCTTCTCCTCCAAGTCGTAGGATTCTAGTCACCATGACTATATGGAATGATTTAGGGTATTTCATCAATCATATTGAGTCTATAACTAAAATCATCCATCATCCCACCTTTGCATATTGTAAGTCGACTTGTGTATGTGTAAGTCGACTTATGCATGTGTAAGTCGACTTATGCAGTTGTGCACGAACAAGTCGACTTGTACCATTGTGCAAGTCGACTTTTGCGTCTACAGTGCACGGACAAGTCGACTTGTATCTTTATTAGTCGACTTATCCATGTGGAATTGCTATCTAATCGGCTAATTTATCAATCCGTGCAGTTCCAATTCACAATACCAAGTGTAATATCCTTTATTATGATGTACTAATGAAACACTTTCATTGTTCCATGCTTACCATATATAGTCAAACTATACATGAAACTTGAAATCAATGAATACATTCTTATTCATTCATATCTCCAAATAATTTGAGAATATCAAACTATCACCCTAAGTATCTCTAGGTAGTCTAAACTTTATCAAGACTACTTCGGCACTGGTCACAAAATTTGTGACGGCCAAAATAATTAAGACAACGAAATGCACTAACGAGACGCTAAAGTGACACATTTGACATCCGAAAAATATTTGGAAACCCAATTTCAAGAAATTCAATTTGGAAAGCATACAACATCAATATAACACATTTTTAATCACATTAAAAATGATCCAAGGCATTGGAATTGAGAAATACACAATTTATCATTCCAAACAAAAGCACTCTCAACAACTTTCTCAAAGCTGTCAAGCTCGTGTTTTGCTTGAAAAACTCATTGAAAAAATTTCAATAAATGATGAGAAAATTACAGAGGTTACAACATGTTCACAACATGTTCCATGAATTTTTTCAGGATTTATTTCCAACAAAAACTCACTCAACACAGTTATTCCCAGCAGCACACAATAAATTCTCAAATAAATAGTAAATCACCTCGAAAACATTTTTCCACTCTCATAGACATTCATAAACATCTTAGAGACATGTCGGTGAAAGCAAATCTGAAAAAAAAAATTTCTACAATTTATTCTTGAATTTATAAGCATGCCTGTTCATTGAATGTGCACAAAGACAGCAACCAGAACATTAGGGAATAAATTAGCAAAACCATATCAAATCACATTGATAAATTCCGAGCTTCCACAGAAATATGCAACAACATCTTGTGAACATATCTGGGCAAGAAAATTTCGAAAACAATATTTCTACACTGAATTCGAAATTCACACAATCAATATGCATCATCGTCACAAGCAATAGGCAACTCCGACCTAGTTATGGTTTTTTCGTTATATACGACACAACTTGGCTCTGATACCACTATAGGAAAATCCCGGTGTGAGCATCACATGCCCACGGTGCGGAAAATAAAATTTTTTATTCCAGGACCTTCCTGAATGCCAGGATCCATGTGTCTATACAACAAACTCAAACTATAACGGTCAAAGGAGATCGTCTCTAACGGTATCCACGCAGAGATCGGAGAACCTAACCGGGACAAACCCTTTGACCCGGGAATAGCTAGAACAAGTTGAAGACTGCTAGATCTTACCTTGTTCTTGGAGAGTTTGGAAACCAACGATGAAGAGGAGATGAAGAGGCTTGAAAGATGATGAAGATGATCGTGAGCTTCAAAAAGAGGAGAAAAACTTGATTTCTTAAATCCTTTTCTCACACCCACGAAGATCGTTGATCAAGAAGAGGAAAAACCATTTTTTTCCTTTCAAAACTCTTCTCACTTCCATAACCAACGATGAAGCCTCTTCATCTTTCATTATTTTGTCTTTTATCATTAAATGAACTTAATGACTAAGCAAGAATGAAGAAGCTTCTTCTCCTTCAACATGTACACACATATATATATATTAATTAATTAATTCGTTAATTAATTAATCATATATATATATATAAATAAATGCTGAAGTGGTCCAGTCACACTGGGGTCGGTCCTACCGCCTCTAGGGTCCCGTATGGGAAAACTCATGAAAACCTTTTTCAGCAATATCGATGTCGCGATCTCATCGGGACATATCTCGATCTCATCGGGATCCATTTAATCCTTTTTCTCTCCATATATTGGAACTCTGTCCAAAACTATTTTACGAATTCTACGAGACACTCTTATGCGTGTGACCCATTAGGTTCCCGTTTATGTTGGCCACTTAGATCAACACTTAATCTGAGCAAGTCATGAGTGGTATCTAGCAACACATCATGACCCCCAATTGACCGGAAAGTAATTGGTTTGACGAATGAACATGTATTCATTATGAACCATATCACGAACCTTTCCATAGACAATTACCGTGCAATTCGTCCTTTCACCATGCTATACCCCACTTGGTTATAAGTATGGGCAATGTGTCAACTCTTACTAGACTGACTACGTCAAATTTAGTCTAAGTGATTTCAATTCTTGTCCTGGGACTCATTACTTTATATGTCAATGAAGACATTCTTCATGACATATATGCTCCGGCCAGAGACTTCCAAGTAATGACCCTGACAAGAGGCCATGGGTATCATCTTCTGCTATCACAAAAGTGGTGAATCCTCTATTGGCTACTCAATTACCTTCGAATACCTCAAGCTGTACCCAATCACCACCCTATGAGCGACCTCTGTAAGGCAACAAGGAATGGAGTCAAAGCACGTAATCGGTATCAAGATATCCTTGAGCACCTCAAGTCTAAGGATACTTGCACCATTGCTATGATGAGATTATCACTGACATTAGAATAGGATATCCATGTGATGATCTCATAGCAGGTCATCCAATGTACTTACTACCTCTAGTAAGCATCCACATCTCAACCCTAAATATCTCACATTTACAGCTTTTGAGATCCACTGCTTGATCAAATCAAGGACCTTGAGATGTACTAGTCTCTCTGGATTACCGATGTCCAGTCTCAGTAATCCTATGACTATGGATAATTTAGATACTGACATAATTGCACATGATAGGAATCTCAGTAATATGATCACATCACAATTTTCTTCATGCTATGTCATATATCATGGACTTCATTAATTTGCTTATAGATCAATATCCATTCATAAATAATGAACAGCAAGTTAATGAAATATGCCTTTCTTTATTTATTCATAAAGTATGTACACAACTTTGTACAAAATGCGCTAAAGGTGATTGCCTTCAGGGCACTACTCTAACATACTCAACATAATATCTAGTCTTGAGTTTGTAAGATATAAAAGTGATCCAATCATTCCTCTACACTTTTTTCTCATCTGTAGCCTTGCCTTCTTCATCCTTATCAACTTTAGTTCTAGTATACATAGGAGTACCAATCGGTTTGACATTTTCAAAATGATATTTTTTGATGAGTTCCTTTGTGTTTTTGTCTTAACTGATGAAGATTTCTTTTTCTGTTTGCCTAATTTGCAACCTAAGAAAGAAAGATAGTTCTCCCATCATACTCATTTGAACCTCCCCTATATTAAGGCTAAGGATTCTTTACATAATGGATTAGTAGCACCAAATTATTATGTCATCAAAATATATTTGCACTATGAGTAAACATTCTCCTTTTTCTTAATAAATAAGGTTTTATCTACCTTTCCTCTTTGAAAGTTATCCTCAAACAAAAAATTACTTAATCTCTCATACCATGCTCAAGATGTAACATCCCGTTACCTTAATTAAGGCAAAATTAATAGATGAGAGAAAGTGCCGAGAAAGTAGGAAACACGTTCCATGCTCATGCATAATATGACATACACATACATATTGAATAGTAAATGTTCCTGCACATAAAAAATAATTGTACATGCATTCATTGACAACTTTCGGGTATGATTGTTTTTTAATATGATTTTATTGAAAATGAGAAGTAGAGAGAGTTGAAAGAGTGATCTGGAAATGTTCACTGAGTATGCTTCGGTTTGTTAGCCATAACTTGTTCACTAGTTATCCAGACGTGATGATTCTATATTGGGATTAAACTAGGAACCTATGGCTACATTTCTTATGAAGATATCGAATTTAAATTCGGTCTTTAAGAATCTCAAAGTTTGTCATAAAGTTGAGAATTGAGTGTAGTACATTGAATGAATGTAGAAAATTCATGTTCTGTATTTAAGGGAAAATCTAGATTAATCTATGCTTGAGTAGAGAAATTTGTCTTCTTAGAAGTTGTAGTAATTTCTTTTATCTTTCCAACGACATATAGTGCAGAAATTTTGGATGTCTGAGCTAAAGGCCAGGGTCCCTGTAAGTGAAGATGCTTTTTCTATATTTTGCTTCTTCTATGATGACGTCATTGATGATGTCATCTTCTTCTGTGTTTTGTATCGTCTGCGTTTTGCTATCTTCTGCCTTTTCGCTTCTTCTGTATTTTTCTTCTTCTGTGATAAAGTCATTGATGACGTCATCTTCTTCTGTGTTTTGTATCGTCTAAGTTTTGTTATCTTCTAACCTTTCGCTTCTTCTGTATTTTGCTTCTTTTGTGATGACGTTATTGATGATGTCATCTTCTTCTGCGTTTTGTATCGTCTGAGTTTTACTATCTTCTGCCTTTTCGCTTCTTCTGTCATGACGTCATTTTTTTCTATGTTTTTTATTGTCTGAGTTTTGCTATCTTCTACCTTTTCGCTTCTTTTGTATTTTGTTTCTTTTGTGATGACGTCATTGATGATGTTATCCTCTTCTGTGTTTTATATCGTCTATGTTCATGAACTCCTTCTGTGTTACTGTTCATGAACTCCTTCTGTGTTACTGTTCATGAATTCCTTCTGTGTTACTGTTCATGAACTCCTTCTGTGTTTCGTTTCTTCTTAGTTTTATTCCTTTTGTGTTTTGTTTTTTCTATGTTTTACTGACATGTTTTCTTTTGTGTTTTGCTTATGCGTCTTCTTCTGTGTTTCACTGACGTGTCTTCTTCTGTGTTTTTCTTCTTTTGTGTTTTGCTTCTTCTGAGTTTCGCTTCTTCTGTCTTTTTTTCGTCTAGCCATAACTTCTTCTCTAGACACCCAAATGAATTAATTCTTGAACCATGTGACTTGTAATACATTACCCTACATCTCTACCTAAAAATCATAGTAATCTGAAATGAATTGAGAAAGATTGAGTGAGAAATGTGGAACGGGTACAGTGAGTGTGCTCTCAAATTTTATGAACTGGGGTTATTCCACTGAACAACACTTCAGTATTTTGAGTATATCTAGACCTGTAGGTGTTGGGACCCGATCCGGGAACCGGATCCCAACCGGAAGACGAAAGCTAGAGAAAAACGAACGAGAATGAATATGAAAGAACAGAACATAAGCTGACATCAAATCGGATACGAATGACGAAGTGGAAACGAATACGAATCAAATGCGAAAAGTCGACAAAAACAAAGTACGAAACGGATAACATAGACAGATCGAGTACGAATCAAAAGCGGAGAACAAGCGAAAGCGAGACGAAACAAAAGTAGCGAAACAAAATCGAATACGAATCGAAAACGGAACAAAAATTTAACAAAGCAGATCCGACATCCGAGAACAAAGAACAGAGAAACACAATCGCGTTAGAAACCTAAAACTAATTCAATACGAAAATCCGGTATAAATTTTTTTTGTTTTTCTTTTTCCTTATATTCATCTTTATTCAAACTTAAGCAAATCAAAATACAATGAATTTCCACTTTTGGAAATTCATTCTCATGCAAATCTCGATACTTGAATCATATTCTTATATATTCATACAAATCCCAAAACTCATTTTTATACCCATTTTACCATAATTTCGGCAGCATAACGACTGCCTTTAACTTAACCCAAAACCTGCAAGGGTTCAAAATACACTTTTAAAGTTTCCAATCAAAACATACAAACATCAAAATCCACCGGACCCTCCGTCCGGGATCTCAGCATACATAAACGCAAACCTAATTCTAAAACACTTTCATAATTTTAATTCAATCTACTAGTCTCATAATTCAATCTCATTCCCAAACTCATGCACCATTTCATATACAATTTCACACTCTCATACATTAATTCATAATCCTCATACATTCTGAAATACATGCTCGAAATACATCATAATCACTTACTTAATGGCAATTCAAGCCATAAACAATATTAATATCCAAATCTCATTTCACATAAAAAATACAGACGATGCAAAATCGGACCAAACGTCTTCACATTCTTTCATCCGATCTCCTGTTCGAAACCTGGAAATGGGGATGAAAGGGGGGTGAGCTCGGAAGCTCGTGGATAATATATTTATAAATTGAACAATAAGTGGAAAAACTTATTTCCAAGAAGTTTGTCATTTTTAAACATTTAACGATAGAAACCTTTCAAAGCTTATCTTTCAAATCTTTCACTTTTTAAATCATTCATAAAACATTTCCAAAATCTTACATTTGCAAATCTTATCTTCTCATTTCTCAAAATTCTCAATTCTTTCTTATTTCAAGATCAAACTTAAAAGCATGAATGCATCACACCAAATCACAAAACATATAAAATCATAAATCAAACACATAAAACACATCAAACGGTTTGGGTGGGTCTAACGAGCGTCTCGCACATTCCAGATAGGGTTTTGTGCAGCCGTGAACGGAGGGTAGTCCGAAATCGGAACTCCTAAACCACTTGCGGGCAGCCAGGAGAAGGCTATAAACAAATAGAGACAGTGAACTGACTCACGAAAGGAACCTAACCAAACTCACTTAACACATAATTCAAAACTGAAACTTTCGGATTGCCCGAAGGCACTTTTCGAAATCTTACTTTCAAACTTTTTATATCATAACATCAAATAGTGTCAATACTTGACACATTCTCATAACACATGAAAATCATATAAAATATTTAATGCAATTCAAATCATCAATTTAATCACACATCGCAATCAATCAAATTTCATAACAATGAATGCAATAATTCCTTTGAGTCATAATTCAAAACTTATTCAAATAATTCGAAAACTCTGAATTTTATAAACCTTGCATTTTCTAAAAATCATTTCCACAATAAGGAATTTAATCCTTCGAAATCATAATGTTTTAAACATTTATATGTTTATCAAAAAATCCGCTTCTTAAATTTTCAATTTCACATGTTTAGCTTAAAATTCAACAAACAAATATACTACCCACCTCGAATTGATGCAAGAAACTTGTTCCAAGCTCCAATATGATCAATTCTCCTTTCCTTCTTCCAATTAAATTTTCCCTAAACCAATTTCATCAAAATTCAACCTCATAAATAACATAATTCTTAAAATCGATGTCATAATTCATCAATTCATACTAATTCCAAGATATTTAAATCACCAATTTCTAAATTCCCCAAATTCCAAATTTGACCTAAACCAATTCACTCAAATTCAATATCATATTTAACTTAATTTCTCAAATTGAGCTTATAAAACATTAATTCCTCACATATTCAAGCTATCTAAATCTCCAATTTTCAAAAACCCCAATTTCCAAAATTGGCCTAAACCAATTTACACAAATTCCATATCATAAATTACAATTTCTTCAAAATTGACTTCATATATCACCAATTCATCATACTTTCCATGATTCTGAGCCAATAATTTTCAAAAATTCCAAATTCTAAAATTGGGCATAACCCTAATTCACAATTATTCAAAATTGATCCAACATACTTAGCAATCTCTCAAATTGACTTCAAATACCACAAACCCATATCATAATCATGTTAAAACAACCAAAAATTTAAGAAAATCTCAAAGCTCGAAATTTCCTCTTACCTCATTTCTCTTTCAATTTTTGGATTTCTTGGCTCATGATGAAGCTCTCTTCATTCTCCATCCTTTTTCTTCTTGAAAGAAGCACGAAAATCATCTTAGAAGCTTGGAAAAATAAAAAACTCTCACTTATCTCTCTTCTTTCTCCATGGCCAAAGCTTCTTCTCCTTTCTCTTCTTATTTTTTTCTTTTCCTCTACTCATTTTCGTGCTTTCCCTTAACAAAAATGACAACATCATCTATTTATAGTGCCAAGTCATTTAAATGAGTGGTAATTGACCAAATTACCCTTGCTCTTTAGCCAAATTTCCGAATTTTCCCCTACACTTTACTTTAAGTTATTCTCACTTGCGGACATGTTTTGCACTATCAGATTGAAGGAATTTGTCAAAATTTCCTTCTAGAGAATTATTCCTCTATGTATTAATTTCATAATGCCACAAGAATCATCCAATTCGGAGCACTACATCAAAAGTTATGCTCAAAACATTTCGGGTATATTCATATTCTAACACATTTTCCAGCACGTTATTTCCATCCAGAAATTTACATTCTTAATCCCAAAAATGACATTCGATGTATTCATAACAATTGTAGCCATATTTCTCTAATTTAATTCAAAACAAGAATCTCCTCGTTTCAATTTCCAGAGTAAAAGTTATGCTCAAAATACTTTCAGATGTTCCTAACCCAAAAACTGCACACTAATCCGAACTTCCATTCATAAATTAAAAATCTTAGGGGAAAAATTGAAATTTACTTTCTTCATATGACTTGTAGCCCCATGTCTTAATTTTATTTCGCCTCAAGAATCACTTCAATCGGATCTCTATAGATCCCGAATTTCTCAAAATACTGAACTATGTTTGGAAAATTTTCCGACTCACTTTGATTAATTTAATCACCCTCAATTTAATCTCAAAAATTCACAAATTTATCATAAAATGAAATTCATCGTCTTAGGAATCCAACGCTTTAAGAATCAAGTCAATCGGATGTAAAATGAAAAAGTTATAAGCAAAAGAGTGGAGTATGTTCAGAAAATTACCTTTCTTAAACAAATAGGGAAAGTCACGATCGTGCGCGTGCACGACCGCGACATCCGAGTGGACCAGCGGAGTCGTTATCGTGCACGTGCACGATCGTGACTTTTCGATGATCCTGCAAAGTCGCGATCGTGCGTATGCACGACCGCGACATTCCAATGGACTTGCGATTCTTCTTAATCGACATCTCAACTTATAAACCCCATATCTTTTGACTCAGAACTCCAAATTTTGCAAACTTGGTATCAATAGAAAGCTTAAAGAAAGATCTACAACTTTCATGAAGAACTCGAAAATCAATTGCATCTCTAAAATGATCAAATTTCTAATCAAAGATTCCCTCCATTTAAATTATGTCCTAAGCCATAACTCAACTTTGAAAAAATCCTATCTTTCAACTCCAAAGTCCAAACATGTCATATTTTATATCAATGCGAAGATAGGAAAGTCACCTACAACTTTTATGAAGGACATAAAAATCAATTTGACCTCTAAGGAGGTTAAGTTTTATAATCAAAAGTTCTATCCTCTAGTAGTCATGCTAAAACCATAACATAAAGTTGTAAAAATCATAACTTATTATTCCTTGATCGAAAAATTCCATACTTTATATAAAAATAAAGATCAAATCAAATCCTTCAACTTTCATGAAGAACTTCAAGGCTCAATTAACCTCTAACTAGGTAAATTTTTCAGTCAAAGCTTTAGCCATAATATAAGTCAACCTATAACACACCTAAACTTTGACTAATCATAACTTTCACTTGCGATATCGAAAATTTGCAAACTTTACGGCGACAGAAATCTCTTAACTAGAGCTACAAGTTTCCAGAAGACTATTTTCTCAAATTTTGCCTAAATCAAAAATCAACTCTCAAAGGCCAAAAAGTCAAACTTTTCATATTTTCATATTTTTACACTTTTTCTCTTTATTTCTTGATTTTCAACTTAATTTTCAATTTCTCATCCACTTAAACTTGTATAATCCATACAAATCTATTCAAATTTCAAAATCATCAAACTCCATCAATTCATTTTCTCATCAATTTTCTTAAAACATAATCACATCTATTACAAACTTCATATACAAACTTACTTATTTCATACTTTTTATATTTCTAAAATTCACTTAAAAATCGGGGTCCAACAGTAGGATTCCAAATGAGACGATTGTTGTTTTGGAGTAAACTAGAGATATAGGCCTACAAATTGTCTCAGAAATATAATTGTGATTCAGTTTATAAGATATTTAAGTTCTAAACGGAAGTTAGGCATAGTACACTATTTTGGAATATGACAATTCGAAAATATTTGAGGCACATCTTCCGAAGTACTGAACCAAATTAAGTGATTTTGGTGTCAATGGAAAGATCTAGAAATGGATAAGTGGCTAAGAATTGGACATGTGTCCTAGTTAAAGTGGAGTTTTAAATAACCTTGAAGGAGAAGTCACGGTACTTGCCTTCATTTCTTTCTCTCAAAGCTTCTTTCTCTAGAGCTCCTCCAACCCAGAGCTTTTCATCAAATATTTTCTGAAGTTAAACCTTGCTTTTCTCTGTTGTCATCACTCCCACTCTAATATTTCTTTCTTCTATTCCAAGAAAAGACTGAACCCGCTGTCAACCTTCAAGATGAGGTACGTGAGCTGCATGAGAAACTAGGGTTCATGTGATTTGAAAATGTTAGGGCTTTGTGATGGTTGCAAGTTTTGGAGCTTCAAATAAGTGAGCTTGTTATGATTACGTAGTTTTGCATTAAATGAAGCATGCATCGTTAGTTCACTGCTAAATGGTTAAGAACAGTGCTATTCGTAATTGCTGGAAAATGAGTGAGGAGATTTTGAGTATGCCATATATATGATTTTCTTTAGATTTAATGATCAAATGTTATAAGAAATTCTAGAAATAATTTTGGAGTCGGAAGATCAACGAAAAAGTGTATGATGATGTTTAGAGCTGAGAAAGAAAGATTTAAGTGATAGCTTGAAAAAAAAGTGAAGTGAATGGAAGTGCAGTAATGCAGAAAATGAGATGAATGTACGTAATGAATGTTTTTGTTTTTGATGATTATGATGTAAGTGGTAAGTCGACTTGTACCATGTGTAAGTCGACTTATGCTTGATCGGTATTAATAAGTCGCCTTGTTCATCAGTGTAAGTCGACTTATGGATGTCCAGTACCGTTAGATTGTTAGAGTAGTGCCCTAAAGGCAATCCCCTTTAGCGCGTTTTGTTCATAGTCTTGTACAGACTTTATGAATAAATAAAGCAAGGCATATTTCATTTATTTGATATTCATTTTGTTATGAATTGATGTTGATCTTTAATCAAATTAATGAAGTCCATGATATATGACATAGCATGAAGGAAATTATGATGTGATCATACTATTGAGATTCCTATCATGTGCAATTATGTCAGTATCTAAATTATCCCTAGTCATAGGATTAACGAGACTGGACATCGTTAATCCGGATAGACTAGCACATGTCATATTCCTTGATTGGATCAAGCAGTGGATCTCAGAAACTGTAAATATGAGATATTTAGAGTTGACATGTGGATGCTTACTAGTGGTAGTAAGTACATTGGATGACCTGCCATGAGATCATCACATGGGTATTCTATTATAATGTCAGTGATAATCTCATCATAGCAATGGTGCAAGTATCCTTAGACTTGAGGTACTCGAGGATATCTTGAATCTTGATTACGTGCTTTGACTCCATTCCTTGTTGCCTTCTAGAAGTCACTCATAGGGTGGTGCTTGGGTACAGTTTGAGGTATTCGAAGGTAATTGAGTAGCCAATAAAGGATTCACCACTTCTGGAATAGCAGAAGAGATACCCATGGCCTCTTGTCTGGATCATTACTTGGAAATCTCTGGCGCCGGAGTGATTATGTCATGAAGACTGTCTTCATGGACATTCATAGTAATGAGTCCGGACGAGACCCGATTTCACTTGGGCTAGATAAAGTCTAGTGAGAGTTGACACATGGACCATACTCATAACCAAGTGGGGTATAGGATGGTGAAAGGACGAATTGCACGGTAATTGTCTATGGAAAGGTTCGTAATCTGGTTCCTAATGAGCTCGGGTTCATTAGTCAAACCAATTACTTTCCGGTCAATTGGGAGTCATGATGTGTTGCTAGACGCCGCTCATGACTTGCTTAGATTAAGTGTTAATCTAAGTGGCCAACATAACCGGGAACCTAATGGGTCACACACATAAAAGTGGATCGGAAATCTGTAAAATAGTTTTGGATAGTGATCCAATATTTGGAGAGCAATAGGATTAAATGGATCCCGATGAGATTGGGATATGTCTCAATGAGATCGCGACATCGACATTGCTGAAAACCGTTTTCGGTGATTTTTCGCCGGCGGGGCCCGGCAGGCCGGTAGGACCGACCCCAGTATGACTGGACCACTTCAGCAACCCTATATATATCAATTAATTAATTAGATTAATTAATTAATATATGAGTGGACATATCTCATTAGATGAAGGGAGGAGATGAAGTTTGAAAAGTCAAACTTCATCTTTAAATTGATTTTTTAATCACTTTTAAGGCCACTCACGTGGCTTTCCTTTACCAAGCCATTAAGTGACCTTTTAATTAGAATAAAAGGCATAAAAGCAAGCCTTAAGAGTTAAGGAAGCTAGTGTGGTCGGTGGAGGAAAGCAAAAGGAGAAGATTAGTTTGAAAAAGTCAAAGTTACATCATTAACTTGACTTTTTAATGGCTAATGGCCCTCCCACGTGGGGCTCTCCCTTACCAAGCTTTTATATGTTCTTTTAATTAGTTAAAAGAGATATAGAAGGCATGAGGAAGCTGCTGGAGTCGAAGGTGAAGAGATGATGGCCGAAACTTACATGGAAGTTTAAAGAAAAATTGGATTTTTCAAGGCTTTCTTCACTCTCTTCTCATCTCCAAAGTGCTTCACCAAGGTTTAATCACTTGCTCTCCAAGGCTAAGGTGAGATCTAGCAGTCTTTTCTTTAGTCTAGCTATTCCGGGTCAAAGGGTTTGTCCGGTTAGGTTTCCGACCTCTGCGTGGATCTGTTAGAGCGGTCTCCTTTGGCCGTTATGGTTTGACTGATTATACTTACACATGGATCCTGGCTTAAGGGAACTTCCCGGAACAAAAAGGTTTTGTTTTCCGCACTGTGTCCATGTGAAGGACACCCCGGGATTTTCCTACATATGAAAAATGATAGATTTTGATTAAGTTGGGAAGTTGGTAAGGTACCCGGGATTATCACTGAGCATGCATTTTATATAGTCCATATAGCTATTTGTGCATAAATAAGTTTTGTAACGTGTGTGAATTGTATATTGCATAAATGGGTTGTGTAGGTCAAGTGTTCGCATTCAAGCGTTCCCAAAATTTGAAAACAAATGCTAATCTAGAGCGTATTGTGAGTAGACCTAGATTGGTCTCATTCCATTATTTGTTTTATTTGACTTTTCGGTATTAATTGAATTCTAAATGATTGTGTGAATGTGATTATTTATGTTGGTTTCCGGAGAGGAGGTCCAATGATTGTGATATTTGATTTGGATATCGAAGTGCTACTTGTATGTGAATAAGCTGAACTAAGTGCACTGAAGTGATTGCTAAGTGAATTCTGAATGTGAAGTTGCATGCAAGTAAAAGTGTGAATTTTCAACTATATGTTGAATGTCGGACTACGGTCCAATGATAAGTGATTATGACTGAATAAGAGCATGCAATGTAAGTGATGCATTCCATCTCATGAATGCATGATATATAAAGGCATTGTGACTTGTATTGCTTGTATGAAACGCTTTCATGTAGAGTTATGCTCCGTGATTATGTTCTGACTGAGCCCTATGGGTTAGTATTCTGTTTTGACTGAGCCCTACGGGCCAGTATTTTGTATAAGTGAGTGACAGGCACTCAGTCACAACAATAAGAACGAAAGTGAGTCTCATACAAACGACATATGTATAATATGAATGTTTGAGTGAATTGAATATGAAGTGTGAAAGTGAAATAATATGGTTTTGAATGTGCATTTGCCTATGAATGAAATGTGATTCTGAACTTAATGTTGAATGCTGGACTATGGTCTAATGATATGTGCAAATGTGATTGATGCATTTTATAAAATGCATGTTCAGATAAAGGCATTATGACTTGAGTTACCAATATGAAGCGCTTCCACGTAAAGCCTTACTCTGTGATTTCTGATTCTATACGTAGAGCTACGTTCTGTGATTCTGTTTCGATTGAGCCCTTTGGGCCAGTGATTCTGTTCTGACTGAGCCCTATGGACCAGTATTTGTATAAGTATGTGAAAGGCACTCGATCATAACAATAAGAACGAATGTGAGTCTCATACATATAGCATTATAAGATCGATATTCATTGAATTTGAAATGTGAATTGGTGTGAATGTGATTTGATGTATTATGTGACTGGGTGAGCCATCAATGATGGTCACTCACTGAGTTCGCAAAACTTACCCAAAATTTGCAATTATTTTTCAGATCAGAAGAATACCCGGTTAGGCCAACGGGAATATACCTGCAGCATAAGTGAAGGATATAGGTTGGGATCAGTTCGCGTCTGCATTCTTTTTTCTTGTATTTATATCAGATTTTGTTTTCAGTAATGATTGTATCAACTTTCTAAATTGGAAATGTTAGTAAATGATTTTGTAGTGTAATGAAATTATGACTACAAGTCTTTTGTTTTTGTAATGTGCCCAAATGGCATTGAAATTTTATTGACTTTATTGTGTGGATTAAAAATGTTTATGAATGAAATAGGCCCGATTTGAGTGTTGATTTCCGCATAAAATGTTTGTGGTTCAAAAAAAAATTTATACCGATTTATGAATGTGTTAAGTGTTTTAACACGCCACCCTTACGGGGCACGGACTCGGATATCACCATCGATGTCAGGTTCGGGTCATGCGGGAGTGGGGTGCTACACGTGAAGCCTGCTTTAGACCATACATAACTTTAATTAACTTCATCATATAATCATGATGGCTTTTATTTTCAAAACCTGGAGGTTGCTTAACACGTTAATGTATCCATTTAAAAAGGCACTTTTAACATCGATTTGGAATATTCTAAAATTTCTATAGATGCAAAAGCAAGTAAAGTTATAATCAATTCTAATCTAGAAACATGTGCATAAGTGTTATTACCTTCCTTTTGATTATAACTTTAAGCTATAAGTCTTGCTTTGTTTCTTACCTCCTTACCATTTTCGTCAAGTTTGTTTTGAAATACCCAACAATTTCCAATGATTGACTTATCTTGTAGACAAGGTACTAGATTCTAAATTTTGTTCATGTCAAACTGAGTTAGTTTATCTTTCATAGTTGAAACCTAATTTCGTTCGTTCTTCAATAGTTTTTAGTTCTGATTATGAGATGAGGGCAACATAATTGTTTTTGAAAATTGATCTAGTTTTTAGATTTTTAGAAGGGTCTCCTAGAATATACTGAAGTGTATCAAGACCTCTCTATTATCTTAGTGTTCTTCGTTGCATATGCTCCTATTGAGAAGTTCTTAGAGAAGGAGCCTGCTTTATCCTAGCTTTAGAAGGACCTTCTTGATCTTGTAATTTTGAAGGCAATATAGGTGTAGTTTGAGTCTAGGATGTGATTTTGGAGCTAAAGAGTGCTTTTCATCTTCTAAATCAGTTGTTGTTGTAAAAGGTAGTGCTTCATTAAATACCATATATATTAATTCTTCTATCCTCTTTGTTCTTTTATTATAAACTCTAAATCCTTTGCTAGCAGTACTGTAACCCAGAAAAATAGCTTCATCTGATCTCACATTAAATTTTCCAAGGTTTTCTTTTCCATTATTTAATATGAAGCACTTGCAGCCAAACGCTTGAAAGTAAGTAACATTCGGTTTTGTTCCTTTCCAAAATTCATAGGGGATCTTTTTTAGAATAGGTCCTATAAGGCAACTGTTAAGTATGTAATAAACAATAGATATAGCTTCTACCTAGTAACCATGAGGTAGATCACTTTCACACAACATTCTCCTGGCCATATCAATAAGAGTCTTGTTCTTTCTCTCAACAACTCCATTTTGCTGAGGAGTCATTGGGCATGAAAAATTATGAGTTATACCATTTTCATTACAGAAATCTTCAAAATTTTTGTATCAAATTCTCCTCCATCATCGCTCCAAATTGATGTAATGCAGTACCCTTTTTCAATCTAAAATTTTCTCCATCTTTCCTTTCAATATAGTTGAAATGTGATATTTCACTTATCATATATCTTGAACAGTCACTATCAACTATCAATTGATTTTCTCTTGTCTCTATTCTGAAGCATATCTACAAAATGTATTATCTCATTTTAGGTACCTAAATTTTTCTGGGTCCTTCCAAGTTAGTAGTTTGAACTTTTGGTCTCCAAATATACATTTGAGATCATTTCTTCATTCTCTGAAAGTTACTGGAATGACTAAGATGACCATGTCTACCCCAGTAAATGAAAAAAAAAAGAATGAGAATTACTATAATTTTTGTCATTTATCATATTCCTATTGTTTTAATTGTAGCTACTACTAGATTTATCAAAGAAATTCTTGTATGTCCCAATACTATTATTTTCATTATATCCTATTCCAGCCTTATCAAAAACACCTTTACCGTTCCCAAGTAATACATCAAGATTATTCCTTCTATCAACAAAATTAACAAGATATTTTTCTAGAGAAATGATTTTTTTAACAAATTTCTCTTTCTCAAGTTTTAGAGCAACAATTTTTTCTTTTAATTGTTTTACCTTACAAAATCATTCTCAAGTAATGCATTCTCTAACTAACTTACCTTTTGTTCCAAAATTTCCTTTTCAGAGACTTTTTGCTTTTCATCACTTTCAAGAGACATATTTTTAGACATCAAATTCTTATTCATATATTATAATGATTTAATCTTATTTATGAAGGATGCATCATTATTCTTAGACTTTTAACATTTTGAAATACTACACTATTAATTTTTATATTGATCATATAATTCATGATATGCATCTCTTAATTCATCAATTTCAATATCGAGTTAGAATAATATTCCTGATCATCTCCTAATTCAGCCATAAAACAAATGTTACTGACTTCTTCAGGCTCTTCTTCTTAAAAGTTTTCAAAATCCTCATCCGATCAAGTTATAATTATAGCTTGGTTTCTTTATATGATATTTGCTTAATTGATTATACATTTATTTCATAACACTTAGTGTTTAATGATATGAAATGTTTAAGACATTTACTTTAGTTCATATTTGGTTTTAGGTACAATTTGGTAGCGAAAAAGCTAAAGTGAGTCAAAAGCTCAATATTTTAGCCCTTTTCTTGAGATTCTCACTCACTTGTCCTAATGGAATAAGAAGAAGAAGGATTAGAGCAATTAACAAAATTAACAAAAAAGAAGAGTTTAAGCCATAAAAGATAGCTCATACCCATACATCAAATTGTCACGACCCTGATAATTTTGTCATGTGCATGACCACCATTGTCACACCCATGACTTAACATGCATAGGTGTGACTCATCAAGTCACACCTATGCAACAAAAGCTTATAACCGTGAGTCCTCAAGGGGACTAGGCACGGCCGTGAGCCACCATGCACTCTTATGACATTTGTCCAACTGTCCTGAAAACCTAATTTTTAATATAAAAACATCATTTTGTTGGCAGAAACTTATGAATGGTTTTACAAAGAATTTTAGAGTTCTGGGGTCTCAATTTTAAAGAAGAGAAGGGGAAAATATTCCTTTAGAGACATATAGAGGGCTGAGCTTTTCGATGCCAGTTCAGAGGTGATATTGACGCCTAAGAACCTAGTTAAGCATTCTCTCCATTATTTTTGTTGTTCTTTCTCTCTTAGGAATTGATTATATTATCTTGTGTTTATTGAATTGGGTATTGTGTAAGAATGATCGAATACTCTATTTGAATGTTTTAATGTATGAACTCATTGCTATAATTGAATATAATATGTAATTGTTGTGTTTCTGATTCATTTGTGGTAATTAATAGTTTTTAATCATTAGAGATAATATCGCCTAGGTTAAGTGACCTGAGCTTGTATGATTATAGCCTTGATTAATTTGTTTTCCTAACTTGTAATGCAGTTGTCTAATTAAATCTAGAGAGCTTGTTCTAGGTTGTTTCATAGCTAGGTTTAATTAACGAGCTCTTCTTAATTAAACACAACCTAAGGAAAAATTGGGATTAACAGAGCTTATTGTTAACCTATGATTAATAGTTGCTAGGAGTGGTATGAGAACAACAACTCAGTGAAATATGTTTAATTGTATATAGGCTGAGATTGAATTGACAATCAAGTCCCTAATGCATTCACCACTTTTCATCATTTTTCAATATTTTCTTTAATTTGTCTTCGTTGTTTTTGTTTTGTTTTATTTTCTTATTTGAAACCAACAAACCCCCTATAACCTAAACACCAATCATTTTCATTTCAAAAGCTTTACACATACTCTCTGTGAGATTGACTTAGACTCATCACTACTATAGTTGTAAGACTAGTTATTTTGAGTAGTATTACGACGCGTTACGTCAACTTATTAATGAGGAGTGACAAACATAGAATGCACTTCTGCAGGGGATGTTTATGTACTTTATTATATTTTAAATTCCATTAGAATAGCTCCCTCCATATTTGAGGAGGAGCTCAAGGGACCTAACTATTTTTATCATAATAGTGACTTTAGAGGAAAGCACATATAGAATGTGCTTGTGTAGGGGATTTTTGGATGGTTAAAAATTTAACTTTTGATGGTCTTTGCTTCTTCTGTGAATATTTTGATAATTGCATATAACTTCATATAATTTTTCGTTTCCTTATTAAATTGTACACTTTGCTTCTATATTGATTATATTTATGACTTGTTTGTCTTTCTATTGACTTTTTATAACAAAACTGCTAACATAAATTCATTGTGAACTGTCAACTTGGCAATTTGTTTCTAATGGCAGGAATAAGCTCCGATGAGAGGAAAATGACAAAATTCTCCCTGATGAAAAACAAATTGATGCACAAAAAATCTTCTCATCAAAGTCTAATCACCCCTTGACTTCAATGGCCGGTCTTCTTCTTCAAGGTTTTTAATATCAACCAAATTAGCTCTCTTTCTTTATTATCTATATCTAATTTTCTATTATGAAGTTATTAGATGAACGTCTGATCGTATATAGTATGTGTTCTATAAAGCTTCCTCAAATCTTTAAGAGAACATAGATGGCAATAGAGGCGATGGCGATGATGGAGTCATTAAATCGGGTATGCATATGTTTAAATCTATGTTCCTTATACCTTTTGATTTAATTTGTTAGCTTTTAGGAATAAAATTTTCAATGGATTATAAAGAAATTAATGTAATTGTTCTATACTGTTTGTTCTTTAGGTGAAAAGTATCGTACATGCAGTTCATCTAATTTAGTAATCCATACTGCATATGGAAAATCATTCACTGTATCTTCAGCTAATTTAGTTAAAATCGATAAGTTGTTGGAAGACAGTGTAAATAAACTAACACCTAAGGGAAGATCTTTATCTGTTTCAATTGATTCCTTCGAATGTTCAAAGAGCACTTGTGGAAATCCAAACATAAGGAACTCCTTTACCATATCTACCGAGTTTCGTATCACTTGAAATCCAAAAAAATTATTATATTTTTTTCTCTTCGATGGAACAGACATGAAACTTTATTTATTGTTTTGTCTATAATAATTGTTAAACTTTTAATTAAAATCTTGTATTACTTACCATATATCATAATAATATATTACTTACCATATATCATTATTTATTGCTTTTTCAGTAAAATCATATTTCATTATATGATTCATTCTTCATATTAAAACTATTTGAAAATTTTGTGATACCATATCAAATTGTTAAATCATATAATTTAAAAGAAAATTAGAAATTATAAATCTATGTAAATATTAATTAATTTTGACTTTATAGTTTCATTAATTGTTGAAATGATTTGAAATTTTTAGCTAAATTTTTTTTTACTCTTAGAATCATTATCAATAATAATAAATTTGATTTTTCTCAACCCCAAGGCGTAGGTGAGTTGGTAAGAGGCTCTTCTAGCTTAAATGAGATCACGAGTTTAAATCCTCCTCATGTATGCAGTCGTTTAAAACTTGGGGCCAGATCTTTGCCTTCTACAAGGGACCTACTCGGCTCGAGTGGGTATTAGTCTGGGTGTAGATGACTTAAATGTGTCTTCCCATAGTTGGGACTCTCCTAGGACACCTCGTGGGCAACCAATTTTTTTTTCTCAATATGATATTTAGTCAGAAAACAATCAAGTCAAAGTTAGTAAATTCATCATTATAAATAAGAGAGATATTTAGTTATTTAAGAATTCGGTGATGATTTCAAAAATTATCACCAAAGGTTACTGAAATTGTTGCAAAAAATTATGCCTTTTGAGACAATTTTAAAAATCATGGCCAAAGTTCACGCCTTTTACGACGAATTAAATAAAGTGTCACCAAAGATCTACCATTTCTTGACAATGTTAGTGAATAGTTGTTGGGACCCAATCCGGGAACCGGATACCAACCGGAAAAGCGGAAAGAACGAAGGAAACGAGGCGAATGGAAACGGAAAATTTGCATCAAAATTTCGAATCGGAAACAAAATACAAAATGCGGAAGCCAATAGCACAAACGAACTCGAATCACAAAGCAAGCGAAAGCAAAGCAAATGCGAATCGAATACAGAATCGAAACGGAAGCAAAACGGAAAGCATAACAAATGTACCGAAGCAAAACGAAACGAAGAGGAAACGATACTTAACAAATGTCCGACATCCCGGAGAAACACAAAGTATAGATAACTTATCGCGTTGGATTACCTCGACTAACCATCCGAAATCTGGTATAATGTTTTTTTCTTTTTCCTTATATTCATCTGCATTCAAACTTAAGCAAATCAAAATACAGTGAATTTCCACTTTTGGAAATTCATTCTCATGCAAATCTCGATACTTGAATCATATTCTTATATTTATCCATACAAGTCTCAAAATTACACTTTTATCCCAAATCTTATCGAAAATTTGGCAGCATAACGGCTGCATTTATTCTAACCCAAACCTGCAAAGTATCGAAAAAACACACTTCTAAATCCCAAACCAATCACACAATCAATCAAAATCTACCGGTGTAGCACCCCACTCCCGACGAGACCCGAACCCGATATCCATGGTGATATCCGAGCCCGTGACCCGCGAGGGTGGCGTACTAGAACACTCGCTCAGAAAATCGGTACATTACTTTCTATAACAAATGCGCGGAATTCTATACTCAATTTTGGGTACTCATTCAATCCCGTCCAATAGGATACACTCATTTTCAAAAGCCACTTAGGTCAATTTTACAAATACATAATAAACACTTTAGTACAAAAGTAAAGGCGTGCAATGCAGACACGAACCGATCCCGACTTGACCTTCACTTGAATCTTGCGCCATACTCCGTTTTGCTAACGGGTACTCTTCGATTCTGAAAAATAATTGCAATGTTGGGTGAGTTTGCGAACTCGGTGAGAAACCATCATCGATGGTTCACTCAAATCATGCATTACGCAAATTGCGACAAAGACGCGACACGATAATAACAATTAACGGTATTATATAACGATTATGCGTGATATAATAGTTTGCTACGATATACAATATCATTAACAATAATACGATGGCGTAGAGCGGTTCATATAACGATGTACGATGAGTCTATATCGATATCTGATGTCAAGTAACAACATTTCATAGCATAGAAACGTTTACGATATTACATCACAATTTGATAAATCATGGCATCGCACGATTCGAGAATCGTCACACAATTTGGCGATTCGATCGATCATGTATATGATGCCTATGAGACTCTTTCCGGTTATTGATGTTGTGCCCAAGTGCTCATCGATAAGCAGATGGGGGCGCGTCGATTTCTCCCTCGAGCTAAGCCGGACGATGCGATTCGAGCTCTAGGCTCTTTTCAGTGAAATTAGCAACTTGGGGCACGTCCATTATCTGATCATGCATTTATGCATGCAGTGCAATATTGATAATTCAAGATTGATGATTGATGAAGTCACGATGTATGGCTATAAAGCCCGATGTAACGATGTCGATAATTGATAATCCAATCCAATACGGTAAACACATACAATTCGATCGTACCCCTTTCCAGTAGTCATGCAGTCATACAGTGAAATTCACATTATTCAGTTCTATACAGTAAGAGCATGCAATTCAGTCATATACATTTCAAGATTAATACTGATTCACCTTTATACATTTCATGGTCATACAGTGCAATTCGATCACATACAACTCAGTAGTCATGTAATTCACATTGTCAAGTAATTCACGGTGAACATTTAGACACTCGAAATTTGAGAAACCAACTAGGTTACTCACTGTTACTTCGAGCTATTGCACGAAGTCCCGGCAATGTCCGTGGAACGACGATCCAACGGCGCCTCTATAACGAAGACAAGGTCCATTACTAATCGCTCAATTAAGCGATGACAATAATGCATATGTCTCTATGAAATTATGTCCATTAAGTACAATCCAATCCAATAAAGCAGTTCCTCGCCACGACCTCGCGGCATTATTGCGACGAAGAGGCACGCTTCGCCTTGGCGTGCGTCTCCACTATGACTCGCCATGACGTCTCTGCTGCTGCGTCGCGACCAATACATTTAACTCAATTCAATTTTATTCGTCGCGACGAAGCCCTAACAACCGATGCTCGTCGCGACGTCACGAAGACCAGTCGTCTTCTCCGATCGATTTCGACCATTTCTCTCACTAAAACGTCCATTAACACCCTCAACTACTCAATCAACTACAATAAAAGCCATAGATGTAATAAAAATAAGTAATAACAACATTGAAGCCATTAAAGCTTACCAATCACTGAATCGATCGCAAACCCTAAAATCTTTCTCAACACCGTCGATCTCCTCCCTCAAGCCTCAATCCACTTCATTTCCACAATAATCACAATAAACCAGTTAGCTTAACACAATAGGAGGGAAACCACAAGAAGAAACAACGATCCTCACCTATGAAGAAGGATCGAAGATCACCGTGGAGAGGGAAGAAGAGAAACTCGCAAATGCCTTAGCCAATTTTTCCCCAAATTTCTCAACCCTAGGTATTTATAGACCTAGGTCTCCTTATCAGTCCAAATTTCAGTCTCTAAATTTCAATGGCTCAGCATAATTATTTCCTATCAGTCCACTTTAACTTTTCCATTGCCATCGGACAGTTCTTTCAGTACTATACAGTCAATCAGTCAGTCTCTCCAATATTTCCGGTCCGGGCATTATCTCCCGAATTTCCCGGAAATCTCCTATAAGCCACTATAAAATACCAGTTACACTTAAATTATTCTAAATCAATCATTTGAACCCAATTACTCACTCAATCATATTCCAGTCAGTTCAGTCAGTCTCTATATTACCAAAATACCCTTGCTGACAGTAACGGGATGTTACAATTCACCCCTCCTAATTAAAATTTCGTCCTCAAAATTTCATATACAATAGATCTCAGATAAGGGAATTAACCCGCTCCCTTCTATTCTGATTCTCACTCACATCTTTATAATTAATCGCACGACCTCACATTCGGTACCAGAAACACATCTATCAGATCTTAACACTGTTTATTATTCCAGTCCATAAAACATTTTACCGATCTATTTACACATTTTGTCACTTAATTGCATTGATTCTCAATTTTCACAACACAGCTACAATACACAATCAGAACACTATCAGACAATTTCACGTTTCATTATAATCACAATTTAACCATATCACTGAGCAATTCTCACAATTCACTTCCTCTCATGCATTGCCACTTTACACATATGAGGCGTATCGCCTTTCACACTATCACAATGTATCACTCACAACACAGTCCGATGCTTAATGTAAACAAATTCCCATTTATGATACTGTTGTGACTGAGCATTTCCACTGTCCCGATTCGGGCACTTTTCACACTGATCACATTTTCGGCAAGCAGGAGAGCCCTCCGGGTATGCACTACTGCCCACTCATATAAGGGATAGGAGAGCCCTCTGGGTATGCACTACTGCCGTTATGGCCTTAGGCCGTTTCACTGATATCGAGCTCAAAGCTCTGATCACTAAGCTCCAGCCACAACAGTTTAATTACCGTTTATTATTTTACTAAGCATTTACTCACATTTACACAGCCACTAGCACTTATCGACATATATCTAGCACTTCACTCGCTTATCACAGTTGGAACGCTACTATAATTTTATACACTCAATCACAGTCACAAATGTTCACATTTGCACAATCAATCACATGTATCTCATTTCACTACACTTATCATATTCGAACATTATTCACGGTCTCAAAGACATTTATCTCACCGCTATACTCACTCACACTTGCACAATCACTAACACATATATTTATATATCACTTTACTCGCTTGTCACAATCAGAGCACTTACTCACAATTGTATACACTGATTCTCAATCACAAGTATTCACATTTATATATACAACACACTTGGTGCAATCACTAACACTTATCACATTTAACTCATTCACTTCACATTTATATCACTCACTTTTATACTTTCGAAACACAACACAAACATATACAACTCTATTTTCTTTTCACATCTGCAGTTAACATTCCCTTGATATTCAGTAATTCTCTTACACAATCAGAGTCATCTCATCAACATAATGTACACATTTTCAGTAACATATGGTATCTCTTACACTTGAGTCTTCGCTAGGATGAGGACTCCAAAAATTAACTTTCACTTCATTTCAAAGTGTATCTCTTCAATGGTCACTCTCAAGTCAAATTGTCGGATCAAACCTTATCACTCATTAACACTGTTCATAAAATCTTGTCAATCAACTATCTCTCCTCACTATCGATCAGTCACTCTTATTCCAATAGGAGCAGTTCATGCCATGCCTTACAAGATTATAACATTCCTTATGATGAGGCTCTACAGAGCATTTAAATAATGTCATTTACTTTAATATCTTGAACGCATCGCTATAATCATCACATCATATCTGAATATACACTTACATCAGTTTACCCATTAGTAGCCTATACTACTAAGGACACTTTAATCTCATTTAATTCTCGATAACCTTTCTCTTTTTGGTACCAGCTCTCGATCATTAATAGTCTCACTTCTTTCTCAATTGATCACTACAAACATTCTCGTGCCTTGCCCTAACTCATCTCGAGCTTGGGGCCACAGGAATAATAATCGGGGCTTATTTAATAGGCCACCTAATTTCCTCCTATAACATATTCACGCATATTATTCACTTATGCCCAATCATTTCACCCATAAGGGTGATCCCACTATCAAATGTACACTTCCAGTGGAAATCAAATCTGAGCTCAATAACTTTCTTTTTTTTTTGCACCCGACCTCGTGCGAGAGGATCGAATACAATCTCTATTCATTTCCAATTGATCACTATAAACACTTTCATTCTATAAGAATTGAACTGGCAATTATCCACTAACTCATTAATTTCTTCTCATGCCATTTCACAAATAAGACACTTACGCTCCATATTTCCACTTGTCACGGGGCTCCATGATTAGGTGTGTATTCACTTAGACAAATCAGCTGAACCCTATTCACTCTTTCACCTGCTATTATTAGTATTTTACACTTTAATCTTTTCATAATTGTCTCATACTCACGAACTTTTCATACTCAACTCAATATCATCACTGTATACAGTCATTCTTGATTTCTTACTAAGATAATTGATTCTCAGTCATAAATCATGATTTATAACTCTCATCACGGTAATCAATCCCAATTGCAACTTCTCTATAACATAGAACACTTTATTTTTCATTCACAATATACACTTGAACTCTTTTCATTTTCATCATATTTCTATTCTCATTTTCCTCTCTCAATCCATAACTATCACTTTATTTCTATTTCACATTCCAAAAGTATACTCAGCAGAACTCTCATAGTGCATTTCATACTATAACCGCTGATACCAGTACACAAATCTTCACTTATCAAATCAAACCATATACTATTTTCGAGTTTCATGATGTACACAACTTCCTTTTATCACATTCTCACACATTATCATTTTCCTCACTATCTCTAATCGCTTAAACGACTGATACATGCTCATGCATGTGACTCATATATCTAGACTAGGGATCGCTTGTCACTTTATCTGCTATGACACGACTTAGATGCATGCACTTGACACATTTTTCTCAGAACGCCCATGTAAGATTGTACTTCTGGGCTCTGATACCATAAATGTAGCACCCCACTCCCGACGAGACCCGAACCCGATATCCATGGTGATATCAAGCCCGTGACTCATGAGGGTGGCGATTAGAACACTCGCTCGTAAAATCGGACATTACTTTCTATAACAAATCGCGAATTCTATACTCAATTTTGGGTACTCATTCAATCCCGTCCAATAGGATACACTCATTTTCAAAAGCCACTTAGGTCAATTTTACAAATACATAATAAACACTTTAGTACAAAAGTAAAGGCGTGCAATGCGAAACGAACCGATCCCGACTTCGACCTTCACTTGAATCTGCGCCATACTCCCGTTTTGCTAACAGGTACTCTTCAATTCTGAAAATAATTGCAATGTTGGGTGAGTTTGCGAACTCGGTGAGAAACCATCATCGATGGTTCACTCAAATCATGCATTACGCAAATGCGTCTGACAAAGACGACACAATAATAACAATTAACAAAGTATTATATAACGAAGGTACGATGAGTCTATAATAGTTTGCTATAGTATACAATATCATTAGCAATAATACAGTAGCGTAGAACAGTTCACATAACGATTATACGATGATCTATATCGATTATCGATGTCGGTAACAACATTTCAATAGCATAGAGCGGTTTATGATATTACATCACAATTTGATGAAATCATGGCATCGCACGATTCGATGTCGTCACACAATTTGGCGATTCGATCGGTCATGTATATGATGCCTATGAGACTCTTTCCGGTTATTGATGTTGTGCCCAAGTGCTCGATCGAGAACAGATGGGGACGCGTCGAGATTTCTCCCTCGGCTAAGCCCGGACGATGCGATATTCGAGCTCTAGGCTCTTTTCAGTGAAATTAGCAACTTGGGGCACGTCCATTATCTGATCATGCATTTATGCATGCAGTGCAATATTCCATAATTCAATATTCCAGTGATTGATGAAGTCACGGTGTATGGCTATAAAGCCCGATGTAACGAATCGATAATTGATAATCCAATCCAATACGGTAAACACATACAATTCGATCGCACCCTTTCCAAAGAGTCATGCAATCATACGGTGAAATTCACATTATTGATTCTATCTGAGAAGAGCATGCAATTGATCATACACATTTTAGTACTAATCTGATTCACCTTTATACATTTCGGTGGTCATAAAGTGCAATTCGATCACATACAACTCAATAGTCATGTAATTCACATTGTCAAGTAATTCACGGTGAGCGTTTAGACACTCGAAATTTGAGAAACCAACTAGGTTACTCACTGTTACTTCCGAGCTATTGCACGAAGTCCCAAAGCAATGTCCGTGGAGCGACGATCTAACGGCGCCTATATAACGATGCGATACGGTCCATTACTAATCGCTCAATTAAGCGACAAGAATGCATATGTCTCTATGAAATTATGTCCAATTAAGTACAATCCAATCGATAAAAGCAGTTCCTCGCAGAACCTCGCGGCATTATTGCGACGAAAGAGCACGCTTCGCCCGGCGTCGTCTCTCCTATGACTCGCCGCGACGTCTTGCTGCCTGCGTCGTGACCAATACATTTAACTCAATTCAATTTTATTCATCGCGACGAAGCCCTAACGCTTTGATGCTCGTCGCGACGTGCGAAGACCAGGTCGTCTTCTCCGATCGATTTCCGACCATTTCTCTCACTAAAAACGTCCATTAACACCCTCAACTACTCAATCAACTCCAATAAAAGCCATAGATGTAATAAAAATAAGTAATAACAACATTGAAGCCATTAAAGCTTACCAATCACTGAATCGATCGCAAATCCTAAAATCTTTCTCAACACCGTCGATCTCCTCCCTCAAGCCTCAATCCACTTCATTTCCTGATAATCACAATAAACCGGTTAGCTTAACACAATAGGAGGGAAACCACAAGAAGAAACAACGATCCTCACCTATGAAGAAGGATCGAAGATCACCGTGGAGAGGGAAGAAGAGAAACTCGCAAATGCCTTAGCCAATTTTTTCCCCAAATTTCTCAACCCTAGGTATTTATAGACCTAGGTCTCCTTATCAGTCCAAATTTCAGTCTCTAAATTTCAATGGCTCAGCATAATTATTTCCTATCAGTCTACTCTAACTTTTCCATTGCCATCGGACAGTTCTTTCAGTACTATACAGTCAATCAGTCAGTCTCTCCAATATTTCCGGTCCGGGCATTATCTCCCGAATTTCCCGAAAATCTCCTATAAGCCACTATAAAATACCAGTTACACTTAAATTATTCTAAATCAATCATTTGAACCCAATTACTCACTCAATCATATTCCAGTCAGTTCAGTCAGTCTCTATATTACCAAAATACCCTTGCTGACAGTAACAGGATGTTACAACCGGACCCTCCGTCCGGGATCTCAGCAGATAAATACACTCCTATATCTAAACCACTTCAAAACATTAATTATGTCCAATTCCACTACACATTTCAATCTTAAATTCCATACACAAATGTCTAAATCAATATCATTATCATACACAATGTTATACACAATTTCATATACAAATTCAAAACCATTCACAATATTCAACTTTATATGCAAGTACACTTTCCCAAACTTATCTTAAGCCATATACATATCCATACTAAAATCCAAACTTATACAAATATCGAAATTGACGCCTTGACCATCTTTCATCCGATCTCCTGCTCGAATACCTGAAGATGGGGGTGAAAGGGGGGGTGAGCTCGAAAGCTCATGGATAACACATTTATACATTGACAAATAAACAGAAATCATTTCTTTCATAAACTTTTGTTAGAGTAGTGCCCTAAAGGCAATCCCCTTTATCGCTTTTTGTTCATAGTCATGTACAGACTTTATGAATAAATAAAGAAAGGCATGTTTTATTTATTTGATGTTCTTTATAAATTGATATTGATCTTTAATCAAATTAATGAAGTCCATGATATATGACATAGCATGAAGGAAATTATGATGTGATCATAATCCTGAGATTCCTATCATGTGCAATTATGTCAGTATCTAAATTTTTCCTAGTCATAGGATTAATGAGACTGGACATCATTAATCCGGACAGACTAGCATATGTCATACTCCTTGATTGGATCAAGCAGTGGATCTCAGAAACTGTAAATATGAGATATTTAGAGTTGACATATGGATGCTTACTAGTGGTAGTAAGTTCATTAGATGACCTGCCATGCGATCATCACATGGATTTAATGTCAGTGATAATCTCATCATAGCAATGGTGCAAGTATCCTTAGACTTGAGGTACTTAAGGATATCTTGGATACTGATTCTGTGCTTTGACTCCATTCCTTGTTGCCTTTCGGAGGTTACTCATAGGGTGGTGCTTAGAGTGCGACTTGAGGTATTGAAGGTAATTGAGTAGCCAATAAAGGATTCATCACTACGTGATAGCGAAGAGATACCACAGCATCTTCGTCGGGATCATTACTTTAAGTCTCGGCAGAGCATAAATATGTCATGAAGAGTGTCTTCATGGACATATAAAGTAATGAGTCCTCAAGCAGAACCGATTTCACTTGGGCTAGACTTAGTCTAGTAAGAGTTGACATATTAGCCATACTCATAACCAAGTGGGGTATAGGATGATGAAAGGACGAATTGCACGATGAATTGTCTCATGGAAGGGTTCGTGATCCGGTTCGTGATGAATTCATCAAACCGATTACTTTCCGGTCAATTGGGGTCATGATGTGTTGCTAGATACCGCTCATGACTTGCTCAGATTAATTGTTAATCTAAGTGGCCAACATAACCGGAACCTAAAGGGTCACACGATAAGAGTGTTTGAGAGAATCAGTAAAATAGTATTGGTGAGTTCCAATTATGGAGAGCATTAGGATTAAATGGATCCCGATGAGATCGAGATATGTCCCGATGAGATCGCGACATTGATATTGCTGAGACAGGTCTCCGGTGATTTTTTGATCTTTGGCCCGGAGGGTAGTAGAACCGATCCAGTATGATTGGACCACTTGACAAGATTATTATTATATATATATATATAATTAATTAAATAATTAATATATATATATATATGCAAAACGTAGAGGAAGGAGGAGAAGTCATCCATTTTGCCTTTTATATATATATATATATATATATAAAGGGTTAGGTGGATGGATGACTCACTATAAGCATTTATTATGTCTTGAAAAATGCAAAAAGAGATAGAAAAGGTGAGTTAGAAGAGTGGTAATCGTGGATTGAAAGATTAGAAGCAAGGTTTTTGAGAAAAACCAAAGTTCTCATCTTCATCATCAATTCTTCATCTTCTCCTCCAAGATTTTCATCCTCCTTCAACGTTGATTCAAGCTCTCCACAGATGTGAGGTAGGCTCTAGCAGCTTTATTCGTTTCTAGCTATTCCGGGTCAAAAGTGTTTGATCCGGTTAGGTTTTCTGATCTCTGCGTGGATACCTTTAGAGATAGTCTCTATTGGCTATTCAGGTTTGAGTTTTCATACCGACACCGGGATCCTGGATTTACGGGAAGGTCCCGGAAACAAAATTTTTGTTTTCCGCTGCTGGAACATGTGATGTTCCTCCTGGGATTTTCCTACAACTTTTTGTCAACAGGGCTAATTTTTCAAACTTAGTAACTTTTCAAAACGGTTTCCTCAAACCTTTCAATTTTTCAAACTTTTCATAACAAAAGTCATTTTTTTTCTTTCTCAATTTCTTTAAACATGAATGCAGCACACAGAAACAAATCAAAACATATAACATATCAGAATGGTCTGGTTCGGTCCAAACAAAACGTACTACACTTTCTTAATGTTGGACCCCACACCTGGGCTAGCATTTCCCACCCAGCGTGTGTTTGCGGGTTATACCGCGGCATCCAACACAAATCAGGTCCGCATAACGGTCCAGTGTAGCCGTGAAGGGAGTCCGAAATCGGAGCTCCAATGCCACTAGCGGGCAGCCGAGAGAAGGCTATAACAAAAAGAGACAGTGCACTGACTCACAGAGGGACCTAACCAAACCCACTTAACACATTTCATATGCGAAAATCAAATTGCCCGAAGGCACAAATTTCGAAATCTTGATTTTTTTCACACATGTCCTAACAGACATATTTTCATTCATAACTTCACAATATTTAACCAATACACATAACACATTCTCATAAATTCAATAATGCACAACCATAGCAATTATTAAAACTTCACATATAATGATGCAATTTTGTCCAAAGCTCATTAGGAAATCATGATTCCAAACAGTAACAAACTTTTATTTTCAAACCTTTACAAAAACATTAATTTATCAAAATCCAAATTTTGCTTTCTTTAATTTTTCAAAATTCATAGATTGTTTACAAATCAAAATATAAATATGCTACCCACCTCAATTATTGCCAGAAACTTGATCCTAGCTCCAATTGATCCTTGCTTCTTTCCTTCTTTCAATTAAAATTGACCTAAACCACAATCATTCAAATTCCACATCATAAATTGCATAATTCCCAAAATTAACTATCGGAAATTCATAAACATCATATTTCCAAGCTTTCAAAAACCAGAATTTCTAAAATCCCCAATTTCAAAATTTGTCCTAAACCAATTCACTCAAATTCAATATCATAAATAACTTAATTTTCAAAATTAATGTCACAATTCATCAATTCACACTAATTCCAAAATATCTAAATCCTCAATTTCAAAAATCCTCAATTTTTAAAATTGGCCTAACCCAATTTACACAAATTTCATATCATAATTCACAATTTCTTTAAAATTGAATTCATATATCACTAACCCATATCATTATCTATAATTCTACTCCAAAATTTCACAAATTCCTTAATCACAAAATTAAGCCTAAACCTTAATCCAATTTCCATCCAAAATTAAACACAACTTAAAGCATATATATCAAAATCAACTTCATAAATCACAAACCCAAGTCCTTTTCCATGTTTCTAAACCAAAAACTCATCAAAAACTAAAAGCTCAAATTTTTCTTTTACCTCTTTTCTTCTTCATTTTTGAAATTTCTTGGTTCCCAAAGCAAACTTTCTTCATTCTCCATCCTTTCCTCTTGAAATAATAACGAAAATCATCTTGGAAGCTCAAGAGTTTCGAAATCTCCAACACCGAAATCATCTTTCTCCATTTTCTCTTCTTTTCTTTCCCTTTTCGTTATTTCTCTTCTCTCATTCTTCTAGAATTATCGATTTCTCTCTTCTTTTAAATTTCCCAGACCTCTCTCAAACGGCAACACATCTTATAATGGTGTCATGTCATTTAAAATTTGATTAAAAGACCAAAATGCCCCTAACATGTTACTTTATGCCATTTTCACTTGCGGTTTTGATTTGCACTATCGAGTTGAAGGAATTTATTAAAACTTCATTCTAGAGAAATGTTCCTCTCAATCATATGAATCCAACGCAACTGACCGCGCTCAATTCGGATCACTACATCAAAAGTTATGCGTAAAACAGTTCGGGTATATCCATATTCTAACACATTTTCCATGTACGATTATTTCCGTACAAAAGTTTACATTCTTAATCCCAGAATTGAAACTCAATGTCTTCATAACAATTGTATTCTTATGTCTCTAGTTTAATTCAAAACAATAATCGCCTCATTTCGATTCCCAGATCAAAAGTTATACTCAAAATACTCTCAGATGTTCCTAACCCAAAAATTACACCCTAATCCGAACTTAAATTCAGAAATTAAAAATCTTAGGGGCAAAATTGATATTTCATTTCTTCATATGATTTGTAGCCCCTTGTCTTAGCTTTATTTTGCCTCAATAATCGCTTCAATCGGATCTCTGTAGATCCTGAATTCCTCAAAACACTGAACTATGCTCGGAAAATTTCTCGACTCACTTTGATTAAATTAATCTCCATTAATTTAATCTCAAAAATTCACAAATTTCTTTGAGGATGTATATAATTGTATTAGGAATCCAACGCCGCAAGAATCAACTCAATCGATGTTGGACGGAAAAGATATAAGCAGAAGAATGTAGTATGTTCAGAAAATTTTCTTTTTAAAACAAATAGGGAAAGTCGCGATCGTGCGTGTGCACGACCGCGATATCCGCATGGACCAGCGGAGTCGTGATCGTGCGCGTGCACGATCGCGACAATGCGGTGAACCCGCAGAGTCGCGATCGTGCGTATGCACGACCACGACTTTTGGGTGCACCTGCACCCCTTTTTTTTTTCGAAACTTTCAAAAATCAAAACTTTTTATCCTGAACTCCAAATTTAACAAATTTGGTCTCTATGGAAAGCTTGAAGGAAGCTCTATAACTTCCATGAAGAACTCCACAACCAAATCCATCTCTAAAATGATTAATTTTCTAATCAAAGATTTAACCCAAATAATAAATACTTAAACAAAGTCCTCAACTTTGAAAAATTTCTATCTTTCAACTCCAAACTCCAATCATGTCATATTTTATATCGATGCGAAGATCAGAAAGTCACCTTCAATTTTCATAAAGAACATCAAAGCTCAATTAATCTCTAACTAGATCAATTTCTCAGTCAAAGTTTCAGTCATACTTAAAGTCAAAAGTCAACTCTATCTCATATAAACTTTGACTGATCATAACTTCCACTCCCGATATCGAAAAATTGCAAACTTTATGACTACGGAAAGCTCTTAATATAATCTACAAGTTTCATGTAGATCATTTTATCAAATTTTGCCTAAATCAAAAGTCAACCCTTAAAGGCCAAAAAGTCAAACTTTTACAATTTTCATATTTTCACACTTTTCTCTTTATTTCTTGATTTTCACTCCCATTTCAATTAAATAAATTCATTCAAATATCAAAGTCCTCTACACTAAACAATTCTTTTCTCATAAATTTTCTTAATTTCAGCAAATTTTCTTAAATTCATAAATTGTCTTACCAATTTCTTGTTCATTAATATTCATTGTAATATTTCTAATTATCATCAAAAGTTCGGGTCCAACATTTCTCCCCTCTTAAAAGAATTTAGTCCTCGAAATTCACACTTATAAACTCCAAGTAACTCATTCTTGCATAAATTTCTTTCTAAACAAAGATCATCAAGCACTTTCTTACTAATTTCTTTCCAAAACTCATAATCAATCACTCTTTTATCTAATTTACTCATAATACATATTCTCAATTTTTTTCACAATTTTCACTTTCTTAAATCACATAACACTCATATCATATCAAATCACTATATTCATAACTCACTATTTCTACACTTATGGACACAAATCAATGGTCCATTTCTTAAGAAACCATAATATGGTTCAATCATTGTTTAATCTTTCTCATTATGTCATCATTCTTTCATCTATATCAATTCATCACAATTTATCAAGAAATTCTAATCTTAAGTTCCTCAACACATTCTGAAAATCAATCATATTCTTAACATCCAAATCGAACCAATCACTTGAATTCGTCAAATAGTCATGCACATCAATTTCAAATTCCTAAAGACAATCATATTTCTTTCATCAAAATCAAATGATCACTTAGCACATTCTCACAAATTCACTCTTATCTTTACAAACTCTTATCAATTCCTTATTCCTACTCATATGCCCAAGTAAGATCATATTACTAGGCTCTGATACCATAAATGTTGGGACCTGATCCGAAAATCGGATCCCAACCGGAAAAGCTGAAAGAACGAAGGAAACGAGGCGAATGGAAACGGAAAATTTGCATCGAAATTTCGAATCGGAAACAAAATACAAAATGTGGAAGCCAATAGCACAAACAAACTCGAATCACAAAGCAAGCGGAAGCAAAGCAAATGCGAATCGAATACAGAATCGAAACGGAAGCAAAACGGAAAGCATAACAAATGTACCGAAGCAAAACGAAACGAAGCGGAAACGATACTTAACAAATGTCCGACATCCCGGAGAAACACAAAGTATAGATAACTTATCGCGTTGGATTACCTCGACTAACCATCCGAAATCCGGTATAATGTTTTTTTTCTCATTTCTTACATCAAACTCATACAAAGCTTTGAGTCAAATACAAATAATTCCCACATTGAAAATTCATCCATGCACAAATCTCAAATTTCCTTTTTCTACCCAATTTACCAAAATTTTGACAAATTTTCTTAAATTCATAAATTGTCTTACCAATTTCTTGTTCATTAATATTCATTGTAATATTTCTAATTATCATCAAAAGTTCGGGGTCCAATAATAGTCACTAAAGTTTGACCTTTAGTGACGTTTTATAAAATCTCGCAAATAGTGTGACCTTTGTCTACGATTTCATAAAATGTCGTCAAAAGCTTACTTTTAGCTAAGATTTTGAAACCGCTGCCAAGAAAAAGTAGCCAAAAGTCCTTTTCGTTGTAGTAATTTGAGGCCCAAATGGTTAATGTTGACTAATTTTATTTGATTTGGTGACAACTATAGTTGGCCAGGGAAAATATCATTCCATTGGCTAGGACCAATATTTAGTCCACACCAAAATGAAGCATGTGTCATTATGTTAGTTGGGGTAAATTGCTTAGTGCCGGATTGGGCAGGTGCCAAACTATTATTTAAGGTGAATTAGCCAATGTTAAGAGGCAAGTACTATTTTGTCAATATGATATTTAGTCACAAAATAATCAAGTCAAAGTTAGTAAATTCATCATTATAAATAAGAGAGATATTTAGTTATTTAAGAATTTGGTGATGATTTCAAAAATTATCACCAAAGGTTAATGAAATTGTTGCAAAAAATTATGCCTTTTGAGACAATTTTAAAAATCATGGCCAAAGTTCACGCCTTTTACGACGAATTAAATAAAGTGTCACCAAAGATCTACCATTTCTTGACAATGTTAGTGAATAGTCGCTAAAAGTTTGACCTTTAGTGACGTTTTATAAAATCTCGTAAATGATGTGACCTTTGACTACGATTTCATAAAATGTCGTCAAAAGCTTACTTTTAGCTAAGATTTTGAAACTGCTATCAAAGAAAAAGTAGCCAAAAGTCTTTTTCGTTGTAGTAATTTGAGGCCCAAATGGTTAATGGATGTTGACTAATTTTATTTGATTTGATGACAACTATGGTTGGCCAGGGAAAATATCATCCCATTGGCTAGGACCAATATTTAGTCCACACCAAAATGAAGCATGTATCATTATGTTTGTTGGGGTAAATTGTTTAGTGCCAGATTAGGTAGGTACCAAACTATTATTTAAGGTGAATTAGCCAATGTTAATAGGCAAGTACTATTGTGTTGGTAGGGATGAATTATCCAATGTCTACCTTAAACATGTTCCCTTTGATTTTAAGAGCAATTAGTTGTCCAATATAGGCATATTCGCTAGGTTATTTTAATTGAATTATGTGAGTTTAGTAAGTTGTACGTCTTAACCCAAATGATGAAGCTTGAGAGATTGGACTTTGCCCTTGGATGTAGTACAAACACGTGTCCGCTCAAGTTGGCTCAGGCTTGAGGCGTGTCAAAATGGTATTAGAAAAAAGACTCTTTGCTATACAATATTCAGCCTAGACAATGGATGCGATGAGACCCTAGATAGGAATTGGGCATCACTTTCCTATATTGAAAAAAAATGAGAGGTGAAAGTCTTTGCAAGCCTATGAAAACTAAATAATTTTTCTTTTTAAGGTAAAGTTGAGATAATGAACCAAGTCAATATAAGAAGTTTACAAGCCAAGATTAAGAGTACAATAGGAGCTAGCATGCTCGAAAAGCTAATAAAAGATAAGCAAAGGAATAGTAACATATCATACAGCTTGCTTGTGTCGTCGGGGACTTGTGAGTTCTCTACAATTGAATATTACAGACGTTCCACCAAGTAGCCCTATTGGAGCTTATTGCATTGGTAATTCCTTTAGTCAACACTATTTTTCCGAATTAAAACAATGTTTGACATATACAGTTGATATTAGCTTTCTCATTCCTAAAGATTCTGGTATTCCCTTTATTTCATATGATGTAAATGGAGCAGCTGAAGGCTATCTCGAAAAGGACGCTGTCCCCTTTAGTGTGATGATGGTTCTTCTAAGCCCATTTGATTATGCTTGCTCATCGGTTCTAATTATATTGCGGATTGCAGAGAGTTTGCAGTTTATGCCAAACCTAAGAAGTGTAGTTGCATTTAAAAAATAGATAACTGTGTGTCTCTAACTCGGAATTGAAAAGAACACAAAAAGAATTAAGAGATCAAAGTTGCATTTGTCTTTGGTCCTAATTCGCTGCTTGATTGTCAAACACAATATGACTTATGCTTTTGAATGATTGGTGGAAAATTATACTATTTTTTTACCAGGTAACTAAAAGCATGTTGATCCTGAATAGCTTTATGCTGGTTTTGTTAGTGAAGGCTCTAATTAA
The DNA here is from genome assembly GCA_029891385.1 of Erythroxylum novogranatense. Classification (NCBI taxonomy): domain Eukaryota; kingdom Viridiplantae; phylum Streptophyta; class Magnoliopsida; order Malpighiales; family Erythroxylaceae; genus Erythroxylum; species Erythroxylum novogranatense. The sequence continues at coordinate 85,782,282 of CM057227.1, read as the reverse complement.
GTTATGCCTGAGCCATACTACTTTGTCCTTCGCCTTTTGTGTTTGGGTTATATCCTAGTAAGTTGCTCATTATGAAAGTGAATCCCCTGGTGTTATAGTTCTGGACATTCTTACTAATGATTGTATCGATTCTAGTGTGCTCAGGAAGTTTATCCATCATTGATAGCTTGCAAAATAAATTTTCTAGGTCTAATTATCAAACTAGAACTAGGATCTTTTCTCATTTCCTATGATGCTTTTGATATAAGGTTTTATTATCCTCAAGTTCATGATCTGCCTCAAAGATCAGAAAGTCTGGTCTTTGATCTTAACTTGTCAAAAGTTTTTCACTTTTAAAAATTGTATGTTAATCCACTGAACCAAAGAGTTCGCTATTTATGAAGATTTTCTTCTCTTCGTTAGCAACACCTTGCTCGCTAACTATTTTCAAACTTATAATTCTCGTAACTCAAAATAAAACTGTTGTTTCATCAGTATAGGCTTAGAAAGTTACAAGCTACAAGGGCGAGATTGCTCAATCATGCTTTGCAGGACAACAATTTAATTAATTTATCAGAGCATGCAGGTTTGGACAGCCCTTTCGACTCGAACTCCAAATGACCAGGGAGAACATGTGATGACCTTGAAGGGTCAATTGATTTAATGATATTTTATCTTTTCTTTCTTAATTTTAAGAAATTAGAAGAACATTCTGCTAAATATCCCAAGCTTCTTGTGGGAATGAGGTGCGTCATTACATCACATTATTGCTAAGAGCTACACGAAGCATTATGTGCGTTACGAAGTAAATAACCATCATGTTACTGGATAGAAGATTGCTGCCATTGTTACATCTTTGGAAAACAAAATAGTTTTAGTTGTAAAAATTTCTTCATCTGATCTTTCTTTATTCATCTTGTCAGCTCACGCAACCAATTACATTTCCCGTTCAGGATTCCGCCATCATCACACGGTTATAAACCGAGGGGAGCACCGTGCAGCTGTTAAAACTACCTTACGATATAGCTAACACATGATTATGAGAAATATGGAACTTAGGCTTAAGAGAATTAAATGTTTTCTTGCTATATGTCAGTGAAGCAAAGTTTTCATATGAATATACTCGACGGTCATGAAGCAAATTAATAAAATAAATGAAAACTAACATATTACCGTGCTTCTTGTTCTTCAAAGTCCTTTCTTGTGCGGGATGCATGACATGAAAGTCAATTCTTGAGAATCTATTAAGTTGAAGAAGTTAAAGGGCAACTCTCCTTTGGCGGGTCATGGGTAGATCTATTATCTACAATTACCGGTCTCCTGCCAAAGGGGAGAAGCCCATTAACTAGTTCACTTAATATTCATCTGTTGTCTGCTGTATGCGTATGGTTTGTAGAGAAAATTGATGACGCGAGAGCTATATAGGCTCTAACTAACTTGCAGTGATGGCTCTACTCTATGAAAGGAATAAGTTGTTTAAGAAAGAGCATACGCCATGGATATCCCTTAACTTGGTGCCTGCTTTCCACGCATTCCATGCAAGGGCACCCAAGACCGAACCATTATCAGAAAGGCTCATTACAGAAAATGTTTAGAGAGATTCTTATAGGGAATGATCTAATGTTTCTGCCATCTCTATCTCTCTCTTTCTTTCTTTATGTTAGGTGCTGTAAGAGAGAGAGGGGAAAAAAGGCAGCATAGGTTGGAGATGCTTGCTTTTGTTCTTAGAAAGGTGGGTAGATGTATTTCCATTCTTTCTACCTAGGGTGTTAGGTCACTGTCAAATTCTTTCTCAATTAAATTTTTTTATTAAAAGTTAAACAAACATCAAACTTTTCTTAATCTTTAATTTTGACTCTAAGCTTATTTATTTATAGAATTATTTATATAAAACTTAATTAATAATAGACCCTTAATTTTTATAGTAAGACTAAATTTTATCATTATCATATATTAATTAATAAAATACGTTTATCAACAGATATTAACTTTAAGATGTGTGCATATAAACTTCAAAATCTTAAAATTTTATTAAATTTTAAGTGTGAATTGGTATTTTATCCTAATTTTTAACTCCTTTAAATTTTTGCTTCTAGAAATTCTTCAACTCAAACATATGTATTTGAATTAAAATCAATGAGATCTCATCGAAACACACATATTTGAGGCTTTGTTCGTGTACATGCCTAAAGTCTTCATATAAGCACTCGAAGTATGACTTGGAACAATTACCCATTGTATCTTTTCGATTCAGAAATTAAAATTACAAATGGCAAAGTATAAAAAAGAGGCCCTAAGATTATTGACCTTACATTTCTCTTTTTTACTTGTTAGTATAAAGTAGTTTCAGCGATAACCAAGTTCAGAATGAGGTTATTCAATAAGTTGTACCATTTGGTTGTTTTTACATGACTTTCAGTTGAATCTTCGATACATCATCACACAGCCAACGATTAAGCCCTTTTTATCATGTATTAAAAAATTAGTTAAATTTCTATTCACGCATCTGCAATTTAAGAGTACACGTGCACAATTCATTGTTGCGACAAGTATATGTAACAAAGCCAAAATGGAGAGGAAATCGAACGAAAACTGGAGAACCTACCAGAGTTTCTTTAAGGTCTTCTTTTGCTCTTTACCTACGTTCCTTGCGGGCTCGTCAAATCCATTAAAAATCTTTTTTCTTATTATTGACAATAATTTTCAACTAGCTTAAGATAATTCAAAATATCTTTCTCATTCCGATACTTAAATAATACAACGTTAGTTTATACTTTAAAACTAATCAGTAGAGATGTCAATGTAGCCCTAGCCCGGCCCGTGGCCTAATGGGCCGGGATAAGTCTACATCAACCCGATCTATCATATTAAAAAAAACTTTAAAAACAACGTCGTTTGTAAAGTAACGATCCAACTATGAGCTATGGTCAGCCCATAGCTCGGTCTTATCTTATATTTGTTTGTTTAATTAAAAATGCAAATGATGAAATTCATGAGATTAATATAATTTTCAAATAAAATAATAATGAGATCATAATTATAAATTTATATTATATTTTAATCTTATCCATAAATTGTTTTTATTTTGGTTTATTATTACTAAATATTAATAGTGTAAAGATTAACATGTGTATTTTTTCTTCTTTGTAAAGGGAATAATTGATCTCATTAATTAAAATATGAAAATATTTAAATAAATTTGTCAATTACACATTAGAGAATAAGTTCATTGAACTGAATTGATGTGATAATTCTATTTAGAACATTACTTGTATGTCTATAAAAATTCTTATTATAATAATTATATAAGTGATCATTTGGCCTGAGATTTCTAAGGTATCTTATATATAAATTGCTATGTTTTAATGCTACCTAAGAATTCCTAAAAAAAACTACCTAAGAATTATCATATTCAATGATAGCCCATTTGATAACCATTGGATATAGTATAAATCATAGAAATATTTGAGTAATCAATATATAATCTATTATCCTTTTATTTTTCTTGATTAGTATTTGAATGGAGAAATCCTTAACCAAAGTGGAATAACAATTTAAAATAATTTTCAAATGTTCATAATCTGTTAGTAATGGTAGAGCAGATTGACTTAAATAAAGTATATATTAATTTCTTATTTTATATTTGATCATAACATTATAAGATAAAATGATTAAATTATCTGAGAAAAATTATTCTTGAAAAGGTTAACTAATACTACTTTGATGTTCCAAATATTTAGGTGAATATAATATATTACTATATACTAATCTTTATCTACGAATATTAACTATTTAATTAAAAATTAAAGATAAATAAAGAGTTTAATTTATTATCTAATCCTAAATATAGTTTGTGATTATAAGTTATATATATCGTTAACATATTAAGAAATTTAATGAGTCACACGCATAGAGCGAATGAAGAGAAAAATGTAATTTAATCAAGTTTGACAAAGTTTGAGAAACTAGGATTAAATATAAGATATTTGATAAATAAAATCAATATTAAATATTGGATCTTATTTTAGAAGAATTGGTATTTAATTAGAATTAATTGAAATTCTAATTAAATTTTAATTGAAATTAAGTTTATATTTTAATTAAATTATCAAAAGATTAAGGTCATATTATAAATAGGCATAGGCTCTTCGTGATCTAGCATGTCTAATTTATCCTCTCTATACTACTTATAGAGTTCTCTTAAACTATTTTCGTAAATGCTATAAGAAGTCGAATATTGATCTTAAGTTGTTTATAAAGGCTATCTAAGACTAATTCAAGTTTCCAAACATTATATTTGATAGTTTTGAGTCCCAATATAAACCCAAATTCACTATAAAACGCACATTTTAGGAGAGTAATGAGGATTTTAATTATGATGAGACTAGTTATAGGAAGGATAAAAAGGTTGTTTCAAAATAAGATAACAATGTAGTATTATTAAGAAGAAAATATATACCTTTCACAAGAAGAATAATCTCTAACTATAATTAGAGTAGAGAAGAAGGTACAATATGGATTTGGTTTTCATAATTACCCTAAGAAAAAGAAGGTTAAACTAGTAGTAGTTGAGTTTGAAAAATTATGCTAGTATATGATGAAATCAGTAACTGATTAATTAGCATAGGAATGGTAAGAGACCTATTTGGTCATGGGAAGAGATGAAAGCATTGATGCTTAAAAGGTTCATACTTAGCTACTATTATAGGAACTTATATAGAAATTTACAAGGGTTGACTCAAGGTTTTATAAGTATAGAGAATTACTACAAAGAGAAGTAGATATACATTGATTAAGGCTAATATAGAGGAGGTTCGTAAGGCAATTATAGCAAGATTTATTTGTGATTTAAATAAAGAGAATGTTGATGCGGTGAAATTGCACTATTATACGGAGATGAAGGATTTTTTTTTAATAAAGAGGTTAAGGTGGAAAGGCAATTGAAATCTAAGAGTGCTTTTAAGTCATGGTTTGACTTCTAACTCTTTATAAGGCTCAAATTGGAAGGGCAACAAAACTGCCTTAAAACTTAAAGAAGTTGTCAAAGCAAAGGATTTTATTATTCTTTCCAAGGGTAAAACTAAAACTAGTTCATCTTCTAAGTCATTTGATTTTAAGTGTTTTAGATGCTAAAGTTTTGGGCATATTACTTCTCAATGTCTAAATAAAAAGATATAATTATTATGGATAATAATGACATAGAAAGTGTTAATTCATATGATAATGAGTTGCCACTATTGGAGGATTATCATAATGCCAAAATTAAGGGACCTATGCATGGAGATATGTTGGTTATTGGTTGTGTTCTTATATATAGCCTAAGGGACTTGGAAATAAAGTCCAATATGAGGAAATCTTTCGTATTAGGTACCATCAAAATGATAAGGTATGTAATATTGGTAGTGGTAGTTATACTAGTTTTTCTAAAACTTTGTTAGTTGAAAGACCAAATTTAGTTATATCCTAAGCCATATGAGTTGTAATGCCTAAATGATTATAGAGAAGTTAAGGTGACAAAGCAAAGGTTAGTGGAATTCTCTATTGGCAATTACAAAGATGAGGTTTCTTTATGATGTGACACCAACTTATGTTGTATTTATAATCTTGGGGAGGTTGAGGCAATTTGATACGAAAGTTACTCGTGACAGGTTCAAGAATAGATGTTCTTTTGAAATAAGTAACTAAAATATTGTATTAACTTGTCTCTAGCCATTATATCCGTATAAGGATCAAATTATGATGACTAAATAGTGTAAAATAAGAGAAAAACAAGTAAGCATTCAAGGAAAATAGGAGAGTTATAAAAAAAGTGAATGTGTGTAGAAAAGTGAAAAGCAAAGTGGTGGGCAATGAAAAAAAAATCAAAGATTAAAGTGCAATATAGAAAGAAAAGTAAGAGAGTGTCTTGGTTAGAAGTTATGAAATCAGTGTTTTATATTACCGAGGGAGTGCTTAGTCATACTTCTGCATTAGGATGTTTCTTTTTTAAGTAACTATTTTAAAACTTTTGTGTCTTGTGTAGTTGTTTATTTATTGTAGGAATTTGTAGATTATTTCCTGAGGACATACTATATAGTTTATTTCCAAAAAGAGGTATATAACACTAATAGACTTCATTCCTAGTTCATTAATCCCTAATAAACTAGCCTATAATACTACTAATCATAAAGAGACAAAGGAGATTCAAAAGCAAGTGGATGCGAGTCTTCGTCAATGTTCTATCCTTGTGATTTTAGTACCAAAGAAAGATAGAACACATCTCTTAAGTGTTGTTTGTCAAGCCATCAGTCAAATCTCTATAAAGTATAGACATCATATCTTTAGGTTAGATGATATGTTTGATGAATTGCATGATTTGTGTATGTTCTCAAATTTTGGTTTAAAAAATGAATATTATAAAGTAAGAAAACAATTGAAGAGTTTTCTCCTCTTTTATGAGAATTTCCTCTTTGTCCTTTTACAGGAATTTAATATGATCTTATCAAGACAACTTGTAATGATCAAAATCATTATAACTTTAATTTAAATTAGCTGGTTTGATTAGGGTTGAGTTATCCTTACTTAATTTGAAGATGATCATAATGTTTTAATTACTTGTAATTTAGTTTTATATGGTTTTCAGCCTAAGATTTGCATTAATTATTCTCATAAATTGCTCTGCACATGTAAAACCATTCTCATATGTGTGAATGTATTATATACAAATATACAAAACAAAATGTAAATAATAATATAATATTGCACTGCATCAATATAATTGCAATGCATCTTTCTAATTTACCCAAAAAATATAATTGCAATGCACCAACATAAAACTAATAAAATATTATAATACACTAAACTAAAATTAATATAAGAAAACTAATACATAATAATAAATGAATGACTTTAAATTAAAATTAATTGTATCACATTAATCAAAACAAAATTATCTTTAAATACTTTTATTAAATTAATTATAACTAACACTTTAATATTTTTATATGTAAATTCAAGTTTCACATTTTGTAAAGTAGGCTTTACTTCCATTACAAATTATTACTTATCAAATAATCAAGATAAGTATAGCTATCAACCCCTAATTGTAGTGCCTTTTAGTTTTAATTTACTTGGTCTTTCATTATTATAAGAAGAGCTACATATTGCCGCTTGGTGTAGGGTCAAATACTTCTCCCGTAATAAACTAAGGGGGCGTTTGGTTTGAGCACGGGATTGGGTATGGATATGGGTATAATAGTGGAAGGGAATGAGAATGGGTATGAAAATTTAAAAATGATGTTTGGTTTGTAACTTGGGTTTCTGTATTAATACTAATAATGTTGTTTGGTTTGTTGTATTAATGGAAATGAAAGATAATATAATACTATTTTTCATATCATATTTATTATTATTATTACAAAATTTATAATAATAATAATAATAAGATAATTAATTTCATATAATAAAATTAATAATAATAATAATAATAATAATAATAATAAGATAATTAATTTCATATAATAACATTAATTAATTAATAAATAATAATAATAAGATAATTAATTTAGTATAATAAAATTAATAACAATAATTAATAATAATAATAATAATAATAATAATAATAAGATAATTAATTTTATATAATAACATTAATAATAAAATAAATAATAATAATAATAATAAGATAATTAATTTAAGTATAATAATAATAATAATAATGATAATAATGATAATAATAAGTTTAAAATTTATAATAATAAATAATAATAATAAAATAAAAATAATTAAATAATAATAATAATAATAATAATAATAATAATAATAATAATAATAATAATAATAATAATAATAATAATAATAATAATAATAATAATAATAATAATAATAATAACAACAACAACAACAACAACAATAACAACAACAACAACAACAACAACAATTAATAATAATAAGTTTAAAGCTTAATAATAATAATAATAATAATAATAATAATAATAATAATAATAATGAAGATGATGATGATGAGTGATGAGTAATATAAATAAAAATAAAAATTGCTTATGTGGGGAGGGGTATAAATAGTAACCACTAGATTGGAATAAAAACTTGATACCCATCCCATTTGGAGGATTTAGTAGATTCTCAAACTTAATGGAATAAATCCATTCCCTTGAAATTGAAAACTCCAAAGCAAACACTATTTTTTACAATTATTCCATTCCTTTATTCCAAAACCCTCAAACCAAACTCCCCCTAAATTACCTGAATGCTCCAATATAAGGCCCCTTCAAGTTAGTTTCCCCGTATCTACATCTGGATTTAATAGGTAGGCCTGCTCTTTTGAACGTACATCCAACTCAAAGGCAAGTAGATGAGAGTCTTATGCTTTTTATGGAAAGCTTATGATGATTTACAAAATAAAGCACGTTGATTTACAAAAGTTTAAGAAATAGAACGATGACCATCGTAAGCTTTCCGTAAAAAGCATAAGGGGTAATCTAGTTTTTGTTTTGTTGAACAAAACTAACCCTAATTATTAACAATACCATAATTAATATTAGGTAACTAATTCAAATAATTAAGTTTTTAGGCCTTAATCTTCATCAAATCAATAATGATCAAGCAAATTTAATCAAATTATAGAATCAATGTCAACTTTGATACTACTGTAGGAAATAGTGCCGAATTTGATCTCGGGTATTGTGAAATAACTTCAAAATTTTTTAGTATTTTGATTTTTCAAAAACTAAGATCACTTTAAATTTTATAAAATGATTAATATTTAAACCATAATAAAAAATGAATCATAATTCATATCTTATTCTGAAGCTTGATTTTTTTTATCTCTCAAAACATTTAGTAAACTAGCTCCTCTCATTCATCGGAGCCATACAAGTGTCTGATCTCTAATAGTATCTATAGAATAAGTTAAGAGAACTCTACAATTATTACAGAGATGATTAGGCAAGGAGTACTAGCTTCAAGTAGCTCATTAGAATTATAAAAATTTCTAATTAAATACCATATATGTCTTAATAAGATCCAATATCTCATATTAATCTTTTTTATTAAATATATCATATTTAATCATAAAGTTTCTTAAAATTTACATTCAATTTTAACTTGATTAAAATATTTGTTAGAAAATATTTTATATATTCCTTATTTAATTTTGGCATTTTAATTTGGACATATAAGAAAATTGAAATTATTATATGAATTGATGAAGATGAGCATTAATTGGATGTTGAGTTTTGGACTTGGGATACTGCAATTGCGTGGTCAATGTAGACTTTTTTGACTTGGGTGAGTTGGTGTCATACATGTACATAAGCAGCAGGTGTGGAGATGGTGTTTTAATAGAAGCCTATTAAAGCATGTCAGTTGAAGAAACCTAGTTACGTGGGTGTTGCTGAGAAGTGTGTGTCACGTGTCTGTGTGGAAAAAGACTGCTGGCTACGCATATGTGGATAGAAGCCTAATAACGTATTTGGTGTTAGACTTATGGGGTATTAAGTGTGCGTGGGTGAGACAGTTTGGTGGTAGCTTAGTGGTTTTATCAATATAGTGATTAACGTGTCTTTTTAAATGAGCCATGGTGAAGTTGATTTATGAGAATAGCATTGCACACATTTTGATTTGACGATATAGTGAAGATCATCTTCAGTAAAGTGGGTATTGGCTATTAATTGAAGAAACTCTGTGAATCGTTTTTTTGTGAAAAAAGAGTGAGCTATGATAGAAAGTTTCAGCTGAGTTATTTTAAGAAAATAAAAACCATAGGGAAGTCTTTCTTTTGTCTCAAGTATTTTGTTGTTCAATTCTCATTTAATTAAACACTTAAGCTATTTTTATTTATTATCATTTTGAGTGAAATTAGTTAGAAAAATTCTGTGACGAGGTTAACACGAGTCTGTCATGTTATCAAGTGTGAAAATCTTTCACGGGTAGTGAGGTTGAGAGATTGTTATAAATATTGAGCGATGTTGCTCTGGGTTGATCTTGTGTAAATTTATTGAACTTCTGTGAAAGTTATTAATCTGGGTGAGGGCCCCGTATACATAGGCAGAATGTGTAGAACTACGTTACCAAAATTTTGATGTTTTTATTATTTTGTTTTTACTTGGTTTTATTTTATTCATACCAACTAGGTTTACGGAAATTTTGCAAATCGATTAACACTCTTGGTTTTTCAATTGGTATTAGAGCGAGGTCACTGATTTAGAACTTGGTAGCAAGTTGGTGCAGATCTTAGGTTCGTAGACATGGCTACAAGAGAGGGTGCGTCAATTACCAGACCACCACTATTGGATGCATCTAATTATCTAGCATGAAAATCATAGATGAAAGTCTTCATTCAAGCTCAGGATACGAGAGCCCGACATTTAATAGTACACGGTTGGATGCATCCAATGATCACTGATAATAAAGGAGGGGCATTTTAGAAAGATCCATCTAAATGGACAAGATTTGAAGAAGAAAGTGCACTGAGAAATTCACAAGCAATGTATGCGATATTTAGTGTTATTGATGAAGGATGCTTCTCAATGATTTCAGACAGTGAATCGGCAAAAAAAGTGTAGGACACTTTGCAAACTATTCATGAAGGGTCAAATTACATGATAGCATCAAAACTGTAGATGTTAGTTGCGCAGTTCGAAGAGCTGAAGATGGATGAGAATGAGACTATTGGAGATTTTCATGAAAAATTGCGAGATATAGCAAATCAGGCTCATTAACTGGGAAAGAAATTCTCCAATATGAAATTAGTCAAGAAAACGCTGAGATTGCTACCTCTAAGATTTATTCCAAAAATTGCAGCAATAGAGGAAGCTCATGACATTGATAATCTGTCATTGGAAAAAGTTATTGGAATTCTTACAAATTTCGAGATGAATCTTTTGAGAGATAAGCAAGGAAGAAGCAAAGGATTGGCGCTACAGGTGGAAACTGAAAAAGTGTGAACAATGTGGAAGATGAATAAGATGAAAATGAAGACATGATACTACTTAGACAAAAATTTCAGTAAATGGCTGAAATTTTTGAAGAAACACAGACCTGAATTTATACAATATGGCGGAAGTTCATCAAATAACAACCCAAGACAACAAGTCAAGACACAAAAGGGAGAACAAAAGGTAAGAATCCAATGTCATGAATGTCAGGGTTTCGGACACATTCAATCTGAATATGCCAATATATTAAAGAAACGAAAAGGAAAGTCCTTCATAAGCACCTAGGGTGAGAATGATTCCGAGAGTGATTACAACAGTGAAGAAGAAATAGCGAATAATGCTGCATTGGTTGCCTTACTTAGCAAAAGTCCAGTTACTTGCTTAACAGTAATTGAGAAGGAAGTAACTGAAGGCCGAAAAGGGAGAAACATGGAAAATTTCGAAAACAATGCAGCACAAGGTTCAATATCAAATTATGGCAGTAAGGGAAGTGGCCTAGATGATAAAAAGGGTAATATTTATGAGGATTACAACGCTATGTATGAAAAATCAATGAAAACGTGTAAAAAGAATGAAAGATTGAAAGGAAAAGAATCTTTTCACGAAGAACACCATACAAGAGTTAGAAAAGAAGCTAATGTTGACGTCGGATGAGCTTGGTGAAGCTAGAATGAAATTGATAAGTACTAAAAAGGGATTGAGAATGTTGAAGGGAGGCACAGAAAAACTAGATAAGTTTATAGAAACAGGTAAGGTTAAAGGGAATTTCGAAGGCACAGGCTATAAAAGTGAGTGCTCGAAAGTGAATGAAGAAAATTCTGATATATTTAGATCAACCCAAGAGGTAGGAGCATCAAAAAAGAATCGAAGATTTATACCCACATGTCATTTTTGTGGAGACATTAGGCATATAAGGCCAAGATGTTATCAGTTGCTACAGATGTTTTTTCAAAAGAAAACAAAGCCTAAAAAGTATAAATCTTCCACAAAAAATTCAACATAGACCTTCAGCACCAAAATCTTCTTGGGTAAAAAGAAATGAATTGCAAGCTCTCGTAATTCATACATCAATGAAGGAAACTTTGCAACATGTTTGGTATTTTGATAGTGGATGCTCACGCCATATGATGGGAGAAAAGGTTTACTTAACTGACTATCGGAATTGTGTAGATGGTCATGTGACATTCAGAGATGGAAAGAAAGCTTCAATGATCAACAGAGGAATATTATGCGTGGATGGTTTGCCTCCTCTCAAGAATGTGCTCCATATTGATGGATTAAATACAAATTTGGTAAGTATAAGCCAACTTTGTGATGATGGTTTGCTAGTTAAATTTACAAGTGATGAATGCAGGGTACTTACTGAATAAGGTAAATGTATCGTGAGTGGCAAGCGATCAGCCTACAATTGCTACATGTTGTAAGTCATGACTATATGCAAGTCAGCTACTCATAAGAATGACATTGATTTGTGGCATCAAAGGCTTGGGCACGTAAATTTTGATCTCATTAGCAAATTGACAAAATTGGAGGTTGTGAAGGGTCTAGCCAAAATGAACAAAGAAGGAAAATCAATTTGTAGTGCGTGTCAAATGGGAAAATAGCTAAGAGTGCCATATAAAATGGTTAGACATGTTACCTCATCTCACATACTTGAATTAATTCACATGGGTTTAATCGGTCCAACATAACATAAGAGCATTAGTGAAATGAGATACTTTTTAACTTGTGTTGATGATTATTCAAGATATACTTGGGTATCATTCTTGAAAGAAAAATCAGATGCTTTCAAGTGTTTAGAAGCCTAAGTGTACAGGTCATGAATTTGAAAATTTTGACTGTATTGAGAATTTGATCGGATCACGGAAAAGAATTTGGTAGTACAAGCTTTAATTATTTTTGTGATGAGTATGACATTATACAAGAATTTTTAGCACCCAAAACTCTACAACAAAATAAAGTTGTCGAAAGGAAAAATAGAATATTTCAAGAAATGGCCAGATCTATGTTGAATGGAAGTAAGAAGACTATGCGATTTTAAGTTGAAGTGGTTAACACAACATGCTACATTTGCAATAGAGTGTATCTTCTAAGCGTTCTGAATAAGACGTCTTATGAAGTTTAGAAGGGAAAGAAACCATATGTAGGTTACTTTCATATTTTCGTAATCAAGTGCTATATTCTTAGGGATCATGAAACACTTGAAAAATTTGAGAGCAAAAGTGATGAAAGAGTTTTCATTGGCTATTCAACTCATAGTAAAGCCTATCAAGTGTACAATCAAAGAACAAGAAAACTGTAAGAATCCATAAATATTGTGATAGATGATGTATCTTTGTTGAATGGTCTAGTGGCAGGAGAGAAACAAAGTAACTAACCATCTGAATCAGTTCAAACAAGCAATGAGACAAAAGTGAAGAATTGCCCAGATTTGCAGTTAGTTACTGCTGAGGAAGTAACTGTAGGAACTGATTTGTAGTTAGTTACAACTGAGGAAGTAACTGCACGAACTGAAGAACTTTTAGTTATTTTGGATGATGAATTAACCAAAACATTAGAAGCTGATTTTGTAGTGACCCGGACTTTGCGTACCGGGTGGGTTTCCCGCGCACCTCAAGAGGCCCACGACCGCTACAGTAGAGCCCGGCCTCTACCGCCATCATTCCAGGTATTGTCATCTTTGGTCAAGGGTGAGCCACGACTCAAACCCAAGACCTCAAGGTTTTGTTGCACTTTAAGTGCACGCCTGCTACCATTGAGCCAATTGGCTCAATGGTAGGAGGCGTGCACTTAAAGTGCAACAAAACCTTGAGGTCTTGGGTTCGAGTTGTGGTGGTTCAATGGTAAGAGGCGTGCACTTAAAGTGCAACAAAATCTTGAGGTCTTGTATTCGAGTGGTGACTCACGCAAGTACCAAAGAGGACAATACCTAGAGTGATGGCGGTAGAGGCCGGACTCTACAGATTTGAACCGAGGTTCTTCATCTCAAATCCAAAGAAATCATCTAGTAGAAAATATTATTGGAGATGTGAGCGAAAGAAGAAAAACAAGAGAAAGAAAAAGAGGCAGGATACCTGTGCTACACATCCTCATTCAAACCAAAGAACATTAAAAAAGCTCTACAATATGAGTTCTAGACAGCAGCTACGTAAGAAGAGTTAATTCAGTTTGCACAGAATGATGTATGGGAATAAGTGCCAAGACCACTGGGTACTAATGTAATTGGCACAAAATGGGTGTTTCATAATAAAACAGATGAAAAGGGTAATGTTACTAGAAATAAAGCAAGGCTAGTAGCTTAGGGATACTCTCAGGTGGAAGGTATCGATTTTGACGAAGCTTTTGCATCAGTGGCACGACTTGAATCGATCAGATTATTATTGAGCATAGCATGTATAAAAGGTTTTAAACTTTATTAGATGGATGTAAAGAGTGCATTTCTAAATAGGTTTATACAGGAAGAAGTGTTTTTAGAGCAATTGAAAGGTTTTACTAATTTAACCCATGTAAATCACGTCTATAAGCTAAAGAAAGCACTTTATGGACTCAAACAAGCACCAAGGGCTTGGTACAAAAGACTCACTCAATTTCTTATCAAGCAAGGATATAAACAAGGTAGTGTTGACAAAACTTTGTTTACTAAAAAGTTCAAATATGATTTTGTGATAGCTCAGATTTATGTTGATGAGATTGTGTTTGGTGCTATACTTTCAAAGATAGTCGATGAGTTTGTCAAGCTAATGACATCGGAATTTGAAATGAGTATGGTTGGTGAGTTAAATTTCTTTTTGGGCTTACAAGTGAAACAAGTGAAGGATGGAATTTTCTTATTGCAAACTAAATATGCTAGCAATATAATAAAAAAGTTCGGTCTTGAGAATGCCATACATGCAAGAACACCTATGAGTGTCTCAACAAAACTAAACAGATATGAGAATGGGAAAAGTGTTGATGACAATTTATATCATAGCATAATCGGTAGGTTATTATACTTGAATGCAAGTAGGCTAGATATTTGTTATAGCATTAATGTACGTGCTTGCCATCAAGCCAACCCAAAATAAACACATGTGATAGCGATCAAGAGAATTTTCAGGTATGTAAGTGGAACATTAGATTTTGGAATATGGTATACGTCATATTCGACATCTTATCTGGTTGGATATAGTGATGCAGATTGGGCTGGAAATTTAGATGATCGCAAAAGTACTTCAGGAGGTTGTTTCTTCCTAGGAAACAATTTGATTTCCTGGTACAACAAGAAGTAGAATTCAATCTCACTATCGACCGCTGAGGCTGAATCCATTGCTGCTGGCAGTTGTTGCTCATAGCTTCTTTGGATGAAACAGATGTTAGAAGACTATGGGATTGATCAAAATGAGTTGACTATTTTATGCAATAACAAAAGTGCCATAGATATTTCAAAGAATCCAGTTTAGCATTCAAGAATGAAACACATGGATCTTTGGTATCATTTTATTCGGAAATTGGTGGAGAGCAAAACAGTCATCCTATCACATATATCTACCGAAAAAAAATTGGAGGATATTTTCAAGAAACCTCTTGATGCAGTAAGGTTTTAACTGTAAGTGGTAAGTCGACTTGTACCATGTGTAAGTCGACTTATGCTTGCTCGGTACCGATAAGTCGACTTGTACATTGGATAAGTCGACTTATTCAAGGACGTTCTTGTTTATTTGTGCCCAAAGGCAATCCCCTTTAGCGCGTTTTATTCACAAATGTATCTTGCATGAATGAATAAATAAAGAAAAGGCATAATTCATTAATTTGATGTTCATGAACATTGTTTATGAATTGATTGGATCTTTAATCGATTAATGAAGTCCATGATATATGACATAGCATGAAGGAAATTATGATGTGATCATACTCACGAGATTCCTATCATGTGCAATTATGTCAAGATATCTAAATTCTCCTAGTCATAGGATTAATGAGTGGACATCATTAATCCGGATAGACTAACACATGTCATATTCCTTGATTGGATCAGCGGTGGATCTCGAAGCTGTAAATATGAGATATTTAGAATTGACATGTGGATGCTTACTAGCGGTAGTAAGTTCATTGGATGACCTGCCATGAGATCATCACATGGATATCTTATCTAAGTGTCAGTGATAATCTCATCATAGCAATGGTGCAAGTATCCTTAGACTTGAGGTACTCAAGGCTATCTTGGATACTGATCCTGTATTTTGACTCCATTCCTTGTTGCCTTCCAGAGGTAACTCATAAGGTGGTGCTTGGGTATAGCTTGAGGTATTCGAAGGTAATTGAGTAGCCAATATAGGATTCACCACTTCTGGATTAGCAGAAGAGATACCCATGGCTTTTGTCGGGATCATTACTCGAAAATCTCGGCGAGTGAATATGTCATGAAGAGTGTCTTCATGGACATATAGAGTAATGAGTCTAGGACGAGAGCTATTATCACTGGGCTGGACTTGGTCTAGTAAGAGTTGACACTTTGACCATACTCATAACCAAGTGGGGTATAGGATGGTGAAAGGACGAATTGCACAAGAATTGTCATGGGAGGGTTCGTGATCTGGTTCGTGATGAATACATCAAACCGATTACTTTCCGGTCAATTGGGGGTCATGATGTGTTGCTAGATACCGCTCATGACTTGCTCATATTAATTGTTAATCTAAGTGGCCAACATAACCGGAACCTAAAGGGTCACACGATAAGAGTGATTGAGAGAATCAGTAAAATAGTAATTGGACGAGTTCCAATTATGAAGAGCATTAGATTAAATGGATCCCAATGGGATTGGGATATGTCGATGAGATCGCGACATCAATATTGCTAAGAAAGGTTTTGAGTTGTTTTTAGCACCGGGCCCGTGAGGTAAGTAGGACCGACCCCAGTTGGACTGGACCTTAGCAATTATTTATATCATTAATTAATTAAATAAATAAATAATTAATTATATAAATTAAAGCCACCTTGCACGTTGGAATTTGGGAGAAGAGATGATAGCTTTTGACTTTTCAAAAGCTTAGTTTATTATTAAATAATGAATGGTTAAGAACCATTCACGTGTGTAACCTTCTCTCCAAGCATTAAGTCTTCTTTAATTGTTAAAAGCTAGACATAAGAAGCTGGTGAAGGGGGCTGTCGACGGTGGAGCTCCAGAAAAGAGAAGAAAAAAGGTTTAAAGAGTTAAGTCTTTGGAAAAATTAGTTTTTCATTCTTCTCTCACAAGCATCATCGTTAGTTCTCTTCTCCAAGCTCATGATCCAACGTGGATCTCAAGCTCTCTAGGACAGAGGTAGGCTCTAGCAGGCTTTAATCTGTTCTAGCTATTCCCGGGTCAAAGGGGTTTGACTCGGTTAGGTTTTCTGATCTCTGCGTGGATACCTTTAGAGATAGTCTCTATTGGCTATTCAGGTTTGAGTCTTCATACCGACACCTAGATCCTGGGTTTCGGGAAGGTCCCGGGAACAAAAATTTTTGTTTTCCGCTGCTGGTACATGTGATGTACCTCCCAGGATTTTCCTACAGTGGTATCGAGGCGTGCGGTGTGGTGTATGAAGCTAAAACCAAGCTAGATCGAAACCCTAATTGCTGTTGATGTTGATGCATGCATACTGTCTGATTTTCGAATTTATATTGTGATATATTTTTCGAAATTTTTCTGCCCAGGATTGTTCATAACATGTTAGAGAATATGTCTATGAATTTTCAGAATTTATTGATTTGATTTGATATAGTTTTGCTAATTAATTCCCTAAGGTTACAGATCTTTGTTTTGTGAAACGATTCGGAACAGGCATGAGTATAAAATCGAGAATAAATTCTAGAAAATGTTTTTCAGATTTTCCTTCACCTACATGTCTCTAAGATGTTGGTGAATGTCTGTGAGCATGGAAATTGGATTTCAAGAATTTATTCTATGCTGTTGGGAATTCTTTGTCTTGATGAACACTGATTTTGAATCGGATTTGTTATTTAGTTTGACTGAGTTTTGATGGCTTAAAATCCTAAAAAATTCATTTAGCATGTTATGAACATGTAGCAACCTATGTAATTTTCTCAGAATTTATTGAAATTGTTTCATTGATCATTTTGAGCAATGTACGAACTGGACAGTTTGTGAAAATTGTTGGGACTGTTTTGCTTGGCTTGATTGAGTGTGCTTTTTCAGTTCCAATGCCTTGCACCATTTTTAATGTGATTAAAAATGTGTTATCTTGATGTATTATGATTTCCAAACTGAATTGCTTGAAGTTGCATTTCCAAGAATTTTCGGATGCCTAAGTGATCACATTAGCGTCTCGTTAGTATATTGCATTATCTTGTTTGTTTTGACCGTCATATTTTTATGGCATGTGCTGAAGTAAATTTGATAATGTATGTGCTAGCTAGAGATGCTTAGGATGATAATTTGGGTGTTCCTAAATTGTTTGGAAATTAATGAGTTTTGACTCATTTCAAGCTTTTCATATAGTTTGACTATTTAAGGCTTTCATGGTTCAATGAATTGTTCATTGATACATCAAATTTATCAGATATTACCTTAGGTATGTAGGTGTTGTGAATTGGAATTGCATGGATTGAGGAATTAGCCGATTAGAGATTATAGCATATTCTGTTGGACAAGTCGACTTATTTGGAGTATAAGGCGACTTGTTCAGCGTCTGGACATAAGGCGACTTGCAGTGTACAAGGCGACTTGTGCGCGGGTAGGAGCATAAGGCGACTTATATCAGATAAGTCGACTTGTGCGAGGGCAGAAAATAAGGCGACTTGTATTATGATACAAGGCGACTTGTCTATGGGCAGGAGCATGAGGCGACTTGCATTCGTTGTAAGTCGACTTGTGGCATGCTCAGGTTGGATGATGGATGATTATAAGGATTGATTCAATGTGATTGATGACACCTAAATCATTCCATATAGTCCTGGTGACTATAATCCTTCAACTTGGAGTTTAGAGTTTTGAAATCTCTCCTCGGTATATGAAAACTAACGCCTTCCATTAATATGGTAAGAACCAGAGTTCTTATAGGGATGGGTTGTTGGGTAAACCCAAGCTCGCTCTATACGAATATGTTCGAACCATGAAAATAAGATTTTCGGATTAATGGGTCGGTTTTCACTAGAAGCGTTGGTTTGTTGAGCAAACTCAAGGTCAACGTGGACAGAGGCGAAATTGGGTAGCATACATCGGATGTATGCGCATCAAAGAGTTGATAACCCAATGAAGTGCACACATCAACAAGTTGATAGCACTGATCGATAGTTGTGTCTAAGATGTAATTGGTATATCTAATACCTCCCGAGACTTAAGGTGGCTTGTTGGGCAAACCCAAGGTCATTCTCAAAGTCGGTTATCGATGATGCAATTGGTATGACCGATACCTACCGATTGACCTAAGTTGTGACTTGTTGGGCAAACCCAAGGTCACTCTTAGCAATGTCAGATATCGACCCACTAGGACATTATGTCACTTTGTTTCTCTGGATTCGAAAAGAGGGTTATGGATTCTAGGAAACTAGTGGGAGCCATATGCATGTCATGCAAGTCCTTATGATCATGCAGGCATATTAATTCTATCATTCCTTCTCTCTATCGCGCTAGGTTGATTGAAGAAGTCTTTCAGTGTGAATTTATGCTCTCCTTTCTGGACCGATTTTCTTGATTGGTGAGGACTCGAGAATTGTTCTCGGATCGAGGAACGGGATCGCCCTAGATGTTCCACTTCCGGATGCACTTGTTGTCGACGCTTCGATAAGGATCGAAAGCATATAAATAAGCATCTAAAGGACAGTGATATGGATACTTGCATTATGCTTGTCTTGATGTCACCAGAGCTGCAGCAGCAGCACGAGTCCATAGATGCTCACTCTATAGTATTTCATCTTAGGGAGCTGTTTGTTGAGCAAGCTTGGTCTGAAAGGTTCGAGACCTCAAGGCTTCTCTTCATCACAAAGATGGCTCCAGGGATATCTGGCATGCGATGCCACAAGATGAATGGCTATATTGAGAGATTGGCCGTCTTAGGATTTGTAATGGATTATGAGTTAAGTAGAGACTTAATTCTGGTTGGATTGTCTGATGGTTATTCACAGTTTGTGATAAACTATCGGATAAACCAAATATCCACAACAATTCTGGTGATCAATCTGCTCATGACAAATGAAAGCGAGCTATCAGAGAGATAGCAAGTGCTAATGGTGGATGCTTCTTCTTCTAGTTCAAAGAAGAAAAGGGCCAAGAAACCGAAGGGAAGTGCCATCAAGGAAAAACCAAAGATTCTTCCCCAAAAGGATTTTGCTTTCATTGTGGCAAGTCTAGCCACTAGAGGCGAAACTGTAAAATCTATCTGGAGTCCCTGAAGCAGTAAAAGGCATCAGATGCCTCTACTCCTTCAATTATGTTTGTCATTGAGGTTAATACTATTCCTGATCAAAACATATCAGTCTTTGATACCGGTTGTGGCTCACACATATGAAATGATATGCAGGGCCTCAGGGACAGTAGAAAGCTCATTCAAGGAGAACTAGACCTTCGTGTAGGTAATGCAGCAAGAGTTGCTACATTAGCCGTAGACACTTATGTCTTGTTACTCCCTAGTGGGCTTATATTCAAATTGGATGATTGTCATTTTGTACCCGTTTTAAACAAAGAACATATTGTATGTTTTATGTTTAATTAGAGCTGATTTTCATTTGACTTTTAGAAGCAATGGTTGTTCTATTAGTTCGAATGGAATGCTCTATGGTACTGGTACATTATGCAATAGAATTGACATATTAGATATGTCATATCCAGTTATGAATGTCAATGACGCGGAAAGACATAATCGAGATAATTTAAAATCAACTTACTTATGGCATTGTCGGCTTGGCCATATAAATGAGACACACATCGCTAAGCTCCATAAGAGTGGATGTTTAGGGTCATTTGATTATGAATCATATGACACATGCGAATCTTGTTTATTAGGCAAGATGACTAAGTTATCCTTTAAAGGAAAGGGTGACGCAGTGAATGGAATATTAGACCTAATACATTCGGATGTATGTGGTCCGATGTCCATCCATGCCAGAAGTGGTTGTTTCTACTTCAGATACTTTTATCGGTGATTATTCACGATATAGGTATCTGTATCTGATGTGATACAAATCTGAAGCATTTGAATAGTTCAAATAATTCAGAAATGAAGTAGAAAACTAACTTGGTAAAAGTATGAAGACATTACTATCGATCGTGGTGGAAAATACTTAGACCAAGCAGTTTGGATTATCTCACGATAATGGGCTTTTATCTCGATTCACTCCACCTGCACGCCGCAAAGACAATGGTGTGGTGAAAGGAGAAATCGAACCTTGTTAGACATGGTGCGATTGATGATAGGTTTTGCACAGTTTTCGGGAGTATGCGCTTGAGACAGCTGTTTACTTGCTAAACAGAGTTCCATCAAAGACAGCTGATGTTACTCCATATGGAGATATGGACTAACAGAAAGCTCTATCTTTCTCATCTGAAAGTTTGGGGTTGTCCTGCTTAAGTGTAGCAAACACAGTCAGATACATTTAATGTAAAAGCTGACAAGTGTTTGTTCGTGGAATATTAATTCTACCTTGCTTAGGAATAAAAGTTGTTTGTTTCAAAGCATGCTGTTTTCTTAAAGAAAGAGTTCTTTTACAAGAAGACAGTGGGAGCAAAGTTGAACTTAGAGAAGTTCAAGATGCTCGAACAAACACAGATCAACTGCCTGAACCTGCAACTATAACTCATACAGATGAGATAACAGTTTAACCTTCTGTTACACACGAAGTTCGTAGGTCATGTAGGATACGCTCTGTTCCTGAGAGATATCGATTTCTCGTTGGGGAACAGAATGACGTATTGCTCATACGAGATGATGAGCCTGCTACCTATGAAAAGGTTCTGAAAAGTTCAAAGTCTGACAAATGGCTCCGTGCCATGAAGTCTGAAATGGATTCCATGTATGTAAACCAAGTATGGACTTTGGTTGTTGCACCTAAAGGGATAAAACCCACAGGGTGCAAAGAGGTTTTAGAAGAAAACCAACATGGATGGTAATCTGATTACCTATGAAGCGAGACTAATGGCCAAAGGATTTCGTCAAAGACAAGGAGTTGACTACGACGAGACCTTCAGCCTAGTAGCAATGCTTAAATCCATTAGGATACTCCTAGCCATAGCCACTCATTATGATTATAAGATATGGAAAATGGATGTGAAGACAGCTTTTCTGAGAGGAAATCTACCCGAGAATGTGTATATGACACAACCAGAGGGCTTCACCTCCTATGATGGCGAAATGGTATGCAAGCTTCAGAAATCCATGTATGGATTGACGCAAGCATCCAGGAGTTGAAATGTCCGTTTTGACGAGTTAATCAAAGAGTTTGGTTTCTCATAAAATCCGGATGATTATTGTGTGTATAAGAAGGTTAGTGGGACTGCAATCATATTCCTTGTGTTGTATGTAGATGATATACTGTTACTCGGAAACGATGTCTCTATGCTGCAATCAGTTAAAATTTGGTTGTCCAAACAATTTGCCTTGAAAGACCTTGGTAAAGCAACTTATATCCTTGGGATATAGATTTATAGAGATAGATCAAAGGTTGCTTGGTCTTTCACAAGCATCGTACATAGTTGAGATGCTAAAGAGGTTTAGCATGAAACGATGCTATGTACGAAGCCCGATGTATCGTATGCTCTAAGTGTTATGAGCAGATACCAATCGGTTCCTAGTGAGGGTCACTGGGTGGCTGTCAAGAATATCCTCAAGTACTTGTGAAGCACTAAGGATGTTTTCTTGATGTTTGGAGATGAAAATCTCCACGTGAGTGGGCATTCAGATGCCAGTATCTAATCTGATAAGGATGATTCTGAATCATGATCAGGTTATATACATTCACACTGAATAGCGTGGCGGTCAGTTGGAAAGAGTTCCAAACAAGAGAGGACTGCTGATTCAACAACCGAGGCAGAGTACCTGCCGCATGAGATCTTATGAAGGAAGTTGTTTGGATCAAGAAGTTCATTCTTGAACTTGATCTAGTCCCTATTTGTGATGGGCCCATTGGATTGTATTGTGATACAATGGGGCTAGTCTTGTGACAAAGGAACGAGGTCTCATCGACGATCGAACATGTACTCACCGATTCGGAGATCATTAGTCGAGATGATATCTGATAGAGAGAATTCCACGAGCAAAGTGTTGTTGATCCGTTGACAAAGCCATTGTCACGGGAGAATTGTGATTCTCATGGACGCGCTTATGGTATTAGATACCAAGGCGATTGGCTTTAGGTCAAGTGGGAGATTTGTAAGTGGTAAGTCGACTTGTACCATGTGTAAGTCGACTTATGCTTGCTCGGTACCGATAAGTCGACTTGTACATTGGATAAGTCGACTTATTCAAGGACGGTACTGTTTATTTGTGCCCTAAAGGCAATCCCCTTTAGCGCGTTTTATTCACAGTCGTATGCAGACTGAATGAATAAATAAAGAAAAGACATAATTCATTAATTTGATGTTCATGAACATTGTTTATGAATTGATTGGATCTTTAATCAGATTAATGAAGTCCATGATATATGATATAGCATGAAGGAAATTATGATGTGATCATACTCGAGATTCCTATCATGTGCAATTATGTCGATATCTAAATTCTCCTAGTCATAGGATTAATGAGACTGGACATCATTAATCCGGATAGACTAGCACATGTCATATTCCTTGATTGGATCAGCGGTGGATCTCGAAGCGTAAATATGAGATATTTAGAATTGACATGTGGATGCTTACTAGCGGTAGTAAGTTCATTGGATGACCGCCATGAGATCATCACATGGATATCTTATCTAAGTTTCAAGTGATAATCTCATCATAGCAATGGTGCAAGTATCCTTAGACTTGAGGTACTCAAGGCTATCTTGAATCTTGATCACGTGCTTTGACTCCATTCCTTGTTGCCTTCGGAGGTAACTCATAGGGTGGTGCTTGGAGTGCGACTTGAGGTATTGAAGGTAATTGAGTAGCCAATATAGGATTCACCACTTACGGATTAGCGAAGAGATACCCGTGGCCTCTTGTCGGGATCATTACTCGAAATCTCGGCGAGTGAATATGTCATGAAGAGTGTCTTCATGGACATATAGAGTAATGAGTCTAGGGCGAGAACTATTATCACTAATGGACTTGATCTAGTAACGATTGATACTTTGACCATACTCATAACCAAGTGGAGTATAGGATGGTGAAAGGACGAATTGCACGAGAATTGTCTACATGGAAGGGTTCGTGATACGGTTCGTGATGAATACATCAAACCGATTACTTTTCGGTCAATTGGGGTCATGATATGTTGCTAGATACCGCTCATGACTTGCTCAGATTAATTGTTAATCTAAGTGGCCAACATAACCGGAACCTAAAGGGTCACACGATAAGAGTGATTGGAGAATCAGAAATAGTAATTGGACGAGTTCCAATTATGAAGAGCATTAGATTAAATGGATCCCAATGGATTGGGATATGTCCCGATGAGATCGCGACATCAATATTGCTAAGAAAGGTTTAGGAGTCTGTTTGACCTTAGGGACCGATGAGGCCGATGAGGGACCGACCCAGTTAGATGGACCTTAGCAATTATTTATATCATTAATTAATTAAATAATTAATTAATTAATTATATAAATTAAAGCCACCTTGCACGTTGGAATTTGGGAGAAGAGATGATAGCTTTTGACTTTTCAAAAGCTTAGTTTATTATTAAATAATGAATGGTTAAGAACCATTCACGTGTGTAACCTTCTCTCAAGCATTAAGTCTTCTTTAATTGTTAAAAGCTAGACATAAGAAGTGGTGAAGGGGCATGTCGACGGTGGAGCTCGAAAAGAGAAGAAAAAGGTTTAAAGAGTTAAGTCTTTGGAAAAATTAGTTTTCATTCTTCTCTCACAAGCATCATCGTTAGTTCTCTTCTCCAAGCTCATGATCCAACGTGGATCTCAAGCTCTCGAGACGTAGGTAGGCTCTAGCAGCTTTAATCTGTTCTAGCTATTCCGGGTCAAAGGGTTTGACTCGGTTAGGTTTTTCGATCTCTGCGTGGATACCTTTAGAGATAGTCTCTATTGGCTATTCAGGTTTGAGTCTTCATCCGACACCTAGATCACTGGTTTCGGAAGGTCCAGGAACAAAAATTTTTGTTTTCCGCTGCTGGTACATGTGATGTACCTCCCGGGATTTTTCCTACATTAACATCTCAGATGAGCTTTGGGACTCTGTGCCCTACATTACTAGGAATTTTTAAAAAAGAAAATAATGAAAAAAGAGGCCATTTTCATCTGAGGGATTTGAAATCCCTAATTCTATTTGCATCATATCTTCTTACACCGACATCACTCCAAGCAAGAACACGCATATGCTCCTTTATTAACCTTGTCCTTCAATACAGCTACTCCACTATAGATGTCTACCACTTGAAGATCACCCTACGTTGCCCATATTCCAATCCTCTTTCTCATCGGACTTCTCCATTTATAGCTGGGGTGGCATCTTTCATTTTCGTGGGTGTTTCTTATCGCAAGATTCTTTCATTGCAGCAACGGTCTTCATCTTCGTGGGTGTCGATTCATCATGCCCCTCTTCCACTACGGCTGAGACTTCCTCTTCATTAGTGTTGGTCTATTGTGAATCTCTCACTGTAGAGGCGTCTTCCATCTCACGGACCCGACAATGATTTCTACTTTTCCGTAAAAGAAGCCCCATTAGGTACTATTGTCTCTATCTTCATCTTGTTGACTGCTTGATTGTGATTGGAATTGAAAAATTGTGGTCCAACATTATTGGGTTGTGATTGGGTTTTACTGGCTTTTGATTCCATTTGAATACTTGACTGTGGGTTTTATCGGTGAAATTGACTGATTGTGACGGAAGTTACTGGATTGTTTCTTGATTTGTTGCATCTGGACCGATTGAAGTTGAAGCCTACTAGTTTGCTGATTTAATTTTGATTGATTGTGGCTTTTGATTATTTGTGGTGGATTTCTTATTGAAGTTTCAATACTTGCTACTTATTGGATGTTGGTTGATTGCAAATTTGGTTTTTGACTGACTGTGGATGATTTTTGTGTTAATTGCGGTTAGAAGTGACTGATTAAGGTTGAGACTTTTTAGTTTATGGAATTTGACTGTGATTGGCACTTGTTTGATTTGATCTTTGACTAATTGTAATTGGAGTATGGGAAAGAACAAGGAAAAGTGTTGAGCACTGATTTTGGAACCCAACTCTTGCGAAACCATAAGACGTGAGCTTATTCCCATGAAATCCATCAAAGTTTTAGTAATCACTTGGGCCCATTACATAACAAAAATTATTCCAATGAAATCTCTTTAGCCATCATCGATTTCTCTTCTTGCTCTGATACCAACATTGTTGCAGCCCCGGTTGCGGAACCCAAACCTGGAGAGTCATGATACTGAGCAAAATTTTCCTATAGGGTTATTTCCATGAACCCTTGTTAGGCACCATCCCATAAGGGTGGCGTGCCTATGACGATCAAATATCAAAACAAACTTATTATTTCAACTCAACCATATTACGAGGAAGTCAATATGAACATACATAACCGAACTACTTCAATCTATCATTTCATTTCTAAAGCAACAGAGTTTGAAAAACTTTATTTACATATCAAAAGCCACACCATTGGCTTATTACAAAAATATAAAAATAGCAAATTTGAAGAAATTCCCTTAGGCTCTTGATCACTTGATCTCTTAGCTATCACTTGAAGATGGGATAGAAAGGAGGTAAGCTTGATAACTCATGGGTAATAATTTATAATGGAAAAATAAACAAAACCTTTGAAACCATTTTTCTTGTCACGGAAAATTTTCATTTGAGTTCATAAGACACATGTTTCTTAAACTTTCAGCCAAAAATGCACAAGTTACAAAATAAGAATGCATCAAGCTTGTTAACGTAACATAAGCACATAAGCACATCAGAATGGTTTGGGAGGTCCATAAACAAAACGTACTCCACATTTTCCATAAGGGTCCTGTGTAGCCGTAAATAGAACGTACTAACGCAATCTCACATAATGGTTTTACGTATCCGTGAACTTATGGGAGTCCATAAAGGAGTTCTATGCCACTAGCGGGCAGGCAGGAGAAGCCTTTATTCGAAATGCACTTGAATTAAATTAGAGGACCACCACAAACCCACATAACATGTATTTCACATCTTGTAAACATATTGCTCAAAATGGCACTTTTTCGAATCTTGACTTTTCATAGTCATGAGATATTTCGAAAACATGATTTCATAGACATGATATCTTTTCAAAAAGATCACTTTTAAGCCTTTTCATAATTCATCACACAATTCATAAAACAACATATTGAAATTTCTCAAATCATTTAAAAGCAATAAATGCAACACTTATGATGCAATTGAAATCATTAAACTTTTTTTATTCAAAGAAAAAATTAGTGGCTTATTTACTCTATTATAAACATGTACCCACCTTGATTTCCTTGCTTATATACTTGCTCAAAAATGCCTCTTGTCTTGTTTGCTAAAAAATGCCTCTTCTCTTGTTTGCTCTTGCCTCTTTTGATCCCTTTATACAATAACAAAAATCATACTTAATAGGGTTTTCAATTAAGAATCCCTCAAAGCACAATCACTAAAATTAGTTCTAGAATACTTAAACCCAAGTATTTTCTAAACTCCATGAACTAAATTCCTTCCAAAAATCTAAAAGTTTTAAGATGATCTTACCTTCATTCTTCACCAAATGAAGGGATCTTTAGCTCAAAGGGAAGCTCTTCTCTTCCTCTAGTTGTTTCCCTTCTTGAACAACCTCAAAATCTCTCTTGAAGGCTAACACAATTGAAACCCTAGCTTGTTTTCTCTTCTTTCTCTCCTTCTCCTCATATTTCTCTCTCTTCTTCATGACATTCTCTCTCTTTCTCTTCAATTTTCTTTCTTCTCTCTTCTTAAAATGCAAGACAACACTTTGTTTTTTCCAATTATGCCCATAATGATCGAGAAATGTCCCATTTACCCTTCCATTTACGCCTTATGTCTTTTATGCTTAAGTGTCTTGCCAAAAGTACCCTTGAACATTTTGACATAACACTTTCTTCTAGAAAAATTTTCCCCATTATCTTAAGTTTCTAATGACACCAAAATCAATCCATTTGGTTCAGAATTCTAAAAGTATTGTCCCAAACATTTTTGGACTGTTCTTATATTGAAATAGTATACTATACTTAAATTCCTCCCTAAAATTGAAAGTCTTAAAAACTGAATTAGATTTCTATTTCTTCATATCATTTGTAGCTCCAGTTTATCTTGAAACAAGAATCATCTTATTTCGAGCTATACCGATCCAAAAATCATCAAAATCCTAAAGTATGTTCAATAAAACATCCAATTCATACTCTTCCAACGGATACCCTTACTTTGATTCAATCCATCTTTTTTGAATTCCCATAAAATGCTATCAAATTATATTTATGGATAGAAAAAAATGTTAAGAAACTATTGGTTCAAGAATCACTTCATTTGGAGGTCGGAGAACAAAATTATGACCGAAAGAATCAAACATGACTTTGCCCCCAATCATATAGAACTTGTCTCGGGACAATTTGTATAAATTTCACTAGAGATGTCAGATTAAGATCATATTAAGATGGTTTCAAAGAGGAATTTGAGATATACAACATTTGTGAAGGACCTGAAAACAAATTCTATCATCAGAAGGGTCAAAAGTGGGGCAGATGATAGGATTAGACGAAACCAAACAAAAAAGCAGACGGATTGAAAAAGTAGACGAATTGGGAAAACTATCATAACTTTCCCTAAAGTTATTAGATTAGGGTGTTCTTTAGATGGTTAAAAGAAGACTTCAAGATATACAACTTTTATGAAGACCTAGAAGATAGATTCTATCATTTGAAGGGTAAAAAATTGAGCAGATGATAGGATTAGATGAAACCAAAGGAAAAAGTAGACGAATTGGAAAAAACAAACGAATGGGAAAAATTGCCATAACTTTCCCTATAGATATCAGATTGGGGTATTCTATAGATGGTTCAAAAGAGGACTTCAAGATCTACAACTTTCATGAGACCTTGAAGACATATTCTATCGTCTGAAGAGTTAAAAAATGGACTAGACGATAATGTACAAAAGGTCAAATATAGAAGAAGCAGAAAATTAAACATAGATGATATGACGTTATCATAGACGATATGATGTCATCACAAACAATACTTGCCAGCACAGATGATACACATCAGCACAGACGATACATGTCAACACAGACGATACATTTTATAGATGAAACATTCTATACTCCTGAACATCTTCCCTTATAATGACCATAACTTTCAACTCAGATGTCCAAAAATTACATACTATATACTATTGAAGAGATAAAAGAAAGACCTACAACTTTTTAGAAGATAACTTCATCTAATTTCACCTAGATTAGTCCAGATTTTCCCCTGAAGTTCGAATAGGAATTTTCCATTCATCCATCAATGTACTGCACCCAATTCTCTACTTCATGACAAATTTTGATACTTTTAAAGATAGAATTTAAATTCGATGTCTTCATAAGAAATGTAGCCATATGTCTCTGATTTAATGCAAATTAATAATTATCTCATTTGGATAACTAGATAAAAATTTATGGCTAAAATATTGAAAAAATTTAGTGAACATTTTCCAGATCAACTACCCCTTTTGTTACAAAAATCATTCCTTAACATAACTCATACCGAGATCACCTTTTTCTACTTCATTTACTCCTCATTATCAACTCCATTTCAAATCAATATTATCCATAAAGAAATTATAATCCATGATTAACCATGAACACCAATGACAGCATATACACATATATACATATCCTTCATCAACTTACGACACATATTCAACTTCATTTTTTTTTTCATTTTACTTCTAACTTTCACCTTAATTCTTCTCATTTCAAGATCTCTTATCCACCAAATCACTAAAGCAAAACATGAATTTATCCACATTTCTCATTCACTACTTTACTCTTGTCTATCTTTTCTTGGTTCAAGAATTTTCATTCATTTGTTCTTTACTCATGACTAATCGCCAAAAATTTCTCATTTAATTGTTCTAACTTCTAAGAAATGTTCAGGGTCCAACAAAATGGTTCTGACCTCGATTTCTGAGAAAAAGGCAGCAGCTGTAACGTGACTCTCAGGTCACTTACTTTTGAATCCAAAATTCGACAAAAGTGTTACCGGGGCTAGGTCTTTTTTAACAATGCCCATTGACATTCCTAATATTCCCTTCTTCCAAGATAAAAATGATCCTCTTTATGATGTTACTCAAGTAATAAGGTCTATGATTGAAAAATCAGCTTCGGATTCCAACGTAACTCCTGCTGCATTTGCTCCATCACCAGTACCTCCTATGGCTCTTGTGAAGCGTACAAAGATGAAATGTCGAAAGACTGTATGCCTACCTCGCCGTCATTCCTCTGTTAGATTGAGAGTGCATAATGCCATTTCGATCAAGTTTTACACTCCTACAGTATAACAGAAATGGAGTACACTCACGAATATTGGTTTTGTTTTTGATTGCCCGATCAACTTGGATGACTTTCAGCACCATGGACTGCATACCTTACTCTCAGAGCGTACTTTGTTGCAAGCTTCACTTCTCCCGAAGCATTATGACACGACTCTGGTAAAGGAATTTCACTCCAATTTAACTTGTGATATTTTGAATATGGATGTTGTGTCTTATGGAGTTGTCTATGTGCGGGTTTGGGTAGTTAATTTTGATGCTACTTGTTTAAATCTATTTTTGGGTTTTGATAACTTGATTGGTGATCTGCTATATGATGATGAGTGGACTGTGTCAACTGACCTGATTGCCACATTTTTAACTGGTGGTAAACTGATTGCCTGGCCATCCAGTTCTGTTCTTCGATCGTTGATGTTGACTCAGAAATATTTTGTGATTTTTAAGTTGATTGTGACAAATTAGATGCCAAGTATGCATGTTGTGACTATTTATCTAGCACAAACTAAGTTACTTTATGCGATTGGTACGGGCGTGAATTCAACCTTGACCGTCTCATTATCGAGGCAATGTTGACTATTGAAAATAAGCCACGCTCTCTATTATATTTTCCATGCTTGATCTCACAGTTTTGTATGCTAATTAAGTTCCTAGGATTGAATCGAGCATCTTTGAGTCGGTAGCATTGAAGAATATCTCTCCCCAAAGTTTCGGCAACCACGAGTAGTGGATTTGACATATATAGCTTCGAGTTCTTTGGATGCCATGGGGACATCTATTGTTAATCCTCAT
Source organism: Erythroxylum novogranatense (assembly GCA_029891385.1). Classification (NCBI taxonomy): domain Eukaryota; kingdom Viridiplantae; phylum Streptophyta; class Magnoliopsida; order Malpighiales; family Erythroxylaceae; genus Erythroxylum; species Erythroxylum novogranatense. The sequence goes on along the minus strand of CM057227.1, from coordinate 85,750,973 downwards.
GCAGCTCTATTTTTTGAAATTGAGAGGATTGAAGGTGTTATTCAAGTAGTTGCTGATGCACTTCGCAATTTAAAGCAACACGTTCTTCGTTTCCTTGGCACTTCTTAATTTGTACTTTTTAGCATATATTGTCTCAAAGGGGGAGAACAATTCAGATAAGATGTATTTTTTTCTTCTCACTATATTTTGTTGATTTATGAGAATAGGTTGCACACGTTTTGATTTGATGATACAAAGAAGATCATCTTCGGTGAAGTGGGTATCAGCTATTAATTGAAGAAACTTCATGATGTTATAAAACCATAATTACAATTTCAGAGTATTTGGGAGAGAAGACTTATTCTTATAAGTTCATATCTTATCTCTCTTACATCAAACCTTCTATTTATAGTACATTTCAAACACCTAATACATATGTGACCACCTACTCCATATGTGTTATTGTGTTAGGTAAAACCAAACCAATAACCACCTACTTCATTCTTGTATTAGGTAAAACCAAACCAATCCATATGTACACTAACTATTAAATGGTGCATCTACAATTAGTGGTACACCATATTATTTCTATCTTTTATAACACTCCCCCTTGGTGTGCCATATAATTGTCTCTTCTACGGCCTTTAAGCGCATTTGGTGTTGCCTCGTTAAAACCTTATCGAAAAAATCCGGTGGGATAAAAACCATGATAAGGAAAAAGAGTGCAAGCTACGAAGCTCCCCTCATTGAACACAATGAGCTCTTCCTCATAAATTTCTTAGATGTCGCATTCCAATCTCATGGACATGCTTCCGAAAGGTATAGTAGGAAGTGCCTTTGTGAAAAGATCAGCGACATTGTTGCTTGATTGAATATCTTGGATGTTGATTTCTTTGCTCTTGTCGAGATCTTGGGTGAATTGGAAAAATTTAGGAGGGCTATGTTTGGTTCTATCACTTTTGATATAACCTCCTTTATTCGAGCGATACATGCTGCATTGTCTTGAATATGATTGTTGGTTCTTTGTTGGTCGATAAGCCACAAGTTGTTAAAATGTGGTGCGTCATTGACCTTAACCATACACATTCTCGGCTTGCTTCATAAAGTGCAATGATTTCAGCATGATTTGAAGAAGTAGCAACAAGTGTTTGTTTCTGTGAACGCCAAGAAATTGTAGTGCCTCCATACGTAAATACATAACCAGTTTGGGATCTGGCTTTATGCGGATCTGATAAGTAACCTACATCTGCATAACCAATCAAAACTTGTTTTGCATTTTTAGTGTAAAATAATCCCAAATCAATTGTACATCGAAGATAACGGAATAGATGTTTAATTCCATTCCAGTGCCTTTTCGTAGGAGATGAAGTAAATCTTGCTAGTATATTAACAACAAAAGCTATATCAGGTCTAGTACAATTAGCAAGATACATGAGAGCTCCTATCGCACTCACGTCTAGTACAATTAGCAATATGAACTGATTACTATTGACTGGTTTTGAGCATTTTGATGAAACCCAGCCTAAGTGTTGATTTTGTGAGCTTGCTATTTGGGAGCAATTTTAACAATTTATGTGAACTGAATTGGTGTGAGTGACCTTCTGAAAAGTTGTAAAGGAAGAGATTACCTTGAAAATGATATATGGTGTGTAATGTTTAGAGGTCAGAGTTGGGAGTTATGATTTTGCAAAAACTGACCCTGCATTAGGTTGTGAATTGCTGATTATGGCAGTAACTTCCATAACAGTTTTGACATTGTTAGAAATAGAATTGCAAATTTAGTTCTTCATGAAAATTGAATTTTGAGATCTTATCTTTTCAGGGATATAAGGTAGTGATTTTTTTGACATTTGTGCTAAGAGATATGCTGTTTGAAAAATCATTGTCCAGATTGGTTGATTTCAGAGGGCTGATGCTTTGGTGAATTGTTTGACATTGTTAGCAAGTGAATTTGATTTTGGGTTGTCCATGAAAGTTGTAGATAACATTGTAAACTTACTGAGCATATTTATTGTATTATTTTTGACTGAGGAAATGAGTAGTTATTGAATTTGTAATGTACTGCCCTGTGTTGATAGGTTTTGAGAAGGCAGTAGGTTTGATAGGATTTTTGACACCCTTAGGGGTGAAATTGATTTTTATGGTCTTCTTGAGAATTGTAGAGGGTTTCATGATCTTTCCAATGGGATATAGTTGGTAATTTTCTGAATTGTGTGCAATGAGTTATGGGTGTTGAAAGTTGGCTTGAAATCAGGAAAATAAAGAAGGGAATAAGGGTTAAGTTTATATATAGATCTTAATTGTTTAAGTTGAATTTTGGTTTCTTTTGTCAATTTCTTTTCCGCCTGACGTCCGATTGACCTGATTCTTGAGGCATCGGATTTGTGACATATTGAATTTCATTTTGTGAGAAATTAGGAATTTTTAGACGAGAAATTGACGTGGTCCCGGGTAACGGAGCCTTTAATCACTGTTTTGTTTAATTGGGGACCTATAGAGGTCCGAATTGCACACCGTCAGCGCCAATAGCTTTCTAATTTTTAGATGGAATTTTTATTATGGGAAAATTTTGGATTAGGGTCGGGAATGCCATGAACATGCATTATACACGTTTTACTTATTCCATGTGCATTGTTTGATATTTCTAATTATACAGTTGGTAATGTGTACTCATTTCCATTGTTATAGAGGCTCAGTTGGAACGTCATCCCACGGACGTTGCAGAGACTTCCCGGCATTTGCTCGGAAGTTATTAGGTGAGGAACCTAGATGGTTCCTCGGTTAGTAAGTGTTTATAATTCTGCACTTAGAACCCTGTGGAGAATAATGGCGGGAAAATTGTGTTTGTTTGTGCCTAGATTGCGGACCGGAGATCCGATGGATTGGAGAATTCTGACATAGAAGTGTTATATGTGATTTTCTTGCAATTACTTGTGCGAGACTTATGTGTATATGTTGAATTGGGATCTGATATGATGTTGGTGTTGTTTTATTTGGACATATGCATTTCATGCATAATTGCATGATCGATGATTGTGATTGTGACGAAGTACCAGCGAGAGCTTAAAGCTCAACGTGAATGGGCTTTGAGCCCTGATGATTGAGCCTATGGCTCACCGTTTAATGTGCCCTTAATGGGACGATTAAAGCGCTTCGATCCACAACAACGTAATAAATTGGAAAGCGTCTCATACACATTTCATGTGCATTTGAATTGGTTCCTTTGGTGATCTAGTAATCATGTGGTACTTACGAATGTGTTTTGGTGAAATAAGCGTGTAATCGTTGTTATATCTTGTGTATATGCATGAATTGGGTGAACCATCGATGATGGTTCCTCTTTGAGTTATAAACTCACCCAAAATTGCAAATTATTTTTCAGGATCGAGAGAGTAGACTTATAGCTCCAGAGGGACTTTTCCTGTCGTGTAGATTGAGTTGGTAAGAGAAGTCATGGCAAACAAGTCGATCAGCTGGCACTTTTTGAGGGATGACCTAGCTAGCTTTATTTTTTTGAGTTTCTTTTGAAGTAATGTACAGAAAGTACCAGTGTGTAAATTTACTGCTTTGAGGTTATGAAATTTGAAATTATGGTTTCAAACAATTAGTGGATTTCATATTAATGCTTTATGATTTTCGATGCCATGTGGAGTGTTAGCGATTGATCGTAGCGCACCCTTATCGTAGGGTGTGTGTCGGAATGACATACGGGCGTCCCAGTACATATCCTATGGTAAGGGGGTGCTACATTAGGTGGTATCAGAGCATGGTTTGGCATCTGTTGGGACTAGTACATAATTAGGCTTGAATTATTGTGAGAAATGCAGAAACTGATCAGAGTTCTTGTTTTATTTTAGGTCATCCGTATTTGGTGATCATATTAATCAACCAGCTGACCAGGGATCTGTTGGAGCTAGTAGAGAGTCCTCGGTGCCTTGATCTGAGGGGTTACCTCCTAGAGTCCCCGTGAGACGGGAGAGGAGATACGATTTCTTTGCGTGGCGAGGTCATGAACTTCTATGCCAAGTCTGAGATCCATTGGTGAAGGATGGTGGAGAGGGTGAAAGGGTTCTCGACCAGATGGACTGCAAACCTGCTGAGAGGTTCGATTATGCTGTATCTCTTCTGCAAGGCCCAGCTTATACATGGTGGAAGACTTTTCCGGGCAGTACCACCAGGCCTTGCTTACTGACATGGGCAGATTTTCTGAGGGCTTTTAGAGACAATTATATGCCCAAGATGTATCTAGAAATGAAGATGCAGGAGTTTTTGGAGCTGAGACAGGGTAGGATGACAGTAACAGAGTACGAGGTTAGGTTTAATGAGTTGATGGGATATCTTGCTCTGTGGTTTCCACCGAGGCGGATAGTGCGGAGGTTTGAGATGGGGCTGAATCTGGAGATCCGTGCAGGATTGGCCCGATCTGATATGGGCTCCTTTATAGAGTTGAGAGCTGCTTCTTTGTGAGTGGAGCAGATTGTGAGGCAGAGAGCAGAGAGATGGGTCAAGGTCAGAGGAAGAGAGTTAGTGATAGTCGAGGCGCTCTGGTAGGAGTTTTAGCAGCGCAGAGCGGGACCTTCAGATCTTGGGAGGATCGAGACGGTCAAGTTTTGGATGAGAGAGGAGATTTGCATAGATCGTCGATGGCGAGAGGTTTTGGGTGATTCCTCCATTCCGTGAGCATTGCGAGAAGAGGCCTGATGGAAGTCTTTGGAGATTGTTGGAGCTTGCCTTAAATCGGCTCCATGGATCATCAGATTCGGGATTGCCCACTACATTGGGAGCTCGATCTGCTTGGTAGTGGATTTAGTCGGGAGTAGACTTCTGAGACAATGAGTAGAGTGGGTGGATCCGGCGTGGATCGATCTGAGAGGGCCGAGGTAGAGGCCGAGGTAGAGTTGAGGGATCCTTTGGGCAAACTGAGGGTCGGGGCAGCCGACCACAGTCCCAGGCCAGAGTTTATGCCATGACAAGGCAAGAGGCCCAAGATTCTCCTGATGTTGTAGCTGGTATGCTCCTTATTTCTGATTTTGAGGCGTTTGCATTGCTGGATCCTGGATCCACACATTCTTTTATTACACCTCATATGGCATGTAGATTGCATGGGGATCGGGAGATGTTACAGTATGGGCTAGAGGTGAGTACACCTCTAGGTACTACTACTGCATTGGGAGAGGTCTGCAGGGGATGCTCGATTCAGATTGATCAAGCAGTGTTGAGGGCAGACCTTATAGTATTACCTTTGAGAGAGATCGATGTGATTCTGGGGATGGACTGGCTGACGGCCCATAGGGCTATTATGGGCTGCTATACCAAGGAGGTTGTTTTGGATTCTCCTGGTCAGCCTAGAGCAGTGTTCAGAGGAGTTAGTCGAGCGATACCATACGATGATCTCTTTCCTTAGTGCCCGAGATTGATGCTGAGGAGGTCGTGAGGCATATCGGCTCATGTGGTTGACACGAGTTGAGCAGAGGCTTGGGATATTCCGTGGTTAGGAATTTCGGATGTGTTTCTGATGAGTTCTGGGTTTGCCGCCGGATCGGGAGACAAAGTTTACTATTGATCTCGTTGCAGGTACTGCTCCTATATCTATACCTCCATATAGGATGGCACCGGTGGAACTGAGGGAGCTTAAGGCTCAATTGTAGGAGTTGTTGGAGAAGGGCTTTATCAGACCTAGTGTTTCACCATGGGGAGCTCCAGTTTTGTTTGTGAAGAAAAAGGATAGGACTTTGAGGTTGTTCATCAATTCTGAGCGGTTGAATCGGGTGTGATGAAGAATAAGTATCCTTGCCTAGGATCGATGACTTATTTGATCGATTCTTGAGGGGCTCGGTATTCACCAAGTTAGATCTGCGATCTGGTTACTATCAGTTGAAGATTGCAGAGGCCGATGTGCCTAAGAGTGCCTTCAGGAGCAGGTATGGGCATTTCGAGTTTCTAGTGATGCCGTTTGGTTTGACTAATGCCCCGGCAGCCTTCATGGCCTTGATGAATAAGGTATTTCAGCCCTACCTGGATCAGTTTGTTATTGTGTTTGTTGATGACATTTTAGTGTATTCGAGGAACAGACAGGAGCATAGTGAGCATTTGAGGATTGTGTTACAGACGATGAGGGGGAGACAGTTGTATGCCAAATTCAGTAAATGTGAATTTTGGCTGGATCAGGTGATATTTTGGGACATATAGTATTGGAGAGGGTATTGGTGGATCAAAGTAAGGTTGAGGCGATCTTTGAAGTGGGAGGCTCCTAGGAATGTGTCGAGATTGGAGTTTCCTCGGATTGGTGGTTATTACGGAGGTTTGTCGAGGGTTTTCATTGATCTCGGCCCTCGACAAAACTTCGAGGAAGAATGTACCATTCGGATGGGTGAGGAGTGTCGAGGAGCTTTGAGGAGCTGAAACATCGGTTGACTCTTGCCGGTGTTGGCTATTCCATCTGGGGACTGGAGGATTTGTGGTATCTGATGATGCATCGCATCGAGGATTGGGATATGTTACGATGCAGCACGGTAGAGTCATTGTTTATGCCTCGAGATACCGAGGTCTCACGAGGTAAACTATCCTGTTCATGATTTGGAGTTAAATTGCAGTAGTGTTTGCTTTGAAGATTTGGAGGCATTACGTATGGTGAGACTTTCCGGATCTTCACCGACCATAAAGTTTGAGATATTCTTGAGCGAGAGAGTTGAATTTGAGCAGAGGAGGTGGCTTGAATTGTTGAAGGACTATATTTGTATTTATCGAGTATCACCACAGGAAAGCCAATGTGGTGGCGAGATGCTCCGAGTAGGAAGTCACATATTAATCTGACTCGATTTAGTGCAATGAGGTTGCCTAACTTGATTGATTGAGGGCTTTGAATGTTGGATGAATTTGGGCGGGATGGAGTCTTATTGGCTACTTTGACACTGAGACCGATGCTACTGGACAGGATCAGGAGAGTTCAGGATAAGGATCCTGTTATGGTGAGACTGATTGAGAAGGTAAAAGCTGATTCGAGTTCTGAGTTTGAGTTGAGAGATGAGACTTTATGGATAGGGCAGAGGCTTTGTGTGCCTGATGCGGATGACTTGAGGAGAGAGATATTGGAGGAGGCTCATATGGCCACATATGCTATGCATCCTGGTACTACCAAGATGTATAACACTCTTAAGCAACATTTCTGGTGGCTTGGCATGAAAAAGCAAGTAGCGGAGTATGTATCTAGATGTTTGACGTGCAAGCGAGTTAAGGTGAGCACCGAGCTCCGATGGGAAGCTTCATTCATTGCCCATTCGGAGTGGAAATGGGAGCAATTACCATGGATTTCATTATGGGTTTGCCTAGGGCGTCGGCGACATGATGCTATCTGGGTCATAGTGGACCGGTTGACTAAATCAGCCCATTTCTTGCCAGTGAGGGAGAACAATACCATGGATCAGTTGGCCCAGAAGTATGTGGCGGAGATAGTGAGACTGCATGGGGTCCCGATGTCGATAGTGTCGGCGAGGATCCCATTTACTTCGAGTTACGACGAGTTTGCGATCTGCTATGGGTACTAATTTGAACTTGATCTGACGTTTCATCCTCGAACATGATGGGCGAGTGAGAGGACGATTAAGACTGTTGAGGATATGCTTGGGCATGTGTATTGGAGTTCAGAGGAGCATGGGATCGAGATTTAGCTCGATTGAGTTTCGTACAACAATCATTATCACGGTAGCATCGGGATGGCACCATATGAGGCCTTGTATGGGCGGCCGTGTAGATCGCCTTTGTATTGGGATGAAGAGGTGTGAGAATGATTGAGGTCTGGTGATTCGGGATCTTGTTGATAAGGTGAAGCTGATTCGGAGTCGCATCAAGGCGGCTCAGGATAGACAGAAGAGTTATGTGGATCAGCATAGGAGGGAGATGGAGTATAATGTGGGCGACAGAGTATTCTTACGGGTGTCACCATGGCGTGGTGTACTGAGATTCGGCAAGAAGGGCAAGTTAAGCCCTAGGTACATTGGTCCGTATGAGATTGTCGAGAGGATAGGACCATTGGCATATAGGTTAGCATTGCCGAGTGAGATGTCTCAGTTGCATGATGTGTTTCATGTTAGTATGCTCCGAAGGTATCGATCAAATCCGACCCATGTGATTCCAGCTCAGGAGATTGAGGTGTCTAGTAATCTGAGTTATGTATAGGAGCCGATCCAGATTGTCGGGTCACAGGTGAAACAGTTGCGGAATAAGAGTATTCCACTGGTGAAAGTTCTCTGGAGGAACCATTCGACTGAGGAAGCTAACTGGGAGACCGAGGAGCATATGAGGAGACAGCATCCTCATCTTTTCCATCAACCAGGTAAGAATTTTGAGGACGAAATTTTTATTAGGAGGGGAGAATTGTAACATCCCATCTCCCATAGGAAGGGTTTATTGGTAATTTGGGACGGGTTAGAAGTATTAAATTATATCTCGGCATGCACATACAGCATATAGCCTCTATGATTGATAGTTTATTGCACTTACACATGGTATACATGCATTCATGACATTTTCTGGCTTAGGTTTCAAATTGAGATCTTTTGTGAAATGTATGGGATAATTGTATTTGAAAAATTATTTGGAGTGCGTCATTGAGTGTTTTACATTTTTTGGGATTTATGAGAATTTTTCTGGAATTTTTCGAAGTTCTTGCCCAAATCAGAAAATTCCAACTGACTGACTGAGTGAGCTGTTTTGTACTGAAAAGGACCGTCTAATGGCATTGGATTATTGAATAAATAATGTTCGGGAATTATTTGAGTGTCATGATTAGAGCTTAATTGGGATTAGCACTTAATTAACTAGGATTAACTAAATTTTGTCTTTTCTTCATTAAAATGCCATGTGTCCCTTTTAAATTAATTGGTTTTGTCTTCTTTCATCCTCATCTACGACCTTCTCCTTATTCTTTTAACATATATGAACTACTTGGAAGCTTAGTAGTCATCCGAAACTTCTTCCTTCCTCCTCCTTTTGTTGTTTTTGTTCTTCCTCCATAATTACTTGCTTTTCCTTTAGCCACACCTAAGATCAACTTGAACTTGAAAATTATGATGATTGTGATGGTCGAAGGTGGGAAGGTAAAGCAGAGGTTGGTGTTTTTGTTTGAAGATTTGGGAAACTTAAAGCTTGAAGCTTGGAAAATTTTAAGAGTTGAAGCCTTGGAGATTTGGAGAGTTTGCAACTTGTTTAAGGTAAAAATTGGGTTTTTTTTATTCTTTTGATAGATAGAAGCATTCATGGAGATCATTTATACATTTACTTGATCATCATAGTAGAAGATTTGAATGGGTTTAAATGTATACTTGGTTATGGATGAATGAATGACTATAGTTTTCCTTGATTTTGGCTTGGTTTGGATTGAGTTTGTAAGGTTAGATGAATGGAAAACTTAGGAAGATAATTTGGGTTAGTGCTGCCAACTTTTGTATAATCATGTAAATATATGTTGTGATGAATTTGTGGTTGAATTAGAGGTATAAATGGGTGCTTAGTGATGTGTTCTTGATGTTAGAAGTGATAGGAGTTAGGGTAATGTTGAAATCTGGAAAATTGGTGTTTGACCTATTGAAATGTTTTGATCATAACTAATTTTATAGGTGTGCAAATGAGGTGAAGTTTGTGCCCAATGAAACTTTGGGATGTTGGCTTCAACTTTGTGTGAAATAGGTGGTGTTAAATTGTAATGTTAGAAGGGTGAATTTTTGCATGGAAAGTTTCTGTTTGTAGGGTCTGTGAACAGTACCCGCATATATGACCTGATTACTTTGTTGATTTTTCTAAATTAATTGATATGGAATTAGGAAAAATGGTCTGTATGAAAGTTGAGGCATATTGAGTTAGCTTTCCATTTCCACTGATCTTGCTAATTTTCGAGTTGTATATTGGGAGATATGAACTGATTACTATTGACTGGTTTTGAGCATTTTGATGAAACCCAGCCTAAGTGTTGATTTTGTGAGCTTGCTGTTTGGGAGCAATTTTAACAATTTATGTGAACTGAATTGGTGTGAGTGACCTTCTGAAAAGTTGTAAAGGAAGAGATTACCTTGAAAATGATATATGGTGTGTAATGTTTAGAGGTCAGAGTTGGGAGTTATGATTTTGCAAAAACTGACCCAGCATTAGGTTGTGAATTGCTGATTATGGCAGTAAATTCCATAACAGTTTTGACATTGTTAGAAATCGAATTGCAAATTTAGTTCTTCATGAAAATTGAATTTTGAGATCTTATCTTTTCAAGGATATAAGGTAGTGATTTTTTTGACATTTGTGCTAAGAGATATGCTGTTTGAAAAATCATTGTCCAGATTGGTTGATTTCAGAGGGCTGATGCTTTGGTGAATTGTGTGACATTGTTAGCAAGTGAATTTGATTTTGGGTTGTCCATGAAAGTTGTAGATAACATTGTAAACTTACTGAGCATATTTATTGTATTATTTTTGACTGAGGAAATGAGTAGTTATTGAATTTGCAATGTACTGCCCTGTGTTGATAGGTTTTGAGTAGGCAGTAGGTTTGATAGGATTTTTGACACCCTTAGGGGTGAAATTGATTTTTATGGTCTTCTTGAGAATTGTAGAGGGTTTCATGATCTTTCCAATGGGATATAGTTGGTAATTTTTCTGAATTGTGTGCAATGAGTTATGGGTGTTGAAAGTTGGCTTGAAATCAGGAAAATAAAGAAGGGAATAAGGGTTATGTTTATATATAGATCTTAATTGTTTAAGTTGAATTTTGGTTTCTTTTGTCAATTTCTTTTCCGTCCGACGTCCAATTGACCTGATTCTTGAGGCATCGGATTTGTGACATATTGAATTTCATTTGGTGAGAAATTGAGAATTTTTAGACGGAAAATTGACGTGGCTCCAGATAACGGAGCCTTTAATCACTGTTTTGTTTAATTGGGGACCTATAGAGGTCCGAATTGCGCACCGTCAGTGCCAATAGCTTTCTAATTTTTAGATGGAATTTTTATTATGAGAAAATTTTAGATTAGGGCCGGGAATGCCATGAACATGCATTATACACGTTTTACTTATTCCATGTGCATTGTTTGATATTTCTAATTATACAGTTGGTAATGTGTACTCATTTCCATTGTTATAGAGGCTCAGTTGGAACGTCATCCCACGGACGTTGCAGAGACTTCCCGGCATTAGCTCGGAAATTATTAGGTGAGTAACCTAGATGGTTCCTCGGTTAGTAAGTGTTTATAATTCTGCACTTAGAACCGTGTGGAGAATAATGGTGGGAAAATTGTGTTTGTTTGTGCCTAGATTGCGGACCGGAGATCCGATGGATTGGAGAATTCTGACATAGAAGTGTTATATGTGATTTTCTTGCAATTACCTGTGCGAGACTTATGTGTATATGTTGAATTGGGATTTGATATGATGTTGGTGTTGTTTTATTTGGACATATGCATTTCATGCATAATTGCATGATCAGTAATTGACAGTTGTGACCAGAGCAGCCAACGAGAGCTTAAAGCTCAACGTGAATGGGCTTTGAGCCCACAGTGATTCAGAGCCTATAGCTCACCGTTTAATGTGCCCTTAATGGGACAGTTACAGGCGCTCAGTCACAACAACGTAATAAATTAGAAAAGCGTCTCATACACATTTCATGTGCATTTGAATTGGTTCCTTTGACTGATCTAGTAATCATGTGGTACTTCGAATGTGTTTTGGTGAAATAAGCGTATAATCGTGATATCTTGTGTGTATGCATGAATTGGGTGAACCATCGATGATGGTTCCTCACTGAGTTCGCAAACTCACCCAAAATTGCAAATTATTTTTCAAGACCGAGAGAGTAGATTTATAGCTCCAGAGGGACTTTTCCTACCATGTAGATTGAGTTGGCAAGAGAAGTCATGGCAAACAGGTCGGTCAGCTGGCATTTTTTGAGGGATGACCTAGCTAGCTTTATGTTTTTGAGTTTCTTTTGAAGTAATGTACAGAAAATACCAGTGTGTAAATTTACTGCTTTGAGGTTATGAAATTTGAAATTATGGTTTCAAACAATTAGTGGATTTCATATTAATGCTTTATGATTTTCAATGCCATGTGGAGTGTTAGCGATTGATCGTAGCGCACCCTTATCGTAGGGTGTGTGTCGGAATGACCTACGGGTGTCCCGGTACATATCCTATGGTAAAGGGGTGCTACATTGAAAGTTTGGGATGTGAATTCACCAGCATTATCGAGTCTGACTTTCTTTATTGTATAGTCAGGAAATTGTGCTCGTAATTTAATAATTTGTGCAAGAAATCTTGGAAATGCCATATTACGAGATGATAGTAGACAAACGTGAGACCATCTGCTGGAGGCATCTATCAATACCATAAAATATCGAAATGGTCCACATGGTGGATGAATGGGTCCACATATATCAGCTTGAATACGTGCAAGAAAAGCAGGTGATTCAAATTTTGTTTTAGCTGTGATGGCCTTATGATCAGTTTTCCAAGAGAACAAGATGTACATGGACTCTTATTTATTTGAGTAATCATTTTGTTACTCAATGGATGTCTATGTGTATTCTTAGTTATTTTTCGCATCATTGTTGATCCTGGATGACCCAGACGATCATGCCAAATAGAGATTATTGAAGGATCAATGTGTTTTGCTTTAACTACCATATTAGATTCAATCACATTTATATATGTATAATGTAATCCAGTAGGGAGCATTGATAGTTTTTCCAATATGTTTATCTTTCCGATTGATGAGGTTGTAAGATACATATATTTCATATTTCCCTCGATTCTTGATCGAGTATCATATTATGAGAATATATATCATTAAAACTCAACAAATTTCTTTTAGACTTTAGGCGCAAATAAGGCATCTGTATTGAGAATTTTGTGCCATTTGGTAATGTGAAATTTGCCTTGCCAATTCCTTCAATCAAGTCTCAGAGGACACGATATTGTGTTCACAATTGTTTTGTTGGTTTTAATTCTGAAAAGAACCTCTTATCTTTCAGGATAGTGTGCGTTGTGCCACTATTTGGTATGCATAAATTATCATTATTTTCCGCTCCTCTTACAGAACGATCCATATCAAAACTTCGCATAAAAATAAATAATCTAATGAAAAAATTGCGCAAGAATAAAGAGAAAGAGATGTTATGTTAACTTAAAAAAAATATTACAATACTGTAATTGAAACTACTAACATAACAAGCAATTGAAACTGAGTGACATAATAAGCATAATAATACTTAACACAAACATAAGTACATTATTTTAATTTCCATTGCTACTGCCACCAACAATGCATTGATCCACAAAATCATCAGTAAAATTCGAAGCATTCAGATATGTAGAGTCATCTGAAGGATTATGATTCTCAATGAAATCAAAATCAAAAGTACCAAGGTCAGTTGAATCACCTAAAGGGTGTTGTTCAGTAAAATTCACTTCCTTTTCTTTCCTTTTTAAGGATGTTTTGTATAAGCGACATAGATGTTCGTGAACTCGACAAACTTTAGCCCAATGTCCTTTTGTACCACATCTCAGGCAAGAATCTCCTGAAGTCCTATAAGAACTTTCATGAACATCATTAATATGGTGCTTGTTATTGTGGTGGCTCGTATTTCTTTGAAGAGAGTTATATGGATAACTTCCTCGGCCACGTCCATGACCACGACCACGAATGTAGTTACGACCATGGCCACGACCACGGTCACGACCGCGACGACGACTAGGCCCATGATGATTTTTTCTTTCATTTTCATTTCGAATTGCAATATTTGCTTCCGGAAATGCTGTCGTGCCAGTAGGGCGGGATTGATGATTTTTCATCAAAAGTTTCTTATTCTTCTCGGCTACAAGAAGACATGAAATCAGGTCAGAGTATTTTTTAAATCCGTGCACTCGATATTGTTGTTGCAAGGTTACATTCGATGCGTGGAAGGTGGAGTATGTTTTTTCTAACATATCTTCCTCAGTGATTGTTTGTCCACAAAATTTTAGTTGTGAGACAATTCTAAACATAGCTGAGTTACACTCATTGACCTTTTTAAAATCTTGGAAGCGTAAAGCGCTCCATTCATCACGAAAAGTCGGAAGTAAAACTTCCTTTTGATGGTCATATCTTTCTTGTAAATTTTTCCACAAATGACTTGGATCTTTAATTGTGAGGTATTCTCTTTTTAATCCCTTATCAAGATGACGACGAATGAAGATCATCGCTTTGGCTTTATTTTGTTTTGATGTTGTATTATTTTCTTTAATGGTATCTAAAAGATCTATTGATTCAAGATGCATTTTAACATCAATCATCCACGGCATATAATTATGGCCCGCAACATCAAGAGCAGCGAACTCAATTTTGGCAAGATTGGACATGTTGGCAACTATTTAGAGAGAAATAATTAATACATGTATTCAAATCGATATTACATTAAATAAATTACATGCCATGCTCAAATGCTATGCCAAGAAGCAACATAGGGATCATAATAAATGCTATTACTAAGAGAAAAAACGTGCGATCTGAATCATTTAACTCTACACTAAGAATGAAACAAAGATACATAATGATAATAATTATACAAAAAATGATATAACGGACAACATTTGAAAATTTTGTAAGAATTTTGAGGTAAGAAATAGTGTGTAGGGATGAAGTAAATTATGTAGGAGTGGTATCTATTTATAGAAATATTTTTTACCATTAACTAGCGTTATAATTTTACCGTTATATATATATATATATATATATTACCATTATAAATTTTTTATAAATATCGATGATGTATACTATATAATAAATTACGTATTTAGAGGTGGTAATAACTTTTCATTATTAAAAGAAGGTAAAATAGTGAGTCGTCTATAATTTGTTTTAATCATATCATAAGTAGAATTAATGTAGATAAAAGGAAGAACTTTATTTTAACAACATCGTAAGTAGGATAAATAAACAGAAGAACTTACGTTTGTTTGATGTACGTAAACCAAAGAACGTTTGTACGATGTAGGTAGACGGAAGAACCTTACGATTGCTTGATGTTGATAAGTCGAATTTTAGAAATGAGAGCTTCGTGTTGATAACGTGTTATAAAACCAGAATTACAATTTCAGAGTATTTGGGAGAGAAGACTTATTCTTATAAGTTCATATCTTATCTCTCTTACATCAAACCTTCTATTTATAGTACATTTCAAACACCTAATATACATGTGACCACCTACTCCATATGTGTTATTGTGTTAGGTAAAACCAAACCAATAACCACCTACTTCATTCTTGTATTAGGTAAAATCAAACCAATCCATATGTACACTAACTATTAAATGGTGCATCTACAATTAGTGGTACACCATATTATTTCTATCTTTTATAACACATGAATCATTTTTCTGTGAAGAAAGAGTAAGCTATAGTGAAAAGTTTCAGCTGGGTATTTCAAGAAGATAAAAACCATAGGGAAGTCTTTCTTTTGTCCTAAGTATTTTATTATTCAATTATCAGTTAATTAAATACTTAAACTATTTTTATTTATTATTGTTTTGAGTGAAAGTAGCTAGAAAAATCCTCTGACGAGGTTAACACGAGTCGATCGTATTATCAGGTGTGAAAATCTTTCACAGGTAGTGGGGCTGACATATAGTTACAAAGATTGAGCGGTGTTACTCTAGATTGATCTTGTATAAATCTATTGAACTTCTGTGAAAGTTATTATTCTAGGTGAGAGTCCACACAGACATAGGCAGAGTGTGCCGAACTGCGTTACCAAATTTTTAGTGTTCTTATTATTTTGTTTTTGCTTGATTTTATTTTATTCGTACCAACTAGGCTTACGGAAAGTTTGCGAATCGATTAATACTCTTGGTTTTTTAATATCATTTCAGTCTCCAACCCTTTCTTTACGTGTGACCTATTAAACTCCTAAATATGTTGAAAATGATTATAAATTATAACCCAAAATTATATTTAAGATTGAATATTTTATGTTGGGATTTTTAAAGAAAAGAAGATGAATAAGATGGGATAAGATAAAGATTAAACAATACGGAGCACTCTCATACATTTATTATTAAACTTGGTTGCTCGAGAAAATACAAATAACTAAAATAGATTTTTCAGCCACCAAACTTGGATTATAAGATAAGATTAAAGATAATCTAAGACTTATTCTAAGATAATCTAAGACCTATTCTAAAGGAATTTTAACAACTATAAAATTTTGAATTAATTCTCAACATTCCCTCTTAATTCAAAATTTCAAAAAATTGAGCACTTCTCTCATAATCTTCAAGCACTTCTCTTCACCAATTCCCGTTGATTCCCTTCTCATCAACCTGCAATTATTGGAGCACTTCTCTCCAAACTTCTCAATAAAGCACTTCTCCCTATTCTTCAACATGAGCACTTCTCTCATTACTTATCTCCATAGAGCACTTCTCTCTAATTTTTATTTATTTATGAAGCACTTCTCTTCACTGTATGATGCAGTTCTCATCATCTTTCTATTATTGAGCACTTCTCTCAACTAATTCAAAAGAAATTCTTCTTCAACCATTTCAACCAAATTTGCACATTCTTCTTTTTTAAATCTGCAATTCTTTTGTGGATGACCAAATCTTTTGCAATTATAACATTAAGACTTTCCTTTGTGCCAACAATCTTTTTCTTCATAACCAAACTTCTTGCAATGATTACACTGAGAAAATTTTCCTTTCTTCTTTGATGACAGAAGGTTTGATAAATAAGCTCCCTCTGCCATTTTTTCACTTTCTTGGTTTCTTATTTAATCACTCATAGGCCCCTCAAGGATCTAAAGTTTTGATACCATGTTGGGATTTTTAAAGAAAAGAAGATGAATAAGATGGGATAAGATAAAGATTAAACAATACAGAACACTCCCATATATTTATTATTAAACTTGGTTGTCTTATATGGACAAAATATAAACAACTAAAATAGAATTTTCAACCATCAAATCTGGCTTATAAGATAAGATTAAAGATAATCTAAGACTTATTTTAAGATAATCTAAGACCTATTCTAAAGGAATTTTAACAACTATAAAATTTTGAATTAATTATCAACATTTTAAACTCTTTTATCAGAGAATTCCTTGCTTACAAGTGGTGACTGGTGACTGTCATCATTGGTGAGAGGCCATAAATGCGTCAAAAATCATCAACGGTGGAGCAACATGCCCAGAGAATGCCTAAGGTGAAAGTCAACCATAAGAAATGGTGCACGATGGCAGGAGCAGAAAAATCAACAAAAGGCTTTGCAAAAGAAAACAGAAACACCTAGATGGATTTTGTCACGTGCAGTGAAAGCATCAGACTGCTCCCATTCCATTTTATTATATATTTTTTTGGTTTTTTATTACATAATTAGAATTAAATTTGATTAAATTCCCAATAAATCTAGATAAATCTTTTCTAAATGTTTGAAACATTATTTTCAAAGGATTATTTTATTAAGAATATTTAATAATTTAGTTTAATTTTTCAATATGTTGAATTATTAAATTGAATTATTTATCAAGTCAATAATTAGAATCAAGAAAAGTTTAAAATGTTATCGCTCATAATTAGATTATGTTAGATAAATCAATATAACGAAATTATAATAATTAGGATGATATTTTAATTTCCAAAATTAAAGAAATTAATTTTTTAATTAGATTAATATGAATAATTATATTGGTCCCTAATTTAAATTTTGAAAAACTATTTCTAAAATAGAATTTTAGTTTCAATTAGATTGGAATTAATTATTTAAACTTTTAAAATTAAGAAAATGTTTTCTTAAGTAATTAAAAAGATATTTATTAATTAAATTTATTTATTTCAATTTGATTGAAATAAATTAAATTTATGAATTTATTTATTTAGACCATTATTATTCAATTTATTTAGAAATTGTTTCTTTATTTATGAATGATAAGTTTCTTGATTTGTTAGAAAAGGTAATTGTCTTGGTTAAATTTTGAAAAGTACTTTCATTTATTAATTAATAAAATGAGCTTTCTTAATATTTTTAAAATATTTTTTATTAATTAAGAAATTAATCTATAAATAAATAACGTAAAGGAATTTATTAGTTAAATTTAAAAGTGTTTTATTTTGAAAGTAGTTTTCTTTAAATATTAGAAAATTATTTCTAATTAAGAAAAGTAGTCAATAATTAGATTACAAATAATTTTTAATTAGATTAGAGTGTCTTACTTGCTAAAATTTTAAAATGTTTTTAAAATTAAAGAATAATTCATTAAAAAGTCATAAATGGGATTAAGAAGTAGCATTACAAGGTAGTAAGATACTACAAGTTAAAATAACTATAAAATGTAAATACAGCAAAATTTATCTATTATACTAGGAATAAGCTGGAAGATTTTAAGTCCCATTGTCTTATGAAAAATGAACTCATTTTTTCAATAACTTGATGAACTACTAAGATTTCTCTAATCCAACAATATATCCTATGAATTAGTGCATGTATATCTATTTTGGTCTTGTTGAATATTCTTTTATCTATCTATCCAAATCGTGTAAATTGAACAATTCAGACTAAGCCCAAGACTTATCTTGCCCTGTCCTAAAGTATGTTACTTTTCTTAAGCCCACCTCAATATGTTATCCAATTTAGTCTCAAAGAAAAATAGATTTAGAGTGTAGTGTACTACATTCTAGCCAAATGGAAGTTGTATATTGGCAATTTAAGCAAAGATGATCAATACTTTCAGTCTCCAAATTGCATAACTCACGTATAATATCATTTTAGCCAATGACCTTATCATTGGTTTCAATATTTTTCTAGTGAGTAACCATATGTTGAAGGATGCCTTGGACTTTAGAGAACCCCTTCCAGACTATATTAAACTAGTAAGTTAGAGGTATGTTTGGTCTGAGGGTTTTGAGACATGAAGCCTCTGAGAATTGTTGCTTAAAGACCATAAAGGTTGATCATTTGTGAAACTATTAGGCAAGTAGCTAGGAAAATAAATTTAGAGTCTTTCAGCCCTAGTTTTTGAGTGGTTTTAGGATTTGTGATGTATAACACAACTGACTCTAGCTTGAGTAGATATTCTATTAGTGAGATTTGAGATGTAGTCTTTTAGAGATAAAGCAGTAAAAGAAGTCCATTTGTCAAACCAGAAGAAGGTATTACCACCCTTTCTCACCTTGATTTTTATGAAAGGATACACCACTTATCTCTTTCTTAATAATTGAATGAAGGGCCAATAGTATATTACAATAAGTTAAAGACTTTAAGATAGAATTCATTCATCCATTTGCACCATAGGGATTCTTTTTTATTAAATAGCCTCCAAATCCTTTTGGCTATTTCCATCTTTTTTAAAGTTTGTATTTAGGTGAAGCTAAGTCCCCTCACTTGTTTTCCCTAACATAGTTTATCCCATTTTATGATGGCAGACCCAAAAGGAACTTGTCCTAGAGAACCTTCAACAAGATGGAACTATGCCCGGGAGTAGATAGAATCAAACAAACACACGGAATCACAAGAAACAAAGTTGAAAAGATAGAAACAGAACACAAAGAGAAAATGGGAGGTTTGAAGAATGTTGGTCGATGAAGAGAACCCTAAGAGAACTTATCTCTTAGAACTCTAACCTTAGGATGCCACAAAGGAAGACAACTCATTTGATAAGTCAAGTATTCTCAAAGAATACAAAGAAAACAAGAAAGCTCTCAATATTATTTCTGAATGAAACATAAAGGGTGCCTATCTATAGGGAAAACTTCCTAACTTAATGTCCTAAAGAAGATACTAAATAAAAGGAAACAAATCAATCCCTAAAAGAAACAAAATAAACTTATAAATAGGCACCCTTATTTCAAGGAAAACAAAAAGGAAACTAATTAAAAAATGATTTCAACATGTTGGACCTTATGGATCACGTCCTTATCCTTATTTTTAAGTGGCATATGCTTGTCACATGGTATTTTAAGTGAGTTCTCGAAATTGGACTCCATGTGGGCCTTTGGACACTTTATGTTAGGCTTTAAGGAGTAAGACAATGCCTCTTAGACCTTTATGAGATGAAATCTGACTCAACAATATGGGCTCTATCTCTTGAAGGTCTTGGATTGAACAATTCAATGCTTGCTTCATTGCTTTGGCCCTAGCTCTTGTCGTTGGGCCTCCAACATCTTGTAACAGATCTTTAGGAACATTAGACTTTAATGTTGGGCCTTTGATATGGAAATTTCGTTCATTCCCTTGCCTTGAAAATTCAGACTTCAAATTTGATCCAATTTTAACTCCTAAGCCTCCTTTTGCAAGCTCATGTCCATGCAAGTCACGTCCTAGGCTGCCTTAAGGTGAATCACACCATGGATGCTTCTCGTCTTGTCTTTTACATGCCTATAGTTCTCCATCATTCCCTCCCTCCTCGAAAGGATTCGTCCTCGAATTTGCAGCATTAAAGAGGGATAAATCAGATATATTGAATGTAGCACTCACATTACCATAGGGGCTACGCAAATCAATTTTATAAACATTATCATTAATCCTTTCTAAAACTTGAAAGGGCCATCTCCTCTTGGTTGTAGCTTAGATTTCCTTTGTTTTGGAAACCTCTCCTTTTTTAATTGCATCCAAACCCAATCACTAGGTTCAAATATAACATGTCTTCAGCTTTTATTGGCTTGCTTTGCTTATTGTTCATTTCTCCGCTCAATGTTGGCTTTAACTTTAGCATGCAACTCCTACACAAATTTAGCCTTTTTCATACCGTCAAGGTTAGTAAACTCATTAGTGAAGTGAATCACACGTTATTATAATGCTTACAATACGATATATGAATACACGAGAAGGGGGTTGAATTGTGTATTCCCCTTTTTTTTTAATCTTTCCAGAAAAACGTTTTGTTAAAAACAAGTTCTTTTCACAGAAACTTCGGTAAGTTCGAATTGATCAAAACTTTAAAAAACTTGTTTTGAAATCTAAGTAATAACAAAACTTTGAACTTAAAGAATGATAGAGTAGAGATAAGTCGACACAGCAATTTTATACTGGTTCACCCCAAACCGTGGGCTACGTCCAATCCTCAGAAGTCTTTCTGAGATTTCACTTTCTCTTCAACGTTTACAAGTATTCTTTCTGAGCCTCTTCAGGTCTCTACACTCAGTATTCTTTTACTCTTAGCCTCTGCAGGCTATCTGTACTACTTTCTTACAAAAGTGTTTGAACTATGTTACAGTAACACTAGCTCTTAGTTAATTCGCATAATAATCTCACAAACAAGCTTTTTCGTTCGCATATACGTAAGTCAACTAACTTTCAACTAACTTTGCAATCTTCTACTTCGACTCATATTTATAGCCTTCGTCTTCAACTGCTTCTTGATTCTTGCTTCTTGAATCTTGCTTCTTGAATCTTGAAAGAAACGGTTAATCAGTTGAGTTCTGTAACTAACTCGAACTGACTCTTGCGTCTGCTTTTCTTTCTTTGTCTGCTTTTAAATTCTGCGTCTTCTTTTTCAACTTCTGCGTCTGCTTTTCTTTCTGTGTCTGCTTTTTAACTTCTTTGTTATTCATCCTGCGTCTACTTTTCATTTCTGCGTCTGCTTTTCCTTCTGCGTCTGCTTTTCTTTCTGCGTCTGCTTTTTCTTCTTCTTTGTTATTCATCAAAATCATATATATGTAAAGTTATTTTGACTGAACAATCTCCCCCTTTTTGATGATAAAAAATCATATATATGTAAAAAGAAAAACTTATCTTCAAAACACATCTTCATGTGTGTTAGTCTGACTTCTTCATTAGTTTTCCTCTTCCTCCCCCTATCTTTGTCATTGACTCCTTCAATCACACCCTTTGAGACTCTTTGATTGCTGCCTTCCATTCTCTTCTCCCCCTATTTGTTATAAACAAAAATGATCAATGACGATGACTCTTCATCAGTTCTTTCATCATCTCCTTCATTTCATTCATCATCTCCTTTAGCTCCTTGACTTCTCTGCGTAAGTACCTGATTTCAGCTTACGAGTCAAACGGTGAGGAGAGTTGATCATCATCCGCTGAGGATTATATGAACGCAATTGTGGTAGCATATGCGTCTGAGGATGGAATGTAATCTTCAACAATCTCAAAAGTTGGTGGATGAACGGATAGATTAGGCTCCGGAAGATCTAAATCATAAGGAGCAGGTTGCATGAGTACTTGTCTTCCTTGTAGGGGTATGGCTTCAGCTTGAATAGACAGTGTATTAGATAGTGGCCTAATACGCATTATTGTGTGCACAAGGGATTCAATGAACGTCCCTGTAATCAGTCTTCCCCCTACTGGACAGTATTCATTCTTATCTATAAAACTACAACCAGCTCCGTCATTTTTCTCCTTTGAAGTGTATGCTTCATCAATTCATCGCACTTCATCTTCAATCTGATCTGTGGACAGATCATTACTGATTCCTTCAGGATGTAACTTTATCTTCCCCTTATTCACATCTAAAGGATATCTAGGCTGAATGTCCGGTACAACTTTTATCATCGTCTTCTCTGTAATTGGATTAATAGTATATGGTTGACTGGACATTTTTGAAGGGTATGGCTTTATAGCAGCATCCCTCAAAGCATCATAAAAATTATTTTTATCTTCACTCAGTAGATACCATGTCTCACTATTTATCGAAATAGGTTGTAAGACAGCCTTCACCTTCCTCCTTGGTTGATCATAGATGACAATTGAAGTACTCCTCTTGGTCACAAATTCAACCAGTCTGATCTCCAACTTGTCTTTTCTCAAAAATTTAGAATAGTTGTATATAACCAGACTAGGTTCATCAGATTTTTCCTGTGGTATCTGTACCAAGCTTAAATATGTTGTTGCCTCTTGTTGAGCATCGATAGGAGTAAACTGAACTAAGCTAGACTTAATTTGCTTTTCCTTTTGAGCAGCATCGAAGTATCCTTCTTTTGACTAACTTCCTTAGCAGTAGTCACATTCTTCTTTCGACTAATTACTTTAGTCTTCTCCACTGCCTCAGTCAGTCTCGGAGTTTTCTGAACTTGATATTTCTGCTTCTCAGACTTCGACTTCCTCTTCTTCTTAGTCTCCTTAGCCTGTTTGGCTGAGTCTTCTTGTAGGATTGAAACTAGAGATCTCGTTGCCTTTGGTGCGCGAGATTCAGAAATTTCTACCTGATTCTGTTCTCTGGCTCTCTTCTCTTCCTGTTGTCTCAGAGTACGAATCCTAGGTGATCTCCCCACCTTCTTAGAAATTTCACCCAGAAGATTCTCCCCTGTTCTTTTCAACGGACCTTCGTCTGTCCTCCGAACTAGTCTAACTTCTTGTTGAGAAATCGCCTGTTTTATCAAAGGTCTTCCAGATAATTTTCTTCTTTCATCTATAGGCATTCTCATACTTTTTTGAGATTTAGAACTTGTAGCGGGAGACTTCTTCAGTAACCACTCCCCCTCAGTTCTAGCTTTCTTCGTAGAATATGCTTCTTCTTTTACCACTATCTTCAAGCCCATTCTTCTTATTGTATCTGAGTTAATAGAACTCTTGATAGATGCCGTCCTTCTGATTCCTCTGTGAAGAAGGACTCCAGATTCCCTAAAAATCCTCGTGAGTAGCATGTCGTACAGATAACTGTTAGTATCCTTCATCCCCTTAACTATATAATGAAAAATTAGAAATGGTAGGCCTATGGGACGGAGATTTAGCAAGTAGAACAGGCATTGCTCATCTAAGGTAGTCACTAAATGCCTTGACCCTGTTCTAGGTAAGATGCAGTTGAACAGAATCGCATGAAGAACCCTGACCTTCGGTATAACATCACGTCACCGATGGGATGCGTACAGTGAGTGAGCATTTGCATTTGGCATGTTATGCATTTATTTAGCCTCTATAATTATTGATAATTGTTTATGATTGCACAAGCATATGTATGTACATGCATGTATGATAGATTTCTGACTTGATTGTGAAAATTGGAGATTTTATGATCTTAAGGTTAATTGTGCTTTGATTAGTGAATTGGAGTGTCAAATTGAAATTTAGGGATTTGAATTATGAAATTAGAGTATGCGATCATGAGTTTTCTATTTTTGAGGATTTATAGAAATTTTTCTGGAATTTTCGGTGTAATAGGTCCGGACTGGAAAATTGATCAATGACTCATTAATTGAGTTCCGGTTTCGAGATTGATTGAAAATTGGCATGAAATAATTGGAGTTATGATTTTAGGAGTTATTATTCATAATTATTAGAATTCGGCAGAAATTAGAATTTAAAACCGACTTGAGGTTGTTCGGATTGAACTTGTGGCAATTAGATTTGCCAAACAAGCCTTGTTTTTCCTTATTATTTAAACCCTAATCTTTGAATTCCTTGCTTCCACAATACTTGGCTTTTGAAAGAAGAAATTTCCTCCTTCCTTCATCGTGATCTCTTCCCTTGATTGCTTCTTGGTTCCTTCTTGCTATTTGCATCCTCTTCCATCCTTGAATCATTTCCTTTGGGTTAGTAAAGAAGAATTGAAGATGGGTTTGAGTTTGGGTGTTAACCGTGGATGTGCTTAGGCTTGAGGATTTGAGTTTTCTTGGTGATTCTCAAAGGTTTAAAGCTTAAATCAAGTAAGTTATTGTTCCTTTATGTTTTACATAGTTGAATTTGATTATGGATTTGAGTATTAAATTGTTTGGAAAGTTTTAAGTTTTCGGATGATATAGGTTTTAGGGAAAATTTTGATTTTGATTTGGGTATTTGTGGAATAATGGTTATTTGGTGGATTTAAGGGTAGGACTGAGTTGTGTTAAGTATAGGAAGTTGTTTTGGAGTGGTTAAAATGGAAAGGAATGGATTAGAATCTGATAAATCTGGAAAAATCTGGGTTTCGGACGTGAATGCAGGTTTGCACGCATGACGTGTTCGTCACCTTGTGGCGAGCAAATCTCTCTTCGTGACGCCTTGTGGCGAAAGCAACGTGTGCATGGCATGCCGCGGCGAGCGGATGATCTTCACACGCCGCGACGAGCGAAGACGCACGCCGCGACGAGCGCAAGAGGACACGCCGCGAAGGAGACAGACCGCGTGCGCCGCAACGTGGAAGAGACGTCTCGCCGCAGCGAGCAATCTCATACCGAGGTGAGGACGCCTGTTTTCCGAAGGAGAATGTTATGTTTTAAAATGATTTTGAGGTTAAATTATTAATGATTGGTGAGTGATAAATTGACTTTGATTTAGAGACTAAGAATTTCACTTTAGAAGAATGGAATTTCGGAATTTAATTTGGTGGTTCTCGAAATCGGATGGCAACTGAATAGTGAATTTGATTCTGATTTAAAGATAATTCTTATGTATTGGAATTTGACTTTAGAGAGGAAGTAAAAAGTGGTCAATTGAATTATGATATTAGAAACTGCTATGAATTCGAGTGGAAAAAGGGGTCAAATTAGAAAGATTCGGGATTAGGGTCGGAAATATCATAACATGCATAGTGCAGCATTCATTCGATACATAAGCCTTATTGATCATTGAAATTGGTACAATTAGTGATGTTTGGATATTATGATTATTGTAGAGACTCAAGTGGAGCGTCGATCCTCTGACGCAGTGGAGACTTCCCGGCAGTAGCTCGGAAGTTTATAGGTGAGTAACCTAGTTGGTTCCTCAATCTCTGATGTGTTAAATGCTTTGAATGAACCGTGTGATCTAAATGAATGTGCTGTATGGGGTGTGTTATTATGAAATCGTGAGCGCATGCTAGGCATGATTAGAAATCAGTAATTAACAGTTGTGACTGGAGCAAATTCTGATCGGAGCTATAAGCTCAACTATTGTGAAAAGGGAATAGTGCATACCCAGAGGACTCTCCTATTCCTAATGCGCGTGGGCAGTAGTGCATACCCAGAGGGCTCTCCTACCCCGAAAACACGATTTCTGTTTGATGTGCCCAGAAATGGGATAATACTGACGCTCAGTCACAACACTAAAAATGAAATGAAAATCATCATGCATTCAGTATCTGATTGTGCTATGAATTTGACATAGGGTAAATGCATCTGTGTGATGATTGTTTAGTGAAATTATGATTGTTATTCGAAACGTGTTATTGTGTTGATTTGTACGCAATATTGCGTAATGCATGAGTTGGGTGAACCATCGATGATGGTTACTCATTGAGTTCGCAAACTCACCCAACATTGCATTTATTTTTCAAGTCAGCGATAGTTGATTCCTAGCTCCAATTAGCGAGACTTTTCCTGCTGTGTGTGTGCCGGCGTGAGGAGCATGGCCCACAGGTCGGTCAGCTGGGATCTTTTGGGGGATGATCTAGTTAGGAGTTATGTTAGTCCTTTTGGTTCTGTACAGTTGTAATCGGATAGAATTGTGAACTTGTGGTTTTAAAGAAATGAAATGAGGAGTACCCTCTTGTTTTTAAAGTGAATTTGATATTACTGCTTTATTATATTGATGCCATGAGGTTAATAGAATGATCGAATCGTAGTGCAACCTCATCGTAGGTTATGTATCGGTACGACCTACGGCGTCCCAGTGTATACTCTATGGTAAGGGGGCGCTACATTCGGGACCAGACTCGAGGTCTTCCTCTTCGATGGGTCATTAACTCCATACAACTGTTTACTGACATCTTCTTCCTTCATACTAACCTTTGTCATCCATCTGGCTTTGCTTGACAAGGTTTCCCCAACCGATGAACATTAATTCACCTTCTCTACTATCTCCTTTGTCACAACAATAGATATCCTATCTGTTGGACCAATGGTGGTTGACAAATTAATTCCACTTATGTTTTGATAATAATAAAATGTATAGAATTGTTTAAGAAATTGTTTCAGGTATTTTGGATTGATATTCAACAAAAGAATTGTGCAAATCAAGATGAGTTAGTGACAAATCATTGAAGAATCAGATGGGAGTTGTCCTCTAAGTGAAAATGACATAAAACATGAGGTTTGTAGAGAATTTGGTCGGATGTTATCATAGATGGCTAAACAAGTCGACTTATAGGAAACAAGTCGACTTATCGAGGTAAACAAGTCGACTTATATATAACACGTCGACTTATTGGAGAGCGGAGATGAATTTTTCGTAAATGGTTGAAACAAGTCGACTTATGAATTCGACAAGTCGACTTATGTATGTAGCAGATCAACTCCAACGGTCCAATTAGCCAAAAATGGAAGGGAGAGAATTAAGCAACGGCTATAACAATCAAGCAACGGCTATATGAGTTCCAAACAGCTATATTTCTTCTTATATAAAGGGTGGATGATTGATGAAGAAGATAGAGAAGTGCCATAAGCTCAAATACTCTCATATTGCTTCAAATTGCTCATTATTGCTCTTATATTGTTACAAATTGTTTTGAGCATTTGTTCTTCATTCTTTGTATTGTTTTATTACAATTTAAGTGACGAGTGAAAAGGTCACGTGAGGTAGGATTTGTCTTAGTAAGACAAATCGAGTGTAAAGGTTGCTTGAGCCAAAAATCAAGCGGTGTCGGTAGGATTTGTGCCGGAAGACAAATCGAGTGTAAAGGTAGCTTGAGTCGGAAATCAAGCGGGATTGTAAAAAGTTCACACTCAACTACAAAGTGTGCAATAAAGTGATTGGCAAAATCCTAAGTGGGAGCTTAGGTAGAGGGACGAGGTCTTAGACCGAACCTCTATAAAAATAGTGTTTGATCTTCTTCCTTACACTTTTCAATTAAGTTTATCAAAATTGTTTTTGTGTGTTTTAACTTCTGATTTTCTTGTAGAAATTATCAAAGAGTTTTAAGATCTATTCAACCCCCCTTCTAGATCGCTAACAATTGGTATCAGAGCAGAAGTATCCGGGGATGGCACACAATAAACTAGCGGAAGAAGGTAACACAAATTATCGCCTCCTTTATTTAATGGTACTAACTATTCTTCTTGGAAAATCCTATGAAGTACCACATCATTAGCGAGGAGTAGAATATTGGAAGATAATTATCTTGGTCCTCAACCACCGTTAAAAGAAAATGGTAAGTTAAAAATGGAGCTGGAGTATGATGATAACGATTGGAGGCAAGCGTACATCAACGCCAAAGCTATGAAGCTGATATATTGTGCATTAACGGTCGAGGAAAGAAACCGGGTAAATTCTTGCACCTTGCCAAGGAAATGTGGGAGACTTGAGTAACTAATGAAGGGACAAATCAAGTACGGGAGACAAAGATCAACATGCTTCTCCATGACTACGAGATGTTCGTCATGAAGGAAGGTGAGTCAATTTCTACAATGCTTGACCGTTTTGCAGAAATCATAAATGAATTAGGCAACCTTGGGAAGCATATGACGGATAGCGAGAAGGTGAAGAAGATTCTTCGTTCACTGCCGAAGGAATGGGATTCTCAAGTCACCGCAATTATGGAGTCAAAGGATCTCAACCATCTGGAATTCAACGCTTTGGTGGGATCACTCATCAACTATGAGATTATTCTCAAATCGAGAGGGGGAAGAGGTAAGCCACAAAAGTCGATTACTTTAAAAGCTAATGTCTCTTCTTTTTATGAGAGTGATGAAGAAATAGATGAAGAAGAAGATGATGATGAAGTAGCGATGTATGCTCGAAATCTGAGAAAGTTCAAAGGACTTCTCAAAAATAGAAGAAAAGAATTACGTGGTGGAGAAATTGAGGAAAGGAAAAGGTACACCACGAACAGTGAAATAAAGGCTATGAGGAAAAAGGAACAATGAAGAATGCTGGAAGTGCGGAAAAGAGGTCACATCGCTAGAGAATGCAAAAGCTCTTCGTCTATTCAGAAAAATGACAGGTATGACAAAGGAAAGAAGAAAACAAGTCTAGTAGCAACTTGGAGTGATGACGAGGAAGCTTACCAAAGCAAAGATGAGAACAACCTAGCTCTCATGGCAAGTAACTCCTTGACTAGCGATGATGAAGATGAGGTAACTTTAACCTATCAAGATCTTAGAGATTCTTTTGATGCTTTGCAAACTGATTTTGAAGAAGCCATTGAGATTAACAAAAATTAAGAAAGAAAATACGTGAATTGGTTGCTGAAAATAATGCTTTACATGAGACGATTGATGATTTAGATTGTCCTAAGGAAGATCATTCTGCATGTCTTATTGAAAAGGAAAATCTTATTTGTGAGCTTGAAAGACTTCGAAAGGAGTTTTCTTATGTGGTTGGAAAATTTGGTGGTGGAAATGCAAAATTTGAAAAGTTGTTGTCTTTACAAAGATATACTATTTCTAAACATGGTTTGGGATATGATCCTTTTAATAGAGATAGTTCATTGATTTCTAAATTCACTAAAGATGGACAAGTTGCTAAATGTGCTAGATGTTTGAAAGATGGTCACATAGAACTTGTTTGCAAAAGCAATAGGAGATGTATTAAGGTCAAGAAAATTTGGGTAGAAAAAGGGAATATACCTTCTAATGTGATTTACCTGACTAACCAAAATGGACCCAAGATGGCTTGGGTACCAATGAGAAGAAATGATGCTTCAGTTGTAGGTACAAGCAAGGAATGAAAATCAACCAATTGTTGACTAATTGGTGACAAATCTGCAAACAAGTCGAATTATGTCTACACGGATTCTTATGCTATTTCAAGTGTGGTGCTTCTTATGACTTTCGATATTTGTATTAATTGTTGGATTGTTATGTTATGACTATTGCCTTTATTTTTGTTTGCTGTTTTGTGGCTATTTTTTCATTTTTCATATTGGTTTTTAATTATGACAAAAAGGGGGAGTAATATTAAAAATTGATAATTGGTATCTTTTAGTCACCTTCATTTGATTGAGGGGGAGTGTGTTTGATTCGAGACTATTTGTGTTTGATGACTTGTTTCTCTATTTAATGTGATTGCGATATTTCATCGATTGTTGATTTGTATTAGTTATTTTGATTATGACAAAAAGGGGGAGAAAAATGAGAAATTGGATTTCCTTTTGTTACTTGATTAAGAGGGAGTTTGTTAAAATTTTAATTGATTTTTCAAGGTTATGATTTATATGATTGAGGGGGAGACTTCTAACCAAAATGACAAGATATAAAAACCTTGATCAATGTTTCTTTGTTTTCATTTCTTAAACAATTTCTAAGTATTTTGTCATTATTAAAAGATACCAATTATCAATTTTCAATATTACTCCCCTTTTGTCATAATTAAAACCAATATGAAAATGAAAAATAGCCACAAAACAGCAAACACAAATAAAGGCAATAGTCATAACATAACAATCCAACAATTAATACAAATATCGAAAGTCATAAGAAGCACCACACACTTGAAATAGCATAAGAATCCGTGTAGACATAATTCGACTTGTTTGCAGATTTGTCACCAATTAGTCAACAATTGGTTGATTTTCATTCCTTGCTTGTACCTACAACTGAAGCATCATTTCTTCTCATTGGTACCCAAGCCATCTTGGGTTCATTTTGTTAGTCGTAAATCACATTAGAAGGTATATTCCCTTTTCTACCCAAATTTTCTTGACCTTAATACATCTCCTAGTGCTTTTGCAAACAAGTTCTATGTGACCATCTTTCAAACATCTAGCACATTTAGCAACTTGTCCATCTTTAGTGAATTTAGAAATCAATGAACAATCTCTATTAAAAGGATCATATCCCAAACCATGTTTAGAAATAGTATATCTTTGTAAAGACAACAACTCTTCAAATTTTGCATTTCCACCACCAAATTTTCCAACCACATAAGAAAACTCCTTTCTAAGTCTTTCAAGCTCACAAATAAGATTTTCCTTTTCAATAAGACATGCAGAATGATCTTCCTTAGGACAATCTAAATCATCAATCGCCCCATGTAAAGCATTATTTTCAGCAACCAATTCACGTATTTTCTTTCTTAATTTTGTTAATCTCAATGGCTTCTTCAAAATCAGTTTGCAAAGCATCAAAAGAATCTCTAAGATCTTGATAGGTTAAAGTTACCTCATCTTCATCATCGCTAGTCAAGGAGTTACTTGCCATGAGAGCTAGGTTGTTCTCATCGTTGCTTTGGTAAGCTTCCTCGTCATCACTCCAAGTTGCTACTAGACTTGTTTTCTTCTTTCCTTTGTCATACCTGTCATTTTTCTGAATGACGAAGAGCTTTTGCATTCTCTAGCGATGTGACCTCTTTTTCCGCACTTCCAGATTCTTCATTGTTCCTTTTTCCTCATAGCCTTTATTTCTCTTTCCGTGGTGTACCTTTTCCTTTCCTCAATTTCTCCACCACGTAATTCTTTTCTTCTATTTTTGAGAAGTCCTTTGAACTTTCTCAGATTTCGAGCATACATCGCTACTTCATCATCATCTTCTTCTTCATCTATTTCTTCATCACTCTCATAAAAAGAAGAGACGTTAGCTTTTAAAGTACTCGACTTTTGTGGCTTACCTCTTCCCCCTCTCGATTTGAGAATAATCTCATAGTTGATGAGTGATCCCACCAAAGCGTTGAATTCCAGATGGTTGAGATCCTTTGACTCCATAATTGCGGTGACTTGAGAATCCCATTCCTTCGGCAGTGAACGAAGAATCTTCTTCACCTTCTCGCTATCCGTCATATGCTTCCCAAGGTTGCCTAATTCATTTATGATTTCTGCAAAACGGTCAAGCATTGTAGAAATTGACTCACCTTCCCTCATGACGAACATCTCATAGTCGTGGAGAAGCATGTTGATTTTGTCTCCGGACTTGATTTGTCCTTCATGAGTAACTCAAATCTCTCCCACATTTCCTTGGCACTGGTACACGAGTTAACTCGGTTTCTTTCCTCGATCGTGAGAGCTAATAGATTAGCTTCATCGCTTAGCATTGATGTAGGCTTGTCTCCGATCATTGTCATAGTATTCCAAATTCGCTTTTAACTCACCATTTTCTTTTAACGATGGTTGTGGACCGAAGATAATTATCTTCCAATATTCTACTCCCTCGCTAATGATGGGGTACTTCATAGGATTTTTCCAAGAAGAATAGTTAGTACCATTAAATAAAGGAGGGCGATAATTTGTGTTACCTTCTTCCGCTAGTTTATTGTGTGCCATCCCCGGATACTTCTGCTCTGATACCAATTGTTAGCGATCTAGAAGGGGGGTTGAATAGATCTTAAAACTCTTTGATAATTTCTACAAGAAAATCAGAAGTTAAAACACACAAAAACAATTTTGATAAACTTAATTGAAAAGTGTAAGGAAGAAGATCAAACACTGCTTTTATAGAGGTTCGGTGCTAAGACCCACGCCCTCTACCTAAGCTCCCACTTAGGATTTTGCCAATCACTTTATTGCACACTTTGTAGTTGAGTGTGAACTTTTACAATCCCACTTGATTTCGCTCAAGCTACCTTTACACTCGATTTGTCTTCCCAAGACAAATCCTACCGACACCGCTGATTTTCGCTCAAGCAACCTTTACACTCGATTTGTCTTACGGCACAAATCCTACCTCACGTGACCTTTTCACTCGTCACTTAAATTGTAATAAAACAATACAAAGAATGAAGAACAAATGCTCAAAACAATTTGTAACAATATAAGAGCAATAATGAGCAATTTGAAGCAATATGAGAGTATCCGAGCTTATGGCACTTCTCTATCTTCTTCATCAATCATCCACCCTTTATATAAGAAGAAATATAGCTGTTGGGAACTCATATAGTCGTTGCTTGATTGTTATAGCCGCTGCTTAATTCTCTCCTTCCATTTTGACTAATTGGACCGTTGGAGTTGATCTGCTACATACATAAGTCGACTTGTCAATTCATAAGTCGACTTGTTTCAACCATTTACTTAAAAATTCATCTCCGCTCTCCAATAAGTCGACTTGTTATATATAAGTCGACTTGTTTATCTCGATAAGTCGACTTGTTTCCTATAAGTCGACTTGTTTACCTCGATAAGTCGACTTGTTTCCTATAAGTCGACTTGTTTAGCCATCTATGATAACATCCGACCAAATTCTCTACAAACCTCATGTTTTATGTCATTTTCACTTAGAGGACAACTCCCATCTGATTCTTCAATGATTTGTCACTAACTCATCTTGATTTGCACAATTCTTTTGTTGAATATCAATCCAAAATACCTGAAACAATTTCTTAAACAATTCTATACATTTTATTATTATTAAAACATAAGTGGAATTAATTTTTCAACCACCATTGGTCCAACAATCTCCCCCTTTTTGATAATGACAAAATACTTAGAAATTGTTTAAGAAATGAAAACAAAGAAACATTGATCAAGGTTTTATACCTTGTTATTTTGGTTAGAAGTCTCCCCTCAATCATATAAATCATAACCTTGAAAAATCAATTAAAATTTTAACAAACTCCTCTTAATCAAGTAACAAAAGGAAATCCAATTTCATTTTCTCCCCTTTTGTCATAATCAAAATAACTAATACAAATCAACAATCGATGAAATATCGCAATCACATTAAATAGAGAAACAAGTCATCAAACACAAATAGTCTCGAATCAAACACACTCCCCTCAATCAAATGACGGTGACTAAAAGATACCAATTATCAATTTTCAATATTACTCCCCTTTTGTCATAATTAAAACCAATATGAAAATGAAAAATAGCCACAAAACAAGAAACACAAATAAAGGCAATAGTCATAACATAACAATCCAACAATTAATACAAATATCGAAAGTCATAAGAAGCACCACACACTTGAAATAGCATAAGAATCCGTGTAGACATAATTCGACTTGTTTGCAGATTTGTCACCAATTAGTCAACAATTGGTTGATTTTCATTCCTTGCTTGTACCTACAACTGAAGCATCATTTCTTCTCATTGGTACCCAAGCCATCTTGGGTTCATTTTGGTTAGTCAGGTAAATCACATTAGAAGGTATATTCCCTTTTTCTACCCAAATTTTCTTGACCTTAATACATCTCCTAGTGCTTTTGCAAACAAGTTCTATGTGACCATCTTTCAAACATCTAGCACATTTAGCAACTTGTCCATCTTTAGTGAATTTAGAAATCAATGAACAATCTCTATTAAAAGGATCATATCCTAAACCATGTTTAGAAATAATATATCTTTGTAAAGACAACAACTCTTCAAATTTTGCATTTCCACCACCAAATTTTCCAACCACATAAGAAAACTCCTTTCTAAGTCTTTCAGGCTCACAAATAAGATTTTCCTTTTCAATAAGACATGCAGAATGATCTTCCTTAGGACAATCTAAATCATCAATCGTCTCATGTAAAGCATTATTTTCAGCAACCAATTCACGTATTTTCTTTCTTAATTTTTGTTAATCTCAATGGCTTCTTCAAAATCAGTTTGCAAAGCATCAAAAGAATCTCTAAGATCTTGATAGGTTAAAGTTACCTCATCTTCATCATCGCTAGTCAAGGAGTTACTTGCCATGAGAGCTAGGTTGTTCTCATCGTTGCTTTGGTAAGCTTCCTCGTCATCACTCCAAGTTGCTACTAGACTTGTTTTCTTCTTTCCTTTGTCATACATGTTGTTGGAACCCCTCCCCGGTGAGTCGCGTGCCCGACGTCCTACGTGACATCTAGACGCGTATCTCACGAGGGAGGGATTCCTCACCACGAAGCAAACCTCGAAATGAACTTAAGTTAACGTCATCCGAACCAAATTTACTAATTTTACCCTAATTTTTCCTCTAATAAAAATTAATCTGCTTAGGGCCCATAACTAAATCCGAATTCTTAACTAAAATGAAATTCCATATCTCTCGGTTACATAGAATCAGAAATCGCCTCAATCCGATCTTTATAGATCACAAAATCGCCCAATAACGGAATTAGATCCAAATCCGTCACGTACTTAATTCCTTTTAATAATCTCCGTAAAATCCGACCAAATCCCGACACTCTCATTTTACCACAAAGGGGTATAAATTTTTTTATGAAAAATTTCGATTCGAAAATTGTTCAAATCGGAGGTCAAATGGAGGAAGAACGAAGAAAATAAAGAAAATGGCTTTATTTATGATTTTTGAAAATTTAAAATAAAAATTAAAAAAAAAATTAAAATCGTTCCTCGCTAGTGCGAGGAGTCCTCGCACTAGCGAGGAGCAATTTACCTTGCTCCTCACCACTCACCAAAGGCGAGGAGTCTCGCACTAGTGAGGAGCAACTCCTCACTAGCTCCTCGCTAGTGCGAGGAATTCTCGCACTAGTGAGGAGCAAACATTTTTTAATTTTTTTATTTATTTTTTTCTTTTTTTTTTGATTTATTATTTTTTTTGAAAAATCTGAAATAACCCTTTAACAATAAATAAGTCTAACTTTTCATCCCGAAATCGAAACTTCGCAAACTTGGTGTCATTTGAAAGATAAAAGAAATTTCTACAACTTCCTAGAAGAATTTAAAAACTAATTTGGTCATTAAGACAGTTATAAATTGCTTCAAAGGTACTGCTATTTACACTGATTTTTCCTACCCAATGCTAAAACTTGAAAATTAATATCTTTTAGCACACAAGTCGAAAAATGACACATTATATCTCGTTAGAAAGATGAAAAGAAGGTCTACAAGTTTCATGAAGAGAACAAAAATCAATTTAAGGACTTAGCCAAATGGTAAGAGGCGAGCATGTGGAAGCTATAAAACCTTGAGGTCATGGGTTCGAGCCGTGGCTCACCCATGACCAAAGAGAACAATACTGATTAAGGTTGGATGCCGCGGTATAACCCGCAAACACTCGCCGCAGTATAACCTGCAAACACCTACGGGTGGGGGGTGGGATCCAACATTAACAAAGAGGGTAAAAACACACTCAAAGTTTCAGCCTAAAAACTAACCAATGAAACAGTAACTTTGCTTATATGAACAGTAACTGTCAACTTCCAAAGCTCATAACTTTTGATTCCTAACTCCAATAACTGCAAATCATAGCGCGTTTTAAAGATAGAAAGGTAATCTACATCTTTCGTGAAGAACACAAAACCCAGATCAGTCTCTAATTGGACGAAAAAGCCCTCCAAAGCTGCTGCAAAATTTCACATCTAACAGCAGTGGCTGAAACCTTTCCACTCTCATATCTTTTTCATCCTAAGTCCAATTGAAGCAAACTTTATGTTGTTGGAAAGCTCTAGTCATGCTCTACATTCTTCAAGAAGAGAACCCAAGCTAATTCAGGTTCTAAAGTACTCTAAACCCTAAGAGAAGTTGCTGCCCAATTTTTACAAAAATTGGACAGCACCTCCCCTGTTTTTCATCTATCCCAAAATCTTCAATCCAACACACAACCTGCATAAAAACTCATTCTTTCTATTTCCATTAAACACAACTTAAATCCAATATACTTCAAATCCAAGGCAGTAGCACACTCCTAGGATTCTATTAGTATCCAAAACAATACATAACCCAACTTCATTCTTTCTTTTGTCAAGTTTAGCAACATAAATGTACAATCCTTGAAAACGTAGATAAGGTACATGAAAACTTCAAAACCGCTATATTTACATAAAACAAGTCCGTACAAAGCTCCAGAGGACATTAAGTCCGATTACATCTCAATACAACAAAAGTAGAGTTTACACAGAACAAACTAATGCTTGATTTATCAAAACACAACTTTAAAAGCAAACTGCATCGGAGTTGCCTCAATCCCGATGCGGTGACTCGGTTTCTCGCTCGACACTGTGGAGGAAATGGGGTGAGCTCGACGGCTCGTGGGTAATAACTTAATAACGAAATAAGCATAAACCATTATACATTCTTTATATTCAAACAATATCACATTCATAAAACAATTTCACTTTACAACTCTTTCATCGAATTTACTATTTTGAACAATCTACAAACTTAGCATATCACAAAGATAACCTAGCCAATCACGACTTCACAAACAGAGTGGTTCGGTGGATCCAAAGCGATCGAACAACACATTTCCATGAAGCGATCATGTGTAGTCGTGATTTAATAGGAGTCCTTAAGAGGAACTCCACGCCCTCATGGGCAAAGCGGAGAAACCTATAATAGATGCAGTACACCGACTCAAATCGACCACCACAAACCCAAAGAAAACATATAGTTCACACAATTCAAGGACAATTGCCTCTACTGGCATTTACAAATTCATTTTCATATAAATTGCCAAAACGGCGATCTTTTTCCGAAATCACAGTTTCTTATTATTTTCATTTAACAAATCAATGAACCAACCATTCCAACATGAATTCATAAACAAGAATATCACATACAAGTTCAATACATCATCAAGCGTAATTCTTACAAACTCTCCAATTCATTTTAACACCTTAATTCGCATTTATTATAAAAACGGTAATATACCTATTAGCTCAATTATTAAAGAATTACCCACCTTAAAATCCTTTAACTTTGAGATTGATCCAAAGGCCTTGCTTCTTCCTCC
The DNA here is from genome assembly GCA_029891385.1 of Erythroxylum novogranatense. Taxonomy (NCBI): domain Eukaryota; kingdom Viridiplantae; phylum Streptophyta; class Magnoliopsida; order Malpighiales; family Erythroxylaceae; genus Erythroxylum; species Erythroxylum novogranatense. The sequence goes on along the minus strand of CM057227.1, from coordinate 85,713,623 downwards.
AAATGCCTCAATTCACCTTCATTAAGCATAAATATCCCATAAGAACATAGGATATCAAAATCTGATGATTTTAAGGATACGAAAGTGTAGAATTTAACCTATCTAACTTTACCCATATCCTTTCTAAGCTCTTTAAACTAAAACCTAACCAAATAACTCAAAGAAATTCGAAAATCCTTACCTTAGGACAAAACCCACGAAATTCTCTTTGCTTCTATAGGGAGATTAAACCTTCCCCTCCACTTTCTTCTTACACAAAACTCTTAAACTTCTCTTTTCCAAGCATAAAAATCCTATCTCTTACTTCCCTTCTTCTTCTTCTTCAACCGAAAAACCTCTCTCTTTCTATAATTTCGAAAACTCTCTTCCTTCTTAAAGTTTCGAAGTTTGTAGATAAAAGCCTAAAGAACTAACTCTTTCTCACTTAAAACCCATACTAAAACGTTGTAGTTTCACTTAAAACACCATATACAAACCATTTTCATTTCCTTCTCCCATTCATACGACTCTCACTTGCCTTCTTTCTTTTTTTTCATTTTTAATTCTTTCTTTCTCATCTAATTTCAAGTAATATGGGCTAAAAGCCCACCTTGATAAACTTAAGGCCTTAAAACCTAAACAACTTCCTAATTTAATCCTACACTAACTTATTCTTTTAATTTCCAAGAATTTCTCAAAATTCTAATTTTAACTAAACCCTTTCAATAAATTTCTATAAATTAAAGCCTAAGTCTCAGATTATTCTAATTAATCTCAAAATAAATCAAAAACGCTTAAAGCGGATCGGGGCCTAACATTTCTCCCCCCCTTAAAAGAATTTCGTCCTCGAAATTCGTACCTGAATCACTGAAGAGATGGGGGTACTTCTCCTTCATAGCTTCCAATGGCTCCCACGTGGCCTCTTCCACTGAATGATTCCTCCATAAAACTTTTACCAACTTAACAGTCTTGTTCACGAGAACCTTTTCTTTAGTATCCAAGATGCCGTGACCGAAGCTCTTCATAACTCAAGTCATCACTCAACCGAACTTCATCAGCGTGAATGACGTGAGAAGGATCTGATCGATATCTCCTCAGCATAGAAACATGAAACACATCATGTATCTGAGATAACTCCGGCGGTAAGGCTAACCTGTAAGCCAACGGACCAATCCTCTCCAGAATCTCATACGGTCCCACGTACCTCGGACTCAGCTTACCCTTTCTGCCGAATCTCAGAATCCCTTTCCATGGAGAAGTCTTAAGAAACACCTTATCGCTGACCTCATACTCCATCTCTTTCCTATGAGCATCCTCATAACTCTTCATCCTATCTCGAGTGCCTTCACTGTGCTTAATCAAATTGACCTTATCAACGGTCATCTCAGATCATCTCTGGACCCAAAAGTCTCCTATCTCCCTCGGCATCCCAACACACTGGAGTCCTACATCCCCTCCCATACAGAGCCTCATAAGGGGCCATCGGAAGCTCGAATGATACCGAATTATTATATGCAAATTCGATCAAAGGCAAGTGCTCATCCCATGCTCCTCTAAAATCCATCACACAAGCCCTGAGCATTCCCTCGAGAGTCCGTATGGTCCTCTCAGACTGACCATCGGTCTGAGGATGGAAAGCAGTGCTGAAACTCAACTTAGTGCCCATAGCATCCTGCAAACTGCCCCAAAATCTCGAAGTAAAGCGAGGATCCCGATCAGATACAATCGAATCTGGGATCCCATGCAATCTCACAATCTCATTAATATATTTCTTGGCTAACACATGCAGAGGATCTGTCTGTTTGATTGCCAAAAAATGGGCTGATTTCGTCAATCTATCCACTATCACCCATATGGCATCATGCCTCCTACTGGTCCTAGGCAATCCCATCAGAAAATCCATAGTGACTCTCTGCCATTTCCACTCAGGAATGGATAATGGCCTCAATTGGCCTGAAGGTGCCTGATGTTCAGCCTTGACTTGCTGACACACTAGACACTTACTCACATACTCAGCCACATCCCTCTTCATACCTCTCCACCAGAAATGTTCCCTGAGATCCCTGTACATCCTGGTGCTGCCTGGGTGCATAACATAAGGTGCATTGTGCGCCTCATCCAGAATCTCATCTTTAACCTCCTTAACATCAGGAATACAGAGCCTATTCCTGACTGTTAGGAGTCCATCATCACTCAGCACCATATCAGACTTCTTACCCCTCTGCACCTCTTCCCGCAGCTTACTCAACTCAGGATCCTGAATCTGCAACTCGCTCACTTTCTCTCGGAGAATCGGTCTTACTCTGAAGGTAGCAATCATGCAATCAGACTCTTCCTGCTTCAAACTAATCCTGAGCTTAGCCATCTCTTCCAATAGCGGCAAGTACACTGTCTGCACATAGGCTATGGAAGACTTCCTACTCAAGGCATCTGCAACTACATTGGCCTTACCCGGATGATACTCAATCAAGGTCATAATCCTCGAAAGCAACTCAATCCATCGCCTCTGTCTCAAATTCAGCTCCTTCTGACTCAACAGATATTTGAGACTCTTGTGATCTGTGAAGATCCTGGTTTGCACTCCATACAAATAATGCCTCCATATCTTCAAAGCAAAGACCACAGCTGCTAACTCCAGATCATGGGTCGGATAGTTCATCTCATAAGGCTTTAGCTGCCGTGAGGCATATGCTATCACCTTATCTCCCTGCATAAGCACACATCCTAACCCCTTCCTGGAAGCATCACTATATACAGTATAACCTTCTTCTCCTGTGGGTAAAGCCAAAACTGGAGCACTAGTCAATCGGTGCTTCAGTTCCTCAAAACTCTGCTGGCACTCTTTACTCCAGATAAACTTCTGGTTTTTCCTTAATAGCTTCGACAAAGGAGTGGCAATCATCAAGAAACCCTCCACAAATCTCCGATAATAGCCTGCCAAACCCGAAAGTTCTCACCTCACCATCGACGTTGGAGCATGCCAGTTCACCACAGCTTCAATCTTCTTGGGATCCACATGCACCCCTTTCTCAGAAACAATATGACCCAAGAAGACCACTTCACGAAGCCAAAATTCACATTTTGTAAATTTGGCATACAACTCTCTCTCCCTCAACTTCTGCAACACAATCCTCAAGTGCTCCTCATGCTTTCCCTCAGCCCTCGAATATACCAGAATGTCATCAATAAACACGATAACAAACTGATCTAGAAACTCCTTGAAGACCCTGTTCATTAGATCCATAAAAGCAGTAGGAGCATTGGTTAATCCAAAAGGCATAACCAGAAATTCATAATGACCATACCGTGTCCTGAAGGCTGTCTTGCTCACATCAGACTCCTTAATCCTAAGTTGATGGTAGCCAGACCTAAGATCGATCTTAGAGAAAACCGTTGCCCCCTGCAGCTGATCAAACAAATCATCTATCCGAGGAAGAGGATACTTGTTCTTCACCGTCACCTTATTGATCCTCCTATAATCAATGCACATTCGCCAAGTTCCATCTTTCTTTTTAACAAACAAGACCGGCGCACCCCAAGGTGAGGTGCTCGGCCTAATGAACCCCTTCTCCAAAAGATCCTCCAGCTGCTCCTTAAGCTCTTTCAGCTCAGCTGGAGCCATCCTGTAAGGTGGAATCGAAATAGGAGCCGTCCCGGGAGCCAAATCAATAGAAAACTCGATCTCCCTCTCCGGTGGCAAACCGGGCAACTCCTCAGGAAACACATCAGGAAATTCCCTCACAATGGGAATATCCTCCACCTTACTCTCCTGCACACTGGTATTCATAACACATGCCAAGAAGGCTTCACAGCCTCTCCCCATCAGTCTGTCAGCTAACAAAGCTGAAACAAGCCTTGGCAGTGTCAACTTTCTATCTCCTCTGAAAACCACTGTCTGACCCTCTCCCAGATCAAATTCAACTTCCTTTCGACCACAATCTAACTTCGCCTTATACTTCTCCATTACGTCCATCCCAACGATCACATCTAACCCCTTCAGATCTAGAGGTAGCAGATCTACTACCAAACTAGATCCGTCGATAACAAGCTCACAATCTCGAAAGATCCGGCTCACAATGACATTCCTCCCTAACGGAGTACTAACAAGCGTAAAATCATCCAATAGAAGCGATTGCATACCGTGCAATATCATACTAGCAGAGACAAAGGAATGGGTGCTACAGAATCAAGCAGTAACATACACATGAGAATGAAAGAGTGAGCCATACCAAGAATAACCTCCGGTAAGGTGCAGCCTCCTCACGAAGTCATAGCAAAAATCGGCCTGTGATTGCCCTCTCGGTCTCCCCGGCAGATTGGCTTCAGACCGACCTGTAATCGCCTATCCCAGATCATTGGTCCGTCCCCATTGTCTCCGCTCTCCTCCGAACTCGAGGTGAGATCCTTCTCCTCCGAGTATCGAGGACAATCTCGATTCTGTGGCCCTTCTCCCACACTTGAAACAGCACCGATACCTATAACATTCTCCCGATGTGGGTGTCCACAATGTTGACATGGAGGAATCGATTCTGTTCTCTCGTTTCTACTGCTTCTCCCACCGAGGAACCTCAGGCCGACTCGCTCAATTGTTCGCTCTTTGAGGGCCACTATCGCCTCCCGACTCGAAGTCCGAGCACTCTTACCACCCCCTGTCACCGATCTGACACCGCCTCCTCTTCAATGATCGCCTCTCTCTTCCTCTTCCTACTCACCTCCACTGATATTCTCCAACTTCTCACTGGAGTGCAAGATCCACCAATACCGATAATCACAAAATTATGCAGATAACCTTCTCTTTGATGCCCAGATGAAGGCCTCCTCAAACTTTCGCATTTATCTTCCTCATCGCCACAATATGAATGCATACCGACAATGGGTGAATCTCCGCTCATACTCGCTAACGGTCATCTCTCTCTGAGTCAAATTAAGAAACTCCCTGGCCTTGTCCTGCATGTAGACCCGGGAAAGATACTTCTTCCGAAATAACTCTCCAAAATCCTTCCATGAAAGCACTGGTGGCACAGCCTGGCTCTGTGGGACTGACTCCCACCAGTGGAGAGCATCACTCTGCAATAAGCTGATAGCATACTCCAGCTTCTCCTCATCAGAACATTTCATCTGCACCAGGACTCTCTCTGTCCTCTTCAACCAAGACTCTGCTTCTTCAGGATTGGTGGTACCATGAAAGTCCACCGCTCCGAACTTCCGCAGTTTATCAAATTGTCCACCTCTCACATTAGAAACTGGCATGGAAGCTTGAGACCCTTGACCCATGGCAAAAGTGAAAGCCTGGGCAAAGGCCTGAAAAACTTGCGGGTCCATAACCGGCACAGTAGGAGGAGGAGGAGGAGGCTCCTCAGGTTGCACACTAGGTGCCTCAGGGCCAGGAGCAGAATGTGTCCCTGCATCTTGTGGGACATGAGACTCATCTGTACTCCCCTGGCGAGAACTTGAGCGAGATCGAGTCCCTCGGGTTCTACCCCGACGAGGCATATTAATCCTTCAAAAGAAAACCAGTGAAAATCTTAGCGCATGCAAAAACATTTTTTTTTTCACAATATTTCAAACACTTTAGTTTATGCAAAAATTCATGCAAAATCCACATTCAAAAGCCTTTAAAACAATTCAACACAACACAACAATGCACATAAATTACTTTCAAACACATCCACCAAAACCCTAAAATTTCTCTTTCTACCCGAACCTACAACCGAAAGCTCTGATACCATAAGTGTTGGAACCCCTCCCCGGTGAGTCGCGTGCCTGACGTCCTACGTGACATCTAGACGCAGATCTCACGAGGAGGATTCTCACCACAAGCAAACCTCGAAATGAACTTAAGTTAACGTCATCCCAACCAAATTTACTAATTTTACCCTAATTTTCCTCTAATAAAAATTAATCTGCTTAGGCCCATAACTAAATCCAATTCTTAACTAAAATGAAATTCCATATCTCTCGGTTACATAGAATCGAAATCGCCTCAATCCGATCTTTATAGATCACAAAATCGCCTAATAACTAATTAGATCCAAACCGTCACGCATTTAATTCCTTTTAATAATCTCCGTAAAATCCACCAAATCCCGACACTCTCATTTTACCACAAAGGGTATAAATTTTTATGAAAAATTTCGATTCAAAATTGTTCAAATCGGAGGTCAAATAGAGGAAGAACGAAGAAAATAAAGAAATGGCTTTATTTATGATTTTGAAAATTCAAAATAAAAATTAAAAAAATTAAAATCGTTCCTCGCTAGTGCGAGGAGTCCTCGTGACTAGCGAGAGCAATTTACCTGCTCCTCACCACTCACCAAAGTCGAGGAGTCTCGCACTAGTGAGGAGCAACTCCTCACTAGCTCCTCGCTAGTGCGAGGAATTCTCGCACTAGTGAGGAGCAAACATTTTTTTATTTTTTTATTTTTTTTTTTTTTGATTTATTATTTTTTTTGAAAAATCTGAAATAACCCTTTAACAATAAATAAGTCTAACTTTTCATCCCAAATCGAAACTTCGCAAACTTGGTGTCATTTGAAAGATAAAAGAAATTTCTACAACTTCCTAGAAGAATTTAAAACTAATTTGGTCATTAAGACAGTTATAAATTGCTTCAAAGGTACTGCTTATTTACACCGATTTTTCCTACCCAATGCTAAAACTTGAAAATTAATATCTTTTAGCACACAAGTCTAAAATGACACATTATATCTCGTTAGAAAGATGAAAAGAAGGTCTACAAGTTTCATGAAGAGAACAAAAATCAATTTAAGGACTTAGCCAAATGGTAAGAGGCGAGCATGTGGAAGCTATAAAACCTTGAGGTCATGGGTTCGAGCCGTGGCTCACCCATGACTAAAGAGGACATATCGATTAAGGTTGGATGTCGGTATAACCCAAGAAACACCGCCGCAGTATAACCTGCAAACACCTACGGTGGGGGTGGGATCCAACATTAACAAAGAGGGTAAAAACACACTCAAAGTTTCAGCCTAAAAACTAACCAATGAAACAGTAACTTTGCTTATATGAACAGTAACTGTCAACTTCCAAAGCTCATAACTTTTGATTCCTAACTCCAATAACTGCAAATCATAGCGCGTTTTAAAGATAGAAAGGTAATCTACATCTTTCGTGAAGAACACAAAACCCAGATCAGTCTCTAATTGGACGAAAAAGCCCTCCAAAGCTGCTGCAAAATTTCACATCTAACAGCAGTGGCTGAAACCTTTCCACTCTCATATCTTTTTCATCCTAAGTCCAATTGAAGCAAACTTTATGTTGTTGGAAAGCTCTAGTCATGCTCTACATTCTTCAAGAAGAGCACCCAAGCTAATTCAGGTTCTAAAGTACTCTAAACCCTAAGTGAAGTTGCTGCCCAATTTTTACAAAAATTGGACAGCACCTCCCCTGTTTTTCATCTATCCCAAAATCTTCAATCCAACACACAACCTGCATAAAAACTCATTCTTTCTATTTCCATTAAACACAACTTAAATCCAATATACTTCAAATCCAAGGCAGTAGCACACTCCTAGGATTCTATTAGTATCCAAAACAATACATAACCCAACTTCATTCTTTCTTTTGTCAAGTTTAGCAACATAAATGTACAATCCTTGAAAACGTAGATAAGGTACATGAAAACTTCAAAACCGCTATATTTACATAAAACAAGTCCATACAAAGCTCCAGAGGACATTAAGTCCGATTACATCTCAATACAACAAAAGTAGAGTTTACAGTAACAAACTAATGCTTGATTTATCAAAACACAACTTTAAAAGCAAACTGCATCGGAGTTGCCTCAATCCCGATGCGGTGACTCGGTTTCTCGCTCGACACCTGTGGAGGGAAAATGGGGGGTGAGCTCGACGGCTCCGTGGGTAATAACTTAATAACGAGAAATAAGCATAAACCATTATACATTCTTTATATTCAAACAATATCACATTCATAAAAACAATTTCACTTTACAACTCTTTCATCGAATTTACTATTTTGAACAATCTACAAACTTAGCATATCACAAAGATAACCTAGCCAATCACGACTTCACAAACAGAGTGGTTCGGGTGGATCCGAAACAGAACGAACAACACATTTCCGCGAAGCAGTCATATGTAGTCGTGACGAATAGGAGTCCTTAAGAGGAACTCCACGGCCACTCATAAGGCAAAAAGGAGAAGCCTATAATGAGCAGTGCACTGACTCAAAGCTCGACCACCACAAACCCAAAGAAAACATATAGTTCACACAATTCAAGGACAATTGCCTCTCTGGCATTTACAAATTCATTTTCATATAAATTGCCAAAACGGCGATCTTTTCCTAAATCACAGTTTCTTATTATTTTCATTTAACAAATCAATGAACCAACCATTCCAACATGAATTCATAAACAAGAATATCACATACAAGTTCAATACATCATCAAGCGTAATTCTTACAAACTCTCCAATTCATTTTAACACCTTAATTCGCATTTATTATAAAAACGGTAATATACCTATTAGCTCAATTATTAAAGAATTACCCAACTTAAAATCATTTAACTTTGAGATTGATCCAAAGGCCTTGCTTCTTCCTCCAAATGCCTCAATTCACCTTCATTAAGCATAATTATCCCATAAGAACATAGGATATCAAAATCTGATGATTTTAAGGATACGAAAGTGTAGAATTTAACCTATCTAACTTTACCCATAACCTTTCTAAGCTCTTTAAACTAAAACCTAACCAAATAACTCAAAGAAATTCGAAAATCCTTACCTTAGGACAAAACCCACGAAATTCTCTTTGCTTCTATAGGGAGATTAAACCTTCCCCTCCACTTTCTTCTTACACAAAACTCTTAAACTTCTCTTTTCCAAGCATAAAAATCCTATCTCTTACTTCCTTCTTCTTCTTCTTCACCGAAAAACCTCTCTCTTTCTCTATAATTTACGAAAAACTCTCTTCCTTCTTAAAGTTTCGAAGTTTGTAGATAAAAGCCTAAAGAACTAACTCTTTCTCACTTAAAACCCATACTAAAACGTTGTAGTTTCACTTAAAACACCATATACAAACCATTTTCATTTCCTTCTCCCATTCATACGACTCTCACTTGCCTTCTTTTTTTTTTTTCATTTTAATTCTTTCTTTCTCATCTAATTTCAGTAATATGGGCTAAAAGCCCACCTTGATAAACTTAAGGCCTTAAAACCTAAACAACTTCCTAATTTAATCCTACACTAACTTATTCTTTTAATTTCCAAGAATTTCTCAAAATTCTAATTTTAACTAAACCCTTTCAATAAATTTCTATAAATTAAAGCCTAAGTCTCAGATTATTCTAATTAATCTCAAAATAAATCAAAAACGCTTAAAGCGGATCGGGGCCCAACACCTGTCATTTTTCTGAATAGATGAAGAGCTTTTGCATTCTCTAGCGATGTGACCTCTTTTTCCGCACTTCCAGCATTCTTCATTGTTCCTTTTTTCCTCATAGCCTTTATTTCTCTTTTCCGTGGTGTACCTTTTCCTTTCCTCAATTTCTCCACCACGTAATTCTTTTCTTCTATTTTTGAGAAGTCCTTTGAACTTTCTCAGATTTCGAGCATACATCGCTACTTCATCATCATCTTCTTCTTCATCTATTTCTTCATCACTCTCATAAAAAGAAGAGACGTTAGCTTTTAAAGTAATCGACTTTTGTGGCTTACCTCTTCCCCCTCTCGATTTGAGAATAATCTCATAGTTGATGAGTGATCCCACCAAAGCGTTGAATTCCAGATGGTTGAGATCCTTTGACTCCATAATTGCGGTGACTTGAGAATCCCATTCCTTCGGCAGTGAACGAAGAATCTTCTTCACCTTCTCGCTATCCGTCATATGCTTCCCAAGGTTGCCTAATTCATTTATGATTTCTGCAAAACGGTCAAGCATTGTAAAAATTGACTCACCTTCCCTCATGACGAACATCTCATAGTCGTGGAGAAGCATGTTGATTTTTGTCTCCCGGACTTGATTTGTCCCTTCATGAGTAACTCGAAGTCTCTCCCACATTTCCTTGGCACTGGTACACGAGTTAACTCGGTTTCTTTCCTCGACTGTGAGAGCGCAATAGATTAGCTTCATCGCTTTAGCATTGATGTAGGCTTGTCTCCAGTCATTGTCATCGTATTCCAGCTCCGTTTTTAACTCACCATTTTCTTTTAACGATGGTTGTGGACCGAAGATAATTATCTTCCAATATTCTACTCCCTCGCTAATGATGGGGTACTTCATAGGATTTTTCCAAGAAGAATAGTTAGTACCATTAAATAAAGGAGGGCGATAATTTGTGTTACCTTCTTCCGCTAGTTTATTGTGTGCCATCCCGGATATACGCTCGATACCAATTGTTAGCGATCTAGAAGGGGTTGAATAGATCTTAAAACTCTTTGATAATTTCTACAAGAAAATCGAAGTTAAAACACACAAAACAATTTTGATAAACTTAATTGAAAAGTGTAAGGAAGAAGATCAAACCTTGCTTTTATAGAGGTTCGATGCTAAGACCTCGCCCTCTACCTAAGCTCCCACTTAGGATTTTGCCAATCACTTTATTGCACACTTTGTAGTTGAGTGTGAACTTTTACAATCCCGCTTGATTTCGGCTCAAGCTACCTTTACACTCGATTTGTCTTCCGCACAAATCCTACCGACACCGCTTGATTTTTAATCAAGCAACCTTTACACTCGATTTGTCTTACGGTACAAATCCTACCTCACGTGACCTTTTCACTCGTCACTTAAATTGTAATAAAACAATACAAAGAATGAAGAACAAATGCTCAAAACAATTTGTAACAATATAAGAGCAATAATGAGCAATTTGAAGCAATATGAGAGTATCTGAGCTTATGGCACTTCTCTATCTTCTTCATCAATCATCCACCCTTTATATAAGAAGAAATATAGCTGTTGGGAACTCATATAGCCGTTGCTTGATTGTTATAGCCGTTGCTTAATTCTCTCCCTTCCATTTTTGGCTAATTGGACCGTTGGAGTTGATCTGCTACATACATAAGTCGAGTTGTCGAATTCATAAGTCGACTTGTTTCAACCATTTACGAAAAATTCATCTCCGCTCTCCAATAAGTCGACTTGTTATATATAAGTCGACTTGTTTATCTCGATAAGTCGACTTGTTTCCTATAAGTCGACTTGTTTACCTCGATAAGTCGACTTGTTTCCTATAAGTCGACTTGTTTAGCCATCTATGATAACATCCGACCAAATTCTCTACAAACCTCATGTTTTATGTCATTTTCACTTAGAGGACAACTCCCATCTGATTCTTCAATGATTTGTCACTAACTCATCTTGATTTGCACAATTCTTTTGTTGAATATCAATCCAAAATACCTAAAACAATTTCTTAAACAATTCTATACATTTTATTATTATCAAAACATAAGTGGAATTAATTTGTCAACCACCATTGGTCCAACATTAACTTTATAAGAAGGATTAGAAGAAGAAGAGGGTTTAGAGTCATTTTTACCCTTAGGATTTGGAGTAGAGAATTTAGGCTTACTTTCCCCTTTTGGCTTGATGTCTCCCTTGGATTTGAAGAAATTCTTGGACTCCTTCAAGCTTTTCTTCCAGGAACTCGATCCAGCACCATTTTGGATCTTTAATTGCTTTTCTACCATGATGGACTTATGAAACAACTCATCCATGTCAAGGAAGTTTTGCAACTCTACAATAGAAGTAATTTCAGGGCGCAAACCATCAAGAAATCTTCTCATGGTAGCTTCCATGTCTTCCTCAACATTGGCCTTAATCATGATGATCTCCATCTCTTGGTGGTACTCTTCAACACTCATAGATCCTTGCCTCAATCTTTGCAGCCGCTTGAACAAGTCTCAATAATAATGACTTGGAACAAAGCGCTTTCTCATGATGGCTTTCATTTCTTGCAATGTGTGGATTGGTCTTTTAAGATTTCGGCTTCTATTTATTTGCAATTGATCCCACCAAATACTAGCATAGTCACACAATTCAACAGAAGCAAGTTTTTTTTTCTTCACTATATGTATGACAATCAAATACATGTCCTATTTTCCTCTCCCACTCTAGATATAATTCAGGATCATTTTTCCCTTGAAAGGAAGGGAGTTTCAATTTTATGTTATCGAGTTCATTACGAGAAGAAGCTTGTTTGCCTCTCCTAGTGTTGGGGCCTTCATCCTCGGATTGCACTTCTTCATCTTCTTCATGGAACACTCTTCTAGGGCCTTTGGAGTTTGACGTGGATTGGATGTCATCCAACCTAGCATTCAACCTCTGGAATTGATATTGCACAGCCTTCATAAAGACTTTAAGATCTTGCTCAGGTGATTCATCTTTTTGAGACATATTTATGAACTGCAAAATGTTAGTGAACAACAAAAACAATATGGACCTCACCACTCAACCTCACGTGTATACACTCAATAGATGTCAAACAACTCATATTTCACACAAAAATTGGCTTTTTCTATAATGTAAACACTCTTGCCTTTAACCACTCAACTTGCTTTCTATAGTATCCTTATTCGAAACAAGACACAATCAAATAGAAGCAATCAAACTAAGTGGCAGCCAAGATTAGAATCCCAAAATAAAATTCTCAAAGAATCCAAAAGGGGAAATAGAGTGTGGAAAAAATACTATAAGGAGTGAATTAAGGAAGTGATTATCTCAAGGAAAGTCAAACTTCATGCTAAAGAAAGATGAATAAGGCAAGAAATGAAATAGAAAACTAAAGGCAAAATAGGAAAGTAATTGAAAAAAGAAAGTGAAGCAAATGGGAAAGTAAGCAAGTTCCAAGCAATACAAGATAGGAAAGTACTTGCAATTCTAGTTCAAGCAATAGGAAAGATTTTATCTTTACTTGATTGCAATTAGGAAAGTAGCGAACTTGGACTCCACTTCTGAAAAAATTGCATCACACACTTTGATTGTTTTCTTCTTCTTTTTTCTATTTTTTTGTCGAATTTTTTTTTCTTTTTCTCCTTTTTAATGAATTTCTTCTTTTTTCTTTTTCTTTTGCCTTCTACTTTTTTTCTTTTTCTCCTTTTTTATGAATTTCTCTTCTTCTTTTTTTTTGACTTCTACTTTTTTTTTCAGAAGCTGGATGCTCTCAAATTAGACTTGGTGTAACTTGCCTTAGAAAGCTTGGATTTGAATGATTTCAAAATGAGGAGAAAGAAGAGATTTTGAACTTGAAGAAACACTTATCATTCTACCAAAAACTCAATCAGAAAGTGTACGAATCAGTGGATAAAAATAGACAAAAAATAATAACGAAAATAAACAACAAAAGGATAGTTATTTAAAATCTAACAATCAAAGCGCTCTGATACCCAATGATGGCAGACCCGATAGGAACTTGTCCTAGAGAACCTTTAACAAGATGGAACTATGCCCGAGAGTAGATAGAATCAAATAAACACACGGAATCACAAGAAAAAAAGTTGAAAAGATAGAAACAGAACACAAAGAGAAAATGGGAGGTTTAAAAAATGTTGGTCGATGAAAAGAACCCTACCCTTGCAAAAATGTTGATCAATGGAAAGAACCCTAAGAGAACTTGTCTCTTAGAACTCTAACCTTAAGATGCCACAAAGGAAGACCACTCCTTTGATAAGTCAAGTATTCTCAAAGAATACAAAGAAAGCAAGAAAGCTCCCAATATTATTTCTGAATGAAAAAATCCCCTTTCAAAGTACAGAGAGGGTACCTATTTATAGGGAAAACTTCCTAACTTAATATCCTAAAGAAGATAATAAATAAAAAGAAACAAATCAATCCCTAAAAACAAAATAAACTTATAAATAGGCACCCTTATTTCAAGAAAAACAAAAACGAAACTAATTAAAACATGATCTCAACATGTTGGACCTTATGGATCACGTCCTTATCCTTATTTTTAAGTGGCACATGCTTGTCACATGGAAGTTTTCTCCATCATTTTATCTTAGCACCTTTTGAGCTATCACTTTTTCCAAACAAAAGGAAGTTTTTTTAATTCATTTCTTAATCTCTTTGATGATTCTCTTGGGTAAAAGTAAGTGTGAGCTCTAATTTTTATGTAGGTTATTTAGTATAAAAATAGTAAGCTGCACTCTTCCAGCTCGTGAAAGTGCTCGTTTCTACTAATAATTAATCAATTTTCTACACTTCTCCAATATCAATAGATAATCTTGATATTTCAACCTCAAAGAAGAAATAGGAACTCCAAGATACTTAAAATGAACTATATGAAGGTAGTTGAATAATGAATATATGATTCATCACCCTAAAGTAATTAGGGAGAATTTTCTATCTTTCTCAATTAGTATTGATTCAGGATATCCTTAGCCAAGGTGGAATGGCTTTTTGTAAATTGTTTGTCATTTATTAAATCAATAGTTAATGGTGGACAACTGGATTCAAAATAGATTAAACATTAATTTCATGCTTTAATTGAAACATTGTATGATAAAAATTGAATTATATGAAAAAATTATAAACAAAAGGCTAGTCAAAACTACTTTAACATTCTTAAATATTTAGGTAGTCATGATGTATTGCTAGACATCAAACTTGATCTATGAATATAATTTTTTAATTAGAGAACTAAAGATAAATTAAAAGAATTTAATTTATTTAATCTTAAATATGATTAATTGATATTTATTGTCAATATATTTGAGAACCTAATAAGTCACATATAAAGAACGAGTTGAAGAGAGAGAAAAGTTTTAATCAAGTTGGACTTGATTTGTGAAGGTTGAGAAACTTTATGATTAAATGTGAAATATTTAATAAATAAGGATCAATATAATATGTTGGATCTTATTAAGGCACAATTGATATTTAATTAGAATTATTTATAAATCTAATTAAATTACTAAAATTTTAAAATCTATTATAAATAGGCTTAAGATTTAAGGGAGCAAGCATTCCTTGGCTAACCATCTTTGTAACCATTTTGCAGTTTTCTCAACTTATTATGTAGATGTCATAACTGGACGGACACTTATGCAGTTACGATAGTTGAGATGAGCTAATTCTAAAAAGTATTCGAGAGATACGAAAAGAAAATGATAAAACTTCATAATAAGATAAAATTACAATTTATATTTTGTTACGATTTATGTATTAATCATTTTATAAAATTTAAAGTAAACTTATCATTTTATAAAGTTATCTTACCTTTTGAAGAGTCAAATTATTAAAAAAAAAAAGTTTCATAATTATTTCACCATATATGGGATCGAATCTTGATCCAATTTCCTAACAAGTAGAACATGTGGAAATTTTGTCAAATTTATGGATACAAACCTAGCATAATATGACTTCTCTAAAATTCTCTACTGTTATTTAGTTCAAATATCTAAATATTAAAAGCATATGTATTGTAATATGTGTCTTAATGTTTTGATTTAATTAACTATTTTGATCAATTTCTATTTACAAAAGTTAACATAGCATACATAAAATATATTATACGAAGACTCAGTCAGTTTTATTGGACTCATATAGACATGTTAAAAATTTTAAATAATATATTTTAAATTTTGAAATACAAAAGGCCTACTCAAGCTATTTTTAAAATTTAAAATACAAAAACTCTAATTAAACACTTCTCCCTCCCACTAAAGAACTTCCTTGTCCTTTTATGAGTTTTCACACGTACTTTCTCGTCCTTCTATGGCTTAAAAGTCATTCTTGATCCCAACCGTATAATATCTGAAAAAGTAGTAGTAACAGACGTGGCTCTTGTTGGAAATTAATTCAAATTTTAAAGTTGTTTAAATTCTTTTAGAATAGGTCTTA
Organism: Erythroxylum novogranatense; assembly: GCA_029891385.1. Lineage (NCBI taxonomy): Eukaryota > Viridiplantae > Streptophyta > Magnoliopsida > Malpighiales > Erythroxylaceae > Erythroxylum > Erythroxylum novogranatense. Next base: position 85,697,813 of record CM057227.1, on the reverse strand, counting down.
GATTATCGTAGAATAAATTTTAGATTATATCTAATGTTATCTTATAAACTAGATTTGGTAGCTGAAAATTTTATTTAGTTGTTTGAATTTTGCCTATATAAGGCAACCGAGTTTAATAATAAATTGTATGGGAGTGTTACATATTGTTTAAAATTTATCTTATCTCATCTCTTCTATTCTTTTCTTCAAAATTTCAGCATAGTATCAGAGCTTTAGATCCTTGAGAAACCTATGAGTGATTAAGTGAGAAAGCAAGAAAGTGAAAAAATGGTGGAGGCAGCCTATCTAGCAAAGGTTCCATTATTGAAGAAGGAAGGAAACAATTTCCAATGTGCAAATTGCAAGAAGCCGGGTCATAAAGAGGAATATTGTTGGCACAAAGGAAAGCCTCAATGCTATAACTGCAAAAGATTTGGTCATCTACAAAAGAATTGCAGATTTAAAAAAGAAGAACATGCAAATTTGGTTGAATTAGTTGAGAGAAGTGCTCAATAATATCAAGATGATGAGAAAGTGCATCATACAGTGAAGAGAAGGTGCTTCACAAATAAAAAAAAATTAGAGAGAAGTGCTCTATGGAGATAAGTAATGAGAGAAGTGTTCATGTTGAAGAATAGGAAGAAATGCTCTATTGAGAAGTTTGAAGAGACGTGCTTCAATAATTGCAGGTTGATGAGAATGGCATCAATGAGAAATTGGTGAAGAGAAATGCTTCACATAATCATTGTAGGTTGATGAGAAGTGCATCAATAGGTGAAGAGAAGTGCTTCACAAAATATTCTGAAAATGGGGAGAAGTGCTCCATTAAAAAAAAATTAAATTAAGAGGGAATGTTGGAAATTAATTCAAATTTTAAAGTTGTTTAAATTCCTTTAGAATAGGTCTTAGATTATCGTAGAATAAATCTTAGATTATATCTAATGTTATCTTATAAACTAGATTTGGTAGCTGAAAATTTTATTTAGTTATTTGAATTTTGCCTATATAAGGCAACCAAGTTTAATAATAAATTGTATGGGAGTGTTACATATTGTTTAAAATTTATCTTATCCCATCTCTTCTATTCTTTTCTTCAAAATTCCAACAGCTCTCTCCCAATCTTCGGAATATTTTGTGCCATGAAACGAAGATACCTAACTTTAAATGGGGATAGCATTTCGACCTGAGCCTTCCCAGCCCAATTCACCCCAATCTAAAATTAACATATTAGACTTGCATATTCAGGTTAAAATATGAGACGTAAAAGGTGTTTAGGTATCTAATCATAGTCTTAGAGAGGTACGTAAAGTTTGAAATTTTGATAAAAGGCCCAAAAAGATGTCCAAGAATTCATTAGAGCGACATATAGAATTTTGGAGAATTATTTATGCATTCAATTACGAACTTGGGCGGTATTTCGATAAATATATAGAGATATCCAAGTGTTTAACTACAAACTTAGAGAAGTATTGAATTGTAACGCTAAAAGTGAAGTTTGAATAAGAGACTCTGAGAGGCATCCAAGTTTTTTTTTTTTTGGTAAATCCACGACGTATTTTAGGAAGGTCTCAACTTATGAGAAGATACTTTTAAGTCATCCATTCTCAGACTAATCCCCGCTCACACCGGGTGAGCCCGTAAGAGATAAAGTGCTGGTCAAATAGATTTTTCCATTCCTAAGACTCAAACTCGAGACTTCTGGTTAAGGGATAAGAGTGCTGAACCACTCACACCAATCTATTTGACTAGAGGCATCCAAGTATTGAACGACGAATTTTGGATGTATAAATTGGATAAGAGACTCGGGGGACTTGTCAAGCAATAAGCTATTAACCTAAAGGCGTTTATTCTTATTTCAATTCAAGTAATTTGAACATTATTCATTTAAAGTGTCGGTAAATTAAGGTCAAAATTCATTCAAATGTCAAACCTTATTGACAGGAAATAAAGAGTTGTTTATCGTCATCTTCATTGCAAATTAAAATAAAATTTGTCTTCTAAGTTTGAAAATATTTTTAAAAGCCATTTAGTTTAATATGAATACAAAATATTTGGAAAAAGAATTAAGGAAAACTTGATTGAATATTATAAAAGATCGAAGTTTTTACTTATTAACATTTCTATTATTAAGTATTCATTTTTTCTTCTTTTAAGATGAATCTCTCTTTTCTGTAAAATCCATCCTAGTCTTAACAAAATTCTCATCTTCTTTTATATAGTGTTGGCCTTATTTTTATTATTTTTCTCTTGATTTCATTTTACTTTTCTTTTTTTTCCTTATTGCTATTACCTATTTGCAACTGTATCTTCTTTCTTTTCATAATCTTTCAACTATTATTCTAGAAACATCAAACCTCCACTACAACAGAACAGATTATTAGCTACATTTTCTTTGGCAACCAATTGAACACTATAAGAAAAATAGAATTTAGTGACGAAAATTACCAATGGAGCATCTACACAGTCTGATGGAAAGTTTAGTTAGCGACAGAATTTACCGACGAACCAAAACATCGGATAAACGACCGTAGGTAATAATTTGTAACGTATCATAGAATGTCCATCGCAAATTCACCGACGAAAATTTTGTGTAAGCGTCGGTGAATATACTGATGGTTATTCTATGTTGTCTTTGATTAGTAAAGTTACCGACGAAAAAAAAATGTCCGTCAGCAAACTTCCTGACGGATTTGGTTATTTCGTCAGTAAATTAATGTTGTCATTACCAATGGTTACTAGTTGTCTGTCGGTAAATCAAATCGATTTTACCGACAAACTTTGTTTTTCTAAAGGTAAATTTACTAAAAATTATTTTTTAAAATTTTTCAGCATTAAAATTTATTTGATGATGTTATGGTTGATGCATAATTTAAAAAAATTATTAGTTATCTTTTAATAATAGTTTGATTTGTTTCAATAATTTGCTAAAATAGAAAGTTGATTGATGATATAAAGAAAAAATTATCTTTATTGATAATTAAAAAATTATTTTGTACATAAAAAGTATTTGTAATTCATACAAAATGAATACAAGTATGCTATTCATTTGGTGACTGCGAATGCTTTGATTGATGCGATGAGGTATTATGCCTCCCCTTCAACTCATCCACCTCATTACAGAGCTGAGCTATATACTTCATCAATTGTTGCAATTGAGTTGCCAATATCTGTACTGTACTCTGAAGCTCATGGACTTCATTAGATGCAGACCGCCTACTAGATGTTGTTGTACTGGATGTGGAAGATTGTGAATAATATGTATTCACAAATGAACCTAAGCCGAATATTCTTCCACGACGGTCCTTACTACCCACTACATGAAGATAGGTTTGAGTCTCGTGAACATCTTCAGACTGCTAAGACTGTCGTTGAATACTTTCTTATATTTGGTCTTATCATAAGCTAATGTTTTTGTTAGTAAGTGATAATTATTAAGCATTATTGTTAAAGCATAAATTTCACATACATTTAGTTCTCTACATCGAGTGTTGACGAAGTTCGTATCGTCATGCTTCTTAATGTGAGTATGCAAAAAGAGTTGACGGTGTAGGCTTCATGGCCATAGACTTTTCCTACATCATAATAAAATATATAAGTGAACTACAATTTATAACATTATCATTCTTCATAATTTACATATTTTCATTCCAAAATTCACACATCAAATTAAATTGAAATACACCAAAATGAAAAAAATCAGAATATAAATGTAAAGTGTAGATACTTACAATTCTTTCTGCATGCTCGTGGTGGGTAATAAATCTTTCAATATGTACGGGAAGACTCTCTCCCCTCGGTCCTTCATATCTGTTGGTAAAATTACGCTCTAAAATGGATATTTTCTCGAGTGACATCCAATACTGCTACCAACGACTTCATATTTGTTCAGAAATATAAGGTGGTTGTACACCAGTCTTGTGTATCGCACCAACAAAGTCTCGATAACATATTCGTTCTCGTCTCTCCCATACTTTATAAATAATTGCGTCAAATTCAAAATCTCAAAAAATTTCTTTCTTAAATAAAAGGAAAAGCATACGATAACTAATTATAATGTAATAATATTTATCTAATAAATGTATAAAAAACAATTTTAAAAAATAGTTTTTGTACCTTAAACTCCTGATAGTAAATTCCTTTATCACCTGAGAAATATTCTTCCATATATAACCCTTAACATCAATCTTCTCCTTGAATTTAGATGTCATATTTTTTTAGCATGATCTAGAAAGAATCAATATAATATCAAAACAATTAATTTTATACATTTTTTAAAATTTAAACCTATAACTTAATTGTAAACATATGATGTTTCATATATTTTCACTTACAGATTGTTGACAATTGTGATGTAAGTTCTTCCATCAACTCCCACAGCTCCAGGCTGGAGGTCGCCTCCTTCATCCGCATCGTTTACCCTTGATATCTTTATCAGTATAAGGGCGGTGGACAGTGTAGTAGCAGGTACGGAAGGTGATGCCTCATATGCAAGTGTAGTAGTAGCTGGAGGTACAACATTTGATTTGATTACAGCTGTAGAATGTGATGCTTCACTTAGACAGTAACAGACTCCAAATCATGGTCTTTACCTTGGTCGCATTATATCATGTTTTCTCTTTTGTGGCATATTTCAACCTGAAATTCATATTCCATCCTTTGAATTAATATTTCTCATTTTCATCATTACCATTATCCTCGTTTCAATTACATGCTTCTTGATTGAAATTAATATCCTCAATATCTGTTAGACTAGATTACTCATCATAGTGTCAAATGTGGACAAATTATCGAACTCAATACTAGTCTCAATAACTTCTCTTGGTGAAAAGCTATAAGACCTCTTCTTCTTCATTTTTCCTTTTGTTATACAGGAAAGAAAATAAGTATAATATCTTATGTACACTTTAATGGGGTCAAAGGTCTAAATCTATATGGAGGAGGTGAAAATGTTCGCAAATGTCTCACAACGTCTTCACCTTTTCTTTTCTATCCATGGGTTTAAAGTCGCCATCCCTTTCACACAATTGATGACTATTTCATCAAAATGTTCTCTTTTAGAATAATCGTTGAGAACAAAACTATTATGCGTAAGATAAAACAAAGATCATCTATCTTGGTGTGTTTATGCTACTCTTACTACAACTCTATCAAAATTAATCAACAAACAAACATCAATTCTCTTAAGGAAATTAGGAAAAAGAGAATTACACCATACCTCGTGTGTCATGCAAAAGCTGGTGGTTGAGAATAAATTCCAACATTAGTGAGTATAAACCTACTAAAAATATATAGGCATATAGTAGTATGGAGGTTTTGGATGAGATAGCTGAAAAGTTATTCGGTTATCAGATCAACATTCCTCCATTATCATTTGGCTAGGAAGTTAAAAAAATCCTAGTGACATTTTAACAATTTCAATCCAATGTAAGGAGATCAATATATGCAAGCTTATAGAACTAATTGATTTCCTCTCTATGATCCAAGTTCCCAATCTCTAGATTTACATTAGATTCAATATCTCTATTGTATGTGTACAACCAATTATGAGCCTTTGGGTAATAAGTGGAATCAAAATTTTCCAGCCTGATTAGTAATGGAAGAACAATTTGATAGTCACAAAGCATCTTCTTGGATGCATATATAATTCAATCATTTATCCAAACCAATTAGAAACGATAAGATGTACGAATCGAAACTAATAGGTATGAAATAGTTGTACGTTTTCATTATATAAGTACAACTATAGGAATAGGGTCCTTCTAAAAAGATGTACACATAGAATGGATGGCTACAAGTTTGTTTAATAGAAAAATATCAATGTAAGTTATATCATTTTTCAAGTAAAAGAATTGAAATTGTGAAATTCATACTCAAAAAGAACTGAAAATAAATAACTGAAATCAATTTTTTAAAAAGCAGACATTTCATCAAACACTATACATGCATCAGAAATTTATCCCAATATCACAACCAAAATCACGTTTTGTCCCTTTTATCACTAACATTTATACCTTAAGTTGTTTTCCAATCACAAAATACACAAATAAATGAAAGTAATCAAATATGAAAATTAACTTTCATCTAATATACAAAAAAACACATGACAGTGGCTGCAAAGATACCTCCACCGAAGGACATGATGACAGTGGCCGGAGAAGACAACATCGATAAGCAAAAGAGCAATTCACGATAGAGAAACTAGAGAGAAGAAAATCACACGAAAGGAGACATAGTAGGAAGAAGAAGATGCAGGTGGGGGTAGAGTATAAACCAAACGATGTCATTTTCTTTTAAAACGCTAAAGCCGAAGCAGATGACAACGTTTGCCTTGAAATTTAACAACGGAAATTTTCCGTTGGTAAACTCAAAAAAAATTTATTCCGCTAACGATTCCCGCCTTCTTTATCGACAGAAATTTTATACAGTCACAAATTTTGTTGGGATGATTTTCTTCCTTATCTACTGACTGATATTATTATCGTCACTAAACAAAATTTTTCCCATCAATGTTACCAACGGAAATTGATTTTTCATCAGTAATTTGCAATGGTTTTTTTTCCATCATTAATTTTTCATCACTAATTCCTACTTTTCTTGTAGTGGAAAATTGTTGTTAAATGTGAATTTTTTATAACGATTTCAAAATTCGTCGCACAAAGTCATGGTTTTGACGATGTTACACAATATCGTTGTTAGAGGAGTTTATTTAGTTACTATTTTTTGGAGTTGTAGCAAAAAAACACCTAATTTTTTGACGATTTTTGTGTTTCATCATCAAAGTTCGTGCATTTGGCAACAAGAATTGGAAATGTCACAAAAAAAAAACAAAACTTTTTGCGAAGAAATATGTAATTCGTCGCTAAAGGTAAACTTTTTGCCCCTAAACCTTTAATTCATCCTCAAAAGTTGATATTAAAGAATTTATAATTAATTATGTTAATTTTATAATTTTTAATGGTAAGTGTGTTTAATAATCCTTAGGCTAATTATAATTGACATTTATATATGATTTTCATTTTTTCCCTTTGCCTTCTTTATAAATTTGTTTAAATATATATATAGTTAATGCATTAAAACTCTAAAACTATGTTTTGGATATAAAAAGGTAAACATACATAATAAAATAATAAATTTAAGTTGAATACTATTCTTAAATGTAAAAGTTGTAAAATATTTTCAAAGTTTTAAACATATTGTTGAAAAAACATACATGGTAGGTAATTTAAATTTTGGAAAGTAAATATTTTTGGACATAAAAGGTAAACATACATAAAATTTTAATGTTAATATGACTAATAAATTAGAAGTTTAACAATTTTTATAGACAAAACAATAAATAAAGTTCCACACCTAATAGTCCATTGAAAAGGAAAAGAAATAATTATTTTTTTATATTCTAAGTAACATTAAAGTCGACAAATAAGGCAAAGGGGTTTCTAATGTCTAGATTCCCAAGAAGCCTCCTTCCAAGCCATCATTTGAAACAATTAAAGATCGTCCCTCAGGGTCTGTTGAATTGAACTAAATTTGCTTTAACTAAATTTGTAGAAGACATAATGAATAATTTCCCAAATCCAGTATAGGCGACAATACTAGATAAGTCGCACGTACTAAGCATTTTAACTAATGAGCAAAGAGAATAGAACGATCAAAGCTAAATCAACATTATTCAAAAGTCAAATTTGAACACATGCACACCTCATTGATAAACTCCATGATCAACAAGATAAACAAACATAGTTTTTGCAATAGACTACTGTTATGAAATAACCGATTTTCTTAATCTTGTGCGAACCATCAGGACATCACCACCACCTCCATTTTCTCTTATGTTCTATTGAAGGTTCGAGAAAGCTTAACATAACATATAGTATATACAATTAGATATTCATATAATAGCTTCATAACAGAAAATGAGATACTGATAATAACGAAAGAGAGGTAGTTTGGATGATCATAAAAGCCATGAAGAAGAAGATCGACCATAGAAGGCAAGTGGTTATTAATATACGAAGAGGAGATTTGTTCTACATTGATTTGTTCTTCATTAGGGACAATTTTGGCACGCTACAAGGAAGGTGAAGGTTGGACCTATGAAGAAGCGCAGAATAATTATGTAAGTAAAAAAATTAATTTTAATTTTATTTATTTATGTAGCTAACTAGTAATATTTGAATTAAATATTGATTTTGTTTTTTAAATTTTAGAATAAGATGTAGGAATTGTTGCAAAGATCATTGTCTTATGGAACCAAGCCAAATGTAGATTATATTTGGAACAACATCCTTAGTACAAGATTAAGGTATATCAAAGGTCTTGGGTATGACCCTAAGCCAATTATGTAGGTGTAAGTCGACTTGTATGGAGATGTAAGTCGACTTATACCAGTTCGATACTAATAAGTCGACTTGTATACCCGTGTAAGTCGACTTATGCGTATCTGATCGTGAGATTGTTAGAGTAGTGCCCTAAAGGCAATCCCCTTTAGCGCTTTTTGTTCATAGTCATGTACAGACTTTATGAATAAATAAAGAAAGGCATGTTTCATTTATTTGATGTTCTTAATGAATTGATATTGATCTTTAATCAAATTAATGAAGTCCATGATATATGACATAGCATGAAGGAAATTATGATGTGATCATAATCCTGAGATTCCTATCATGTGCAATTATGTCAGTATCTAAATTTTTCCTAGTCATAGGATTAATGAGACTGGACATCATTAATCCGGATAGACTAGCATATGTCATACTCCTTGATTGGATCAAGCAGTGAATCTCAGAAACTGTAAATATGGGATATTTAGAGTTGACATGTGGATGCTTACTAAGGGTAGTAAGTACATTGGATGACCTGCTATGAGATCATCACATGGATGTCCTATTCTAATGTCAGTGATAATCTCATCATAGCAATGGTGCAAGTATCCTTAGACTTGAGGTACTCAAGGATATCTTGAATCTTGATTACGTGCTTTGACTCCATTCCTTGTTGCCTTTCGAGAGGTTACTCATAGGGTGGTGCTTGGATATGACTTGAGGTATTCGAAGGTAATTGAGTAGCCAATAAAGGATTCATCACTTCTGTGATAGCAGAAGAGATACCCTGGCCTCTTGTCAGGATCATTGCTTTAAGTCTCTGACCAGAGTATAAATATGTCATGAAGAGTTTCTTCACGGACATATAAAGTAATGAGTCCTAAGACAGGAACTGATATCACTTGGGCTAGACTTAGTCTAGTAAGAGTTGACACTTTGACCATACTCATAACCAAGTGGGGTATAGAATGATGAAAGGACGAATTGCACAGTAATTGTCTATGGAAGGGTTCGTGATCTGGTTCGTGATCAATTCATCAAACCAATTACTTTCCGGTCAATTGGGGGTCATGATGTGTTGCTAGACGCCGCTCATGACTTGCTCAGATTAAGTGTTAATCTAAGTGGCCAACATAACCGAGAACCTAAAGGGTCACACGCATAAGAGTGTTTCAGAGAATCCGTAAAATAGTATTGGACTGAGTTCCAATTATGGAGAGCATTAGGATTAAATGGATCCCGATGAGATCGAGATATGTCCCGATGAGATCGCGACATTGATATTGCTGAAAAAAGTTTCCGGGGGTTTTTCCCATACCGGGACCCGATAGGACCGACCCCAGTGTGACTGGACCACTTCAGTAATATATATACATATATATATATGATTAATTAATTAAATAATTAATTAATTTATATATATATATACTTGTCAAGTGGGATGGAGGAGAAGATGGAAGAATCTTCCATTTTACATGCTTAGTCATTAAGTAATAAATGACTAAAAGACAAAAGGAAGAAGATAAAAGATGATGATGCTCGTAGATGAGTAATAAGAAGTAGGTTTTGGAAGAAAAACCTATGAACTTGAGAAGTGTTCTTCGTGGGTTGAAAAGGAAGAAGGAAAAGTGATTTTTCATCTTTCAATCTCTCATCAAGCTCATCTTCATCTTTCAAGCTTCTCCTCCATCATTTTCCAAGCTCTCCAGGACAAAGGTAGGGTATAGCAGCCTTTACTTTGTTCTAGCTATTTCCGGGTCAAAAGGGTTTGTCCCGGTTAGGTTTTCTGATCTCTGCGTGGATACCTTTAGAGATTGTCTCTATTGGCTATTCAGGTTTGAGTCTTCATACCGACACATAGATCCTGGCCTTCGGGAAGGTCCCGGCAACAAAAATTTTTATTTTCCGCACCTGGTACATGTGATGTACCTCCCGGGATTTTCCTACAGTGGTATCAGAGCCACTTGTGTTGTGTATGAAGCTAAAAACCTAGCTAGGTCGGACTTCCTATTTGAATTTGACGTTGATGCATGTATGCTGTCCAAATTTCGAATTAATATAGGGATATGTTTTTCGAAATTTTTCTGCCCAGAATTGTTCATAACATGTTATAGAATATGTCTGTGAAATATGAGAATTTATCAATTTTATTTGATATAGTTTTGCTAATTTATTCCCTAAGGTTCTAGATGCTGTTTTGTGACACATTCTGTGAACAGGAATGTGTATAAATTCGATAATAAATTCTAGAAAAATTGTTTTTTGGATTAGCCTTCACCAACATGTCCCTAAGATGTTTTTGAATGTCTATGTGGATGGAAAAGTGTTTTCAAGGTGATTTGCTATTTATTCACGAATTTATTCTATGCTGTTGGGAATAGCTGTGTTGATGAACACATATTTTGAATCGGCTTTGTTGCTTAGGTTGACTGAATTTTTGATGGCTATAAATCCTGAAAAACTTCATGAAGCATTTTCTGAACATTTAGTAACCTGTGTAATTTTCTCAGAATTTATTGAAATTGTTTCAATGATTATTTCGAGCAATGTGTAGTACTTGGCAGTTTTGTGAACATTGCTGGGACTGTTTTGCTTGGCATAATTGAATGTGTATTTTTCAGTTCCAATGCCTTGGACGATTTTTAATGTGATTGAAAATGTGTTATCTTGATTTAGTATGCTTGCCAAATTTAATTGCTTGAAGTTGGTTTTCCAAAAATTTTCGGATGTCGAATAGGTCACATTAGCGTCTCGTTAGTGTATTTCATTATCTTGCTTGTTTTGGCCGTCATAATTTTTGTGACTTGTGCCGAAGTAATTTGATAACGTATGGACTAGCTAGAGATGCTTAGGGTGATAATTTGGTGTTTCCTAAATTGTTTGGATATTTATGAGTAATGACTCATTTTCAAGCTTTTCTTGTATGGTTTGATCAGATATGGCAATCATGTAACAATGAAGTGTTCATTGGTACATCAAATTAATGAGATATTACCCTACGTATGATGGTATTGTGAATTGGGATTACGGATTGAGAAATTAGCCGATTAGATAGCAATTTCTCTTGGATAAGTCGACTTACATTAATGTACAAGTCGATTTGCATCTCTGTATGCATCGTAGACGATAAGTCGCTTGATATGGTACAAGTCGACTTGTTCGTGCACGCGATTACATAAGTCGACTTACATGCATAAGTCGACTTACACAGAGGCATAAGTCGACTTATAACATGCATAGGAGGGATGATGGATGATTTTAGGTATAAGAGTCAATGTGATTGATGAAACCTAAATTATTCCATATAGTCATAGGACTATAATCCTTCACTTGAGTCTAGAGTTGAAATCCTCCTCGGTATATGAAAACTAACGCCTTCCATTAATATGGTAAGAACCGAGTTCTTATAGGGTTGGGTTGTTGGGTAAACCCAAGCTCGCTCTATCTGGATATGTTGAACCATGAAAATGTGATTTTCGGATTAATGGGTTGGTATTCACTAAGCGTTGGTTTGTTGAGTAAACTCAAGGTCAACGTGATGAGAGGCGAAATGGGTAGCATACATCGATGTATGCGCATCAAAGAGTTGATAACCCAATATAAGTGCACACATCAATAAGTTGATAGCACTGATCGATAGTTGTGTCTAAGATGTAATTGGTATATCTGATACCTCCCAAGACATAAGGTGGCTTGTTGGGTAAACCCAAAGTCATGCTTAATGTCGGTTATCGATGATGCAATTGGTATGTTCGATACCTACCGATTGACCTAAGTTGTGGCTTGTTGGGTAAACCCAAAGTCATTCTTAGCAATATCGGATATCAACCCACTAGGACATTATGTCATCTTGTTTCTTTGGATTCGTAATGAGGGTTATGGATTCTATGAAACTATTGGGAGCTTTTTGCATATCATTCAAGTCCTTATGATTTTGCATCTATTCCTATTATAACATTCTTTCTCTCTTTTCGTTTAGGTTGCTTGAAGATGTCTTCCAGTGTGAACTTACGCTCGCTAATGGATTCTAACAAGTTAATTGGACCGAATTTTCTTGACTGGCTAAGGAATCTGAGAATTGTTCTCATATCTGAGGAACTGGGATACATCCTAGATGTTCCACTTCCAGATGCACCTGCTGTCGATGCTTCTGATGAGGATCAGAAGGCATATCGTAAGCATCTAAAGGACAGTGACATGGCTACTTGCATTATGCTTGCCTCGATGTCACCAGAGCTGCAGAAGCAGCACGAGTCCATGGATGCTCACACTATAGTATTTCATCTTAGGGAGCTGTTTGATGAGCAAGCTCGGTCTGAAAGGTTCGAGACCTCAAGGCTTCTCTTCACCACAAAGATGGCTCCAGGGACATCTGCTGTGCAGTATGCCCTGAAGATGAATGGCTATATTGAGAGATTGGCCGTCTTAGGTTTTGTAATGGATTATGAGTTAAGTATAGACTTAATTCTGGTTGGATTGTCCGAGAGTTATTCACAGTTCGTGTTAAACTATCGGATGAACCAAATATCCACAACAATACCTGAGTTGATCAATCTGCTCAAGACAGCTGAGCAGACTATCAAGAATGATAGTAAGCAAGTGCTAATGGTGGCTGCTTCTTCTTCTGGTTCAAAGAAGAAAAAGAACCCAAAGAAGAAGAAGGCCAAGAAACCAAAGGGAAGCGCCATCAAGAAGAAGACCAAAGAAGTCGCCCGAAAGGAACTTGCTTCCATCAGGTAAAGATGGCCATTGGAGGCGAATTGCAAAGTCTATCTCGAGTCATTGAAGCGAAGAAGGCATCGATGCCTCAACTACTTCAGTATGTATGTCATCGAGGTTAACACGCTTCGATCACAACATTTGGGTATTTGATCTGGTTGTGGCTCACATATGTAATGATATGTAGGGCCTAAGGGACGAGAGAGCGACTCATGAAGGGAGAAGTAGACCTGCGTGTTGGAAATGGAGCAAGAGTTGTTGCATTAGCCGTAGGAACCTATGTTTTGTCTCTCCCCACTGGGCTTGTACTCGAATTAGATGATTGTTATTTTGTACCCGTTTTGACAAAGAACATATTGTCTGTTTCTTGTTTAAATAGAGCTGGTTTCCATTTGAATTTTAATAGCAATGGTTGTTCTATTAATTCTAATGGAATGCTTTATGGTACTGGTACATTATGCAATGGAATTTACATATTAGATATGTCTTATCCAATTATGAATGTCAATGACACCAAACGGCATAAAAGAGATAATTTAAAGTCAACTTACTTATGGCATTGTCGGCTTGGCCATATAAATGAGACACGCATCGCTAAGCTCCATAAGAGTGGCAGTTTAGGGTCATTTGATTATGAATCATATGACACATGCGAATCTTATTTATTAGGCAAGATGACTAAGTTACCCTTCAAGGGAAAGGGTGAACGAGCGACTGGAGCATTAGACCTAATACATTTAGATGTATGCGGTCCGATGTCCATCCATGCTAGAAGTGGTTGTCGTTACTTCATTACCTTTATCGATGATTATTCTCGATATGGGTACTTATATCTGATGAGATACAAATCTGAAGCGTTTGAAAAGTTCAAACAATTCAGAAATGAAGTAGAAAACCAGCTTGGTAAAAGTATCAAGGCATTACAATCCGATCGTGGTGGAGAATACTTAGACCAACAGTTTCTGGATTATCTCGTAGATAATGGCATTTTATCTCGATGGACTCCTCCTTACACACCACAAGACAATGGTGTGGTTGAAAGGAGAAATCGAACCTTGTTGGACATGGTACGATCAATGATGGGTTTTATAGATTACCAAAATCGTTTTGGGGTATGCGCTAGAGACAATTGTTTACTTGTTAAACAGAGTTCCTCTAAGACAGCTTGATGTTACTCCATATGAGATGTGGACTAATGAAAACCTTATCTTTCTCATTTGAAAGTTTGGGGTTGTCACGCCACGTGAAGCGGATTCAGTCAGATAAGCTTGAAGCAAAGTCTAACAAGTGTTTGTTTGTAGGATATCCTAAAGAGACCATGGGATATCAATTCTACCTTGCTGAGGAACAAATGGTGTTTGTTTCAAAGCATGCTGTCTTCTTAGAGAAAGAGTTTCTTCTGCAAGAAGACAGTTGGAGCAAAGTCGAACTTAAAGAAGTTCAAGATGCTCAAATGCATACGTATCAACCGCTGAACTCGAGACCATCACTCATTCGGATGAAGTAATAGTTCAACCTTCTACTACACACGAAGATCGAGGTCAAGAGGATACGACTTGTTCTAGAGATATGGATTTCGTAAGTGAACAGAATGACGATTGCTCATAGAAGATGATGAGCCGCTACCTATGAAGAGGTTCGAAAAGTTGAGTCCAAAATGGCTTTGTGCCATGAAAGTTGAAATGAATTCCATGTACCAAAACCAAGTATGGACTTTGGTTGATGCACTTGAAGGGATAAAACCTATAGGGTGCAAATGGGTTTTTAAGAAGAAAACCGACTTGGATGGTAATGTGATTACTTATAAAGCAAGGCTTGTGGCCAAAGGATTTCGTCAAAGACAAGGAATTGACTATGACGAGACCTTCAGCCCCGTAGCAATGCTTAAATCCATAAGGATACTCCTAGCCATTGTCGCTCATTATGATTATGAGATATGGTAAATGGATGTGAAGACAGCTTTCCTTAATGGAAATCTGGCTGAGGATGTGTACATGACACAACCAGAGGGCTTCACTTCCATCGATGGCGAAAAGGTATGCAAGCTTCAGAAATCCATTTATGGATTGAAGCAAGCATCCAGGAGTTGGAACATCCATTTTGATGAGTCAATCAAAGAGTTTAGTTTCTCACAAAATCCGGATGAACACTGTGTGTACAAGAAGGTTAATGGGACTGCAATCGTATTCCTTGTGCTATATGTAGATGACATATTATTACTCGAAAACGATATTTCTATGTTGCAATCAGTTAAAATTTGGTTGTCCAAACAATTTGCGATGAAAGACCTTGGTGAAGCAACTTTTATCCTCGGGATAAAGATTTATAGAGATAGATCGAAGAGGTTGCTTCGTCTTTCACAATCATCGTACATAGACAAGATGCTAAAGAGGTTTAACATGGAGCAATCCAAGAGAGGGTTTCTTCCCATGTCTCATGGGATAACACTCTCGAAATCTATGTGTCCTAAGACACAAGATGAGAGGATGCGCATGGATCAGATCCCGTATGCGTCTACATAGGATCGATCATGTATGCTATGTTATGTACGAGGCCCGATGTATCGTATGCTCTGAGTGTCACGAGAAGATACCAATTGGATCCTGGTGAGGGTCACTGGGTGGCTGTCAAGAATATCCTCAAGTACTTGCGAAGGACTAAGGATGTTTTCTTGATATATGGAGATGGAAATCTCCTAGTGAGCGGGCATCTGAATTCCGATTTTCAATCGATAAGGATGATTCAAAATCCCATCAAGTTATGTTTTCACACTGAACGGCGGAGCAGTTAGTTGGAAGAGTTCCAAACAAGAGACGACTGCTGATTCGACGACGGAGGCAGAGTACATTGCTGCATCAGAGGCAGCAAAGGAAGCTGTTTGGATCAAGAAGTTCATTACTGAGCTTGGTGTGGTTCCTAGCTATGATGGGCCCATACAGTTGTATTGTGACAACAATGGGCCTATTACTCAGGCAAAGGAACCAAGGTCTCACCAACGATCTAAACACGTACTCCGCAGATATCATCTGATTCGAGAGATCATTGCCAGAGGTGACGTCGCGATCGAGAGAATTCCCACAGAGCAGAACATTGCTGATCCGTTGACGAAGCCATTGTCACAGAAGAATTTTGATTCTCATGTACTCGCTTATGGTATTAGATACCAAGGCGATTGACTTTAGGTCAAGTGGGAGATTTGTAGGTGTAAGTCGACTTGTATGGAGATGTAAGTCGACTTATACCAGTTCGGTACTAATAAGTCGACTTGTATACCCGTAAGTCGACTTATACGTATCTGATCCGTGAGATTGTTAGAGTAGTGCCCTAAAGGCAATCCCTTTAGCGCTTTTTGTTCATAGTCATATATGGACTTTATGAATAAATAAAGAAAGGCATGTTTCATTTATTTGATGTTCTTAATGAATTGATATTGATCTTTAATCAAATTAATGAAGTCCATGATATATGACATAGCATGAAGGAAATTATGATGTGATCATAATCTCGAGATTCCTATCATGTGCAATTATGTCAAGATCTAAATTCTCCTAGTCATAGGATTAATGAGATGGACATCATTAATCCGGATAGACTAAGATATGTCATACTCCTTGATTGGATCAAGCAGTGAATCTCAGAAACTGTAAATATGGGATATTTAGAGTTGACATGTGGATGCTTACTAAGGGTAGTAAGTACATTGGATGACCTGCTATGAGATCATCACATGGATGTCCTATTCTAATGTCAGTGATAATCTCATCATAGCAATGGTGCAAGTATCCTTAGACTTGAGGTACTCAAGGATATCTTGATATCTTGATTACGTGCTTTGACTCCATTCCTTGTTGCCTTTCAGAGGTTACTCATAGGGTGGTGCTTGGATACAGCTTGAGGTATTCGAAGGTAATTGAGTAGCCAATAAAGGATTCATCACTTCTGTTATAGCAGAAGAGATACCCTGGCCTCTTGTCAGGATCATTGCTTTAAGTCTCTGGCCAGAGCATAAATATGTCATGAAGAGTGTCTTCATGGACATATAAAGTAATTAGTCCTAAGACAGGAACTGATATCACTTGGGCTAGACTTAGTCTAGTAAGAGTTGACACTTTGACCATACTCATAACCAAGTGGGGTATAGAATGATGAAAGGACTAATTGCACAAGAATTGTCATGGAAGGGTTCGTGATCCGTTCGTGATCAATTCATCAAACCAATTACTTTCCGGTCAATTGGGGGTCATGATGTGTTGCTAGACGCCGCTCATGACTTGCTCAGATTAAGTGTTAATCTAAGTGGCCAACATAACCGAGAACCTAAAGGGTCACACGCATAAGAGTGTTTCAGAGAATTCGTAAAATAGTATTGGACAGAGTTCCAATTATAGAGAGCATTAGGATTAAATGGATCCCGATGAGATCTAGATATGTCTCGATGATATCGCGACATTGATATTGCTGAAAAAGGTTTCCGGGGGTTTTTCCCATACCGGGACCCGGTAGGACCGACCCCAGTGTGACTGGACCACTTCAGTAATATATATACATATATATATATGATTAATTAATTAAATAATTAATTAATTTATATATATATATACTTGTCAAGTGGGATGGAGGAGAAGATGGAAGAATCTTCCATTTTACATGCTTAGTCATTAAGTAATAAATGACTAAAAGACAAAAGGAAGAAGATAAAAGATGATGATGCTCGTAGATGAGTAATAAGAAGTAGGTTTTGGAAGAAAAACCTATGAACTTGAGAAGTGTTCTTCGTGGGTTGAAAAGGAAGAAGGAAAAGTGATTTTTCATCTTTCAATCTCTCATCAAGCTCATCTTCATCTTTCAAGCTTCTCCTCCATCATTTTCCAAGCTCTCCAGACAAAGGTAGGGTCTAGCACCTTTACTTTGTTCTAGCTATTCTCGGTCAAAAGGTTTGTCCCGATTAGGTTTCGATCTCTGCGTGGATACCTTTAGAGATAGTCTCTATTGGCTATTCAGGTTTGAGTCTTCATACCGACACATAGATCCTGGCCTTCGAGAAGGTCCCGGCGACAAAAATTTTTGTTTTCCGCACCTGGTACATATGATGTACCTCCCGGGATTTTCCTACAAATTAGTTCATGCTCGTCACGACCAACATATGTTACGATGCTTCAAGAGAAGGATCGGTCGCTTAAGGTTCAGTTATAATATAAAGAAGAAAAGTTAGAACGTAATGAACAAAAATTAGACTGTACTGACTGAAAGTTAGACAAGATTGAAAAGATGGCCACATAAATACTTGACTCAAATTATGGAAATAGTAGTGACGATGAAAATGAGTCTTAGTTTGTACATAAGTTTTTTTTGTTAACATTTGTAATTGACATTTAATGACATTTTTTATATAAAATGCTTCTAATTTTTAATTATTTTTATTTTTATGTTCGTTTAATTAATTATAAAATTCTAAATACTACAAAAATAAGATGGATTAAAAATCTTACCAATAATTATAATTAAATGAAAATTTTAATAGGAATGTTTAATAAAAATCAAAATTTGTCACCAAAACTTTTAGCTACGTTCCTGAAAACGTCACCAATAATTTTTAAAATTAAAATTAAATCAAAAATTTTAAAGTAAATAAAAATGTAACAAAAAGGATTTGGTTACAATTCTAAAATCGTCACCAAAACTTTTTAGCTACATTTCATAAACCATCATAAAGAACTTTTATCTACATTTCGAAATTGTCATTAAATATATTTTACTACAAAATCTTAATATCGCAAAACATTATTACCTACATCTATGATAACGTAGTTAATAACTTTTAGCCATAAAAAGAAAGCATCCCAAAATATCTTTGGTGATGATTTCTTTTATTCTCGCCTATCTCTTTTGGTGATGTATCTGAAATGAGAACAAAATATAATTTTTGACAATTTTCTAAAAATGTTAATGATAATATTTTGCTATTATGATTTTGCGATGATTCGTGCGATGAATTTTTGTCGTCGCTAAAAAGTTTTGGCAACAAATTTGGGGCTTTTACCCCCCGTATGGTTACTGTCTCCATATAGGGGGACAGATAACAAGACAAATAAATCATGTCCATTGCTTTCCGCCTCCACGTTTTTGTCCACTATCTCTGATAGACAGAGACAAAGAAATCCAGTTAACCGTTTTAATGAAGGACAAAGTTACCAGAGTCTCTTGTCGCCAGATGCAAAATCAAAGCTCAGCCAACCTTTCCGTCTCGTCTGTCTCCCACGGTCATCTCACCGGCGTCGTACCCTCGTCTCGTCGCTGCAGTCTTCTCAATCGTAGGGTTGGAGTCGCTTGACGTTCGCCACTAGACAAAGCTCGCCATCGCCGTTAGGTCATCATTTTGTGTTGTTTTGCGATTTGTTCTTCGAATCGTGTTGTTCTTTTCAGTTGACGTCTTCTTCTTTTGGGGCTTTGGATTTATTTTTCCTAACGATCAGATAACCGAACGTTTGCTGCGATTCTTCGATTGACACGACGCTCCTCTCATTTCTGAAATCAGGTTAGTGTTTTTTCTGTTATTTTGTTGTAAATGTCGTTGCTTCCTACATTGTCTTCATCTTCATAGAGGTTCAACCGTAGAGAACAATTTGTATTACCTTTGCGAATAGTGTGTTGTTGCAGGCTGTTGTCGTGTTTGTTGATCGGTGAGAGGTTACATATTGCTGCAAAGAATTTCTTCTGTCTCTTTTCACAGGTATTATTTTTTTCCAAATTTAATCAACTGTTTTGATCAATAGATTACATGTATTGATTACTACACAGTCGATTAGAAACTATTTTCCTATGATGATTGAACAACTCTCTTTTTAATTTGCCTTTCTCTTGCTGATTTGAAGTTGTAAAACTGTAGATATTAAGCATTGGTTTTACTGAAGGTGTTTGGAATGCCAACATGAATGTGATATGATCAATACCTGCATATCACATGTCTTTTGGTCTATTGCATTGTTCAGTTGAGTCTGTCTTTTATCAGATTGTGCATTAGTTATAATTTGCTTATAATGGTGTCTACTATGTTTAATTTGCTTTCTGTTTTGTTGTTGTGTTTAATGGTGAACTGAACTCTTTTGGATTAATTATAATTTCCTATATGTTTTTATATCAAATTTGCAAGTGATGAAATTGTAATGGCAGCAAAGGAATACTGAGCTAAAGGCATAAAAGATGCCTATTAGACTTAGAAAAATGTAAAGTAGGTTGTTAAATTTTCAAATTTTGTGTTTGGGATGGCAACAAAACTGGTGGCCAGGGAATGCATGAATTCGGGAATTTGTCCTTACCTGATCAGACGAACTGACTTATTAAGGATTAAGGATTTGAAAGTTCTTGTTTTAAATAATGAAGTTTATATGTTCATGTGTAGCATATAAGACTTGATTAGTTAATTGAGAGGATTGGTTTATTAGTAGAATAAGTCATTAAAAGTTTGTGAAGAGTTTATTTTGAATAAATTATCATCAAGACTTCCACTTAATTGCAGGCAATGACTTTTTTAATAAAATTTACCTTTGGTCCAATTATTTAATCGAAGAACTAGTATTTTAGTTCAGTTGTATTACTTTATATATTGACCTGTTAATAATAACTCTCTCATAATCTGTTAATCTATGTTTGTATCGATTTAAAACAATAAGAGAAGTTCTGGATGAAAAGAATGATTAAAATAGAGATTGCTTAATAAGTGATCTTCTCTGAAGCTATTCAATAGATTGCTTAATAAGTGAAATGGGAATGGCCCTGATTTCTTGGGTTCACGGTAATACTTCCCAACGACCGCTTAGCCCTTTGTGCGCCATGAAATAGAACATCAGAAACTCAATGCAGTTAATAATCTGAATGTTCCATATATAAAATACACACATTACTAATGATAGAATATCTTACTGCTTCTACCAAATGGTAGTGAGGGATTTGAGGGAAGAGGTGAAGTATAACGTATAATGCATAGAAACCGATACTTTGTCTTAAATTTTAAAATAAAATTTTTATGTTTGAGATTTATATGTGTTAATCTCAATGTTAATTATATATAAGTTATAGCTTATATATGGTTTTAATTCATACATAGATGTATTCAAAAGAACATTTATGTAAGTTGACTTAGGCAACTAAGGTCTAGATATATACTTACATGAACCTTCCAATATCAGGGTAACCTTTAATGAGATTTCAAAAAACATAATGCATTCCAAAAGTCGTTTATTTGATACATATATTAATTAATCAATCTAAGTATAGGTGTTCGTGCATCAATATATGAAGACCAGGAAAGCACATTAATCTGAACAACAAAATTCTGAAAAAAAAAATTTGATTTATAAGTTTATTCATATTAATAAACTCTTTTGATTATTGTGAGAGTGTTCTATTAGTAGTTCAAAAGTAATTGGTGTTTTAATTTTCTCTTATTTCATTCAAACAAAAACACAACTTTTATTTAAAAGTAATTGATGCATTTCATTAGAACTAATTAGGTCGATGTACACTATACCTATATATCATTGGAATGGCCTTGTTAGACATAAGCAAATGCTAATCATTAAATCATCTACAAGAAATTTATTTTTACAAAGGGTGAAATTATGTGACTCTTATTTGAATATCAAATTGTTCCTTATTCTCTATATTAGCTGAATTATTATCCCCATCCTAAGGATGAACAACTTCTTATCCTATTTGAAGCTTAACTTTAGTGGATCTTCCTAATGAATGGTTTTTGGCAATCTACTGATATTAGAGGAATGCTAAATATATCCAAATGAGTTGACCATATCCTATTGGACTAATAGCAATCAAAGAATAGATAGTTATGACTTTCATATGCTTCTCTACACAACTCATGTGTATTCTACATCAAACTTTATCCTATCTTTGGTGATGAGTTATTGGAGCAGTACTAGCCATAGTAGGAATAAGGTTGAAGGTGGCATTGTTGAGTCCCAGATGAGTTCGGGTTAAAACTTTCAAAAGATCAAGCCACGTTAATATCAGATGAATGTCTTTCGTTTAGCAGTAGGACTAATTCTTTAACTGTTTACTTTCCCGAATCCATCCATCCATATTCTAAATTAAGAAGCAAAGTAACCAAAACATTAGGCAAATACAATCACTTTCCAGATTTAAAGACGTGTTTCATATTCCAACTTTTGGTTATACAAGTAACACCAGATCGTTATAAAGTACAAGAAAAAGTTGGCCATACTATGATTACTATCAATTAGCAACAGCTTCCAATGCCATGTGAACTACATCCTCTGCATTTATTAGGTCAAGCTGGCCACTCTTAATTTGACAGAAGCTCTACCAACTTTTACGATCAATGAAAGAGAACAGAAACTACACCCACAGATGAAGTCGAGCCATACCACGTCCATCTGGAAAACTTTCATTCTCTTTTGGAAGCTCTACCACATATTCACATAGGAAAAGGATGGATCCACATAATAACTACAATCAGAAAGATTCAGCAATCAACACAAATAACTATGTTATATGCTTAATTAATTTGTTTGTTAAGAACATGGACAAAGTAATCGTAGTCGTGTAAATTTAAAGCACGTTTCAACACAAAAATTAGAAACTTTTGAGGACACACAGGAAGGAGAAACATGGCATTGCTCCATATAAAAAGGATTAAGCTTTCACCAAGAAATTAATACAAAGAGTTTGAATATTACTTAACAATAATAACACAATATGGTAAGAAATAAACAAAGAGTTTGAAATTATGGTTCTTCATATAAAAGTTTTTTGCATAAGAAGATTAGACTCAGTATTTGTATCCATTATACGTAAGATTAGAACCTCTAAAAGAAGATCAGTAGAGCAAGTGAAAAGCATGACAAGGACAAAGTATCGGTGTTGGCCCTGAATTTTTCGTATTGAATTAAGCATGATTTAACTGAATTATGAGATTTGATGGATAAAGTTCTGGATCTATTTGTTATGTAAATGTTGGTAGAATTTATGTTATGGTTTGGATAGATTAAAACTGGTAAGAATGCATAAGGGCATTTTGGGTATGACATTTAAGGTTGTAAGGCTTAAGGCTTAAATGAAAGGGGCAAAATGGACATTTGAGAATAGAGAAAGAAATTAGAAGAAGGAAAAGAAGAGGAAAGGAGAAAGGAAAAGAAGGAGAAGTCGTAGGTGAGAAAGAAGAGCAGAAAAATAGGGATTTCGATCTTTGAGGCTTTCGGGCAGATTCGAAGTGTTTCCGGGTAAGTTTCGCTTTGTTTAAACTCGTTATGGTTAGATTTAAACCTAGAGGATGATGAATGTTTGAGAATCGGTGGTTTTAGGGTTTACGACAAAAATAGTTAGATTTCATGGGTTGAGGCATTTATGTCTGATTTTTGAGTTGCTTATGGGTTAGAAAAGTAGTATAAGACTTGATCTAAGGTTTAGATGTGTTATATTTGGAAAAGGGAAAGGATTGAAGTTGGAAAATGCTGGAAATCGGGTTTCGGAGTCGTTCTCCAGACCTGCACGTCGCGACATGTGTATGAACACGTCGCGGCGTGCGAGAAAAGAAAGCAACAACGCGACGAATAAATGTTTATTCGCTGCGACGTGCAGGTAAGGGTTCGTCGCGACGTGCAAACCTATGTTCACGGACGTGCGGTATGCCATGGCAGCATTTCTGTGCTCGCTTCGCCCGAAAGCACGGGCGTCACCGCAATGAATCCTCGCTTTCCAAAGAATGATGAATTTTGGTATTTTGAGCATATTTTTTTGATGTAGATGTCCAATTGAGGTGATTTCAGATTCGTTGTGAAATAGAGACAAAGTTTTACAAGTTTTATGAAGCAATGAAATTGACAAGTCAGACTATAAGAATCTTAAAACTTGGTCACGAGTTGGGTATAGATTCTTGTTTCAGTATAAGGATAGTCTCAACTTGTTTGGGGAATAACTTTTAGAGTCAATAGAAATGTAAGACAATGAGGACTTTTATGGGAAAAGTGACCCGAATGGTTGGACTTTGGCAGAGTTTGGGTTTGTTTAGAATTTATCTTAGTGAATGTGTGATTTTTGGGTCCCTAATTTGTATTCCTATTTGAATAGGAATTTTGCATGTGATAAAGGGAATCAAGGAAGGCAAGAGGATCAAGATGAGAGGTATCTTTGAAGCATGTATCCGAGCAAGGATTCCAGGTGGGTTTCATGTTTATAATTTGGTAATGAGCCACTAAAGTTTTCTCCCAAATCAAGAATGATTTCAATTACTTCATAAATATTGTTTTGTTTCTATTGAATGATTTGCAAACTTTCTACATGTTTCAGCATATGAACTTTTCTGATGAATTTCAAAATAAAGATGAAAATGCATTGAACATTTTATGTCATGCCTTGGAAAAATTCATGGCATTTTGTATATTCGGAAAAGAAAGAATAGAGCATGAAAAGTATGAAAGCTTTGATAACATGCTTTGAGCATGGAACGAATGGTTATGTGATTTGTTTGGGTAAGAGAGTTACAGATGGAGTCACGTGCACGTCGACGTATAGCCTTCTCCCGGCTGCCCGCTTGAGGCCACGAGATCCTTGAGAAATCAGACTCGTTTTGTTTACGGTATAAACTTTGGTTTATCCGAATCGTTTTACGGAACTCTCGAGCCGTTTGTTTGTGCATTGCATCTATGAATTTTCAAGTATGTGCATAAATTGAGCATTTGATATTGATGATTGAATGAACATGTTGTGTTGATATGATAATATTTTCACTATGCAATGACATTATTCAACTATGGGTTTGAACTCAGAATTTTGGATTTGACTGAGAATTTGGGAGCAAAGCGTTTTATGAACTTATTATGATTTTTGTACAACAAATGAACTTTTTCAATGGTTTTGCTTGTTCTTCGTTATAAACCTGTTACTCACGAGCTATAAGCTCACCCCCCCCCCTTCATTCCCATCCACAGGTGATGAGAAGAAGATCGGGTGAAGGGAAGTGAAGGTTTTAATTATATGTGTACATATTGTATTGTTCTAAGTTAGATTGGCATTAAAAATTATGGGATCTGTATTTTTGTATATTCGGATATTCGATCTTGGTATTGTATTGTGGCGTGGAATGCCATTAAAGCTTGTAACATTCTATCCTTTGATATTGAGTGAGAATTTGGTTTACTTGAGGGAGTTATGGTTATGATATGATTTTTGGACTGAAAATTTTAGTTATGCATATGTATTTATATACCGAAATGAGATTGTAAACTTCGCGATTTTTGTGGTATACGCCAATGTTCTGGTTCAATGATCGGACTCCGAGTTCGGGGCTCATCATGTTTAGTAGCAGAGTAAGAAAAGATTTTAGCGAACCACGCTTCAGTAAGATGGTATTTTTGTACCGAGGTTGGGTTTCGAAAATGTGGCCCGGCATCTGCAGTATCAAACCAGGTTAGTAAGTGATATGGTTTTGGTTTGAGTTGGATTCCGAAATCGGGGTCCAACAATCGATATCTATGCATTATCATATTAGCTAGCAAGTCTAAACATTCCATTTATTGAGTTTATTGTTCTATTTTATTCTGTTGTGGCTTGTGGCTTATGGCTTGTGTTTGATAAATCTTTGGCTTTCATTATGTGCAAACAGCATTCTTTGACATAAATGGATATCAGGAAACGTGATGCTATCTTTAAGGCTCTTATGTTTTTTTAGTTTTGGAATGGTCAATTGGACTTAATGAAAATGGTGATGTTTCTATGCATGTATGTATGCATAAAAAAACGGTGCAGGAGTGAAAATGCTAGAGGTTGTAGGGCGTTGACAGTTCCAAGTAGGCAAGCTAATATACGTAGGATTTTGAATGAGGGTGATCGGAATAGCCAATGGGATTTAAGGATGGACTTAAATGCATTTCACATTGTTAAGTCAAAATGACTTTACATAAAAATGATTTTGATGTATAACAAACATAGTGAGATCAAATACAAGAAAAACAAAACAGTCACAGACGTATATAGACGAATTCGGAGATGACGAAGATGACGATCTGATCGAAGTTGACACGACTAAGTTGAAAAGTCGATCTACGCATTACAGACAAATCAAAACACAGACGAAGTTTGTCAAAGTAAAAAGTCAACACAGACGCAGATGACACAAGATAATAAAAGACGCAGACGCAGACGCAGACGCAAGAGTCAGTTAGAGTTAGTTACAGAACTCAACTGATTAACCTTTTCTTTAAAGATTCAAGATTCAAGATTCAAGAAGCAGTTAGAGACGAAGGCTATAAATACAAGTCAAGTCGGCTCAAGTGCTTCTTTGTTTTGAGAAAATTACACAAAGCTTAAAAAGCGATTAAGTGTGAATTAGTGAACACTATCCTTTTGTAACAGAGTGTTCAAATATTTTCGAAAAGAAAAGTTGTACAGATAGCCTCGCAGAGGCTAAGTGTGAAAGAATCT
This sequence comes from Erythroxylum novogranatense, assembly GCA_029891385.1. NCBI lineage: Eukaryota > Viridiplantae > Streptophyta > Magnoliopsida > Malpighiales > Erythroxylaceae > Erythroxylum > Erythroxylum novogranatense. Next base: position 85,671,339 of record CM057227.1, on the reverse strand, counting down.
TGGTTGTAGAGACTCAAGAGGCTCGTGAAAGAATATCAGTAACGCTTGAAGAGATAGTGAAATCTCGGAAGAAACTCGAGGATCGGACGTAGCCCACGGTTTGGGGTGAACCAGATAAATCATGTGTGTACTACTCTCACTCTCTATCTCACTTTTAGTTTCAAAGTTGATCTTTATTTACTATTCATATACTTAGCATTGAAAAGTTTGATCAACCAGATTAATAAGAATTCAGAAAGAATCTTAATTCTAACAAGTAATTCTAAAAGATATTCAAAAGGGAATACACAATTCAACCCCCTTCGTGCATTCTATTGTGTTTTTAAGTGCTGTATTAACGTGTGATTCACTTCAATTGGTATCAAAGTTTGGTATCCAAGAATCACTTTGGCGAAGTGTGGATTAAAGATAATGGCGGAGTCACATGTATACATCGCTGAAGGAGCCTCAGCCACTAGACCTCCAGCATTCAATGGAGAAGACTATCATTACTGGAAAGATAGGATGCGGTTATTCATCAAATCTACACATGTAGACCTTTAGGACGTAGTAGAGAACGGACCCTATATACCTATAGATGACGAAGGTAGTTCTATTCCACGAAGCAGATGGACTACCGATCGTAAAGCAAGAATACAATCAATTTAAAGGCTAAATTTTCTTAACATGTGCCCTAAGTAGAAGCGAGTACGACAAAGTGCATGGTTGCGACACGAGAAAAGAAATGTGGGACACATTGTCCATTGCTCATGAAGGCACAAGTCAAGTTAAGGAATCCAAGATAAGTATTCTTGTACATCAATATGAACTTTCAGATGGAAGATGAATAATCTATTGATCAAATGTTTGGAAGATTTCAAACAATTATCAATGGATTGAAAGCTCTTGGAAGGACATACAATAATCAAGATCACGTTCGCAAGATTCTAAGAAGTCTTCCTAAGAGATGGAGACCAAAATTTACTGGCAAAGGTAAGAAGCCAAAGACTTGAGCATATTAAAGCTAGATGAGTTGTTGGGATCCTTAAAGATTCATGAAGTTGAACTCAACGTCGAAGATAAGCCCAAGCAAGAGAAGTCAATAAAGATCAAGGTGGACAAAAGAATCATAAGACTCGTAGAAGGAGGAAGTCATCAAAAGCATTGAAAATTGAAGAATCAAGGGATGACAAGTCTAGCCAATCGATTCTTAATCGAAAGTGATGAAGATGACGAATTATCTTTCATTTCCGAAAGATAAGACGATGTGGAAGAAGAAGCCCGTATAAACGGACATTCAAAAGAATGGAAAAGATTAAGCTAAGCCGTAAAAGTCTTCTATCATTTGTTACGAGTGCAATCACTTGGACACCACAAGTCCAATGCCTACTCTCAAGAAGAAACCCAAGAAGAGTAGAAGACAAGAAAAGCATGATGGCAACATGGGAGGACCTAGATTCATCTGAATCGATATGTGCCCGAGTCATCGTAACATGCAAACATTTGCCTAATGGCCGAGGAAGATAGTGATGAGGAGGTAAAATCCGACTACAAAATTTGCATGATGCATATTCAGAATCATTAGAAGATTCTCATGTTATTCTCAAATGTAACAAGTGTTGAAGAAAAAGTATGCAGAGAATATTAGAAATCTTGAGAAAATAGAGAGAAAATATTTGCTTAAAAAGGAGTTAGAAGTTAAAAGGAAACTTCAGAGATGATCGGATGAGATTAATCAACTCAAACCGAGGATCAAGAATCTATCACCGATCTAGTTACTTTCTGAGAGTACAAAGAAAATGAATGATATGCTAGGAAAATGTAGACATCATAGTGATAAGATTTGGATTAGGGTTTATCGAAACAATACTCAGCCTCGTAATAAATTTGTCTCTCAAAAGGAAGAAATAGGATAACATATTTTAATCAACGTCCGAGTAATATGCATCAAAGATCATATCATGTGCATACTACTAACCATAAAGGACCCAAGAAAATTTGGGTACCAAGAAATAAAATAGTTTCTCCTACAGATATCCTTCCTTGGAAGATACGGCAAGCACCATTGGTATTTAGATAGTGGATGCTCGCGACACATGCGGGAAGAAGGTCTATGTTCCTAGACCTTCAAGATAAGAAGGAGGATCAAGAACTTTCGGAGACAACCAGCAGGCAAAATCATTGGAATCGGGAAAATAGGTAAAGATTCCTTTGCATGCATAAATAATGTCTTGCTTGTTGATGGTCTAAAGCATAACTTGATTAGTGTGAGTCAGTTGTGTGATTACGGTTTTATAGTTACATTCAATCAAAATCTTTGTGAAGTCGAAACAAAGATGAGTCTATACTTTTCTCGCCAAGAGAAGAAACAACCTTTACAAAATCAACTTAGAAGATTTTCAAAGTCAAAATATCTCATGTTTTCTATCTTCCAAGAAGAAAGACTAATCTGCATAAAAGCTAGGTCATGTCTCTTTGAAACATATTTCAAAATTGGTAAAACATGATTTGGTAAGAGGTTTACCAAAATAAGTTTTGACAAAGAATTTTCTGTGAAAATTGTTTGAAAGGAAAACAGGTTAAAACCTCTTTCTCTTCTAAAAATTTTGTAACTTCTTCAAGACCTTTAGAACTATTTCATATGGATTTGTTTGGTCCTACAAGGACATTAAGTCTTGGTAGAAAGAAATATGGACTTGTCATTGTTGATGATTTTACTCGATTTTGTTGGATATTGTTTTTATCAAACAAAGATGAGTCTTTTAAGTACTTTAGAACTCTATCCAGAAAGTTACAGAATGAAAAAGGAATGTCTATAGCTAGTATCAGGAGTGATCATGGCGGAGAATTTGAGAATGAGAAGTTTAGAGTTTTCTGTGAGGAGAATAGAATTTCCCACAACTTCCCCTAGAACTCCACAATGAATGGAGTTGTTGAGAGAAAGAATAGGAAGATTCAAGAGATGGCAAGGACTATGCTATGTGAGATGAATCTTCCTAAGTATTTCAAGAAGGCATGAATACAAAGATGCTATATTCGAGAATAGGATCTTGTTGCGACCTATGTTGAAGAAAACTCCTTACGAGTTATGGAATGAAAGAAGACCAAGCATATCCTACTTTCATCCATTCGGGTGCAAATGTTCTATTCTGAATACGAGAGAGCTGTTGGATAAATTCGATTCAAAGACCTATCCAGGAATATTTCTAGGTTACTCATTATCTTCTAAGGCATTTCGAGTTTACAACCTGACTTCAAAGACTGTTGAAGAGACGATCCATGTCAAATTTGATGATAGTTCTCAAACCCATATGGAAGATGACATGGAGATTGAAGGTCCTTCAAAGAACCTAGATGATGCCTCAGAAACTCCCTCGTCAGACACTCATGAGAATAAGATTGAAGATATTCCAAAAACTATAGAACTAAGACGAGATTGGAAGTATAAAAGTTCTCATCCAGAAGAGTTAATTATCGGTGAGACCTCATAAGGAGTTAGGACAAGGTCCAGATTCAGACGAGAAGCTAATGTAGCTTTTATCTCTGAAGTAGAACCTAAGAAGGTTGAGGAAGCTCTTCAAGACGAAGCTTGGGTGTTAGCCATGCAAGAAGAGCTGAACCAATTCACAAGGAATAACGTCTGGTCCTTATCGTCTGAGTACCTTCTTAATAGAAAATGGTTTCAGCAGAGGTCAAGTTGATAAGACGCTCTTTAGAAAGAGTTTTTAGAATGATTTTATCTTAGTACAGATTTACGTTGATGATATTATCTTTGGTGCTACTACAAAAGAGTTGTGTTTAAAGTTTGAGAGACTAATGAAAAGAGAATTTGAAATGAGTATGATGGGTGAATTAAAGTTCTTTCTTGGGTTGCAAGTTAAGCTGCACTAAAGAGAAGATCTTCATTCATCAATGAAGTATGTGAAAGAGTTCTTTGAATAAGTTTGACATGAATAATGTGAAGCCAATGGCAACTCCGATGCATCCTTCAAACCTTTTGTCGAAAGACAAACTTGGTAAGAAGGTGGATCAAACCTATATAGAGGATCATCGGTTCTTTATTGTATCTTCATGACAAGTAGACCGATATCCATTGCTGTATGCTTATGTGCAAGATTTCAAGCCGATCCTAGAGAGTCTCATTTTTACCGTTAAAAGAATTTTGAGATATCTCGCAGTACTACCGATCTTTGCTTAATGTTTGAGAAAGGTAAAGATTTCAAAGTTAATCGGATCTTGTGATGCGGACTATGCCGGAGATAGAATCGAAAGAAAGAGCACAAGTGGAGGATGTCACTTTCTTGAGGAAATCTAGTCTCGTGGTCAAGCAAGAGACAAAGCTCAATTGCTCTATCAACCGTGAAGGGAATACATATCCGCCAGAAGTTGCTGTTCACAGACGCTGTGGATCAAGTATCAGCTTGAAGACTATTCAATTAAGGAGGAGGAGATTCCAATTTATTGCGACAACACCAGTGCAATAAACCTGTCAAAGAATCCAATTCAGCATTCCAGAGTAAAGCATATAGAAGTCAGACATCATTTCGAGAGACTACGTTGAGAGAAAGGTGGTGCTTCTAAAGTTCGCTGAAACAGAGCTTCAATGGCGGACATCTTCACTAAACCACTTAGTGAAGAACGTTTTGTAAGATAAGATGCAATCTCAATATGGTGATGCTAAATGAGCGGTTAGGCTAAAATAACGTGAGAAACTAACGGCGTTATACAAGGAGTTAGTTACAATTGGTAACTTTTCTCACAAGGAAGATTTTGAGGAAATATCGATAAACTCGAGGTTCTTAATGATTCGAGAACCCATCAGTCCATAACCCTATAAGTAGATCAAGATGATATTATAGCAGATCTTTTCATCATCTCCGACGGTTCATTTCTACTTTACCAATTCTCTCAAAATCTTCTCACTCAAAAGCTTTCCAAGATAATCTTTCGCCTATACAATGGAAGTAGCAATGATTTATGGAAGACTTGTGAACTTTGAATCACTAAGGGTGACGGCATGGATGTAAAACCCGAGATTATAAAAGTCATTTGGAAGAACTTCTTTCGATACAAGAACCTGTCTATATAAATGAGGTATATGAGTTCGAAGAACGCCAAATTCGATAGAAGACACTATTGTATCCTCTGTGTATAAAATATCGCTAGTGTCACAAAGGATTTGATAAGGAAAGTGGCGATTGCCCATCCGCTGATGAAAACTGTCTACCAAGGCGGATGGATGTCCTCAATTGGAATGAAAGAAGAAGATGTCAAGAGGCGCTCTATGGCACAAATGATTCAAGAGAAAGGAAGACATCAAATCGATTCCAAAGGCTAGGGTTCTACATGCAATCTGCTCAATTGCATTCTTCCTAGAGTTGGTTCAAGGCATTTGGTGACTACTTTAGATTTAACAATGTCGTTCTTTCTTCTCAATCGAAATCCTATAGATCTACCCTTCTTAATCTTTCACTATACGGTTAAGGGGTTAAAGGAAACTTCCAGCTATCCTTATGGTATGATTTTGACGAGGATCTTAATGGAATCCGAAGATTCGCCCGCACTAAGGTATAAGATTTAACTGCTCCAATGAAGAGCAAGATTGATGCTCATACTATTCGACGAATGGGTCCGAATACTGAGAGACAAAGATCACGCCGGCTCTTCAAAGAAACCAAGAACCGAGGGGAGCGATATTGAAGAAGACTCTGCCTCAAGTTCTCAATTGCTCAGAAGTATCAAATCGCCATCGCCGAATTAAGGAGAGTGCTAGGGAGACCTCTCATGAAAATGGCGAGTCCTCTTGTCGCAGAAAGTCAATCTCAGAGGGCAAAGCAAAGTGCGCCAAAGAGACAAGGAGAAAGTCTCTTGAGTGAAGTTGTGAAGAAAGCCAAGAGATCTCCAAGAATCAGGACTCTGAGGCAACAGGAAGAGAAGATTGCCAGAGAACAAAGGCGAGAAGAAACTTCTAAATCTTGTGCAGCCAAAGCCACAAGATCGTTAGTCTCTATTCTAAGAGGATACGCCGTAAGATCTAAAGAGACCGAGAGGAAGAGAAAAGCAACATCTGTTAAAGGAAAATCTCCGTGAAGAAATCAAGAAACTAATCAAGCGGAGAAAAGACTAAGAAGGTTAGTCAAAAGAAGAGCATCTCAAGCGCCGAGGACGTTAGTCTACAAAAGAGCTCGCCGACATCGTTCAAGTTGAAAGTAAACCGAGCATTATGCAGTTCAAGAAATTCTAGTGCTCAACAAGAAGAACCAGTGGATGAAAGCACGGTTCATGAGACACTGGCATTATAAAGGAGGAACCAAAGAAGAATGGCGGTTCGGGGAGACTTCTAAGGAACACAACCGAAGCAAATCTGCAGCATCAGATTTGGTCGATGATGAACCAAGTCCAAGGTATATAACTACCGAAGTTCTTGAGGAAATATAGGCTAGAAATCAAATTGGTAGAAGTTATTACCAATCTGAGCAATGCTATTATAATCGGTGTTGAACCTGTGAAGAAAATAGTAGCTCTGGCGCAACCTATGTTGATTAATGGTATCACGTGGTAGTTACTAAATGAAGAAGAGAAGTCTTTTTACGATACCTTGAGGCTTACTGATCATTTGCCATATCCCTCAAGACGTCCATGTCCACCGTGTACTATGTTCCCAATCACAGAGAACACAGAGATAAAGGTTGTTCCAGATATTCAACCAAGGTGTCCAAAAGATTTTACAAAGGGAAAGTCAAAATTATTTCCTGAAGATAATGTTGATAATGATCTGTCCGCAGATCAGATTGCAGAAGAAGTGCGGAAAATTGATGAAGCATGCATTCCTGCACAAGACCCAGATCAAGCGAGCTGCAGCCATACAAATCGTGCGGAAGACTGTCCAGTAGGGGGAAGTATAAAACAGAACATTTATCGAGTTCCTTGTTCGACAGCTTCTTCAGATAGCCCTTTGTCTAATACATCGCCTATCAAGAACATGCCCTATCCTCGCAAGGAAGGCGCTTGTTGATCTTGCTAGTTCCTTTTGATCTAAATCTTCAAGTCGCAACATTCATTCGCCCACCGACTTTTGAGATTAATGAAGACTACACTCCATCCTCTGATGCCTATACTACTACAATTCCTTTCGCTCCTCCATCAGCAGAAGCAGATCAAACCTCTTCGTCAAATGAAGTCAGTAGATTACGTGGTGAACTCAATGACATGAAGGAGACGGTGAATGATCTAAAGAAGATGATAGCAGATCTGCTGAAGAACCAGAATCGATAATCATTTTTTATTATAACAAATAGGGGGAGAGCAGGAAAAGAAGAAAATAATAAGAAGAGGAGAGGATGTTCAGATGAAGAAGGTGTGACCACAACAGATGAAGACAGGAAGAAGATAAGTTTTTGCAACATCGGTAAAATTTTTGTTGTTGTTTTCTTTTCTTTTCTTTTCTTGTATGTAATTTGTTATATTCAAAAAGGGGGAGATTGTTAAGTCAAAATGACTTTACATAAAAATGATTTTGATGTATAACAAACATAGTGAGATCAAATACAAGAAAAAAAAAATACACACGACGTATCTGATTTAAGATGACGATCTGCATTTAATTCGAAATGTACGAAAATGACGTATATGATTTAAGTTGACATGACTAAGTTGAAAAGTCGATCTGAGGCATTTACGCATAAATCAAAACATAGACGAAGTTTGTCAAAGTAAAAAGTCAACACGTACGCAGATGACACAAGACAATAAAAGACGCAGCATACGCACGCAGACGCGCATACGTAAAAGAAACAGACGCAAGAGTCGCTAGAGTTAGTTCTGAACTCAATCGATTAACTCGCTTTTTAAAGAATCAAGAAGATTAGAGACGAAGGCTATAAATACAAGTCAAGTCGAAACTCAAGTGCTTGCTATTTTGAGAAAAATTACACAAAGCTTAAAAGCGATTAAGTGCGAATTAGTCAACGCTATCCTTTTGTAACAGAGTGTTCAAATATTTTCGAAAAGAAAAGTTATACAGATAGCTCGCAGAGGCTAAGTGTGAAAGAATACTGGTTGTAGAGACCAAGAGGCTCGTGAAAGAATATTGAACATTTGAAGAGATAGTGAAATCTCGTAAGAAACTCGAGGATCGGACGTAGCCCACGGTTTGGGGTGAACCAGATAAATCTGCGTGTCTACTACTCTCACTCTCTATCTCACTTTTAGTTTCAAAGTTGATCTTTATTTACTATTCATATACTTAGCATTGAAAAGTTTGATCAATCAGATTAATAAGAATTACAGAAGAATCTTAATTCTAACAAGTAATTCTAAAAGATATTCAAAAAGGGGAATACACAATTCAACCCCCCTTCTCGTGCATTCTATTGTGTTTTTAAGTGTTGTATTAACGTGTGATTCACTTCAATCACATATTATGTGAAATGCTTCAAGTCCACGGTCGGTTGCCGAATACGGGTCATGTGCCAATTGAAGAAAAAGTATTAATCTTTCTTAGAATATTGGCAAAAAATGATTCTAATAGAGTATTACAAGTTAGGTTTATAAGGTCTGGAGAAACAATTAGTAGGATCTTCCATAGTGTGCTGAAGGTTATACTAAATCTCCACCATCTATTGTATGTAAAGCACATTCCAATTGCTGAGGATTGCACAGATAGTAGATGGAAATGGTTTAAGGTTAGTATTTGTATGAAGCTACGATAACGTCCGATTTGCACTTCATTACATTACTGAACTTTAACTATATTTGTTGGGAATTGTTTCATAGGGTTGCCTTGGTGCGCTAGATGGGACCTATATAGATATAACAGTTCCCCTTTCAGACAAACCAAGATACAGAAGACGGAAAGGGAGAATATGCACTAATGTCTTAGGGGTGTGTGATAAGGACTTAAACTTTGTTTATGTTCTAGCCGGATGGGAGGGTTCAGCATCTGATTCAAGGGTGTTACATGATGCAGTGACTAGGTGTAATGGACTTCAAGTTCCAATTGGTATGTAAGATAACAAATACGAGCAACTTGCTTTTATTTACAAATGTTTGATTAGAATTACAATAGTAATAGTGTCATTTGTTTATAGGGAATTACTACTTAGTAGATGCTGGCTATACCAATGCTCTTGGCTTTCTTGCACCTTATAGAGGCACAAGATACCATATTCAAGAGTGGGCCAGAGATGGAAGGGCACCTAGGAACCCAGAGGAGCTTTTTAATAAGAGGCATTCAGCCCAAGAAATGTCATTGAGCGTGCATTTGGGCTGCTGAAAAAAAAGATGGAAAATTCTCAAAAATCGATCGTTTTATGTAGCAAACACACATGTTCACATAATTCTCGCATGCTGCCTGTTGCATAACTTTATTAGGCTACATATGAGTGATGATCCTGCAGAGGCAACTCCTCTTGCAGATGAGGATCAGCCATTTGGGGAAGATGCATCCTTGCCCCAAACGATTGATCGTGTTGTAACAACTACTGCATGGAGTCAATGGCGAGAGGATTTAGCTCAGAACATGTTTGAGGAATGGAGAACCAACCACTAATTGTGTACTTTGATTTGCTTTATGTGATGTTTACTGAATTGGGGATTTGCTTTATGTGATGTTTATTGAATTTGGGATTTGCTTTATGTGATGTTTATTGAATTGAGGATTTGCTTTATGTGATGTTTATTGAATTGGGGATTTGCTTTATGTGATGTTTATTGAATTGATCATTCACCGCTTTAACTTCATTACTTGTTTCACATAATTCAATATTATATTTGTTACGACCGCCTTGGTTTCAATGTACGTTGTTTAATCATTTATGCAAATGGAATGTTTTGGGAATGGCATTGCATGGTTTAGGTGTAATGTCAAGGATTTGGACTGAAGCTGAAACAGATGCATTTGTGACCTTCATGGAGGAGGTTGTTGTTGCTGGTCACAAAGCTGATAATGGCCAGTTAAAGCCTGGAACTTTCCAACTGCTAGCTAGAATGATGCAGGACAAGTTTCCTGGTTGTGGCATTGAGAGGAGACATGTCAAAAATAAACACAAGAGGTTAAAGGATAAATATCAGACAGCATTTGACATGTTAAATTACTGAGGGGTTCATTGGAGCAAGCAAGCGGTGGTTGAAGTCGACAGCAAGCAAGTCCTGGATGAATGGATGAGGGTAATTTTTTTAATTTTCTTTGTTTATAACATTATCTTGATAAAGAGAAGTTTCCAAGGCTGACGTTTTCTGATGTTTTTCTCAGGGGCACCCCAACAAGTTTTATACTCCAGGCAAGCCTTTCCCACTTTACCCAAGACTCGAGTTTGTTTTTGGGAGAGACAGAGCAACGAGGGCAAGTGCCTAGGATGTTCCAGATGCTATTGGTCAACTAGAAACTGATGACATTGAAGGTGAAGGACCAGCTGATCCAATAGCGTCTGCATCCCAATTTGATCCCACGACCCCATTGGTCAGTCCTCCTCCAACTACTTCAAGCAATGTCTTTGGTTCAGTCGCCACTTCGAGCAAAACGGATGGAATCCAACAGAACAAAGGCAAAAGGAAGATGAGGGATATCGAAGTATTAGAAAACGTTGCTGCCTCTTTCCTTCTTGCGATTGATAGTGGTAAAGAAAGTGCTAGGATCATTGCTGATGCCATTGTAGGATTGCATGGGACAAGGCTAGGTGATGAGCTAGGGAAGTTGGGCTTTTCCACTGAAGAAGTCATCAAGATTGGAAAGATATTCGCTAAGGATGTTTCTACTGCGAATCTTTTCTGGGATCTAAATGAAGAACAGAGACTAGTACATGTCAGGAGCCTATTAGATGAAAATGTTTGATCAAGTCAAGATGTTTAACTTGATGTTTTTTGTGAAGCTACTACCTTTATCGTGGCTTTATATGCGAGGAAGGATTTGTACTGCTATGAACCTAGGATTCTGATGTTGACTTTGTGTTGACTAATTGTTGACTTTGTTTTTCCAATTGACTATTTATGATCAATGCTTGCTTATTATAACTTCTAAATGTTTGTCATTTTTCTGCGTGTTTGAATTATTATAATATGATTCATTTTCAAGTACCTAAATATGGCCAGATACAACTTTTATGTTGTCTTTGCTAGACGGCGAGTTGGTATTTTTACCAATTGGGCAGATGTGCAATTGGTAACTGAGGGATTTCTTAATGCTCGATTCAGGGGATATCAAACATTGGAGGAAGCACAAAGTGCGTATGTGATGGATCAATATAGGCCGGCTCGTCGGATTGCAGAAATTATTCCTATTGTCAGTGAACCATCCTCCATTCCGATTCCACCCGCACTTCTCCCAAATGAACAAGCCCATCAAGTTAAATTTATGCAGCTAACATGACATGGGCTCATACATTTCTACTCATAGCTATTGGAATCATTGTGGGGATGGTTCTAAACCAAATTATTTCTAAATTCTAAGGCGTTAATGTATGTTGAACCAAATATGTCAGCCTAAATATTAATGCTTAGATGTTTGTTTAGAATGTATGTTGAACCTATTATGTAATTAATGCTATGAATATATGTTGAACCTATTTTGTAATTGATTTAATGAATGCTTAGATGTTGTGTTTGCACATAATTAATATTATCAATAAGAAATTATAATTAATTTCTTAATATCATTATTGTTAATATTGTTATTATTTGTAAAATAATAAAATGAAATATATTTATTTTATAATTACAATTATAATTATTATATTAATAACAATTATTACTATTATTATTATGCATATTATAATTATTATTATCATATAATTGGTAATTATTATTAATATGTATAATTATGATTATACATGTTGCCTTATTTATTAATTGAAATTAATTTTGTTGTTCTTGTTCTTGTTGTTATTATTATTATTATTATTATTATTATTATTATTATTATTATTATTATTATTATTATTATTATTATTATTATTATTATTATTATTATTATTATTATTATTATTATTATTATTATTATTATTATCAAGTAAAAAATGTTATTATTGTTATTTATTATTATTATTATTATTATTATTATTATTATTATTATTATTATTATTATTATTATTATTATTATTATTATTATCGTTATCGTATAATTTGTAATTATTATTAATATGTATAATTATGATTATACATGTTGCCTTACTTATTAATTCAAATTAATTTTGTTGTTCTTGTTCTTATTATTATTATTATTATTATTATTATTATTATTATTATTATTATTATTATTATTATTATTATTATTATTATTATTATTATTATTATTATTATTATTATTATTATTATTATTATTATCGGTAATAAATGTTACTATTATTAATATTATTATTATTATTATTCAATATTAATTTGAAATTCTTATTATTATTATTTGTTCACTTTTTTACTAAAGCTTCTCATTCGTAATAAATTTATCAATTCATAACACATTGTTAATCATCTTAAGTATAAGGGACATTTTTGTCATTGACACAATTTTTACGTTCTGTCCATTGCAACCAAACACATTCTGTCACAGAGATGGAACAGCTCTTTCTGTTTTATCGACCACAACCAAACATCCTATTGTCTCCAGTTTCTGTTCCGTTCTCTTCTGTTCTGTTTTATTTTTAGCTACTGAAGACAGCAACCATACGGACAGTTAGAGATGAAAATATTGTTTGCCAAAAGCCCCTTCTGTTGTAGTGCTCGATGTTCCTAGGCATTGTTTGATTAGACAAGAATGATTATCCTATTCTTTCGTAGTGGACAAATGATTCTATCAAATAATTGGCAAAAAAATTTAAACAAAAATTGATAGTATAAAAGATGAGAGGTTTTGGCTTAATAACATTTATATTTTCCGAATTGTAGAATTTAGTTTCCAGTTTTCACAAATGCTAAAAATGACTTAATAAAAGGGATCAATTTATTTTAATGTCATCCAAATGAATTATACGAAGTTCTTAAGAGAGAAAACAATTTACGTTTTTACTTCCTTAAATTAGTTAATGTTAGTCTCTTATCTTATATCAATTTTAAAAAGTATAGATTAGTGAAGATATAACTTGGCAACCTTACTTTTAAAACTAATATGAATGTATACTATGCCGCCATCACATAAGTTGATATGTTGTATTTTCATGAAAATTTATATTCTTGTCTTATATGTCCATAATTTATCCTTTACATAAGGAAAATAGACTTTTATTTCATAGGACATTGTGCTTTAAGATAGTGCACCAACTTATAAGTAATGTCAGGTGTTGAATTAATCACAGTTTCTTATACTAAAAGTATAGGTATTGTTTGATTATATACGAACGATTCTCCTATTCAAATTTCAAATATTCTCTTCGATTCTCCACATTCTCATTTACTCTAAATTATATAATATTCCGTTTATCATTCATTTTGGAAATTGTTTTTGTTGGATAGAAGGGTAAGGAATCTTTTATCCGATTTTATTTACAAAAGGGTATGAATTTTTGGAATTTGTGATCCTCTATTTTGTCAAGTTTTTTCTTATAGTATAAGTACTCACATACAACTTATCAAGTAGTAAAGTTTATTCTATTTGGACTAATTATTCAACATACATCTAGGCCCTACTGATCAAAGTCATCAAATCACATCACCTCGTATTGTACAAATAAAATGAAAAATAATTGCTTAAAGCCGATTTATCACAAATTCAATTAATTGGAAGCATACACGCCTTTAATACTTGGACCAATTGTTCATTACCACTCGTAGGCCCTATGGTCTGTTATAGGGTGACACAGGGAATACAACACGGAAACTATGACCTTTGTCTATTAACCCTCACAAGGTTAACGCTTCTTCCTCTAAACCACTCACTGGTTGAAGGCATCGACTCACCAAAGTCGGATTGGAAGTGTGTATCACTACGTAGCTGTTCCAGTTATCGGAGACTTACACCCCTCAATGCCCTCACTTGGTAACACGGGTCTTACTGCTCACGCCTCTTAGGAACCCTACTTCACTAACACACTCTTACTCGTCATTCCCCGTTCGCTTCTGACTCAAGGCAGCGGAAATTTAGAAGCTTAATAGTGTTTTAAGACTGTCATAGATGTTCTGATACACAAGATCCTTATATAAGGCAAGTGTAGAGCATACTAATCTCTGCAATCTTTTCACTCAAGGGATTCAAAGAAAAGACACTATTTTTGTGAAGAAAAGTTCTTCATTTTCATATATAAAAAAAAAGCTAAGAATTGAGCGTGTTTACAAACTAAGACGAGGCTTGCTTAAATAAGCAAGGCGAAGGACATAAACGTAAACTAGTCCTAACGACACAATTATTACAACTTTAGAAAAAGTAAAGCTAACCTTATCCCTAAGGAATCTACTTTACAGCTTTCACCTAACTTTGCACCGAAAATAAACTACTTTCTAAAAACAAACAGTAGTAAAGGTACAACTTTACAAAAAGGTGAAAAAGAGAAGATGATAGGATGGAATCGTCATGATGTTGAAGTGACTTGTGGAACTCATCTATCATCATGTTAGTTGTCTCATTACTTACTTTACAAGCGTAAAGTAAGGTCTGCTGTCTTCTTCTCACAATAATGGATCCAAAGTATCCAAAGTCAATGATTACGTTTTGGCGAATGTCAACTTTGAAGATTGGATGGAGAATCTGGATCACTAGAGTCGTCATCAGATTGATAAGGTCTCTTTCCTTTAATATGACGAAGCTGTGCCATGTGTAAGTTATGCAAGAACTGATCTAACTTGTCTTCGTCGATGCTTTCAGTATAGTCATAGGGATCCTGAGCATCTTGGAAAATAGTATTATCAGAAGGCTGTGAAGGTCCTGCTTCTTGTAAGACACCATGTTCTTCATCTTTTCCTGAATCAGAATATTCAGGACTATTGGAACCAGGAATATTAAATTCTGGTGCTTCTGGTTCACCAGAGATAAATTTACCAACATAAGGTCCAATAGATGTAGTCAACTCTGGATGTTCTGGAAAGTGGTTAATCTCTTTAAGTTGTTGTCTTAAAGAATTAAGCACATTCTCTTTATGACGTGGCCAGTATAAAGCAGTATGCCAAAACTGGACATGTAGTTGGGACCCGATCCGGAGACCAAATCCCAACCGGAAAACGAAAAGCGAAGGAAACGAAAGCGAATGGAAATGAAAATTTTGCATCGAAATTTTGAATCGAAAAACAAAGCATTCAATAACGGAAAATGAAGCGGAATCGAATCACAAAATACGGAAACAGAATAAAGTGAAAGTGGAAGTAAATCGAATACTCAAAACGGAAAGGTATCGCATCAAAACAATTCGAATATACGAAAGCGAAACAAAAACTTAACAAAGCGGATCCGACATCCGAGAACAAAGAACAAAGAAACACAATCGCATTGGAAACCTAAAACTAATCCAATACGAAAATCCGGTATAAATTTGTTTCTTTTCTTTTCTTTTTCCTTATTCCTTCTCTTTTTCATTCTTATTCACTTTATTCCATCACATACAAAATCATCCATATACAAATTTCAATACTTAATCATATGCTTGTATACTCATACAAAATTCAATACTTGATCATATTCTTATAAATCCATACAAATCCCCAAATTACATTTTTATCCCAGATTTTATCGAAAATTCGGTAGCATAACGGCTGCCTTTGACCTAACCCAAAACCTACAAAGTGTTTAAAACACACTTCTAAGATTCTCACGTAAAAACCAGTATTATCGGACACCCTGTCCGGATTCCCAACTCAACACAAACCGGTATCTCAAATCATACTTATATACAACTCCTATTCATAAACAATATACAAAAACTTAATACAATCAAAACACAACCCAATCATTTATGAATTACACAATTCCCAAAATCACATTCCCATACTCAACTTTATACGCAAGTACACTTTTCCAAACTTATCTTAAGCCATACATATATCCACACTAAAATCCAAATTACTCAAAATCTAACTTGTACAAATTACAAAAACATATAAATATTGAAACTGACGTCTTGACCATCTTTCATCAGATCTCCTGCTCGAATACCTAAAGATGGGGATGAAAGGGAGGTGAGCTCGACGGCTCAGTGGATAACACATTTATAAATTGACAAATAAGCAGAAATCATTTTTCATAAGCTTTTTGCCAAAAGGGCTAATTTTTCAAATTTTGTAACTTTTCAAACAGTTTCCTCAAACCTTTCAATTTTTCAAACTTTTCATATAAATCCCACTTTGTCATTTCTCAAAAAAAAATTTCATAAACTTGAATGCAAACACAGAAAATCACAAAATCAAACACATAAAACAAATCAAACACATAAAACATATCAGACGGCTTGGTTCGGTCCAAAAATGGAACGTACTACACATTCTCGCAAAGCGGTCCTGTGCAGACATGAACAGAACGTACTACACTTTCCCGCATAACGATCTAGTGTATCCGTGAAGGGAGTCCGAAATCGGAGCTCCAATGCTTCTAACGGACAGCCGGGAGAAGGCTTAAAGTTTCAAATAGAGACAGTACACTAACTCACAGAAGGGACCTAACCAAACCCACTTATCACATAATTCACACATACTAATCAAACTGCCCGAAGGCACATTTTGAAACTTTATTTCATCGAACACAAACAAACTCACAATTCACATAATTCATACAATTCAATTAATTCAATCAATCAATAATTTCAACAATTTGCATAATTTATCAATGCATACACAACAAATGAATTTTCAGAAATTTCCATTGATTTATCAAATCATTTGAAACAATGAATTTAAGCTTGCAATAATTTTTCAGAAAACATTCGGAAATCATAATTTCAAACCTTTAATCAACTTTTATTTTCAAACATTTACAAAAACAATAATTTATCAAAAATCTACGTTTTTGCTTTCTTTAATTTTTTAAAATTCGTATTGAGCTTACAAATCAAAATATAAATATGATACCCACCTCGAATCGATGCCAGAAATTTGTTCCAAGCTCCAATTTGACCAATTCTTCTTGTATTCTTCCAATTAAAATTTTCCTACACCAATTCCACCCAATTTCAACCTTATAAATAACATAATCCTTAAAATTGATGTCAAAATTCATCAATTCATACTAATTTCAAGATATCTAAACCACCAATTTCAAAAATCCCCAAATCTCAAAATTGGTCTAAACCAATTTATCGAAATTCAATATCATAAATCTCATAATCTTCAAAATTGATATCATAATTCACAAACTCATACTATTATCTATAATTCTACACCAATAATTTCTAAAAACCTCAAACACAAAATTTAGCATAAACCTTAATTAATTTTCATCCAAAATTAAACATAACCTAAGGCATATACATCAAAATTGACTTCATATATCACATACCCATATCATTTTTCATATTTCTAAACCAAGAACTCATCAAAATTCGCATATTAAATTTTCGACCTTACCTCATTTTTCACTGAAATCTGACTTTTCTTAGCTTGGAAAGAAGCTCTTGTGCTCCTCCACCTTTTTCTCTCTTGGAACAATCCCAAAATCCTTTTTCAATTGGTAGAAAAATCGAATTTTTACCTTTCTCTCTCATCTTTCTCCATGGTCGAAGCTTCTCCTCCATTCTTCTTCTTATTTTGTTCTTCTTTCCTTCAAAGTGTCGGCTCTCCTTTAACAAAAATGACATCCCCCTTTTATATATAATGCCTTGTCATTTAATGATAGTCAATTGACCAAAATGCCCCTAACATTTACTTTAAGTCATGCTTACTTACGGATCTGATTCGCACTATCAATTTGAAGGAATTTATCAAAACTTCATTCTAGAGAAATGTTCCTCTATGTTTTAATTTCATAATTCCATAAGAAACATCCAATTCGGAGCACTATGTCAAAAGTTATGCTCAAAACATTTCAGATATGTTCATATTCTAACACATTTTCCATGTACGATTATTTCCATCCAGAAATTGACATTCTTAATCACAAAATTGAAATTCGAGGTCTTCATAACATTTATAGCTCTATGTCTCTAGTTTAATTAAAAACAAGAATCGCCTCATTTCGATTACCATGGCAGATGTTATGCCCAAAATACTTTCAGATGTTCCTAAACAAAAACTGCACACAAATCTGAACTTCAATTCAGAAATTGAAAGTCTTAGGGGCAAAATTAAAATTTCCTTTCTCACATGATTTGTAGCCACATGTCTTAATTTTATTTGCCTCAAGAACCACCTCAATCGGATCTCTACAGATCCTGAATTTCGCAAAATACTGAACCATGTTCAGAAAATTAGTCAACTCACTTTGATTAAATTAATCACCCTTAATTTAATCTCATAAAATTAGAAATTTTTCATGAGGATGTAGAGAATTGTCTTAAGAATTCAACGCTTCAAGATCAACTCAATCGGATATCGGACGGAAAAGATATGAGCAAAAGATTGGAAGAGGGTCAAAAGCGGGTCGGATTAGGGTCGGGTCGGACCGGGTCGACCCGCCCGGGTCGGGCTGGAATCACCCGTTTCGCGAGGGTTACGCGTGAGACGTGCGATCAAATTTTTTTCTTTTTTTTTACACTGAACTTTAAAAATTCATAACTTTTCACTCAGAACTCCAAAAATTACAAATTTGGTATCTGTGGAAAGCTTGAAGGAAGCTCTACAACTTCCAAGAAGAATTCCACAACCAATTCCATCTCTAAAATGATCAATTTTCTAATCAAAGATTTAGCCCAAATAATAAATACTTAAATAAAGACCTCAAATTTGAAAATTTCTATCTTTCAATTCCAAAGTCCAAACATGTCATATTTTATATCAAAACGAAGATTAGAAAGTTACCTACAACTTTTATGAAGGACAGAAAAATCAATTCGATCTCTAAGGAAGTCAATTTTCTAGTCAAAGCTTCTGTCCTCTAATGATCATGCTAAAACCATAGCAGAAAATTATAAAAATCATAACCTATTATTCCTTGATCGAGAAATTGCACACTTTATATCAAAATAAAGATCAAATCAAAATCTTCAACTTTCATGAAAAACTTAAGGGCTAATTCAACCTCTAACTAGGTCAATTTCTCAGTCAAAGTTTCAACCATAATAAAAGTGAACCCTAACACACTTAAACTTTGACTGATCATAACTTTCACTCCCGATATCGAAAATTGCAAACTTTATGGTTACAGAAAGCTCTTAACATAATCTACAAGTTTCATGTAGATCATTTTATCAAATTTTGCCTAAATCAAAAGTCAACTCTCAAAGGCCAAAAAGTCAAACATTTCACAATTTTTTTTCCTTCATATTTTCACACTTTCTTAATTCTTCACATTTTCACATTTTTTTTTACTTCTTGCTATTTAACTTCATTTCAATCAACTCATCCACTTGAACGTTCATAACCTATCCAAATCTACTCAATTTCAAATTCATCAACACTATCACTTTTGTTTTTTTCTCATTGTGCAATACATCTCTAACAAAATTCATATACAAAAATACTCAATTAATTTCATTTCTTATTTCTAAATTCAACTTAAAAATTGGGGTCCAACACATGTGGTTCAGTATATAGAACTCCAGTAGAAGTTTCTCTGTAAGGACGATGCACGACAAAGAAACATTGAGTATCGTGACGTCTTGCTAAAGCAGACCAGAGATGATGCTGGTTCATAATAATGCTAAGCTGCTTCTTCCAATGGCTGAGAGGTTGGAACCATTCTAGGAATGTCCATATTAATGAACTGCCATGATCAGGATTACAGAGATGCTGATACAGATGAAGAGGTGAGACAGTAAAAGCACATGCATATAAGGTAGATAATGTCCAAAGATACCATAATGTGTTTTCAGGAAGATGATCTTAAATAGATGTCACATTTAGGTATGGTGCTTTGATGTTGAACATATAAGGAGTACCTTGAGAATTATGTTCAACCAGAAAGAGATGCAAGTAATAAAATAAACTATTACGTGCAATAGAAGCAACTTCAAAAACACTACGAGGAGGCCTAACAAAAGGTGGAAAAGCTTTCTTTGTGAGAGCAAAAATGTTGCTATCCATGCTACCTGTGTAAGTGTCATCGCAGCAAGAAAGCTCATCAATCTCAAGTCTATTATGAAAGGAGACATAGGAAGAAGTTCCACAGGAAGGAAGGCAACAAGCCTTGGAAGCAAAACTCTAAAAGGAAGAACCAGATGAACAAGTACAGACGTATGAGGTTCTTCAAGAAGTCATCCCATCGTCAGAAAGGGAGACTTAGGCGTTTTGTCTGTGGAAGTACGGAGCATTCAGCAAACAAATTTCCTAAGGCAACCAAGAAAGATGCCAAGTTCTTGGAGAAGATTGAAAATCCGTTGCCTATCCATCCTCATAACAACATTGAGGAGGTACTCGAAGAACAATCGAGTGAGGACAGTGAAACACAATTTGTTGTTACTGTGTCTACATCAGAAGAAGAATCTCAAGATTCATCTCCTTCATCAGATGAAGATTCTCTCTTGATGATGCAGCAAAATTGTATGAAACTAGATCGTATACCAGATGTTAAACGACCATATGTCCAGATCTAGATCTTTCAACAGGATAAATATGATCGGCCCATTAAGGCTATTGGATTCACGGATACAGGTTTCAGTCGTACGATCATAAAGCCCAACATCCTACCAACAGAAGCATGGCAATCACATGATGAATATTTCACTGCAGCTGATGGAAATACTTTTAAAATTGGGTTACGTACAAGAAGCAGAATTGGCATCCGTTTCTTTCCTCAATGTACAGTTTGGACCAAAGTTCTTGGAAGCAATCTACCAGGCCCAAATGTCTTGATTAGGATGGATGTTTACTGCAAATCCAAACATCTACAGATATTACCCACAGGCCTCAGGTATCGAAACCTTATGAGTCCATACACTAATATAAAAAACGTATTTGAACTGACACAGGTTCCTACATGTTACACTGGACTACGAGATAAACTGTTGAGCTACTGTCCAGAGTCTCATGCACAGTTTACTCATGATAATCCTCTATGGAAGAACTCAGACTTCTTTATAAGTCTGTCATTTAAGAAGAACAAGGATATCAATCCAACTAAAGCCACACATCCAGGGATGAACCCTGATGATCTAAAGCTCGCACAAGATGAGTGTGCTATACTATTGCAGCAAGGCTTAATAGAGCCCACAAAGTCGGATTGGACTTGTCAAGCGTTCTATGTCAACAAGCGTGCAGAACAGAAACATGGAAAGAAACGTCTAGTAATAGACTATAAGCCTCTGAATGCTTTCCTGTAAGATGATAAGTTTCCATTGCTTAAAATTAGTACACAGGTACTATTTCTGAAGGAAGCTTGCATATTTTCAAAGTTTGATCTGAAAGCAGGATTTTGGCAATTGAGTATTCAGCCCATGGAACGATACAAAACTACATTCTACATTCCCACTGCACAATCCCTGCTGATCTTAGTCAATCAGATCACATCACCTCGTATTATACTAAGAAGGGAGAATATTTAAAAATGTATACAAGTTATATAATTTATCTGCTAAATGAATATATACATTATCATGATTTAATTGAACTTAACTTTTGTGAATAGTTGTTAATTAAGACTGATTCAATGCAAAGAAACATAAAAAGTAACCATCAGAGGAAAACAGAAAATGTTAAAAAATGATTTAATTATGGCGATGATACGTAGTTCACTACTTCAAGTCAGATGGTTTACTTTGTATTTGGAAATACCCAAGTCAGATGGTTATCACTTGTCCTAATGTCGTCGTCTAAAATAAAATTGACTTAATTCTTCATATGGCACAAAGCAACCTTAATCCTACATAGTAGATACCATTGCCCCCAAAATTTTAAAAAAATTAAATATTTTTATTTTTAAGTAATATATATATAAAAGGGTGAAGTTATTTAAAATTCAGTGGTACATTAAGCCCTCTAAAATTTAAAAATAATAAATATTTAAATCTTTCTATTTTAAATTACTGACTGCGTGCTCCTGTAAATAGCAACCTTTCTCAGACATGCATTACTTAAGCGTCTGGAATCTCCTCTGTGGACAAAGAAAAACACCAAACTTGTAACAAGACGCGATTAATCACTGCGCCTTTTCACGTGCGAGCCTCTCGTTCAATATGCTAATTCCCATGTACCTGCAAACCATGCACGTCCAATTAGTGAAGTAGATTACCCTATTTAGACCACTGCAAATGTAAACTTTAATCGACTGCGTTTCTAGATTCTGAATGTTGTGTACCTTCCTAGCATCATCACAGTGGCCTGAGGATTAGTTCCCGGAGACATGTTAAACGTGGATCCATCGATAACCCTTAAAGCATCAACACCCAGAACCCTGTAATTTCGATCAACAACACTACCCACTTGGCAGCCTCCGTGATAGTGCCATATGGTCATGACAGTGTCCTTGCAGTATTGTTCCAGGGACATTGATGTATTGCTATGTTTGGGTATCAAATTTATAGGGGCACTGGCGGTCATATTTAGTAGCTGTGGCACTGATAAATAACTATACCTAAACTTGGAGAAAGGCTTGGACTCGATCACTTTCGTTATTGTTGAAATACCGTATACACATCTTTGTAAGTCTACAGGATCTTTGAAGTAGTTGAATGTAATGGATGGATTATCATCCGGACTTCGTGTTCTTAGCTCCAAGTGACCGGTTGAAATTGGACCCATGATTTTCCCAAGAATGAATCCTCCCTGAAAAGCTCTTCTGTTGAGGCTGTCCACTGCTTCAACAGCCTCTGGGATCCTTTGTTTCTGTGGAACAGTTGATAGCTGACCAATATAGGCAAAACAAAAGAAAGAAAAGCAACACTTAAGGCCTCGCTTAAATAGAGATGAATCAATCTGTTCTGTGGTCATCAAGCTTTTGCCAAATATTATAACAGATATATATATATACACACACACACGGTTTATTAAAGCTTAAACATCAATTCATTTACCTGAGGAGAAAGCATTCCCAGGTTTCCATTTGGCTGGCCACCGGCAAAATTTGCGCCACTTGCCGCTTCAATGTAGCTACCAAATTTAGTGATGCCAACAACTTGAATAAGCGAAACCTCAACTGGCATAGGCGAGGGAATGTAAACTGCATTCATGGGGTTGTCGGACATGAGTTGGCCGACCATCGGCTGATCCAACACTTTTGGAATCTTATAGGCCTTAAGTTGCTCCGAAGGACCTATTCCACTCAACATTAATAATTGTGGGCTGCCTAGAGCACCTGCCGATATCAAAATTTCATTTTTCGAACCCCTTCGTAGATAAGCTTTGTGCTTGGCCCCACTCTCATCTCTATAGACTACTCCGTGAGCTAGTGGCCTTAATTTTCCTGACCAACGTTAAAATGTTGTCAATGAAAGAACAAGAGTTCAATATGTGGAGCATGACTCATTAGTTACCTTTGGTTCTAAACAAGATCCTATGAACAGTTGCATGCAAAAGAACAGTCAGCCCACTGGGGTTGGCATACTCCAACAAATCAGCAGCTGTATGTCTGTAACCATTTTGATCAAAGATTGTCCCTCCTATTTTAGTCCCATTCATATGGTCATAAGTGAAACCGTTGTCTGGCTCCACCCCAACCTCTAGCAGCCCTTCTCTTACCGCCGACTGCCATTGCCCCACCTCCGGCTCGAAAGCCACCCGCCTCTCCACCCAATTATATGACTCGTTCACCAGTACTCCGTCCCATCCCACATGCCTAATATATCACAAGTCAAATTACAATTACAACCATTAAATTCGATTAGGCCCTACATTTCCTCATGAGCTCCTATTAAGACACTTCATTATTTATTATCATGCGATTAAACGTAGGCCTAGTTTAAGAACTTAATCCTTTTTTTCTTTTAATATCAAAAGAAGAATATAAAGACTTCACCAAAAGATTTATACCTGACGTATTCATTGGCAGCGCGAGTGTAGAAGCCGGCATTGAGGCAGCTTCCCCCACCCAAAACGCGAGCGCGGGCATTGATGACACCATCTTCAGATATAAAACGTTGAGAAGGAGAGGTGGGAGAGAGATCAGAGAGTGAAGCGCCAAAGTTGGCTAAGTCGGTGATATTAGGGTTGCCGTAGGGCGAGCCACCTCGTTCAAGAAGCAACACTGTGGCCTTTTGCGACAGAGTGGCGGCCAGAGGGCAACCTGCGGTTCCACCACCCACAACTATATAGTCGTAGTGTGATATTGGTGGAGCTAAACTAGCGTCATGGACGAAAGAGTAGTTCGGAGCTGCCCACAAAGAATAGAATACTGGTCATGTTAATTAGGTTCCTACGATTAGATTTAGTAGCTGAATCTTAACCTCTAATTAATGATCTTGAAATCGTAGGAAGATAGAATAATTAAACCAAGAAGTTTGGCATGGTTCAATTTGCTGGAAATAACTGGGGGGTTGGTCAAGTAAATTGAAGCATCAAACATTTTCATTTATTCTTTAAAAGTAATATTGTGGATATTGAGGGCTTTATTTAACATATATAAATTCTTTTCTAAATGAGTACCTTCTGTTTTAACACAAAATTTAGTAAGAAAAATTTAAAGGAGGACAGTAATATCTTCTGCATTATAAACTTTCTTCATTTATGTTTTTAGGACCAGTTATGCACCGTGTGAAATGTCAAAATCTCATAAATCTTTTAGTGCAGTAACATCACCCTCTTTAATGTTGTGAATATGGTACTATTGGATTGAGTTATGGTATAATATTGTATCGATATTGGTCAATACTAGGTATTGTATTGATAATCGTACCATTTCGAGTAATTTAAAATTTTATGAAATAATTCATAATTTTTAAAAAATTTTAAAATAGTCTATTGTCATATTATACAGTTGACTGCATATTTTTAACCATATCTTCAAAATTCAAAATAATATATAATAATCACAATTAATATGAAATAACAATAATTTTAAGATATTTCATATATAAATAATAACCATAATTTATATGAAAAGACAATCATTATCATACAAATATAAAATTAAGAATAATATAAATTATTTAAAATATTAAAATTTCAATTTTATTATACAATAAAATTAAAATTGTAATATTTAAATAATAAATAATAATTACACCAAAAAATTAATAAAAGTATAATAAATATCATTAACTTTGAAATTATTATAATTTGAAGCATGAAACAAAAGCATATATTATTTAATTTACTATCAATTAAATATATTATATCCTTAATTAATTAATCATTACTAAAATTATAAATATTTTAATTTAATTTAATTTATAAAATTAATTTAAAATTATTAATAAATATAATTAAATTTTAAAAATTTTAAAATATATATTTCAAATAAATTTTGATTTAATAATTAAAATATATAATATAAATATTAGTTTATAAATAATAATTTTAAATTATTTATTTTAAAAAATAAAATATTTTTATTAATACTTTATTAGTAAATATTATATAAAGATTAAAATAAATTTAAATAAAATAATTTATTTTAAATTTTGATCTAATATATAATTATTATTAGTAATAAAATATTTATTTTATTTAAAATAAAATTTTAAAATTCACAGATTAGTTAAATAACAAATTTAAAAAGGAAAGGGGGAGTTAAATTTTAAAAAAAATTGAAAATTTTGCGAATTAATCCCTATATCTTTTTAAATTTTCGATATTGACTAATATAAGGCTGATATTATAAATTTCAACCAGTACCAGACAAAACAGGTCGATAAGGACCAGTATTTACATTCGGTATATAAATATCCTTATTTTGTACCATTCTTTAGCTGGCACAACATGTACCTTGCATACTAACCAATACGGAAAGAAACTCAAAATCATGGTCCTGCCTACCAGCTTGAATCGAAAAATTAATTTGGTTAGTGGTATCCTAATTATGCAACATCCAAGTTAAAAATCAATAACTATCCTATCGATTTCATATTCCAATACACATATTCACTGGTGACGATGCTACTCTTAAGTCGGATAATATTGTAAAAATTATTCATACATGTAATTTGTTTGTCGTAAATAATAATTAACTGATGCCTAATAGTAGAGGCGGAGTTATTTGAGATCTAATAGTGCACTGATTTTTCAAGATTTAAAAAATTAAATATTTTAATTTTAATTTTAATTATATATATATGGAAAGAATTATTTAGGACCTAGTGATATACTAGGCCTTTTAAAATTTTAAAAATTAAATATTTAAACTTTCTTATTTTAAATTTTAACTTTGTCACTGTAGAGCCCGCTTTTAAGCCTTTCAAGATTAAGGATATAAACTAATTAAATATCTATACAGTTAAGAAGATTCTTGTATGTTATTTCAAGTCACAAAGCTGACAACATTTTACTCTTTGAAACTCATAATTCCAAATGCTCATGGCTACTCTGACCATTGCCAGAAAAAAAACAGGAAAGTGTCTGATAAAATGCAATAGCGACATGATATCTTAGTCTAAATTATTAAAATAGGAAGTAAAAGAGAATAGCAAGAAGGAAGATGATACCTTTATCAGAGGCACAAAGTCGATGAAAGAACAGAATTCCAACAAGAAAAGCACTCAACTGTCTCCACCATGCAAGACCCATTTCCTTGCAGACAACTCCAAGAGGGTTTCTGTGTAGAAAGTGATTTGTTTGTGCAAAAACGCGAACAACTGGTCTTTGCTTATATATATTAGAAACCCAACATTCTTGACGGCCAAAATTTCTGGGAGCCTAAAGATTTCTTGTCCACCTTTGTCGGCACTCAACTGGGTTGATAAAAGTCCCACCTAATAAGATTCAAGAAAACAAACAAAATGTGATCAGAAGCACCCGCACCCCCTCCTCCTCAAATCACTTTAGCAGAGTTCCAAGAAAACAATTTGTGCCTTCTTTTGTACTTCTACACACGAAATCTTGTGTGTAAGAAACTATACCACAGTTAAGAGGTATGTCCCTTTCTGCCAGTGTAAGTCTTTCTCTCGTCGGGTACACTATAAAGAAAGACATACACTGGCAGAAGGAGACATACGTCTAACTGTGAAGGCCTAAGTTAATGCTCCTACTAACTGTTAATGTTATTTGAACGAAAAATGGTTGGGCCGTCAATTTCAATTTGGTTGCTTCCAGAGTCATATGACACAATGATTAATGCAAACTAATCTACCCTTACGTACTATCATTTATTTGATTATGACAATCGTACTAATTATATTGCAAGAAAAAGCCACTCAAAGTTTTGATTTAAGAGTACATTTACCTAAATGGTTATGTATCCAAATTGATTCGACAAAATATTGTCAGTAGATTGTTCAATGCCATAAAACTTGAACAGTCAAGTGAAATTACATGTCAAAAATTCTTAATTAGAACTTTTAATTAATTTTATATTAAATTATGAATCTTAAGTCGACATCCTTAATCCCCAAGTAGTTGCATGTGTTGGGTGACATTTACGTAAAACTTTTACATGGGACCAAATCTAAACTTCCCCCTACTTCGGAGGTGATGTATAGGTTTGGCGATTTTTTATTAAGAGCACATGCAATTTTATTAAGAAACATTTATAGAAAAGTGGGTTGTTGGAGGTGGCTATTTAATGAAATTTCAACTACTTCTTGTGTAGTAATTCTTCTCAACTTAATGCCATATCTCGAAGAAATATCGGCCAATTAAAAGTATGAAAATTTTTTAATACCATGGAATTCTACTGAAGGGACCTCTTTTATTATTATTCTATAATCAATTAGTTGATTGAAGTTTTATGATATAACCATTTCAATGCATTTTTGTGCATAAGATAAGCTCCATAATAAATGAACATCACAAATACGATGGGATTATAATTATAATATTCATATTAAATTTATGTATTATTCTTAAATTATTTTTCGTTATTATTCGATTGAGACATAACATACACATGTTTTTACTTATAAAAAAGTAGTTGATTTCATATACTAAAGTCTAGAGATACTTAAACAAACATGTAAGTGCTTATTAAAAACAAGTTCACTAAATTAACCCCGATATAAGAATTTCATTTAGATTATTACTTCTATATCTATGAAAATTCTTATTGTGATGCTTGCATGAGTGATTCAGAACTTGAAATCTCCAAAGTATCACATATATGAATTGTTATATTTTAATATTAGTTATAATACTGACCTAGTCAAGGGTAACTCAATTAATAGTCATTGAATATAGTATAAACTATAGGAAAATATCTCGAGTGATCAATATAGGATTCACTATTCTAAAGTGATTAGTGAGAATGTTCTATTGTTCTCCATTAGGATTGATTCAAAAATTGCTTAGCTAAACTAGAATAATACTTTGAAAATAGTGTTTAAATGTCATTAATAAAATCAATTTACTAATAATAAAGAACTAATATAATTGGACTCAAATAGAAGAGATATTAATTTCATATTCTATGTCAAATCGAATATAGTATGATAAAATGATTGAATTACATATATATATATATATATATATATATATATATATATATATATATATATATATATATATATATATATATATATATATATATATATATATATATATATATAAATATATATATATGCACATAAAGGTGAGTCAAAACTACTTTTAACATTCCTAAATATTGTGGTACTTTTAACATTCCTAAATATTTTGGTAGAATAATGCACTAGTAGAAGCAATTTGATCTATAGATATAAATTAGTTAATTAAAGAATTAAAGATAAATTAAAGAGTTTAATTTATACAATCCCAAATATGGTTTAAGTGATAATTTATATCCATTGTCAAAATATTTAGGAACCTAATTAGACATACACAAAGAACGATTGATAATAGAAAAGTAATTTAATCAAATTGGACTTGACTATAAGGCTTGAGAAACTTTAAAAGGTTTAATATGAGATATTTAACAATTAAGAGTCAGTATTAGGCATTAGATCTTATTTGAACCATTTCATTATAATTAATTAAATTTTAATTAAAATTAAGATTACATTTCAATTAAACTATAAAAAATTTACACTCTATTATAAATAAGCGTAGGCTCTAAAGGAAGGAATAACTTTTGCTTACCCTTGTTAAATTACTTATAGAGTTCTCTTATCTAGTTTGTTTAGATATTGTTCAAGGTTAAACTTTATACAACTAAATTCATGGTGAAAACCTACTTGAAATTGTTTGAAGGGAATGCAAAAAAAAGGATTAAGTTTTATAATAAGGTATGATTTACTTTCATACTTATTATATTTTACACACTAATCCATTTCTGAATTTAAAGTGATCATAATTTTAGAAAATCAAATAAAATATGTTTCTTCCACTACATGCCCGATTTCAATAGTGGTATTAGAACTATCTAATTATGTAACTTGATTTGATGGTTGATTGTTATTAACATTAAATTTTGGAATTGAAGTTGCAATTATTGCAAAATCTAAATAGAAAATAAAATTAGATTCAAAGTTTTAGAAATCAAAATTTTTATGAACCCATAACTTATAATCATCCATGACCAAAATCTAAAAGTTGGAAATTCATAATGTTAAGATATTTGTTAAGATATCCCATTAATTAGTTTGGGCATTATTTGTAATTGGATATAATTGAATATATTTGAAATATCATTATGATAAGGAATTTATCTTGTGTGGGGCTATTGAAGATAAGATCGCATAAAAGATAAAATCCTAGATAAGATAAGATTTATTTGGGATAAAATTATCATGTCTTATTAAAGATAATATGCATATTTTTAGTGATTTGACAGTTGGAATTAAAGTGAATCACACGTTAATACAATACTTATA
This sequence comes from Erythroxylum novogranatense, assembly GCA_029891385.1. Taxonomy (NCBI): domain Eukaryota; kingdom Viridiplantae; phylum Streptophyta; class Magnoliopsida; order Malpighiales; family Erythroxylaceae; genus Erythroxylum; species Erythroxylum novogranatense. Next base: position 85,641,493 of record CM057227.1, on the reverse strand, counting down.
AATGATATAGAATGCACGAGAAGGGGGGGTTGAATTGTGTATTCCCCTTTTTGAAAATCTTTCAAAAACTGTTTGTTAGAAATAAAATTCTTTACAGAACTTCCGATAGATTCTAATTAATCAAAACTTTTGAAAACTTTGTTTACTGATTAAGAAATGATAAAACTTGAATCTAAAATAGAGATAGAGAGTGAGAGTAGTTTGACACAGAGATTTATCCTGGTTCACCCCAAACCGTGGGCTACGTCCAGTCCTCAGAGTTTCTTTTAAGATTTCACTATCTCTTCAAATATTACAAGTATTCTTTGTGAGCCTCTTCAGGTCTCTACAACCAGTATTCTTTCACACTTAGCCTCTGCAGGCTATCTATACTACTTTTTCTCAGAAAAGTGTTTGAACACTTGTTACAGTAAAATAGCTCACAGCTAAATTGAATATAATGCTTTTTTACGATCACGTTGTCTGACTTTGGCTATCTTTTTTGTCTAACTTTGCGATCTTCGACTTCGTCTTGCATTTATAGCCTTCTTCTTCAACTGCTTCTTGATTCTTGTTTCTTGAATCTTTAAAGAAACGGTTATTCAGTTGAGTTCTGTAACTAACTCGAACTAACTCCTTCGTCTTCTTTTTTAATTTCGCATCTTCTTTTCTTCGTCTATATTTTTGCGTCTGTGCTTCTGCGTCTGCGTCTGCTTTTACTCTTCGCATCTGCATCTGCTTTTGCTTTTACTTAGCGTTTGCGTCTGCGTCTGCTTTCCTTAGCGTCTGCGTCTGCGTCTGCTTTTCTTATTCCTTCGTCTTTCTGACTTCATCTGTATGACTTCGTCTGTCTTGTTTTTCTTTTATTTGTTCTCTTTTTGTTATACATCAAAATTATATCTAAGTAAAGTCATTTGGACTTAAAAATCTCCCCCTTTTTATGATAACAAATTATATACAAAAGAAAACAAAATACAATGTTTTGAAGAAAAAAAAACTTATCTTCAAAAACTTCTTCTTTGACTTCTTCCTCTCTTCGTTTGCTTCAGTCACACCTTCTTTTCTGAACATCCTCTTCTCTTCTGCTCATTCTCTTCTCTCCCCTTGTTCATTCTCTTCTTTTCTGCTCTTCTCCTCCTATTTGTTATAATAAAAAATGATTAACGATGATGGCTCTTCAACAGTTCTGTCATCATCTTCTTCAGATCATTCATCGTCTCCTTGATCTCATTGACTTCTCCGCGTAATCTACTGAGTTCTTCTGATGAGTCAATCGATGAGGAGGCTTGATCAACATTTGCTGAGGGAGGAGTGAACGAAATTGTAGTAGTATAAGTATCAGAAGTAGGAGTGTATTCTTCATTGATCTCAATAGTTGGTGGACGAATAAACGTTTCAGCTTCACGAAGATCTAAATCAAATGGAGCAGGCAGCATCAGCAACTGTCTTTCTTGCAGGGGTAATGCTTCTCCTTGAATAGACATTGTATTAGACAAAGGTCTAATACGCAAAACTGACTGAACAAGGAACTCAATAAACGTCCCTGTTATTACTTGTCCCCCCACTGGACAGTCTTCTTGCTTGTCAGTATAACTGCAGCTTGCTTCATCTTTATTCTGTGTAGAAGCGCATGCCTCATCAATTCTACGCACTTTTTTGCTATTTGATCTGCAGACAGATCATCACTATCTTCTTCCTCAAGAAATAACTTTGACTTCCCCTTAGTCAAATCCAACGGATATCTTGGCTGGATATCAGGTGCAACCTTTATTTTGGTCTTCTCTATGATCGAAAAAATAGTACACGGCTTACAGGGAACTTTTGTAGGGTATGGCTTGGTAGCAGCATCCCTCAAAGCATCGTAGAAGATCTTTTCATCTTCTTTCAGTAAGTCTCATGTGTCACTATTTATCGACATAGATCGTACAACAGCCACTATCTTCTTCACTGGTTGACTACAGATTGCAATAGCAGTTCTTCTTCTGGTAACAACTTCAACCATTTTGATCTTCAGCTTCTGTTTTCTCAAAAACTTATGATAGTTGTATACCATCAGACAAGGTTTATCACTATCCGAGTCTGATACTGCTGTTGCCTCTGAATGTGCTTCAATAGGACTCTTCTGAACCGGGCTTTCCTCCACTGGTTCCTCCTGTTGAGCAATGGAGATTTCCTGAACTGTGCTCTACTCAGTTTCTTTTTCTTTTTCTTTTTATTTTTGAGCAACTTCAAAGATTTCTTTCTTTCGACTAACTTCCCCAGCAGTTGTGACAGATTTCTTTCGACTAATCTTCTTAGTCTTTTCTTCTGCTTCAGTTAGTCTTCAAGATTTCTGCACTTGAGATTTTTCTCTCTCTGATTCTGATTTTCTTTTCTTCTCAGTCTCTTTGACTCTTCTGGCTGTATCCTCTTCCAGAATAGAGACTAAGGATCTTATTGCTTTATGTGGACGAGATTGAGAAAATTGTTCCTGACTCTGTTCTCTGGCAATCTTCTCTTCTTGTTGCCTTAGAGTTCGAATCCTCGGTGATCTCTTTGCCTTCTTTGTAACTTCACTTAAAAGACTTTCTCCTTGTCTTTTTGACGTACCTTCTTCTGTTCTCCAGGATTGACTTAGTTCGATTTTAGGACTCGCCTGTTTTATCAGCCGTCTTCCTGATGTTCTTCTTATTTCATTCGCAGGCGATCTCATACTTTGTTGAGTTCGAGAACTTAAAACGGGAGTTTTCTTCGAAACACGCTCCCCTTCAGTTCTTGTTCTCCTTGAAGGGTCGGCTTTTTCTTTGGTCACTGTCCTTAGACCCATTCGCCGTATTGTGATTGCATCAATCTTACTCTTCATTAGTACAATCCTTCTATTTCCTTTGTGTAGAATGATTCCGGATTCCTGAAAAATCATTGTCAGAAGCATGCCATAAGGATAGCTATTTGTATCCTTCATCCCCTTAACCATGTAGTGAAAGATTAAGAAGGGTAAATCAATAGGGTTGCGATTCAGCAGGTAAAACAAGCATTGTTCATCCAGGGTAGTCACCAAATGCCTTGAACCTGCTCTGGGTAGAATGCAGTTAAACATAATCGCATGAAGAACCTAGCCTTTGGAACCAAACTAGAGGTCTTCCTCTCCTATGAATTATTGACTCTATACAGTTATCTTCTGACATCTTCTTCTTTCATTCCAACCTGGGACATCCAACCGGCCTTGGTAGACAGAGTCTCACCAACTGATGGACAATCAGTCACCTCCTTTATCAGCTCCTTAGTGATAACGACAGATATACCATCTACCGAAGATACCACAGTTTTGTCTACAAGCTGAGCATTCTTCCAGAACTCGAATACCTCATTGGTATACACTGGTTCTCGTACCTGGAAGAAGTTCCTCCAACCAGCTCTTTCAATCTCTGGTTCTACGTCCATTCCATCATTCCTCAATAACTCGAAATCCACATGTTTTCCGAAAATCATAGCTGCTTCCATTGTTTTAAAGAAAAGCATTTTGGAAAACTCTTCGTCTAGGGTAAAATGATTGAGAAAATTGGAAAGCAAGATGAACCGTCTGGAGATGAGAGTAACTGCAATGATTTTGCTTTCAGGCTACTTGTAGGGGTATAGTCCGGTGTGTTCTAGAATCATTAAGATCCTCAAGATTATCAGATTTTTCCCTCCAAAAATTCCCTGTGAGAGAAGTTACCAGCTGTACCTCACTGTTTCTAACGCCGTTAGTTTTGACGTTACTTTAGCCTGACTGTTCACTTAACATAACCATGTTAAGGTTGCGTCTGATCTTCTGGAACCGTTCTCCACTCAGTGGTTTGGTGAAGATGTCTGCCCATTGATGCTCTATTTCGAAGAACTGTAGACGCACCACCTCCTCTGAACATAGTCTCTCATGAAATGATGTCTGACTTCTATGTGCTTCACTCTAGAATGCTTAATCGGATTCTTTGACAGATTGATTGCACTGGTGTTGTCGCAGTAGATTGCAATCTCCTCTTCTTGAAAAGAATAGTCTTCAAGTTGATATTTGATCCATAACGTCTGTGAACAGCAACTTGCAGCCGACATATATTCTGCTTCGGCGGTTGATAGAGCGATTGAGCTTTGTCTCTTACTTGACCAGGAAACTAGGTTTGCGCCAAGAAAGTGACATCCTCCGCTTGTGCTCTTTCTTTCGATTCTATCTCCGGCATAGTCCGCATCACAATATCCGATTAACCTGAAATCTTTACCTTTCTCAAACATTAAGCAAAGATCAGTAGTACCTGCGAGATATCTCATAATTCTTTTAACAGCAATAAAATGAGACTCTCTAGGATCGGCCTAAAACCTTGCACACAAGCATACACTGAACAAGATATCAGGTCTACTTACTGTAAGATACAGTAAAGAACCGATCATCCCTCTATACAGGGTTTGATCCACCTTCTTACCAAGTTCATCTTTCGACAAAAGGTTTAAAGGATGCATCGGAGTCGCCATAGGCTTCACATTTTGCATATCAAATTTGTTCAATAACTCTTTCACATATTTTTGTTGATGAATGAAGATTTTCTCTTTGGTTTGCTTAACTTGCAACCCAAGAAAGAACTTCAACTCACCCATCATACTCATTTCAAATTATTTCTTCATTAGACTCTCAAATTTCTTGCATAATTCTTTTGAAGTAGACCAAAAATAATATCATCAACGTAAATCTGAACTAAAATAAAATCATTCTGAAAGTTCTTCCTAAAGAGTGTCTTATCAACTTGACCTCTACTGAAACCATTTTTTATAAGAAAGGTACTCAGACGATCATACCAAGCTCTAGAAGCTTACTTCAGGTCGTATAAGGCTTTATGAAGTCTATAGACACAGTATGGGTTTTTAATATCCTCGAAGCCAGGTGGTTGCTTAACATACACTTCTTCATCTATAAAGTCATTCAGAAATGCACTCTTTACATCCATCTGAAATAACTTTATATCATGACAGACTGCATATACCAGCAGAATCCTAATAACTTCAAGTCTTGCTACTGGAGCATACGTCTCATTATAGTCTATTACTTCTTGCTGATTATAGCCTTGTGCTACTAATCTAGCCTTATTTCGACTCACTCTACCTGATTTGTCTAACTTATTCTTAAAGACCCATCTGGTTCCTATAATGGATTTCTTAGGAGGTTTCGGAACTAAGGACCAGACCTTATTCCTAGTGAATTGATTCAGCTCCTCTTGTATGGCTAACACCCAAGCTTCGTCTTGAAGAGCTTCCTCAACCTTCTTCGGTTCTATTTCAAAGATAAAAGCCACATTAGCTTCTCTTCTGAATCTGGACCTTGTCCTAACTCCTTCTGAAGTCTCTCCGATAATCAGCTCTTCTGGATGAGAACTTTTATATCTCCAGTCTCTTTTCAGTCCGATAGTTTCTGGAATATCTTCAACTTTGTCTACTTGAGTTTCTCATGATGGAGTTTCTGTTCTATCGTCTAAGTTCTTTGAAGGACCTTCACTCTCCATGTCATCTTCCTTATGGGGTTGAGAACTATCATCAAACTTGACATGGATGGTCTCCTCAACTGTCTTTGAAGTAAGGTTCTACACCCGAAATGCCTTAGACGATGATGAGTAGCCTAGAAAGATTCCTGGATAGGTCTTTGAATTGAATTTATCCAACAGCTCCTTTGTGTTCAGAATAGAACATTTGCACCCAAATGGATGAAAGTAAGATATTTTTGGTCTTCTTCCATTCCATAACTCATAAGGAGTCTTCTTCAACATGGGTCGCAACAAAATTCTATTCTAAATATAGCATGTTGTATTCACAGCTTCCGCCCAGAAATACTTAGGAAGATTCATCTCACACATCATGGTCCTTGCCATCTCTTGAATCGTCCTGTTCTTCCTTTCAACAACTCCATTCTGTTGTGGAGTTCTGGAAGCCGAGAAGTTGTGGGAAATTCTATTCTCCTCACAGAATAATCTAAACTTCTCATTCTCAAACTCTCCACCATGGTCACTCCTTATACTGGCTATAGACATTTCTTTTTCATTCTGTAACTTTCTGGATAAGGTCCTAAAGCACTTAAAGGATTCATCTTTGTGTGATAAAAATAATATCCAACAAAATCGAGTAAAGTCATCAACAATGACAAGTCCATATTTCTTTCTGTCAAGATTTATTGTCCTTGTTGGACCAAATAAATCCATATGTAACAACTCTAAAGGTCTAGATGATGTTACAAAATTTTTATAAGGAAAAGAAGTTTTAACTTGTTTTCCTTTCAAACAGTTTTCACAGAAAAACTCCTTGTCAAAACTTATTTTTGGCAATCCTCTTACCAAATCATGTTTTACCAACTTTGAAATATGTTTAAAAGAGACATGACCTAGCTTTTTATGCCAGATTAGTCTTTCTTCTTTTGAAGATAGAAAACATGAAATATGTTGACTTTGAAAATCTTCTAAATCAATTTTGTAAAGATTGTTTCTTCTCTTGGCAGAGAAAAGTATAGACCCATCTTTGTTTCGACTTCAAAGATTTTGATTGAATGTATTGTGAAACAGAATCACACAATTGACTGACGCTAATCAAGTTATGCTTCAGACCATCAACAAGCAGTACATTATTTATGCATGCAAAGGAATCTTTACCTATTTTACCGATTCCAATAATCTTGCCCTGTCGGATGTCTCCGAAAGTTACCGATCCTCCCTTCTTATACTGAAGGTCTAGGAACATAGACCTTTTTCCTGTCATATGTCGCGAGCATCCACTGTCTAAATACCAATGGTGCTTGCCGTATCTTCCAAGGAAAGATATCTGCACGAGAAACTATTTTATTTTTTGGTACCCAAATTTTCTTGGGTCCTTTATGGTTAGTAATATGCATATGATGTGTTCTTTGATGCATATAACTAGAACGTTGATTAAAATGAGATTTATTATGGTTTCTCTTTTGAAAGAAAGGTTTCTTATGAGTCTGAGTCTTGTTACTTGTAAATCCTAATCCGGTTTTATCACTCAGATGTTTACATTTTCCAAGCATCTCATTCATTTTCTTAGTGCTTTCTATGAAAGTAGCTAAATCAGTTGATAAATTCTTAATTCTTAGTTTGAGCTGATTGATTTCTTCTGATCTGTCTACAACTTTATTCTTTCCTTCTAATTGCTTTTTCAGACAGATATTTTCTCTCTCTATTTCTTCCGTATGTCTAATATTTTCAACATATTTTTTCTTTAACAGTTTGTACTGTTTCAGAATAGCATGTGAATCTTCTAATAGTTCTGAGTAGGCATCATGCAAATTATCGCAGTCAGATTTGACCTCCTCATCACTATCTTCCTCGGCCATCAGGCAGATGTTTGCATGTTCAGATGTTTCGAAACCTGTATCTGATTCTGATGAATCTAGGCCCTCCCACGTTGCCATCATGCTTTTCTTGCCTTCTCTACTCTTCTTTGGTTTCTTCTTTAGAGTCGGACATTCGGACTTGTAGTGTCCAGGATGATTGCACTCGTAGCAGATGACACATGACTTTTCTGGTTTGGCTTCATCTTTGCCATTCTTCTTGAAAGTCTGATTTCCTTTGGACTTCTTCTTCCACATGCGTCTTATCTTTCTGGAGATGAAAGACAATTCGTCGTCGTCATCACTTGACTCTGGTTCTGATTGGCTGGAGTCGTCATCCTTTGATTCTTCAATTTTCAACGCTTTTGATGATTTCCTCCTTCTTTGAGTCTTGTGATTCTTACGTCCGCCTTGGCGCCATCGACTTGTCCGCTTAGGCTTGTCTTGAGATCGAGTTCAACTTCACGAATCTTCAACGATCCAAGCAACTCGTCTGCTTTAATACACTCAAGTCTTTGGCTTCTTACACCGCAGAACTTTAGGTCTCCATCTCTTCTAAGGCTTTTAGGATCTTTCAACATGATCTTGATTGTTATGCGTTCTTCCGAGAGCTTTCAATCCATTGATAATTGTTTGAAATCTTCCAAACATTTGATCAATAGATTCTTTATCTTTCATCCTGAAAAGTTCATATTGGTGCACAAGAATACTTATCTTGGATTCTTTAACTTGGCTTGTGCCTTCGTGAGCGATGGACAATGTATCCCACATCTTCTTTGCTGTATCGCATCCGTGGACTTTGTCATACTCGCTCCTGCTTAGGGCACACGTCAAGAAGAACTTCGCCTTTGAGTTCAACTGTATTCTTGCCTTTTGATCAGCCGTCCATCTGATTCGTGGTATAGAATTGTCATCTTTGTCTACGGGTGTATAAGGTTCGTTCTCTATGACGTCCCATAGGTCGACATGAGTAGATTCTATGAATAGCCGCATCATATCTTTCCAGTAATGATAGTCTTCTCCGTTGAATGCTGGAGGTCTAGTGACTGAGGCTCCTTCTGCGATGTATACATGTGATTCCGCCATTATCTTTAATCCACACTTTGCTAAAGTGATCATTGGATACCAGGCTCTGATACCAATTGAAGTGAATCACACGTTAATACAATGCTTATAAATGATATAGAATGCACGAGAAGGGAGGGTTGAATTATGTATTCCCCTTTTTGAAAATCTTTCAAAAACTGTTTGTTAGAAATAAAATTCTTTACAGAACTTCCGATAGATTCTAATTAATCAAAACTTTTGAAAACTTTGTTTACTGATTAAGAAATGATAAAACTTGAATCTAAAATAGAGATAGAGAGTGAGAGTAGTTTGACACAGAGATTTATCCTGGTTCACCCTAAACCGTGGGCTACGTCCAGTCCTCAGAGTTTCTTCTGAGATTTTACTATCTCTTCAAACGTTACAAGTATTCTTTGTGAGCCTCTTCAGGTCTCTAAAACCAGTATTCTTTCACACTTAGCCTCTGCAGGCTATCTGTACTACTTTTTCTCAGAAAAGTGTTTGAACACTTGTTACAGTAAAATAACTCACAGCTAAATTGAATAGAATGCTTTTTTACGATCACGTTGTCTGACTTTGGCTATCTTTTTTGTCTAACTTTGCAATCTTCGACTTATTCTTGCATTTATAGCCTTCGTCTTCAACTGCTTCTTGATTCTTGTTTCTTGAATCTTTAAAGAAACGGTTATTCAGTTGAGTTCTGTAACTAACTCGAACTGACGCCTTCGTCTTCTTTTTGAATTCTGCATCTTCATTTCTTCGTCTGTATTTTTGCGTCTGTGCTTTTGCATCTGCTTCTGCGTCTGCGTCTGCTTTTACTCTTCGCATCTGCGTCTATTTTTGCTTTTACTTAGCGTTTGCGTCTGCGTCTGCTTTCCTTAGTGTCTGCGTCTGTGTCTGCTTTGTTTAGCGTCTGCTTTTCTTATTCCTTCATCTGTCTAACTTCGTCTGTATGACTTCGTCTGTCTTGTTTTTCTTTTATTTGTTCTCTTTTTGTTATACATCAAAATTATATCTAAGTAAAGTCATTTGGACTTAACAGGAATTGATCGCGGCTCGTCGTTCGATCCTAGAATCGATCCTTGGAAACCGGTCAAAAATAATCTATACCAAGGATTGCAACATAGGATGCAACCTCGGGTCGTCTCTCAAAGGAACCTAATGAAATGGACCTAAGCTAGCCTATATGTCATTCAATGCAAGTGAAATTAGCAAGGAAAAGGGGGTTTTGATTTTGAAAACATTAATAAACTAAAATGCATGCAAAAGGTATTTTTGGGTTTTTGGAAATAGAAAATAAAAAGAGTAAAACAAAAGATAGAATCCTCTTGAAAATGAGTTTTGGCTATCACAGTTCAAAACTAAGTGTGAATAGTAAACCTTAAAGCGCTATCTCTAAGTTCGTGGGTTTGATCAATGGAATCGTCACTCGCGACTCCATCTCTCTAGACCCCATTGAGTGCTCTTAAGCCTCAGAACATTAGAGGACTCTTTAAGTCCGAGATCTTGATCAATGAACTCCATTGCTCAAGATCTCGTTAAGTGCATCTTAGTCGGACAGGATTAAAATTACTAAGTTTGAATGGTAAACCTTAAAGAATTATCTTTAAGTCCAGGGTCTTGATTAATGAACTCCTGTCACTCTAGAGTCCATGTCTCAAGACCCCATTAGGTGCTATTGAGCCCTAGAATCTTAAAGGATTCTTTAAGTCCAAGGTTCTAATCAATGAACTACATTGCTTAAAACCTTGTTAAAAACATCTTAGTATAGGCGTGGATTAGAAATCACTAAGTTTCCGAAAGCTCAACCTTAACAACTCGTTAAGTCCAATGAATCAATTAATCAACTCGATTAATTAAAACTTGTTAAAAACCTTAGTGTATGCAATGGACATGTTAATGCAAGTGGTCAAATGCAATCTAGCATCAACTCAATATCTAACACAACTAGGCAGATAAAAGAGAATTAACAAGATCACAAGTGAACATATATGAAACTTCATATATTTAAGCACAAGGTTCTACATAAACAAAGCTATAACATATTACATTGTTCACTGCTTAATTAAACTATAATCAAGCAAAATCTAACTACAAAGCAATAAACCCCAACTCTACATTGCTCACAACAATGCGTTAAAAGCGTGGCAATGTAAACTAGTAATCCAAACAACACAACAAATGTCCAAACATTTGATTGAGCTTTAATCAATAGCATCACTACAATTTATAAACCCTCGATTAAGGCATATTCATAAATCATAGCAAACTATAGATTGCTACTCCCTTTGGCGCTTTCGGTAAACTCCAGCCATCATGTATCGTCAAGAGGAAGGGACGCCTAACCACACATCAACGCCGGACGAACCGCAACTCGCGATGAATCCAAGCGATCTACGGTGGACTACTACCGCCAACAACAACAGATAAAAAAACAATGTAAACATAAAATCCTGTGGAACCCCGAAGGAACCTGGCGGCGACGCACCACCGCTCCTCTCTTTCTCTCTACGCCGTCCTCTCTCCTCTCTTCTCTTCGTCGGTCTCTCTCCTTCTTTTGTCCCTCATAAGTCGAATCATCCCTCGATAACCTAATTGGCAGATTTAAAGGATGGGTCATGGCCGGGTCGCATAAATGAGACAAAATTTCTATTTTTGGGTCGGGTATTCTACATTCGTCGCGACTAATGAATAAAGTTAGTCGCGAAGCATAAAAATGGTCACTCATCGCGACGAATTAATTATGCCTAATTAATTCGTCGCGACGAATGGGCGTGTTGGTTTGTTGCGACTAACTGCTCGTTCGTTGTCTCGTTCGTCATGCGACTAACGGCTGTTCGTTGTCTCGTTCGTTGCGACTAACTACTGTTCGTTGTCTCGTTCGTCATGCGACTAACGAATCTGGCCTGTTGACTTTATGATCTTTTGACTCCTTTTTCTCCTGCAATATAAAATAACAATTTGCAGTATCAATTGTCTTTGGAAAAATTATAATGCAATCAATGTCAATTTGCACAATTTTACTAACAAATTGCATAAAACATAAGCTCACCGCAAGGGACTAATTTAAGCACAAAATCACGAATTAAGAGTCAAAAAGTACATTAACAGCCATGAAAGTGTAGCCAATTTATATGATAAACTTGGGTTCAATCAGGAATTTCAATAATTAAAGCTATCTCTGGCAGTTGCAATTTTTTGAATAAAGTTATCTTTGACAGCTGTATTTCGATAATTGTAGTTATCTTTAGTAGTAGATTTTATGGGTTTTTTCTAGTGTGACTGAATTGTTAGTAGTTGAGTTATTGTTTTTATGAGAAAAAACTAGCATAAAATAAAGCAATTTGTACAGTTATGTTTCTTTGTTTTTGTGTGAGTAATTACGTGCTCTTTTGACCTATTCTTCATAACTGCATTTTTGCATATGTGGGTGAATAACAGGATTGCTACTTAATCATTTTTATGTGGGAAAACCATGCAGTAAAGTGATAAATTGTGTTGTTGTATTTTTGTATATTTCAGTGATGAAGCATATGTTCGTTTGATGATTTTTGGTGACTGTTGTACATGGATCTCTTCAGTGATTATTTTGAAGGTTCATAGCAGAATTTTTGTTGAACGACTTCTCATGATTTCAAGTTGAAGAGGCTGCACATATAGGGGAGTGGCTTTTAGCTTAAAGTGTTCCTTTGTTTGTCTTTATTGGTTCAACCATTAGGTCATTATTTTCATATTTATTAATGTTCATTGTTGCAAAAATCCTCTGTTGAGGTTAGCACAAGGTGGTTGTATCATTGAGAGTGAAATACTTTCACTAGGTGTGAGGACAAGTGGATAGTGTCAAAGAGTGAATGGTGTAGACTCAATAAAGCTTTATGTAAAACTGTTATACTTTAGTGAAAGTGATTAAGTTGGGTGAGGACTTCATAGTCGTAGGCCAGATATGTCGAACTGCATTATCAAATTTTGGTTGTTGATTTGTTCATTTTGTGTCTAATTTTTCTGTTTGCATTTTCTAAAAAAATTGACAATTGTTAACATAGTTGTTATGTATTAAGCAACTGACAGAAACGGTTCAAAGCAATCGAGGCAGAACAGCATCTTTGCAAAACTAAACCCTTTAGGACTTTCAATTGGTATCACAACTTGGTTCACCTAATCAAAACTTGGCATGTGAAGTTGGTGCAGATCGAAGTTTCGCAATTATGATTACAAGAGAAGGGGCATCAATCACTAAGTCAACATTACTAGATGATTCCAATTACCCTGCTTAGAAATTAAAGATGAGATTATTTATTCAAACAAAAGGAACCAAAGCATGGAATTCAATTTTGAATGGCTGGATACATCCAATGAAGATTGATGAAAATAATGAAGTGGTACCTAAAGATCCATCTGAATAGACAAGGGCTAAAGAAGAGGAAGCACTTCATAACTCTCTAGCGATGCATGTAATTTTTAGTGTTGTAGATGATGGACATTTTAGTATGATATCAGCTTGTGAAGTAGTAAAAGAAGCATGGGATACGTTACAAACAATACATGAGAGATCAAAATCGGTGATAGCTTTAAAACTTCAAATGTTGGCTACTAGGTTTGAAGAGCTTAAGATGGGAGAAAGTGAAACTCTCAGAGACTTTCATAAGTGATTGCGTGATATTGCCAATCAAAAGAAGTATTCAAATCTGAAGCTTAGCAAGAAAACATTGAAATCATTGCATCCTAAATTCATACCATGACGTTAATGAGTTATCTTTGGATAAGGTAATTTGGATTCTCACAAACTTTGAGGTGAACTTATTGAGAAATAAGCAAAAGAAGAACAAAGGTTTGGCTTTGAAAGTTGAAGTAGCTAAATCTATGAATGATTCAGGAGATGACTCCAATAAAAATGATGACATGGTGTTTCCAATAAGAAATTTTAGTAAGTGGCTAAAAAAGGTGAAAAAAGATAGATATGAGTTTAAACAAAATGTTGGGAGTTCATTAAACAACAATTTCAAATAGCAAGAAAAAATTCAAAAAGGTGAAAGGAAAGTAAATAAGATTTAGTATCGTGAATGCCAAGGTTTCGGATATATGCAAGCGGAATATACTAATACTCTTAAGAACAGAAAAGGGAAGTCTTACATCAGCACTTGAAGTGGAGACGAATCTGAAAGTGAGTAAAGCAGTGAAGAAGAAATTGTGAGTAATCATGCTGTTTCGGTTACTTTAACTAGCAAAAGTTCAGTTACTTCCTTAATGGCAACCAATGAAGAAACTGACGATGAAAATATAGATGTTTTGATTCTAAACTCAAATTCAAATTGTGACAGTAATGACAGCTACTCAAAATTCAAAAAGGAAGAAATCTGCAAGGTCAATGAATTAATGTATTCCAAGTGGGAGAAAATGTATAGGCTAAATGAGAAGTTAAAGAGGTAAAATTCAATCATGAAGGATGTCATTCATGATCTAGAGATGAAGTTGTTGTCAACAAAAAATAAACTTGATGAAACAAAGCTAAAGTTGGTCAATACCAAAAAAAGGTAATAAGAATGTTGAATGGTGGTACCAAGAAGCTAGATCAATTACTAAAAATTGGTAAAAACATAGGGGACTTTCAAGGTGTTGATTATAAAGATGAATGTTCTAAGTTAAATAATGAGTAAAATGGTGAAATTCTAAGTTGAATAATGAGTAAAATGGTGAAGTTAGATTTGTCAGAGAAGCAAGATCAAGTGAGCAAAGAGAAATACCAAAAAGAAGCAAAAAATTCATACCTGCATGTCACTTTTATCGTGTAAAGGGTCACATAAGGCCAAGTTGTTACAAGTTGCTACAAATGCTATTCCATAATGCTCAAAACAGAAAATTCGAATGTTCTTGGAAGAACTTCCAGTAAAAGAGGCCACCAAAGAAGATTTAGGTTAGAAAGAACCAATCGCAAGCACTTTTGGCTCTTAAATCAATGTGTGACACTTCTTATAATAGATGGTATTTTGACAGTAGGTGTTCACAACATATGATAGGTGAAAGAAGCTACTTGATGGATTATGAAAGTTGTATGGATGATTACAACACATTTGGTGATAAGAAGAAAGCAACGATAATTGGTATAAGCATTCTTTGCGTGGATGGACTTCCCCATTTCAAAAACAATCTGAATTTACAATTAGTTGTTTCCAGAAAAGAAACCAACCAAACAAATGACCATTTGGTTGCTTTTAAGGTAGAAACGAACCAGACATCTAATGCAAAAACAAGCTTGGTGGATAATGAAAACTCAAGGAAACCTGATTTTAACACGGATCTTCCATCACGAATCAATCAGGGTCACCCTACTAAGAATGTCATTGGTAAGATTAATGTTTTACGACTTTGAAGCTTATTCAAGTAAGTAAAAAAATGAGGTTTGAAAGAGTTAACATCTAGACTTTCTAAGTTTTTAATTTATGAATTTTCTAAGGTTCAGGTGATTGGTGTATGTTTGGACTTTTCCTTACTTACTGAATAGTAGATTTGATCTGAAAATGAGGCTCTACTTGATGATTTGAGAATTCTACTTTTGGATTTTGGTTTATGGAGTTATGTCAAGAAAATGTTAATGTTTGGTTAGAGACTTGTAGGAAGATTTGGGTTTTCTATGATTTGGGTTTTTCAAGTTTATTTTAGTTTCTTTCTATATCGTGGGTTTTATGACTTTAGGCAATATACATTTATATGGTTTATGTGAGGAGGAGATTAATTAAATTTGATTATGATTCGTTGAATGCATTTTTGAGGTTTATGACTTTAATCAGTCACATGTTGATGACTTTGATATGAGTAATGATATATTGGCTAGTATTTTGATTAATGGTAGATTGTTATCTTGGCCTTGTAGTAGTACACTACGTGTTTATGATTCTTCTGCTGCACCTACTATTAATTTTTATGCCTCCTTATTTACTTTCTTGGCATCTTTTTATCCCAAGAAAGAGAAACCCAGATGAATAGATTATTGTTTACTTGGGATTACTGTTTATTTGAATATTATCTGGATATTTTATACTTAGGTTGAACTTGACAATTGTTATTGAACTTGACATTTATTAGAACTTGATGTTCAATTAAGGGGGAGTTCTTATATGTGACAAATAATACCAAAAGGGGGGAATTTTTAAGATATTTGTTAAGATATCATATTGATTATTTTAGGATTATTTGTAATTGGATATATTTAGAATATCATTATGATAAGGAATTTATCTTGTGTGGGATTATTGAAGATAAGTAGCGTGAAGAATAAAATCCTAGACAAGATAGTATTTATTTGGGATAAAATCAACATGTCTTATTAAAGATAATGTGCAGATTTTTTGGTGATTTGACAACTGTAATTTTGGTAATTCAAGTTATATTTGGTAACTGCAATTTTGTTGAGTGAAGCTATCTTTGTCAACTGTATTTCGGTGATTGTAACTATCTCTAGAAGCAGATTTTACGAAATTAATGTTATCTAAGGTAGCTGTGCTTTCTCTAGTGTGAGTAAATTTTTGAACAGTTGAGTTATTGTTTTCATGAGGGAAAAACTGGCAGAAAATTAATCGATTTGTGTAATGACATTTCGTTATTTTTGTGTGAGCAATTACATAATATGTTGAGTTATTCTTAGTAGTTGCATTTCTACATATGAGGGTCAATAATTGGACTACTGCTTAATCATTTTTATGTGGGAAAATTGTGCAGTAAAGTGATAAATTATGTTGTTGTATCTTTGAATGTTTTAGTAATGAAACACATGTTTGTTTGATAATCTTTTTATGGCTGCTGTGCGTGGATCTCTTTAGTGATTATTTCGAAGGTCCATAAAAAAATTGTTATTGAACGACTTTCTATAATTTTGAGTTGATAAGGCTGCATGTATAGGGGAGTGTATTTGGGCTCAAATTGTTCCTTTTTTGTTTCTATTGATTCAATCATTGGGTCATTATTTTCATCTTTATTAACATTTGTTGTTGCTAATAACGTTTATTAACATAAGATGGTTGTATTATTGAGAGTGAAATACTTTCACGGGGTGTAAGGAAAAGTGGATAGTGTCAAGGAGTAAGTGGTGTCGGCTCAGTAAAGCTTTAAGTAAATCTATTGTACTTTGGTGAAAATGATTAAGGTAGATAAGAGTCCTTCAGACGTAGGTCAAGTGTACTAAACTGCGTTACAAAATTCGATTGTTGATTTGTTCGTTTTGTGTTTAATTTTTTTATTTGCATTTTTCTAAAAAATTGATAGTTGTTAACACAGTTGCTCTGCATTAAGCAACTGACATAAACAATTCAAAACAACTGAGGCAGAATAGAATCTTTGTGAAACTACATCCTTCGAGATTTTCACATAATAAGTTCATTGATACCACATAACTGAAGCAAATTAAGAATATTACTCTATATCTGTTAGCCCCAAAAAGAAATTTTAAATTAAGCATGATTAGATTAATTGAGTAAGTTATGTTAGCATTAATTGAGTTGACATTAATTAGTATATGATAGCATTAAAGAGTTAGGTGGTGAGTTAATGAGATTAAATGTGTTAGTTGGGCCTTAAGGAGGTAGGAAAGGAAAGGAGAATAAGATGGGTTTAAAGGATAAATGGGCTTGAGTAGTTTAAAGGGAATATAAGAAGGAAGGAAGAAGAAGTGAGTTGGGCTTTAGGCCTATAGGCTTAAGTGAGTTAGTAAGTAGTATAAAAAGGGAAGGAATTAAGTGAGTTAGTAGGAGAAAAGAAGGAGGTTACGAAAATTAGAGGGAGAGAGGGAGAGTTCGTGGAAGGAGAAGGGAGAAGAAGAAAAAAGAAAAGCTTGGCTAGGTCTTGAGTTTCCAAGAGTTTAAGTGAGTGTTTGAAGAAAGTTCAAGAAGGAAAAGTGTAGAGGAAGAGCTAAGCTACACCTTGAACTAAGAAACTCTTTGGTTGAGTCAAGAACCAAGGTAAGTCATGATTTCAAGTGTTAGCTTTTAGTTAGGTTGTGGTGTAGAAAGCTTAGAAATGAAGTGGGTTTAGTGATTTTCAAGTTAATTTCATGTAAGAGGTTATGTAGATTTTCAATTGAAGTTATGTTGAAATGGGTTTTTGTTTCTCTTGAAGTAGAGCAAGAGAGAGGAGAAGAGCACTCCTAAGCAAGGATTAAGCAAGATATAAGGTGGGTTTCATTTTTATCTTTATGTTAGTAAGTTTTAAATACTATCTCAACTAATGAAATTAATGTTTTCCAACTACCTTAGGATGAGCATTGATTGAGCTTTGATTGTGTATAAATTGAATTATGATTGCCATTATGCGAAAGTTTGAATAGTATATGACATTGCTTGATATTGCTTGACAAGTTCATGAATTGAATGAACATGAATATTAGTGAAATCTTGAAATGTGAGTTAAGCATGAAATACATTTTTCAAAAATCAGCTATTTGGATGCATGAAAAATCCATTTTCAGAAATCAACCAGTGGATAAGAAAAGTCCAGATTTTGATGCATGAATTCGTGTTATATGGGTAATTAAGTCCACCCAGCAGAGTCACGTGCACGTTGACCAGTATAGGCTTCGCCCGCCTGCCCGATTGTGGCAAGGATGTTCCTTTTTGGACTCCTCAGCATACGACTACACTTGTGTAGTTCATCAGTTATTGTAGACTTATCTTCCCGAACCATTAGCTATGTGTTTATGTGTTAGCATGTATTTGCAAGAATGATAGATGCATGAATCATGAAAGTTATGCTTTTAGCTTGATGAATTTATGAATGCAAAGTTGTATGATTGTTTGATGAGAGATTTGCTAGCAATATGGATAATGAAATAAATTCAGCTTATTTGCATAAATATAAACATGTTACCCACGAGCGTAAGCTCACCCCCTCCAACTCCGTCCCATCTCCAGGTGAGGAGCACGAGATCGACCATCGAGCTTAAAGGTATTGCTCCAGAAATGGATAATTTTTGTATTTCAAGTTAATTTTTGTAAATCAATGCTTTAGATGCATTTTGGGCAAATGATGCTTTTGCAAGTTTGTATTTTGGATTCGAGGTAGTGGCTTAAAATGCCCTCTAAAGCCTTGTAATAACTCATATTTTCATTTGAATGCAAGAATGTTCAGTTCTAATGTATTTTGTACAATTCATGAATGTTTTAAAACAATTGCATCATTGTATGGTTTGAATTTGACAAGAAAGGGGGAAATGTAATTGTGTTATAGTTTGGATATGATTAGAATGCTAGGAGCGTGTTGTTGCTATTGAAGTTGATCTTTTGGGATATTTGGATTGGTGTGTGTTGTGAGAGATTGAAGATAGAGGGTTGATGCAGGTACTTGAGTTGAATTAAATTGAATTGAAGTTTGGATAGTGAACTTTTAAAGGAGGTGCTGTCAAATTTTTGGTAAAATTTGACAAACCTTTGTTGGTGATTTAGACTCTCTTAAAGATTGAATTGAGTTGAGAGATCTTCTTGAAGATTGTTGCTTAAGATTAGACCTTTCAAATGGTGTATGATTTGTCTCATTTGGAGTTAGGTGTAAAAACTTATGGGGGTAAAACATATATCAGTTACTGTTCATGTAGTCTTTCCACTGTTTCATTGGTTATTGTCAAAGCAGTATATTCGAATAAGTTTTTACCTCGATAAATGATGGAGTTAACTTTTGCATCCTTCATGAGATTTTTAGTTCATCTTGTTATCTTTCCATGGAGGTATAGTATGCACATGTTGGAGCTAGGAATAAGAAGTTATGAGTTTTGAAAGGTGATAGTTACAAGTGATTTTGAAGTTGGGTTGAAGATGTGGAGTTTTGGAAAACTCGATGTCCGTTAAACGGACATGAATGTCTGTTAAATGGACAGCCTCGGGTACAAAAACACTCTTTCTCTTGCCCATGTCCGTTAAACGGACTTGCATGTCCGTTTAACGGACAATTTCAAAGCATTTGGTACACTTTCACCCGAACGTGTCCGTTTAACGGATAGCCACGGGCAAATGGTGATTTTTGACTTATTTAGAGGCCGAATATCGTTTTGTGATCTTCATGAGAGTTGTAGATCTAGATGGCTTCTTTCTAATGGTCTAAGAATGAACTTAATCTAAAAAGTTATGGCAATCGCGCCAAGACAGTTTCAATTCAATTTTGGGTATGAACATAGTCCACCCGTTTGGGAATAATTCCCTCATCCGACCTCCAATTGAGGTGAGACTTGAACCAATAGATCCCTAAGACATATACCTTCCACTCCATAAAGTTTGGTATCATTTGGAGTTGAAATAAGGAAGTTTGCATTAAAGTAAGTGAGGGGTCGGTTAAGAGAGCATGTTTCAGGTATGAACTCTTTTAGGTTTTTGGAGTGTATCTTGAGTTATATAACTCCGATTGAAGTGATTCTTGCCTCTATACGAACATGAGGCTTTAAGCTATAATTTATATGAACAAGTCAGTATGTGATTTTGATGTTTAGGCAGTGTACGCTCATCATGTTTATGGAACAACAGCATATAGCACTGCAATGTAGTAAGCGCAATGTTTCAGGATTACGGAAGTTGGGCTCTGGGAACGGGGTCCGACAATATCAACTTAAACCTTTAAAAGTTACTATGAGTAGACATGTGGCAGATTCTCAACATCAAAAATTAGTGTTATAGTTACAAGAATGCCTGTGGAAAGATTGAAAGAACTTAAATTCGTGATCAACACTCAATGCCTAATATATATGGTAAATGTATGTAAAGGAAACCAAATTCATACAGAAAATCACCATCGTATTGTAAATTGATTAACTATAAATGTTAAACAAGTGATAAAAGTAGGGTTGGTGATTGTTGAAAGGGTGACAACTTGGTATTGTATTAAAGAAGATGGAGATAGGTTGTCCTTAAAGGACAAGATAAAGATGCTACAATTCTCCTCTCCTTGTGGTGGCGACTGGCATATCCTTCTCCCTGCTATAGCAATCTAATTAATTGATGGTAAAAGATTGGAGATTTGATAGTAGTTTAAGAATTTTTATGAAGACCTAAACTTCAAGCATTTCTTTAAATCTGTTGCAGACCTACATGGTAATAGGTTAAAAAAGGTTAGAAATATGGCAATATTACAAGGATTAAAAGCTAAAGTCAAAGATGTTGAAGCCAGTTAGACTAAACACCTACTACAAAATATCTTTTAGTCTTTGCCTTCGAAAGTTAAAGCCTTGATTCCTATATAACTAAAATGATGACCAACTTTGTCTAGAACTTGAACTAATTAAAGATTATAGAGATGTTCCTAACATTAAAAATGAAGCATGTAAGAAAAGGTTCATGCAACTAAATAATCGAAAAACAAGATACAAAAATCTCCAAATTGGGAATTCAATCTTAAAGAATTCATAATTCTTAAAAGAAGGAAGTCCCAAAGGAAGCTTTCTTTAAATTGGCTAAGGTTATACTACATAAAATAAATAATCATACTTAAAAGTTACAGGCTCAAAAGACTAGATAGCTTTGAAGTGTCTCGAGTTTGGAATGAAACTCATCTAAAAAAATATTATCACTAGATATAAGTTTTAGAATTTTAGGTGTACAATTCATTATTTCAATTAAAAAAGCCTTTTATTTCATTCCAATAAAGCTCAAACATCAAAATAAGAAATATGTATATTTAAAGGCATTGGTATAAAAGAAGTCTTTTAAGCTCATTTGCTAATAAACAAAGAAAAAATTCTAAATGCATTATATTCAAGAGAAGTCCCTCAAATCCCTAACTTACAAAAAAAAAAAACTTGCAGTTCTAAAATCACTAGGTTCAGGAGCAGCCCCTTCAACTCCTTAGCTTGTAAACAAAAACATATAGGTGTACAAGACATAGATCCAAATGAAGTTTTTCTAGATCCTTAGCTTATAAAGAAAAACTTGTGGGTCTACATGTCTTAGGCCTAAGAGATGTCATCATCAACTTCCTGACTCAAATATAAAAACATATAGATGCAAAAGCCTTATGTCTAAAAGAGTTCTTAATGTGAGCAGGAGTAAAGATCATCATGGAGATGGCGTATGTGATGGGGACGAGCTTGACATTCCAGTTGGACCTATATCCAGAGTTAGGACTAAGAGATTCAAAGAGGCTCTCTATGCGCATGTGGGCCAACTTATGGAGAGAATAAAGCTAGCCAAGCCTATTAGAGGAGAGCTAGTTAGATCACAGCCCAAATTGAGCCACTTGTCTGAAATCCTTGGACCGGATTCACTTAGAACTTGAAGACCATTGCGTTGGACTATTCTTTGTCATTTGAAACCCAAGAGGAGGCGCTTATGACCAGACTTGGCGCCTCAATAAGATCAAACCTTTAGGCGCATGCTTATGATCTATTTTGGACTTATTTATATTTTGGGCTTTCATGTATTTTAAGCCTAAGTCTTTTAGCATTAAACCTAGGTATAAATACTTATGTTTTAGTGTTTTGGAAGACAAATTTTGATCATATTATTTTATGTGTGTCGTCGACCATATTAAGAGGAGAAACCCCTCTTGTTCTTTTCGACTTAGGAATTGAGCATCACTTATCAACTGAATCAAATTGTGGTGTGATTTTGATCCTAAACAACTTTCTTGGTTTATTTTTTACCTGTTATCTAGGTTGCTCGAGACAAGTTCTTCATGAGGTCAAGTAGGTAAATTTAAAACCTAGCGTATCAAAGTTAATTTTAGTTAATTCGAATCTATCTTCTTCTTTCCTTGAATCCGAACATTTCAATCTTTCAATTTCATAGAGCGCGTTAGTTCCATTTGGTTTTCTAGTTTAAAAAGAAAAACTTGTATGTTTAAAAGACTCAAGCCCAGAAAAAGTATATTCATCTCTCTAGCTTATAAAGAAAACCTACAAGTCTAAAGGCCCTAATTTCAAAAAAAGATCTTTAACTCCATGGCTTAAAGAAAATGTTCTCAGACTTAACAGCCTTAGGGCCAATAAAGGTTTTATCATCTCTAATCCCAGAATAGAGAAATAGCAGGTTAAAAAATATTATGCTTTCAATCAAATGCATCAAATTTGACAAGTGAAGCAATCTAGACCTCATAAGCATATCAACTTTTTCTTAAAAAATTTCCAATTTTTAATAAGGTAAGAGAGTTAGATTCCACAAGTCAGTCAAATTTACTTAATTTTATATTAAAACTAAATAAGGTAGCTGGTATTTTCCCCTCAAAAAAAAATTAAAACTAAATAAGGTAAAGATGCTAGACCTCATAGGTCCACAGATTTGAGACATCCAATCTAAATCCAATTTATATGAGAATACTTGTTAGATAGCAATTTTGCTAAATTGAGCCAGTATGAGAATTCAATATAAAATATTACTTATATGTTCATGAAAATCTCAATATGATAATTGTATAAGTGATTCTTAAACCTGAAATCTCAAAGTTATCTTATATAGAAATTGTTATAGTTTGATATTACCTAAAGTATATCCTAGTTAAGGGTAGTTTGATTGATGATTGTTGGATTTAGTACGAGCTATAAAAAAATAGTTGAGTGATCAATATATTCATCAACGCCAAGCAATTAGGATAGTATTATGTTATTCTCTAATAGTATTTATTTGAAAATTTCTTGTTTAAGGTGGAATAATACTTTTAAAACAATTTTAACTATCATTAAAAATTAATTACTAATTGTGGAACTAATATGAATAGATCGAAATAGAATCTATCCTATATATTGTGATATGTTACTAAACACTAATATATATATATATATATATATATATATATATATATATATATATATATATATATATATATATATATATATATATATATATATATATATATATATATATATATATATATATATATATATATATGTATATGTATATGTATATATATATCTATAATTCTCAAAATTCCAATCTATCATACTACTCATTACCAAAATTACAACAAATTAAGGCAAAATTAGATGAACTTCATTTTATATATTAAATAATATGTCAATACAATTAGAAATTGAAACATTATTAGAACAAATTTGCAGTGAAAACCCTTTAGACCCAAAGAAAAATCGAACAAACAACTAATTGAAATAAAATTAAAGGATCCAACACAAGAAATTAATATTAAAAATAATATACCCTATACACAAAACGATGTACAAGAACGTTTAAGCATACTAAGAGACGAATCAAAGTTAGAGACTATGTTTAAGTTTATTATTTGTATTCATTTTATACTATCCTGTTATACATAGCGGTGGTTTCATGGAAAGTACTTTTTACCTTATTTTGATCATCGAGATATTTAAAAGAATTAATAAACATATGTGTTCAACGAAATAAACATTATAATCATGTTATTAAACAAAATAGTTTATATATTCAACAAAATCCAGTCACTTCTTTCAACCAGATGATATTATTCATAGATTTTATATTATTCAAGATTTTCAAGATTTAAAAGTTTTAATTCGAAAACTAAAGGAATATTTTCAAGCTATGTCTAATCTTATTGATTAAATTGACCTTTTGTTTTACTTCTAGGAAATGGATGATACTTATTTTAACCGCAAAAATTACTTGAAGAAAAAGATCAAGGAAACTTATAAAAGAATCGAACGATTGGACAATCTTTTAGAAAGATGTTATACACTTGATAAAAATGCTACTAGCAGTATTCAAGATGCACGCTCAAGACACATCATGGATACAACATGAATGATCAGAATGCTTAAAGATTTAAAACAATCTTTAGTTCAATCAAGAACGTTTTATCGAAATTGTATCTCCAAACTTATTGATTAAGTTTGTACTTAGTTATTTCAGAAATAAAAAGTTTTCAATTATGCATTATTTTGATCTTAGAAAATTACTTAAATCTCAGATACAAAATAGTCGCAAAATGGCAGACAATCATAATTATTGGATTCAGAAACTTCAACGAAAATTAGACAAGGCTAAACAAATAAATGATCAAAAACGTATTTACCAAATTACACAAAATTTATGTATTGTCCGACATATACAATACAATAATCTTCAAAATTTAAAAAGAGATTTAAAAGACATTTCTAAATTAATTAGTTAAATGGAAGATCAATATATTAGAAAAATTTGTGAAGGTATTTATGTTACTGAATTAGACGGACCTCGCAATAAAGTTAAAAAATTAAAAAGAAGTTTAGATAATTATATTGATATGATTCATGAAGATATGGAATACGATCATGATAGCATAGACAATCTAAGAGAATGTAATCGTAAAATAGAACTCATTATACACATAATCGAAAAATTAAATGAATTTATTACAAGAGATTCCTTATCATGATTTTCCTTCAATTTATATCTCTCTGTATTCAAGTTATTTGTCCATTTATTCAATTTTTTCATTGGCTTAAAGCATTACTTATCTTTTATTTAAATGCTTGTCTAATTGCATTTTCTGCTTATGAATTAAATGATTATTTTTTCTCATGTTATCATTATGGATTTACTCCTTTAATGTTTCAATATCTTTTAGATAAATTATTTGATTCTACTATAGACTATCATAATTTAGAAGATGATTATTATAAATTATAATGTCTTCATACTATTATCACTATTTTAATTGTTCTATTTGTGAAACCTCTAATTGTTGTGTTTGTCAACAATTAGAAGAATGAATAGAATATTTACAATATATGCAATATCAACATTTTATACAAATACAATATCTCTTAGATTTAGTAGAACAGTGTAATCATCAAAATACTCATCAAAAATCCTTACAATCTATACAAGAAAATTTAATTCTTGAAAGACAATTTCATCAATTCTATAATCAAGAACGTAATCATATAGAAACACTTCTTGACGATCATAAAATACATAATCCTTGGCATCGTTATGACTAACGAAACAATCGATAAAGAAATTGAAAACATCATTGATGTAAATAATTTAGAATTACAGAAAGCACAAGGAACTTTTCAAATTAATACACTTTTATCAAACGATAAACAAAAACAAATAGCTAAAACACAATTAGATTTAAAATCCGGACAAGATATTCATAAAACATCTTTTTTGAATCAAGTTTTCAATCGCAAAAATATTATTTATTATGGAAAAATAGTACATGAAACACCTATCCGAATTGATCAATGCAATGGACATATTAGAATTAGTTTAATTAATCAAGAACAACTTACTAAACATTTACAACAACTTCCGTTAGAAAACGAGTTAAGATAGGTACATTCATCTTTCAACTATTCAAATTTTATTAAAATCTACTTTTTTAGAAGGAATAGATTCACCCATTAGAATGGCTATTATAGATGAACGAATGCAAAATTTAAACGATCAAGTTATAGGCATTATGAATGGCAATCTTGCTTATCAAAAAATTAAATTTAATACTCGATTAAAATTAGGCATACCTTTAAAATCTAAAAATTTAGAAGACACTATAACTATTGCATACAAATTTTATAGAAACGATTTAATGATTCCAGGACAATATCCTTTTTCAATTACCTACCAAATTAGTTATGCTTTAACAAATTCTCATCATAGTATTGAATTCAAAAACACTGATAGAATCTATATTGATCAACTCTTTAATGATGTTGCCAAAGTAGGAACAAATTTTAGAACCAATTTACGATCCTTACCTGCTATACAACTTCCATTTCAAATAACTCCGGTAATTCAACAAAGACACTCTTTTTCAGATATTTCATCTTCTTCAATCCCTTTAATCCAGAGATCTCAATCTTTAAAACTTGCAAAATGCATATATTGACACAGGCGCAACGATTTGTATTGCCTCTAAACAATTATTAACTAATTGGAAAAAAATTAGAAAAACCTTTACAAATAAGAATTGCTGATGGAAGTTTTAAATCTATATGGTATGTAAGTTATTATAATTATCTCATTATCGAAAAGTATACTTTTATAGTACCTTCAGTATATCAACAAGAATCTGGATTACCATTAATCATAGGCAATAATTTTTTAAAATTATACAATCCTTTTTGTCAATATTTACACTATATAACATTAAAAACACCGTAAATAAAAACAATCAACCAAAAATCTATAATTCTCAAAATTCCAATCTATCATACTACTCATTACCAAAAATTACAACAAATTAAGGCAAAATTAGATGAACTTCATTTTATATATTAAATAATATGTCAATACAATTAGAAATTGAAACATTATTAGAACAAGTTTGTAGTGAAAACCCTTTAGACCCAGTAAAAAATCAAAACAAACAACTAATTGAAATAAAATTAAAGGATCCAACACAAGAAATTAATATTAAAAATAATATACCCTATACACAAAACGATGTACAAGAATTTATAACTGAATTTACTGATTTATTAAATAAACAATTAATTAGTCCAAGTACTAGTAAACATTCTCGCACTTTTGCTTTTATGTAAACAATTCAAATTTGAACAAAAACGAGGAAAAAGAAGAATGGTTATCAATTATAAGAAAATGAATAATGCAACCATAGGAGACGCATATAAATTACCTCGCAAAGATTATATTATAAATAAATTAAAAGGACATACATGGTTTACTACCTTAGATGCAAAATCTGGTTACTGGCAATTAAGACTGCATGAAAATACAAAATCTTTAACCGCTTTTACTTGTCCTCCACAAAAACATTATCAATGGAATGTATTACCTTTTGGATTAAAACAAGCACCTAGTATTTATCAACGTTTTATGGATACTAATCTCATTGGATTAGAAGATTTTACTTTTGTATATATCGATGATATAATTATTTATTCCAACCAAGATAAACATGATCATTTGAACAAAGTGTCTTTGTTGAATTACCGGAGTTATTTGAAATGGAAGTTGTATAGCAGGTAAGAATCGTAAATTGGTTCTAAAATTTGTTCCTACTTTGGCAACATCATTAAAGAGTTGATCAATATAGATTCTATCAGTGTTTTTGAATTCAATACTATGATGAGAATTTCTTAAAGCATAACTAATTTGGTAGGTAATTGAAAAAGGATATTGTCCTGGAATCATTAAATCGTTTCTATAAAATTTGTATGCAATAGTTATAGTGTCTTCTAGATTTTAAAGGTATGCCTAATTTTAATCGAGTATTAAATTTAATTTTTTGATAAGCAAGATTGCCATTCATAATGCCTATAACTTGATCGCTTAAATTTTGCATTCGCTCATCTATAATAGCCATTCTAATGGGTGAATCTATTCCTTCTAAAAAGTAGATTTTAATAAAATTTGAATAGTTGAAAGATGAATGTACCTATCTTAACTCGTTTTTCTAACTAAGTTGTTGTAAATGTTTAGTAAGTTGTTCTTGATTAATTAAACTAATTCTAATATGTCCATTGCATTGATCAATTCGGATAGGTGTTTCATGTACTATTTTCCATAATAAATAATATTTTTGCGATTGAAAACTTGATTCAAAAAAGATGTTTTATTAATATCTTGTCCGGATTTTAAATCTAATTGTGTTTTAGCTATTTGTTTTTGTTTATCGTTTGATAAAAGTGTATTAATATGAAAAGTTCCTTATGCTTCCTGTAATTCTAAATTATTTACATCAATGATGTTTTCAATTTCTTTATCGATTGTTTCGTTAGTCATAACGATGCCAAGGATTATGTATTTTATGATCGTCAAGAAGTGTTTTTATATGATTACGTTCTTGATTATAGAATTGATGAAATTGTCTTTCAAGAATTAAATTTTCTTGTATAGATTTTAAGGATATTTTATGAGTATTTTGATAACAGGGATTACATAGTTGAAGATGGTTTAAATGCCATAGTGCTTGTTTTCTTTCTTGTTCTCTGTTTTCTTCATTGTGATATAAGATATCCTTTCCCGTAAATTCTTTAAAAATTTCTGCTGCTATAACATAGAAAGTTGATGTATCTGTATTAGCTTCTTGGTATTTTGTAGTATTTTTTTAATCCTGTTTCATTTTCAAGTAAAACTTATGAGCTATTCCTTTCGTTTTATAAGTAATAAAATTCCATAATGAATTTTTTCATTACATCACCAAAAGGTTTATCTATTTGTAATATTAATTGCATTTTATCTAACCCAATCTAGAATTAAATACATATACATATATATGTATATATGTATATATATATATATATATGTATATGTATATGTATATGTATATGTGTATACATATACATATACATATACATATATATATATATAGTATTTGATTACAAAATTAAAAATAAATTAAAATAGATTAGCTTATCTAAATTTAAATATAATTTTATGATAATAATTTGTAATTTTACATATGTGTGTGTGTGTGTGTGTATTATTTGATTACAAAACTTAAAATAAATTAAAATAGATTAACTTATCTAAATTTAAATATAATTTTATGATAATAATTTGTAATTATACATGTGTGTGTGTGTGTGTGTGTGTGTGTGTATATATATATATATATATATATATATATATATATATATATATATATATATATATATATATATATATATATATATAATTTAGTTACAAAACTTAAAAATAAATTAAAATAGTTTAACTTATCTAACTTTAAATACAATTTTATGATAATAATTTGTAATTATTTGCAAAGAAATGGGAATCAATTTCATAATAACATACTATTTATGATACAATTTTATGTTGTTAATTAATCATAATATATGAATTAAAGTGATCAAAATTTATAAAAATAAGATGAAAATTTTGTTTTCTTTCGTTGAACATGTGATGGAATCATACCTCATATCCCAATAAACACAATTTTATTTCCAGTTCTGATTCAGAAATTATTAACTCATCTCCCAATTTTAATGTTGTTTTATTTATCAAGATCATTATTTCTGAAAAAGATGGAGCAAGTGCAAATAATCAATTTTACATTTTTGTAACCTATGGTTTTCATAAATGTTAACTCCACTTCTAAATGAAATTCTAAGGTTGCCAACCATGAGCATATAAAGAAGCCATATTAAGGGAGATGGAAATGGTGATAAATAATATGGTAATGCTAAACTTATAGAAGGCACAAGGATGATTTGAAATTGGAGCCAAACGAAGAGGATGACAAAATAATGATACTACTATAGTAAAAGCAAGAGCTTAAGATGACGGGAGGGACAATATTCCAAATTGTGCTAGTGAAAAGAAACTGACACTTGGTGGGTGAGAGAATTCTCTACAAGATGTACTTATAATTTTTTAGTTTTTTAGCTTTTTCCCTCAAGGTTTGTATTTTGCAATTTCTTGGCACTACCATTGTTGGTTTTAAACATATTTGAAGGTAAAAACTAAAAAATGGATTTTTGACCTAAATTTTTTATTAAAATACAAGTTAAATTGTAATATTTCAAAACATTCAAAATAAATCTTAAAGTTTGCAAAAGATTCAAAACAAATTCTAAATAAACATAAATTTGTATAGAGTTAAATTTTATTTATTATGTATTATGTTAGCACTAGCGTAAAATGAATTTAATATTTTATTAAATATGCAGAAGTTAGTATGTTATATGATACAATGAAACTCACTTTTTAAAACAATATTAAATTTGTTTGAATTCTTTTCAAATTTTTCGTTATATTTTCTAATCCATAAGTAAAAGTAAAAAATATATTAACCTAATTAATATTATCTAATTCTAATAATTTTGTTGCAAGCTCATATGAGACAATTCCACCTTTTAGGCCTCAATCTATCACTGACATTCAGAAAGGTTCTATAATCTAGCATTTTCCTTCAAAATATCAGGACTTTATTAGATAAAAACAAAAGTTTTTGTTATGATGTTACAAGAATACTCCATATATAGTAACATCATAATGAAAGAAGCAGACAAGAAGATATTTTCTCATCCTCTTTTATCTCTTTCATCTCTACCTTTGTCCCTCTCTTCTATTCTATCTCCTTAATCATCTGCTCATCTCAGCCTAAATCTCCTATCCCCCTAGAAATTTAATTATTGAGAGCTACTGCTAACATTTTTGGTGCTTTTGTTGAGAGTCCCCAAATGATGGAGGGAGTGGCCACCCATGCAAAATTAGCTATGGAAGAGTAGTTTTCTAAGCTGACGGAGCAACTTTCTAAACATTCTGACTCTTTTGAGGCCCTATAACAACTCATCCAGAGTCAACAATTGGTTATGAATGAACTCCAGCTTAAAAAGATCAAATTAGAAAAGAAAAAAAAAAGCTTTTTCTACCTTTGTCATCTTATCACCTAATAACTTTGCATGCCCCAACCCTACATCAACACATGCCCTCATCCTTTCCACCACCCCTCCACCATTGGACCTCGCCACACAACTCCCCACTTTACCCACAAATACCCTCTGGTTGCCTAAGCTGGAAGTACCTTTATTTTCAGGGGATAATGTACTAGGTTGGATGTTCCAATTCGAGCATTTCTTTGCTTATAATTGGACTCAATCAGAGCAAAGACTCACAATTGCCACATTTTACATGTCCAAACTGACATTTTAATGGTTCTATTGGATGCACTCTACTCGTCAGTTGTCTATATGGGAAGCTTTTACAAGGCAACTAGAACTTAGGTTTGGGCCTTCTTCTTTTTTTAACCACGAGACACAACTGTATAAGTTGAAGCAAACGACCATGGTAGATGCCTACATGTCCTATTTTGAAGCCATCTCCATTCACATTCATAGCTTGAGCAACATAGTTTGCTCAATGGATTGAAGGCTGATATTTAAAGGGAGTTATTCATCCTCAAACCCCAAACCCTTACCAAATGTTGTGGGCATGGCAAAACTCATCAAAGATAAACTCAATGTGTTCAAACCATCCTACTCTAAACCTTCCTTCCACAAACCCATCTCCACCACTACCCCAAACACTCACTTAACCACTTTTAGCACCCAAACCATCACACCAACTGCTATCATTTCCACCCTCAAACTCGTGGCCTTACCTCTCAAAAGATTGACTTCTATGGACAATTTGTTCCTTTTACCTTAAAGCTCTATAGCATTGTTAATGGCAAACTAATAATGGTTTTGATTGATGGAGGTTCCACCAATAAATTCATTCAATCTTGCCTTGCCTCTCACCTGGGACTCACCATACAACCCTCTACTCACCTCACAGCCACTATTGGCAATGGTGAATCGGTTGGGTGTGGCAATGTGCGTATGCAAACCCCAGTTAAGTTGGATAATTCCACATTTCACGTTGACATCTTCCTCTTACCCACGTATGGAGCTAATTTGGTATTAGAAGTGCAATTGCTAGCCCAACTTGGCCCAGTCATTTTTTATTACAAGCACTTGTGGACAGAATGCTCTATTGGGGGTCATTAGATTCGTTTTAAGGGCTTACAACAACCCAGTTTGTGCCATATATCCTACAAACCTCTTTGTCGCTCCACTCAAATTGAATCCATAGCCTACTTTTACTGCTTAACCATTGACTTACCCACTAAACCTTCTGTCCCTAATGTTGGCAACATAGCTCCTTCGTCCTTTGTCCAACCTCTGTAGACTCTTTGACCACCTTCCAGTCCATGTTTGCCAACCCCTAAGGGCTACCCCCAGCTAAACCACTTGACCATAAAATCCCTCTCTTACCCAATACTTTCCCCATAAACATATGCCCCTGTAGGTATCCTCACTTCCAAAAAAACAAAGATTGAGAGACTTATGGGGGAAATGTTTACTAATAGAATCATTCAACCTAATACTAGTCCCTTTTCCTCTCTAGTCCTCCTTGTGAAAAAGAAAGATGGGCCATAGCAATTTTGATTGGATTACCGCGCACTCAATGCAATAACAATGAAGGATCGATTTCTCATTCCCACTATTCGTGAAGTGGCTAGACGAGATTCATAGTGCTTCTGTGTTCCCTGAACTGGACCTCCACTCTGGTTATCACTAGGTTCGCATATACCCACCAGATGTAGAGAAGACAACATTTCATACCCTTGAAGGGCACTACGAGTTTCTCATCATGCCCTTTGTTCTATCCAATGCCCCCATTAACATTTCAGGCTTTAATGAATACGGTCTTCAAGTCATTCTTGTGTAAATTTGTGTTCATTTTCTTTGATAATATCTTGAGATACCTTCAACATTTGGAATCAGTTTTTATGACATTGCAGACCCATTCCTTGTTTGTAAATTGTCCAAATGTGACTTTGGGTATGCCGAAGTGAGTTATCTTGGGCATAAGGTTTCTATTAGAGGAGCTAATGTCGAGTTGGACAAGATATCTACCATACAACAATGGCCTTTCCCTAATTTTTTTAAGAGCTTGCACAACTTTCTCTAGTTATCCGGCTACTATGGAAAACTTGTAGTTAATTATGCTTCCATTGTTGCCCCTCTGACCTAACTTCTTCGCAAGAATGCATTTGTCTGGACCCTAGAATCTCAAGCTGCTTTCAAGCCCCTCTGACCTAACTTTTGGTTTTGGCATTAGCACGATCTTTCAATAACGAGGCCACCCAATCACCTACTTCAGTAAACAATTACCACTTCAACTTTGAGCAGCCTCCACCTATGCTTGCGAGATATATGCTATCACAGAGGCAGTTAAAAAGTGGAGTCAATATTTCCTTGGCCACCGTTTCACCATTCAAACGAATCACCAGAGTTTTAGATCCCTGATCAATCAAACAGTGCAAGCCCCCAAACATCATAAATGGCTTGCTAAACTCCTGGGTTATGACTTTGAGATAATCTTTCGACCGGATTCAGACAAAAGGCCTGATGATGCGATTTCAAGTTACCTTTCGTCACTTTTTAGGCCTTACAAATTGCCTCTAAGTTAGCATTTTCCTTGTGGGAAACTCTACGACAGTTCATTTAGACACATTCCCCTTCTACTACACTATATCGATCTATTCAAACTTCACCTACTAACTATCTTGACTATTTTGTGAAAGAGGGGTTGAGTTTCTACAAGAATTGGTCGTCATTCCTCTTGAATCGACTCTTCAACCCATAATTCTAACTGAGTTTCATAACTCATCGACAAGGGGTCATGATGGGATTCAACGAACCACCACTAGCATTTTTTCTATTTTTTATTGGCCCAACTTATGTTTGTCAGTCAAGGATTTTGTATCCGAATATGTTATTTGCCAATAAGTCAAGCCTTTTAATATGGCCCCTTAAGGTTTGTTGCAACCTCTTCCTATCCTTAATAAAATTTGGGATTCATTTTCAATGGATTTTATCACTCATTTGCCATTAACACATAGGAATTAGGAAGTTTGTCATCCTGGTGGTAATTAACCGACTCACTAAGCAAGCACTTTTTTCAACCTTAGGTCCTAATTTTATAGCTTTAATTGTTGCCAATGCGTTTGTGAAGGATATGGTCCGGCTCCATAGACTGCCTTCTAATATTGTTTCAGACCGTGATCCTATCTTTATGAGCTCTTTTTGGTAGGAGTTATTCTGTCTACAAGGCATTATCCTTGCCACCAGTAATGCATATAATTCACAAATAGATGGCCAAACAGAGGTCCTCAATCATTGTCTTGAAGATTACTTTCAATGCTTCATAACTGACCATCCTTGGCAGTGGCTATCTTTCCTTCCGTGGGCTGAACGACACTATAATTCCTCCTGGCATTCAGTTATTAAAATGACCCCATATGAGGCAATTTTCGGCAGAGCACCTCTAACTCTTTTAGATTATATGGCAGGGACATCTTTCGTGGCTTTAGTTGACGAACTCCTGAGGTCCCGCACATCTATCTTGACTACTCTTCAGGAAAACTTATCGCGAGCTCAAACCAGAATGTGTAATCAGGCTAACTCTGGTCGTTAAGGTGCTATTTTCCAAGTTGGGGATCGAGTTTTTATTAAGCTGCAACTATATCGTCATTCTAGTTTGGCTCATCACCAATCTAACAAATTGGCTAGACGTTTCTATGGCCCATTCAAAATTCTAGCTCACATCGAACCAATGGATTATCGTCTTGTTCTACCTGACACCACCAAAATCCACAATTTGTTCCATATCTCCAAACTTAAGCTCTACAAAGGAGGTCATTCTATTCAATGATCTCCACTTCCCTTTGTTTTTCTGGATGACAAACCAGCAATGGTTCCTGCCAAGGTTTTAAGTTATCGTCAAATTCTCCAACAAGGCTAGCCAGTTTGATAGGTTTTAATCCAATTTGAATCTCAACCTGATTTTGATGCTACATGGGAACCAGTTTATGAGATCCAGCGTGATTTTCCTTATTTTTCCCCTGAAGACAAGGTTGTTTCCATAGAGGAGAGTAATGTTGCAAAATCATCTGAGACAATTCCACCTTTTCAGCCTCAGTCTACCATTAACATTTAGAAAGGTTCTATAATTAAGTGTTTTCCTTCAAAATATCATGACTTTGTTAGATGAAAACAAAATTTTATTGTTATTTTGTTACAAGATACTCCTTATATTGTATTATAAAAGAACTGGACAAGAATATATTTTCTTAGCATCTTTTCTCTCTCTCATCCCTAACTCTGTCCATATCTCCTATTCTATCTCCTTAATCATCTGCTCATCTCAGCCTAAATCTTTTATCCCCACCAGACACTTAATTTTCAAGTGTTAGTGCGAACAATTTGAAATTTAATTAAAAATCCTAATTCCCAAAATCAAAATTCATGCTTTGGCATCTTCTCCTTTTGACTATGTACCCTTTTGACTATGTATGTCTTTGATAACTTCTCTTTTATCTCTTTATCTTGTTCGTTGTTTTTCTATATTTCAACTTCTCTCCTTCCTCTTCTCTCATCATCACCCCGATTCACATGCATTCATTAAAAAAGAAATCGCCCTTCTATCCTCAATTACAGTAGCCACGAAGTAAAGAAAAACATCGATCTCTGGGTTTTTGTAATGGTGTTCTCTATATTTCTTTGATGTCTTCATGTACAGCTAGAACATCAAACTTACAGTTGAGTTTCCATTTTTATGGCCTAAATCTCACTCCAAGGAGAACAATCAACATAGGTAACCTTAACTCATGAGGACATGGGGAGATAACTACGATATGCCCGTCTCAACTTTATCCACAAATTTGGTTCAAGGAGACATCAAACATTAAATTACCTAGCAAAAGTTAGATAAAAAATGTGTTTACTATTCCACAAATCAGCACTCGATCTTCTAGCTTCAAAAGGTCTTGGCCTTTTTGAAGTTTGAACACAACTAGATTTAAATCTTCATAAACTTGTATTTTTATCAACAAGAAGCCTCCATTTTTATTGTTTTGGAATTGCAATCAAGTTCAATGCTGATTTATTTTCAATCGATCTTTCATGTACATATAATTCTTTCTAGGTGGTATTTCGAATTAATTACTTTTTAAGTTGTTGGTTTCAATTTTGGGATTGATTTTTAAATAAATTTGAAATTATTATAAATTGAGACTATTTTAGTTAGTTTATAATTATTAGTTTAACTATGGATTAAGAAATATAATCAAAATTTTAAAAGAATGAAAATTTATGATTATATTATATTACATATATTTAATATAATTGGACTTACAAGACTAATAAAAAGTATTATCATATGAGATCATCATACAAATGAAGACTTAACTCTATCTAAATTTTTGTCCATTTAAAATTTGTTTTGAATGTTTTACAAGTATTATGATTTATTTTAAGCCTTCTAAAATATTAGCATTTGTACTTTCATAAAAAAATCTTAAAATGGATAGATTACTTCTCATCTATTTTAATTATCTCAAACATGTCAATATTATTTTAAAAATCGAGACAAAAGTTAAACTTATAAGACAAAAGTTTAAAATAATGTATTAAAATTGGACCAAAAATTAAACTGATAAGATAAAAATTTGAAGTTTAAAAGGATAATCCGTATTAAACTATCATAAAATTAATTAAAATTGAATATAATTTAAAATAATTTAAAATAATTTTCAATAATTGAAAGAAACTATCTTATCCGTCAAAATTTTAAAATTTAATTAAAAATTATTAAATAGAAATTAATTAGTTTATTTTAATTTATATAAAACAATTAGTTTACAAAATTAGTCGATTAATCAATAAACCGATAGGTTTTTAACAACGAAAATTATTAAACTAAATCGATAGAAAAGTTAAACACCGGGTTAAAAAATTAACATGTTCAAAATTTTCCCTTTTAACTTATAAGTTAATTTCAAACTAAGCCAATTAAGTGCTACTACCATATTTTCGGCCATCCAAGGTTTCTTGCCATAGGAAAGAGAAATTCAACAAAAAGATTAATTTTGGTATCTCCAAACAAATTTCACATGCATCAGTAGAGACCACAAGCCAATCCATTAGAAACATCGGTGTATTTAATCTCTGTTTACACTATTCGTATTTAGGGGAAGGGATTTGTGAACCATACTTTTTTAGGGATGCTGAATGTGTTCATCCACATACACTTGGCCTATGCCCACCAAGTGGCATTCTTCTTGAAATGCAATTTTATGGACCACGAAATAGAGAGGTTAAGGTTTCATCAATTCACAACTATGAAGCCCCACTTAGATGAGGCTGTAAACTTTATTGATATTGATGGAAACTACTAATACAAAAAAAAAAAAAAACAGCATTTGAGGAGGAGGGGGGGAAGTGTTAATTACTTGAAGGCCCCACATGGTTCTACTATTTTCCAAAAAATCCCTTGTGATTCGAATTTAGCCAAAAGGGTCCCCCTAGTCGGACAGTTACGAAAATAAATCCTTACTATTTTACACCAGAAATTGTAGTTCAATTACTCCAAGAATCTTGAAAAAAGACCTATTTGACTAATTATCTAATCACAAGAATCTCTAAAGTTCAATTCAAACTACAGGGAGATTTTTGAGAAACAGTCACATCACTGGGGTCTTCAAGTAATTAACTCGAGAAAAATTAAAAGGATTGGACTCCTAACCAAATGACTTACTTGGTAGTACAAAATGTGAATCAATAGAGGGAGTTGTAGGTAAAGCAGGTAGCAACAATGGAGGCTATGCAAATAAAGAGTGTAGGGAGAAGTGTAGCATTCAAGAGCTTACTCTCGCCCAAGTAACCAGCTAAAGTAATTGTCCCATCTGCAATTACACGGGCTATGGTCCCAGCTTCTGTTGAGAGAAGTCCACCATTGTATGTTCCACGCGATAACCTTGATGACATCACTCGAGAGAGCAGTGACAAATTGACTCCTGTACAGAAGTTAATTAGAAGCTCGTGAGATCCATCAAGTTTCACAAAACATCAATATGCAACCGATCTATAGCCTAGATTCCCCGAGAGGAAAGAAACCTAATGCCCCCCCTGAAGGCTACCTTATCTCTTTTACACCGTTTATTTCAATATACTATGTACTGTATCACCTAAAAATTATAGCAACCAGATTATTTAGTGGCGTGACAATAAGTTATGCCAAGATATGATGCAGCAATCACTATGATGAGTAGAATAATTGTTATTATTTGCCAAGGGTTATCTAGTTTTGCTGATTTGTGTTTCTACAAGGTCATTAATTTCTTCAGGCGCTTTTGATCACATATGACAGCTTATAGAGAAATGAAATATATAAAGAAAAGAGTCAGATTACCAAGTGTTTATTAACAAACTTTCAGATCTTAACATCCTTTTGGGATTTCTTGTACAAGACGTATCGTTTATTGTTTCATGTACCATTGGAAGCTGACCCTCTATATTTGGTTACTACTGTCCTCCTAAATGAAGCTCCTCCAACCACCCCTGTTCCTATCCCCTCTTTTTTTCTATGTAACTCTGGTCATAGTTTTCATCGCAAAAAATTGTCAGGTTAAGTGTTTCTCACCTTCAAGTACCTCTGCAGCAACAAACATTACAAGGCCTGAGATGACATATTGAGGTACAGTGTATTTCCATATTATGTGGAAGCTCAAGAGAATGCCTATGCAAACCATTATTTCTGATGCCAACAAAATTTGCCTTCAACAGATGATAACAATGAAATCAGTACACCATCATAAGAACTTCTATTGCATCAAGTCGGCTTGACATATTATACATAACGCTATGGATAGAGTCTCAAGGTAGGCATCTAGAAAGAATACGTACCTGTCTTCAAACATGTTACTGATGTAGCTACCAACAACAAGGTTCACTGGCAGAACCGTTAATCCTATAGATGCAAGAAAAATTGCTACCGCACCAGTAGACCAACCAAAATAATATGTGGTAACAACACTAGACTCCGAGAGTAAAATCTCCATGACATACTTGAGCATGAAATATATCAATAGCTGAACCTGATGACCAAGAAATTTAGATGAAAAGTTGTGTACATTATTTAAGTACATTAAATGTGAACAGATGATAACAGCCAATGAGTATACGTAGACAAAAAAGAATCTCACTACTCCTTTCTTTACATGATTAAGTACTAAAGGCGTAAATTATACAACTAGAAACTATTTCACATTAAAGTTTGACATGTATAAAAATCACCATACTATCCGCCCAAGGAACCATCTAAATGATGGAGGATGAGATTAAGTTTTAATATCTTATTTAATCTCTTTGTTATTCCCTGTTATATTTTTGGTGTTATTTTCTTTGGTAGTCAATTTTATGTATTTGTCAATTTCCTTAACAAGAGTTGAAATAGTATTTATTTGAAAGTTTTCTTCTTAGGTTAGGATTAAAATAAAACGAAGTTGGTTCCTTAACTCAATATGACTAATTGAGCAAGTCTAAATGTTTTGATTGTACTTCAGTTTATCCAGGAGAAGTGTGAGTTATTTCATAAATTATAAATTTTAGCTTTTGAAAGTATGATCCTTTTTAAGTATAACTATTAGACTTGTGAGTGATTTCTAAGCCTTAGAAGTGATTTTTGGAATCACTAGTTCATAGAAGTTACTGATGTTTAGCTTACTCTAGATTTACAACTTATAAATGATTTTATCTAAGCGTTGACATATTCTATGTTCATCCTACAATCACCAAATAAGCAATCCACCGTCAACTAGACTTATAAGGCAAAGCAAATGAAGGAATTGATCCATACAATAGTGGGATATTTGTATGTCAAAATTTCAGTTATTTGACTACTCTTTGTTTCTGTTTCTACACTATTCCCTCCATATCTATCTAGCCATGTCAGAAGACAGCACCCGTACATAACATATGGCAGCACCTATAACCATCACAGCCTTTCTGTAACTACAACTAATGAGATCCTATAAGTTTCGATAATCACCATTGAAGTATAAGTATGTACCTTCACAGAAGGTGTAAGTAGCCTGTATGCTGATCTGAGTGATGTGGCTGGTTTCCGAGTTTCTTCAGAAGCTTCATCAGTGCCATCACATTCCCCATCGCCATCTTCATCTTCTTGCTTGTCTTCTGAATTCGTTAGTAATGGTTGATTGAGACCTTCTTCTAGGGCATTATTTTCTACTGGTTCTGTCATTTATCAGGGATAAACCATGTTTACACACAGACAAAGCCCGTAAAGGCTTAAGGTATGACGTGACTTGGTGAACAGTAACAAAATTGGGGAGCACAATGGAAGATCTGAAGAACCAATCAAGAAATGACTAATGAGATAAGTCAGCATACCTGTACTAGATTGAGGCCCCACGCTGCTCTCTACTGCAAGAGAAGGTTCTCTAAATGAGATCCACAACCACATTAGATATATAACCCAAGCTACAGCCATAACCCAGCCTGGTAAAGTGTCTTGATTAAATGTAAGTTTGTAGATTTTAAAATTTGTTTGCAGCATGCCTGCAAGAGCAGGACCACAAGCCATTCCGAGGGCACTGGCACTAACAAAACCAGCTGAAGCCTTCATCCGTATTTTGAGAGGTACACAATCACTGATATATCGCCGGTTAACAGCTCTAGCAGAACCCAATCTGCAATGCCATAACAGATAATTAGGTCAACCAGTATAACGGGCAGAAATATAAAATGCCTTTAGAACTACAAATCCCCACTATCTACATGAAATTCCGTCAGGGACTTCCATCATAGGAATTCTCTCGTACTACCCTTCAACTAACACTAGGCTCCAAATTCTCTTATACCCTAACCAGTTCCCTTTGTCATCTAATTTCTGTCCATGGTACCTGCTTTATCATAATCCTTCAAGGATAAATTAGCTTCCTATAACACCAGATAACATTTAACTTATTGATTAAATAGGAAGAATACAATAGATAGCTTTCTCCCACACTGAAATAAACAACATATCACATTCTGGAAGCTGTTACTGTTACCAAAATTTTGGACATCAAAGGGAAATATAGAGCCAGCAGTTTGCTTACCCACAGAAAAGGCGACCAACTAAAAGAATGACTATTGAATGAGAATCATACGCCAGTGCATACAAGGTATTTCCCAGGAAAAGAACAATACTGCTGAATACAAGAGGTCTGAAGTAAGATTTATTTGACCAGGCACTAAAATATACTGAAGAAAACACCTGAGCAACAGCCATTGATCCAATCACAACACCACAAACAGTTGCCGGGGCACCAAGGCTCAGGGAATAATCATCTGCCGTAGGGACAATGATATATGTATTGACCATATAAAGAAATGTGTTTACTAAATTCAAAAGAAGGGACATAAAATGGTATCTCTGATCATCAACATATTCCTCAGTTGGAGAAGGTAGCTCTTCTTGCATAATCAGTGCATGTTGTGCCAGGAAGTTAAGGAAATTCGTTGAGTGGCTCAACCTATCCACTGCTGCTTTCATTGAATCAACAACAGGATCCTGCCGATAAACAACAGGAAGATCCATATTTGAAACCCAATCTCCAGAAGTGAACAAACCAATGCCAAGTGAGTAGAACAAGATGAAAAAAAACCTGGAACCGAAGAGCAGGCTGATCATAAATGGATAAGAAGCTTCCTTGATGCTCCTGAAGTTCATGAAGATTGCGAGATATAGCTCCAGCAACAGCTCCTACACCCTACAGTCAGCATTTTTAGTCTCAGTGCAGAAAGCATGTCTTTTTCTTCAACATAAGAATGAGAAAGGTCCACTAAAATTTCCCCAGCATTCAATTAGAAGAGAAAACAATAAAGGCCTTCGGCTTATTACCACATGTTTGAATACTTGCTGTAGCTGTGAATATGGATGATTTGCACGGGTCTTAACATAATAATCAGTGAATCGAGAGCCAAACCGTTTATCAAACTTCTTCAGTATCTTTCGCAGACCAATGGCATTCATCTCAACAAAATACAGAAGCTTAAGAAGATCTCGAGCCACCTCTCTATAAGCTTCTCTTAACTGGGATAATTGAGCAATATCAGGATCTTGCCGCTGAAGAGCATCCTGTTGTTCATTAAGATTTGCTATCCTGCTTGCTAGTAATCCTTGTTGTTCCAACAGAAAAAGGACAATCTTCTCGATCTGGAATAAAGTGAATTTTGTAATTCTTTTCTAAGAACATCTGTTGACTTTTTGAAAACATAGCATAAGCAAGAAATTATACTAATGTACAGATGTGATCGTGAATGATTAGACTAGTGGAGCATGTTCTTTCATGCATGTACAAAGGCATATGTGTAAACTATCCATACACATGAAAGTGCATGCAACTTGACCAAGAGTTTATGTTGCCTGTGATCTCCTATACTTCAACCATAATTCCATCTTAACCGTATCAGAAGAACATACAACAAGCAAATGGACTGTCAAATGACACACTAGAATTTGCAGAGACCATAGTATCAGTTTGATTCGGAAACATGTCTTTCCTCTAGCTTATTTGACAGCCTATAATAAGACTTCGAACGCCTTGTGGAACCTTCCAAAGGCCACTTTCCTATAAAAAGAATTATCTTACTGTGATCTTTTGGGGATTAAAAAAATGCAATTATGTGGCCTATTGTGATTTAGAAAGCAACCCAGTAAGAACTTATATCTAAAAATCTACATACTGGAAAACATAACTCCTAAAAATTGAATGATCAGTCAGCATGGAGAAAGTTATAAAATCATATGCTTTTCATCTAAGACACCTGGTCTACATATTTGTCTACATGCATGACGCAATATGTAATCCTTTCATATTAAAAATCCACATTAAGTTCATAAAAGATAACATGCATAAACATATACATAATCCTCTTTATAAGTATGTTGTCTGCATATTATCTGCACCTGATTATCCAGCATTCTTGAGAAATCCTTCAGAACATGCCTGCGATCTTGTATTCCAACTTCAATTTGCTGAGCATATTGTCTAACTTTTTTCTTCATTAATTTGTAGTTTATATAGTACCTGAAGGAAACTAGATTATTCAGTAGGCTGCATAGCTTAAAAAGAGAGTATAAAGAAACATTTTAGAATCTCCACCAGAGCAGATATAAATATCCGAAATTATGAAAGACAATTTTCCACTCCATCTAACTGATGCCTTCGGATCACTGTTTTTCTGCTAAAATATTATTTCAAAAACAGTAATAATAACTAAAAGAAGCCTAGATGAATTGGTTTCCAAGCCAAGGCAGGTGAACATTAGCATTACACCAGTCACAGAAGAGCTACAGAATCTTTTATCACAAGCAGATAGATTATTGACTTCAGACAGATTATACACCGCCCAACTATTTGCAGTTCTTCTAGTTACAAAACAATGATAAAAACAACTCAACCGTTGGAACTAGGATGCTGCTTCAGAAACAATGACTGGAAAAAAGTTCAAAATTTTTATTTTCATAAACAAAAGGTTTGACATAAATTTTCTCAAAACATGCTTCAAGTGAGCAGCTTCCTCAGAAATAATGAATGGAAAAAAAGTTCAAAATTTTAATTTTCATAAAAAAAAGGGTTGGCGGAATTTTTCTCAAAACATGCTTAAAGTGACAAAACATATTCCCATCTGTTTACATGTATAAAACATACCCCCGCCATTCTTGCATCTGCCTTTCCTTCAACTTTTTCCCAAAAGCAACCATCTCTCACTGCAAAAAATTAAAAGTATCATGAGAAAACGAGAGGCTGAAAAATATAATCACCAAAAGCCCCAGCTAACTCGGCCAATTATACTCGTTTTCATTCTTTTCTTTTCATTTTCAGGTCTTCTATTATGCAAATACCTTTATTGTTTTTATCCTCAAGGACTAAGAAGCGCCACACAAGAAAGGTGCGCTCCACATGCAGGCCTCAAAACAATACTTCAGGAGGCATACATGACAACTGAATTTATTTTTTTAAAAAAAATTACTCACTTAAACAATCCAGAATTCAGAGAATTGTGAAATGATCAAGTTCAAGCAAACGAATAATCAATCAAAAGGGCTGCAGATAAGCACAGGCAACCAGATACAGGGCATTCAATCACATGACAATAACAATTAAAAAACCCACATAACTCTACCGCGATTAACAGACCACAATAGGCTTTTGCCTTACGACTTTCGTCTCGCATAAATAACTCGTTGCCGAGATTTTAATTATCGTACACAGCCCAATAATGAATAGTTCACAAGTCGATATCAAGCAAACAGTAGATCCATCGCGTTACTGTAGTTGTAGGCATATATCTTCCATCAAGAGGAAAAACAAGATACATGCGTGCAATAACTGCCTAATTCATTTCGTTAGCAACCATAGCCAAACACTTTTCACTAAGGTCTTCTTAACTAAGCGAACACTCGGCTCGCTTGGGTGCC
Organism: Erythroxylum novogranatense; assembly: GCA_029891385.1. Lineage (NCBI taxonomy): Eukaryota > Viridiplantae > Streptophyta > Magnoliopsida > Malpighiales > Erythroxylaceae > Erythroxylum > Erythroxylum novogranatense. The sequence goes on along the minus strand of CM057227.1, from coordinate 85,597,444 downwards.
GAGAAAGTTGGGGAAAAACAGAGCATGTTGTGTTTCTCTTCCAGAACACTCCGCTTTGTTCCATTGGATTTGTTTCTGAATAAACAAAGAGAATCAAGAGAAAGGCGAAAAGGAAAATTACCTGACAGAGTTCGGAAACGCGATTTAGATGACCATCAACCAACCAACTAAAACCTTTAACAAACAATGGAAAAGGGAAAAATGGGGTCGAAACTCGAAACAGAAGGGAAGGAAAGTGCTCTGTTCTTTAAAATAAAGAAGTAATAATATTACCTTGATACGGATGGAGTGGAGAACAGCTGATTGGCGTAGCTGAGAAATCGGACCTTTATTTTTATTTTTGAAATATGAAGAAGAAAGAATCAAATGAATAAGAGAAGACGACTAACGATAAGAGTGTACGCTGTATGGGAGGAGCGGAGCAGAGCAGGAGATGGTGCAAGAAATACCAAGTTGAAATCATATCACAAAGCCAAAACCAAAGTGGCTTCTGTTTATATAGGGTGGACTGAGAACTGAGAAATGGGGACCACAAGCTTTATGAGGAATGGAGACGAGTATGCCCCAGCTCTTTGATTTCACCACAAATAAATTTATGGCAATTGAATTTCTTAACATGGCCACCAATCATTGGTAGTAGAAAGTAGAAACAGATTACGAACAACTTCCACATTTTCTTAGCAAATTCTCGATAAACTTGTTTACAGAATATACAGAGTATTTGGGGTTTTAATTTTCTGTATGTATTCTTCTTCAATTAGAGGCATATTTATACATATACAATGTCCTACTTTGATTTGAAATATAATTACATATAGAATATAATTAATACTAATTATTATACAATTATACTCCTAAAATTACTCCTAACGTTAACACTCCCCCTCAAGTTGGTGCAAAGATATCGATCACGCTCAACTTGTCAATTGTTTCATGGAATACTTTTCCAGAAGCAGCTTTCGTGAGAACATCTGTCAATTGATCTTCAGATCTTACAAATGGAAAACGTATGATCTTCTTATCAAGCTTTTCCTTTATGAAGTGACGATCAACTTCAACATGTTTAGTTCGATCATGGTGCACATGATTTTGTGCAATCTCAATTGCAGCTTTATTATCACAATTAAGATTCATCGATTTTCCATACTGAATTTCGAGATCCTTCAAAACATTTTGGATCCATAATAGTTCACATACGTCATGAGCCATACCTCGAAATTCTGCTCTGCACTTGATCTTGTGACAACTTTTTGCTTCTTGTTTCTCCAAGTAACCAGATTACCTTCCACAAATGTAAAGTAACCGGAGGTGGACTTTCTAGTTGTCTGATCTCATGCCCAATCAGAGTCTGTGTATCCTTCAACCTCAAAAACATTATTTTTCGAAAATAACAATCCTTTACCCGAGGCCCTTTAAGTACCGTATAATCCGATATATCGCATTCATATGTTCTTCACTTGGATTATGCATAAATTCACTCAAAACACTAATAAAGATAAGCTATATCTCGGTCTCAGATGTGATGATATATTAATCTCCCAACTAACCTTTGATAACGATCAGTATCTGTAGGAACTTGATCAGAGTAGATTTCAATAGCATGATTCATTTCTATCGGTGTTTCAACTGGTCTACAAGCAAGCATCCCAGTCTCACTTAGAAGATCAAGAACATATTTTCGTTGTGACAGCGAAATTCCTTGCTTTGATCTTGCTATTTCAATGCCCAGAAAATATCTAAACTCTCCTAAATCCTTCATTTCAAATTGAGTGGCCAAATATTCTTGCAATAACTTCATTTCACATGGATCATCTCCAGTCAAGATCATATCATCAACATACACAATCAAAGATGTTACCTTTTCTCCCTTACATTTTATAAACAACGTGTGATCTGAATTACTTTGTTTATAACCGAATTTCTTCATCGCAGAAGAGAACCTCCCAAACCAAGCTCTAGGCGATTGTTTTAGTCCATACAATGCTTTCTTCAATCTACACACTTCCTTTTTACTTGAAGTATTTTGATTTACTCCCGGTGGTATCTCCATATAGACTTCTTTCTCTAGATCTCCATTCAAAAATGCATTTTTTATGTCAAACTGTTTAAGAGGCCAATCTCGCTTTGCTGCTACTGATATAAGAATTCGAACTGTATTGAGTTTGGCTACTGGTGCAAAAGTTTCCTCGTAATCTACCCCATATCTCTACGTATACCCCTTCGCAACCAATCTGTACCTATCAATATTTCCATCCGCTCAATTTAATAGTGAACACCCACCTACAACCGATCGCTTTTTTTTCATTAGGGAGCAGAACACGTTCCCAAGTACAGTGCTTTTATAAAACTTCCAACTCTTCATTCATCGCCTTTTTCCAGGTAGGATCTGCTAAAGCATCATGCACACTACTAGGAATAGATACATTGGATAATTGATCAACAGAAAGTGCATATGACTGAGACAACCTATGTATAGACACATAGTTTCCGATTGGATACTTAACATTGGCACTAAGATCGGGTTCATATTGTATTTTGGGGACCCCTTTAGAAGACCTTTGTGAACGCCTTAGATCTAAATTCTCTAGGATTATATCAGCATTAATACATGATTCATTAGACAAGGGCTTTGAAAGTACCCGAGGAAGGGAAGTTTGGACATCCTGGGATGATTCTTCGATTGGTGATGTTAAAATGGGCAATTCAGTAGTTTGAATATCTGGAACTATCTTTCTTACTTCATCACTGTCTAAACCTTGTTCTCCACTTTTAAATCTTTCATTCACTTTTTCGATCTCCAATAGCACATCATCATTTGGTAACAACTTCTCTTCACTATAATTCTCCCCCTGAAGAGAAGGGTCAGAGGCTCCCCCTGAATAGTAAGGTTCAGATTCAAGAAAAGAAGCATCTAACGTTACATGCAATTTTTGACTTTGAGGATCATAGCATCGGTATCCTTTCTAAAATTCAGCATATCCAACAAACACACATTTCCTAGCATATGGATCCAATTTACTTCGAAAATTCTTCGGAATATGAACATAGACAGTACACCCAAACACATGTGGGTCAAGATTTGGAAGGTGTGGAATTATCAACAATGAAACCATTTTTTAATGGGGAGTTTGAAATTCTATAGCTCGAGAAGGTGTTCGATTAATCAGATACGCAGTGGACTTTACAGCTTCTCCCCAATAGTAACGAGGCATATTTATGCCAAATAATGCAACACAAACAACCTCCATTATCTATCTATTTTTTCTCTCCGCCAACCCATTTTGTTGTGGAGTATGAGCACAAGAAGTTTGATGTCGAATTCCTAGTTCGCTTATAATTTTTCTAAAGGCTCCATCTACATATTCTCCTCCATTAACAGATTGTAAAGTTCGAATTTGTTATTGAAATTGTGTGTTGACCATTCGGTAAAATTCTTGAAATGCTGAAAACACATCACTTTTGTTACGTAACAAAGATATCCATGTCATTCTTGTGCATTCATCAATAAAAGTGGCAAAGTAACGTGCTTTCGATAATGATGGAACTTTTTCCGGACCCCAAACATCAGAGTGTATAATAGCAAATGGCACTGAACTTTTATTTAAACTAGGCAAATACGAAATACGATGCCGCTTGGCCAGTTCACAAATATCACAGTGAAAATCCAAATGATTCAATTTAGAGAATAGATGCGGCTGTAATTGTTTAAGATATCCAAAAGAAAGATGGCCTAATCTACAATGTCATAACCATATAGTTTCTCGGACTTTATTTGTGCTACTTGTTTGATTTACTTGACTGAACTTCTGCTCCCCAATTTCCGTTAAATCCAAGTAATAGAGCTTGCCCCTTTTAACACCATAACCAAGAATCTTCCGAGTTAGGATGTTCTGAAAAATACAAAATGAGGGCCAAAAGGTTACAGTGTAAGCAAGAGCTAGAGTAATTTGACCAACAGACAAAAGGTTATACTCAAGTGATGGAACGACTAACACAGAATCTAATGTAAGAGTGTTTGATAATACAACTTGTCTTTCACCAGTAATAGATGAAATACTACCATTAGCTATAAAGATGATGGATTGAGAGGGAGGACAAACAGATTTCAATATACTAGAATCCCTAACCATGTGGTCAGATGCACCTGTATCAATAATCCAAGTATCGTTCTTAGAAGTTGTAAATGCAGTAGCCTTACCTACATTACTTGAGTAACATTTGCTATAGGTTGTGATGGTTCTGCAGTTACTACTGCAGCTTTGCCTCCAATCTTCTTCCTTGGCTTCTTTGTAAAATCCCACCAGTCGGGATAACCAATCTTTTCATAACACCTCTCAGCAGTATGACCTATTTCATTGCAATGAGAGCAAATAAAATTATTAGATTTTCCACCAGATTTTCCTTTGCGATTCATTGACGATCCAAACGATGATTCTTGCCGAATTTGGTTTGCCACCATAGCTGCACTCTCAGAAATTGGTCGATTTCCCATGGCCTGCCTTTGTTGATATTCCCTACGAACATATGCATAAGTGGATTCCAAATCAAGTTTTGTATCCTTTCGTAAAATCTCTCCACAGAATTGTTCAAATTCGGAATCAAGTCCACTTAAGAAAATATGAACACGAAGACGAGCCATAGTCGAATGCAATTAAACTACTCCCTCAACAGTATCTCCTCGGGACATGGATCTGTGATCAATTTCCTGAAATATAGAGACAAGTTCGTTATAATATGTTGACAAAGGTCTGCCATTTTGTTTGGTGGAAAAAGATCTCTTATTCAGTTCGAAATTACTCCTAACGTCAACACTTGTAATTACCTGTCTGATGGTAATTCACTTCGGGATAAATTCAGATGTGGCATTTCATCGAAATTTCTCTAATCTTTAAAAACTACTCTTTTATATTTTTATTTTATAATACTCATTTTATGTGCTTGCTTAGTATACAAGGCTTCCCATTTTGGAAGGGGTTCATCAATTGTATGCAATTTTCTCTTCGTATTTTATAAAGATAAATTTAAATCTTATATTTTATTTTATAGATTAGATTTACATTGAAAATTTTAATTTTGGTTGAATGATATGTAAATGTGGAAATGTTAGAATAACAATGCTTCCTTATTATTTAATTAACTTTAAGAAAAACTTTCTAATTTTTACAACACTCCAAAACAATTCTTTTTATTTTTAAATTTATTTTTCTTAGTCTTTTTAAAAAGTAATGGTGAACTTCACCAATAGATTAATCAAATATTGTTAATATATAATGATTCAATTTAACTCTTAAATTTAACTTAAATTAATTAAATTAAACTCAAAATAATAATTTATTAAGATTATCTTGAATTATTAGTTGTGTATGGTTTGATTAATTAAAGTCAGCTAAATTAAGTTGCCTTGTCAATAATATTTAATTGGTTATTTTAATGAAATTTAAGAAATATTTTGTAATATTTTAACAATACAAGAAAATTTAAAAATAAAGAATTTGTTAAATTAATTAAACATTTAAACATTTAAATTAATGCTTATTGCTTAACCCTTTCTGACACAAGTTTGACTTATAACTCTTTTTTTTCTCGTTGGTTTTGAGTCGTCTCGAGCTTAGTTACTAAAATGAATAACGATTCTTAATAAACTATGTTACGTAGATAATAAGTTATCTTTTATTGTTAGGGTCCACGCGGTGCTGTAATTTGAACGTGAATGAAGTCGCCGTCATTGATCGCCAATACTCAATAGTGTACTAACTAGTCTGTCCATTTTGATAGCACACGTTTTGTCTCCTCTTAAATTAAATTAACCTTTGTTAATAAATTGTTAAAAGAAGCATAAATGTCTTATCTCTTATGGCCTTTAAAATTACCCGTGGCCCCACGTAAGTATGTAGTATGCAATTCCTTTAGATGTGAGAGTACATTAAATTCAAGATTGTTATAAAAGATAGAAATAATATGGTGTACCATTAATTGTAGATGCACCATTTAATAGTTAATGTACATATGGATTGGTTTGGTTTTACCTAACACAAGAATGAAGTAGGTGGTTATTGGTTTGGTTTTACCTAACACAAGAATGAAGTAGGTAGTTATTGGTTTGGTTTTACCTAACACAATAACACAAATGAGAGAGTGTCACATATGTATTAGGTGTTTGAAATGTACTATAAATAGAAGGTTTGATGTAAGAGAGAGAAGAAATGAACTTATAAGAATAAGTCTTCTCTCCCAAATACTCTGAAATTGTAATTATGATTTTATAACACGTTATCAGCACGAAGCTCTCATTTTTAAAATTCGACTTATCAACATCAAGCAATCGTAAGGTTCTTCCGTCTACCTACATCGTACAAACGTTCTTCGGTTTACGTACATCAAACAAACGTAAGTTCTTCCGCTTATTTATCCTACTTACGATGTTGTTAAAATAAAGTTCTTCCTTTTATCTACATTAATTCTACTTATGATATGATTAAAACAAATTATAGACGACTCACTATTTTACCTTCTTTTAATAATGAAAAGTTATTACCACCTCTAAATACGTAATTTATTGTATAGTATACATCATCGATATTTTTAAAAAAAATATAACGGCTATATATATAACGGTAAAATATATATATATATATAACGGTAAAATTATAACGGCTAGTTAACGGTAAAAAAAAATATTTCTATAAATAGATACCACTCCTACATAATTTACTTCATCCTTACACACTATTTCTTACATCAAAATTCTTACAAAAATTTTCAAATGTTGTCCGCTATATCATTTTTTTGTATAATTATTATCATTATGTATCTTTGTTTCATTCTTAGTGTAGAGCTAAATGATTCAGATCGCACGTTTTTTCTCTTAGTAATAGCATTTATTATGATCCCTATGTTGCTTCTTGGCATAGCATTTGAGCATGTCATGTAATTTATTTAATGTAATATCGATTTGAATACATGTATTAATTATTTCTCTCTAAATAGTTGCCAACATGTCCAATCTTGTCAAAATTGAGTTCGTTGCTCTTGATGTTGAGGGTCATAATTATATGTCGTGGATAATTGATGTTGAAATGCATCTTGAATCAATGGATCTTTTAGATACCATTAAAGAAAATAATACAACATCAAAACAAAATAAAGCCAAAGCGATGATCTTCATTCGTCGTCATCTTGATGAGGGATTAAAAAGAGAATACCTCACAATTAAAGATCCAAGTCATTTGTGGAAAAATTTACAAGAAAGATATGACCATCAAAAGGATGTTTTACTTCCGGCTTCTCGCGATGAATGGAGTGCTTTACGCTTCCAAGATTTTAAAAAGGTCAATGAGTATAACTCAGTTATGTTTAGAATTGTCTCACAACTAAAATTTTGTGGGCAAACAATCACCGAGGAAGATATGTTAGAAAAACATACTCCACCTTCCACGATCGAATGTAACCTTGCAACAACAATATCGAGTCGCGGATTTAAAAATACTCGACCGATTTTATGCCTTCTTGTAGCCGAGAAGAATAATGAACTTTTGATGAAAAATCATCAATCTCGCCCTACTGGCACGACAGCATTTTCAGAAGCAAATATTGCAATTCGAAATGAAAATGAAAGAAAAAATCATCATGGGCCTAGTCGTGGTCGCGGTCGTGGCCATGGTCGTAACTACATTCGTGGCCATGGTCGTGGACGTGGCCGAGGAAGTTATCCATATAACTCTCTTCAAAGAAATACGAGCCACCACAATAACAAGCACCATATTAATGATGTTCATGGAAGTTCTTATAGGACTTCAGGAGATTCTTGCCTGAGATGTGGTAGAAAAAAACATTGGGCTAAAGTTTATCGAGTTCCTGAACATCTATGTCAGTTATACAAAACATCCTTAAAAAGGAAAGAAAAGGAAGTGAATTTTACTGAACAACACCCTTTAGGTGATTCAACTGACCTTGATACTTTTGATTTTGATTTCATTGAGAATCATAATCCTTCAGATGACTCTACATATCTGAATGCTTCGGATTTTACTGATGATTTTGTGGATCAGGGCATTGTTGGTGGCAGTAGCAATGGAAATTAAAATAATGTACTTATGTTTGTGTTAAGTATTATTATGCTTATTATGTCACTCAGTTTCAATTGCTTGTTATGTTACTAGTTTCAATTACAGTATTGTCATATTTTTTTTAAAGTTAACATAACATCTCTTTCTCTTTATTCTTGCGCAATTTTCTCATTAGATTATTTATTTTTATGCGAAGTTTTGATATGGATCGTTCTGTAAGAGGAGCGGAAAATAATGATAATTTATGCATACCAGATAGTGGCACAACGCACACTATCCCGAAGATAAGAGGTTCTTTTCGAATTAAAACCAACAAAACAATTGTGAACACAATATCAGTCCTACAGACTTTATCAAGGAATTGGCAAGGCAAATTTCACATTACCAAATGACACAAAGTTCTCAATACATGATGCCTTATTTGCGCCAAAGTCTAAAAAGAAATTTGTTGAGTTTTAATGATATATATTCTCATAATATGATACTCATCAGAATCGAGGAAATATGAAATATATGTATCTTACAATCATCAATTAGGAAAGATAAACATATTGGAAAACTACCAATGCTCCTCTTTGGATTACATTATACATATATAAATGTGATTGAATCTAATATGGTAGTTAAAGCAAAACACATTGATCCTTCAATAATCTCTATTTGGCATGATCGTCGGGTCATCCAGATCAACAATTATGCGAAAATAATTGAGAATACACATGGACATCCATTGAGTAACAAAATGATTACTCAAATAAATAAGAGTCCATGTACATCTTGTTCTCTTGGAAAACTGATCATAAGGCCATCACCAGCTAAAATAAAATTTGAATCACCTGCTTTTCTTGCACGTATTCAAGGTGATATATGTGGACTCATTCATCCACCATGTGGATCATTTCGATATTTTATGGTATTGATAGATGCCTCTAGCAGATGGTCTCATGTTTGTCTACTATCAACTTGTAATATGGCATTTCCAAGATTTCTTGCACAAATTATTAAATTATGAGCACAATTTCCTGACTATACAATAAAGAAAGTCAGACTCGATAATACTGGTGAATTCACATCCCAAACTTTCAATAACTATTGTATGTCAACTGGGATTATGGTTGAGCATCCTGTTGCTCATGTGCATATTCAAAATGGTTTAGCTGAATCTTTAATTAAACACCTTCAGCTTATTGCTAGACCATTGATGATGAGAACAAAGCTTCCAATTTTCGTATGGGGTCATGCAATTTTACATGCTGAGGCATTAATTCGCATCCGACCAAGTGCATATCATACATACTCCCCACTACAACTTGCATTTGGTCAAGAACCAAATATCTCCCATTTGAGAATTTTTGGTTGTGCAGTATATGTGCCTATTGCACCACCACAACGTAGTAAAATGGGACCTCAAAGAAGATTGGGGATATATGTCGGCTATGAAAGTACATCTATTATTAGATATCTTGAACCTCAAACGGGTGATATGTTTACGGCACGCTTTCTTGATTGTCATTTGATGAAAATACTTTCCGACATTAGGGAGATAATAAACAGCTGATGAAAAAAATTACATGGTGCGAATCATCATTATTGTATCTTGATCAACGCACAAAACAATGCGAAACAGAAGTGCAAAGAATTGTGCATTTGCAAAGAATTGCAAATCAATTACCAGATGCTTTCACAGATACAAAAAGAGTGACTAAATCATTTATACCAGTTGTAAATGCTCCTGCTCGGATTGAAATCCCAAAAGGACAATCTGAGAAAATGATCACTCATGAATCTACAGCACGCATGAAGCGTGGTAGACCAATCGGTTCCAAAGATAAAAATCCTCGAAAAAGAAAATGAGCAAATGCGATTAATGACCCCAATATAGATAAAAGTGTTCCGTTAGAAACACAAGATGAGGATAGTGTCCCAGAAGAGACACAAACTGAGATTAATCAGAAAATCTCAATTAATTATATTCACACAAAAGAATTATGGAACCGAAATGATATGAAAGAGATTGATAAAATATTTTCTTATGCTATAGCATGTGATATCATCAATGAAAATGAAGATCCTGAACCAAGATCTATCATTGAATGTCAAAATAAACATGATTGGGTTCAATGGAAAGATGCTATTGAAGCTGAATTAAATTCTCTTAACAAGCGTAAAATGTTTGGACCTATTGTCCTTACACCCCAAAGTGTAAAGCCTGTAGGTTACAAATGAGTTTTTGTTTGAAAACGAAATGAGAAAAATGAGATTGTGAGATACAAGGCTCGACTTGTTGCACAAGGTTTTTCTCAAAGACCCGGAATTGACTATGAACAAACATACTCTCCTATTATGGATACAATTACGTTTAGATATTTAATCAGCTTAACAGTTCTTCATAAACTGGAAATGCGTCTTATGGATGTTGTTTACTACTACATGCACGGATCACTTGATAGTGATATTTACATGAAAATCCCTGAAGGATTCAAAATGCCTGCAGCATTAAAATCACAACCAAAGGAAAAGTATTCGATCAAATTGCAAAGATCCTTATATGGACTAAAGCAATCTGGACGCATGTGGTACAATGGTCTAAGCGAGTATCTATTAAAAAAAGGATATGTAAATAGTCCTATTTGCCCTTGCGTTTTTATAAAGAAAACAACATCCGGATATGTGACTATCGCTGTCTATGTTGACGATTTGAATATCATTGGTACTGCTAAAGAAATCCAAGAAACAGTGGTGTACTTAAAGAAAGAATTTGAAATGAAAGATCTTGGAAAAACTAAATATTGTCTTGGTCTGCAAATTGAACATAGACCAAGCGGAATATTTGTGCATCAATCGACATATACAGAAAAGGTATTGAGGCGTTTTAATATGGATAAAGCAACTCCGTTAAGTACACCAATGGTTGGTAGATCGCTTAATGTTGAGAAGGATCCATTTCGCCTCGCAAAGAAAAACGAAGAAGTTCTTGATTTCAAACGTCATATCTGAGTGCGATAGAGCTCTCATGTATGTTGCTAATTGTACTAGACACGATATAGCTTTTGTTGTTAATCTACTAGCAAGATTTAGTTCATCTCTACGAAAAGGCATCGAAATGGAATTAAACATCTATTCCGTTATCTTGAGGTATAATTGATTTGGGATTATTTTACACTAAAATGCAAAACAAGTTTTGGTTGGTTATGCAGATGTAGGTTACTTATCGATCCGCATAAAGCGGATCTCAAACTGGTTATGTATTTACGTATGGAGGCAATCAGTAATTTCTTGGCGTTCACGTAAACAAACACTTGTTGCTACTTCTTCAAATCATCTTTGAAATCATTGCACTTCATGAAGCAAGCCGAGAATGTGTATGGTTAAGGTTAATGACGCACCACATTTTAACAACTTGTGGCTTATCGACCAACAAAGAACCAACAATCATATTTGAAGACAATGCAGCATGTATCGCTCAAATAAAGGAGGGTTATATCAAAAGTGACCGAACCAAACATATCCCTCCGAAATTTTTTCAATTCATCCAAGATCTCGACAAGAGCAAAGAAATCAATATCCAGTATATTCAATCAAGCAACAATGCTGCGGATCTTTTCACAAAGGCACTTCCTACTATACCTTTCAGGAAGCATGTCCACGAGATTGGAATGCGACATCTAAGAAATTTTTGAGGAAGAGCTCATTGTGTTCAATGAGGGGGAGCTTATGCAGTTGCACTCTTTTTCCCTTATCATGGTTTTTATCCCACTGGGTTTTTCCTGATAAGGTTTTTAACGAGGCAACACCAAATGCGTTTAAAGGCCAGAGAAGAAACAATTATATGGCACACCATGGGGGAGTGTTATAAAAGATAGAAATAATATGGTGTACCACTAATTGTAGATGCACCATTTAATAGTTAGTGTACATATGGATTGGTTTGATTTTACCTAACACAAGAATAAAGTAGGTGGTTATTGGTTTGGTTTTACCTAACACAAGAATGAAGTAGGTAGTTATTGGTTTGGTTTTACCTAACACAATAACACATATGGAGTAGGTGGTCACATGTGTATTAGGTGTTTGAAATGTACTATAAATAGAATGTTTGATGTAAGAGAGAGAAGAAATGAACTTATAAGAATAAGTCTTCTCTCCCAAATACTCTGAAATTGTAATTCTGGTTTTATAACAAAGATTATCTTTTAAAATTTTCAGTTTTGCGGCTCATGGATAGAACACATTATATTTACTTGCCATTCGCATGTAATGCTTGACATTTCAGTGACAAGCGCCAAAAGTTCCCTGCTGGAAACAACAACCATGCATGCATTTTTCTATTCGTCTTTAGGCCTGCGAACATAAGAAGAAATTGAAGGCACATGAGAAGTTTGGCTTTCCAGCAAAGATGGACATCTAACAAACGGGTGCGGAAAATGATTGCAATCATTCATCCGTTAGTCCACTGAACACATTTCCTTTACCTATCAGTCTTTCACCTATCAGTCTATTAAGCATTATAGTTAGATTAGACCACAGTAAAATATCGTGTCAATGAAGTTGACAAAACTGTGGCATGAGGACCAGCTGAGCCGTGTCGATATCGGTCGAGGAAAACATCAAACTATATTCTTGTACATCTTCTACGACAGTTATATTATTAAGGTTAAAGTTTAAGAAAACTTGCCTTTTTTAAGACAGAAATGAGTTTCTAATGTTGAGAGCAATACGACGCTTACTTAATACTTCAGTAAATTATAGTTACATCATCAGACAAAGATAAAAGTCAAGAAGACAGGTGGATTATTCATTCTTAGTTTATTACATGCAGTACAATTCGTACATGCACAATCGTCAACTTGTTTCCAATTCTTTGTTTTTAAATGATCAAACATGCAGAAGATTCTTTCAACTACAGTTAACGCGTCCAGTGAGCCTCCACTTTGCATGCAGCAGCACCTGACTTCATCTTTCTGTCTCCTGAACCACATGCACTGTTGCCCCAACCTCGAATATAAATTAAATAAAAAGAATAGGATTAGGAACAAAAGGGGAATTGGGTTTAGGTAGATCTTCAGCCTTTCCCAACTATGTTTCAACACTACATTGTCTAAATAAATGAAGGCTTCTTTCTTAGATCTGAATGAGAATATTTTAGTACAACACTATGTTGTGTGAAGAAATAAAGGCAATCTTGCTACAATGTAGTCACAAAATTGATTGAATTTGAATTGTAAAGTTCAAATTTAATCTCAGATTCATTTTATCATCTGAAATAATGTTATTTTAGATATTTACATTAAATAACTGAGTTTACATTAGTGAAAATAACTGAGTTAACTTTTCTTGCTGCTTAATTTATACCAAAGTCATTGATATTTAGTCGAGTCGGACTGAATCAAGTTAACTCTAATTAAGATATAAATAAAATTTTATTTTAATTAAGATAAAATAAGGATAAAAAGAAAACTGAAAACTATATAAGTGGGATCAAATAAATCTAAACTATTATGAAAATTGTCATTACAATATTTGGAAATTCATTATTTTATTTATGTAATTATATATAATTACAAAAGTCAGTCCATACATTACAGTGAATACTAGCTGTTGTCCTTGTAGGCTATGCCAGAAAGGCGGGGTATAATTGATCCAAGAATCCCTTCAACAGCAAAAGAAAACGTCTTTCACTCGGAGGACACGTGGTTTTGGTGAGTTATGCGTGTGGGCCAGAATGGAGAAAGTGGAAGGCTACTAGGCTCGATGTGGGCCTAAACTTGAACTCCAATTTCTAAACGAATCCTTTGTTACTGTAGGCTGTGGGATAATTTAGTTCCTATGATTACTTTCTCTTTCAATAATCATTTCTCTTAAGTCTTAACAGCGGCATAATTGAAGGGATGTAATCCTCTGTATCTTATAATCTGTACTAATTTTGTGCCAAGCAATCCCAATCTTCTATTTATGTGACTCCCATATAAAGAAAAGGTTTGGATGACTTGGTACAAGGTTGATATAGATTATAGGATACAAAGGATTTGACGACAATTTAAAAATGGTATAAATTTAATAAAATAAAAATTGTAAAAATTAATTAATATTAATAATTATAAAATTATGTTTGGTGTCAAAATCTCAAGGCATCTTAGGAATCCCAAACTTAGACCAGGGATTCTCTCTTACAACGAATCTTAATGTTCCATTCTTTAAACTGTCTTTGAAGAACATATTTGATCTTGTCATTTTAGCATCTATTCAAGAAGTAAATTTATGAAGTCGATATCTCTATTTTGTTAACAAAATATCATAAAAAATGAACCGTAGACTTGAGACAAGTTTATCATGTGATCTTCCAGGTTCAATCATGAAATCAAGAACTTTAATTTCAGGTTCAACTTCTGCGTGGGAAGATTGTAAAACAGTTTAAGATATTTGAGTAAAATATACGAGTTAGTATGAATTTTCCTAATTTTCTTTGAAGGAGTCATACTCTTTATTTTAAACGAGCTTAAATAAATTAAGACAAGATTAAAAAGTTATTAAAGAGATTAAAATTTAATTAAAACATGTTTATTTACAATTAATTAATTAATTTTAATTTATAAATTAATTAAAATTTAATAATAAATATTATTAAAATAAACTAAAGTGGGATGACTAACTTAACTCTGTAATCATTGAATTCTACCAAAAAGGGTTTTGGAATTTTAACACTGAAATGGATGCTGTCAATTTTGAGTTTGCTGTTTGTCTTATACACATAATTGAAATATTGACGGCTTAACAAATTCGCGTTGAATGCTGCATCAACAGATTCTTGAATTTTAACATTGAAGTGGATGCTGTCAATTCTGAATTTACTGTTTGTCTCATACACATAATTGAAATATTGACGGCTTACGAATTCCAAATAATTCAAAACTGATTATAGTTCATTGAAAATAACTTTTAGGTAAGGTGGGACAAATAGTAACTCTGAGCACGTATTTTTCTTTTTCACTTGATGCATAGAAATTTTAATTTAATTCCCATTTCGTAACAATTAAAATTGAAATTACAAATCTACCTTGATTAAATCAAAAGGATCCTTATTGGCATCACCGTAGATTAAGAAAACTTATCCGTATCAGAGTTTTAAATATTGTTCTAAAAGTTAGAACTTAAAATTAAATTGTAAATTAAATCTGTGATTTGTGCCGGAATACAAAGATGCATAATTTTGTTTTATCTAATTGATGGTTTGGTTGTGGTTTGATTTATGTGGATTTATCCTAAGTTTTTATTCAAGTTGGTGAATAAATTGCATGATATGAATGAATTCATAATTAGAAAGTTGAAAGTTTCAACTTAAAACTGAGAATATGATAATGTGATAATACCATAATCTACCACTTCATAACTTTTAAAATAATTTAAGAATTATTTCAAAAATTATTATAAACAATACCTAATATTAATTGATACCAATATATTATTACATTAGAATCTAATCTAGTAATAACACCGATGCGATATTTGTAACTTTGCTCTGATTACTTTCCAATTTTGTAAATCTTTTGGGGTCATAGACCAAACTTAAATGCAAAGTGAACACCATGTTTGTCGGACTTATAGCAGCAAGCATGGGCCACTTCAAAATTCAAATCTACTAGGATTAAAGTCCATAAACACAAGAACAAGGGGAAGTGCTGGAGAGACTTGTAAACGTGAAACAAATTTGCTAGAATTTTGGTTAACGGGATGCTATTAAACAGCCAATAAACAATAATAACAATAACAACAGTTTAAGTCACATTAATACATAAAATTTAAAGAGATTCAACTTTATATTTTTTATATTTTAATATTTATAAAATAATATTATATATATTTTAGAACTCAATTTTGTTAATTTAGGATCGATAGCATTGATCATCATCATCATCATCATCACCCAGTCTGAAATCCAGAATGAAGCGAGGTCTAGGGGTCCGATAAGACGCAAATTTTACCCCTACATAATAGAGAGGTCATTTCGAGATAATTCGCATGCAAATGAGACAATATAAGAATGATGTGGTATACAGAAACAATAAAAAGGAAAAAAGATGGGGAATACTTGAAGGAGGATAGATCTACGAGAACCTAGTATAATATAAAGTCCATCCCTCTTTGCCACTCACCAAGTAAGGGGATTGGGTAACTGGAACAATTAATCCTTTACCCGTATTCGATCATGCCAAATTCTTCTATTCTAGGCCATTATCTCATTAAGGGCTAACTCTGACATATTCGTCTTAATCACTTCCCTCCAATTCTTGTACGGCCTCCCTCGCCTCCTCTTATATTCACTAAGTGTGATACCCTCACAGCTCCGTACCGGAGCATTGGGGGGCCTCCTTTGCACATGCTCATATCACCGAAGCCTAGTCTCTTTCAACTTGTCTGCTAAGCTGGTGACCCGTAGTCTCTCTCTCACCACCCAGTTCCTAACTTTATCTCTCCTGGAAAAACTATACATCTACCTAAGTATACTCATTTCTGCTACCAACAACTGTCTTATATGCATACGTTTAGTAGGCCAACACTCCGCCCCATATAGCATGGTTGGACGAATCACCGTTTTATAAAACTTCCCCTTAAGTTTTAAAGGAATCTTCTTGTCACATAAAACCCCTGATGCACTTCGCCATTTGGTCCAGCCTAATCTAATACGATGTACAATATCAGCAACGATATTACCATCACTTTGAATGACAAACCCAAGATACTTAAAACTTGTCCTCTGTGGTATGACGTCGGTACCAATTGCAACTGCCACCTCATGCTCCACTTGGATTCCTAAAAAGTTACATTCTAAATATTCCGTCTTAGACCAGCTCATCTTAAAACCTTTCGATTCTAATGCTTCTCTCCAACAGTCTAACTTAGCATTGACTCCTTCCTTGGTCTCATCCACTAGGACAACATCGTCCGCAAACAACATACACCAAGGTACCTCTCCTTGAATATGTTTGGTAATCTCATCTACACTAATGTGAACAACAAAGGACTTAATGTCGATCCTTGGTGGAGACCCATATTGATAGAGAACACTTCCGTGTCCCCACCTACCGTCCTAACGCTAGTTAGTGTGCCTTCATGCATATCCCTAATTGCTTCAATATAGGTGATAGGAATGCCTTTAGCTACCAAACAACTCCATAAGAGATCATACGCTTTCTCCAAGTCAATAAAAACTATATGCAAATCTCGTTTTCGTTCCCTGTAGCATTCCATAAGTCTACAAAGTAGATGTATCGCTTCTGTTGTAAACCTACCAGACATAAATCCGAATTGGTTGATCGATACATAAGCAACCCTCCGGATCCTCTTCTCGATTACCTTCTTCCACAGCTTCATGGTATGACTCATAAGTTTGATGCCTCTATAGTTGTGACATTGTTGGATATCTCCTTTGGCTTTGTATAAGGGGATTAACCTACTTAATCTCCATTCATCCGACATTTTGGCTGACTCTAAAATCACATTAAAGAGTTGAACTAACCATGTAATACCGACCACGCCTATCCGTTTCCATACCTCGATAGGGATCTCGTCTGGCCCTACAGCCCTACCGCTCTGCATCTCTCTCAACACCTTTGTAATCTCACCCCTCGTAATCCTTACCCATGTGCCCCTATCATGAGCAGGCCCTGACACTGAGGGTTCTCCTAACTCTATATTACCCACTAACTCTTCGTTATACAGGCCATGAAAGTATCTCTGCCATCTCCTCTTGATGGCATGGGGCTCGGTGAGTACTTGTCTGGCTTCATCACGTATACAACAAATTTGGGTGAAATCATTCGCATCATGTGCCCTATCACGTGCTAACTTGAAAATCTTTTTTGCTCCACTAAACGTATCCAAGTCTCTGTACATAGTCTCATATGCTTCTCCTCTAGCCATTGCGATAGTTTTCTTAACCTTCCGTTTTGCCAATCTATACGTTACTCTGTTAATTTCCCTGTCCGCCTCCGTTGGATTGTCTCTAAGATCTTTAAAAGCTCTCTTCTTTGCCTTAACAGTCCCCTAGACCTCGTCTGACCACCATCAACCTTCTATCCGCCCACCTCCTTACCCTTTAGGGGCCCTTTGGGATACCCCTAGGAGATTGGTAGCCGTGGCACGCACTACAGATGCTATCTCCTCCCACATCAGGTTCGTATCCTTGCGCACAGACCATGTTGCATTTGACCGAACTTATGTCCTAAATTGTTCCATCTTGGCCCCTCGTAGTCTCCACCACTTAATCCTAAGATAATACGGGGTCAACGATTGTGACCTTCATCCTTTAATCCTAAAATCAAGAAATAACAATTCTCTTTATTCTTATAATTATTAAAATATTATATTAAAGGTTTTAATCGGTTAAAATCAATTATTTCAGGAAAAAAGAAACTCTGCCTCTCTCCCTCTCTCTTCCGTCAAACAACTTCTGCAACTCAGCTGTCTACAATATTCCCGTCACCCAACTTCGAGTCAACGTACACCGATTCTGCCTGAGACAAAAAACCACTCCCCAAAGCGCAGAGTTAGAGGCGAGAGAAGTGCAACTAACAACGGAAGCCCAGGTATGAAGAGCACAGGAGGCAACCTGCAACTACAAGCATAACTGCAACGGGCTATTATGAATGGAGGGGGGGAGGAGAGGAAGAGTAGGAGGCCTGGTGACGGCATGGAAGATTAGGCGGAGGATGCGGAGACAGCGTGCGTTGACTGGGATTGCGTGACGAGAATTTTATAAACATTAGCCTAAAAGCGCTGGATTTGATGACTAGAGAATAAGGTGATGGAGAAGAATTTCGAAGGGGTTTTTTTTTTTTTTTTTGCTTTTGTGTTTGGGATTCATTAATTTTTTAATATTAAAAATTAATATTTTAATAAAATTTTATAAATATTAAAATGATACGAAAATTAATTTATAACATATTAGTTAACGTCTGACACTTTTAATCAAAACTAAACAATGGGCTCAAAGTGAAAAGAAGCACGAACAGCCATTAAGTCAAAGCAAACTTTGATTTTGTTTGCACGAGATCCCAAGAGGTCTTTAGAACTGGCTGATGTTGATCAAATCAACATTATTGCAGTCGCTGAGTCGGTAACTCGTTAGGTAGAAGAATGGACAAGAACTGAAGAACGTTTTGATTGTCTGAACTCTAGAGCTCGATTTGTAAGAAACATTTTACAAAGGTTAGGGAAGGTGCCACTGGACATCAAATGGCATTTTATTCGTTGTGAAAGCCTAATTCAATTGCTTGCTCATAGAGTTCAAACAAACATGCATCAAATTACGAACGTTAACGTAATATAGACCCTTGCCGATAAGCTTTAACAAAGACAACACAGGTCTTTACTGTACATGTTGACGAAGCTTGGACGATCTGTTCATTCATCTTTATAATTCCATTACTGAGTTTGCACCAAATCTCTTGCTTACGTGATTCGGAAGTCCAATTCCTTGAATGTTCTCTGTGTATATCAGAACTCAAATCCATTCCACTTCAAAGAAAAAGGAGTAGAGAATAAGAGTGCCAGGTAACTTTATATTGCTCACGAATCCAATTCCAGAAGCAAAATCCAAAATTTTCTACTCTTACGGATACGGGGTTGTTCAAAATAATCGTACAACTTGTGCTCCTTTATTATCAAGTGGAGAAAATCAAAATTCACTAGACCATCTTAACACTGAACAAAAGGGTCCTTTATAAAAGAAAAATGTCTTCTCTCTTATGATACACTAGATAAAAATACAATGCATTCATGGGGTCCTAACCACCAATCAGGAAAGTTGACCCCTGCAATTTTTAGGACTCCAGAGAAAAGCTGGCTTAGCTACTAACAAACCCAACAACTGCAAAATTTTAGTCCTCAAGTTAGGAACAATTACTCTCTTGATACAGGTGCATATTCCTGGATTGCTGTTGCTAGCTTATCTCGATCCTCCTCCGTTTTAGTTCTAATTAAGAATGTCCGTGGCACAACACTGTCGCCATTACCACTATCATCACCCTGCAGAAGTCATCCAGCTTCTATAAGTGGCATTCTATAGAATTAAAGAATCTAATATGAAGATTCATAATACTTTCTTCAGATTTTGATACCATTTAACCTTTTATGAAAGTCTTGCACGACAATTTATACAGTTAAACTACGAGGCATTTGTTTTGGCACCAATATCACAAAACAATAAGCAGATTTAATTATTGCAGCTCCTATCACCTAGAAAAAGGACATTTGCAAATATAGAGTCCTACATCTAATCCAAACAAGGAGTAAAATACCAAGGCCTCGCAATGCTAATGTAATTGAATTTTCACATGGTAAAAATGCTCTTATCCAATATATGAAGGAATCGAAAAGGTAAAAGACACATTTAATTTCCATACATGCAGGTCCAGATCATCTACGAAGAAATATTGAAAGAAAGCCATAGGCTGAAAATGTTCACTCCTATAGTAGAAAGTAGATTAAAATTTCAGAATCTTGCAGTTTCCATTCCTGAGGCTGATTGCAGTGATAAAACATGTTACATCCATAATTATAATCATTATCATTATTTGCCTCAACCAAAATCAGTGGAACAACTTAGAATGTGCACATAATAAATATCATTACCGAAGTGTGAAATATTGCAACAACCGAATTCTTTTGTAAACTTGTCTTGATTCCTGGATACAGCAAAGCATTTAGCGATACTTTCCCCACCTGCCATGCAGCCACAAAATAAGTTGACAGCGCTCTAAGTATTTGCATATATGTGCTGTTTATCATGCAATTTATCCCTTATTATTAGAAGCGGCCAGTCAATGATCACATCACTAAACAAACAATATAGATGTTTCTGAATGAAATCAATTCCTTAATTGAACTTACATCGTTACGAACAACAATTGTTGGTTTTGATTCTTTAGTACCCTTGCAGACACCCTCTTTACACTTGATGGAAAGGCGACCTGTGCCCTTATCTTTCCATGCGTCTTTATCAGCTGGATCACCTGACTGGACACATCTCGAGGAAAACATAAAAAAGAACTTCAGCCAATCATAGAGCTGAAGAAACACGATACTATTACGGAAGTATAACTTCAGTTGAACTTGACTGGACAGATCACGAGGAAAACATAGAAAAGAACTTTAGCCAGTCATAGAGCTGAAGACACACAATACTATAAGGAAGCATAATTTCAGATGGTCAAATTCAACTTGGTGAATCATTAATTAAAAAACAACCAAGAAATTCAGATTATCTCCTTAGAAGATCATATAAATAAATCAAGATGTTCTAAGTTATAGCAAAAATGGATTGCTTTTAGGCATTACTAAAAGCAAAATTTTCCAACGAATTAGCTATCACGTGAACTCATCAAGGATGATGATATAAATTATTACCCTGACATATAGCTTGCACTTGACCTCATGGACCACAATAACGCCCATTTCTTCAGATTTCTTTACAGATGGGCTGCTAGGTTGCTGTAACTCGTTTTCTGAGAGAAGAAAAAGTCAAATCATCAAAGAATGAAATCTACTAGAATAGAGAACTTCTGTTACCAAAATAATCACAAAAAAGACATAATAGAAAGCAAAACTACAAAAGTGATCAAATTGAAAGGAATGAAATAAAAAATACCATCCTCTATTTTCCATTCCTAAGCAAAGAAGAAAAGTACCACAGATTTGTGATATAGAAAAAATCAAAATCAATAGTCGATCTTCCTTGACACCAAAAACTCCAAACAGGTCCAATAAAAGAACTATCGTATCCAACATTTTCATCAATAGAAGGATGGAAATCTTGCCGTAGAACCTACAAGGTCATCTGAATAAAATAAATTTACATTGCAGAATTCCATGTTCACTTTATGTCAGATAAAATTAATCGTACATTAACAGATGTATTATTTTCTGAAATGTTTTAGGACGACGCATATTAAATGACAGAAGTATGTACATCTTGCTGTGGAAGTATATTCCCTGTAGTCTTAAAAGAAATCATGCTTTCATCTGAATACCAAATTGAATAACAAGATTCTATAAAATGAACAATGCCCACTTCAAAGGATAATAAACAACCAGGTAACTGCAATGCAGCTATCAGGTTTCTATCAAATTATATCCAATGTTTATCTTCTTTTTTTTTTTGGGTTGGAAGGTTATATCCAATTGTTATCTTACACGAATAGAAGTGAAATGAACTCCTAATCCAACAATGAAAAGGTGCAATCATGTTATCATCCATGTTCTATATGTATTCCAGGAGAAAGTCACGTGCTAAGCAAGAGTGAATCAGTAGATCAGTTTTAATTGTTTTATGTCTGTTCTACGAGTCCTAGGATGAAAGAGTCAGTTATGTTTACTGGTTACTTGCGAATCTTATTTTCAGATATGCTTCTATTTCTCTGTTCTGTTAGCTAGTCATTTTAGGCAATTAGTTATTTCATTTGTCTATAAATATTATGCATTACAGGATGCAGGGATATGAATAATAATACAACTCATTTGAGCATTTCATTTGTGGAGATTCTCCTATTGGCTATTATTCCTTCTTTAAGTGAGATTCTTGCTTATAGAGAGCTTAATAGATATTTATTCTGCTTTTATCTTCTAAGTCTCTACCAGATGATAACAATGAGAACAGCTAGAAAGAAAAAAAAGTGGCTAAAAAATTTGGCTCGAGCCTAAATTTCATGCAACATAATGCACTAAAAGTCCTCAAATAACATGGTGGAAAAGCATCAACAAACTGATTCTCTCACCATCATCTGCATCATCTGAAATTTTATTATTTTCTGGAATCACACGCTGGTCCCCTAACCCTGAAATGAGAACAGAAGTCCGCTACCACATCAGTAAAGCAGCTTAACAAATCCACATGAGAGTTGCAATGCTTTGCTCTAGATAAGAAGGGCATTTGTAATTCCCTGACCTATTGACGGAAAGTAAAAAGAAGATGCAACTACTAGTCACATAATCTTCAATGACAATTCAAAATCTTGAAAACTCCTTGGTCCAAAAATTAGGTCATGCACCTCCATTACGTTCGTCCAACCAAACACCCCCAACAACCAAAAGAAATTCATGATTCACAACTGAAAAGGCCAAATACAAGTCTCAAGCGCTTGTGAAAGTATCAAGGGGGCCAGCTTGCATGCCTCAAAAGTTTGCTTCTCATTCATGAAATTCAACTCATATACTGTGGTTTAATTGCTCAAGAGTAACTTTTGAGAATCACACAAAAAGTTCTGGTGAAAGTATCATAGTAATGCAGTATAGGACCTACCAACTGAGATTGGAGTTTGGTTGTTGGAAAACAGTCCAAAACTTTGGCTGCTGGGGAATGCTCCAGAGCTTTGATAAGTGGAAAACACGCCCGAGTTTTGTTTGTCTGACCAAAATGCAGTGGTTTGACTAGTGGAGAATAATCCAGAACTTTGACTGCCGGCGAATAACCCAGAGCTGTGGCTGTTAGTAACCACTCCAGAACTTTGATTAGTGGAAAACAAGCTGGTGTTCTGTTTGTTTGGCAATAACCCAGTGTTTTGACTTTTTGAGAGCAATCCAGAACTCTGACTACCGGAGAATAAGCCCGAGCTATGGCTGTTATTAACCACTCCAGAGCTTTGATTAATAGTGAACACTCCAGAGTTTTGGCCATTTGACAATAAGCCCGAACTTTGACTGTTAGAGAACAATCCCGATTCTTGAGTGTTCGAGAACAAACCAGAGCTTTGACTTTTCAAACTTACATTGGAGCTTTGACTACTAGACATTCCCCCTCCAGAACTTGGATTTTTGGAGAACAGACTCGAAGTAAATGAAGTTGTAATACTAGTATTTGTATATGCCGGAGTACTACCAGTTTTCTCTTGAAATGACTTGTTTCCAATACTCCTTGCTTCATGGATCAATTTCTTTTCAGAGGCAAGAGATTCAGCTGAAGGCCTTTCTTTTATAGCATTTGCTTTGAGCCAGTTTACAACATCACTAAACTTCTCCTGCAACAGGAAGGTAGCATATCAGTAGATGATATGGATGAGATATCAAATACAAATCTACCTTGCATCTAGGCTAAATGTCGGCAAGTCCTACCATAATGTTTGACGAATGAGAAAGGTAGTCTCTAACTCCATCTTCCCAAAGTTCATCTGGATGATCTTTAAGTTGAGTTTGCACCCAACTGTCACGAAAAGAATAATAATAGTACAGCCATTTAAATGAAAGAAAAAGCAGCAAAGAAAGAACCAAAATGAACATGTACGTCCTTAGTGAGAGAAATGCACGTTACTGTTCTAGACACTTAAAAAATAATAAAGAAATGTCAAATTAGAAAATACAAGAACATTCACTAGCTAAAATGGTAATACATAAACACACAGATCGTCTCTGCCGGGTGTTTAAAAAAATCTCAGAAATAAAATGATGATTTCAAAGCTGTGATGATGTTGAAGAAAAAATGGACCTGGCAAATTGAGTATTGAGAGCTCTCACATGCTGCCGAGAAGACTCAGCTCTGTGCATATCCACCGCTGGCGCTGAACTCATATGCTGATGAGCCGTCTCGGGTCTATGAGCATCACTAAAAGATGAGCCTGAGACAAGTCTTTTATTTTGAAACTGCACCATCGACGAAAACAGAAATCAAAATAACACTGGAGTAGCAAATAGATTCATACACATAAACCACTAACAAATTGTAGCATATCAAAACCTCATTATTAAATTTGAAAACAAAAAAGGAACCAAACTCAACAATCCAACTTGAAAAACAAACAGCAGAAACTGAAACACAGATTATAAAAACAAAAGGCAGCAATTTTGAAGAAATGGAACAGTAGAACTTAGACTAGGGTTTTTCCTTTGAGAATAATAAAAAAAGGAAACAAAATACTTACAGTCATATCAGAAGCCGAGTCGGATGCGGCGAAACGTTTCGCTCCTTTCATGGTGAAGACTAAAGTTTCTTCAAATATTGGTAGATGAATGCAAAGATTGAAGAAGACAGATAAGAGAGCCAAAAATTGATCTCTTTTTCAGGTTTCCTCCTTTTTGGCTACTGCCCAAAAGAGAGCCTTTTTTTAATTTATTTTTAATGTTTGATAATTGGGGAAGATTTTTTATTTGGTTTGATGATGGACTCGTTTTCGGCCGTGCGATGAGGTGGGGAAGTAACTTTCAATCGGGACCGTTAGATTTGCCCCACAATTTGGGCTTGCAGGGGCCTGCTGTCATTGATTAACGGGGCCCACAGGTAGAGTCTTTCGGTTAAAACCCGACCCATTTATTATTTGCGGTCTTTGTTACGTTACCAACATTATTTACCATTAACTCCCTAACCTATTTGAACTTTTTTAAACAATATAAACACGTGGTGATCTTTTTGGTGAATTCAATAGAATTTTAATAAGAAAATGCTAAGATAAATGATTCACTCCCTCACTCAAAATGAGACAATGAATGTTCAAAATGCTTGAAAAATCTAGAAAACTGTATAAAAAGTACCCAAATACTTTTTCATGCAAGACCTAATGAAAAACATGTATTTATAGTGTTTTAGGATAAACTAGTTGTTAAACCCAAGAATTAGTTATTACAAAAGCTAGTTGCAGCGTACTAGTCGACCAATGTAACATATTGATTGACCAATAATCATTGAATATGAAATATTCATTTTTTTTACCATTAGTCAAACAAAATCATGACTTTAATAACTTCAAATACTAGAACTTCATTTTCTTAATGGAAATACTTCTTAAAATGTTACCCAAAGGATTTTTAAAGTTTAAGAGGGTCTTTAAAGTCAAAATTTGAATCCTCTGAATGAATGAAAATAATTATGCAATTAATTAAAAATGGTGTAATTATGAATGGTGAGGCTTTAAGATTATCAAAGTGACTAAGTGAAATTACAATAAATACTACAAATTATTTATAACCTTCATATGTCTTGATCTTTATCTCGATTACTTCAAATGATGCAAACTTCAACTTTTCCTTAGTAAC
The DNA here is from genome assembly GCA_029891385.1 of Erythroxylum novogranatense. NCBI lineage: Eukaryota > Viridiplantae > Streptophyta > Magnoliopsida > Malpighiales > Erythroxylaceae > Erythroxylum > Erythroxylum novogranatense. The sequence continues at coordinate 85,571,363 of CM057227.1, read as the reverse complement.
TTCATAAAATTTCTTTTGATTATTCATGGCTATATTTTGTTCTCACATTGCTTTCTTAAAAATAAAATTCATTAGTAATACTTATATTTTGCTATCATTAAAATATTAATTGGAACATCCCTTGTTGAATAATCTCTATTTCTTATGATGGATAAAATCCTTTTGTGATATTACAAGAAATGGTAATGAAATTAAACACCCATACAATATAAATTATTAACTCAAACTTGGTTCATGCATGAAAAGAGTACAAGTGAAACTTTTAAAGCGCATTTATATATATGATAAATTTCAACACAATATCAAGAGTAAAATAACATGAAAATATATTTTATTATGTCTAATAACCAACAAAATATATACACTTGATTACTAGATTTCTCTCCACTTTATTAGAAACATTAAAAAATCAACTATCGAGAGGAGGAAAGTGAGACAAGTGGTATAAGCAATTAAGATAGTGCATCATAAGGTCACAAAAGAGTCAAGATCAACTTATAGTTAAGTGAGTTGATACTTAATAGTTTTTAGACAAGCATTAGGTGGGAATCTATGACATGGTCGTAAGGTAATAACTTTATTATTCATATGTATTTTGATGGTCTGGCTAAGTAAATGCTTATCAGGACTAACACTATAGCTACTGTCGCTGATATGACTGAATCATGTGATCTTTAACCAATTAATTACCTATATGATTAATGGTAGTAACATCAAATAAAAGTCTAGATTAATATCATATTTTGTGGGAGAGATGTGAAATTGTTAGAAGATGAGGCTAAGGATTAGAGCATATGAGGTATTTTACTTATTTTTCTTAGTATTATTGAAATGCACCATATTATGCAAAATCAAGTTACTAAGATGAATGCTCTCTCTTAATAAAAGGTTGGAGAAGGTCATCATGTCCTAGAAATGATAAATGATCACCAGTAGAAACAAAGTTGTACTTGATGAAAATATGATGAAATCTCATTATAACACTGGCACTATAATCATCTTCGGACTTTTTTAATGTCTTCTGCATAAACACCTAAATCAAAGTTGATTTTGACTTTATCAGACACACAATAGGGTTAAAGTTGATATTCGGTATGACAATTACACTACATAGGGTTTTTAGGAATGGGAAGGCCTAAAATCTCATTTATGAGATCACTAGTTAGATGGATATCTATACCTTGGACTATAAAAGATAAGTGAGTACGTTCTTGGATTACTCAAGATCGAAGGTTGCAGTAGAAGAACCTAACATTGTTTAGGCTAAAGTGAAAAATCTTGGTAACTAGATTTTTCACTTTACAAGTGGAACGATACATAGATAGTAGAGTTCGGATCTCGCTCGAGTCCTAGTTGGGCTGGGGTTACTCCTATCTTGAGTAAAAGCCCTAGACATAAGATTGGAGTTTCATCTAGTTCCTACTATAGTAATAAAAGGTGTGAGGTTCTTTAAGAAACAAAAACTTAACAGAAAAGGCTACAGTGAGTTAAAGGTAAGGCCACCTGTAGGAAAAGCACTTTAGAAGTTTGACGTGACCAACTTCAATTTATCATCTGTCATAACAAGTAATGTGTAGTTATGTAAGAAAGTGGAAGATCAATCATGAAACATACAAAGGTTACTAAAAAACAAAATCAAGGCACTTTTAGGGAAAATGATGAAAAAGATAAATTTAGTTACAAAAAAGTGCAATCAAACCTTGAAAACGAAATCAAGGTATGAAATAGTTTCAATTTATGAAAGTAACAAATAATTATACTTAATTGAAAAAATTCCTAATTTCTTCAAAAGTGACTAAGTTGAAATTATTCAATTTGGCCATGGATTGATAAGTTCCAATGAAATTGAATGTGGAAGTAACTCAAATGTATTCCTAACTATGGCAACCAACCATCAATTTCATAAAAATTTTTACAATGTTGACTAACTTTAAAATTTTAATAATTTCACTTGGAAAAATTCCAAAACTAATGTTAATTTATAATAAAACATAATTGGATATGATTGAGTTATAAAACCTTAAACCAATCTTTAATTTCATTAATAAGGCATCAATTTAAAAAAGAAACAAAGAATATACAAGAAATTGAAGAAAACCTAACTCACCTAATTTGCAATTTGATTATAGCTGAAAACAATCTTATGAAATCGAATTCACACATGTTTAAAATCATGAACAATTGAAAGAAAAATTCATGAATTTATAAAATAAGTCCCCTATTAATTGATGTTGGATGTTGATATATTTGGATCCTAGAGGTGTAAAGGAGTCTACATGAGCTACTAATATTACTTGAGGTTCACTGATGAGGTGTTGGAGAAGAGAACAGCCAACGTAGGTAAGTAAATTCTTAGATGAGATGATGTTGATTTTTTGCTCTTCAAAAGTACTGTAAGATGAATGAGTGGAATGGAGATCTCTTAAAGTGGACGTGAAATGTTCCTCAAGAATGAGGGCATGAGGTTTTTTACTTATGGATTTTTAGAGAGGTGAGAAAAAATTAATGGCTAAAAGACGAGAGAGAAGCTAAATTTTGTTTTAAATCTCATTATGGTCAACTAATATAAGTGACCAACTTTTAGCAAACTTATTAGACATAAATATTTTGAGGAAAAAAGCTATATTTCATTTTTAGTTATTTTAAATTCAAAGTACTTTCTACTTAATCCCAATATTTCATATAAATGATATAATAAGTGGAGTAATAAGCTCCATTTTCATTGTAAAAATATAATAGTGGAATTGTTTATACCTATACTGAAATTAAATAAGACATTTGTTATGAAGTTGTTCTATACAAATTCTAAGATCTTTTATAACATATCAAATCTTAGGAGAGATGTAAACCTTTTTATAAAGAAGATGTGAAGAAGGTTGTTTTTTAGTTTAATCTAGGTAAATCATAGGTCCTAATGGGTTGAAATGCTATTTTCTTTCAAAAATCTTGCCTTCTCATTAAGAGGCTGGTTATGAAAGCAATTTTGGAGTTTTTTTAAAATGGAAAATGCTTAGAGAGATTAATAAAACATTTATTAGCCTCATACCCAAAATTTGAAAACCTTGTTTAACATTGTTTTTTCCAAGACTACATGCCTATCTCCTCTTACAATACCTTGAATAAGATCATATTTAAATTATACGCTTCAAGGATACAGAATGTGCTAAACCCTCTTATCAATGAGTCCCATGATGCTTTCATTTAAGGTGGGTTAATTTTTGATAATATATTGTTGGCTTAAGAATTATTTGAGAGTTATAGTAGAAAAAAATCCCTCAAAACTTGTGTTATTAACTACAACTTTATATTGCATATGCTAAAGGCTTCAGGTTCGTTATAGTTTTTCTAACATAGATTGATCAATGCATCCCTACTGTTTCTTGTTGTTTCTTGCTTAATAGAGAATCAACTAACCTAATTAAAGGAGGAAAAGATTTTATACAAGGTGCTCCAGTTTATCTATATTTGTCTATTCTATGTATGGAATCCTTATCCAAATTGTTGGATTACAATAGTAAGTAAGATGTTAACTTTAAGTTCTACAACAAATGCATAGTTGAGACTCTTTAGCCTCTTTTTTCTTGATTATTTACTTCTCCTCTTAAAGTCTTATGAAAAATCAGTTAGCACCCTAACGTCTTCTCTTTGCATCTTTAAGGAGCTATTTAGTCTCCCTATTAATAGAGATAAAAGCCAACTGATAGTGTCCATTTGTGCTAATCATCTTGCCAGATTGAAATCCACTATTTTAAGGCTTCAACATGAGGAGCCTCCTTTTAACTATCTAGGCTTGCCTATCTCTACCAAGAGAATCAACTACAAGGACTATATTCTATATTATAAAAGATCCAAAAGATGTAATAGATCTCTCTTATTTATAGGCATATTATAACGTATTAGCTCACTTCTTAACTTCTTACATATTTATCAGTCTTCTCATATTTTCCTCTCTAAAGGTCTGATAAAATGATAGAAAAGATTATAAGAAGATTCTCATGTTCAGTTTTTTTAAGTAATAGATTCATAACTAAGGTCAAATGGATTAAAGTCTATCTACCAAAGATTAAAGAAGGCCTTAGTCTCCTCCTTATAAAATCATCAACAAAGTTCTTATAACCAAAAGTGTATGGAGGACCTTAAAAAATTAAGAGACTCTATAGGTTAAATAGATTAACACTTACTTATTAAAGGAAATAAGCTTTTGAGAGATGAAAACCAAAATGATCACTTCATTGTTTATGTTTTATTTATTACAGATAACAAAATTCTCTATAAGGATATGGAATGTAGAGTTTGTAATGAAGATGGTGCATTCATATAGTTTGACAATTGGAGCAAGATATGCCCTTTAAATAGAGCCAACTTGATGCCCATATTACATCTCTTTCTTGAGAACACGAAGTTCAATATGATTATCAATAGTAATGAATGGTCTAGTAGCTTAGTTAATACCTCCTCAACTATACACATTGTTCTAAATTATAACCTAAATTTTAGAATGGAAAGCTCATATATCTGGTTGAAGCAATCCTTTTGTAAGTTTACTAATCACTCTTCTAAGGAGATGTTTAGGCCCCAAGTATAGAAACTATCCTAATATGACACTATATGGAATAAGAAAGCACTTTTAAAAGTCTCCTTCTTTATATGGATACTATTTAAAGAAAGACTTTCCAAAATCAATAGATTGAGATTCATTAACAACCTTAGATTTGTATGCTTTGCAAAACTCAACCAAAAAATTTATACCATCTTTTATTTAGTTGTGAATTCTTAGTTACTATTTGGAATATAATCTAGTCTATTTACAAGCTTGATGTTACCAAGTATATCTACACTTAGATCTTTGATTGGCTAAGTAGATACTTGAGAATAAATTAGTGAAATATAATTACCTATTAAATAACTTTTAGTATCTTAGTGTATGCCATATGGAGAGAAATGAATATTAAAGTATTTTAGAGTATAGAAAACTATAAAGAGTAAGTTACCACTTAAGCGATATCTTCTTAGAGAACAACTTATAATAAATCAAGTTCATAATGATTCTAGCAATTTAATAGCTTCTTCTTGGAGAATATTAAAACAACTTAAAAAAGATTAAGAAGTATAAGAACAGATGATTCTAGATGTTCTACAACTTTTAGTATTTAATGGGCTAATTATTTAGATGCAGATGGAGGAATTCTACTAGAAATAGCTTTTCCTATAATAGCCTAAGCATTAATGACGAATAAATATTGAAGATACGACATTCATCTCCTTATGGTAGTAGCTTATTACTTACAAATTCAATCTTATATATAACATTAAATAGGTTAAAAATGAGATACATCTAGGCTTTGATAAAAAGAATCAAGAAGCTTTAATAAAATGGTAAATATATATATTCTTTAACACTAGCTTTGTGAGATACCTTGCTATAGATCTTGAAGTGATTATTAATGACAAGGAGCTTAGTATTTTTGTAACATCCCATCACCGATAGGAAGGGTAAAATAGTAATTTTGAGTGATCAATGGGCGTTTAGAAATGCCTTTACATGTTCATGCATAATATAGCATCCACATACATGTGAATAGTGAATTATGCACATGAAAATTGACTGTACATGCATTCATGACATTTCCCGGTATATTTGGTCATAAATGTGATTTATGTGTATAAAAATTGAGTTGGAGAGGGTCTTTGAAGTTTTAAAATTTTTAGTGAATTTTAGAACATTTTTGTCTGAATTTTGAAGTAATTTTCGGACTAGGAAAAATGTCAAGTGGCAGGCTGATTGTTTACCGGTAGTAGAAATTACGGTCCAATGGCACTGAAAATTTAGATAAATGAGTTTATGATTTATTAATTTGAGCCATTGGAAATTGGGGGAGAAATTGGAGTAGAAATTGAAATTTTAATAGGAAAGACACTAGTGAAGGCTTAAGCATGTGACATGTGGCAAGTGACACTTGTCACTTGCGTAACATGCCACCATGATGCATAGGTTTAATAAAAAAAATCCTCCTTTCTTTGGCTATTCCTAATACTTTTCTTTTCCTAAGGTGATTTGGTGCTTTAAGTGTGATTTTCTCCACCATCTTCGTAGCTCTCCTCTTCTTTGGTTCTTTTGAAATTTTGTTCGTCCTTTCTACCTTCTTTCCTCTTGGCTTGCTCTTCTTTTGTTCATTGAAAAAAAAATCCAACCTAAACCTCACCCCCTCAAGTTGATGATGAGGATCGTGTATGGTGGAGAGAGTTAGAGAGTTTGTGAGATTTTGAAGATTGGAAGATTTGGAAGCTTGATTAGGTAAGAATATGTTATAAATGATGGATTTGTAGTTAAATGTATTATTGTGATATTATGTGAATTTAATTGCATGAAAATTGTGTTTGGAGGATATGGGTATGTGTGTGTGTGAATTGCTTGCTTTGATTGATGATTGATGAGGTAGAATTTGAGGAATGTAAATTAGAGATGTTTTAGGTGTTTTGGAAGTGAAATCGTGTTTAGAAAAATGTAAGAAAATGATGGATGATGGAGTGTATGTTGCTGCCATTTTGTGAATAAATGTTCAAGTGGAGGTCTTGCTTTGATTGTGGTTGATACATTGAATAAATTGAGTGCTTATTGGTGTAGAATTGGTATGGAAGTGATAGAAGTTGAGTTAGGTTGAAAAGTTGGAAATTGGATTTGTGTATGTTTTAGTGATTTGGTCATAAATTTTTCTATAATGGTGCAATTGGGATGATTTTTAGCTTAAATTAAACTAGAGGTGTTTGGCTATATTTCTTGTGAAGGAAGTGATGTCCAATTTTGGCTTAAAGAGTTCTAAATTTTGACTTGAATGTAGTAATGTGTGTAGGGATGAATAGTGCAATTTTAGTGACACTAACATTGAAATTGTGATTTGAAACTTTGTGAATTTTTCTAGGTTGATTGAGGTAAAATTTTCTTGATTGGTCTTCATGAAAGCTGTAGCATTTCTTAATAGCTTTCTATCGCCATAAAATGCGCCATTTTTTGACATTGGAGTTGGTAGTTATGAGTGATTGAAATTTGGATGTGGTTTAGGATGCAATTATGGGGACAGAAACTTTGATTGAAATTTTGACCCAATTAGAGGTTGAAATTGTTCTTAAGTGCTTCATGAAAGTTGTAGAATATGTTATGATCTTTTCATTGATATAAAACATGGAATTTTTTGACAATGGGATAGGAAGTTATGAGTTTTAGAAGATTGTGTTACTGTTTAGAATGACACTTATTTAGACAGAAACTTTAATTGAGATTTTGACCATTTCAGAGGTTGAATTTGCTTCTAAGTTGTTCATGAAAGTTGTAGAATGTGTTCTGATCTTTTCATTTATATAAAGCTTGGAATTTTTGGCTAATGGAATAGGAAGTTATGATTTTTAGAAGATGTGCTATTGTTTAGGATGACATTTATTGTACAGTAATTTGATTGGGATTTTGACTTCTTTAGAGTTGGAATTTGTCTGTGAGTCCTCATGGAAATTGTAGGGCTTTCTGTGATCTTTCTATTGATACCTAATTTGTCAATTTTGAACACTTGAGTGAAAAGTTATGCATGTTGGAAGAAGAAATGAAATAAGTGGAAAATAAAAAAATAGAAAATTGGCACAGAAGCCGACGCCTCGCGAGGGCGAGCGTGGCCCGCACTCCTCTCTAGCGCTCGCGAGGGCAAGCGCACGCGTCCAGCGCACGTCTCGCGACCATGAGCGCCCTTTTTTTAATTTTTCCCCAATTTGACCCTTTGCCACTCTTTTGCGTATAACTTTTTCATCCGACCTCCGATTGACCTGATTTTTGAAGTATCATATTCGAAATACATTTTTTTATCGATCTATGAGAATTTGTGAAATTTTGAGATTTTTTTGAAAATGATAGATTAAATCAAAGTGAGAGGACCAAGTGATTATTTTTCTGGACAATATTTTGGCAATATCCGGACCTATAGAGATCCGAATTGAGTAATTTTGGTGTCTATGGATTCTCAACACATAAGGTAACTTTTTATTAAAGAGTGGTTGCCTAGGCTACATTATGTGGATTGTCTTATTGATCGGAAACAGTAGACTCGAAAGTGGGTGTTTTAGAAAAAAAATTGAAATAAGTATATGAGCAATAAATTGCGAGTTTCATGGTCTTTAGTGCGGCTTAACCCTAGGCATAAATGAGTTTTGATCTGGGAATGATTTCGAGATGAAAATTTATGAAATGATGTCGGGATTGTCATGAACATGTATTATAAATATTTTATTTCAGTCATGTGCATTTTTAAACACTTATGATTGTACAAATTGTGACGTATGTGTATATGGCATAAATGAGTTGTGCAGGCTAAATGGCCGCATTGAGGCGTTTCTAGAAATGGGAAGCAAATGCTAATCTAGAGCGTACTATGAGTAGATCGAGATGGTCTCATTTCATTATTTGTTTTGTTTTTAAATTTGTATTGACTGACTACTGAATGCTCATATGAATGGTGATGGATTGTGATTTGATTGCGAATTCCGGACAGAAGGTCCGATGACTGTGTATTGGGGAGTTGTGTTATTGAAGTGCTACTTGAATGTGAATTGGATAAACTATGTGTATTTAATGTGATTGATAAATGTGCTTTGAATGCGCATTATATGAGTGATAAGCTCCGGACCACGGTCCGATGACAAATGTCTTTTGAATGTGCATTGCATATGTATGAGAATATGTTTCTTAACTCTACTGTTGAATGTCGGACTACGGTCCGATGACATGTGAAAGTGAGTGAATGAGATTGATGCATTTCATTGCGTAAGTGCATGAAATATAATGGTTGTTGTGACCAGAGTAGCCACCGATCAGAGCTTAAAGCTCAACGAGCGAAAATGAGCTTCGAGCTCAAAAGTGAATCAAAGCCTGAGGCTCAACGTTTAATGAGCCATGTATCCTCCAAATGGATAAGGGACAATTATTAATGAGCCCTACATGGGACAGTTTAGGCACTCAGTCACAACGAAATAACGAATGAATAGTGAGTCTCATGTGCATTGCATGTGCATAATATAATGATAAGTGTATCGAATGTGAGATAATGTGAATGTGAAATGTGAAATAAAGTGAGATGTGTGAATTATGTGTTATCTGTCTGAGTGAGCCATCGATGATGGTCACTCACTGAGTTCGCAAAACTCACCCAAAATTTGCAATTATTTTTCAGGCTTTGAAGAATATCCCGTTAGGTAAATGAGAGTATAATTACTGCATGCAAAAGAAAGATAGAAGTCGGGATCAGTTCGTGTTTGCATTGTCTCTTTATTTTCTCACTGAATTGTATTTTCTGAAAATTATTGTATTTTATGTATTTGAGTATATTTGTTGTGTATAACTTATCGATTGGGAAAAAGTTTTACAAAATAGATTGATCAAAGTGTAATATGTTTTGTTTTCGGATTAGGCTAATCAAAATTATGGTATTTGAAAAAAATGGCAACTTTTGTAAATGAAATGTTTCTAAATAAAAGTGGGTCCAAATTTGTGTTTATTGATTTGTGTGTATTCGTAAAAGAAAAAAAATTTTATACCGACTTTTGATTGTTTAGTGATGTTGCACGCCACTCTCGTGGGGCACGGACTCGGATATCACTCATCGATGTCAGGATCGGGTCCTGCGGGAGTGGGGTGTTACAATTTTCTTTTGTTAAGCTGGGAGATATCAATTATATTATTCCTTAGCTTCTCACTTAGGATAATATGCATGGTATTGTTGGCTTCAAGCATTTAATCTCTTCTTCGTCTATCAATTTATGTGTTTATTTAAAATGTTGCACTAATCAATACCCATTGCTTTTTGTCATCTCGTGAAAATGGATTATTGTGTAAATTCTAATAGAACTTTATAATTAAACTAAGTTGGATCTATTACTTTAAATCCCAAATTGACTTATGAGAAAAGAACGCCACCTCCATATTCTCTTGAAAAATAAACCATAGAAAGTTCTCTCCGAAATTCCTAACACCAAACCTTCACAACTACACTAGTTTATAAAGATTAATGATTTAAAAGACAACAACATGAACATCAATAAGAATAAAATCTATGATAAGACACCATTGCATATTCATCAAAACACTAAAATAATAACTAATCATAAAAATAATTTTATGAAGTCATATTAAGAGGATGAGATGTTGTAACAAGAAATTTTAAAATTTGTAGTATAAAAGCAAGTATACTATTAATAATGAGAAAGAAGTAAAACAAAGAATAATATGATCTCTATAGGATTGAGAATTTTTAATGATATAACGAGATTTAAAAGAGATAATCTTATTAGGAACTCACCAATATAAAAAGTAAGTTGTTCACCACTGAATTGAAATAATGTTAGTAGTGGAGGTGCGATTAAGTCAAAAGAAAATGATTAATCATTATCAATAGAGAAGAAAAAGTACAAAATATCCAAATGGTGGTCCTTTAAAACAATTAATCAATCAAAATTTAAAATATTAATTTTAATTAAATATCAAACTTCAAAAATGTTTATTTTAATTAATTATAACTATGTGTAATTACATCAATGTAAAAATAAAAGATCTATTGTATTTATAATAAATCAAAATTTTAAATATTTAATTGATACAATTTATAACTTTTGTTAGTATTATTTCTTAACTTAAAATGTAATTGATCTTAATTGAAATAATATAGCTTGTAAATTTATAATAACAATTCAAGGATTTTAGCACTAAAAGATAATTTCTATCCAAAGAAATATGAAGATTATAAACAATTGATAACTAATTTTAAAGAAAGGAAAAAGCATATGTGTGGCAGAAGTAGAAAGCTCAACTTTTAACAACTCACAACATCCTTTATATTCATTCTCTTTTATAATACTCTTATTTGCATCTATAATAAACCGTGGTCAAAAAAAAGAAAAACAATTTTTTATGTGGACAAAGGAGAAAAGCATTAACTAATCAAACTCTTGATTTTTTCATACCAAGGGCCTTTTCTCTTCATTTATTGGTCTTCTCCCTTTTGTTATCTTCTTCCAAGTAACATGCTTGTGTTTGATCCTACTAGTAAGTTTAGGAACTATAACCATCTTCAATATAATCCCCATGACCACAAGGATTAGTCCTATCGTAGGATGCTCTATTAACGACTTTGTAAATATGAAGTATAACAGAATAGAGTTACTGATTTTGTAACTATTGTTTATCTGCAAATCAAACCCAAATGTTAGATAAACATAAGACTTATCTCCCCAAAACAAATATGTTTTAGAATAATTTTCACACATTAAGCGTTACGATTAGATAACATTTGGCAAACACTTATTGGAATTTACCACTTGATGAAGAATATTTTATGTACATTGGCAATGGTAATTGTTGGGAAATTAGGTTAGGATTCAATCTTGCATACAACGGAATAATTACAAAACGTTTTTATTAGATTTCTTGAAAGCCAACACTAAAATTCTATAAAATGATTGACATATAAAATATAATAAAGCATGAATCTTAATTTATACCTTATTTTGAAGCTTGATCATTTTCTTGTCGTATCCCTTAAACTATTTTTCAAATTAGTCCATCTCAACCACTGTCGCTGCACAAGTTTCTAGCCTTTAACGATATCCACAAAACAAGTTGAGAGAACTCTATGACTATTGTAGAGAGGGTTAGGCAAGAAGTGCTTGTTTCATTAGAGATTAAACCTATTTATAATGAATTTTGAATATTTTAGTAATTTAATTAAAATTAAATTTTAATTTCAATTATGCCCAAATAATATCCAATATCTAATATTGATCTTTATTTATTAAATATCTCATATTTAATTTAAAATTTCTTCAACTTTATAATAAATCCGACTTGATTAAAATATCTTTACTTTTTCAACCTATTCTTTATGTATGACCCATTAGGTTCCTAAATATGTTGACAATGGATACAAATTATAACCTTAAATCATATTTAGGATTAGATAAATTAAACTCCTTTAATTTATTTTAATTCTCTAATTAAACAATTTATATTCAGAACTCAAGATTGATGTCTAACAATACATCTTGATCACCCAAATATTTAGAAATGTCAAAGTAATTTTCATTAACCTTTTGTGCATGTTATTTCTGCATAATTTAATCCTTTCATCATATAATGTTTTGATTAGACATAGAGTATAAAATTATTATCTACTCTATTTTGAGTCCAATCATATTAGTTCTCCATCATTAACTATTGATTCAACTAATGAAATTTGTAAACTATTTATAAAATATCATTCCACCATGGCCAACGATTTTTTGAATCAATACTAATCGAGAAGAATGAAAATTCTCCCTAATTACTTTAGGATGATGAATATTATTTTGATCATTCAACTACATCCATATAGTTTATGTTACATCTAATGACTACCAACTGAGCTGTTTTTGACTAAAATAGGTCATAAGTAGTATCAAAACCTAGTAATCCATATATAAGATAATATTAGAGCTCAAGTAAAAGAATCATCTATAGAATCATCATAATGAGAATTTTCATAGATGTACAAGTAACGTTCCAAATAGATTTCTCATACGGGGTCAGTTCAGTGAACTTATTCTCTAGTAATCACCTACATATTTGTTTAAATATCTCAATAATTTAGTCTATGAGATCAACTTTTTCCTTCATAAGAAAAAAAAACATAACAAGTGCTAGTCTTTTGACATTCTATTAATATCCAATCTTAATAGAACAATGATTAGGAACAATTTAGGGATAATCCATAAATGTAATATGAATCTCATAATTATAATCTCATTATAATTTCATTTGCAATGCATAATTATTCCATGGAATTTATCATATACATATAAGGTACAAGATAAATAATGCTTTTAAATTATTTTGTCACTAAACTGTAACCAACCGATTGGTTGTAGGGTATAATATATCAATCTCCCACTTGCACTAAGTCAATCATTTAAGTATCTTATACCATTTCACCAAATGATGATCATGTTATTACTAGGATTCTAGATGAGAGAATTCTATAAGATTCTCTACAGTAAGCACTTGCTTAAATCTTACAACTTTAAAGACATACTTAGATCTTTGATTAGACCTTAGCTCCTTTTACATGCCTAATGGATCTAAAGTTCCATATTACATTACTGTCTTGAACAATGCAATGAACTATATCAAGTTCATTAAAGAACTTATTGATACAATTAATCATTTCTACTAAATGAAAAATTAATTATGGCTTAATTAACAACAATTGCTACATTGGAACCTTTCCAATATTGAATGATACTATTCTAAGTAAAATAGACCTTAATTAGGATTTACTTCAAAGTTGATATCCTATAACATTGGACTTAAATATTTAACTCGTACATAGAATTATGGATATCTTTAGTACTTCACAAGTATTAAATATCTCAAACATTAAAATCTTTAATACATTATCTATGTACTTGGACTTGGATTATGTACATAATTCTAATCTATCTCTACAGATCTAATTCCTAAAATTAAGTTGTTACCTTTTCATATCCAATAAGACTTGTCCTTGTACATTTATATTTTCAATAATTGAAAATTAGAATTGTTACTCTCTATGAGGAATATGTCTCTACATACTCGCTCTAAAGAGGACAACTATAACCTATTAACCTTTCTGTAGACATGATGAGTTCACAATCATCTCCGAAATAAACTATTTGAATATATGATGAAAGTGAATTTCTTAATGTCATATATCCTTTCAACTATAGATCAAATGTATCATCAAAAGCCCTAGTTCCAATTGGATGCATTTTTCATAATTTGAACTTTTCAAATTTCACCTTTCTCCCACCACATATCTCGAGAACCATTCTCCTATAAGTGTTCACTGGAACAAACAAGTTGTTTAATGAGTCAATAAGAATATATCCAACCTTTTATATATCTCATAAACCTTTTATTATCCAATTTAGTTATAAACTCAGTGGATAATGCATGTTTCAACTAATAACTTATAATGTAATAATATTTATCTAATTAATGTATACAAATCAATTAAATTTTTTTTTATTGTAACTCAAACTCCTAAAAGTAAAATGCCTTTGTGGTCTGAGAGATGTTCTTCTATACATAACCCTCAGGATCAATCCTCTCATTAAATTTAGATGTCATATTTCTAGAACATGATCCAAACGAAATCAACTAAATATAAGAACAAATAAATTTATACCATTTGCAAAATTGAAAAACCTATAACTTAATTAAAAAAATATAATGTTTAATGCGATTTCATTTACAAATTATTGACAATTGTTATGTACTTTCTTCCCTCCAGGCTGGCGGCCTTCATCCAATAAAGGGGTAATGGATGATGTATGAGTTGGGGATGGTATAGCATGACAAGCAACAGGTGATGCCTCATTTGCAACGGTAGGCCTTGTAGGAGGAGGAGGTGATTCAATAGCAGTTGCAGACTATGACGGTCCTCCTTCACAATCTGTACCTCCGAACATGTGTTTGAACCTAGGCTGCATTATCTCATGTTGTCTCTTTGATGCCATATTTTTATCTAAAATTCATTGTTTATTGAATTTTTTTAGAAATATAAGAATTTGAATTCAATATTTTGCACAATATATGAAAAATGAAATAAGATGAATTGTTGAATATCATGTTCAAGTACAAACTTGGAAATAAAAGGTTAACAAATGTTAAAGTCATAGAATAAGAATAATAACATCCCACACTCAATAGGACATAGGTTAACCCCTAACTAATATGGAGGTTGTTTCATAAATTCTTATAGACACAACAATAAATCAACTTTAAAGCTGAGTTTAGTGTATTTCATCGATAAATCACAATGATATAATTATTTTCTTGGATTCCATATGACATGAGAGTCGGTAAAGGTAAATGAGTCCCCAATGTCTAGATTTTCGAGAAGGGTCCTGACATGTTCAAATGCATCAATTGAAATAGTGATACTTCTTCCCTCAGGTGTAGGGTTTTGAACACCTTCTTACAATAACGCTTATGTTATAACTAAACTTGTAAAGGATACAGTGAACGAGTCACTAGATTTAGTATAGAAGACTAACTCTCTAGATGAACTACTAGTATGAAGCGGTCTACCTAAAAGACAATCAATATAGAACTTATATAATGTCATATTAGGAAACCATTAAACAAACCAATACTAGATATTAATGCATACGTGAATGTCCATACGAGGTTTGTGGAATTGACGCATTTTCCAAAAGAAACGATCTCCTTAATCCTTTATAGACCGCTGTGACATTGTTCCCGCCTTTATTGACATACATGTCATCTTCGAGATTCAAGGAAGCTTAAAACAACATGTAGTATAGACCATCAAATGTGAATATATAAAATAGCTTCATAAAAGGAAATGAGATGTACATAATAAGGAAAGTGATATTATCTATATGATACTAAACACTTTGAAGCAGAGGATCGACCATGGGAGGCAAATGATCATTGGTGCATGAAGTGGAGATTTTTTCTACATCTTTTATTCTCGTGGTTGGGATAATTTTGCCACATTTCTCCCAACGAAGTGAATTACTATCATTTGGAACCAATCGTCATGTCGAAATTCCTTAATTAAGATTTTTATTTAAATACTTTACATAATATACTGAAAAGGAAATCATTGACTTGTTGAATAAAATATTCAATTACAAACATAAATTAATCGCCATCATAACTTAATTGTAAATTACAATCAGGTTTTTTTTGAAAGAATAAGAATCAAACTCCACTCCTCTTCAGATCTTTGACCCTTTTCATCCTCTCCAAATGGAATTTTAACATATTTGTTAGATGGATTGTTCAAAGGTTCATTATCGTCATATATGACAGATGTATTTATAAAATAAACATCTTCCTGAAATGCTTCACTTTCAATTCTCTGCTTTCCTTTTCCATGTGATTCAAAAACACCTTTAGGTTTAACTTTGCAAACCGCCAACCAATCTGACTTATCTCATCCTAAGCTTGAAAAAGGGACATTACACACCTGTTTCGTTTGCATTGTCAACACACAAGGTTCAAATTATCTCAATCTTCTTTGATTGTTGATTTCAACTAAATTGTATCGGCTATGAACTTTTGTTCGAATATTTGGAGTCGGGTCATACCAGTCATATTAAATATCGTGCATCGCTTTGTTGGCAATGTAAGGTACTCAACTTCAAGTATCTCAATAATTTTACCATAGTAATCCATCGATTCTCCTTGTATGAAAAATCCACTATTTATTGTTGCCACGCTATGACCATGATATCCATTCACGAAATACACCAGATACGATTTAACAGTTCGTAAAGGTCCCTTTGTAAAATCACAAATGAACTTGTTCTCTATTGGAATTTCTAAGGTCTAGACAAAAAAAATTATCATATCAAAGACTATAATGTCGTTTCAACACTTAAATCTTATAATTTAGTTATAAGAATATTTGTAAGTGAAAACTTACATATCTCTCGAACCATCGAGGAAAGTGTCTTCCAACTTCTTTATTTATATCATCCTGTATGTTGTCTGGAATTATCTTGCATAACAATGACTCATATAATCTAAATGCATTATTATGTATTTTAATTATGAACAACACAAAATTTGAAAACTGACAATTCTCATGTTTAACTCACTACATGAAAGGTTGAATCTCTTGACGGTTTAATAAAATGTAATCATGTGCAGTCTCAATTTCTTCCTTTGTTAACATTCTTCTTGTTGCATGTCCATATGCTCATCCAAGACATGTGAAAATGAATAAGTTACCATCAACATCACTCATTCCTCCCCCATTGTCATTACGAGGAACTTTTCTTTCTCTTGTGTGAATATGCGGCTTAAAATAATGTGAACAAAATGTACTAACGTCCTCCACTAAATAAACATTATATATCGAACCTTCAACTCTAGTCTTGTTTTTGACAATTTTCTTCAAGTAATGCAAATACCTATATTAAAGAACATGGCTATTACAATGCTCTAGTTAAAGCATGGTATTACTTCAATTATAATAATTTGAATTTGAATTACTCTCAAATGGATATATCCATCGATATCGGCTAATTTTTCCTTGTGTACTAAACGCACAGGTAGATGCTCCATATAGTCAAAGAAGCTTGGAGGAAAAATCCCTTCTAAATTGTATAAAATTACTGGAACTTTTCATCCTAAATAATTTGTCCTTCCTCAAGTTCACACACCTTGCCAAGTTTGAAACATAACCATCGAAAAACTTTAGACTCAATGGTTATAAGAATACATCAATTTTATGCTTCAGATTTGTAGGCTCTGGAACAATCACTATTAAGAACATATATATGTCTTTCACACACATCCATGGAGGCAAATTATAAGGAGTAATTATGATTATCCATGATGAATATTGCTAGCTAGATTAACCAAAAGGTTGGAATCTATCCGTCGACAAACCCAACCTAACATTTTGACTTTTAGCTGCAAACTCAAGATGGGTGTCACTGAAATATTTATATGCCAATGCATCTGATGGATGACTCATTATTCCATCTTCCTATTTGTATTCATCATGCCATCATATGTGAGATGTAGTAACATAATAAGCATATAGTCTTTGAAGTCTCGGAATTAGCGGGAAATAATATATCCACTTTTAGGGTACTAATTTTTATTTTATAGAATGCTTTCTAGGCTTGAACCTAGATTGACTACAAAATTTGCACTTTTGTAATTCCACATCATTTTCCTAATACAACATACATCCCAATTTGCAACAATCAATCTTTTCAACAGACAAACTAAGACCCTAATGAGTTTCTTCATGTTGTAAAAACTTTGAACCATTGTATGATCAATAGGCAATGATTCATTATACCATTCAAAAATTTTATCAAAACTACAATCCGAAATATGCCCTTTAGACTTTATATTCAATAGTTAAGCAATTGAAGATAATTAGGTCATTGTCTCATAATTTGGCCATAATTCTTGGTCAGTTAACTATAGTAAGTCAAAAAAATATTTTACATGTGGGTTAAGTTTTTTTAAAGATTTTTCTATTTTCGTCAAAGGTATAACTGACTGCATCATAAACCATTTGTATGTATAGAATTTCAATTCCATCCACATAATTTGTTCTAAATCCATTCTCCCCTTTAAGTTGACAGACGATTATGATTCATTACCTCTTATAGATTTTCAATTCCATCCACATAATTTGTTCTAAATCCATTCTCCCCTTTAAGTTGACAGACGATTATGATTCATTACCTCTTAAGGTACTACAAATCAATGATTCCCCATATTGTTTCCACTTCAAATAATTGGGGATAAACCCTTTTCTCAGCAAATGCCCATTAACTTCATCAATGGGAAAGACATATTTGTGTTTTCACTTTTTACATGGACATCTGATGTTTGGTGTAACACCCCATATTAGGGGTTAAAATATTAAAAAAATTTAGGACATTTTATACATTGCATATTTGAATATTTGTTTCTTTGTGCCTATGCATTTCTGGACTCATTCAATTATTGTGCATGCATTCATGACATTTTTCAGGTATGATTGAGTTGTTATTGTGATTAAATTATGTTTTGGTCATTTGGAGTATTTCAGGTATTTTAGAATTTGGGGTGAATTTTAGAAAAATATTAAAAGTTGGACCCAATCCTGGTGTGACATGCGGACTGATTAAAGGTTGACATGTGGCATCATTCATTGGGTGACAAATGGCTCACATGTAGTATCTGGTGGTGGTTGCACACGTGCTCTAACTAATGTAGTATCTGCTATGCAAGCTCAAAAGCTTCTCAGGAAGGGGTGTGAAGCTTATCTAGCTTTTGTACTTGATTCCCGGAAGGATGGTGCTAAGGAGAAGCGCTGAGATTCTGTAGTGAATGAGTTTCGGATGTTTTCACGAGGAATTGCCTGGACTCCCTCCAGAAAGGGAAGTGGAGTTATTTATTGAAGTTGTGCCTGGTACCGCCCCTATATCCAGAGCACCGTATAGAATGGCTCCTACTGAGTTAAAGGAGTTAAAGTTGCAGTTACAAGAACTTCTGGATAAGGGGTTAGACCAAGTGTATCACCATGGGGTGCATCGGTGTTATTTGTGAAGAAGAAGGATGGTACACTGAGAATGTGCATCGACTACAGGCAGTTAAATAGAGTCATAGTGAAGAATAGGTATCCACTGCCAAGGATTGACGATCTATTTGATCAGTTAAAAGATGCAGGAGTGTTTTCGAAGATAGATCTGCGATCGAGGATATTATCGACTTGGTCGAGGATGTGGATGTAGAAGGCGCATTTAGGACCGTTATGGACATTATGAGTTCCTAGTAATGCCATTCGGGTTAACTAATGCTCCTGCATCATTCATGGATTTGATGAATAGAGTATTCGGGCCGTATTTAGATCAGTTTGTTGTGGTGTTTATTGATGATATCTTTGGTCTACTCTAGGGTGAAACGGGATCATAGTGAACATCTACGAATTGTCTTGCAGACCTGCGGAAAGATAGTTATATGCTAAGTTGAGTAAATGTGATTTCTGGCTTCAGGAGATATCATTTTTAGGGCATGTAGTCTCTACTGAAGGAATTAGAGTTGATCCTAGTAAGATAGAGGCAATTGTTAATTGGAAGCCACCACGGAATGTGACGAAAGTAAGAAGTTTTCTGGGTCTGGCTGGTTATTACCGTCGGTTTGTTAAGGGGTTTTCAGTGATAGCATCCCCTTTAACTAAACTTTTGCGGAAGGGAGTGAAGTATGAATGGTCTGATAGATGTCAGAGTAGTTTTGATTAGTTGAAGAATATGCTTACTTAAGCTCCTGTATTAGTTCAACCTACGGCTGGTAAGGAGTATGTTATGTATCTTGATGTATGCAGGAATTTGGTCTAGGGTGTGTTTTGATGCGGGAAGGTAAGGTAGTTGCTTATGCTTCTAAGCAACTAAAGACTCATAAGCAATTACCCTACATGATCTGGAACTTACGCGATAGTGTTTGCCTTAAAATTTGGCGACACTATCGTATGGTGAAAGGTGTAGAATTTTCACAGATCATAAGAGTGCAAGTATCTGCTTACAGAAGGAACTCAATTTGAGACAACGACGTTGGTTGGAATTATTTAAAGACTATGATTGTATTGTGGACTACCATCCGGGTAAGGCTAATGTTGTAGCTGATGCCTTAAGTCGAAAGACTATCTCAGCATTGTCACTGAAGCAGACTGGATGGAAGTTGGGATCTGATGGAGCCTTGATGGCTCAATTGATAGCAAGGCCCACGTTGAAATAGGAGATTTGTAATGCTCAAAGAGCTGATGATAAGTTACAACAACTTATCGTGGCTACTTAGGAAGGTAAACAGACTGATTTTTCTGTGCAGGGTGATGGTGAATTGTATTATAAGGACCGGTTGTGTGTGCCAGTTAATGAAGAAATGAAGAAGAAGATATTGTTTGAGGCTCATAATACAATATTTACTATGCATCCGGGTGGAAACAAGATGTATCAGGATTTGAAGTAGTATTACTGGTGGTCAGGTATGAAACGGGATGTTGTGGATTATGTAGCAAAATGTCTGACATGCCAGCAGGTGAAGGCTGAGCACCAGGTTCTATCTGGTTTGTTAAATCCTATTCCTATTCCTCAATAGAAATGAGATAATATTATCATGGATTTTGTCACTGGACTTCCTCTTACTCAAAGGAAGCATGATGCGGTATGGGTTATTGTAGATAAGTTCACCAAGTCTGCTCATTTTCTACCTGTTCGTTCTGACTATTCATTGGATAGGCTTGCAGATTTGTATGTGAATGAGATTGTAAGACTGCATGGAGTACCATTATCGATTATTTCTGATCGTGATCCTCGATTTACTTGAGATTCGGAAAAGTTCTGAGGAAGCATTGGGTACTCAAATTAAGTTTAGTACTGCTTTTCATCCCTAGACAGATGGACAGTCAGAACGAGTTATACAGATTTTGGAAGATATGTTGAGGGGTTGTGTGTTAGAGTTTCCCAGGAGTTGGGATAATTATCTGACTTTGATGGAGTTTGCCTACAATAACAGTTATCAGACGAGCATTGACATGGCACCTTATAAAGCATTGTATGGTAGGAAGTGTAGAACTCCGGTATGTTGGACGAAGTTGAGTGAAAACAAGATGATCGGGCCAGAAATTGTGAAAGATACGGAAGAAAAGATTCAGATTATTCGACAAAGATTGAAAGCTGCCAGTGATAGGCAAAAGTCTTATGCTGATTTAAAAAGGAAGGATATTGAGTTTCAAGTGGGTGATAAGGTGTTTCTAAAAGTGTCACCATGGAAACACATACTTCGGTTTGGGAAGAAGGGTAAGCTCAGTCCACGATTCATTAGGCCTTATGAAATTCTGAAGAAGGTTGGACCCATAGCTTATCAGTTAGCTCTTCCTGGAGAATTGGCCAGACTGCATGATGTGTTTCATGTTTCTATGTTGAGGAGATACCAATCTGACGCCTCACATAAGATTTCGGTGCAAGAGATTCAGGTACAACAGGATTTGTCGTATGAAGAAGGGCCAATTTCCATATTAGCCAGAGAAGTGAAACAACTCCGAAACAAGTCAGTACCGTTAGTAAAAGTTCTCTGGCAACATCATGGAATTAAGGAAGCAACTTGGGAACCAGAGGAAATCATGAAGGCTCGATATCCGCAATTATTGAATCGGTATGAATTTCGAGGACGAAATTTCTTAAGGAGGAAGAGTTATAGCGCCCAAATTAGGGGTTAGAATATTAAAAGAATTTAGTCTGAAGTATGTTTGTTATTTGTTTATTAAATATTTGCTTAAATTGTGCATAAGTATTTTGGCATGCATTCATGGCATTTTAAGATAAATTGGTTTAATGAAACTTGGATTGATTCGGACCGTATTAATATAATTTTAGTAATTTTGTATACTTCAAATATTTTAGAAATTGATGGTGAATAAATTTTGAGTTGAAAATTTATTTCTGAGTCATTATTTTATACGGAATTTTGGTAAATTTTGGAAGTTGTTTGGAACTTTTAGGTATTTGTTTGTTATAAGAATTCAAAACAATGTATTTGGTTTAAAAGAATATTTTATTAATAAAACTACTACTATGAAGCGAAGAGATGACATTTGGTTTCGTTAGATCTATACATATGGACTAGATAGGGACACGTATTATACACGTGAAGGACATGCAAGCTATACCCGTAGTATAATATTCAGTGTTAGGATTTGTGTTTGTTCTTCACCGTTCTTCTTCTCCACTGATGCTCTGTACATTGGGTTTATTTGTGATTGCTGGAAATAAAAGTTGAATCAAGTAAGTTACATTTAAGTTGGATTTTACTTGTTGTAAACGATGTTGTACTATTATGGCATGTGCTTGTATGGTTAGAGAAGCAAAGTTTCGGTGATGAAATGTAAGTTGTGTGTGTAAATATAAACATGCATGCATGGGTTTAGAAGTAAGGCTACGGTGATTCTGTAAGTTGATGAAGAAAAGGTGTTTCTGTTATGGTTTAAAAGATTATATATATTTCTAAATATATGGATATATGGTTTGGGATATGCTCTGTTTTCCTACGTTGTAAAAAAATCATACTCTGTTCTTGCTATAAATATATACATAGGCATGATCTGTGTAAGGAGTGATTCGGTGGTGTGATAGTAATGAGTGTAAGAAGTGTTTAAGTTGGGAATAACAAGAGAAAAGGAGTATGAAACTTGGAAGCGTTATGTTGGAAAGAAGCGATAGTGTGAGAAAGTGAATAAGTGTTTGTAAATGATGTTTGAAGTTGAAAATTATTTCTGAATTGGTTGGTGAGGTTTTGATATTTGGATGAGGTACATGAAGTGTAAGAAGAAATAAAGAAAATGAAAGAAAGTGTAAAAAAATGAATTTAGAAAGTTTACCGTAGAGAGAGAGAGAGAGAGAAAGTTGGAATGTTAGTTTTGTGATCTTTGAAGTATAAAGTTGTTTATGATGATTCTGATAGGTTAGAAATGCTAAATAGGTTAGTTTTAAAGTGACGAAGTTAAAGAAAAATGGAAGAAAACTTTATTGTTACGTCTGGTTTGGTGAAGAAGACGATGAACAGTGGTATAAGTTGACTTGTTGTGGTGTATAAGTCGACTTATTGCATGAAAATGTCATCTTCGCTCTTCAATAAGTCGAGTTATGAAGTGTAAGTCGACTTGTGGTGTTATATAAGTCGACTTGTATAAATATAAGTCGACTTGTGTGTGTTTTAATGGATAAGTCGACTTGTGTAAGAATAAGTCGACTTGTCGTGTTATGTAAGTCGACTTGTATAAGTATAAGTCGACTTGTGTGTGATAAACTTCACTATTTTGACCATATCTTTGTCATCCGACCTCCAAATGACCTGATTCTCGAAGCGTTGGATTCGTAAGAAAATTCTCTACCTCTTTATGTGAAATTTGTAAATTTTCAGATTTAATTAACAATCAAGGATTTAATAATTTAAGTTAAGAATTTAGGGTTTGGTCCCGAAATTTGTCATAAACATGCATCCTACATATCCATCATACATTGGTGACTTTTTAATCATGCACAATAGTGATTTGTATCTGTGTTCCTATTATAGAGGAATGACCACTGCGGATATTGCGGGACTTGAGGCAATAAGCGATAAGAAGCGGTTTTGGTAAATGTCTGGTAAATAATTTGAGTAAGTAATTTGGATAGTCAATTTTATGAGTCAACCTAGATGATGTCTAGGATTGATTTATTGGAAGTGCTAATTGCCTGCACATGAAATGTTTGAAATGACCTTGTTCTGTTTTAAAACTGTCAAGTCCTAGTTGTGGATAAATAGGCATGCTAGAAAGGTCTGTTGCTCTGTTATTTGACACTTTGGTGTCTCTGTCATCGAGACATATGTCTCTCTGTTGATGCTAACTATGGTATCTCTGTATAAGTCCCGTTACCTTACGTAAATGGATTCTGATCTTGATATGTGTTTGACAAAAGCGTATTATGATTACGCGGGTTTATACCCTCTTGTGATATTCGATTACGATAAGTAAGTGAATCTGTCTTTGAAATGTGTTATGTCGATTTTACGATAAATGTTTCTTCTTGCATACTTACTTTGAAGTTAAATTTTATATGATAATCCATTAAATTAGATTAGTTATTACTCACTAAGCTATATGCTTATACAGTGGATTTGTCCGTGTAGGTTCGAGCGAAGAGTTTAAAAGGCTGGGACAAGTCTCTACTACTGCCAAAGGAGTCTGTTCATAAAGTTTGAAAATGTATTTTGTTTCCTTTGTTTGGACTTGTAAATATTCTTTGGATTTACATTACGAGATTTACAATATGTAATATATGTATGTGGGTTTGAGTTACTAAATAAAATAAATATCGATGTGATGTTTGGTTTTATGCATTACATCTTGGGTGGCATCCATGTATCCTTCCAGGGGTATTTGGGTGTTACAATCTGGACCCTCTGGGGTCAATCGAGGTGAGGCTGGGATGCCACCTCTTCCTCCAGCTTAGGGAGAAGCTTTGATTAAACTGTCCCAGGATATGATGACATTGTTGCATCTGATGACACACCTAAGGCTCTGATTGATCAGTTGAGGAAGTATGGGGCTGAAGAATTTACTGGGACATCTTTGGAGGAATCTGAGAGAGCTAAAAACTGGATAGAGAAGGTTAAATGAGTGTTGGATGAGATCAGTTGTCCAGTAGAGCAGATGGTGCACTGTGTTGTCTCCCTTCTATAGGGGAGGAGTCCTCAGCTGCCGGTTTCTCTGACTTGGGAATTCTTTGCCCACGAATTTAAAAATAAGTATGAGACGGAGGCTTATAGGAAGGATAGGTGGAAGCAATTTCTGAATTTGAAGCAGAGGAGTTTGTCAGTTGCTGAGTACGACAGGGAATTTAATCAGCTTAGTAAGTATGCCCCTGAATCTGTACTTACTGAAGAGTTTCGATGCCATCAGTTCGAAGAGGGATTGCATGACTCTATCAAGGAGCATCTGGCAGCGGTTACTCTATTGCAACAAGTTACTTACCATCAGTTGGTACAAGCTGCGATGAAAATAGAAAGGCAAGAGACCATCAGGAAAGAAAGAAATCAGAGAAGAGGCTCTACTAGAGGTGGCTAGTCCTCGGGGAAACGAAATCGAAAAGGTACTTCCTCTGCACCGGAAGTTGCTCAGAGATCTGTGACTTGGGAAAGGCAACAAAACTTCTCCTCATCGACTGTCTCTGGTAGGGGTTCCTCTGGGGGCCGAGGTTCTAGTGCCTCAGAGTGCCCATATTACTCTAATCATCATTGGGGTGTCTGTTGGAGAGCTACAGGTACATGTTTCCGTTGTGGTAGTACTAAGCATAAGATAGCCAGTTGCCCTCTCAGCCAAGCTCAAACATCACAAGCCAGTCGAGAGGTCTTTCATGCATCTGTTGGGAACAGAGGACGTGGTAGAGGTCGAGTAGGATCTGGGTAGAATAGACAGAACCAGACTAACCAATCAGAAACTGTGAATCGCCCAGCTGTACCTACTCCTTCGGCTCGAGCTTATGCACTAAAAGCTCGTGAGGACCAAGATGCACCGGATGTTATTGCTGGTATGGTTTCTGTATTTGATTCTGAAATGTATGCATTAAATAGATTAAATAGATCTATTCTGGAAAAATGTTTGACATGGGGATGCCTATAGATCAAATAGAATATGACATGCTTGTAACCAGTCCTCTGGGCAGTAGAGTGTTGGTGAATCAGGTGTTTAGGAATTGTCCTATTATGATTCAAGGAAGTGAGTATGTAACAGATCTGATTAAATTGCCATTCCACGAATTTGATCTGATTCTGGGTATGGATTGGCTATCTAAACATCGGGTAGTAATTGATTGTAATGCTAAAACAGTTATGTTTAGGAGACTCGATTAGCCTGAGATTGTATTACATGGAGTTCGCACTAGTTCTTTAACTAATGTGGTATCTGCTATGTAAGGTCAAAAGCTTCTCAGGAAGGGGTGTGAAGCTTATCTAGCTTTTGTGCTTGATTCCCAAAAGGAGGGTGGTAAGGATAAACTGCTTGATATTCCTGTAGTGAATGGGTTCTCAGATGTTTTTCCTGAGGAATTGCCTGGACTCCCTCCTGAAAGGGAAGTGGAGTTATCTATCGAAGTTATGCGACCTTTGCTCCTATATCCGAACTGCGTCAGTATGGCTCCTACTGAGTTAAAGGAGTTGAAGGTGCAATTACAAAAGCTTTTGGATAAGAGGTTTATTAGACCCAGTGTATCACCGTGGGGAGCATCGGTGTTATTTGTTAAAAAGAAATATGGCATACTATAGATGTGCATCGATTACAGGCAGTTGAATAGAGTCACAGTGAATAATAGGTATCCATTGCCAAGGATTGACGATCTATTTGATCAGTTGAAAGATGCAGGAGTGTTTTCGAAAATAGATCTGAGATCGAGGTATTATCAGCTTTGGATAAAGGATGTAGATGTACCGAAGACTGCATTTAGGGCTCGTTATGGATATTATGAATTCCTAGTAATGCCATTCGGGTTAACTGATGCTCCAGCAACATTTATGGATCTAATGAAAAGAGTGTTCAGGCCTTATTTGGACCAATTTTTTATGGTATTTATTGATGATATCCTGGTCTATTCTAAGAATGAACAAGATCATAGTGAGCATCTCTAAATTGTATTACAGACTCTGAGGGAAAGACAGTTGTATGCTAAGCTGAGTAAGTGTGATTTCTAGCTTCGGGAGATATCATTTTTGGGGCATGTTGTCTCTTCTGAAGGGATTAGAGTTGATCATAGTAAGATAGAGGCGATTGTTAATTGGAAGCCACCACAGAATGTGACAAAAGTGAGAAGTTTTTTGGATTTGGCTGGGTATTATCGTCGGTTTGTTAAAGGATTCTCGGTGATAGCATCCCCTTTAACTAATCTGTTACAGAAGGGAGTGAAGTACAAATGGTCTGATAGATGTCAGAGTAGGTTTGATCAGCTGAAGAGTATGCTTACTGAAGCTCTTGTATTGGTCCAACCTATATCTAGTAAGGAGTATGTTTTGTTTAGTGATGCATCTGGAATAGGTTTGGGTTGTGTTTTGATGCAGGAAGGAAAAGTGGTTGCTTATGCCTCTAGGCAACTAAAGGCTCATGAACAGAACTACTCTACTCATGATCTGGAGCTTATAGCGGTAGTGTTTGCCTTGAAAATTTGGCGACATTACTTGTATGGTGAAAGGTGTAAAATCTTCACAGATCATAAAAGTATGGAGTATCTGCTCACTTAGAAAGAACTCAATCTGAGACAACGGCGTTAGTTGGAACTGTTTAAGGACTATGATTGTATTGTGGATTATCATCCGGGTCAGGCTAATGTTGTGGTATATGCTTTAAGTCGAAAGACAATTTCAGCATTATTAGTGAAGCGAGGTGTATGAGAACTTGAATATGATGGAGTTTTAATAGCTCAGTTGAAAGCAAGGCCTACTTTGAGCAAGAAATTTGTGATGCTCAGAGAGCTGATGATAAGTTACAACAACTTATCTTGGTTACTCAAGAAGGTAAACAATCTGATTTTTCTGTGCAAGGTGATGGTGAATTGTATTATAAGGGTCGACTGTGTGTGCCAGCTAATGATGAATTGACAAGGAAGTTGTTGTTTGAGGCTCATAATACAGTATTTACTATACATCTGGGTGGAAACAAGATGTATCAGGATTTGAAGCAGTATTACTGGTGGTCAGGTATGAAACCGGATGTTGTGGATTATATGGCTAAATGTCTGATATGCCAGCAGGTTAAAGCTGAGCACCAGGTTCCATCTGGTTTGTTAAACCCTATTTCTATTCCTCAATGGAAATGGGATAACATTACTATGGACTTTGTCACTAGTCTTCCTCTCACACAAAGGAAGCATGATGCTGTAAGGGTAATTGTGGATAAGTTTACTAAACCTGCTCATTTTCTACCAGTTCGTCCTGACTATTGTTTGGATAGGCTTGCAGATTTGTATGTGAATGAGATAGTGAGACTGCATGGAATACCATTATCTATCATTTCAAATCGGGATCTTTGATTTACTTCGAGATTCTGGAGAAATTTATAGAAAGCATTGGGTACTCAGGTTAAGTTTAGTACTGCTTTCCATCCCCAGACTGATGGACAATCTGAGTGAGTTATATAGATATTAGAAGATATGTTGCGAGGTTGTGTGTTGGAGTTTCCCGGGAGTTGGGATAATTATCTGACTTTGATGGAGTTTGCTTACAACAACAATTATCAAACGAGCATTGGTATGGTGCCTTATGAAGCGTTGTATGGTAGAAAATGTAGAACCCCTATATGTTGGACTGAGTTGAGTGAAAACAAGATGATCGGGCTAGAAATTGTGAAAGATACTGAAGAGAAGATTCAGATTATTCAGCAAAGATTGAAAGCTGCCAGTGATAGGCAGAAGTCTTATGTCGATCTAAAAAGGAAAGACATTGAGTATCAAGTAGGTGAGAAGGTGTTCTTGAAGGTGTCACCATGGAAACACATACTTCGGTTTGGAAAGAAGGGTAAGCTTAGTCCGCGATTCATTGGTCCTTATGAAATTCTAAAAAGAATCGGACTAGTAGCTTATCAGTTGGCTCTGCCTGAAGAATTGGCACGACTACATGATGTGTTTCATGTTTCCATGCTACGAAGATATCGGTTTGATGCTTCACACAAGATCCCTGTGCAAGAAATTCAGGTACAACTAGATTTGTCTTATGAAGAAGGGCCAGTTTCGATATTAGCCAAAGAAGTCAAACAGCTCAGGAACAAGTCAGTGCCTTTAGTAAAAGTACTTTGGCAACATCATGGACTTGAGGAAGCAACATGGGAACCTGAAGAAACCATGAAAGCTCAGTATCCGCAACTATTCGGATCAGGTAAATTTTGAGGACGAAATTTCTTAAGGAGGGAAGAATTGTAACACCTCATATTAGGGGTTAGAATATTAAGAAAATTCAGGACATTTTATACTTTGCATATTTGAATATTTTCTTCTTTGTGCCTATGCATTTCTGGACTCATTCAATTATTGTGCATGCATTCATGACATTTTTCGGGTACGATTGAGTTATTATTGTGATTAAATTGTGTTTTGGTCATTTGGAGTATTTCGAGTATTTTGGAATTTGGGGTGAATTTTAGAAAAATATTAAAAGTTGGACCCAATCCTAGTATGACATGTGGACTGATTAAATATTGACATGTGGCATCATTCATTAGGTGACAAATGGCCAACATGTAGGGTGACATGTGGCAAGATCTCCTCAACCCACATAGTCATCTTGATTTGTAAGGAAAACATTTCTGTAGCTCATCCTCGGTGAAGAAAAACACATGCATCAACTCCAAACAAAAACTCTCTTTGCTTATACTCCAAACAAAAACTCTCATGATGTTCACCGAAAGCTTAATCTACTCTTATTGTTGGAGTGGTTGTTGGAAACAAGTAAGTGATGAAACATCATGAGAATGTTTTGCTTTTAGGTGTTGTATTTGATCTTGCATTTGAGATGTTTTATAATTAAGGAAAAAGAATAAAATTATATTATGAAATGAGGTTGTTGTTGGATATTAACAGACATGTAGAAACATTTTTGTAGAAAATTGATGAATAGCCGACCTCCGTGAGTGTGTTTTGAATGTTCATATTTTAATCTTGAATCTTGTGTTATTATTAGAGTAAGTGGACTTGGAATGGGAGTAGAAATGTAGAGAATATAAGTTAGTAATGGGGTAGAAGAAGTGGAAAAATGCATCAGATGAATGTAAGATAGAAAAAAAATGAAAACATGGAGATGGGTATGGCATTTACGTGAACAGTATTATGCATTTTTGGATGATTACGTGGAATCTTGATTTTTGATTTGTTTGAGTTGTGATAATCTAAAATGGAAGTAAAAGAATTGATTTAAGTGTGTTAGGTGTTCATTGAATAAGATGGAAGTGAGAAAATCTGGGAAAAGAATGATAGATGAAGAAGGTGATAAACGCAGTAGAGTTTGTCGCGACCAACTCTTTATAGTTCACCACGGTGACCTTGGAGGAGTTTAGTTCTATGAAAGTTCTCTGCGGTGAAATCAAGAGTTCGTCGTGGCAAACTTTTATAAAAAGGTCGTAAAATTTTGTTATCTGGGAAGTTCGTCGTGGCGAACTTTTGGCTCGTCGCGGTGAAACTTCCTGATATCTTCATATACTTTGGTAGTTTAGGCATAACTTTCTTTGTAGTTATCCACATGAAGTGATTTTTAATTTGGAGTAAACTAAAGACATAGGGCTACAATTTTTCTGAAGAAATAGAGTTCTAATTCTGCCTCTAAGAATTTCATAATTTGATTGGAAGTTGAGATAGGAATTTTGATCAAGCTCAAGAACATCCTGAAATATTTTGAGTATAAATTTCAGTATACTAAACCAAATTGGATGAGCTTGGTATCATTAGAAACCTAAGACAAAGAGGGACAACTTTATAGAAGGAAGTATTACCTAATTACTTCAACTACATGATGAGAATAATAGAGCAATATGGACCCGAAAGTTGAGTGTAAAATAAATATGGATTGAGGAATTGAGTTTGGTTTCATATGATTGATAATGTGATAAGATTAAGGATAAGAAACCCAGATTTTTGTCATGAACATGCATCATACATATTCAATATACATGAGTGTGCATAATTGAATTCATAATTGTGCCCAATAGTAATATATGTTCGTATTGAATGCTATAGAGGAAAGCATCGAGCAACCGATTCTAGATATTGCCGAGACTTCGAGGCAATAAACAATAAGGGAGCTTTTGTAAGTAATCTTAGATGATATTTTGTGTAAGTAATTTAACTGGTAAAATTTATGAGTAACCTAAAATTGATATTGTTGAATATGTATTGAATTGTGTACTAATTCCGGACATGAAGGTCCGAGGTACTGATTGATGAATGATATATTGAAATGTTTTTTCATGTGAATATTATTGTCTACTTGCTTTACACATGTAATGTCTGAAATGACCTTGTTTTGCTTTAAAACTGTTGAGTCCTAGTTGTAGGTAAATAAGCATGCCTAGAAGGGTCTACAGTTGCTCCTGTTATTGACACCTCGGTGTCTTCTGTATCGACACTTCGGTGTCTCCTGTATTGACATTTCGGTGTCTCCTGATATCGAGACATATGTCTCTCCTGTTGATACCAATCATGGTATCTCTTGTATAAGTCCCATTACCCACTTCCGTAAATGGATTTAACAGTATATGATTTTGTATTCTGATTTTTGGTTGACTCTGATATAAGCAAGAAATTGTGTTATGATTTTGAAGGGTTTATACCTTCTCTTGAGACTCAGTACTATCTTTTGTACAATCTATTTGAGATCCAATATAATATGTCGAATTGTTCGTTCTGATAAACTGTTAATGCATGCTTTTGATATATCATGATTGTGTTTATTTAACTGTCAATTTATGCATAGATTAGTTATTACTCACTAAGCTATATGCTTAGCACGGTGGATTTGTCCCGTGTAGGTTCAGAGAGAAGGACATAAGGAATGGGATGAGTCAACCGCAGTGGCCAATGGAGTCTGAGTCTTGTTTTGTTAAAATTGTATTTTTGGAATTGTTTTTAGCTTATCTTGATGTTTATAACTTTGGATTTATCTGAAGGATTGTAATAACCTTAATTCAGGCTGGTCTCTGAAACTATGATGAATGTTTCGTATGTTTTGGTTTTGTTCCGGTTTTATATGTTTGTATGCTATGATGTCTGCGTGGCGTCCTCGTATCCTCCCAAGGGGTATTAGGGCGTCACATTTGGCTCATCCATATATGCAGGTTGAGAACATGCATAATGAATAAAAGCTTCAACTCACTCAACAAATTCAGGATTAATGAAATCATTAGGTGTTAATCATCTATACATCTAAGATCTATCCAGGATACTCATTTCTGGAAAATTGTTAATTTAAAACAGTGAGTCCATAGTTAGTACCATTCATATTCACCAAAGATTACAAAACATCTCATATAAGACTTGTGAATCAACAAAACAGGTTCTCATTCTGACTCCTAAGCTCCTGGTATTTCTCACTAATGAGCCTCACGGGAGCTCCATCACGGGTTATGGGATAAGGTTTATGGGTTGAGATCTAAAATATATTTAAACTGAAGATCGAACATATATGTTTGTAATTATATATGTTAGAATAGAATTAATGTTAAAAGTTTGATATCTAACCTATACTAAATATGTACTAGTGCCAAATATAATAAATATTCATAAAAATATGAATACTTATTTTAATAAATTAGTTTAACATATACAATTTTAAAAAGGCCACGTAAAAATTTGCACATTAAAAGTAAACAAAACATAATCATTTCAGAGAGCATCAATGAAATAACAGATTGACATAATTAAGGTAATTGGAACAATGATATAAGTAAAACTTATCCTATATTAATTCATTGATAAACTGAAGTTCATATCACAAACAAGTTTCAGTTTGTGTAAGCCAAATTAAATCAACCATGTAATACTTTCAGATGGGAAGTTCAAACCACAAATAAATACCCAAATTAATCAAATTAAAAAAAACTTAGTAAAAAAACAAATTCACTTACTTTAACTGACACTCAAAAGGATCTTCCTGAAATATGTGAAAGAAGATGATGATGGAGCTAGAATGAAAAATATAGAAACTGATACAAATTCGATTAAAATGTGTGCAAATTCATTATTGACATTGTGGAAATGAATGTCATTTGAATTCTTGCCAAAGCTTCTCTTTAATCTCGTTCGAAATAGAAATACTGCCAACAATTAAGTTCCTACAACTAAGAACAAAATTGTTAACAGTTTAGAAAATGGGATATATTAAAACAATCATATAAAATGTATTGAGCACAATTTAGAAAACATGAAAATTTTTGACAAGATAAATGAAAGAAACATTTTGATGGGTCTTCTTTATAACAATAAGGTTGGAAAAATGTGTCCCTTGGTGAAACTTATAAGAGAGACACTAACCATTTTATATTAATAAAGTAGATGCATATAACTTTAGATGAAGCAATTTCACTTAGACAAAAATAAAGGAGAATAATAATTCTATTACTATGAGTTAAAGTTTTAGTAAGGGAGTTGACAACATTATATCTATATGTTGAACCTACAAATTGATGAAAATTCCATGTTCAATGGAGATTCATAATAAAGGAAACAATAGCAATGTTTCGATAAGGCAAGCTTATAGCAAAGATATAACTTTTCCAATGGTCAATTATATAATAAGGTAAAAAGAACTACTATATGTTTTGGTTCCAATCATGATGACAATGCATATTTCTTAAGAAAGCTTACGTGTAGTTATAAATTGTTAATGGATCAACTGTATTTTGGAAGTGTATCCAATTAATTTATATAAATGGTAGATCGCTACCTGTATGATGATTAATTAATAGGATATTTAAGGAAAGCAACATAAAGAAAAAGGTAAAGCAAACACATCAGAATAGGAGTGGGCATTGCTTCAATGAGGGAAGACACTTAAGACATGCTAAGAAGACTTAATTAATAAACATAATTGAAATGAAGTCTAAAAATATGTCTATCTAAGCTCCTCAATACATATTACATTCTCCCTAGATTATAGTATAGATATACAAATTATGAGAGCTCCATGCCTGCATCTAAATCAAAAGGAATATTATTTCATAATCCTTATTAAAAGTATTGATAGTTTTAGGACCATTATTGTTGCAAGCTTTCGAATAGAAATATTAGCATCAAATTCAATGCACTAAATACATCATCTTTTTAATAAATATTTCTTAATTTATAGACTAAAAATGTGTTTGGCTACTAAGAAATAGTGAATTTAGCTAAACATAACCAGATTCTTCAATGCTCATATCAACATCCACTCACTAGTATCCCAAAGTAAACAAATTCTATAAATAATTTCACGTAATAAAACTTAAATCAATAACCATAAGCTCATAGTCAGAATTTATTGAGCCAAGTTCTAAATAAGAGTAAGAGAGAAGATGAGAGAAGATTAACTTTCTTGGAGTTCTAAAAGCTTCATTAAGAACCATCATAAGACTAATATGGTGTGAGGAAACAAAATCAAACAAAGAAGATAAGAAATTGGTGATGCCAATTAACAAAGTCATGTGATGGTTAATAAAGTAAAACCAAGAAATAGATCGAACAACCTAAAATGACAAAATTAGCGAAAGTTCAAAGATCAAAACATATATAACAAAAGGGTTAAATACATAATCTATTTCCTGAAATTCTATTTTAAATACATATATATGTATATTAATAATCATGTAATTAAACCAAAAATAAAAGAATTATAAGAAATTTCAAACTTACCAAGTTCTTTTCTAAATTTTGATTAATGATGCTAGAGGAAAAAAATTAGTTTGAAATGGATGCCTAAGGAGATAAGAAAATTGATTTCCATAATAAAATATACAGCAAAAACATAAAATAAATTGAAATATAGTTGAAATATTAAACCAAACTAATTGAAAAAACACTAGTGGTAAAGAGGATGAAGAACTTTCATTGAAGAAGGAAATGGGAAAATGTCTATTAGTTTATATAAGACTAATTTATTAGTTAACTAGTGATACATATATACAATTATGTTATATATATATATATATATATATATATATATATATATATATATATTGAAAATTTGATTGGTTTATAATTATGATAGTTAAATTGATTGGTCTAATATAGTTTTTAAACCTTGTTAATTATTAATAAGAATAATAACAATCACTATAGAAATATCGTCTCCTACACTCTGACATATTCTTCCTCCAACATCATCATCTCCTTAACTTGGATTTTATGTAAATAACATAAAATGTTATTATCTGGATAATGGTTCTTGGTTCATGTAGCATTGATAATGATATTAACAAATCAAGTTCAAGAAAGGCTTTCTAAGCTAGAGCCTAATAACTCTGTAACATCGGACTTCCTGGGCCCTTTTGTGTTGTGCTGTATTGGGAGATACTACTATATATTGATATATATACATATGGTTGTATATGAGTTCAAAGATATAATTAAGCCATTTGGGTGTATGTGTAAATGATTTATAATGTTATATGCCTTACATGAACTTGGAATTCATCAGTAATATGGAATCTTGAAGATTTCCAACGTATGGGCTTTTAAGTGGATAAAACCGAGTCCATTGGATGGATATGACCATGATGGTTAAATTAAATAAATTCTAATGTCTTAGAGGGGATTAGACATGATTTATAGACCCATGGGACACTTAGAAAGCTTAGTTGGAAAAGTTGATGTATATAAGGGCTTATTTGCAAATTGTCAAAAGTTAAAGGACTTAATTGTAATTTTTCAAGTCTTGGAGGACCAATTCGTAATTTTATAAACTTAAGGGACTTATTTATAATTTTCAAAAGCCCAAGGACCAAAATGAAAATAAAATTTTTGGTCATTCTCAAATTTTGGACTTAATTGAAAATTTAGGAAAAATTTGGAGGGTATAATGGTAATTTCACATAACTAAGGGCAAATTGGTAAATTCATCTTGTTTGGTCAAAGAAGAGTCAAAATCTAGACCCTTCTACATGTGTGTGGTCGTGCAACCCATTAAATTGGCATTAAAACATTTAGTTTTTATTAAAAGAAAGAAGAAGTAAGGAGAAGAAGAGGGTTTTGGCTATTACCCAAAATTTCACTATCTTTTTGATTTTTTAACTCAAACCAAAGTGTTCTAAGCTAATATGGGGTCAAGGAACTCAAATCTATCATTAGATTTGAGAAAGTCTCAAGGGATTTGAAGATATCACTAAAGGAAAGTATAGGTAAATTTTGTCTCATCTATCATAAATTGCTTCCTATATCATCTTCACACATATAATTCTTATGTGCTCGATTCTCACACTTGTCATAGTAATCCCATTCTTAAATATGTGCTCACAAAATAACAATTTAACCAAACCATGACAACTTTTACAATTCTCACTATCTTTATCTCATCATCCAATTACCACTATATCGTCATACATACGTATTTTCACCATCAATTCGGACTTATCATCCTAAAATCCTAATCGTAATTCCACCAACATATTCTTACAGTGAATCATAACTCATATCACATTTATCCGATACCCATTGCAAGTCCAAATTTGACCTCTCAAAGTCATAAAATTTTTTATTTCTTTCAACTTGGCTTGTACACTTTAAATCTCGTCATTCATCTTTATATCATTACTTTCCTTAATCAATCCATGACAATGTTTTTACATCTATATCACATTCGTGGATATATTACCACAGTACAATGTCGATATCGTATTCCATAATACAACCACCACTACAACTACATTACCTCATTATTTGTCATATCTAACCATATATTATTTTCCTTTTCTAAATATCCACCAACTTTCATTTTCTCATAGTCAGGTAGATCATCATTCTTCCCACTACTTCCATCAATTCAAACACTTAACAAATGCTCATGTATGAGACTCATATAAATGCAACTCAGACTAGGGATCGATTGCTACTACACCGCCATGACATGGTGAAATGCATGTAACTTAACACATATGTCAAAAGCGCCCGTATAAGATACTAAATGGGCTCGATACAAATGTAACACCCACTCTCACAAGACACGTGCAGACATCTATGGTGATATCCGAAATGCATACCCCAAAGGTGGCATGCTAGAACGATCATTCAGGTCAAAATTTATTCTGAAACTTTAGTTTCTTTAAAATAAGGAACATGCAAGCGAAATTACTAATCAAATTGGGCCCATGACATTTAAAACATTTCCATTTACAAGTGACAATTATTACAACATTAGTATTCAACAATAATTTGGGCCCATTTGGATACAAAACACTTGAAATTATAACGTCATTTCAATTACCAAATCATTCACAATCCTTTTGTACAATTTTTGCGAAACATATTTTTAAAAAATTCACTGAAGACAATATCAGGTGCAAAGCGATCCGATCCTAAACCATATCGGACCTCGGTGGCTATACTCCATTTAGCCTAGTGAAAAATTCCTCGAACACGAAAAGCCACATTACAATTTTTGATGAGTTTTGCAACTCAATGAGTGAACCATCATTGATGAATTCACCGGATTACAAACAAACATCACGTATATCACAGATATTCATTCAAAACATATAACTATTTCTGATATTCACATAACATGGCATCTCATGTGATCATACAATTCACGTAGCCAAGTATAGCAACGGTTCATATCAATGTATCACTCACTTCAGCTTTGCAAATTATTCAAGGAGTTTCAGTCTTATATGAATGCTATATGCATGAGACTCACATTCGTTCTTATTGTTGTGACTGAGTGCCTATCACATACTTATACAAATATTGGCCCATAGGGCTCAGTCAGAACAGAATCACAGAGCATAGCTATACGTGCACACACATATATCACGGAGCAAAGCTCTACGGGGAAGCGCTTCATACTGGCAACTCAAGTCACAACGCCTTTATCTGAGCATGCATTCATGAAATGCATCAAATACTAATTATGCCATATCAGACAATCACATATGATATTCAGTCAGAAACTCATAATCATCGGACTTAAGTCCGGCATTCAACATCTGTTGAGAATTTACATATCATAAGGGATTTCACATCAATTCAGAACTCTTCCAATGCATCAAAACTGAATATGGTTTACATAGCAATCACATATGGTGCTCATACAAAACTCATAATCATCGGACCTAAGTCCAGCATTCAACTTCCGTTGAGAATTCACAAAATATTCAGAATTTCAAGTACACAAAGCCACAATCAAAGCACTTCCAATACATTCCCGAATATTGATCTCCTCGGACAATTAAAGTCCAGAATTCATAGACAAATCGCAAGCAATTTAATAATATGGGAAGTTGTAAACAAATCAAATCAATCAATCCTAGGAAATCATCTAGGTTGACTCACAGTACGCTCCAATAAGCCATTGCCTGGATGGTCCGGCAATGTCCGATTGGCGTCCGATATGCTCCTCTAAAATAGGCAAAACACATTAACAAATATCACACTTTGCACAATTGCACAAATGTTCTTTCATAAAAAATATCAATGTATAGAATGTATGCACAATGTATGTTCAATGACAATTCCGGGGTGCAATAATGCGATCCTTAACAAAATCATTTAGGAATCAAAGCCCTCATTAATACCATGTATTTTTACAATTGAATTGGACCAAACAATGTCAAATAATTTCATAGCTTTATTGACCACTTCAGATTTTTCCTATAGAACATAATCGGGTCAACTTTCCATACTAAATCAGATAAGGTAAATGACCAAATTAGACAAAACTTCCTTCTGTAAAGTTGTTCTCTCATTTCTTAGCTTTCTAAGGACACCAAAATCATTTAATTATGATCAGTATACCAAGATATATCCTCAAAATATTCCAGACGGTTCATAAGTTCCAGTAAAATTCATACCTCAACTTCCAACCAAAAATGGAAACTCTTAGAGACAGAATATTAAAACTCCATTTCTTCATAAAAGTTGTAGCCCTATGTCTCTAGTTTACACAGAATCAAGAATCACCCAATTTGGATAAGTATAGAGAAAGTTATGGTCAAAATACGAAAGCATGTTCGAGCAGTCAAAGGATGGGTGCTCGTCGCAACGAGGACAAAAAGTGATGTCGCGACGAACAGCCTAGAATTCAAATTTTCTCCGAATTTTTGCAGCGTTCGCCGCGACGAGTTCAAGGGGGGGTCTCCTACGTCGCGGCGAGGAAGAAATTGGACGTCGCGGCGAGGAAGAAAATGGACGTCGCGGCGAGGAATAAAATGGACGTCGCGACGTCTGGTTCTGAAACTCGTCTTCCCCGAATTCATTTTCCAGATTTATCACTTATATACACAAAACAATCTCTAAGACTTCACTCCAAAAATCATTCTTATAGTCCGGCACTAAAAACTGATGCATGCAAGAATTACACCATTTCAACTCTCTCACTACTGTGATCATCCACTCTATCTCTATTCTGTTTCTTTTAATCTTTTCCGCATCTCACAACTTTACAATACCCGATAAACTCAGATTTCATTCGAGATACACTTAACAATTTAGCTCATCATCTAAATCATCCAATCTATGCATTCACCGAGACTACACCATGTAACTTCACATGTATATATATATATATATATATATATATATATATATATATATATATATATATATATATATATATATATATATATATATATATATATATATATATATATATATATATATATATATATATATATATATATATATATAAACTTACTTACTTAAGCAATATTTCCAGCGGTGAGAGTGAAATCGACACAACAATAACGATGATGATCTGCGTTTGGTAAAACCAGAAGAAGGTTTTTCAACAATGCATTCGGTGAAGAGAGAACAATGGAGGAAAGAGTTATACCGGTCTATACATTACGTGCCTACATTGCACGTCTTACACCTATCACTATTACATAATGCCATATGTCACCTTTGCATGTAGGTCATTTGTCACTAAATGATTAGTCCACGTGTCTCAATAGGATTGGTCCAAATTTCATTATTTTTCTAAAAATTCAACAAAAATTTCAAAATATTCTAAATAGACCAAAATTGCCAAATCACATTTTAATCGCATTAACAACTCAATTGTACCCGAAAAATGTCATGAATGCATGTACAATCATATTAATGTGCAAAAATGTGCATGTCACAATTAATTAAGCATAAACATGAATTTTACTTTCTGATTTCTCAATAATTCTTGTAATTCACAATTTTAGCCCTCACATGGGTAACGGGATGTTACACTAGGCCTATGTTTCCTAACCAGTATACATTGAGACATAGGCTAGGGCTATGTGTTTTCTATGTGATATATATTCACTTCATAGGTTATCTACACTGCCTTGGAACGAATCAATTCTATTTGGGTATATGATTTTCCTGCTCACTGAGTACCTAGTGTACTCACCCCCTCCGCTTTCCAACCATGCAGATTAATTTAGTGAGCTTGAAGTTTTATGAGGATCGTGCAGCTTTTTGATATTTTCGGGATATTTTTGCACGTGGACAGTCTCCTATTTTGTACTTTTATTGTCTAGTGGCTCATGGACTGTGTTTATGTAACTACGTTTTATGATTTTGTGAGTTAACTTTTGATTGTCTTGAGTTTTGTAAAAGATTTTATGCATGAACTATTGATACTGTTGTTGTGATTGCCTTGAGTTGAGATTGCTTGGAGTTGAGATTGCCTTGAGTGGACTAGAGAGTCTTGAAGTTGTGATTGGATGTGCATATAGAAGTGTGTTTGAAATCGTTTGCAAGTTTTGAGATTTTTAAAATACAGTCGTTGTGCTACCCAAAATTTTTCAAAAAAAAGAAAAAAAAAGATTTCGGTTAGCCTTGCATATTCGGATTAAGGATACTGCGAGTGTCTTTAGCCTGCGTATGTGGCAGTTGTCATGTGCCCGATGTGGTACCCGGTCCTGACAAACTCAATTGACCATATTCTATCAATAAATGGTTATATTGTTTCTAGGAAATAAAAGGATATGGATTTTGTGAAAAGAGTGATGACTTTTTAGGAAATCAATAAAAATGTTGTATAAAGCATAATTGAAGTTAATAGATCTATACTTTTATACATAGTGCAAAACTTGATAACATTACAGACATGGTCTCAAGAAGCTAAAGGAAATAACATTAAGAAGTTGTCCCAAAGGTTGGAAGTGTTTTTATAATATAGAATGGGAAGAAAAAGAAGAGTTCATTATGTATAGTGAAAAGCTAGTTGTAACTTATAAGAAATGTAGATTTTAACGTCATTTTCACTCATAGGGGTGGTTTTCAAAGGTAAATTAGATGAATAATTAGGTACTTACAAGAGCTAACTACACTAAGTACCAAAGTATATAAAAATACTCAAACTACAAGTTAAATACTCTCAAAATTATGCTAAGAACATAAAGGAATTCTAATAACATAACATGTATATAAAACTTATCTCTAAGATTCAACTTAGTTATATGATTGATAATCGGTTGTCTCGTACTCCTATTTCTTTATTATTTTATTGATATAATTATACTTTCTATCTTTGTGTTTGGTTTACTTTGATACATTTCAACTTTAGTATATATGAATGTTCTCTTTATTGCTTCTTAATGCATTTATTTCATATTCAATCAATATTTACTAGGGTACCTAAGGTCTCTAGCATATAACTATCTTAATGCTTCTTAATGTACCTTATAGAAGTGACAATGATCTTTTTCAAGTATTCTTACTGACCTCCAAGTAGGCTCACTCATTAACTCATTCTCTGATACAAATCAACTTCATCTTCACACATTAACAAAATTTTCAAACAAGAGGCATTTCATCAAACACCTAATATGCATCAACATATCATCCCAACTTCACAAGCAAATTTGGAAACTGAACCTTCTAACACTAACATTTCAACTTTAAATGTTCTTATCCATTCACAAAATACTCAAATATACGAAACTAATCAAAGACACAAACAAATTTCATAAGAAAACAACCACAGTTTGCAATTTACCTCCACAACAACAATGGTGGGAGAAGACGATAAGCTTTTGATGCACCACCAACTGATGACAATGTCGACGACAACGCACCACCAACTGACGAAAACACACAAGAGAAGAAGACGTAGTAGGAAGGAGAAGAAGAAAGAAGGTCTCGGGTGTGTTTTAACGTTATCAAAATGATGTCATTTGGTGTTAAACTAAATGACATTGTTTTCTTTAAGTTAATAACGTTCAATCACAAGCAGACGACAACGTATAGGAAAATTTACTGATGAAATTTTCCATAGTTGTTATTCCGTTGGAAAACTCAAAACTTCATTATTCTGCTATCAATTCCCGCCTCAATTGTCGAAGATATTGTTCCATCATTAAATTATATTTTTTCGTCAAATTTTCTGACGAACAAATAAAAGCCGTCAGTAATTTGTAACAGTTTGTTTTTTGTTGTTATTTTTCCGTCGTTAATTCCTATTTTCCTTGTAGTGTATCTCTATCAAATCTTACTTAAATTTGTTTTATGAAGAAGTCTACAACATACCTTATATCTTATATAGTATGTTATTATTTTATTATGGTAAGGTTAGCTACTGATGACTATTAAAGGTTGGCATTAAAACTTTTTCTTTTATTGAGTAGTTGCCTTCACAAGAGTGAATAACTATTTTAAGTCCTTTTTCTTGGACATTGAATAAAGTTGGGAGATGATTCACCCTTAGAGTTTACCAAGTATAAAAGTTGTAGTTAACTGAGGCTGTTAAATCTTCAAAAATTTTGCAGAGCTTCTATTTGGTCCCTATTGTAAGATATTGAATTCCAAAGGAAATGATGGATCAAAATGTTACTTAGATATGTAGAATTATTAACCTATAAAAATGTTATTGGAATTTAGGTAAAAGTGTTGCTAAAACTTCAATTTATTAATAATTCTATAGCCAGATGATTATATAACTGATGAAGAAGTAATCTTTATGTATAACCAAAAGTGTCAAATGCTTCCGAAAGCAGTTTTATTTTGAATAATTACGAGACTAAAGTCCTTCCAAGTCGACAATACATAAAAAAATCCAGGAGAAGTTAAAAAATTGATGACCAGGGTCAACTTAGGGGACGTTTGGTTTGAGCACGAGGTTGGGTATGGATATGAATATAATAGTAGAAGGGAATGAAAATGAGTATGAAAAATAAAAAATGATGTTTGGTTTGTAACTTGAGTTTCTGTATTAATACCAATAATATTGTTTGGTTTGTTGCATTAATAAGAATGAAAGATAACATAATACCATTTTTCATATCATATTTATTATTATTATTGTTACAAAATTTAT
Organism: Erythroxylum novogranatense; assembly: GCA_029891385.1. Classification (NCBI taxonomy): domain Eukaryota; kingdom Viridiplantae; phylum Streptophyta; class Magnoliopsida; order Malpighiales; family Erythroxylaceae; genus Erythroxylum; species Erythroxylum novogranatense. Next base: position 85,528,291 of record CM057227.1, on the reverse strand, counting down.
AATAATAATAATAATAATAATAAGATAATTAATTTAGTATAATAAAATTAATAATAAATAATAATAATAATAAGATAATTAATTTCATATAATAACATTAATAAATAATAATAATAATAATAATAATAATAATAATAATAATAATAATAATAATAATAATAATAATAAGGATAATAATAATAATAGTAAGTTTAAAATTTATAATAAATAATAATAATAATAAGAACAATAATTAATAATTAATAATAATAATAATAATATTATTATTATTAAGAAGTTTAAAATTTAATAATAATAATAATAATAATAATAATAATAATAATAATAATAATAACAACAACAACAACAACAACAACAACAACAACAACAACAACAACAACAACAACAATAATTATTAATAATAATAAGTTTAAAACTTAATAATAATAATAATAATAATAATAATAGTAATAATAATAACAATAATAATAATAATAATAATAATAATAATAATGATGATGATGATGATGATAAGTGATGAGTAATATAATTAAAAATAAAAATTACTTATGTGAGGGAGGGGTATAAATAGTAACTACTAGATTGGAATAAAATTTGATACTCACCCATTTTAGAAGGTTTAGTAAATTCTCAAACTTAATGGAATAAATATATTCCCTTAGAATTGAAAATTTCAAAACAAACACTACTTTTTTACAATTATTTCATTCCTTCATTTTTAAACTCTTAAATCAAACGTCCCCTTAGATAATCGAGAAGACAATCTCGAAGCATCAGTTCCCCTGAATCGAAATAGCCACGAGCTTCTATTAAAAGTCATACAATTTGTTAACAAATGGAGAGACGAGATCAAATGAAGCATCAAGGGCATGTAACAGATCGAGCAAATAATGAGGTAATTGAGACGTTGGAGATAAAGATACAAGGGTTTGATAAAAGCTTCAACCAAATATAAAGCCGCATTCCGACATCAAATAAGAGCTTTTTACAAGTCCCAACACTGACAACAAACCTAATGAATTAAGTCAAATATGAATTACTTTTTGTTTTTAAAGTAGATTTAGCAATGGGTCATAGTTGCAGCGGCCAAGGGTGCCGTGCTCTCGGGGTATAAGTTTTATACAAGTAGATGATTAAGATTTAATAAGATATGGTAGGGATAGAAAAATTGAACTAACTGTCTTGTACTTAACACATTGAATCCAATTTGAATGTAGTTATAAAATAATGTTATTTTAATATAATTAATTAAAATAATATTTAAAAATTTAAATTTATAAACTAAAATAACAACATTTGAGATAGTTTTTGGTCCAAAACTAAAATAGCATGTGTGATTCTGGGCTTCGGATCTCTTTTCTTCCTTCGATTATAAAAAGGGGAAGCGCAAAATGCAACAAAGTACGAAAGGAGCTGAGCGCATCCGATGGCGTTTCAAAAAAAATAAAGAAGACCTCATATCGCACGTGGTTAACGTTAAATTAATATTTTAAAAATGGAATGGATAAAATAAAAAATTTAAGGTTGAAAATTTTAAATTATTATCATAAAATTAGTTTTAAAAAATTTTAAAATATGCCTAAAAATATTCTTTTTACTTGTAAAATTTTTAATATTTAATTAAAATTATTAAATAAAAATTAATTAGTTAATTTTAGTTTATAAAAACTAATCAGTTATTTAATAAACTGATCAAATTTTGACTAGTATTATTAAAATAAATAGAATCAAAAATTAATAATTAATCTAACAATTACGATTTTCATCCTTTTCATTTTCTTTATTAGAAAAGGTGCGTAAAATAAAATGTTTGACTCTTCCTACTCCAAGTATAAACCGTGGGCCTTCCGTACCTCTGACGTGGGACTCCCTAGTGGATTCCGTGTTCATTCCGCCGCAACTCATTTTATCCACTATCCCAACACTATATGTAGCTTTTTCACTCACTTCCTCTTGCTTCATACAATTACAAATCAACTGATTTTTCCAAGTTGGTCACCCTCAAAAAATTCAATCCTTTTACTCTCTTCACCAGTACTCATGGATACTTCTAGCCAATTCTCTGACCCACTTCCATTTGGATCAGACTCCTTGTCGATGGACAAGCAAGAGGAGACATCTTCATCGTCTGACGCTAGCACTGAGTGTCGAACAGGCCTGTCGAACCAAAACATGCCGATACTGGCAACAAGTCGTCCCAAGAAGCGAGCAGGGAGGAGGATATTCAAGGAAACTCGGCACCCCGTGTACAGAGGCGTGAGGAAGAGGAATGGCAACAAATGGGTGTGTGAATTAAGAGAACCAAATAAGAAGACACGTTTATGGTTAGGCACGTATCCTACGCCCGAAATGGCAGCGAGGGCACATGATGTTGCTGCATTGGCTCTCCGAGGAAAATCTGCTTGCTTAAACTTCGCAGACTCTCTTTGGAGGTTGCCGGTTCCGATTTCTAATGATTCTAGCGACATCAGGAGAGCTGCAAACGAGGCTGCAGAATTGTTTAGACCACAAGAGTTCGGTGGTAATTATAAGGTAACAGAAAATGTTGCCGTTGTGGAGGATTCAAGTGAAGTTTCCAGCGGTGATTATAAGGTTTCGCAAGATACTATGACGTTTTTGGATGAAGAGGCTTTGTTTGATATGCCAGGTTTGATTATGGACTTGGCAGAAGGGCTTTTGCTACCTCCTCCATATTATCTGGGAGAATGTAGTTACTGGGATGATACGGAAACTTCCTCTGATTTGTCACTGTGGAATTAATAGGGGCTATGTCTTTTGATATATATTATCTCTTTTTTCCTCTTATATTTGTAAATTTTCTCTAATATATACCGCCTTTTTGAATGGTATATATTTGAAACGATTGATTGTAGAGTCTTGAATCAAGCCTAAGGAATCTTAGGGATGATGATGCTTTGAGAAAATTTAAGTATCAAAGTGTCCCCTGCTTGCTTTTGCTTAGAAGGTGGAATTTTGTACCAATCGACTCTATATTGATGCAAAAGAATCAATCAATTGCTCCGAATAAGTTAGGGTTCGAATTATTTGTCTCTTTTCATTCCTGCATTTCCAAACTGGACTTGAGAGATAGTAAGCTCGATAATAAATAACGAGGAGAGGAAGGAATGCCCTCTGTCAAGCCTCTTACTTCATTCGAGATGTTCTTTTATGTACTGTATTAAAATAATTAATGTTTAGTTAATTAGTTTTTTTTAAGTTACACGTGTAAGGCTTCTTTGCCTACTGGGGTTTATTTATACCCTTTGTATATTCCTCTTTACTAATTTTCAATTCTTCAGAACTCTCACATACCTTGCTTCTCTCTCGTTATTGTTTTTCTTCAGTAATCTACATCTTATCATACTGCTTGCTTTAGCTGTAGACTGTAGTACAGTAGCCTACTTCTTAATGTCTCAAGCCTTGCTGCTTGAGTAGCTACGTACAAATTGTTCATGTACAAAATCTAACAAATTATTAAACTGTTGTGATCAGCTGTAGCCTTATTGTGATTAAAAGATCACAAATTCGAGACTTAAAAATAATATTTTAAATAAAATGCAAAAAAAGACAACGAGCGCATATAGCTAGGGAAAAATAAAATAAAACATTACAAAATGCACCATATAGTTACATTCAAGATAGCTTTTTAAGAAAGAGCAATGCAACGTAGTACTGTTTGTGGGACATTGGGGGGCGACTCGAAATGGACGCGGCTGAGGAAACAGATTACGGGTCACATTTGTCCACACTTTGGGGTTGACTGGTCAGCTTATCTGGGTTCACACCACACCAGAAGAACTTTATCTATCATTATTTCCTTTTTGTCTCCTTTTCAACGTACGCTACCACAAGCACCTTCTGCTGATTGCTTCTCTTCATTCATTTGCTACGTCACAACAAAGACCTCACATATCTTTGTTGTGACGCTTCTACTTAGAGTTGACATTGTGTGGGACTTTGACATGACATCTTTTTCTTCCCCTTGCATGCATGCAACTACTACCAGATGTCGGCCTCATTTGTGTCCACATTAGCCTGGTTTGGTCCCTTTCCCCCCAGATTCTTTTAGCTTCTGGTTCTTCCTTTCAGTTCCACGTTATACAACGAGCTACGCCGTTCACGGACTGTTACACTGCTTCCTCATTTCTAGTCTACATTTTAACAAATTTTCCCACGTGCTGTTAACCAAGCTCTTTGTTCTTCCAGGCTTTGTTATTCTTGTTGTGTCCCGACCTGTCCTTGCTCACACACCGTGGTAATCCACCCTCTGCCCTGCATGGAACTTGGTACATAGCTTCCTTCTTACCTCCACTTAGTTCTTATATCTGTTTGCATGAGAGCATTGGTCTTCCTTCTTACCTCCACTTAGTTCCTATATCTGTTTGCATGAGAGCATTGGTCTTCCTTCTTACCTCCACTTAGTTCCTATATCTGTTTGCATGAGAACGCTGGTGTCTGGAATCATGTGATTATGAGCTTTACATCAGCTATGTGTTGCCATATTCCCCTTGCTCTTGCCAAGCTGGTGCTGTAATTCTTATTTCTTTTGTTTAGGATCACTAGCTCTTTTATTTCCTTTGTTCAAGGAGTTGAAAAAGCTAAAAAAGTAAAACGCTAAAAAACTCAGAGTCCTGAAAAATTGGTGACTATGTTAATCATCTAAAAATGGTGGCGAACAAGATGAAAGAAGTGAAGAAGCTCTTGACGTTGTTAGGGTGATGAAAAAACTCTTAAGTTTACTAACAAGAAAATTTGATTATGTCATCCTAGCCACGGAAGAATCAAAGGATTTATTACAAATATTTATTGATGAGCTTATGGGCTCTCGTTAAGCTTATGAGATGTAAACTTACCATATGGAGCATCTATATGTGCATTTAATACACGAGGCTAAGCTTACTAGTCTAATTTAATATGGATGGATGTATCTATTTGAGATGTAATTATGGTAAATATTTAAATTGAAGTAATAATATGTTTTAATAACAAAATTGTAATAATCATATTCGTTAATATAGGTATTTGCATAATTTGAAGAAAAATGTCAAAAATAATGTTAGAGTTGAAAGTTTAATATGTAACGCTTATTTAGTGGAGGAAGCATGTAAATTTTATTCACATTATTTTGAGTCGTATGTTCACACAAGAGAAAGAAAATTTTCTCATAATGATGATAAGAGAGGAACAGGTGATACTGAAGATAACTTATCTATTTTTACATATCTTGGACAAACATATACATGTCAACAAGAAGAATATTAACAGAGGAAGAAATAGAGACTGTCCATGATTATATTTTATTGAACTGTCAAGAGGTTTAACCTTTCGTGCAGTAAGTTGAATTGATTATTTAGGTTTTAAAATTTAGTGTTATTCACAACTAAAATATATAATAAAGTTTTTAGATTATACGAGGAATGGTTACATGAACTAATGCTCGAGAAAACATAGAATGATATCAACAAAAAAGTTAAAAGATACTTTCCTTGATGGTTTAAGAAATATGTAAGTTTTCGATTACAATTATTAAAATGATTGATTTATAAAATTAAAGTGTTTAAATGACATTATACTATTTAATATGATAATTTTTGTATAAGCCTTAGAAAATTCAATAGAGAACAAGTTCATATGTGATTTTGCGAAAGGACCTTTGTAAATTGTTAAATCGTATTCGGTGTATTTCGTTAATAGATACAAATAGCATATAGAATATCACGGTCATAGTGTGATAACAGTAAATAGTGAAGTTTACATATAGGAAGAATTGATGGATTACTATGATACAATTATTGAAAAATTTGAAATTGAATACACTACATTGTCACTAAAACAAAGTGTGATATTAAAGTATGATTGGTTCGATCCAACTCCTAATGTTGGTACAAAAGTGCATAGTTGATACAATCTAGTTGAAATCAATCAGTCAAGAAGATTTAGACAATTTGAACCTTTCGTGTTGGCAATGTAAGCAATCTAGGTGTATTATATCCCCTTTTTTTAGCTTACGACGAGATAAGTCAAATTGATTGATCGTTTGTAAAGTTAAACTCAGAGATGTTTTTGAATTATATGAAAAAGGAGAACAAAAAATTGAAAGTGAAGCGTTTCAAGGAGATGTTTATAAAATAAATGCATATGTTACATATGACGAGAATGAACCTTTGAATGATCCAAATAATGAATGCATTGAAATTTTATCTAGAGAGGATGAGGAAGGCGAGAGATCTAAAAAAAGAGCCTAAGTTTGAATCTAATTCTTCAAAAAAAAGATGATGATGATAGCATTTAATTTGTGTATGTAATAGAATATTATATTCAATAAATCAATTGTCGAATCAACAATATATATATTGAATTGAAGTTCTTATATTTCTAGAATATTCAATAAAATATGAATTTTAGGTTAAAATGTGTCACCAAAGAGAAAACAGAATATGTTGCGACTAAGATTCAGACCACAATTTGAAGTCACTTACTTTTCAAGTGAAGCATCACACTCTGTAGCTGCACAAAATCAGATATTTTACCTCCAGCTACTACAATTCCAGATAAGACCTCACCTTCCATACTTGCTACTATACCATCTACCATCCCCTACCGACAGAGGTATTAGGGATAAACGATGCAGATGTAGGAGGCGGCCTCTAGCCTAGAGCTGAGGGAGTTGATGGAAGAATTTAGATCACATGTTGTCAACAATCTGTAAGTAAAAATACATAAAATACCATATGTTTATAATTGGGTTATATGTAACATCCCATCAACGATGGAAAGGATAAAATGATAATTTGGGACGGGTTTTGAGTGTGTAAACTAGTCTCGACATGTTCATGCATATGATGACCTCTATTTTTACATAAATTGTAATTTTTGTATATGCACATGGTTGTACATGCATTCATGACATTTTCCGGCATATGTGTTTATTGTGAAAAATGTGTTATTTGTGCTTGAAAAATGAATTGGAGTAGATTTTTGTGTGTTTTACATTTTTGGAGACTTTTAGAAATTTTTCTGGAAATTTTTCGAAATACTTTTCCGGACCGAAAAAATTGTCAAGTGGCAGACTGATTGGATTTTCGGTACTGAAAATGACTGTCCAATGGCACTGGGAACTTAGAGACATGATTTTATGAATTATGAACTTTGAGCCATTGGAATTTGGAGACAAATTGGAGTAGAAATTGCTTTGAAATTTGATAAAAACCTTAGGAGTGGTAAGAAAAAGACAAGTGGCAAGTAACACATGTCACTTGCCTACTTAGTCTTATATTTAATGGCTAGCTAAAGCATATAATTAACCTAATTGTTAGCTTCCACGACACTTTCATTGGGTAAGAGTAAAAACAAGTGACTTTAAGTGCTTTCCTTCTCCTCCATCCGTATGTCCTCCCTCTTCTTCATTTTCGTTGGTTTCTTCCTTCCTCTTGTAAAATTGCTACTCACTTCCATCCACACAAGGACCCCTCCTATGATATGTGCTTCCTCTTCCTTTGTTCACAAAGAAAAATCCTAAGCTAAGCTTTGAGAGTTGATGATCGTATATGATAGGGAAAGTTGGAGAAGTTGTGATAAGTTGGAAGATTGATTAGGTAAGATTATTTTTTAAGTTTTGATTGTTCATTTAATGCATGAATTGTGATGTTTGTGCATCTAATTGCATGAGAATTGTGTTGGTTGAAATGGGTAGGATGTGTTCTTGATGGGTTAAGGATGAATTTAAATGAATGAGTGACTATGTTTTGAGATTGGTTTTGAAATGGTGTAAGTGTTTTGGATTGGTTTTGTGATGCTAGATGAATGAAAATTTAGGGAAGACAATTGTGTGTGTGTGTGCTGCCATTTTATGGCTAGGTGATTAAGTGAGGTTTTGATGAAATTTTGGTTGATTACTTGACTAATTGGGATGCTTATTGGCTTTGAAAAGGGTATGGAAGTGATAGCAATTGGTTTAGGTATAAAACCTGGAAATTTGATTTTGTATAGATTTCAATGTTTTGATCATAACTTCTTCTATGGTTGAGCAATTGAAGTGATTGTTAGCTGAAATTAAACTTGAGAAGTTTGGTTATATTTTATGTGAAGGAAGTGATGCTAAATTGTGCCTTAAAGGAGCTTGAATTTGGCCTTGAAAGTGAGTTGTAGGTGCTGTATGAACAGTAATCTGAACCTTGCGACTTAAAACTTTGATGATTTTTTTAGGTTGATTTGGATTGAATTTGCTAATTTGGTTTTCATGAAACTTGAAGATGTTCTTGTTATCTTTCTATCGCCACTAATTATGAAATTTTTCGATGTCTAGGTTGAGAGTTATGACCTGTTAATTTTTGGATGTTAATAGGCTTGGTACTGGAAAATGTGTTACACATATGTTTGGTGGTGACTGTACATTGAAGCTAAAGTTTGGACTATTGTGATTCTACTTAGCTCAAGTGGTCTTATAGAAAGTTGTAAAGAAATGAATTAACTTTAAAATGAGATATAGTATGCTAATTTTGGATTTGTGGATTGTAAATTATGATTTTGTAAAGTTCTGATGTGGTTTAGGTTCTATAGTGACTTAACACTCTTAAACAGGGCAGGCACATTAATGGAGATTTTGAGCTAGGTAGAGATGGAATTTTCTTCTAAGTCCTTCATGAGAATTGTAGTATGTTTTCTGATCTTTTCATGGGTATAAAGTATGGATTTTTGGGACATTTGAGTGGGGAATTATGATTTTTAGAAGATTGTATACTGTTCAGGGTGACACATGTGGGCAGAAACTTTGCTTGAGAATTTAATGTGTTTCTAGGTTGAATTTGCCTCCAAGTTATTCATGAAAGTTGTAGAACATGTTTTGATCTTTCTTTTTACATATATTTTGGAATTTTTGGCAAAAGGAATGAAAAGTTATGATTTTTACAAAATGATATACTGTTTTGGGAAACATTGTGTAGCAGTAACTTTGGTTGCATTTTTGACACCCTTACAGGTGAAATTAGATTTTTAGCTCTTAATGAAACTTGTAGGATTTTTCATGATCTTTCCAACAAGACCTTATTTGTGATTTTTGGACATGTGGGTAAAGAGTTGTGTAGTGTGGAAGAAGGGAAGGTCTAATAAGTGGGTTTGAAAAAAATATAAGGAAAATTAGGTTTTAAAAAAATGAAAATGTCAAATCCTCGCATCTCGCAAGGGCGATACGTAAATAATTAATATTTTTATATTTATTTATTATTTCTATTTTTGTCTTAATTTAATTCTTTTGTCAATTACTTTTTCACCCGACATCTAATTGACCTGATTCTTGAGGCATCGGATTCGTGTAATATTTAATTTCATTTATTTGTGAAATTGGAAATTTTTAGAGATGAAATTGACGAGGATTAATTAGGTTGAAGTGAGAGGACCGGGTAATTATTTTTCTGGTCCGTCTTTTATTAATAATTGGACCTATAGAGGTCCGAATTGAGTGATTTTAGTGTCTATGACTTTCAAATTTTTAGAAGAAATTTTTGTGATGGGAAATTGCGGAATAGTGCTGGGAATGTCACGAACATGCATTGTACACATTTTAATTGCTACATGTGCATTATCAGATATTTCTGAGTGTACCTTTGATGATGGTGAATATTTTGGACTATTTAGAGGCGCTTTTGGAACGTCACCTCACAGACGTTGCCAAGACTTCCGGGCTTTTGTTTATGGAGCTATTGGTGAGTAACCTAGATGGTTTCTCAATTATTATTTGTTTATTATTTTGCGCTTATAATTCCGTGGAGAAGAATAGTGGGATTGTGCGTTGTTTATGACTGAATTTCGGACCGAAGGTGTCCGATGTATTGGGAGATTATGATATAGAAGTGTTATTTGTTTGAGAATGTGAGACCTTCGTGTTTTCAATGTGATAGATCGTGACTATGATTTTAATGTGAACTAATTGTTTGAACGCAATAATTTGGGTTTGATTGTAATGTGATATTTCTCAATTGCGACATATGTATTCCATGCATGAATGCATGATCAGTTAATGACAGTTGTGACTGGAGCAGCCACCGAGAGCTATAAGCTCAACGTTTATATTTGGACCTCGACCCCCATAGTGATTCAGAGCCTCAGGCTCAACGATTAATGTGCCTATAATGGGACAGTTCAGAGCCTCAGGCTCAACAATTAATGCGCCCATATTAGGACAGTTCAGGCGCTCGGTCACAATACCGATATAAATTAGAAAAGTGTCACATGCGCATGTCATATGCATATGATTTTTTATCTCTTTGATTGAGTGAAAGGTTAACTGCCTTATGTTTTTGTGGTACCAATCATTCCGAATGTGAATTATGAAACAATTGGCTTATGCTTGAATGTTTTATGAATTCAATTGGTTATGGATGTCAAATCGAATGAAATGTGCCAAATTGTCTATGTTCACGTGAAATTGTGCAATGTGATTAAATATGCAACAATGTGAATATATGTTATGTGAAACGATGTGTTGCATGAATTGAGTGAACCATCAATGATGGTTCCTCATTGAGTTCGCAAAACTCACCTAAAATTTGCAATTATTTTTCAGGACCCAGAAGAATATCCCGTTAGGCGACGGAAGTATAGCAACCACATGCAAGTGAGAAAAGAGGTCGGGATCAGTTCGCGTCTGCATTAGAGTTTAATAAAAATTGTACTTTCTGAATTTTTGTACAAATGAATAGATCATGTTGTAAAGTCAACAAACTGAATGAAATTGTATTTACAAAAGGACCCCCGTGGTCACTGAACTCACCGATGATTATTTATGTAAATTTTTTTTCGCATAATATATAAAGTATGTGTATGTTTAAAAAAAAATTTATATTGAGTTTTTACTGAGTGATGTAGCACGTCACCCTCGTAGGGCACGGACTCGGATATCACCATCGATGTAGGGTTTGGGTCATGCGGGAGTGGGGTGTTACATTATAGGTTTAAATTTAAAAATGATATAAATATGTTTTTATATTAGGTTGATTCCGTCTAAACTGTGCTCAAGAAACATGACATCCAAATTAAAGGAGAAGATTGATCTTGAGGGTTATATATGGAAGAATATCTCTCAAGTGAAAAAGGATTTTTATTATTAGGAGTTTGAGGTACAAAAATGAAAAAAATATAATTTGTATTTTAATTAATTTTATACATTAATTATATAAATATTTTAGGTTATAAGTACTTATCGTATATTTTTTCTTTTTTCAGGAAGAATTTTTTGGGATTTTGAATTTAAAGCGATTATTTATAAAGTATGAGAGATACGAGCTCATATAAGTTATAGAGACTTTGTTGGAGCAATACACAAGACGGATGTACGACTTTCTTATATTTGTGAAGAAATATGGAGTCGTTGGCTACAGTATTGGATATCACCTAAGGTAATGTCCATTTCAAAACATAATTATACCAACAGATATGGAAGATCAGGGGGAGAGAGTCTTTCAGTACACACTAGAGGATCTATTATCCACCACAAGTACGTAGAGAGACTTGTAAGTATCTACATTTTACCCTTATATTTGATTTTTTTACTTTAATTTTTTCAATTTAATTTGATGTGTGAATTTTGGAATGAAAATATGTGATGCCATATAAGTATACATTCCATCGATAACCTTATTTAGTGACGGAATTTGCTGACGGAAAAAGTTATCGGAGATACGGTCGTAGGAAAATTTACCGATAGAAATTATACTATCGATAAATTTACCTACGAAATTACTGACGGTATAAAATAACCGTCAATAAATTTATCGACGGTTATTTTGTTCGATCGGTAAATTTACCAAAGAAGAAAATTTTCTGTCAGAAAATTACCAACGAAATTTTTTTCGGTCGATAATTATCGATGGAATTGGCTTTTCCGTCGCTAAATCCAATATATTTTACCAACGAAATTTTTTTTTCGTCGATAAATTTGCTGAAAACTATTTTTTAAAATATACCTGCAAAGTGTTTAGTTTCTTTGGAAGCCACCATGGAGAGAACTTCATTATTTCAAGTAAAAGAATTGAAATACTGAAATTCATACTAAAACAGAACTGAAAATAAAAAACTGCAATCATTTTTTCAAATAACAGACATTTCATCAAACACCTTGCATACATCAGAAATTTATCTCAACATCACAACTAAAATCACGTCTTGTCTATTCTATTACTAACATTTATACCTTAAAGTTGTTTTGTAATAATAAAATACACAAATAAACAAAAGTAATACCCAAATTAACTTTCATCTAATATATGAAAAAAATACATGACAGTTGTTGCAAAAATACCTCCACCGAAGGACACGATGACAATAGCTGGAGAAGACAACGTCGACGAGCAGAAAAGGAATCCACAACAGAGAAATAGGTTCCAAGAAAACCAAAGAAAAGATGTAGGAAGAAGGAAGAAGAAGAAAGGAAGAAGAAGACACAAGTGGGAAGGAGATGCCAGGTGAGTTTAAATTTAAAAAGAATTTACCGACGAAATTATCGACATAAATTTTCATAGATAAACTCAAAAAAAAAATATTCTGCCAATAATTCCCTCCTTATTACCTATGGAACAAAAATTTCCGTCGCTAAATCCATTTACTAACGGAATTTACCTACGAAATTTTTCGTAGGTAAATTCAAAATTTTTTATTCTGCCAAAAATTTTCTCCATATTTAGAGACGGTATTTTTTGTCGGTAATTTTTCATCACTAACTTGTAGTGATTATCGACGGCCATATTTTTCCGTTGCTAATTTTGTCGCTACGAATTCCCTCCAAATTTAGCGACGAGTATTAGTACCGTCGCTAACTTACTCAATTTTATCGACAAAAATATGTTGTCCGTCGCTAATTTTCAACGGTATATTTTCCGTCGGTAATTCACTACAAGAAAGTGATGTAAATAGGGACGGAATATTACAGACGACATTATTTTCATCTGTAAATACCGACAGAATAAAGGATATGTCGAAAAAAGAAGACGGGAAACAATCATTTACCGGCGACGTTTATTCCGTAGGTGAATGTCGTCTTTTAGCGTTTAAAAAATAACCAAAATGACGTCGTTTTGGTTAACATTTTAATCTTTCAGCAGACTCTTCTTCTCCCATTTCGCGAGCTCCTTCTCCTCCTCTCCTTCTTCGATGCCTCATCCTCGCCTCTAGTTCCATTCGAAACGCCATTGCCGCCGTCTGCTCCTGCCATCCTCGTCGGGGACGTCCCCTGCTCCGGTGGTTCCATCCAAAGGTAAGGTAGTTTGTTCCTCTCCTTCCTCCACAATCGGTGGACCATTACTTTTGGTTAATAAGAATTTGTTGTTTAATTTAAATTGTCAATTAGTGATTGTGAATGAATAGGTTTGTGTTTATTGTAGATTAAAGAGAAAAATGTGGGGAATTTTGTTGAATTAGGGATGAAAAATTGTTTGCGCACCAAGTGTTTGACAAAATGCCTACACGTGTTTTTGTTGAATTGTTGTTGAACTTTAAGTAATATTGGTGTTGTTTTGCAAGAATTTTAATTAGAATGTAGTATTGGTGTTGATTTTGAAATTGTAGTATCAATTTTGTTTTTAAAAAATAGCTTATAATGTTAATATGACTATATATGTATTGATAATGATTATGTATAAGATTAATTATTTTAAAGAAATTAAATTTATAATTTGTTGTATATTTTATTTTGTTTTATTAAAGTAAATAATTTCAAATTAAGTATCTATTTGTTTAATTATCAACTCCTATTTCATTTATAATGTATATATTTTAAAGATATTTTCAATTTAATTAAAGTACTTATTAATAATTATTAAATTAAATTGCAAATATTAAATACGATTAATAACTAAGATTAATTAAATCAAATTCTTATTACAAATAAATTTAATTAATTAAATTATTCATAATTTTAATGAATAAGTAATATATTTTATGTTCAAATAAACAAACAATATAACTTTTAATTAAATTGGTTTAATTTGTTATATATATTGTTATTAATAAATGGATAGTAATTAAGATGAATTTAATTTAAATATGAATAAGTTATATATTTTGTGGTCAAATAAAAAACATTCTAACTTTTAATTAAATTGGTATAATTTGTTATATATATTGTTATTAATAAATAGACACTAATTAAGATGAATTTAATTTAAATATGAATAAGTTATATATTTTGTGTTCAAATAAACAAACATTCTTACTTTTAATTAAATTGGTATAATTTGTTATGTATATTGTTATAATAAATGGATACTAATTAAGATGGATTTAATTTAAATATGAATAAGTTATATGTTTTATGTTCAAATAAACAAACATTCTTACTTTTAATTAAATTGGTATAATTTGTTATATATATATATTGTTATTAATAAATGGATACTAATTAAGATGAATTTAATTTAAATATGAATAAGTTATATGTTTTGTTTTCAAATAAACAAACATTCTTACTTTTAATTAAATTGGTATGATTTGTTATATATATTGTTATTAATAAATGTGAAATTTGACTATGTCCTTAATGAGCATCTCTCCTCCTATTTCTTCTTGTTGTCCTTAATTGTCTATTCACTCTTATTTAATGTATTTCCACATATTTTATCACTTATAGGAACATTAGTTACCTTAAAATAATTATCCTTTAATTATTTTAAATTTATTTCACCTTCAATACATTTTCTCCAATTTATTCACTAGCATCAATTGTACTTAACTTTTCTTCAAAATTCTAAGTCACCAATCTTATTCTTAAATTTCCACCAATTATTGACAATATATCTCCTAATTAAACAATTCATTGAAAAAACAAATTCCACTTCTAAGCACCAAAATATAAAATACTAAAAGAAATCATTTTAAGAATATAAATAATAGGAAAAGGCACATTATATGGGAAAATATAATAGTAAAAAATAATTGTTTGTTTTGGGGCGTTTGGTTTGAGGGTTTGGGAATGAAGGAATGGAATAATAGTAAAAAATAGTGTTTGTTTTGGGGTTTTCAATTCTAAGGGAATGGATTTATTCCATTAAGTTTGGGAATCTACTAAACCCTCCAAATGAGGTGGGTATCAAGTTTTCATTCCAATCTAGTGGTTACTATTTATACCCCTCCTCCACATAAGTAATTTTTATTTTTAATTATATTACTCATCAATCATCATCATCATCATCATCATCATCATCATTATTATTATTATTATTATTATTATTATTATTATTATTATTATTATTATTATTATTATTATTATTATTATTATTAATTATTGCTATTATTATTATTATTATTATTATTATTATTATTATTATTATTATTATTATTATTATTAAGTTTTAAACTTATTATTATTAATTATTGTTGTTGTTGTTGTTGTTGTTGTTGTTGTTGTTGTTATTATTATTATTATTATTATTATTATTATTATTATTATTATAAATTATAAATTTTAAACTTCTTAATAATAATAATAATATTATTATTAATTATTAATTATTTTCTTATTATTATTATTTATTATTATAAATTTTAAACTTATTATTATTATTATTATTACCCTTATTATTATTATTATCATTATTCTTATTATCTGAAATTAATTATCTTATTATTATTATTATTATTATTATTATTATTTATTTTATTATTAATGTTATTATATGAAATTAATTATCTTATTATTATTATTATTATTATTAATTTTATTATACAAAATTAATTATCTTATTAATTATTATTATTATTATTATTATTATTATTATTATTTATAAGTTTTAAACTTATTATTATTATTAATTATTGTTGTTGTTGTTGTTATTATTATTATTATTATTATTATTATAAATTTTAAACTTCTTAATAATAATAATAATAATAATAATAATAATAATAATAATAATAATAATATTATTATTATTATTATTAATTATTGTTCTTATTATTATTATTATTTATTATAAATTTTAAACTTATTATTATCCTTATTATTATTCTTATTATTATTATAATATGAAATTAATTATATTATTATTATTATTATTATTATTTATTAATATTATTATATGAAATTAATTATCTTATTATTATTATTAATTATTATTATTATTAATTTTATTATATGAAATTAATTATCTTATTATTATTATTATTATAAATTTTGTAATAATAATAATAAATATGATATGAAAAAATGGTATTATATTATCTTTCATTCCCATTAATGCAACAAACCAAACAACATTATTGGTATTAATACAGAAACTCAAGTTATAAACCAAACATCATTTTTTATTTTTCATACCCATTTCCATTCCCTTATACTATTATACCCATATCCATACCCAATCACGTGCTCAAACCAAACGCCCCCTAAATTAATGGGAGTAAATAGTAACTAAAAAACTTAAAAAAGAAATTGGGTTGTGATAGGTAGGAACTTATGTATGGGCCACATTATGTTTGCATTAATGTGTCATGTTGTAAAGTGATTATAATAATGCATGTGGCTTGTCATAATTGATGGGTCCTTTTTACTTATAAAGATAAAGAGAGTTGACAAACTTGTTGATGAAGGACAATGTCAAACAAAAGATTTGAGCAGAGGTGTGAATTCCGTTAATTATTGAGCCCCATAAAAGATCGGCATGTATTGAGCCTCATAAATAAACTCCATTATTTAAATAATAATCCTATTTCCTTTCTTATATAACTATATGATATAATTGTTGATCGTGGATAGACGAGTAAGACAAAAACTCGTTGAGGCCCTCCAAAACCTCTTTTAACTATTACTCTAATATTGTTTCCGTCTACTATGTATAATGAAAAAGACTTAATCCAAATCAAGTTTTTTCATGACCACAGAAAGTAGTGAGGGAAAGTGTTAATATAATGGAGAAGGGAACTTTGACAGTTTAGGTGTGTAAATTCTTGGTCAAATTTATGATTGTATGTAAATGAAACTTCCTTCCTCCTTTACAGAATGTTTTTGTTTATCTCTAAACCTTTATGAATCTCATCTCCAGATTAAGATGTTATTATATACAAAGAAAATGTTTTTTAAGCTAGTTTTTTCTTTCATATAGGCAAATATTGTGTTCAGAGAGCAATTAAAATTTGGTCAAATGTGTTTTAATTAAAATAATAGTAATGGTTAAAACTTAAACCTACCAAAGTTAGTTACTTCAATTAATAATTCTATTTACCCATTGTATCCTATTTAAAAGAGACAATAGTAAGACGTGTCCCTTTTGGAATAGAGAATTATTAAGACACAATGAAGGAAAATGAATATATACCTATCTAATTATCTTCTATTGCCACTTAATTTTTCTTTGCCCATTGTCTCTTTTATGAAGATTGATATTACCATTATATTTATGTAACTATTTTTATGAAAATGTATTTTATTTTATTTGATATAATAACTGAAAAATTGTCCACATATTATATTCTTTCAAATGGATAAGGTGGGTCACATAAGGAAAAAAACCCTTATATTAGTTAGTATTGCATACGGATATCGCTATAATTTATTCATATCGTTTGAAATAAAATAAAAGAATAGTGTACAATTGTCTTATGGGATAAATTGATATTTTCTTTTTAATAGAACTAAAATTTAGATTATAATCTATCATTCATTAGGATACATTGATAAAAGATAATTTGAATCCAATGATATATATGTAAATTTGAAATAATATCAAGATTGAGAATATTAATATAAACTTTGTTGTAATTGCAAATCTTAAAGCTCCTACATATATTTTATTTCTCTAGCCAGCAAAGTTAACATGATATGGGAACTCTCTCTATCTACAATGAAAGGTACAAACCCATATTGTCATGTCACTTAAGTTATGATTGTTGTTGATCACCAACTGTCAATAATTTTAGAAATTGGTGACATGTTGAGTATTATAAAAGGTTGTATTGGAGGGATACACAGAGATAAGAAAATATACGAAACACAGAGGAAATGAAAAGGGTAACATGATGGCATTTGGAGATTTTTGCAATATACCTTAAAATTGTGGGATAAAGAAAATCAAGATTGTATGTATGTATATATGATTTATTAATATGGTTTCATTTAACTTGATTATTTGGTTGTGATTTTTATCATTATGCAAATCCTTTAACATCAACAATTTTTATTTTATATCTTCAATTAATTTGTGGAAAATTCCTTTAGAATGCCCATAAATATCGTTAATGTAAATGGTTATGTGTACCTTGAACTTTTAAATTATATTTGCTTATGTATGTTTTTCGTTCTTCAAATTTTGATATATCAAAACATTAAATATCCTATTTATTTCATCTCTTCTGTTAGAAACTAAAAATAGGCTAGAAAATAGATAAGTTTATTGTACTTATCTTATTTGAATGACAATAACACATCGTCACCCTATCCAAAATAGATATGTGAACTTCAATTCGTATGTAACTTTGATATTAGTTGAGTACTTATCTATCCACCTTTTATGATGTTATGATTGAACTGTTATCATTGAGATATTCATATTTCCTATGCATAAGTCTCTTCCTTTGGGCATTAGATAAGACATTATTGCTTATAGAAGGGGAACTATTTAGGACAATATATAATTCATTTTCTAACAAATGGAACTTCTTTGTGTCATAAAACTTTTCTTACTACAACCTGTTGAAGAAGGGTAGTGTTCAAGACTATGTTTCATTTTATAGATTTTGCGATGTTACAAATTGGGGTTACAAATTGGTTAACTTGTATTGCAAATTTCATAATTATAGATTTGGCGCTGTTAAATGTGGACTACAATGAGAATACACATACGGTTGGCAGACCCAATATGAGTTGTGATTACTGGTCGATATAGAAGTGTTTCGTTTTTTTTGCAGGATTAATTGACCCTTTTTATAAAAGGGAATGTTCATTTTATATGAAAAACTATGTCGAATTTTTAATAGAATCTTCGTAAATTATGACATCACTATTTTTTGTTGAGGATTAAGAGCATTGTAGCATTAAATGATGATTGAATATAGTTAATGACCTTGATTGATTTAAATATTTCATGGCAATTGATGTGTTATATAGGAGGAAAGCTTTCTAACCTGTGAACAAATGTGTTTTTAGTTGTAGGAACTCTTTTGTTTCTAGTACATTCATTTGTAGCGAGTTTGAAGAGCAATTTTACCAGGTATTTATATCTGTCTTCGGCTTCATCAATTGCATACGTTTGTGTTTCGGTTCAGGTAAGTGAATATGTTGTGCACTATGTATTTTTTGTTCTAGGTATATTTTGGGTCTTTCTTTGTGGAATCAACTTCAGTTAATTATTAAAGTAAAATAGGATTATTGTAACTAATATGATAGTTGGAGTTACTTTTAATTGTGCAGTTGTTATTTATTTGATTCTTATTGCATCGTTATTAATTAGCTTATCTTAAATTGGCATTATCGACATTCTTTACGCAGTTCGTGATAATTAACGATATGTTTATACAATTTAATAAAATAAGTATTCATATATTGATGAATACTTATTTTATATTCAAGGTTGTAAATATTAAATATAGTACTTCTAATGATTGAAAAAAAATCCTCTCACATATATGATGAGAAATATGTATGCGAGATCTTTAGTATAGGTTCGTTTAGTAGATTTGAATCCATAAAAGTTAACGAAAATTCTGTCATGATTGAGAGTATGAGGCTAATTGGAGAAAAATACGAGGAGCTTATGTGTCACTACCAAAACGTGTCCCGAGTCACATATATTATCTTACATGTTCTGTATACTTTGGCGAGCATGAAGGATACTAACTATGGACTCACTGCTTTACATTAACAGCTTTACAGAAATGAGTTATGTTGATAGATCTTGGATGTATAGATGATCAACAGCTGATGGTTACATTAATCTTGAATTTGTTGCTGGAGTTGAAGCCTTTATTCATTATGCATGTTCTCAACCTGCATATATGGATAAGCCAAAGATCATATGTCCATATAAAAAGGGCAAACACAAATGTTTCCTTCCTATTGAAGAAGTTAATGGGCATTTGTCGAGAAAAGGGTTTGTCCCAAATTATTTTGATTGGACAAGACACAGGGAAGTTGGCATTTGTAGCAACTCAAAGGGTAATCACGCAAAAATGTCTGTGCAGTTCAATGAGTCTGAAAGGTGGATTGGATTTAGAACAAATTATATGGAAGAGCCTGAAAATCTGTACAAGAAAATGGTTTATGATGCAAGCGGTAATACCTTTCACGAAAATATGGAAAACCTTGAAGAAGAACCGAACCCACATGCAAAACAATTCTTTGACTTACTACAGTCAGCATTCCAAGAGTTATTGCCAAATTGTGAGACAATGACCCAATTGTCTTCAATTGCACGAATATTGAACACTAAGTCTGAAAGGCATATTTTGGACCGTAGTTTTGATAAAATTCTTGAATGGTATAATGAATCAATTCCTCGTGATCATACAATGGTTGATAGTTTTTACAGTATGAAGAAACTTATTAAGGGTCTTGGTTTGCCTGTTGAAAAGATTGATTGTTGCAAATTGGGATGTATGTTGTATTGGGGATATGATGTGGACTTAGAAGAGTGCAAATTTTGTGGGTAATCTAGGTTTAGGCCTAGAAAGCGTTCAATGAAGCAGAAATTAGTTCCATGGAAGCGGATGTATTATTTCCCGTTAACTTCAAGACTTCAAAGACTTTATGCTTCAGATGTAACTGCATCTTATATGAGATGGCATTTTGAACACGAAAAGGAAGATGGAATAATGAGTCATCCATTAGATGCATAGGCATGGAAACATTTCAATGACACCCATTTTGTGGACATTATTTTGCGCCACACATTCACACAAGAGCAAGAAAAGTTCCTCGTAATGACGATGGGGGAAGAACTAGTTATGTTAATGGTAACATATCCATTTTCACATATCCTGGGCGAGCATATGGGCGTGCAACAAGAAGAATGTTAACAAAGCAAGAAATTAAGGCTGCCCATGGTTACATTTTATTGAACTATCAAGAGGTTCAACCTTTCGTGCAGTAAGTTCAACCACTAAAATTTTGTTACGTGAGATCATGGCAAACAACACACAGGATGAAGTAAATAATAAGGTTGGACGACACTTTGCATGATGGTTCGAGAGATATGTTAGTTTCCCCTTACAAATATTCTCATAATAAAATTATGCAATTCAAGTGTTGAAATAACCAGATGTATTCATTGATATTGAAATCATTTTTTTTGTAGGCCAAATCGAATAAAGAACAAGTTCATTTATGATCTTGCTAAGGGACCTTTGTGAGCTGTTAAATCGTATCCGGTTTATTTCGTTAATGGCTACAAATATCATACAAAAACTCATGGTCATAGCATGGCAACAATAAATCGTGGAGTTTTCATACAAGGAGAATTCATGGATTACTATGGTAAAATCATTGAGATATTAGAAGTTGAGTACCCTGCGTTGCCAATCAAGCGAATTGTGTTATTTAAGTGTGATTGGTTTGATCCCACTCCAAATATTGGAACAAAAGCCCATAGCCGATACAATCTTGTTGAAATCAACTCACGCAGAAGATTGAAACATTTAAACCTTTCGTTTTGGCTATGCAAGCAAAACTGGTGTGTTATGTCCCTTTTTCTAGCATACGACGAGATAAGTTAGATTAGTTGGCGGTTTGCAAAATTAAACCTAAAGTTGTGTTTCAATCACATGGAAAAGGAGAAAAGAGAATTGAAAGTGAAGCGTTTCAAGAAGATGCTTATTTTATAAATGCATCTGTGACATATGATGATAATGAACCATTGCACTACCCATCACAAGAATATCAAGAGATTTCATCTGAAGAGGAGGAAGATGGTCAAAGATTTGAAGAGGAGTTGGATTTTGATTCATATTCATCAGAAAGTGAAGATGATTGTAATTTACAATTAAGTTATGATAGTGATTAATTTGTGTATGTAGTGGAAGATTTAATTTCATTTGACAAGTAATATGTACTCAAACTTTTCAATATATTCTGTCAAAATTTTATTTACAATTCTTAATCAAGGAATGTCGACTTGGCGTATGGTTCCAGATGGAAGTAATTCATTCCGCTGGGAGGAATGGGGTAAAACTGTCCCTGCCTAAAGAATAAAGGATGCTGCAACAATCTCCACTTCTTTAAGTAATGATCGTTTGCCTTCCATGACCGATCTTCTACTTGAAGGTGTATAGTATCATCTGAACAACATCACTTTCCTTATTATATACATCCCAATTCAAACATATGCAGTTGTTATATTAACATTTCATGGAATATATTACATGTTTTAAGCTTTAATGAATCTCGAAGATGACATATAAGTCGAAGGAGGTGGGAGTAATGACATAACGATCGATGAAGGATTAGGCAAATCGGTTGGTTTGGAAAAGTTGGCAATTCCACAGAGCTCATATGAAAATTCACGTACGTATACGTCTTCAGGATAGGTTCCATTATCCCTTTTTAATATGACAATATGTAAGTTCTTTCCTATATATTGTGTTGTAGGTAAACTATTTCCGAACGTTTCACCAACAAAATTAGCAATAGCGGAAACATTGTTGCAAGAAGGTATTCCATTGGAGCGTTCGAACATGCGAGGAACCTTCTCGGGAATCCATGTCGGGGAGTCCTTTACCTTTAACGACTCTCATGTTACTTGGAATCCATAAAAAAATTAATATCATTGTCATGTATCTCTGCAATACACATGATTGTGTTACAAACTAGTTATATTATTGTACTATGACTGTAACAATGTTTCTCATTACTAAATTCGAAGTTATGATATGAAACAAATAACATGAATTCCTTTTACATATATTGTGTAACATATTAGATTTAGAATCAAATTTAAATATTTATAGGAGAATTCAATAAACATATTATTTCAGGTACAAATATGGGACCAAAGAGACAATGTCAGATCATGCGCCCAGGCTTAGAAACATGTTTGGAGGGACTTACTGTGAGGGTGGCCCATCATAAACTCTAGCTACAATTGAATCACTACCACCACCTCCAGCGCCTACAGTTGCAGGAACATCATCACCTGCAACTGGTGATACACAACAATCCAATACCCATATATCATCCAATACAATTATGGAAGAGGAAGGAGATGAGATCTACCCTGGATCTGAGGGTCTTGATGGCAAAAAATATATAAAAATATCCAATCAACAGTAAGTAAAATCGCATCAAACACTATATATGTTTAGCATTAACTTATATGTTTAAATTATAAAATTATTTGTTCTTATATTAGGTTCATTCTATCTGGACCGTGTTTAAGACAAATGACATCTACATTTAAAAAGAGGATTGATCCAGAGGGTTATGCATGGAAGAAGATCTCTGAGGCCACAAAGGCATTTTACTATCAAGAGTTTGAGGTACAATATGCGATAAATATTTTTTTTCTTTTTGTTGTATACATTAATAACATACATATAAATAGATTATAAGTTATCGAATTTATTCTTTTTATTTTCAGAAACATTTTTACTGAAGTTCTGAACTCGTCGGGATAATACATAGTGTATGGGAGTCACGAGCTCGTACACGTTATCATGATTTAATTAATCAGATACACAATGCTAGTGTACGCCCCTCTTTCATTTTTGAGTCCACATGGAGTCGTTGGCTGGAGCACTGGAGATCACCTGAGGCAATGCGCATATCGGCGAAACTCCACGAACAGACGTGGTAGGAGAGGGGCAGACAGTCTTCCTGTTCATTCGGGAGGATCAATTACTCACGGTGAGCATGCAGAGAGACTTGTAAGTAAATTTATGTGTAGTATGTCTAATGATCATGACTGTGTTGAGTAATTTACTGGTGTCATTTATGATTGTGTTGAGTATTTTGCTTTCTTGAACAGGGGGTAATATCATAAAAAACAGATGAGACTCTACCAAAATTTTTATAACTTCTAGTTTAACTTATTACTTTTCATTGTTTTGCAGGAAAAGTCTATGGGCGTTAGGCCTACACCCCATCAGTTGTTCTTGCATACTCATACTAAGAAACATGACGGTATGACATTCATCAACAGTTGATATCGAGAAATAAATGTTTGTGAATTTCATAGTTTAATATTCAATCTTAATAATTATCACTTACTAATTATAATGTAAGCATTGCCTCTTAATAGGACCAAATACAACAAACAATTGGGCAACAGACGTAGGATGCACAACCTGTTGATGAGACCTAGGTATATTTTGATGCAGTGGGTGGTAGAGACAGTCGGGGAAGGATCTTTGGCCTAGGCTCATGTGCCAACATATTTTATTCGCATCCTCTATTATGTCCACAACAGCAACATCTAGTTTAGAGCCGATAACGCGACGTATCAATCAGCTTGAGTCTACAGTTCAGACGTTGATGAAGGTAATAAATAAGCTCCAAAATGACATGGACCAAATGAGAGCTAGAGAAAGAGACTCACATCAGTCACGTTCACCAGGACAATAGGATTGTTGTTGTCATTAATTTTGTTTTCATTTATGTAAACTGTAATGTTTTAATTATCAGTTAGGAAAGATTTCTTTCTTTTTATGATCATTTAACTTTCTTTATAAACAAATTCCATGGGTTCAAAATTTCAAAACTTATGTAACGATAATATATAATTATTCAAATTGAAATCAAATTTAACGACCAAATTTTAGGAAAATTGTCATTCAACAAAACATTTACAGAGAATTAAAGGTGACTTCAGCGATCTAATAGCTTCCACCTTTGGATTAAACAATTAAGGAAATATTTGATTAAAAATTTGCAATTACCGACGAAATGAACACCGTCTGTAATGTTTGGTTAGCATTTATCGACGAAATCGTCGGAATAAATTTCTGGAATTTACCGACAGCTCCGTCGGTTAATTCCTACCAACTAGATCGACGGTTTCGTTGACTTATGAATACTGACCGTATTGTCTTTCCATCGGTAAGGTATACAGATCGTGTCCACATCGACGTCTGGCTTTGTCACACTATTTCGTCGGTAAATTTACTTACCGACGGAATGTCCGCAATTTCCGCCGGCAATTTTCGTCAGAAAATGCCTTTCTTCTTGTAGTGATTTGTCGTCGCTAACTTGTAGTGATTACCGACGACTATATTTTTCCGTCGCTAAATTCCATCGCTAATTTTACCACGACGAATTCCTTCCAAATTTAGCGACAAGTATTAGTACCGTCGTTAAATCACTCAATTTTAGCGACGGAAATATACTTTCCGTCGCTAATTTCTAACGGTAATTCTTTGTCGTTAAGTTTCCGTCGCTAATCCACATTTTTCTTGTAGTGTATGGTTGTATTGATGAGTTACTTTCTTTGTTCAACAGAGGGTAAATATTATAAAAATAAGAAAAATTCTGCTGAAATTTTTGTAAATTATAGTTCACTTATAACATTTTATTCTAAAGTGGGAAAAGTTTATATGCAGGAGGCCTACACCTTGTCAGCTCTTTTTGTACATTCACACTAAGAAGCATGACGGTGTGACCTTTGTCAACACTAGATATAGAGAACTAAACATATGTGAAATTTATGTTTTAATGTTAATGCTTAATAATTATCACTTACTAACATAGACTTTGCCTTCTGATAGGACCAAATACAAGAAAACATTCAACAACAGTCTCAACAACCTAAAAATGTTGATGAGAGTCAAACTATTCTTCATACAATGGGTGGTAGAGACCGTCATGGAATAATCTTCAGCTTAAGTTCATTTGTGAATACAAGTTATTCACAATCCTCCATATCCTGTACAACATCATCTAGTAGGTGGTCCGCATCCAATAAAGTCCATGAGCTTTGGAGCACAATACAGACATTGGTAACTCAGTTGCAATAGTCAATATAGTACATAACCCAACTCGTAATGAAATGGATGAGTTGAAGGGGAAGGATAACACTTCATCACAACATTCAGAGCATCCGCATTCACCAAATGAATAACATGGTTGTCGTCATTTTATATGAATTAAGTAGTTATTATTATAGATAATAATTTTTTATTGTCAATTAAGATAATTTTTATTTTATATTATCAATTAATTTTCTATTTTAATAAATTAAATGTAGAAACAAATCAAAATATTACCAATAGATAACTAATAACTGTATAAATTATACATCAATTACAACATCATTAAAAAAAATTAAATGCAAGGAAAATTTTAAAAACAATATCAATAAGTTTACTGACAGAAAAACAAAATCCGTCGGTAAAATGTAATAAATTTACCGATGGCCCGTCAATATTTGTCTGTAAAGTTATTCATGAATTCATCAACGGATTGTGGTATCTGTAAGTAAGGTTACCAACGGAAACGACTTGTCTATTGCAAAATTTACCGATCAAAATAAATTTGTTGTCACTAAATTTACCGACAGCACAAAAATTATCGTTACTAAATATAACGATGGAATAGGAGCTAGTCGTCGGTAAATTTGTGATGGAAAATTTGTACTTTGTTGCCGATTATTATTTACGGTCGTTTCTTCAACAACTTATTCTGTCGATAAGTTCTGTGGTTAAACCTCATTTTTTTTATAGTGCTGCCTTATTATTGTACTTTACACTTGTATATATTAATACACTTGATCAATGTAAATCAATGAAATACAGAACCTTTTTTAAAACATATCATTGTTGTGATGCTTCTCTTGCTTTAGAACCCGAACTAGCTCGCATAGAAGAGTAAATTAAACTGAGTAATGATTTTGAAGATAGCTGTCAGGCGTTTTAACGGAAGAACATGAGAAAGGGCAGGTGACAAACGTGTATGTATGACATTCAAAATAGATTACAGGCTTTTACACTGCTATACTGTGATCATTTATCAAATGGGCTCTTTTTCATCATTTTGAGCCGAGTTCCTTGTCACAGTAAAGCAGGTTTATGATCCAAGTGATTTGGACATTATAGTCCTTAAGAGAAAATATTCTGTCTATAAACTAGAGTCGATCTTTTTTATTTTTCTAAGCCGGAATGTACTAACCTTTAAACTGTGCACCTCATTACTCTCAAAGATGTACTATAGTATTTAGTTATTGTTCATAACCATAACCTCAAACAGCAGCTTAGCCACTAGATTATATTTCTCGTTTTCCATTATCGTCATAATGAGCTTATGATAAAGATTTGAAAAAAGTGATAAATCAGCTAGTGGATGGTCTTTGTTAAATTTTCATTGACCCTTCGTGAGAAAATGTTGGATAAAATTGCACTCATAAAAAAAGCCAATTTTCTTTAAAATAAAGATGTTAACATCTCTTTAATTAACAAATAAAGTATATAAACAATCAAACAAAATTTCAAATTACAAAAGATATTAATTTAATATGTCACATAAGTATAATTTATAATTCATAAAGGGTAAGGAATGTAAAATTTAATACATTTACAAATCTATGGTACAACAAAAGATACACCCTAAATTGTAATATTATATTGAACTCCTAATATGACTATGGCATGGAATTTTGTATAAGTTCTAATAGATCTAACTCAACTTTATGTTAAATTAGCTTTTAAATTCAAATTACAAATTCTAGAGTATAATTCATAAAACTACATATTTTTGTTAAAAATTAACAAAACTCCATCACAAAATGATAAAATTTGCATATTTTATTTGAGTTTTAATTATAAAATTGATGTATAAGTATCAAAGTAAGTTAAAATAGAACTACATTCACAAAGTTAATAATTTCAAATAGTTCTCGTTAATTTTATCAATAATTAATATATTGATACATTAAAAAATCTTGTGCAGAAATTCAATCATATAAATTTTGTGATAGCAAGTGGGGTCCTCTGGAGTTAAAAGTTAGATTTTCCGAATGATCAACATGGATATACTTCAACCATTACATATCAAATAAAAAAGATAAAGATGGAAGCATCATAACTAACCAAACCAAAGAACATAATGATTAGGATAAATGGGGAAGACACCACTTCTTTGGTGGACCACTCACTTCTGACGTTCTACAATACATCTTATTTGTTCTCCAAGTGGGGGCCGGAAGATGAGAGCTGGGAGGTGGAGAAAAAGGAGCTCCTTGCTCCTTGCCATGCCAAATCTTTGTAATTTAAAGGGTACATAATTATCACCCTCATCAACTTTCCACACTAATTTTCGAATCCCCTCACAACTTGAAAAATACAAAAGATATATCAAAACGGACATTGACATACAGATCCGGAAAAGGAGACCAAAATGATGTACAATGCCGTGTCAACCACATCGGATGCTTGTCCCCCTTCTGTACTCACTTGTAGATGATTTCCAAGAGCCACCTATCGACTTTTGGCTGCTCTTTTGGACTCGCATCGGACCCATTGGAGATGATGATTGCAAAGAACCAAATTCATAGTTAGCGCTCTGGTTTATTGCCCAGGTAATCTAATTATATTCCTGTAGTCCGCATAAATAATTATGCACGATATGTCTCTATACATTTTGCACTCAATTGGATCGATTTTCTACAAACCAGATATAGAGATCAATTTCATGAGTGATGACTTAACATATTGCATTAAAGGCTAGTATGTGTGTATTTGTAGATTGCATATGGAAGATGGAGATAGAGAGAAGACTAATACCAACCTGAGAAAGTGTAAGGAGAGAGGGAAAGGACAGCAATGGGGGGGCTGTGGGTCATGTTTTTGTCTTTGCCATAGTCAAACTTTATGGTTGCTCAAATATTTAAAACCCCACAAGCATACCTTTCTTCTTCCAACTTCAATGAATTAAAAGGAAAACCAGCATGACTATAAACTCCACCTTTTCAACGTTTTAGGATCACTTTTTTTGGATTTGCATGGCCGACTAGCAGCCACGTTTACAGTCCCTATATGAAGAGACCCATTACCCTCTAGAATCGATTCTTGAAAAAATAGATCATATGAGTTATGACCAATGACATGACGTTATCAATGTCTTAATTATAATTTTTCAAACTTTAAGTTCAGTAGCTAGCTTGAGAACTTGTTTTTCTTTTAACTTGAACTAGCTACTACAGCTCGTATAATAAATAATAGAAGAAGGCTCAATTTAAAATTGTCAGCCGTTGTACATACTTTCATCATACATTTTGCTGGTCATAAAGGATAAACCATCGACGTATGAAGCACTTGATAACTTTTTCTTTGTTATTGATTTGATGAAATTTAATTAAAGAAAGGGTCTTGAGAAAATTTAACTAACCAACTCTATATTTTAATAAAAATGATACCTTACGACAAAAGCTCTCTAAGAGGAGCGCCTTATATTAATGACCTTCAAGGAGTGTGGCTCGATGATTGAAAGTAGGACTTGATTTTGGTTAGATCTCGCGCTCAATTTTATCTTTAGTCCTCTTGAAGAGCACAGAATTGGAGTTTTACTGTAGATGGAGAGCTAGTTAGGTCTCAATGATGAGTTCAGACCCGCTTGGCTTTGTGAAGTGGTCCAGGTTTGACCTCGAGAGAGGTGTCTTTCGCTTACCACCTATAAGGTTTCCTCGAATAAAAAAAAAAAAAGGTATTATATTAATGACATTTCCCCTTGATTTTCATCGATCAGCGCTTTATCATCTATGCATTAGGTTTGCCTACCAAAATTGGAAGCCGATCCCTCTCTTTCTTCACGAATACTTTTTCACATATATATAAGCTCTATCTGCATTACCCCTGTAGAATGGCAGCGTATGCCTCGGTAGTGCGGCGACCAACCTGAGGAAGATAGGATATTGCGTTGCTTGTACAATGGTGAGGGGAGTCGAGACTTTTAATTAGTGAATGCTCCAAATGAGTTTATGAGTGCTTGGCTGTGCAGTGTGCACATATCCATGAGGGGCCACAAGATTTGACTGGATATATTTGTCTTCTAAAAGAGGAAATATAATCCAGTAGGCTATGATCATATCTTGTAAGACTACTCACATCTTTCCCTTCAAATATGAATAGTTTTAGACCACTTGAAATTTTTTTTAATCTCTTACAAGCAATTAAAAAGAAAACCACCATATAATTGCTTGATTGTTTGGTTGACTCTAAATCACAGTCAGATTCTAATGAAAATTTTGTTTTGTAAATTCTGTACGAAAAAATATGTGCGTATAAAAAGGAAGTGTCGTGGCAATAATTAGTTTGATGCCACTTATTTATCAACTTTTCTACTTTTTTCAGTGGCCTTGATATACTACAAAGCATTTGGAAATTTCAGCTTGAATGATCAATGGAAAGAGCAGAAAAAAGAGAAGAAAAATAGGTCATGGAACGCTGTCTAAAGCGAGACATGACCATATTGTTCAAGAACATGATATAAACGTAGAATCAGGCAGAGTAAAAGGTGGAGAAACCTGTTCATAATAACATTATTGTAACTCAAATTCAACACTTCAACCATTCAATCAAAAGAGAGTCATCTTTTCCTATTACTCGAATCCAATTCCATTTCTTTGCTTTTCTGCGTTAAATGTTTCATTGCACTCCATATTGACAACTGACAAGCTCTTGTGTTCCACAAGTATTTGACTCCTGATTTCGACGGACCTATGAATATGCATATCTTTTGTGTTACCCTTGTCCATATAGGGTTTGCTCCAAGTAAATAAATTTGGATACATGTAGCAGGAGCAACATGCCATTGAGTTAAGGCCAATTCCAATGTAACAAATATCCTAATTCCTTTATGTTATAGACACAGTGTATCCTAAATGCTTTCTCTATTTTTAATGCTCCTCTTCGTTGAAGGACGTCGCAACTCCTACCCAAACTTCAAATTCTTCTCAAAATTTTTGATGTACTTAATGAATTAGGTTCACTCAACCTTGCATATATCTACTAATCTTTGGTTAATACTATAGTATCAATGTGAAAAAGTTTTAATGTTACGCTCTTTTCTTAAAAATAAACTATTTAACATTAATTTGTACTTCAGTAAATTTCTACGCATATTGTAATATTTTTAAAAGAAAGATAATCACTTATAATTGAGGAACTTCAAGTATACAAATGTTAATCATTAATAGTAACAAATTTGCTATTGCTATATATATATATATAGGAATTTGGAGACATAAATTTATAGAGCACATTTACAGAATTCCAAAAGAAATACGTATCTTTTGGACATGTATGGAGTTGAAGATGAAAGCCACAGTTAAACATGGTATTTTCACCCCAATGATCTAAAAGTAGAAACAGTATAAGAAAGAATATAAGATTTGGTACAAATGTGGAAATGTGGAAGATGAAATAAAAAATGAAGTTGGAAGAATCCAAAACAATTGAAGTATTATCCATTCACTTATCAGCAAAATACAAAACCTAATATATTGTCCAATCCCGAATTCCTAGATTTACTAATCTTTCCCCTAGTCTCGTATTTGTCTCACCCTTGTGTATCTCATTCAATTAAACTTGTAGTCTATCTTGGAGACAGGCGAATAGCACATAAAAATGTCATTACTGCACATGCTTCCATCCTCTTTAATCTTTTGTTTGTGTTTTCATTCATGGATCAGTTTCATACGCTAACTTGGAGCATTCTCAAAAATAGCTCCACAAACTTTCCCCGTCAGAAGTTTCTAGCGAGCCGTCGGTCTGCGGCGATGTGATTCTTGGCGGTGAGACCATCATGGCTCCGGCCATGTCCACCAGTAAATTTGGCATATCAAAGAGTGCGTCTTCATCAACGAACTCGTCTACACTTACTGTCATATTGACACCATCGATTTCGTCATATACAGATTGCCCTGAGACCTCACTTTTTCTCATCATTTCGGCAGCAGTTGTAGCTGCATTTCTTATATCCGCCGATGAAGATGAAGCAGGAACAGGGTATGACCCAGCAGAATCTGGGAAGTTGAGAATGGCATCGCCGCCTTTTAGGGCAAGCACTGCCACGTCATAGGCAGCGGCTGCCATCTCTGGAGTAGGGAATGTTCCAAGCCAAATGCGGGTGGTCTTGCGTGGCTCTCTGATTTCCGACACCCATTTGCCACTTCGGCTTCTTATCCCACGATATATAGGATGTTTTCTGGGATAAGAAGAAGTTGCAGAGGTGGTCATAATGGTGGCAGACCTAGAGCTACAAGTCTGAGGTGTGTCCTTTGGAGAAGACCAAATTGGGTCAATCGGGTTCCCTGTAGGAAGAGAATTGGGGTCAAATGACGGTGTTCGATTGGTTTGTGGCACGTAAGTTGGATTGTAAGGGTCAGCCATGTATGTTATGGCGTGAATGTTTTTAATTAATATTTTAAGGAAATCGACCACAAAGAAGAGATATTGAGAGGGGCATCAGTATCACAGATAGGAACAGAAGAGAAGAAACATGTACATACGTTTGGTGTTTGTGTGTTTTAATGTGTTAAAAAGAAGGAAAGAAAAGCGTGGGAATTTCGTGGGAGGCTTCTTGTTTCTGAAAGCATTTGTGTAAAGTCAAGTAGTTGGCAAGTTTCTAGTGCTGTAGCCACTGTAAGCCAAAGTGGACATTTAGAAATTAGATCGCATTTGGTTAGAAGTTAATTGGTGTGACTGTACTAATGCACACGGATTACTGTTGCAAGCTAGTTAACCCTCAGATGCTCCCAGTCCCAGTCCCAGTCCCTGGCCCTGCGCCACTCTTCTTCTTCTTCTAACTACGGCTTCATTTTCTTTTTTTTTGTTTTTGAACTGTACGCTCTGAGATTCTCGTAGGACCTTTTTTTTTTGAAAGAATAGTTAATGTTTGGACTAACCAGCAAATTAATTAACATATCTAATACATTCGACAACCAATTAAATCCGTCAACCCTTTTCTTTAATTACTCCATCCTTTTAGCCAATGTTAGGATCATCGAAGCTAAAATTGGAACAGAGGCCAAGCATGAATATTGCACAAGTTAGCTTTGCATATCGAAACAAAATTCGGAGTTTTTTTTCTACAACCATCTGTCTAAGTACTGAAGTGGACGACGTCCAAAACTAAAGTTGGAGTATAAAATAATCTGATTAGTTGGGTGGCGGTGCATGGTGATGTTCGTCCTAAAAAATAGCGCTGTGCTTTAGTCTGCGTACCGGCGAACGTCCACAAGCCCGTCTGAGATCTTCTGCGCCTCAAATTCTTGTTTTTATTGTTGCTTAATTTTGAGTGAGTTCCTAATCAATATGTTATTTCTAATGTTTTTTAAAAAAATTAAAATATGAAAATTTAAGTCTAATAACTCATTTTCACTGATTTCTTTCAATTCTAACGTAAATAGATTGAAATTATAACTCCATTAAAAAAGTCAAATTACAATTTTAATTAATAAGACTAGTATGTAATTATAGTTTAATAGTCCAAGTTAATTTGGAACATGTATTTGGAATTGGAAACAGAATTCCTATTAACACAGAAATAGGATTTCAGTTTAATACAATTTCTGAGAATAATAACAAAATTGTATTCTAATTAGCATATCGATTTTCGTTCTCATTGCAATTATATATAATTGATATAACCAATCATAAATTTTAGGAAATTAAATATATTTTGGATTATGTATTTGAAATTAAGATTTGAATCCTATTAGCTACAATTATGATATACTTGAGAGAGCAATTAAAAATTAATTTAGGTAATCATACTGACATAAAACAAGGACTAGTTTTAAATATGGAAAATAAAAAAGGTTTTACAAAGAAAATAGGAGATGTAGTATCAGTTGTTGACGTAGTCTACAAAAATTTCATTGCTAAAACAGAAAGCGCAGGTGTTGATTAACCCTGATCTTACGTTAGCCTATTGCGTTTTTGGCGTAAGGTCCCGCAATCTTTAAACCCCCTTACATTTAACAGCACAATCTTTGAACCCGTTCATTTTATTTTATTTTATTTTTGAGTAATTAATATATATACATATACACAATGGTAAAAGACTCAAAGGTTGGTTATTTTATATTGAATAGGTTTTAAGTTCTAATTAACATCAGTTAAGATATCTACGGCACTAGATAAAATATAGTACAAGTCTGATTAGGAAAGGACTAAACTTATCTATCATATCCTCATCTATAAATAACGACTTTGGAATTAGCTTCTCTACCTATTCTTTCAAGTTCTGGGCTGTGTCAAAAATCTAGTCTTCAACCTAGTCTTTGTTTTTCTTGCCATAGTAGTATAAGGCGATAAGCAGAGAGAGAGAGAGTTGAATATGGCTGGTGGTGTTGTTGTAGCGGCCGGGGCTGGTAAGGATTACCCGGGTAGATTCACTTTCAATGTCTTCATAACCTGTCTTGCTGCTGCTGTTGGTGGTCTGATTTTTGGTTACGATTTGGGTATCTCAGGTACGTTATAATCAATTCTAAGCTATGTTGTTTACGACGAGGCTTTAGGCTGTGATAAAAAAACGTTTTCTTCCCAAGAAATCGTTTTAGGGTTTTCTCAAAAGCTTTTGAACTCTCCACTCTTTTGTACCTGCATTAACGCTTCACTTTATTATTATTGTTATTTTTGTTTTAATACCATCATCTTGCGAATATTTGGGAATAGGTGGTGTTACTTCTATGGACCCTTTCTTGAAGAAATTCTTCCCAGATGTTTATGAGAAGGAAACCACAATAACTCCATCAGATGATCAGTACTGTACCTTCAATAACGAGACGTTGACACTGTTCACGTCTTCGCTGTACTTGGCGGCGCTTGTTTCGTGTTTGGCAGCGTCCACGATTACTCGAGTTCTAGGTCGTCGTATCACCTACCTCGTTGGTGGTATACTTTTCGCCGTAGGTTCAATCCTCAATGCCGCTGCTTTTAAAGTCTGGATGCTTCTTGTTGGCCGTCTTTTTCTTGGTTTAGGTATCGGATGTGTCAATCAGGTAAATACTAATTCTGTGCACTTCTTATCTTATTTATTGTAATATGTCTTGTAAACTAAAATTTTTCTGTGTGTACAGTCCGTGCCAATTTACCTCTCTGAGGTAGCTCCTCACAGGTACCGTGGTGCCCTAAACATAATGTTCCAACTGATGATTACAATTGGAATTCTGGTAGCTAATTTCCTCAACTATGGCTTTGCCAAGATTGAGGGTGGATGGGGATGGAGGTTGAGCTTGGGTGGTGCATTGGTGCCAGCCGTCATCATTATTGGTTCTTCATTGATCCTTCCGGAGACACCCAATTCATTGATCGAACGAAATCACTATGAGGAAGCCAAAGCACAGTTGCTTAAGCTCCGAGGGGTTCCTAACGTGGATGCAGAGTTCGATGATATTGTAAAAGCTAGTGAGGCTTCGAAGAAGGTCAAACACCCATGGAGAAACATCGTGCAGAGGAAATACAGGGCTCAACTTGTTATGTCTATTTGCATTCCAATGTTCCAACAACTTACTGGCATGAACGTTATTGTCTTCTATGCCCCTGTCCTTTTCAAAACCATCGGCTTTGGAAGCAATGCCTCTCTCATGTCGGCAGCCATTACTGGTGTAGTTAATTGTGTGGCAACTTTGGTCTCTATCTCCACCGTCGATAAGTTTGGGAGGCGAAGTCTTTTCCTTGAAGGTGGCGTTCAAATGCTTATCTGCCAGGTTAGTTGTTCCTTGATATTTTCTACATATGGATGTGCAATTTTATATCTTCAGTTTCTTAGCGAGGTATTCAATATAATTCTTTTTTTTTTTTCAAATAACTGTATAGATCATCGTGGCCTCCGCAATTGGAGTTAAGTTTGGAGTGAGTGGTAACCCAGGTCATCTTTCGAAGATGTACTGTGGTTTTGTGGTGGCTACCATATGCGTCTACGTTGCAGGTTTTGCATGGTCATGGGGACCTATGGGCTGGTTGGTACCTAGCGAAATCTTACCACTTGAAATACGATCGGCTGCGATGAGTATCAACGTGGCAGTAAACATGATCTTCACCTTCGCAGTTGCTCAAGTCTTCACATTAATGCTTTGCCATTTGAAGTTCGGATTGTTCATCGTCTTCGGTGTCTGTGTGGTGATCATGAACATCTTCATTTACAAGTTCTTCCCTGAGACCAAAGGAGTCCCCATTGAAGAGATGACCATTGTTTGGAAGAAACATCCTTACTGGAGTAAGTTCTACGATGGTGAGGATTCCGGCGTTGAATTGCCCAGTAAAAAGAAGACTGGACCTGGATCAGTTTGATTATTCTTTGTGAATAAAAAAGAAATAAACCAAAAATTTTGTTGGATATTGTACCGTGTCCGTGTTTTAATTTTCGGTTTCTGTGTTTTGTTTTGATTTGTTAATTAGTAAGGTCTTTATTTTGTTTTTTTGTTTTTGTTTTATGTTAGAGTTAATTAACATTTCAATCTTATATATAAAAGTTCCTATTATGTTTCTTTCCTTGTCATTTGTTTTTAGGCTCAGTTAGTAAGTCGATATTATCCAAATAGCTAAATTGGTGGAAGAAAAAAAATCAATGGAGATCTCAATTATAGAATTTCCCAAGACGTAGATAAATAATAAAAGCTGCGAGAACTCTTGAACGTATCATGGTAACAAGTTGTATCCAAATTTGAAGTTTAAAGCTCATAAAATGGTGCTAACCCAACAACTATTAATGTTAATTTGTATAATTTGTGATTTTGATTTTTAAACGATTCCATGTGATTTGAATTTAATTTTAAACAGAGCATGATTTGATGGATGATTCATTTTAAACCTAAATTGATTAGTAATTGGAAAATTAATTTAGCAAAGAGATTAAAAATAAAACTCAAATCATATGAAAATTTTGAAAATAAAATCACATGTATAAATAATTAAATAGTTATTCGAATCCATTAAAGATCTACCCTGGATCTTTAATGGATTCCATGAAATATCTATTTTAGGATAGAATAGAATCACCATTAAAGATCTCAGATAGATCATTAAGTAAGAAGTGGTAGTAGTTAGCTTAGAGATACATGGGATATTATTTAACTAAAAAAGAAAAAAAACTTGAAATAAAATATAATTGATTTATTTTTGTTTATAAGGATGAGATTATTATCATCTATAAATAACAACTTTGGAATTAGCTTCGATCTCTGCCCATTTTCTTTTAAGTTCTAGGGTGTGTCAAAAATCTAGTCTTCAACCTAGTCTTTGTTTTTCTTGCCATAGTAGTATAAGGCAATAAGCACAGGGAGTAAGAGAGAGTTGAATATGGCTGGTGGTGTTGTTGTAGCGGGCGGGGGTGGTAAGGATTACCCGGGTAGATTTACTTTTAATGTCTTCATAACCTGTCTTGCTGCTGCCGTTGGTGGTCTGATTTTTGGTTACGATTTGGGTATCTCAGGTACGTTATAATCAACTCTCCTAAAGCTTACTTTAGTAGTTCCATTCGTGTTCCAAATTAATATGATATTTAGGTTTTTCTAGCTTGAGTTTTCGGATGACAAATAATCTAACCAGTAATAAGAATTCTAAGCTATGTTGTTTACGACGATGCTTTAGGCTGTGACCAAAAGAAAAAAGTTTTCTTCCCAAGAAATTGTTTTAGGGTTTTCTCAAAAGCTTTTGAGCTCGCAACTCTTTTATACCTGCATTCACTTTGTTGTTGTTATTATTATTTTTGTTTTAATGCCATCATCTTGCTAATATTTGGGAATAGGTGGTGTTACTTCTATGGACCCTTTCTTGAAGAAATTCTTCCCAGATGTTTATGAGAAGGAAACGACAATAACTCCATCAGATGATCAGTACTGTACCTTCAATAACGAGACGTTGACACTGTTCACGTCGTCGCTGTACTTGGCGGCGCTTGTTTCGTGTTTGGCAGCATCCACAATTACTCGAGTTCTAGGTCGTCGTATCACCTACCTCTTTGGTGGTATACTTTTCGCCGTAGGTTCAGTCCTCAATGCCGCTGCTTTTAAAGTCTGGATGCTTCTTGTTGGCCGTCTTTTTCTTGGTTTAGGTATCGGATGTGTCAATCAGGTAAATACTATTTCTGTGCTCATCTTATCTTATTTATTGTAATATGTCTTGTAAACTAAAATTTTTCTGTGTCTGTACAGTCTGTGCCAATTTACCTCTCTGAGGTAGCTCCTCACAGGTACCGTGGTGCCCTAAACATAATGTTCCAACTTATGATTACGATTGGAATTCTGGTAGCTAATTTCCTCAACTATGGCTTTGCCAAGATTGAGGGTGGTTGGGGATGGAGGTTGAGCTTGGGTGGTGCATTAGTGCCAGCCGTCATCATTATTGGTTCTTCATTGATCCTTCCGGAGACACCCAATTCATTGATCGAACGAAATCACTATGAGGAAGCCAAAGCACAGTTGCTTAAGCTCCGAGGGGTTCCTAACGTGGATGCGGAGTTCGATGATATTGTAAAAGCTAGTGAGGCTTCGAAGAAGGTCAAACACCCATGGAGAAACATCGTGCAAAGAAAATATAGGGCTCAACTTGTTATGTCTATTTGCATTCCTATGTTCCAACAACTTACTGGCATGAACGTTATTGTCTTCTATGCCCCTGTCCTCTTCAAAACCATCGGCTTTGGAAGCAATGCCTCTCTCATGTCGGCAGCCATTACTGGTGTAGTTAATTGTGTGGCAACTTTGGTCTCTATCTCCACCGTCGATAAGTTTGGGAGGCGAAGTCTTTTCCTTGAGGGTGGCCTTCAAATGCTTATCTGCCAGGTTAGTTGTTACTTGATGTTTTCTACATACATATGGATGTGCAATTTATATCTTCAGTTTCTTAACGAGGTATTCAATATAAATCCTTTTTTTTGTTTTTTCCAAATAACTGTATAGATCATCGTGGCCTCCGCAATTGGAGTTAAGTTTGGAGTAAGTGGTAACCCAGGTCATCTTTCTAAGATGTACTGTGGTTTCGTGGTGGCTACCATATGCGTCTACGTTGCAGGTTTTGCATGGTCATGGGGACCTATGGGCTGGTTGGTGCCTAGCGAAATCTTACCACTTGAAATCCGATCGGCTGCGATGAGTATCAACGTGGCAGTGAACATGATCTTCACCTTCGCAGTTGCTCAAGTCTTCACATTAATGCTTTGCCATTTGAAGTTCGGATTGTTCATCGTCTTCGGTGTCTGTGTGGTGATCATGAACATCTTCATTTACAAGTTCTTCCCTGAGACCAAAGGAGTCCCCATTGAAGAGATGACCATTGTTTGGAAGAAACATCCTTACTGGAGAAAGTTCTACGATGGTGACGATTCCGGCGTTGAATTGCCCAGTAAAAAGAAGACTGGGCCCGGATCAGCTTGATTGTTCTTTGTGAATAAAAAAGAAATAAATCAGAAATTTTGTGAATAAACCTGTACCTTTCCTTTGTAATAAAAAAAGAAGAAGAAATAAACCAGAAATTTTGTTGGATATTGTGTAGTGTCCGTGTTTTAATTTTCGGTTTCTGTGCTTTGTTTTCAGTTGGCCGAGTAGTTTAACATATTTTTTAAAATTTTATATATTTATTTTAAGACAATTTCAAAAGTTGTAGTTATATTTTCTAAAATTAATAAATTATAACATAATCATTTATAGTAAAATGTAATAGGAAAATAACTATAAATTATACAAAAATATTTATATAAAATAAAAGATATAAAATATGATCCAATTTATATTTAATAAAATATGTAGCAATGATAATATTGTGATAATTATTCCTATACAAACAAATCAATTTATTTTTAATTTTTAATTTTATTATAACAATTAATTATAATGTAAATGTAAAAATATTATTATCTAATTACAATGAATTTATTTGAAATATTATTTTTACAGTGTTTAATAAATTATTATATTCCTTTTTATATGATTTTTAAAAGAATGTTTATTAAATATTATTCTCTTTTCACATTATATCTATTATTAAATAATCATTGTAAATTTTTTGTTTTTATCACACATATTAAAATAAATAAATTAATATCTTAACACATTTAAACTTTTTATTTTATTTTTCATATTTAGACAATATAAATATTATGAATTTATGTATTTATATTAATCTTAAAATTAATTAATCACTTTATTAATCTTAATGTATCAATTCTAAAATAAGATATAAGTAATTGAGTTAAAAAACAAAAAGTACAGTATAATATATTGAAAATAACTATTATTTTATTAAAACTAGAATACATTTTATAAATACTTTTGATATGTTTTTATAATTTATTTATTTTATTAATTTTGAAAATAGTTCTTTTACTCTTTTTTCTAAAATCACTATATGCTAATTAATCTAAATTTATATTCATAATTTTTCTCCTATCTAAAGTTTAATATTAGAAGATTCATTCTTAAGCCACTCTAATTAAAAGTTTGTTAAGAGTAATTCCTTACATGAAACCTTGATATAAGTTTTCTTTAAATCCTTCTCGTCCTTAGAGTATTATAAGCATATCATATTTCATAAAATTTATAAAATTTTCACCTTTTTTTTAATATATATATTATGTCATAACTTTAAATTATAACAACATATAATTATGATATAATAAATTTATTAATTTATCGAATATTAAATTAAAATATTTATATCTTTTACTTAAATCACTTAATATTTCATTTGACTAAAACTATAAGTCATTAAATGAAAGCGTTACATCATTAGCTTCTTAATGTTTTAATTATTATTTTACGATAATGACTAATGAGCTAAATATTAACATAATTTGTGTTAAAAGTCATTAAGTCAGTTTATATTGAAGGGTGCTACATGCATTTGCATATCGTTAATGAGAAAATAAATTTTAAAATTAAAATCTTAAGATGCATTTATTCTTATGATTAATTAGAAAATTTAATTCAATTAATTAAAATTTGTATGAAAAATCATTAAGTTAATGGTTATAGTTAAATTAATTACAAATTTTAATTTACTTAAATAATTTATTAATTATTATAAGATAGAATTGATAAAGCCAAATTCATTAACTATAGAAAATTTTGTTGTACATAAATGATTATCTAAATCATTTTACAAAAAATGATACAGTTTACAAAATCAGCAGTTGTGTTATCCTATATTGGTCGGAGAGGCGAGTGAAACATGTCTTATAAGGCTGTGGCAACCTCTCTCTTGTAGACGCATTTTTCTGTGATAAGCTGGGTGGGCTTTGGGAGGAACAAAATCATGAGCGGAAGTAAAGTCGAAAAGAGACCTACACACAAAACGAACAATATCTGTGGGCAGATGGTCTAG
Organism: Erythroxylum novogranatense; assembly: GCA_029891385.1. Lineage (NCBI taxonomy): Eukaryota > Viridiplantae > Streptophyta > Magnoliopsida > Malpighiales > Erythroxylaceae > Erythroxylum > Erythroxylum novogranatense. The sequence continues at coordinate 85,487,071 of CM057227.1, read as the reverse complement.
GCTGTTACATTAGAACTTGTTATCCCATATCGGTCGGAGAGGCAAATGAAGCATGCCTTATAAGGTTGTGGCAACCTCTCCCTCATAGACGCGTTTTTCTGTGGTAAGTCGATGGGCTTCAAGAGGAACAAAATTGTGAGCGGGAGTAGAGTCTAAAAGAGGCCTACACGGAAAGCGGATAATATCTGGTTACATTTGGTATCAAAGCCAGTATTTGGATGGTATGCCAGCAAGGACGTTGGGCCCCAAGGGGGTTGGATACTTGTTATCCCATATCGGTTGGATAGGCAAACGAAGCATGCCTTATAAGGCCGTGGAACTCTCTCCCTTATAGATGCATTTTCCTGTGGTAAGTTGGGTGGGCTTTGGGAGGGACAAAACTGTGAGCGGGAGTAGAGTCCAAAAGAGGCCTATACGCAAAGCGGATAATATCTACGGGCGGGTGGTCTGAGCTGTTATAAGGTAGATAGACTGGAGAGTGGAGAGTGGAGACTGAGAGAGCATAATCTAACTGATTAATTGTACTAGTTGGTAATGATTGTCAACAGTTTGGATCCAATCATCTATATGTACAAAGATTATATTTAGTAATATAATATTAAAATAAAAACAATATTTAGTAATGTAATATTATATAAAAAGAAATTTAAAAATATATTCATCTTCATATATTTGATCAAAATAACCTTCAATTGGTCAATTAATTTCACTAGTCCCCTTTGAATTAATACCTGTGGTTGTAGGAAAATAAAAAACACAATATTAAGTAAGATAATATAAAGATAGATAAAATAAATATATTAAAAAGAAAAGAATTTATCATCAATATCTTCATTACTTAACCAACTTTGAGCACACATAAGAGCTTCCACAGTGCGATAATGAAGTCGACCACGATGAGGAGTAGTGACCCTACCACTAGTACTAAATGTAGACTTTGAAGCAATGATTGATGATGGAATAACTAACAAGTCTCGTGCAATGGTTTGCAAGATCGGATAATTATGTGCAGACGTCTTCCACCAAAACAATGTATCCAAGAATCACCTTTAGTTTTAGGAACACAATCTGTGGAAAAATATTTATCTAACTTCATTGTATTGTAAGGAATCCTAACCCTTTTCTCTTTCAAAATATTTGAAAGAGAATATGTTAATAATGGGTCAGAAAAAAAGGTCGAACTTGAAATTGAAATCTGAGTTGAATTGCCTGCATCCCGATTATGAGTTTGTTGCATTCTGACGTATAATCATGAAACAAATGATATCATAATTGTTTCATAGTACGTAAACGCTCTTGAGCTTCACCACTATATAATGCATTATAAATATATTCAACCCCATCCATCTTATATCTCGGGTCTAACACGTATAATACTGTAACAATATCTCCAACCTTAGACCAATAAGATTGAATTCTTTGTCATCCGCTCCTCCATAGTCTGAATCACTGCATTGGAGTCAAACATCCACAATGATAAAACATGTTTTATGTTGGACATAATGTTAAAGATATGGTGCGAAGTTAGACATTTTGTTCCTGAGAATAATTTAGTCCAATTATTGAATAATTTCAACTTCATACAAATTTCTCTAGCCAAGTCTTATTGATCCTCTAATGGTACATAGGTATATTTAGAATCCCTTTTGACTAGTCTAATTGTTGGACCCTAATTTTTGAGTGAAAATAAGAAATATTCAAAAGTGGATGAGTTGATTGAAATCAAGTTAAAAATCAAGAAATAAAGAGAGAAAGTGTGAGAAGATGAAAAATTGTGAAAAGTTTGACTTTTTGGCCTTTGAGAGTTGATTTTTGATTTAGTCAAAATTTGAGAAAATGTTCAACATGAAACTTGTAGGTTATATTGAGAGTTTTTTGTAGCCATAAAGTTTGCAATTTTTTGATATCGGGAGTGAAAGTTATGATCAGTCAAAGTTCAGGTGTGTTATCGGTTGACTTATATTATGGCTGAAGCTTTGACTAGAAAATTTACCTAGTTAGAGGTTAATTTATCCTTGAAGTTCTTCATGAAAGTTGAAGATTTTGATTTGATATTTATTTTGATATAAAGTATGGAATTTTTCGATCAAGGAATAATAAGTTATGATTTTTACAAGTTTCTGTTATGATTTTAGCATGATTATTTGAGGACAGAACTTTTGACTGACAAATTGACTTTATTAGAGGTCAAATTGATTTTTATGTCCTTCATGAAAGTTGTAGGTGACTTTCTGATCTTCGCATTGATATAAAATATGAGGTGTTCAGAATTTGGAGTTGAAAGATATAACTTTTCAAAGTTAAGTATTGTTTAGGTTTACATTAAATTGGGGCAGTACATTTGATTAGCTTTTTGACCTCTTTAGAGACAAAATTGATTTTTGAGTTCTACATGGAAGTTGTAGAGCTTCCTTCAAGCTTTCCATAGAGACTAAATTTGTCAAATTTGGAATTCGAAATCAAGAGCTACGATTTTTGAAAAAAAATGGATATATATATATATGTAATCATATATATATATATATATATTAAAAAAAAACAGAAGAAGCTTTCTCGCTAGGGCGATACGTCGACCTAGTGAGGAGGGCCTTTGTATAAATTTTTTTAATTATTTAATTATCATTTTTGGATTATTTAATTATTATTTCCAGTTTATAGGAAATATGACCCTTCTTTAATCTTTCGCTCATATCTTTTCCGTCCGACATCCGATTGACTCGGTTTTCGAAGCGTTGGATTCCTAAGACAATGAATTTCATTTTTATGAGAAATTTGTGAATTTTTGAGATTAAATTGAGGTTGATTAAATTAATCAAAGTGAGTCAAGAATTTTTCCAAACATAGTTCAGTATTTTGAAAAATTCGGGATCTGTAGAGATCCGATTGAAGTGATTCTTGAGGAGAAATAAAGTTAAGACATGGGGATACAAGTCATATGAAGAAAGTAAATTTGAATTTTGCCCCTAAGATTTTTAATTTATAAATGGAAGTTCGAGTTAGTGTGCAGTTTTTGGGTTAGGAACATCTGAAAGTATTTTGAGCATAACTTCTGCTATGGTAATCGAAATGAGGTGATTCTTATTTTGAATTAAACTAGAGACATAAGGCTACATCGAATGTCAATTTTGGGATTAAGAATGTTAATTTCTGGATAGAAATAACGTGCTGGAAAATGGGTTAGAATATGAATATACCCAAAATGTTTTGAGCATAACTTTTGATGTAGTGCTCCGAATTGGATGATTCTTATGGCATTATGAAATTAAGACTTAGAGAAACATTTCTCTATAAGGAAGTTTTGACAAATTCCTTCAAATTGATAGTGCAAATTAGATCCGCAAGTAAGCATGAATTAAAGCAAGCATTAGGGGCATTTGGGGAAGTCTCCTTAAAGAGAGGGGCAAAAGGGTCATTAGACCCTCATTTTAATTGACATGGCAGTATATTAACCCTTTGGCTATCGTTGGAGTAGAGAAAGCTCGAAGGTTTGAGAAGAAAAGAAGAAAATAAGAAGAGAGAATAGGAGAGAGTCGGTGATGGCGATGGAGAAGAAAAAAAGTAAGGAAATTTTTTATTTTTATGAGTCTTAGAGCAAGATTTTGATAGTGTTTCAAGAGAGAAAAATATGGAGGAGCACAAGAGCTTCCTTTTAAGCCAAGAAAAGTCAGATTTCGGTAAAAAATGAGGTAAGATCTAAAATTTGATGTGTGATTTTTGATAAGTTCTTGGTTTAGAAACATGTAAAAGGATATGGGTTTGTGATATGTGAGGTCGATTTTGATATTTATGCCTTAGGTTATGTTTAATTTTGGATGGAAATTAATTAAGGTTTAGGCTTAATTTTGTGATTAAGGATTTTGTGAATTATTGGTGTAGAATTATAGATAATAGTATAGGTTTGTGAATTATGATATCAGTTTTGAAGATTATGGGTTCTATGAGATTGAATTTGGGTGGATTGGTTTAGGTCAATTGTGGAAATTAAGGTTTTTGAAAATTTATGAGTTAGATAGCTTGCAAATATAAGGGATTTGAGTTTTCCAAGCTCAAGTTATGTAATTATGATTTTTATGATATTTTTTTTGGATAATTATGGCTTAGGAAATTTTAAAGTTGAGGAAAGAAGAAGGATTTTGGAGATTTGGAGCTAGGAACGAGTTTCTGGCATCAATTCGAGGTGGGTAGTATATTTATTTGTTGAATTTTAAGCCAAGCATATGAAATTGAAAATTTAAGAAGCGAATTTTTGATAAATTAATGTTTATATAAATGTTTGAAAAATTATGATTTCGAAAGATTAAATTCCTTATTGTGGAAATTATTTTTAGAAAATGCAAGGTTTATGAAATTCAGGGTTTTCGAATTATTCGAATAATTTGAGAAACGTGCTTTGTAGATTTTGAATAAGTTTGAATTATGACTCAAAGGAGTTATTGCATTCATTGTTATGAATTTTGATTGATTGCAATGTGTGATTAAATTGATGATTTGAATTGCATTAGAATTGTTATATGATTTTCATGTGTTATGAGAATGTGTCAAGTATTGACACTATTTGATGTTATGATATAAAAAGTTTGAAAGTAAGTTTTCGAAAAGTGCCTTCGGGCAATCCGAAAGTTTCAGTTTTGAATTATGTGTTAAGTGGGTTTGGTTAGGTCCCTTTCGTGAGTCAGTGCACTGTCTCTATTTGTTTATAGCCTTCTCCTGGCTGCCCGCAAGTAGCTTAGGAGTTTCGATTTCGGACTCCCCTCTGTTCACGGCTGCACAGAACCGCTATGCGGGAATGTGCAGTACGTTCTGTTAGGACCGACCCAAACCGTTTGATGTGTTTTATGTGTTTGATATATGATTTTATGTGTTTTGTGATTTGGTGTGATGCATTCATGTTTTTAAATTTGACCTTGAAATAAGAAAGAATTGAGGATTTTGAGAAATGAGAAGATAAGATTTACAAATGAAAGATTTTGGAAATGCTTTATGAATGGTTTGAAAAGTGAAAGATTTGAAAAATAAGCTTTGAAAGGTTTCACCGTGAAATGTTTAAAAATGAAAAACTTCTTGAAAGTGAGTTTTTCGCTTACTGTTCAATTTATAAATATATTATCCACGAGCTTCTGAGCTCACCCCCCTTTCATTCCCATCTCCAGGTTTCGAGCAAGAGATCGGATGAAAGAATGTGAAGACGTATGGTCCGATTTTGCATCGTCTGTATTTTTAAGTAAAATGAGATTTGGATATTAATATTGTTTATGGCTTGAATTGTCGTTAAGTAAGTGATTATGATGTATTTCGAGCATGTATTTTAGAATGTATGAGGATTATGAATTAATGTATGAGAGTGTGAAATTGTATATGAAATTGTGTATGAGTTTGGGAATGAGATTGAATTATGAGACTAGTAGATTGAATTTCAATTATGAAAGTGTTTTAGAATTAGGTTTGCGTTTGTGTATGCTGAGATCCCGGACGGAGGATCCGGTAGATTTTGATGTTTGTATATTTGATTGGAAATTTTAGAAGTGTATTTTGAACCCTTGCAGGTTTTGGGTTAGGTCAAAGGCAGCTGTTATGCTGCCAAAATTTTGGTAAAATGGGTATAAAAATGAGATCTGGGATTTGTATGGATATGTAAGAATATGATTCAAGTATCGAGATTTGCATGAGAATGAATTTCCAAAAGTGGAAATTCATTGTATTTTGATTTGCTTACGTTCGAATAAAGATGAATATAAGAAAAAGAAAGAAAAGAGAGAAAAAAAATTTACACCGACTTTTGGATAGTCTAGGTATCCAACGCGATTGTTTTTCTTCGATAATTGTTCTCGGATGTCGGATATGTTCTGCTTGAATTTGTCTCCGCCATATGTTTTGATTTATCCAATTTGTATTTTACTTCCATATTTTGGTATTCGTACTTTGTTTCTCATGTGTCTCCTTTATTTCGATTTGCTCGATTCGATCGCTTTTGCTTTCCGATTTTGTTTCCGTATTTATGTGCTTCGCTTTCTGTTTCTGTTTCGTCATTCGTATCTGATTTGATTTCGGCTTATGTTCTGTTTTTTCGTTTCGTCTTTCATCTTTCGTTTCACCTTTTCGGTTGGGATCCAGTCTCGGATCGGGTTCCAACATTAATAAATAGTTGAGCATATGGGATTGCCAACTCCAACATCTTAAAGGCTGACTTCCACCTGGTAGGACAATCCAAAGCCAACTTCTTTGTGCAAGGAATGCAAAAAATTTGTGCAACATCTTTAAAATTTTTAACTCTTTTAGGAGTTGCACTCCAATATAAAAAACTATTCTGAATACACTTTATTGCTTCCTTTATCTTCTCCAACCCAACCTTCAAAATCAAGTTAAGAATATGTGCAAAACAACGCATATGAAATAACTTTGCTCCATTGTAACATCCCATCATCGATGGGAAGGATAAAACAGTAACTTTGGATCGGGTTGTAATTTTGTACATGTATTTTGGCATACATGCATAAAATGTCCTCTATACAGATATGAAAAGAAATTTTTGCAAATGCAAATGATTGTACATGCACTCGTGACAATTCCCGGCCTAAGTGTCTTTATGAAAAATGTGAACTTTGTGTTTGAAAAATTGAATTGGAGTGATTTATGTGTATTCTGCATAAAATTGCAAAGTGGGTACCGATGAGATTTCCGGTACTGAAAATGACTGTCCATTTGGCACTCCAATTAAAGACTTGATTTAGGAATTTTGTTTTAGTATGGGCCATTGAAATTTGGAGAGGTTTATGAAAGTCAAAGTGAATGAATTGATTGAAGTGGAAATTGATAGTCATGAAAGAAACAATGAAAGTGTGCGAATCGAAGAAATTGAACTTTAATTCAGTCCCTAAGAGTTTAATTTTCTGAATTGAAGCAGCAAAGTTAAAAGAATGTGTATAAGGGCATTTTGGATATGAGACTTAAGATTATAAGTCTTAAGGCTTAAAGGAAGGGGTAACATGGACATTTCACAATTGGTAAGGGTATAAATAGCAGGAATTAGGGTTTTTGTTTAAAAAAAAGAAAAGAAGATTATCGTGGGAGAAGAAGAAGAGAAGAAGAGAATGGGTTTTTGAGGAAATCATGAAGAGTTTGAGGATTTTGAAGCCAGATCAAGTAAGTTTAAGCTTCTTTCCTCTTGATTAGTTAAATGATTCATGTGTTAAGTGTTAAAAGTGATAGAATGGGTTATGTATATGTTGGTTTAGGGTTTTCGATCATGGGATGAATCTTAATGCTTTGTGAATGAATGATATTGGTTTTAAATGAGTTGAAAATGAAGTATAAGTGTTGTTTATGTGTTTAGATGAGTTATGTTTTGAAAAATGGGAGAAATTGGATTGAAATTGTTGAGAAATCAGGTTTCGGGAGGCTTTCGGGACTCGCACGTCGCGACGTGCTCATGCGCACGCCGTGGTGCACGAAGGCGTGCCCGCCGCGTCGCAGGCAAACGTGCATGTCGCGGCGTAGGCGAGATTGCACGCCGCGACGCACACTTGTGCCCTCATTGCGTCGAGCTCAACCTTCGCCGCGGCGAGCTTTCTCACGCCGCGACGAGAGACTGGTCCCCGACAAGTTTTGTTTTGGTTTTTAAACCATAACTTTTTGTACCGATTTTCAAATAAGGTGATTTTTTATTTGGTGTAAACTAGAGTCATGGGGCTGCAAGTTTTTGAAAAAAAGAAGATTTACTTCAGTTTATAAAAGCTCTAAATTTTTGAATGGAAGTTGAGTATAAGATAGTTTCCACATAAAGATAGTCCGTATCTATTTGGAAAATAACTTTCGGATTTTTCTGAAACAAGTGAATGATGTTAGTGTCTATTGAGTTCTGACATTGAGGAAAAATCTGTGACGGGAAATTGTTGGGATAGCACCGGGAATGTCACGAAAGTGAATAGTACATATTGTTAGATTGCTACGTGTGCTTTAGTTAATATTTCTGATTAGACAATGTGTAAAATATGAGTGTTTGACTTGTAATAGAGGCACTTTTGGAACGTCAGCCCACCAATGTCTTCGAGACTTCTAGGCGTTAGCAAGGAAGTCAGGTGAGTAACTTAGACGGTTCTTCGATTATTATGTGATATAATTATGTGATTATAATTCTCTGGAGTATAATGGTGGGACAATGTTTGATTTTGAACTCCGGACAGAAGGTCCGGAGTATTGAAGTGATATGATATAGAAGTGTTATGGGTATGTGCAATTGTGATTGTGATCTTAATGTGATAAATTGTGAACCATTTGTCCGAATGTGGTAATTTGGAAATGATTGTGATAAGTGAACATGTAAATAAAGTGATTTGAATTGTGGCATAGGCCATTCATACATGAATGCATAATCAGTAAATGACAGTTGTGACCGGAGCAGCCACAGATCAGTGCTTTTAGCTTAACGTTTACATTTGGGCCTTGAGTCCTACAGTTTCAGAGCCTATGGCTCAACGATTAATAAGCCCTTAATGGGACAGTTTCAGAGCCTATGGTTCAATGATTAATGAGCCCTTAATGGGACAGTTTCAGAGCCTTTGGCTCAACAATTAATGAGCCCTTATGTAGTACCCCCTTACCATAGGACATATACCGGGACGCCCGTAGGTCATCCCGATACACACCCTACGATAAGGGTGTGCTACGGACCATCATTAACACTTCACATGGCATCAATAATCATAAAGCATCAGTATGAAAATCACTCTTTTCTTTTTTTTTTTTGAACCATAAATTTCCTTTTTCATTTCATAACATCAACAGCAGTAATGTACATAACTGTCAGTTTTTCATTGTCTGTACATAGCTTCAAAGAAAACTACTACAAAAACCTAGCTAGGTCATCCCTAAAAAATGCCAGCTGACCGACCTGTGTGCCATGACTTCTCTTGTCAACACGATCTACACGGTAGGAAAAGTTCCTCTGGAGCTAGGAGTCTACTCTCTCTGTCCTGAAAAATAATTTACAATTTTGGGTGAGTTTGCGAACTCAGTGAGGAACCATCATCGATGGTTCACCCAATTCATGCATACACAAACAAATCACATTTATACCGTAATAATCCATTCAGAAGTACCACATGATTATTCACATGGGCACAAAGCAATTTTCTTTTCACCCAATCAAAACTTTCAATCAAATGCATATGTAATGCGTATGTGACCCTTTTTTCAATTTCTTACGTTGTTGTGACTGAGCGCTTAAACTGTCCCATTAAGGGCACATTAATCGGTGAACCTGAGGCTCTGAGTCACTGTGGGTTCGAGGCCCAATTACGTTGAGCTTGAAGCTCTCGGTGGCTGCTCCAGTCACAACTGCCAAATTACTGATCATGCATTTATGCATGGGATGCATATGAGAATATAAAGCAAAGCCCACATTCAAAATTCATCCTAAATCAATGCAGTCAACAAATAGATAATAAAATCACAATCACAACAGAACACTCCTATGTCATAATCTCTCACATACATCGGACACCTTCGGTCCGGAATATAGGCATAGACAAACGCAATAGTCCCACCATTATTCTCCACAGTCTTATAAGTGTAAAATATAAACAAATTATAATTGAGGAACCATCTAGATTACTCACCAAATAGCTTCCGAGCTAATGCTGGGAAGTCTCAGCAACGTCCGTGGGATGATGTTCCAACTGTGCCTCTATATCAAGCAAAATAATCACACATTACTCAATGTATGTTTAGAAGTATCAAACAATGCACATGGAACAATTAAAACGTGTACAATGCATGTTCATGACATTCCCGGCATTAATTCACAAATTCCCATCACAAAAATTCCGTCTAAAAAAATAGAAAACCATAGCCACAAGAATCACTCAATTCGGACCTCTATAGGTCCAATTATAAATAAAATACAAATCAGAAAAATTTTTCCCGAACCCCTCACTTCGACCTAACCGATCCCCGTCAATTTCAGCTCTAAAAATTTCTAATTTTACAAATAAATAAAATTAAATATTATACGAATCCGATATATATATATATATATATATATATATATATATATATATAGTCGCCCTCGCGAGGACGCTGTAACGTCTTAAGCCTCATGGGGTAGGCGCCCTCTCGAGGTGCAAGTGACTGACCAATTTTTATTTTTTAAAATTTTTTTTCTCAAAATCCTTTTTAAACCTTCCCTCTTTCCCTAATTCATAACTTTTAGCACAGACGTTGAAAAATCACAAACTTGATCTCATTGGAAAGATCATGAAAAATCCTTCAAGTTTTATGAAGAGTGAAAAATCCAATTTCACCTCTAAGGGTGTCAAAAATGCACTCAAAACTTCTGCCAAATTACAAAATTGCCACAACAGAACATCATTTTTCGAAAAATCATAACTTTTCATCCTCTTTGTCAAAAATTCCAAATTTTATATCAATAAAAAGAGAAAAACAAATTCTACATCTTTCATGAACAAACTGAAAGCCAATTCCATCATTAAACAACTCAATTTCTCAATCAAAGCTTCAGCCTATCTAAATCATTCTCAACAGAAACCCAATATTTCAAAATTCATAACTTTCCAACACATTATCGAAAAATTACATACCATATAGCAATAAAAATCTTAGACAATGTACTACAATTATCAAGAGAACTTAGCACCCAATTCCTTCTCTAACTAGGTTAAAATCTCCCATTACTGTGGCTGTCCAAGAAAACAACATTTAACCTAAACCATAACAAAACTTTACAAATTTATGTCTAACAATCCTTACATCCAAAATTCACACAAAATACCTCATTAGAAATATACAACAATCCTCTACAACTTTCCAGAAGGTCACTTAAGCCAATTTCACCACTAGCAGTCCCAAATAAATACCAGAACATAAATACCACAAAACTTGTTCACTTAGAGCATTGCACACCAAAACACAATTTGGACTGAATTACCATTTGAACATTAACAGACCATAACTTTCAATCTACACATCAAATAGATTCATACTTAGTGGAGTTAGAAAGATAACACAAAAATCTTCAACTTTCATGAAGACCAAAGTAGCAAATTCAATCCAATTCAATCCTAAAAAAATCATCAAAGTTTCAGGTCACAAGGTTCGGATACTGTTCACACAAAACCTAACAATTCACTTTGCATGCCAAAATTAAAATCCTTAAGTTCAGAATTGGACAAAACTTCCTTCATATTAAATCTATCCATACTTCTTAAGTTTAATTTAAAACAAACCTCAGCTCAATTGGACAACCATATCAAAAGTTATGAGCCAAAATATGAAACCTACACAAAGTCACATTTTCCAGATTTCCTCCCTACCTCAACTCTTTTCATTTCATCACTTTACCTACATCAATATGCATCCATTTGGACCTCTAATTCAGCCATAAATTCATCAAAACAATTACTTGAGTAATCCATCACAATTTGGCAGTAACAACATACACAATTTCCTTACTTCATTTCCACTCATCTAACATCATAAACATCATTGACAACACTAAATTCACATTCTGTAATTACCATGTCAATTACCCTCACACAAGCATACACTTAAACCCATACAAACCTACCACTATCTTTATGAAATTAATGCACAATTAATCCCCATGAATGCTTCTAAATACTAAAATAAAGAACATAAACATCAAGTCTCACCTAAACAAGTTGCAAACTCTTCAATTCTCCAAGTCACTCAAACTTCTCAACTTCTCTTCACACTTATAGTTACCACTCTTTACATATACAAATCATCATCTTCACAAGGCTTGAGCTAGTAGGTGAAGGAAGAAGGAGTAAGGAAGTAGACAATATGATGAAAGAACAACCACCAACGAAGGAAGGAGAAAAGAACACCAAAGAAGAAGAAGAGTAGCAACCACGGATGAAGAAAGGGTTAGGCTTTCAAAGTAGTTTGTTGAAGTCATTCCCAAGGAAGAGTGTCGTAATTGAGTGAAGGAAATAAGACAAGTCTAATAAATGAAGGAGGACCCTTGTCTTTTAATTGGAAAAAGACAAAAAAAAATCAATTTAATCCTATTTAAAAAAGAACATTAATACAAATAAATCTTCTATCTAATGCTAATGGCTCAAGTAAAAATCCCAAAATCCTTTATCCAATATTTCATTGCCATTAGGCAGTACTTTTCAGTACGGGAAACCCACTCAGTCAGCTACTTGGAAATTTTTCGGTCCGAGCAAGTACCCCAAAAAATTCCAGAAAAATTCCCACAAATCCCTAAAAATGTAAAACACACTTTGAGCACTTCAATTCAATTTTTCAAACAAAAATATCACATAATTCACAAAAAGTTTCATTTAGACACATATGCCGAGAGATGTCATGAATGCATGTACAATCATGTGCATGTGCAAAAATTACCATTCATATTTATATAGAGGCTATAAGATGCATGTGCATGCCGAGATATATTTAAACATTCCTAACCCGTCTCAATTTACCAAAATACCCTTCCCATCGGTGATGGGATGTTACAATTCTCCCCTCCTAATAAAAATTTCGTCCTCGAAATTCTTACCTGCTTGGTCGAACAGATGAGGATACTATCTCCTCATGTGCTTCTCGGTCTCCCAAATTGCTTCTTCAGTTGAGTGGTTCCTCCATAGGACTTTCACCAATGGGATAACCTTTTTTCTCAACTGTTTAACTCGTGATCCCACAATCTGGACCGACTTCTCAACATAGCTCAAGTTGCTAGCTACCTCAATCTCCTGAGCCGGAATCACATGTATCGGATCCGATCGATACCTCCGGAGCATATTCACATGGAAGACATTATGCAGCTGAGACATCTCACTCGGTAAATCCAGCTTATAGGCCAAAGGTCCTATACACTCAGTGATCTCATATGGACCAATGTAACACAAAAATATTCAACTTTCATGAAGACCAAAGTAGCAAATTCAATCCAATTCAGTCCTAAAAAAATCATCAAAGTTTCAGGTCACAAGGTTCAGATACTGTTCACACAGCACCTAACAATTCACTTTGCATGCCAAACTTAAAATCCTTCAGGTCAGAATTGGACAAAACTTCCTTCATATGAAATCTAGCCATACTTCTTAGGTTTAATTTAAAACAAACCTCAGCTCAATTGGACAACCATATCGGACGTTATGAGCCAAAATCTGAAATCTACACAAAGTCACATTTTCCAGATTTCCTCCCTACCTCAACTCTTTTCATTTCATCACTTTACCTACATCAATATGCATCCATTTGGACCTCTAATTCAGCCATAAATTCATCAAAACAATTACTTGAGTAATCCATCACAATTTGACAGCAACAACATACACAATTTCCTTACTTCATTTCCACTCATCTAACATCATAAACATCATTGACAACACTAAATTCACATTCTTTAATTACCATGTCAATTACCCTCACACAAGCATACACTTAAACCCATACAAACCTACCACTATCTTTATGAAATTAATGCACAATTAATCCCCATGAATGCTTCTAAATACTAAAATAAAGAACATAAACATCAAGTCTCACCTAAACAAGTTGCAAACTCTTCAATTCTCCAAGTCACTCAAACTTCTCAACTTCTCTTCACACCTATGGTTACCACTCTTTACATATACAAATCATCATCTTCACAAGGCTTGAGCTAGTAGGTGAAGGAAGAAGGAGCAAGGAAGTAGACAATATGATGAAAGAACAACCACCAACGAAGGAAGGAGAAAAGAACACCAAAGAAGAAGAAGAGTAGCAACCACGGATGAAGAAAGGGTTAGGCTTTCAAAGTAGTTTGTTGAAGTCATTCCCAAGGAAGAGTGTCGTAATTGAGTGAAGGATATAAGACAAGTCTAATAAATGAAGGAGGACACTTGTCTTTTAATTGGAAAAAGACAAAAAAAATCAATTTAATCCTATTTAAAAAAGAACATTAATACAAATAAATCTTCCATCTAATGCTAATGGCTCAAGTAAAAATCCCAAAATCCTTTATCCAATATTCCATTGCCATTAGGCAGTACTTTTTAGTACGAGAAATCCACTCAGTCAGCTAGTTGAAAATTTTTCGGTCCGGGTAAGTACCCCGAAAAATTCTAGAAAAATTTCCACAAATCCCTAAAAATGTAAAACACACTTTGAGCACTTCAATTCAATTTTTCAAACACAAATATCACATAATTCACAAAAAGTTTCATTTAGACATATATGTCGAGAAATGTCATGAATGCATGTACAATCATGTGCATGTACAAAAATTACCATTCATATTTATATAGAAGCTATAAGATGCATGTGCATGCTGAGATATATTTAAACATTCCTAACCCGTCCCAATTTACCAAAATACCCTTCTCATCGGTGATGGGATGTTACACCTTAATGGGACAGTTTCAGAGCCTCTGGCTCAACGATTAATGTGCCCTTGTAGGGACAGTTCAGGCGCTCGATCACAACACTGAAATATATTGAAAGAAAAGTGTTACATGCTGCATTTGATTTGATATGTTTGATTGAATGTCAGGCTAAATTCCATATACTGATGTAATAAAATCATGGGGTACTTCAAATTGTAAAATGTATGCCAAATTGTTATATGCCTAGCATTGTATAAAATATTAGGGCTGTTGACCAGAGTGCCACCGATCAGAGTTTTTAGCTCAACGTGCGTAAATGATCTTCGAGCTTATGAGTGATTCAGAGCCTCTGGTTCAATGTATAATGAGCCCTGTATCCAGCATTGGATAAGAGACAGATATTAATGAGCCCTTCAATGGGACATTTTAGGCACTCGGTCACAGCAAAATGATAATAAATGGTAAGTGAGTGAAATGTGTATGTATAAAAAATGGGATATATGAATGTGGATTTCTGTAAATGTGTAAATGGGCAATTTTGTGAAAGTGTATTATGAGATAAAGTTAGATGTATGTGATTTGGAAAAAAAATGAGACCAAATAGACAACAATATGAATAGAGATTATGAATTGATTTGGTTACATGATTGAGCAGACCATCGATGATGGTCACTCACTGAGTTCGCAAAACTCACCCAAAATTTGCAATTTTTTTCAGGACTCAGAAGATTACCCCGTTAGGCAACGGGTGTATAGTGATCGCTTGAGAGTGATAGAAGAGAACGGGATCAGTTGCGTTTGCATTAGTGTGAGGACTTTGGGGTTATATTATTGTGTATTTATAAGAGGACCCTCGTGGTCAATGTATTTACCGGTTTTGTTATGAAAATTGTTTTCCGCAACATCAAAAAAATGTAAGTGTATGATTGTTTCAAAACAAAAGTTTATACTGTGATTTGACTGAGTGATGTATCACACTACCCTTGCAGGTCACAGACTCGGATATCACGTTCGATGTCGGGTTCGGGTCTTACGGGAGTGGGGTGTTACATCTAGCCAATAAGTTCCCAACCGGAATCTTACCCTTCAACTTCTCAATCATAGCATCATTTGTGTTATAATTATCTACTTCGATGAAGGATACTTTGTTGTTGATGTTCAAATTCATCAAATATTTTTTCAACACGTTTGTCAAATTTTCACTTGTATGCGGTATTGGCATATTATGAGCCTATCATGAAAAAGCATACCAATATGAATCATAAATTCATAAAATAATGAAAAATAAATGATAATAATATTTAAACTTCTATTGTTACTTAGTGTAGGAATAGAAGTTTCCACTTCTACCTTCGGTAGTGGATTAGCACTCTCATCTGAAGGAATATATTCATCCATTTGACAAAAAACATATAAATACTTGAGGTTAGAAATAAAATATTGCATTTCGGTTTTTTATTGGATTTGTAATGCTTTACCCCATCTTTTTAGGTTAGGTTTATTGAAATTGAAAGATATTCATCCTATAAATCATTACTTGGGCATGAAAAAAAAGAGTTAAATTACTGAGATGTAGCATCTTAAGGGAAAGCAAAATAAACGGTGTTAAAAAATAACCTATTGGAAACAACTCAGATCCTTAAATACAAAACATCAATAAATGAAATTAAGTGCTTTAAAGAAACAAAAAATTATGATGATGACTAATAATGTATTAGTATAGGAGAGAAGTCACTTCCCAGTTGGTCCATTTTTCATGACTTAGTTTTCTCGGGATATAATTGTTAATTGTATAAGATTCTCATCGACTCATTCCTTCACCCTAAGAGAGGATAACTAAAACATAACTTTAAAAAAGGACTAACTAGAAATGACAATAACATCAGCGTAGACACACAGAATAGCAAACTTTCTTACCAACATCACACATTACATAAGTCAAAAATTGAAAAGTACAGTTGAAGCAAAAATGATATGGTATTTGAAGATTCTGTTCTATGTTTGGGAAACATTCTTTAAAACAACAATGATTGAGAAATCCTACTTGTCAATTCTTTTAACCATAGTTGTAGATGGTGAATTCATCTTTAGCCATCATTTAGTTTCCCAGGTACATTTCTTTGATTGCTCATATCCTAACTACAACTAACAGTCATAGAGATAGATAGATAAGAAGCTGGTCAATAATCCATGTTACTTCTATTTCAAGGTTGAAAATTATGAAGCATTTGTAACTAAGAATTTTTAAATCACTTTGAATAGCCAATGTAGCCTTATTCAATGTGGGAAAGGAACATAAATAGACCATGATGCAAATTTCACCAACGTAAATTAATTCATGCAAAAAATGGATGCATCTTAGTTCTGGACTATTTTTGTCTTTTGGCTATTATGACCACAATACATCAAGAGGAATAAGAAGAAAGAGTATAAAGAAAAAGAGAAAGAAAATAATCCCTTAAACACAGATAAGAATAAGATTAGTCGGTTGTAAAAACTTCCTTTTAAGGACATAAGGTTTTTGGTTCAAGCAAACTTAAAAAGTTACATAATCATCATGGTCACTAGAGATTCACCTTACCTTGCTTCTCTTTTTGTTAAATTTTCTAACCTATTCCTAAAAGAGCCTCCTTTCATATATCTTAGCATCCTAATCATTGCAACTGTTAGACCCCGTTCCCTTCTTCTTTATTAAATAGGTTTGTTTAACTTATTGGGATGTTCATTATCTTTTGGCTAGTATTAATTGAAGTAATTAGGGTTTTATTAGATTTCCGACTGGTTAGAATAATTTGGGATTTTTTTTGAGCAATAATTAGTAATTGAAGAAATTGAGAGTTAGAATTTATAGCAATAATATTAAATTTCAGGAATTTAGTTAAATTAGAATTTTAATTGTTGTATTATATTTTCAAAGAATAAGAATTATTAAATTAGGTCATGTTAGGAATAAATTAGAATTTGTTTAAATGGTTATAAGGCTTTAGGTTTATTAATTAAGTGGGCTAGGGTTTGTTTGGAAGATTAAATGAAAAAGGAATGGAGCCTATGGGCTTTTAAGTGGGAGCCCACAAAAGTTAAGTTTGAAATGGAAAGAGGGAAGATGAAAATTTTGGGAAAAGTTTTAAGGAGGGAAATTTTGGACTTGAAAATTTGGGCTTAGGTTTCATGTAAATGCTTAGGTTTTTCTTAATTTCCTAAGGCTCCATCTTTGACCAATTTTTAAAGCTTTGACCAACCTTATTAGTGACCTACGAAAATGTTGAGAGGGAGGAGTAAGTGTTGCCGTTTTTGAAATAGAGAATTAGTGAGAAGAAGACAAAACCTAGGTCATCTTTCAAGCTATACGAAAATACACCAAAGAAGAGAGAAGTGAGTGGATTTTCGAAAATCAAAAGGGAGAAAGAAGGAGAAGGTTTCGGCCATCAAGAAAGAAGGGAAAAAGAAGGTGTTTCAAGCTTGAGCAAGGTAGATTCACGTGGTTTATGTAAGAAAAAGAGGAAGGGAAGGAGTTATTTCATCTTTAGAAGAAGAAGAAGTCGTGGGTTTCAACCTAGGTAAGAAATTTTCAAATTTTTGGCTATCTATTCAGGGTTTCCTCTTTCTTATTTCAAATATATGGTTAGAAGTAGAAGAAGAAGGTAAGAAGAGGAAGAAGAAACAAAAATCAGATTAGGTTTGGTTAGGATTTCGAAATTATAGATTGGTTTGTTTGAGTTTTATCTTCTTTCATGTTTAAATGGATGATTGGATGAGGTTTTAGGGAAATAATGAGAAAGGAAAGAGTTTTGTGTAGGTTTCTATAGAAAATAGAAGGGGATGTCGTGATGGTTAAAGGGATTTCGAAATTTTAAGGGTTTTGATGTTAGTTTGGTTAATAATGGTGGTTTGAAAGGTATTGGTAATAGAAAAATGAAAGAAGCAAAATTAAGAAAGCTTTGTTAAAATTCCAACATGTGTTCATGGTTTAGGATTGAGAAATTTTGAACTTTTACAGTAGTTTTGATGGGGGTTTTATGTTGGTATAGCCTAGGAGAATTATAGGAAGGTTTAGGTGAGGTTATATTGGTTTAGATTCAAGTTTTTACAGTTGAAGAAAATTCCAGCATCTTACTCTTTTATTAATTAGCCTTATTATGCTTGATTTAAGGTCATTTGCGGCGTTTGGAAAGTGAAGAGGGTCAAAATAATCCATTAGGGCAAGTGAACCAAATTCCGAACCAACGAAATCAAGGTGGGTAACTTTTTAATAATTAAGTAATAAGCTACTTGAATGACTCTTGAGTAGTTTCCTATGATTTTCAACTTTTGAATGAAATAGTGGTTGTGATAGTTTGAACATGTTTTATGTGCCTTTTGATGTATATATATGTGCCAAGGTTTGTAAAATTGTTTGTTACATGATAACGTACCGAATTGAAATGGCCAATTGTGGCAAATCCTTGTGAATGATTGCATGTATGACAAAATTGTGGAAACTTGATTAAAAGTGAACAAAATGTGAATATGAGACGTAGGAAGAATGCCAAATGTGAACATGTATGATTTCTTGGGTTTGTAGTGATCCCCTCTGTTAGCAAGCAAGACTTGTCATAGGCTTCACTTTGCCCGCTAGTGGCATAGGAGATCCGAAATTGGACTCCCCTCTGTTCACGGCTACACATGGTCGCCTGTCGAACATGTGTAGTACGTCCTGTTAGGATCACTCAGACCATCTGTGATATGCTTTTGTGATGTTATCTGATATTTGGTGATTTTGTAAATGTCTTATTTGTTAGAAAGTGAAATTGATGATTGTTGACTTGAAATTATAATTATCGATGCTTGTTTTAGCTTATACTTGTTTATTAACCTGTTACCCACGGAGCCGTCGAGCTCACCCCCTACCTTCCCTCCACAGGTTTAGAGCGAGGCGGGTCGTCGATCGGAATGAAGAATTACTCCGATGCTTTTGTTTTGAAAGTCTTACTTTTGAAACCAATGCTTTAATTAGCATTTTGGGCTTTTATAACCGTTCTTTGGCTTTTGGATGTATTCGGGCTAAAATGCTCGTTAAAGCATTGTATTTGTCCATTTCATGTAAAGTTTAAAGGTTTTAAAGTTTCATTATATATTTGTATATGTTTAAGAATGTATGGTTATGTATGATTATGAGATTTCAAGTTTGAGATTGTAAAAGTAAAGATGGAATGGTATGTCTTAAAGAAATTGAATTGATGAATTGCTAGATACCTAGGCTTGTGTTGTTGCCAATTGGAGTTAGGGTGGTTTGATTGCTGAATATGTTTGTGAATTGGAAGATAGAAGTATCTTTACGCAGTAGGAGTTAGGTTGGAAAATTGGGCTAGGCGTTTTAGGGAAGTCTGTCCATTTTTTTAAAATGGGCAGCCACCTTGTATTGTGTATAAGACCAACTTAGAGTTAAAATTTGGAAAAAAAGGTATTTCTTAAAGTTGATAGAGTTTGGCAAGATCTTTAAAACGGGATAAAAAGGGTTAAGTTTCGAATTAGGATGAAAAAGTTATGGGCGTTTGAAATTTCCAGATTACTATTCATTTGGTAAATGTTACTATTCATTTGGTAATTTGCATTATTCAGATGGTGATTTGCTTAATACCAACCCTAAACAAGTTTCCATTTCTTTTAATGATAAATATGACTTTTGTTTTCTTCCTAATTGTTTTAAATAACCTTATATCTTTCTGGTATAGTTATATAGGTCATACTCGATTCCTTTTGGTTAAAATGTCATACATTTTCAACTTTTGCAAAGGTATGAAAAGTAAGCTTGGTAAACCTTTAAAACAACTCATGGATGATTCTTTTTCTATGTTTAAAAGTAAGATTTGATACGTTTAATTTTATTTGGAAAATTCATAAATAAATTAAGTTGGATTTTAAGTAAACCTATAATAATCGTTTTCCTATTTTCGTTGTTTCTTTGTCTTTTGACCTTCGATTCACATGAGATTTGAAACGTTAGTTAACTAGCTAAATTTTCTATCCTTTTTCGGTAAAATGAGAGTGTCGGGTTTTAGTTGGATTTTAGGGCCGATGAGTGCCGATTTTGCCCGAAAAGTCGTTTTGCGACCTACAAAGGTCCGATTGAGGCGTTTTCTGATTTCATCTGACCTAGAGGTCTAGGTTTTCGTAGTAGCTTAGGTATAAGAGCAATGATGGGCCCTAAACAGATCAAAGTTATTGGAGGAGACTTAGGGTCGAGATATCCGACTTTATTCGGATGAAGTGAAATTAAGTCCAGTTTGAGGATTCTTTCGTGGTGAGGAATCGCTGCCTCGTGGGATGCGCGTCCAGATGTCACGCAGGACGTCGGACACGTGTCGCACCAGGGAGGGGTTCCAACAGCAACTAAGGTCACATGTAGAGAATGCCAATACTAAATTGACAAAATCAGAATTATGGTAGAGCATTGAATAAACAAAACTCTATTATATGCAAGAAGAGTGGTGTCCTCAATCCTCTCCAACCACTACATACACCCACGTTGCGGTTCCTAAAATGATTAACAAGGATAATGAAAAGATTTTAAGGATTTTTTTTAGTCTGAAGAAGCTTACAAAAGGAACTTTGCCAAGGTTAGCTGGAAAATAATGTGCCTCCCATAAAAGTGAAGAAGGATTGAAAATACAATTAATTATAGTATTGAGTTACACTCTACTTGCTAAAAGAATCTATGGACTCCTTCAAAATAAGCAATCCTTAGGGATAAAATACGTACAAGAGCATTACATTAAAAAAAAACTTATGGATAATTGGATCCTTATATGTAAGCAAAACAAGCAATCTTAAAAGATGATTTGATTAATATCTACGACATTTCATCAAACATATTATAAGCATTATCCCATATTCCCAATATTAGCATACAAAGTTCTCAAATTAGCCACATCACATCTCAAGACATTAAAAAAAAACCAAAATGACGAAGAGAGAATGAGAGCTTAGCTTCGATGCTGCCACGATAGATGATATATAAAGAAGAAGATTGAAGGAACAAAGTGAAACGAAGAAGAAGAACAGAGAAGTGAGTGAGTTCTCGAGGACGAAAGGAGTTTTCAGGGAGACTGTGAGACTGTGAGTTCTCAAGGACGAACAGAGATGGAGGCAGTTAGAAGGCTGACAGGCGGGTGTTATGAACACTAATGGGCTGATTGAATCTGAATTGAGCATTGAGGAACCGGCTGAAGGATCCAAGTCTCGTTTGGGCCCGAAGGAACTTAGGAGAGGCCAAAGAATCAGGAATGCCAACACCAAATATGCTGAGTATGCTACTGTAGGGACCACTGCAGCTGACGCTTAACGGTTTGGAGAATCGTTGAGAGAATATAGGAAAGGAAATGAGAGTATTGTTGGACCAATGGTGGTTGACAAATTAATTCCACTTATGTTTTGATAATAATAAAATGTATAGAATTGTTTAAGAAATTGTTTCAGGTATTTTGGATTGATATTCAACAAAAGAATTGTACAAATCAAGATGAGTTAGTGACAAATCATTGAAGAATCAGATGGGAGTTGTCCTCTAAGTGAAAATGACATAAAACATGAGGTTTGTAGAGAATTTGGTCGGATGTTATCATAGATGGCTAAACAAGTCGACTTATAGTAAACAAGTCGACTTATCGAGGTAAACAAGTCGACTTATAGGAAACAAGTCGACTTATCGAGATAAACAAGTCGACTTATATATAACAAGTCGACTTATTGGAGAGCGGAGATGAATTTTTCAGTAAATGGTTGAAACAAGTCGACTTATGAATTGACAAGTCGACTTATGTATGTAGCGAGATCAACTCCAACGGTCCAATTAGCCAAAATGGAAGGAGAGAATTAAGCAACGGCTATAACAATCAAGCAACGGCTATATGAGTTCCCAACAGCTATATTTCTTCTTATATAAAGGGTGGATGATTGATGAAGAAGATAGAGAAGTGCCATAAGCTCAGATACTCTCATATTGCTTCAAATTGCTCATTATTGCTATTATATTGTTACAAATTGTTTTGAGCATTTGTTCTTCATTCTTTGTATTGTTTTATTACAATTTAATTGACGAGTGAAAAGGTCACGTGAGGTAGGATTTGTGCCGTAAGACAAATCGAGTGTAAAGGTTGCTTGAGCCAAAAATCAAGCGGTGTCGGTAGGATTTGTGCCGGAAGACAAATCGAGTGTAAAGGTAGCTTGAGCCGGAAATCAAGCGGGATTGTAAAAAGTTCACACTCAACTACAAAGTGTGCAATAAAGTGATTGGCAAAATCCTAAGTGGGAGCTTAGGTAGAGGACGAGGTCTTAAAGACAGAACCTCTATAAAAACAGTGTTTGATCTTCTTCCTTACACTTTTAAATTAAGTTTATCAAAATTGTTTTTGTGTGTTTTAACTTCTGATTTTCTTGTAGAAATTATCAAAGAGTTTTAAGATCTATTCAACCCCCCCTTCTAGATCGCTAACAAGTATACTGTCATGCTAATGATTGTTGTGTGATTTTCTTATTTCTCTTCCCCTTCATTGTATTCTCTCTCATCTCAACATTCTTGCTTCTAATAATAGAATCGAGTAGCTGCTCTGTTTGCTGCCCCTTTATTTTTGTAGTTATAATTCTCGTTGAATTATCACTCGTAACACTGGTGTTTTCATTGCACTTCGGCTCAGATGGCTGATGGGACTCGTTTGAAGGTCTTGGACGATAACATGAAAACGTTGACCGCCGACGTGAAAGGCATGAGCGAGGCACAGTTGAGTTTACGTCGGGATGTTGATGTAATTGCTTCTTCCCTGGAAACATTGAAAGCAATGCAGCAAGAGGTTATTGGTCGCATTTCTTCACTGCAATCTCATCAACATATGCTCGTTCTAGAGGAGTCGAAACCTGAGTTTGGTGCTTTATCGGCCGCAGGTGACAGTATTCTGGGTCGCCATAAACCGGCACCGGTACATTTAGCTCGATTTTCGGGTTTAAATCCAGAGAGGCGGGTAGCTCAGGCTAATCGCTACTTCGTCTTTTACTCAATTCGGGATGCCGATCGTCTCACCATCTCGTCATTTTATTTTGACGATACGGCGGCGGACTGGTATGACTAGGTTCATCGCCACCATCAACTCACGACATGGCCGGCTTTTACAGCAGCGATCATTGTTCGTTTCTGCTCTCATGATTTAGAGGGACCGGAAGGTTTACTTGCGAAGCTTCAACAGACATCATCGGTTAGCGAGTATCGTAGTCGGTTCGAGTCAATCTCTAATCGGGCGATGTTGTTGCCGCCTCAGTTTCTTGTCCACTGTTTCGTTTCCGGGCTTCGAGCAGACATCAAGCACTCTGTGCTTATTCACCAACCCAGTAATCTGGAGGATGCTATGGGTCTCGCACATCTACATGAACAACGTATTATTTTAGAACGTGGAGTGGGCCGGCCCAGTCTGGGCAACACAAAGCCCCTACTTCCCACACCTAAAACACCTTCCCCATTACGTCCCGTCTCCCTCACTTCTGAACCAAAGTTTGGGTTTCGCCGCCTTTCTCCAGCAGAGGTAGCTCACAAGCGTGCCAATGGATTATGCTTCAAATGTGATGAAAAATACACTTTCGATCACAAATGCAAGGCTAGTCCGCAGTTACTTCTCTTCGACGATGAGCCACCACCGCCAGATTTGCCTGCTTTGCCGACTCTTATTTCTGATTCCGACACACCATTGGCTGAAAATTTACAGTTGGAAGACTTGCACTCTCAATCAGCCATCTCTTACAAAGCGATGGCAGGGGGTTGCTTGTCCACTACCTTACGATTCACCGGTTCGATCCACGAAAAACATATTCAGATTTTGTTGGACGGTGGCAGTACTCACAGCTTCGTTCAGTCCCGTATTGCCGATTTCTTAAATTTGACTGTGGAACAGATTGCCTCCTTTTCGGTTATGGTCGGTAGTGGTGAAAAACTTCCCTGTACCGGGGTGGCTAAGAATGTACCGCTAGTGATTCAGGGTCAACTTATTTCGGTGGATTTGTTTGTACTTCCTCTTCAAGGTTGGGATATTGTTCTGGGGGTTTCTTGGTTGACTCAATTGGGTCCAGTTGTCACAGATTATGCGACGGCAAGGTTCGAGTTCACCTTGGCTGGTAAGAAAATTTTGTGGCAAGGTAATAAGGATAAGGTTGCTCATCCGATTCATTTTAACGGATTCCGTTGTCTTCAATCCACGGATGCCATTGCTGAATTGTACCACTTGGAAATGAGTTCTGGACTGCCTCCTGAATCTTCTTCCTGTTCCCCAGAGATGGCTGCTCTTTTACAGGAATTTGTTCACATCTTTAATCCACCCACAGGGTTGCCACCTCCTCGATCCCAAGACCATAACATTCCCTTGCTTCCTGGCAGTAGTCCGATTACGGTCCGACCCTATCGCTACCCACATTTTCAGAAGCACGAGATCGAAAGGTTCGTTGCGGACATGCTTCATCAGGGCATTATAAGACCAAGTAGTAGCCCCTTCTCTTCTCCCGTTTTACTGGTTCGGAAGAAAGACGACACCTGGCGATTCTGTGTCAACTATCGAGCACTCAATGCTATCACGATCCGCGATCGCTTTCCGATCCCTTCAATTGACGAATTGTTTGATGAGCTTCATGGTTCCATGTTCTTTACGAAGTTTGACCTCTTAGCTGGCTATCATCAAACACGGATTAAGGTGGGCGATGAGGAGAAAACCGCGTTTCGAACACACGATGGTCATTACGAATTTCTTGTAATGCCATTCGGGTTATCGAATGCACCTTTAACCTTTCAGCGACTTATGAACGATGTCTTTCGACCCTTCCTCTGGAAATTCGTTTTGGTTTTTTTTGATGATGTGTTGGTTTATAGTCGATCTTGGGAGGCTCACGTTCAGCATGTTCGAACTGTTCTTCAGATTTTTCATGACCATCAGCTTGTTGCAAAGAGGTCTAAGTGTGTTTTCGGTCAGACTTCAGTGGGGTATTTAGGACATGTGATTTCTGCAGCAGGGGTATCTGTCGACCCTGAAAAAATAGTGGCTATCCAGCAATGGCCACTTCCGAAATGTGTTAAAGATGTCCGCAGTTTTTTGGGCCTTGCCGGCTACTATCGTCGGTTTATTAAGAATTTTGCTTCAATAGCGGGTCCGTTGACGGATTTGTTACGAAAAGACTCTTTTGTGTGGACTGACCTCACTCTCACTGCCTTTTTTCGTCTCAAATAGTTGCTGAGTTCAACACCGGTCCTTCAATTACCGGATTTTTCTAAGCCATTCACGGTGGAAACGGATGCATCAGGAGTGGGTATCGGTGCAGTCCTTTCTCAGGACGGTCATCCTCTTGCTTATTTTAGTCAGAAATTATGTCCACACATGCAACAAGCGTCGGCATATCACCGTGAAATGTTTGCCATCACACAATCGGTAGCAAAATGGCGTCAGTATTTACTTGGCCATAAGTTCCTTATTATTACCGATCAACAATCATTAAAAAATTTGTAGGATCAGATCATTCAAACACCAGAGCAACATAATTGGTTGGGTAAGCTCTTGGGGTTCGATTTTGACATCACTTATCGACCTGGTAAGGGCAACCTTGTAGCAGATTCCCTTTCTCGCATTCCTTCGGCTCAACTTATGGCGTGTTCGCGACAAGAATTTGTACTGTTTGATCAGCACCGCCAAGCTAACAAGGAATTACCTGAGTTGCTGGAATTGTAACAAAAATGCAGCACTGAGCCGGCTTCCCTTCCTGATTACAGTTTCAAAGCTGGACTGTTATTCTATCGTGGCCGTCTTGTTATTCCATCTGATTCTGCACTAAAACAACAATTACTGGAGGAATTTCATGCTTCTGTACTGGGTGGACACTCGGGTGTCACTCGCACATTTCACCGCTTAGCTGTTAATTTCTATTAGAAGGGTATGCATACTGATGTCAAAGCTTTTGTGGCTGCTTGTCCGATCTGTCAACAGACCAAAGCTTCTGTATTACCGCCAAGTGGCCTTCTTGAGCCCTTGCCTATTCCGCAGTTAGTCTTTGAGGGCATTGCCATGGATTTCATCACAGGGCTACCTTTATCTCAAGGTAAATCGGTCATTCTAGTTGTTGTGGATCGCCTTTCTAAGTACGGTCATTTTATCGGGTTACCTAGTTCCTTTTCGAGTATCTCAGTTGCTTCCGTATTTGTTACTGAGATTATTCGCTTGCACGGCATTCCCACTGAAATTGTGTCGGATAGAGATGCCCGCTTCATGTCGTTATTTTGGAAAGAGCTTCACCGTTTGCAGGGGACGACACTCACCGTTAGTACCGCGTATCATCCGCAGACGGACGGTCAAACTGAGGCCCTTAACAAATGTCTTGAGCAGTATTTACGGTGTTATGTGGCCGATTTTCCCAAGGAATGGATGAGCTTTCTCCCTTGGGCTGAGTATTGGTATAATACCTCTTACCAATCCTCGGCTAAAATGACTCCATTCGAGGCTCTCTATGGTCGTCCCCCACCGACAATGCCGAGGTACATTCGTGATGCTACTGGGAATGCGATTTTAAATGCTCAACTGTTGCAACGAGATGAGGTTCTTACTCTTCTCAAGTGCAACTTATCAAAGGCTCAATTGCGGATCAAGTACTTTGCAGATAAACATCGTACTGACGTTCACTTCCAAGTGGGCGATTGGGTTTACGTGAAGCTTCAGCCTTATCGTCAGGGATCCGCTCGTTTACAACGTCATCATAAGCTGGGCAGGCGTTACTTTGGGCCATACCCGATTGTCCAGAAGGTCGGGACAGTCTCCTATAAGTTAGACCTCCCAGACACGGCTCGTATACACTCCGTCTTCTATGTTTCCCTTTTGCGTAAGTGCAATGGTCTTCCGAAACAGCAGATCACACCTCTTCACTTGGTAGATTCCACTTCTACTCTGATTTTACAACCATCTGCAATTCGGGATCAGCGAACAGTTACCCGCGCTGGTCATACGGTGAAACAGTATCTGGTGCAGTGGGAGAGTCTGCCAGCTGAGACTTCCACTTAGGAGGACTCCAGTCAGCTACTTCAGCGTTTTCCGGACTTAAACCTTGCGGACAAGGTTTTTATTAAAGAGGGGAGTATTGTTATGAACACTAATGGGCTGATTGAATCCGAATTGAGCATTGAGGAACCGGCTGAAGGATCCAAGTCTCGTTTGGGCCCGAAGGAACTTAGGAGAGGCCAAAGATTCAGGAAAGCCAACACCAAATATGCTGAGTATGCTGCTGTAGGGACCACTGCAGCTGACGCTTAACGGTTTGGAGAATCGTTGAGAGAATATAGGAAAGGAAATGAGAGTATACTGTCATGCTAATGATTGTTGTGTGATTTTCTTATTTCTCTTTCCCTTCATTGTATTCTCTCTCATCTCAACATTCTTGCTTCTAATAATAGAATTGAGTAGCTGCTCTGTTTGCTGCCCCTTTGTTTTTGTAGTTATAATTCTCGTTGAATTATCACTCGTAACAGCGGGTAAGGGCGAGCGTACAACGGTGCGAGGGAGGGAGGTAGTAGGTAGCTAGGTGGTAGGATGGGCATGGTGTGACTTTCGTTTAATTAGAGGCAAAACGACGTCATTTTTTCTTGTAAGAAAGCGATGTCATTTTGTCTCATATTTTATTAACTGTATAGTTAGAAAACGACGTTGTTTTACTCTTAAAGAAAAACAACGTCATTTTATTGATGGAACAAATAATTTATACATGAAAAAAACAACATCGTTTTGCAACAAACAAAACGATATTTTTTTGTTTATGGCTCCTGAACGGGCCACGGCCTAGCCCGGCCATCTTGGCCACAACCTGTGGCCTAAGTCGAAATGCCACAGGCCATATTCAGTGGACCCGTGGCCTGGCTTGTGGTCCAGTTTGACTGAGATAAACGCATTGACCACGAGTCGGGCTGGGCTGGGTTTATTTTTACATGCCTAATTATACACTCCCAAAAACTGCTAAGGATTCCAAGATTCTACCAAATGTCAGATTGCATTTGAGATTAACAAAAAAGAAAAAAAAATGTTCAAAGGCCCTTTCGTAATTTATATAACAGTAAAATCTCTATAGCATTAAAAAGAAGGCAGTAATGGGTTGAACTTGGCTTCAATTTCAGTAGGTGTGTTGGCTTAAGTTTTAAGATAAGTTATGTTGTTGGGACCAAGTTAACATAGTTTGATGGGTTGGGTATCGCTTGGGTCTAGTTCTGCACCATCCACATTTAATTGTCTAAAACTTTTATAAGAACATTTTATTAATTTTGATTAATTAGAATTTTCGTCTATTTAGTGTCTAACTTTATTATCTTGTGATAAATATTGTGCGACCAACAACATCTTGTTGAGCCCACCATAATACAATGACTAAAATAGTAAAGTCCAGGTTTCCCTCCTTTTTAAGCATTGATGTAAATTTTCAATTTTGTTTCAAATTTAGAATCTTTCGGTTCGCATTTTCACTATTTATTCTTTTGACTCTCTCTCTATATATATGTTCCCTAGCCTCCATTAATATCTATTCATAACAGTTTAAAGCAGGTAATTACACATATTTGGTAAGTCTATGAGCTTTGGCTTTAAATATGAGGTATACTTTTAAGTGTTGGCTATATGTGATAGAAATTGACCTAACTACTACCTTATAGTTGAATCAAAATATATAAATGTGTATTTTAATTTAAACTTGTGTCCACCATCTCTTACTAGGACAAGTCCACAAATGAATGCTAAAATCTTAAGCTTTTTATGTTTGATTTATTCAAGCCAGAATTTGGCTTTCTAACTTTACTCACAATATGTAAGGTTTAAATTCTTCTTTATATATATATATAAAAGAAATAATAACAAGGATTTTAAAATCTTCAACACTAGCATAATGTTATATATATATCTTACTATTTCTTGTTACGTGGAAGTTATATTTTAATTTTAATTTTTGTCAAAATTTAAGTTTATATGAAGATTTTCTACTGTTTATTCTAATGTTTTGTTTGGTTTATGTTATGGAAGTAATTTTAATTGACTCCTAAATAAATAGAATGATTAAATCTAATCAAAATTTGTTAAATTAAGTTTACATGACACTTTGATTTAATGGGTCTCATCAAATATTATAATAACATTTTAAAACCCAAAAATTCTCCATTTGATTAATATATAGGTTTGTGGGTCAAATTATTTTGGAATAATCAATCTTAAATTGTCCAACTTTTGAAATTTTTTTCAATATAGTACTTAAGCTTTCAAAATTTTTGATTGAGTGACTAAGCTTTTTAAACCTTAGCGGTTCATTTCAAACTGTTAGTTTTCATTAGTAATTTGCGAATTTGACTAAAAAATCTTTTTTTTCATGATATATAGATGTCTACTTAAAAAATAGTGGCCATGATTAGACTATAGTAGAAAGAATTACATACCAAGAACAACAAAGATTCAGATAGTCAAATCAGTAAATTACTAAAACTTTAACTTTAATAAAATTAACCAAAATATACCTTCAATCTTTCTTATTTCTCTAGATTGGTTCGTTTTGTTAATCTTGGACACATAATTTATATATTTGCTAGACTAAGTGAAGTTCTAACTCATGATTTTGATAACAAAAAAATGTTGTAACTAATATTTTCACCTTTTATGATATTAATAAGTTAATACGTGGAAGATCAATTTAATAAAATAATAAAGTGAGTAAGGGATTTAATTGGATCAAATGAACAATTAAATGATAAATCAAATGAGTAAAGTGGAGCATATACCCTATTCAAAAGAGCTTCAATTGATTGGTTGCTTTTGTAAGTCTTGGAATGTAGCAACCCGGACTTTGCATACCGGGTGGGTTTCTCGCGCATCTCAAGAGGCCCGCGACCGCTACTGTAGAGCCCGGCCTCTACCGCCATCACTCCAGGTATTGTCCTCTTTGGCACTTTGGTGAGTCACCACTCGAACCCAAGACCTCAAGGTTTTGTTCCACTTTAAGTGGACGCCTCTTACCATTGAGCCATTGAGACCGGGCTCTACAGTAGCGGTCGCGGGCCTCTTGAGATGTGCGGGAAACCCACCCGGTACGCAAAGTCCGGGTGGCTACATGGAAACTAATATTTTTTTATTAAATCTTCTTACACATAATCTACTTATTTGTTAGAACAATTGAGGTTTTAACTAATGGTTTTAGTGATAACAAAGCATATTATCACTAGTATTTTTTTCCTTGGTGATATTTGTAAGTTAATATGTGAAATATCAAATTCATTAGAAGGATAAAGTAAGTAAATGATTTAATTGAGCAATCAAAGGATAAATCAAATGAGCAAACTGGACTATATATACAATTCAAGAGAGTAAAGTGGAGTATATAAACTAAGAACAAGGAAAATCAAGCATGTTAAGATGTAACAAACAATTATAATCTTTCTTATTACCTTATTTTGGTCAATTCATTAAATAATGGATTCAATCATTACATGATCATTGTCTCGTAGGGAATATTACATATACTTTCTTATAATAAGGAGAAAATTTAGAAAATTTTTATTGATATGCCTTTAGATCATGAAAACATTTTTACTAAACTTCAAAATTAATTTTGGGTTAAGTTTTTTTCAAAGAAAAAAGTTTTTAATCATTGAAAGAACTTGGAGAGTTGAAAATTTAAGTATGGATGACTTAATTTATGAGTAGGTATTGCTTGACATTGTATGTTAGTCAAACTATTCATTGTCCGCATACTATATATCGATTGCACTATTCATTGACTTAAGCACTATCTAAGAACTAGCTGAAGGGTTATAACTGGTTAGCCAATGGTGGCTTTGAAAAATTACAAAAAGCTAGATTCTATCCAATTAGGGGTTCGACTAGTTCATACCCAAATTAGTGGTTACCTGCATAGCCAAAGGTAGTAAATAGCTAGCCAAATGTGTTAAAAGAATTGGTCATTAAAACAATAATTTTATGTGTCTAATGACTATTTTGGTTTATTTCGGGTATACAGGAAAGGCCTTTTTCATATTAGAGAGTTACTAAGGCATTGAGAGGTTAGACAACATTTGAGTGAATGTGTGGGTTGCAAGCACATAATGAGTCTTAATGCATTAATGTGAGAAAGAAAAGGACATTTAAAATTGTATATGGTTGTGTTAGTGTAGAAATTAAGAAAATTATTAGATAATTTCCTATTTTAATTGTTCACTTGTAATATTCTTATTAATTGTCTTTTATTTTATTTAAAAGAAAAGTGGTTTAATAATTATTATATGTCAAAGCCTTTTGGGTCAATGAGAGATATTCTTTCTAGTTATTGCACAAATTGATGGTATATGTGATATAATGAAAATTTAATTAGAATATGACCTTTCTATGTCTATTATGATAGTTTATTCTTTATTAAAGAAAAGTATACCATCAAACATAGAAAGAGAGAATCGTAGTTTTCAATGACTAAAATCGTGTAATCAATTGGTTTCAAAAGTATATTATGAATCTAGTTTATTTTTCTTTTTAAGTGATTGAATTGTGAAAAGAATATAGCTTTAAGATCTTGGATACTACATGTGGCATTAGAGAATTAGGTTTGAGAATATAAGACTTTCCATTGGTCATTATTGTTTTCTCTTTTGCTACATGATTAAGGCCTTTGCTAACTCTTAATGAATTATAAGTCAATTAAATGAGTTTTGGTTTTTTGAATATTATACTTCTTAATCTAGTAATGATGCAACTCCATAGTGATCAAGAATAAAACTGAAACATGGGTATGTAAAACTATATTTTCTGTATAATTTAGTTTAAAATATAATGAATTAAGATAGAACATAAACATGTTACAAACAATGTTTATTACTATAAGCTAGTTTAAAATTTTAAAAACAAACACAGGGTAGGACACAGTTATATCCTATGTCATATCCTACACTAGGCTAAAAACTCTAATATCTTCTATGAAACATGAGCATTTCTATTTGTATCCTACTCAAGGTGAGTGCTTATATATTCAACATAGACTGTATGTTCCTCACTAATTTTAAGTTCCTTTTTAAAAAATGATTTTGAAATTATATGAAATTATTGCTTAATTGATGTCTACATTATGAATAATTTGCTAGTTACTAAAGTAGACAAAAACATATAAGATTAAATAAAATTCAATTATCCTTGATTATATGATGCTATTATTGAGATGACATAATCATGTATATATTTCATAATAGGTATATTAAAGTTCATTAATTACAAAATATTTGAGGTTCACTTGATTAAGTTGTTTTTGTTTTAACTACAAACGTATGATGTAGCTACAGTTAGTATTAAAAGTATAAGTCAATCTTACAAGGATTAGAATTATTGTACTTAAAATTTTCTATCTTCTAGTATAACAAATTATAGTACTTATGATTGATTAGATTTAAAATTAAAATAAAATTAACAAACAAAATTGACTAACTATAAATAAAGATTAAACTAGGAAACATTAAGGAAGTTAGTGATACCTAGAATTCAAATCCTTTATAACTTCTCATTAAATAATGATTTCACTAATCAATTTAATCTAAGTTCAATGGACTGCGAAAATTTCTCAATTATGCTAATATCTTTCTTATATTGTTAACCTCTAATCCTTGGTTGATTAACTAAAATCTTTCCAGTTAAAACTTGTATTATTTGATTTATAAATTTCACTATTAGGTTCGACCCTAAGTTAGAAGATTTATGTAAAACCCTGAGACTTTCCTTTCATTGAATATAAATTTTTATGTTCGATGGATAGTGTTTTTGGATGAATAGTAAATTTTAGTGGGACTCAACCTCCAAATAATGAAAAATGTCTGGAATAAGTATTAGAGTTTAATGATATTGAAACGCATAAAAAATAAGTGCTATATGATGGATTTAGGGAGTTCTGAAAGTTTAGGACTAAAATGCCTTTCCAATCAATAAATATTGACCCTAATTAGAGTATCTTATGGTCAATTCAATGATAATATGGCTGCAAAATATTTTCAAAATTTAATTCGGTTAGTTGTTGAATTAAATTCAATCAAGGACAATTTGGTCATGTGAGAGACCAAACAAAAGGGAGAAAAGAAGAGAGAAGAAGGGACATTCGACCAAGGAGGGAGAAGAAGAGCGTAGCTACCATTTGACATGGTTTTGGAGCATAAATTGGAGAGATCTTGATCAAGTGGAGGTACTAATCAAATACCAACAGATTGAAAGATAAATTGGTAAGTTTTCCTAACCTAAATTTATTTTTGACTTGCTATGGAGTAGACAATAAATTTGGAAGCATTTAAGGGATGAATATGAAAAGAGAAAGAATTATGTTAAGTGAATGTTTGTATTTGGTTCTCGGATCACTTGAACCAGACATCTTGTTTTGACTATAACTTGGCCTACAGACCTCCAAATTGTTTGATTCTAATTGGAGATGAAACCTAAGAATATTATTAAATATTCCTATAAGAGATCCTGACCTGGTCTTAACTGAATCATATTGGAATTTGAGATTGAAAATGGTGATCTGATGCTGCCTTGTGTTGGAGCAGCTTGTGATGTTTGGTGAATGTTTCTTGAATTTGAACTTCAAATGTGATGATATGGAAACTAGAGACATAGGAGAACAAATGTCTACAAGACTTAAAAGCTTAATTTTAATTTTTTCTATATGAAAAGTAAGGAACAAGTGGAGGTGTAGCTTTGGACATAGGCCATAACTAGGACTCATCATACGTGATCATGATATGGTGAATTAAATTGAGTGAGAAAGTGTTTTGAAGAAATTGATAAGTTATAATAGGTAAAAATATGATTTTAAGTGACTTTTGAAGTTAGAATTAGAAATGGAGAATAATAGGTTAGTTTACGGTAGTAAACGAAAATACGATTAGCATACGTGTTACGCAATTAAATACTAATCTTGAATTCGATTAAACCAAATTTATAGTGTTAATGTATTATTTCTAAAATTGGAAATAAATGCCAAAAAGAAATGCACTTTTGTAGGTAAAGGAAAGCTATAGAATGCATGAGTGCTTGACTATAAAGTTGCTTAACGATGAGTGCATTTTAAATGTATTTTATAAAAATGACTTCTATTCTATCGTGAAGTGAATATGGATTATGAGTTTTATATGAATGATGAATTATAAGTGAATACTGCTAGTACAATTTTATGTTTTTAGCAATATATGAATTGAAGTTTGAAAGTTAAATCATATATGATTTGAGTTTATATTGAGATGATGTTATTGGTCGATAAAAAGGAAATGGTTTTTAGCCTATGGTATATCAACAGGTTTTATACATATTAATATACTAGTGTATAATGGTTAGCCTAGTATAGGTAAGCGATGTAAAACCAACTCCATAACTACCAATATATAGCGGTTAACCTAGTATAGGTAAGCGATATAGAACCAGCTCCATAACTAGTGGTTGACTAGTTACTGGTAAGCGATGCAAAACCAACTCTGTAACTACTAATATATAATGGTTATCCTAGTGTGGGTAAGCGATGTAGAACCAACTCCGTTACTAATGATTAACCAATCGTGAGTAAGTAATGCAGAACCAACTCTGTGACTTTATGCTTGAGGGTACCGTATGGTAAAGCAGTTAGTGATAGGCTATGTTGTGTAAGAAATTCTTGACATTTTTAATGCTGCCACTATTTATTTGAAAAGCGATTTGAGAAACTTGATTTCAGGAAGCATATATGTTTTATATTAAATATTGAATTATGCAAATTGAGACAAATTTGTTTTAGGGAGGTTTAAATAGTCAAATATGATTTGAATAGATATTCTAGCACTCACTGAGCTCGTTTATCTCATACTCTCTTTTTTATTTTTAAATAAAACCTCCCAAGTGCATGCTAAAGGGCTTAAGTAGCAAGGACTCCACCTCATAACTAGTCAACTTCGTCACTTGTAGCTGTGTAGGCATTTTGGCATTATAAATATTTTCGAGAACATTTACATCTTTATTAATATGTTTTGGATGATATTTTGTGTAAAGAATGCATTTATATGAATGTTTTAAAGTTAAATGCATGAATATACTTGATTTTTTTTAAAGATTATTGAAGTGATTGTTGAGATGTGAATAGACTTAAAGTCCAAAATTTATTGTGGGGATTTTAAGATGATTATAGAAGTGTTTTGCACTTTTATAAGGCTTTTGAAAATTTTAGGAAGGTAAAAATACAGTCGTTTTGCTATCGAAATTTTTAATAAAAATGATTAAAAAAATCCCACTGCTTATATCTTTTGAATGTTAAGGCTTGTTGGTAAAAAAAGGCAATAAGCTTAACTCCAAGGGAACTTTCTAGTTGGATTAGATATCGACTAGAGGGCCACCATGGGGTATCGGCCAAGCCACCTAGTCATTTCAAAATAGGGGCCTATCATTATTGGTTAAGGTACTGTGGAGGAATCACGCGATAGAGGAAGCTATGTTGGGTCCCGTTTCCGGAACCTAACTCTCTTGCGAATTATGAAACCTTAAACGCGGATATGCCCTCGAACAGTTCTTTCATTGAACCCTTAAAAGACATTATTTATTTAAACTCATTACTTTTTTTTTACAACCCAAAAATTGCTCACAATTTGCTCAAGGATGTGCTTGTACAAATCAGTCCCTAAGCTTAAACTCAATTCTCCTATTTGCGAACATAATTCGAAAACTATCAAATTGGAATTTCAATTTGACTTCTTCATATCAATCATAGCTCTAAATCTCCTGTTTATTTTGAAGCAAGAATCACCTCAATCAGAGTTCTACAACTCGAGATATCATCAAATTACCATAATGTGTTCATATTCTAAACAAGCCCTCCTATCCGACCTCTCACTTGTTTTTATTCAAACTTTCTCAAATAAGCTCTAAATGATACAAATTTTCATGGAGAGATACCTACATGTCTTAGGAATCCATTGTTTCAAGAATCTCTTCAATTGGAGGTCGGATGAGGGAGTTATGATTAAAAGAGTATACCATGTTCAATGGCATAACCATCATTCTCACAATTCAATCATTCTTTCCATTTTATCAAAATGCCAAAGCAAGGCATATCACAATCATGCTCATATTCAATTCAGAATGTCATAACCTTTTTAAGGTTTGATATGGTCATAATCCATCATATCAAAATGCCAATGCGTAACATGACATGAACGCAACATAAAACAATTCCCACATCATAGAAAGTCAAACAATTCATAAAAATAAAAAAAATTTCATATCCATATCAATTCAAGCACATATACATCAATAACAAAATTCAAAATTCACTAACATGGCCACAACGATCCTTATCTTAATTTCTGACAAAACTACACACTTAACAAATGTTCATACATACAAATCATGCGATTTCAAGTTATGGGACTCTACACTCATTCGTATCCTTTCTAGAGGTACGAAATCAGGTGCAGCAGATCCTTGTAAAACTCCTCGTATTCCTTCGCGAGGTGACATCTTACTCTTTCAATGCAATTTCTAACATCTAACTTACGTCTCATTCTAATCTGATTTCCTACAGGGATGCATGACAGGCATGTCAATTAATGAAATCAGTTAACTCATAATGCAAACAAAGAGTCACATAACCTAACAATTCATACCACAAACATTCTAAGCTTAGGAAGCCAGAAGCCGAGCTTACCCTATAAGGTCACTTCAATTAACCTTCATTTGTCATCATCAATTCAAGTACATATCAACAAGTTCTTATTTTCTCACAAATCATTCTTCTTCCAACTACTTCTAACAGCTTAACCTCTTAACAATCTCTTTTGCATGTAACTTATACATATGTGCCCATATAAGATCTCAATTCCGACGCTCTGATACCACAAATGTTGGGTCCCGTTTTCGAAACCCAACTCTCTTGCGAAATATGAAACCTTAAACGCGGATATGCCCTCGAACAGTTCTTTCATTGAACCCTTAAAAGACATTATCAATTTAAACTCATTACTTTTTTTTTACAACCCAAAAATTGCTCACAATTTGCTCAAGGATGTGCTCGTACAAATCAGTCCCTAAGCTTAAACTCAATTCTCCTATTTGCGAACAGAATTCAAAAACCATCAAATTGGAATTTCAATTTGACTTCTTCATATCAATCATAGCTCTAAATCTCCTGTTTATTTTGAAGTAAGAATCACCTCAATCAGAGTTCTACAACTCAAGATATCATCAAATTACCATAATGTGTTCATATTCTAAACAAGCCC
Organism: Erythroxylum novogranatense; assembly: GCA_029891385.1. Lineage (NCBI taxonomy): Eukaryota > Viridiplantae > Streptophyta > Magnoliopsida > Malpighiales > Erythroxylaceae > Erythroxylum > Erythroxylum novogranatense. Next base: position 85,449,445 of record CM057227.1, on the reverse strand, counting down.
TCCTATCCGACCTCTCACTTTTTTTTTATTCAAACTTTCTCAAATAAGCTCTAAATGATACAAATTTTCATGGAGAGATACTTACATGTCTTAGGAATCCATTGTTTCAAGAATTGCTTCAATTGGAGGTCGGATGAGGGAGTTATGATTAAAAGAGTATACCATGTTCATTCCCAAAATTAATTTGAACATACTTTGGCGTGATTGTCATAACTTTTTCTACAATTATCCAAATGCCTTTGTTCGTGTTCCATTGGAAAGTTAACATCAAGATCTACAACTTGTATTAGATCCTTCGACACGAGATTCGGCCTCTAAACTAGTCAAAATCGCAAATTACTAAAGTTGACCTGAGGCTGTCCGTTAAACAGACATGTGTGTCCGTTTAACGGACACAGACTGGCAAAACACTCTAATTCGCCCGAGAAGGTCTGTTAAACAGACATCCATGTCCGTTTAACGGACACACACTGCCCAAACACTCTAAAACTCCTTCTAAAGCCTTTCCAATGCTTCCAAACTCCATCCTAACCCCATATACATTCATAATCACCCCAAAATTCAACTTTTCAAGTGTAACTCAACTTCCTAACCAAACAAATACCAATCTAAATGCAACATCATCCCTTGCAAAAGCTCATAACTCTCATCTTTACAAAGGAACTTTTCAAGTTCTCAATTCATTCCAACTCATTCATCACCTACCTTCATCCCAATATCCCCATGTTCTTCTAACATTAACAACCATTGGCAATCTCAACCAAAGATAACCACATAGATCATATTCAAGCTTTAGATAAACATAATCGTACAACATAAACTTCTCAAGTCTTAACTCATCATCCATACCTAATTCACATTCCAATTCCCTGACCATTTAAATACCAATCTACATACATCAACTCCCAAACTTCAATCAACTAACTCACAAAACACACAAATTCCTATCATTCATTGTAGGCATCAAGTCCATACTTCTCATACAACATTATTTCTTCTAATGCTCATAACACACCTTTCAATATCCAACATGCTATTCTAGCACAAACAGCAAATGGCAATCATACAAACAATTATACTATACACAATATCCATTTACACAATCATATATTTCAACCTTTAAAAGACATATTCAAATACATAGGGACATCCCCAATTTTGCACTCTCATAAATAAACAAAATAAACATTTGAACAACCTTCTTTACAAATTGAAGTACACATCACAACTTAAACCATTACAATGAATACTCAAAATTTATCATTCTTAAGAAGCTATACAAAGGGGTTCATCTAGCTTAATACAAACTAACAATCTCGACGCCATTCAAATGTCTTCAAGGATTACGCTACCGTAGATCGCACCGAGGGGGAAACATGGGTTGAGCTTGACAGCTCAGTGGCTAAATCATTTATAGCCATTGGCTTTTGAGCCACACAAATAACCAATACATATGCATACACACATTTATATAAACATACATACATCAATAATAATTCATCAATTACAAAGCAAGTGACATTTCATAATTCAAATTATCATCACTTATTAACCACAATTTAGGACATTGTATCATTCAAGCGTAGCACACAATTCATAAATGCAATGTACATCAAAGGCAAATGCACAATCAAATGGCTCGAGGGTTCCGTGAACAAAATGACGAAATCGAAGTTTGCGTCATGAACCCAAACGAGTCCATTTCGGATCTCGTGGGCCACAAGCGGGCAGCCGGGAGAAGGCTTTGATCATCAACGTGCACGTGACTCAAAATGGTTCCACTCTCGCCCACACAAGGCACATAATTCAATTCAATGCTTAATTTAATCATTCATAGACAAAATGCCATGATTCACATGACATAGGCATAATTCAATTGTTCATACTCTCATTTCTTTCTTATACAAAATGCCATGATTTAGCCTAATGGCATAACAAACATAGCGAAATGTCAAGCATTACACAATGTGTGACATGACATAATCACAATTTCATGATTCAATCATCCATTCATATACAAAATGCCATAATTCAATTTAATGGCATGATAATCGTATCCAAACGTCAAGCATTTGAAATTACATAACATGGCATATTCACAGTTTCATTTATTCCATCAATTAGGAAAACATCATATCAACATAACAACCATTCTAAGTCAATCATTTAACACATAGCACACATACACACATTTTTGCCCATTTGCACCAAAAACCATAAAGGGTTTACCCACTTTATAGTCGAAAATCCACAAATCACTTGTCCCCTTCCTCTTGCTCTTGGATTGACCCTTGATTGCCTAAACAAAACCAACAATTCATCAATTCCTCTTTAATTTTTGAAATTTCCTTTTTAAAACCCTAAAAACCCTTTTTAACTTCACTCTAACCTCTACATAGCTCATCTAGGTTGGAAAACTCCAAACCTAGCTAAAAACCCAAAAAATTTACAAATTTCACTATTCATCATCTTCTTCTCTCTAGAATCTTCCATAACCAAACCCTAACCCATTCTTAAAGAAAACATGCAGAAGAAGAAGAATATACCTTAGGAAGCTTGAATCTTCTCCCTTTTCTCCTTGGATCTTCAATTTCTTCTTCTCCCCTTTCTTTTCTCCCACGACTTTCCTCCTTCTTCTCTCCTCTTTTCATTTTCTTTCTTCTCCCTCTCATAACTCACGACACTCTCCTCTCTCCTTCTTCTATTTCTAACTTTTAAACCATTTATTTAATTATTCTTCCAAAAATACCCTTCATTAATTATGCCTTTCCCATTTTGCCCTCCTTTGATCTTTAACCTCCCAACTTACACTTCTAACTTCCTAACTAATTATCTTAGATCAATTGAAGGAATTTGCCAATACTTCCTTCTAGAAAAATGTTCCTCAATGTCTTACATTTCCAATGACACCAAAAACGCTCAAATCGGGTCAGAAACGAAAGAGTTATGGTCGAATTACTATCGGACCTGCACAAAATCCGAAACTGAACATTAACCCAACTTGACTCAAAAATTGACAACCATAGGGACTAAATTAAAACTCGATCCCTTCATATGATTTGTAGCCCCAAATCTTAATTTTAATTTGTCTCAATAATCGACTAAATTGGAGTTGTACAGCTCCCGAATTTCTCAAAATACTGAACTATGTTCAGAAAAATTATCCAACTCATGACCTTTAACCAATCCTATGACTTTTGATTCAATCAATCTCTTTCCATTTCTTCTCAATTCCATAACTTCTTCTTTGCTTTATACATAGCTAAATGGCCAACATTTCCTATTTAATAGTCCTAGCTTACAGAAGGGTTCGGGGTCCAACAAGCTACGTGGAAGCCTAAATAGTAGATGCGTGCATTGTATCCCCATTTGTTTTGAACATATATGCTTAGTTAAATTTTGAGGACGAAATTTGTATAAGGAGGGTTGATTTTAAAACCCCAAAAATTTCTTTTCATAGATATTATATCAAAGTTGCAGTATTCTATAGATTTTAAAAAATATAAAAAGCATATCAAACCCATGAACTCTTAATAGAGAACTATTTGTTGATAATGATGATCCTTAGATTATAACCATGACATAAAAATTATAAAACCTTATGAGAAACACCTCCTTTTCATATCAACAATCAAGTGCTTTGTTAGGTTTCAACGAAGACTAATTTTTTGACTCTTAATGTTTGTCTAAGCTGCCATTTATTGGTTTTTAACTTAGCAAGTTTTAAATTTTTAATTGAAGATTCTTATTACTCTATTTTTTTCGTAAATCATTATTTACTAGTTTTTGGGCTAATGAACATTGATTGCTAGGAAAAAAATATTATTTAAGAGAATATGATTAGTAAGTTTAAGAAATCTCTTACCATCTACGACTGCTGGAATCAACGCACTACTTAAGAATATTTTTTTGTGTGACATAAAGTGCTTCATAGTTAGAGGCTTATATTTTCTCTTTTGTCTTATTTGATAGGAAATGTAACATTTAATTTTAATCCATAAGTTTTGTCTATTTTAATTTATTTATTTGAGAAAATTATAAAAATAAAATTAATTTAAACAATTTTAGTATATTTTTGTTTTCATAACATTTTAAAGGTTTGATTTATATGTTATTCGTTTCAAATTTAAATCTTTTCATTAATCTTTGGGATAACCAATGCTAAACTGCCAAACCTTTTAAGATGTTTCCAATCTAGTGCCTAAGCTTTTAAAATTTTCAATTGAGTGACCAAACTTTTAAAACCTTAACTATTCGGTTCAAAGCATTAGTGACATTAATTCCATTAGTAATTTGTTGATTTAGCTAACGAAATCTTTGCTGTTAGGTATCCACATGAAAAAATTCTCTCTACTCCATTCTAACTATGGCCATTATTTTTCTTAATATATATTTACATGTCATGAACAACAAAGATTCTGTTAGCCAAATAAGCAATATTTTTTTGGTAAATCAGCCAAATAAGCAAATTACTAATGGAACTAACAATTTAAATTGAACTGTTAAGGTTTTAAAATGTTGGTCACTCAATTGAAAATTTTAAAACTTAGACATTGGGTTAAAAAATTCCAAAATGTTGGATACTTCAAGAATGATTATCCTTAATATTTTCAATTTTTTATTTTTATTTTAGGTAATTATTTTTAATTTTATTTTTCATCATTGATTTACATTGGTTTTGATTTTATTTTAATTTTATATACGCTTGCTCACATTTTCTTGAAAAAATTTATGATTAAAATATGGGTTTAAAAATCTTTAGGACCAATTAGTGAATCAAAATGAAATATGAGGTTAAAATTAAAAGTAAGGTTCAAAGGAGCTAGAATGAAAAATTTAATTACAAATTTGAAAATGTCTAGTTTAATAGAAAAGGAAGAAGGACTTGTACGTAACAAAGGGGAAAGAGATAATCATGCAAAAAAGACAAGAAAGAGAAAAGAAAAACTAACCTTAAAGGAAATAAAAAGTAATGACTATGATAGAGCAATCTAAATAGGAAAAACAAAAATGATAACTTAGAGAGAAAGATCACCTATTAGGAAAAAAAAAAGGAGAGAGACTATAACAATCAAGAGGCAAAGAGAGCCTAAGGGAGGGAAAAAAATTAGAAGGAGAAAAGGAGGAAAAAGAGAAAATGAAGGCTAAAAACGTGGTAGACAAAATTAGAGACAAGAAAAAGTATGGAGGAATCATGAAAAATAATAATAGTCATATGAAGAGATAAATAAGGAATAATAGTCATATGAAGAGATAAATAAGGAATGATAAGGAAAAAATAAATAAGGAATAATAAGGACTAACGGTAACTACTAAGGGAGGAGGGAAACAAGAAGAAAGACAAAAGAATTAACCACTCTGAAAAAGCTTGATAGCACAAGAGAGAAAAAGAAAAAATAAAGAGAGAAAGCTTACACAAAAAATGAGAGAACCAGTTCGGGGTCATATTATTCGCCATCGATGTAGGTGTACCTCATTGTAGAAAAAGAAGGAGCTTAATAAAGCAAAATTTTCATTATTTCTACATATATAAATGAAGTGTGCCAAACACAAAAAAACCTAAATATACATAACTATAATTATAGTAGTGGTGAAAATGGGTTGTATCTACAGAGTACGTGGCCAAGTTTTGTATTGAACTAATCAATATAATGAGATAGGGGGAGGGGGATTTGATTAACGCAATTAAACAAGATTAAATTATGAAAGACAAATTACATCAAATAATTCAAATTTATAATGAGTAATTAATGGGTTTTAATGCAGTTCTTAATTCATTCTTCACATAAATTTGAAAAATCAATTGTAATGTTGTTCTCGTACTCTCTTTGAAACTATTAACTATGGATTAGCAATAAGCTCTATTCATCCCATTTTTTCCCCTTAGATCATAATTAATTAAAACAAGTGCTTTAATTAGATCTAACAATTAAACAACCTAGAATAAGATCTTTAGATTTAGAGTGATTTCAACATTAAGGATTAGGAAAATAGGTTAATATAAGCAATAATCACATAATCTTGGAATCACTTATGATATTTTATACCTTATGATGCATAATCATTAATTTACCACAAATGAATCAATTTAACAATAAATATAAATTATAATCATAATTATTGTAACAAATTCACATATGAATGATTTTACAAGCCTTATTAGAAATAAATCTTAAACTTTAAACATAAAATAAAATAATCAATTCAAAAGAGATAGCAACAACGTCACTAGGATTAATCAATTTACAAACTTAATAATAAGCCTAGATACCTTTGAGCTAGAAGGAATAGGATTAGCTAGTTATAGTTCTTCCAAACAAAGTTCAAAGAAAAGAATCTACATCCTTTTGTATCTCTTTTGTATAGTGCCTTTAATTGACCTCTTAATTGCCTTTTATACTTTATAATTAGGGTTTCATGATTATACATAGTCAACAATGTGATTGTGTAAGTGACTATGTATAATAAATCTCTAATTTGTTTTACTTTTTTAGGGTGTAAAATTAAGAGACAAGAAACAAAAACTTACAAAACGAAAGGAAGTTAAATTTATAGTAAGAAGGCATAAGAATATTGAAACCGTGAATAAAAGAATTTAAAAACATAAATATTAAAGAAGGCTTTGATGCCAAATTCTATCATAACCCTTACCAGATTGAGACTAAATACAAATATGAATAAGTATTAAGGATCCTCCTGTTAAGACAAGTTTGATTTAAAAAGAGGACTAAAATATAAAAGAAATATATGAATTATCACACTTATAGAATAAAGATGAGATACGATTTATAAGATTTTGACATTGATCATCATTACCAGGCTAGATAAGATCATAAACTATTCAAAACCTAAAATAAGAGTTGTTCTAATCAAAGAATGAAGAAAAGTATCTCTAATTTTTCATTCATTAATAATATGATCCCTTAATTACATTAATAAGAAACCTTTCATAGGCATAAAATACCTAAGAACTAGTTTCCTAAGGAAAATAGAATTCTTATCATATTCTAATTATGAAATAACTAAATAATTTTGAAAGGTCATTTTAACCTAAATAAAATCTAAACTTTAAAATGAAAACATCTAATCCATATATATTGTATTACACATCGATATAGACTATCTTTAAAAACTTTATTGGTGCTTTATAAGTATGAGTCCAATTTCAATCTCATTTCTAAAACTTCTTTTATAAGTAAACAAGATCAATATTGAACCAACATAGTACCAACTTTGAGAATATAGATCCATCATAGTCTTATGTCAATGTTATAACCTAATTTTCTAATTTTTCAAAGCCAATATAAGAGCAACACCACGCACCAACATAACACTATATTAGTTACATTATGTTTTTTTGTCGCTTTCTCCTTTAATTGAAACAATATTATAATCTTGAATTCAATCCCTTAAAGTAGCAAAATATTACTCTTTATATAAAGATCCATCATTAAGTCATCATAACTTCTTTAGCCTTCTTTTCTTTATTCTTTGTTAACAGTCCTCCATTTTATTCCAATGGATCTCTAGTTATTTTTTATGCTTAATTTGAACTATTTGTAATCTATCCAAGACCCTCTTCATTTCACCTGATGCCTGATTCCCATCAAAAGGAGTTTTTAAGGAATCAAATATGAAAAAGTTATAGTTCATTTAGTTACAATAAATATAATCAAGTTAATATAAAAGGGAAGTACTTGATATGACAGAGGACAAGAGAGGAAAATACAAGAATCTAGTTGAAGTTATTATAAAAGGACTTAAAGTTCTTTCAGGGAGAATTTAAAAGATGTATTCTCCATTGATCCCTCTATTGCAATATGTGTTCTATCTCCTACCTATAGAACTTTTTAGGTAAGTGTATCTATTGCTTCTATATTATAGGTTATAAAGGACCAAGTTTCTATCCCACAGACTTTATAAGTACTATTGTAAACTTTTTCCATATTATCTAACTAACATGATGGTGATTGATTAAAATAAAAATAAACAAATAAACTAAAAAATGTACACAATTGACTAGAAAGAAAAAAGATTAAATCAAGAAATAAACAATAAAATATTGGTACTCGAATGGTGAATCCATTTAAAAATTCTCATGCAAATAAGAATTCACACATCAATTTAACCTAAAGTTCATCGGATAGTGGAAACTCCTTAACTATGTTAATATATTTTTTGAGATTACTAACAACTAATTGTTGGATGATTTAGTAAAATCTCCTTCCAATAAAAACACTTAGAATTATATTAATTGATTTATGAATTTCTCTACTAGGTTGGACGAGCCTACTATGGAACATTTATGTTAAACCTTTCTAAAATTACATGTAAATCTTTTAATCTTGCTATATCAATTCATGTAAAGGATTTCTCAATCTCAAATGCATGAAATAAAACATAAATCAATATACTAGCATAAATTAATTTAATAAAACGAAGAACACATAAAAATCTTAAGGAAACTAAAGAATAAATTAAATTAAAATGAAATAAATATAAAATTTATCCTAGGGTTTAGCATATCTAGGTACCATAAAGATTGAGTTCTAATAAGGAGGACATAGCTTCAAACTAAATCAAAAAGAGAAAACTAAAAGAAACATGATTAAATCCCTTTAATCTTCGAAATTCACTTTAGATAATAGGAAATCTACTCCAAATACATCTCCTTACTATTTCTTGTTCTCTCTATCGGACGTTTAATTACACCTCTTGAACCTCTCTTTTTTCCCTTTCAGTTTTTCCTTTTATTTTGAAAATTAGATATATTAGTTAGAATGTTATTTCATGCAATGGAGTTGTTTACAGAGTTAAAATTGACTGACATCATAAGATACATAATAATGGCCTTTTAAAAGATCTTATACCACTTTAATAGTATCAAACCAAATTAAGCTTGATTACTTTGAAATAGTTATTTTAAAATCATGTTAGAATTTTATGAATCATAACGTTACAAGATACTAAAAGTTCTATATGATAGGAGTATATTATAGTTTGTTTTTCTAGAGGTTTAAGTGTGTTTTTAAGTATTTTCTTAGAATATAATCATGTGTTTAGGATTTAGAATTGTGTTCTTGCTAGTGTTTTCATCTGCTCTAATTGTTTGATTGTTATGAAGCAAAGATTTTATCTTAATTTTATGCTTCAAGGGTTGTCTGATGTGTCTGTTAGTAAGTGGAAGTAGGAAAATTGAAGAAAAACTTAAGGAATAAGAAGATGCATAATCTTGCAACATTGCACAATTATACATAAGCAACTATTGCATATGATGCACATTATGTCACGATCATGCACAATATTTTCCAACATGCAAACTTTTTGTATTCTTGACGTTTTGGGGCTATTTTTGGCCAAATTAAGTGTTAAAACCCTAAAAACATCAAGAAGTATTTAAGGCAAAGAAAAAAAAACCAAAATGGAGGCTACATATAAAAAAAAAGGAGATCAAGGTAGAGACATCAAGATCAACTCCAGCTTTCTAGATCAAAATATAAAACTATTGTCTTTCTTTACTCTTCTTATTTCATTTTCTTGGATGTGAATTTGGATTAGTGGCATGTTAACATGATTATGAATATATAAATCCATATTAGGGTTTATTCTTGAATTGTTTTGTTTAACTTTATTCTTGTTGAATTCACTATATATTAATGCTTTATGGTATTTGTTATACTTGATAAGAAATTAAGAGATTGAATCAAAGTTAAATATGTTAAGATGCACAATGAGAGTTGGTACCTTAATAGTTCTACAAATATTAGATTAATAAGCAATTGAAGAGAGATTAATTGTGATTTAATTATCCTTAGGATTGCTTCAAATCCAATTGAATAGCTAGGAGCAATTTTGTTAATCAAGAGTTTGCAATTATATTGTTATCTATTTCAATTGAGATTACTTAATTAGATCTCGTAATCAAATCCTTTGGATATCAAGGATTAAAATAATTGACTAATAAGATAAAAGGACAAAAAAATAAGGACGAATAACTACTAAGTTTCCATTATTGATCAAATTTATTCTTATTGCTAACTTCAATTATTTAATTGTTAGTTTTATTATTATTTCAATTTTAGTTAATTTAATTCAATTCAATTAATTCAATCTTTTATTACCTTTGATAAAGTTCATTCAATTTGTTAAGTGACTAATAAATCCTCACAGGAACGATACTTTTTATGCTATGAGTTACAATCTATATACTTGTAATACGAAATTTTTTCGCATAAAATTATCAACAAGTTTTGGCATCATTATTGGGGATTGAATTATAATCTTATTCAATTTAAATTCCTTTAATTAAAGGATGTTAATACTTTTCTTGAGTGATCGTAGATAGATTAACATAAGAATCACAAGGAGAAACTAAGCAAATTGTAGACCTTTTCTTCCAACCTAGTGAAAGCATTACAACATAAATGGGAGTTACTTAAACTCATATAATCTTTATTGGCATAACTAGCCATATTATTCTTAGAATAGCAATGCAGGACATAATATGAGAGTACAAGGTGTAACAAGTTTCTAGTAAGACAAGCTTGGATCTTTGTATTTTAGGTTAGAAAAGGATGGACGCCAAATTTAATCAAATAATAAAGACCCACTTCTCTTCCATTCATAACTTGGAGGCTCAAGTAGGCTACTTTCCACTTCATTGCTAACCAAGAAAGCATTAGATTACATTAGGGAGAAAACATATTGCATACAAAACTAGCCTTAGAATACATAAGATGATCATACTAATATTGAACTAGATAAAACGTATTATTGGAACATATTAATGCCTTAGAATGAAGAGGAGAAAAAGGTTGATGACATGAATGAAGGCTTTGTTCGGGAAGAGAAAGAAGAACATAAGACAGAGGAAATAGAGGTTAAAGAAGAGAAGGAAGTCTCTATTTAAAAAGAGGAAGTAGAAGAATGGGCAAATATGGTTACAAAAAGAAAAAAAAACAATTCACCTTCGCATAGAACAAACTATTGGATTTAACTGAAGATTCAAGGAGTTTTATCATTTCTTATTTTATTGAAAGTTTTTATGGAAAAGGGAATTGATAGAATCACTTGAATTTTTTAATTACTCAATTATAACCTTCTTATCATCTTACAGCTTATGGCTTATACACTAGCTACTAAATCGTCATGAGGAGAAACAGATAGAAGCAAGTCACTAATTATAGACCCAGGTTGATGGTAGACGTGATGGGTAGGTCAAGCTAATGACATTATACAAGTACTACTTAGGAGGCAACCCAAGAATTATGATAAGCTTTATATTTATATTTTTATTTCATTTGTTAACATGTGTTGTTAGTTAGGTTTTTGTACTTTCTTGCATGTAAGCTTATTATTTTCTTATTTTTGGAGTGATTTTGATTTATGAATCTCATATTTGGAAAGGTGTTATAGGTTAAGGAGCAAATTCCAGAGGATGCACGAGAAAAATGGTGGAGTGTGCCAAGCTATGCACAATCATGCATAACGTGATGCACAATTTTTCATGATCGTGCATACCAAATTGCACGACCTCAAATCCTAACCATATAAATAATCTTTTTCTTCTACTTCCAGCTCTCACCTTCTCTCTCTAACTAGCAGCCCACCTCTATAGCTTCTTATTTTCTCTCTTATCTCTTTTAGATTCCATTTAGATATCACCCTTTTATTTCATCTTTCTTCTAGATTATCAATATTTCCTTACAAATATAGTGATTCCCATTCCCACCAAAAATCACATCTTTTGGTGAGTTTTGCAAGATTTTCTCTACACTTTCTCTCTCCTACTTTTTGAGTTTTCTATTTTTTGTTGTGGGCCCTTAGTTTTTCAAGTTATACTCTCATTCTTTTCTCTGCACTTTCTCTCTCCTACAATTTGGGTTTTCTATTTTTGTTGTTGTGGGTCCTTGGTTTTTCATGTTATACTCTCCTTCTTTTCTCTGCACTTTCGCTCTCCTACTTTTTGGGTTTTCTATTATTTTTATTGTGGGTCCTTGGTTTTTCAGGTTATACTCTCCTTTATGTCTCCAAGAATCAAACAAATTACAAAATGCTTAAAACCCAAAGGAAAAGAGGTGTCGGATAATGTTGCATACAAATTAGCCAAAGATTTTGGAGATCTATTTTATCTTCTCTCAAGAAGAAGGTAAAAGATTCCAAAGCCTTCGTTCAAAAAAATTACAGCACCTCGTTATTTTGGTTTCTCAATTTTATAAGATCTAGATTTGAAAGGAAAAGTAAAGGCTTTGAGTGATAGAATTCAATGGGAAAAATTTATACATTTGATTATCTTGTATATAAAGAATTAAGCCTTGAATTTTACACTACGTTATAATATGATTCAGGTAAGTTTGATAATTATTAGTTTTGATTGTATGAATAATTATTAGTTTTGATTGTATGAAAAAACTTATAATTTTAATTATGATAATCTAACAAATATTTGGTTTTCCAAAATCACTAATTTTTGAAAAACATGAAAATTTCCAAGCAAAAAAATTGGAAAATTAATGATGTTAATGTGTTTAACCCACACAATGCACCTAATAATGTTATTAAGAATCCTGAACACTTGCTATTGCATAAGTTAATGTGTCATATTGTTTTTGCTAAGAGTTAAAGTAACAAGTGCTCTAGAAAAGATTTATTTCTACTTCAGTGCATAAATAATATGGTTCAAGTCTACACATCTTTTACACACATAATACCCATCTTTTTTGTGAGTTTTTAAGCCTAAGAGAAAATTTTCAAAAATTTTAAAGCTCTTATTATTCTTTCTTGTGTGATATCATGTATAGTAGGATGATATTATAACTTACTTTTATTATGTATATTGGGACCATATTTCTTAAATTAGAAGCATTGACATAATGAAGGCACTTAGATTTAACAATCCTATTTCTTTAAAAAAAATACCATACCTATAATTTTATCTATTCGGAATAACCAAGTTGAGCCTTAGCTTTTTCGTTGATTAAATCCACATATTAACATTTACCTTTTTTTTAAAAAGACCTTTTCATTGTTTTGAACCCTGAAGGTTATTTATGTTTTTTTTTTTAACTTGAATTTTTGACCTTCTTTAATTGTGGTACATGATGAATGCTCGAAATTATTATAAAAGAAAAAATAAAAAAATCAAGCATATTTAAACAAAAGAAGAAAAGAATAAGTATGTAGTACAATTAGTTTTACAATGAAAATACACATAATAAGTATTATGTAATGTTCTTTTAGTAGATTTCCTTTAAATCAACCTTTTATTATCCCATCCATTCCATACCTAAACCCCATTACAACCTTATAAAGACCTATTCATTTTCATTTGTAGTTTATACATAAATAGTGGAGAAGTGATTTTATTGGAAGCTTATGGTAAGTATTCTTCTATGCATTGATTGAGAGTTTTGATATTTTGTACCTTAAACACTTAATTGCATTGAGTGGCATCTTAGTGAGGGTGTAAACATTAATGCTTTTGAGTTCAATGAGATTATGATGTGATTATTATTAATATTGCTTAGAAAAGTTAATTTTACGATAACTTGATTCTTCCTCTACGCTAATTTGATTCAATAAGAGACGATGATTTAGAGTATAAATGGATAGGTTAAGATTGATGAGAAATTCACATTGTAAGATTTATAATTTTGATTATGGTTTGGTTGAGGATAAGCAAAAGCTTAAGTATGAGAATGTTTGATAGGTAGATATTTTATTATATTTTTACACCTATATTTGACGTATTTTGCTTTATATTTTATACTTTTATTGTATAATTGATACTTAATTCGCTCCAAGTGCATTCATGGATGATATTTGCTTCACGAACTTAAAAATAGAAGAATTTGGATGAAAATACGAAATAAAACAAAGAGTTAAAGCATAGACGGGATACAAGGTTGTTCACTTCTCTCAAGTCGTGCAGAATCCTGAATTCCAAACATTTTTGTGATGCATGGCTGCGCATAAAACTATGCATCACCAAAATCTTTAGAATTCTTGATTTTACATGGTCTGAGAGAAGTGCACGACTTGTTACATTACTATGAACCATGCATCAGTTCCGTGTTTCTCCCAAAACCCTAAATCTCGCTATAAAACAATGTGAATAGAGGCTAATGAAGGGATGAAAATTTCAGAGGTCATTCTAAATGTGGAAATCATTCTCAAGGGGTCATTTTGATCCAGGGAATCGAAAAAATGAGGAATTCATTAAAAAATCCATTAGAATACAAGATCAAACCTTTATATAAAAATTTTCGATAGAAGACAATCAGGGAGAATTAGAATTGTGAACGCATTGCTTTCAATTCATTTTTCTTTCAATGGATGTTTGATTTTGTGTTCGATAATGTGTAATTAAACATCTTATTAGTATTTAGGTTAGATGAATCCTATGTTGATATTTTGATATGAATTGATTCTTTTATTAATGCAATTAGTGTAATTGTTATATTGCGATTCAATTATGTGTTTAATATATGTTCTAATAGAATTGGGAGTATTAGATCATAATCTGATTCCATATATAAAGATTGAGAAATTCTATTGATGAATGGATCTACCATAATTGGAAGGAGTTGATTGCAACCCTAGAGATAAGACGACAGAAATCTTCCAGATTAGGATCAAACCTAGTAAAGGGATTCACAAATCGGTAAGGCAATTCTATAAACTTTAACATGAGTAATTTTGAAGAAAACCTTAGGATTAGTTGTTAGTAGACTCAAGGTCAGCTATTAGCATACCATGAGAATTTCTACAGTCTAATAAATCAATAAAAAATTTCATAATAAAAGATCAAGTTGTCAAAGGTTTAGAGGGATTGGAAACCTAGATACTCATTTTTTATATTGGTAATTTTCTAAGTGAATTCTCAATTCTCTATTCAATATTGTTGCCTAGTTTATTTTACTTACACTAATTTTATTTTCTTTTATTAAAAATCAAAATAAATTTGTGGGCTAAATAATACGATAATGGTAATTACTAGTATTCATCATTTTCGTGGGATTGACCCATACTTATCGACACTAGCTACAACTACGTCATGCACTTGAAGTTAATTCAACATTGATTAACTTAAAAAATTCAATCAGCACGTTCAAAGTGTAGGCATTATTCAGATAACTAAGTTATCTTTTACTAGTACCTTTTTTGGTCCTAAACTCTCTTTAAATCTAATATCTATTCATAAATTTTTTAAAGTTAATATTAACTTACTTTGTTTAAGTTATAATGAGATCCTTATTCTAGGGCGTAAGATTGGATGACTATTTAAACTTACCTCTCTCCACCTTCCATCTAAAATTATTTTTGGTGGTTTTACATCTCATATATGGTAGTCTCATCGTTGTTATTTTTTCATTAGGTTATGTCAAGTTTAAAAACTTTGATTGTATTTTATGCTAACTTTCCACAAGTCATAATTTTCTTTCATTAATAATCATTCTATGTTTTTAACTTCCTTTAATTAATTTATACCAATATTTAGGAACCTTCTCCTTATGATACCATTGGTGTTTTGTAATATTAAATGATCTTTATTGATGAATTTTCTATATATACATAGATTTATCTACTATTTTATAGGTATGAATTATTTTCTATTTATTCTCACTTTGTAACTATAATTTAGAGTCAGTTTTTATAAGGTCAAAATCTTACATACGATAATGATATAAAATATAAAGATGATTCCTTTACCAATTTTCTTAATCAATAAGGAAGTATTATTTAATGATCTTGTCTAGGTAAAACTCAGTATAATTGTAAGGCTAAAAGAAATATAAACATTCTTGATACCGTCCGAGCTCTTTCCATATCTTCCTTTTATTTAAAAATCTTTACTATATATATCCTCTCAATCTAGAATTGAAACATAAGGAAAGTAAGGCACTTGAGTGTTATTCCAAGGAATTGCAAGAACATACTTCTTTAAAGTTTCAAAAATCAAGGACTTCTTGGATGAAGAGGGGGATGTTATCACCAATTTTTGTCAAAACTACATTCTTGCTAGAAGACATCCTACTAAGATCCTCAACCTGCTTGATGGGGACAACCAATTGGTGATAGATAGATTTTCCATCCAAGGAATGGTGTATGACTACTTTAAAGGAATTCTTTGTTCAAGTAATTCAGATCCTCATAACTCCCAAACTATTGTAGATTTACTTGGAGTCTCTGACCCTCTTAATGCTATTTTATAAGAGGATCTTTAGAAAATTGATTCAGTATTAGAAATTAACAAATATTTATTCATTTTAAATTTGAGGAAAGCTCTAAGTCTTGATGGTTTCAATGCATATTTCTTCCAATATACATGGGCTATTACTAGTGCTCTAATTGTGTAAGTGGTATATGTTAGTAGTGTGCCCTAGGCCAATGAACATTTGTGATTCATGTATTAACATTATGATTTGTTAATAATATATTATGAGGTATTCATTTTATATATGCATGTATTTCATTTATGTAATGTGAGTTACATTCCATGAATGGTATTAAACTTATGTCATCAAGTATGTGACTTGATAGTAAAACCATAAGTGTTATAATACTATTCTAGACTGTCCCTAGTCGATCATTATTGGTGGAACAATAATGAATTAAGGCTAGTATGTGTTCTGATTGATGATCACGTTTTACTGATCATGGATATGAGATATCAAATCAGAAACATAGATATATGTTAGAGAACATATATTGGATCGACCCAAAAGAGAATACTACATGGTTTCATGTCATTAGTGATTCTCAATATGGTTTGACTTTAGTCCTTTGACTGAAGTCATCATGGTTCCCTACATGAGGAATTTAGTGTTTTGATATTAGACTAAGTTATTTTTAACGAATAACAAATAGTCTTATGTTGGACACTAAATGAATCATGCGGAGGATGTAAATGACGTGAGCGGATTTGTACCTCTCTTAAGTGAGAGAGATATCATTTGGGCCTCTTGACAAGTGTGGTGAAGAAATGCATGGCGTGCTCAAATGAATTGATGAAGAGTCATCAATGTCATTTGTTATAATCATCAACTTGCGGATCAAGAAACTATGATTAATCAAAGGTTGACATGTACCATGCCTTGTGATTAATCTTGATATCGTGTTACAAAAGGTGAGCTTATAATCATGATTACAGGTTAAATCGGATTATCGATCCTCATTTGATTTGGGTAGTCATAATGTCTTGCTAGAGGCCGCTTATGACTTATGGGCCTTGAAGTGTAATCAAGCCCATTGCCAACATCAAATGAGCCTACAGGGTCGCACACAAAGAGTGATGTGATCTGGGCTTATTCTCTTGGGCCTAATTTATTAGGTGTTAAATAAATATATTTAGATATATTTATTGGGCTAGATTTAATTAAGTTGTCGGGCTTTTATTATATATATGATATAATGGGCCGAAACTTAATAGGGCCTGAATGAGATTAGGGTTTCTCTATAAATAGAGAAGCTTAGGTCTCATTAGGTGAACGACACAACTGTCAAGAAACCCTAGCCGCCAAGAGAAAGATCGATGCGGCGCTCGAAGGTTTTCGGGACGTCTAAGCACTTCTGACCGCAGCCGGATCGTGCATGCTCGTGTGGATACCGGTAGAGGACATTAGCGATTTGCAGTGTCTTGGAATCCGAAAAGAAGCAATCCATCCACGAAAATAAGGTATTTTCATTAATCCTCGTGTTTTCGATTATACTTGATAATTTTGTATGGTCTCTTCCGCAGCGTATTGTGAATACTCGGACCATATGCGATCCAACAGTGGTATCAGAGCCAGGTTCTTCTGTATAATCGATAATATGCATGTTTTGATTACATGTGCTCATAGTTTTGGATGCATGATACGAATATGATTTATTTTATGCATCTTGTTTTGGATTGTTATTGATCGGAAAATTTGGAATTGAACATTAGATATGATCTGATTCTTGATAAAAATCTGGAATTGCGTTTCAGCTTTTGTTCTAATTTCTGGTGTTTTGGAAACGCATTACATGTTTTGCTTATCTGCAAATAAATGTTTGTTCGCTTCTACGTTTATTGCTTTTATACGATCCGAAATTGTTCGAAATTCTAGAAGAAAAAATCGAATGAGATTCGATTGGGTATTAAGAAAGGCGTAGGATTACTCCTCCTTCAAAAACCCAAAATTGTTCTGGAGCAAACCCAGATTTGATTTTGTGAGTCTTCCACGCTTCACCTTCGCAAATCCCCAAGATCCAGATGAGTACTCTCAGTTCTTGGATGAGAATGGCTTGCGAGACGGCTGACGTGCGACGTTTCTGTTGGAGAAACGTGGGAGTGAAGCGTACTGGCTCTGGTCGTGGAATAAGAAAACCAAGAGGAGCAGTACCAGGGGCTTGTCGCATGCGTGCGTGGCTGAGGAGATGCTGGAGCCTTACCAAGATTTTCACGAAATTCATTAGATGAATAAGAATGCAAAGACACTCTTTATTTGTCCCATCGATGAACAATAGTTTTGTTCATCCAAATGGCCTAAGTGGTCTTGCCGTGTAGAAGAAAGGCACGTGGATGGTAAAGATGGACATTCATCTTTATTTATTTGTCCCATCGATGAATAGTTTTGTCCCATCTTTATTTATTTGTGCACTGTTCATTAAAATGGATTCAAGGATAATATCCTAATAACCACAAAATGAATAAGAAGGTGGAGAAGAGGCATGGGTGCGGCGGCAAGCTACTCTTCTTTAATTTTGGGGTTTCTTAAGTTGAAGAAAAGAGGTGTTTGGCAATAGGTTTAGGAATGGGTTTTGTTTGGTAATAAGTTTAAGTATGACATAAACTTAAAAAGGGAATAATTAAATTAGGAATAATGTATTCTTAATTTAATTAAATTCTAAACATAATTTTAAAATTGTTTTAAAATTAAAAAAACAAAACAATTCCAAAGATAATTATTTTCTTAATTTGATTAAGATTAATAATTATATTGATTCATAATTAATTTTTCGTTCGGGCGTGTCATCACTTTTCCGTAGTGGGTACTTCCTTGACCCGCCTTCGCTAACAGGCTAAGCGGGACCGCCGTGTTCGTTACGCGTGTTAGTTCGTTGCGTGTCATATATTTTGGGTGGTTTTACATGTGTTTATTTATTTTGAATATTTATATTCATGTGTAAATTACTATTCTATGCTTCTAATATATATATACTCAAGTATGTTGTAGTATAAGATTAGAACTAGCATAGTACAAACACCCTTACTAATAGGATTAGTAACCGAATTACCCTCATGATAATTTCAAGTTTATATGCCTTCCATAAATCTTTACCAATGTTTATCTCTAGCTTATCCTTATGTGGGTTTTGCCAAAGCAAGGCATGTAGGATCATCTAGGAAGACATTTGAATAATGGTGCTATTCATAGGTAAAGTATGGTTAAACTTGACTAAGCTATCAAAACGGTTTTGGGCTTAGGGCATAAGATTGGGTTTATACATACATGCAAGACATACATAAGATGTATTTTAACATAAGCCCATCAAGAGTTACATGTGATGTAATTGAAAAAAGAGTTTTCTACCTAAATAACTAAGTCTTGAGTGTTAAGCCAAAGCTTTCTTAGGACTTAGTGAAATATGGATCTTGCTTCTCCCATTCGTCAATTGAGGGTTATTTATTTGAGTGGGAGCTAATACCTCATAATATATGAATGTTGACCCTTGTTGCATAATTTTTGTAGATTATGGCTACTCCATCCACAAACCTTTATATGCGATCTATCTTAGAGAAAGAAAAGCTTAGTGGAACAAATTTCCTAGATTGGTATAGGAACTTAAGAATTGTTCTCAAGCAAGAAAGAAAACTTTATGTCTTAGAAGAACCCATCCCTGAGGAACCACCAACAAACGCACCTAAGGCTCAAAAGGATGCTTACATGAAGCATATCAATGACTCTACGGATGTGTCATGCCTTATGTTAGGCGCCATGATCTCTGACCTTCAGAAGGATTTAGAGGAAATGGAGGCCTATGACATGCTTGCTCAACTGAAAGCTATATTTCAAGAGCAAGCACGCCAAGAGAGGTTTAGAACCACTAAGGCATTGAATTCATGCAAGATGACTCCTGGCACACCCGTGAGTGCTCATGTTCTCAAGATGAAGAGTTACATTCATCATCTTGAGAAATTAGGTGCACCTGTTAGTCAAGAATTGGCAACTGATCATATTCTATCATTTTTGACTAATAAATATGATTAGTTCATTCTTAACTACAACATGCATAATATGGAGAAGTCCATTGATGAATTGCATGGGATGCTGAAAACTGCTGAAGAGAACTTAAAGGGAAAGGTTAAGACCACCAATGAAGTTCTCGTGGTTCAAAAGGGAAAGGTTTTCAAAAGGAAGGGCATAGCAAAGAACAAGGTAAAGTACCCAAGTCCAAGTCCAAGCCCAAGCCTAAAGCTAAGACTAAAGGCACCCAAGGAGGGAGTTTGCTTTCACTGCAATGAACACGGTCATTGGAAAAGGCGCAAACTCCATTTGGAAGAGCTGAAAGAGAGGTTATTTGTATTTCATTACTTTTTCAGATGACTTCAGTAGATATGGGTATGTCTATTTAATGAAGTACAAATCTGAATCTTTTGAAAAGTTCAAAGAGTATAAGAATGAAGTACAAAATCAGCTTGGCAAGAATATTAAAATCCTTTGATCTGATCGAGGTGGTGAATATTTAAGCCAAGAGTTTGACGATTATCTTAAGGATTGTGAAATTGTTTCACAATTGACTCCTCCAGGAACTCCTCAATGGAATGGTGTTTCTGAAAGGAGAAATCGAACTCTATTAGATATGGTTCGATCAATGATGAGTCAAACTGATCTTCCAAAATACTTTTGGGGCTATGCTTTAGAAACCGCAGCATTCATATTGAACCGTATTCCTTCAAAGGCTGTAGAAAAGACACCTTATGAGATATGGACTGGGAAGCGTCCCAATTTATCTTTTCTAAAGATTTGGGGTTGTGAGGCTTATGTGAAGCGTCCAATTGCTGACAAGTTGGCACCCAAATCTGAAAAATGTTATTTTGTGGGATATCCTAAGGAAACTAAAGGATATTACTTTTACATCCCATCAGAAAACAAAGTGTTTGTTGCTCGAAATGGTTTCTTCTTAGAGAAGGAATTTGTTTCCAAAGGAAACAGTGGGAGTAAAGTACAACTCGAAGAAATTCAAGTTTCACAAAATGACATTGAGCCTGAAAAGGAGATTGAAGCGAGCTCACAATCTGTTGATGAGCAGTCTTCAACAACACAAGGCCTACGTAGATCTGATAGGATTCGTCATGAGCTCGAGAGATATGGATTTCTCGTTACTGATGATGATAATGTGATGCTCATCGATCATAATGAGCCCACAACCTATCAAGAAGCTATGGAAAGTCCAGAATCTGCTAAATGGTTAGAGGCCATGAAAGCAGAGATGCAATCCATGTATGACAATCAAGTTTGGACTTTGATTGATCCGTCTGATGGCTTGAAGACCATTGGATGCAAGTGGGTTTTCAAAAAGAAACTCGACATGGATGGAAATGTGCACACTTATAAAGCAAGACTTGTTGCTAAAGGTTATCGACAAGTTCATGGAATTGATTATGATGAGACATTTTCTCCAGTGGTCATGATCAAATCCATTAGAATTCTTATTGCCATAGCTGCATACTACGATTATGAGATATGGCAAATGGATGTCAAAACGGCTTTCTTTAATGGAAACTTACTTGAGGATGTATATATGATACAAACTGAGGGTTTTGTCCATCCCGAGAATTCGGAAAGGTGTGCAAGCTTCAAAGATCCATTTATGGATTGAAGCAAGCATCAAGAAGTGGAATCTTCGTTTTGATGAAGTTGTCAAAGAGTTTGGATTCATCAAGAATGAAGATGAACCTTGTGTTTACAAAAGGTTAGTGGGAGTCTGTTGTCTTTTAGCTTTATATGTTGATGACATATTACTCATTGGAAACGATATTCCGACCTTACAGAGTGTCAAGATTTGGTTAAGGAAACGTTTCTCAATGAAAGACTTAGGTGAGGCTGCCTATATTTTAGGCATTGAGATCTATAGAGATAGATCAAGAAAGCTTATAGGCCTAAGTCAGAGTACATACATAGATAAGATACTGAAAAGGTTCAGTATGCAAGATTCCAAGAGAGGATTCTTGCCTATGTCACATGGAATCAAGCTTTCTAAGAAGGATTGTCCTACTTCAGATAAAGAGCTTGAGCGCATGAGTAAGATTCCATATGCATCTGCAATTGGATCTATCATGTATGCCATGTTATGTACTCGACCGGATGTCTCATATGCTTTGAGCATAACAAGTAGATACCAATCTAATTATGGTGAGAGTCACTGGATAGCAGTTAAGAACATCCTTAAGTACTTGAGAAGAACTAAGGATATGTTCCTAGTCTATGGAGGACTTGAAGGAGAGCTAGTTGTAAATGGTTACACTGATGCTGGTTTTCAGTCTGACATAGATGATTTCAGATCGCAATCAGGTTTTGTGTTCTGTTTGAATGGAGGTGCAGTGAGCTGGAAAAGTTCAAAGCAAGACACTGTTGCTGATTCTACAACTGAAGCTGAGTACATTGCTGCCTCGGATGCAGCTAAGGAAGCTGTTTGGATCAAGAAGTTCATCACAGAGCTTGGGGTTGTTCCTAGCATTGCAAATCCTATAGACCTTTATTGTGATAATAATGGAGCTATAGCACAGGCTAAGGAACCAAATTCTCATCATAGATCCAAACACATACTCAGACGTTTCCATCTGATCAGAGAGATCATTGCGAGAGGAGACGTGAAGATATGCAGAGTGGGCACAGATGACAACATTGCCGATCCACTTACTAAGCCTCTTCCACAGCCTAAACATGAGAGTCATACGAGGTCTATGTGTATTAGATATCTGACTGATTGGGCCTAGTGCAAGTGGGAGATTGTTAGTAGTGTTCCCTAGGCCAATGAACATTTGTGATTCATGTATTAACATTATGATTTGTTAATAATATGTTATGAGGTATTCATTTTATATATGCATGTATTTCATTTATGTAATGTGAGTTACATTCCATGAATGGTATTAAACTTATGTCATCAAGTATGTGACTTGATAGTAAAACCATAAGTGTTATAATACTATTCTAGATCGTCCTAGTCGATCATTATTGGTGGAACAATAATGAATTAAGGCTAGTATGTGTTCGATTGATGATCACGTTTATCGATCATGGATATGAGATATCAAATCGAAACATAGATATATGTTAGAGAACATATATTGGATCGACCAAAAGAGAATACTACATGGTTTCATGTCATTAGTGATTCTCAATATGGTTTGACTTTAGTCCTTTGACTGAAGTCATCATGGTTCCCTACATGAGGAATTTAGTGTTTTGATATTAGACTAAGTTATTTTTAACCGAATAACAAATAGTCTTATGTTGGACACTAAATGAATCATGCGGAGGATGTAAATGACGAGACGGATTTGTACCTCTCTTAAGTGAGAGAGATATCATTTGGGCCTCTTGACAAGTGTGATGAAGAAATGCATGGCCGTGCTCAAATGAATTGATGAAGAGTCATCAATGTCATTTGTTATAATCATCAACTTGCGGATCAAGAAACTATGATTAATCAAAGGTTGACATGTACCATGCCTTGTGATTAATCTTGATATCGTGTTACAAAAGGATGAGCTTATAATCATGATTACGAGTTAAATCGGATTATCGATCCTCATTTGATTTGGGTAGTCATAATGTCTTGCTAGAGGCGCTTATGACTTATGGGCCTTGAAGTGTAATCAAGCCCATTGCCAACATCAAATGAGCCTCTGGTCGCACACAAAGAGTGATGTGATCCGGCTTATTCTCTTGAGCCTAATTTATTAGGTGTTAAATAAATATATTTAGATATATTTATTGGGCTAGATTTAATTAAGTTATCGGGCTTTTATTATATATATGATATAATGGGCGAAACTTAATAGGCCTGAATGAGATTAGGGTTTCTCTATAAATAGAGAAGCTTAGGTCTCATTAGGTGAACGACACTGTTGTCAAGAAACCCTAGCCGCCAAGAGAAAGATCGATGCGGCGCTCGAAGGTTTTCAGGACGTCTTAGACACTACAACCGCTAGCCCGGATCGTGCATGCTCGTGTGGATACCGGTAGAGGACATTAGCGATTTGCGTGTCTTGGAATCCAAAAGAAGCAATCCATCCACAAAATAAGGTATTTTCATTAATCCTCGTGTTTTCGATTATACTTGATAATTTTGTATGGTCTCTTCTGCAGCGTATTGTGAATACTCGGACCATATGCGATCCAACAGTATAGGAGTTTCTTTCTTTAAGGAAAATGTTAAGGGAACTAAATTATTCTTATATATGTCTCATTCCCAAGATTTCCAATGCAAATGATCTTAAGGATTTTTTACCCATCTCTTGTTGCAACACTACTTACAAAGTAATCTTTAAATTTCTTGCTAGTAGACTGAAGGGTATCTTACGTAATTTAATTCATTGTTCACAGAATGATTTTATTTTAGGAATATTTATCGCTGACATCATCTTACTTATGCAATAGTTATTAAGGGAGTATGATTCTAACAGACCTATCAAAAGTTATGCCATTAAGGTGGATTTGTTAAAAGGATCTGACACCATTATATAGGACTTAATCAGGAGTTGCCTTGAATGGATTAGATTCCCTAACAATTTTATCTCTTGGATTGATGCTTATATCTCTACCACTTCTTTCAACATTCTTATAAATGGTAATCCTACTCTATAATTCAAGGGAAAAAATGGGATTAGGAAAGGGGATCCTTTTCCCCTTTAACTATTTGTTATTTTAATGGAAATCCTAACAAGGATGATTATGAAGAATACCTAGAACAGTTCTAGTTTTGTGTTCCATCACAAACGCAAAGATCTGAAACTTACACACATAATTTTTGTAGATGAATTATTATTGCTTTCCAGGTTTGACTCCTCATCTATCTCAACATTTT
Source organism: Erythroxylum novogranatense (assembly GCA_029891385.1). Classification (NCBI taxonomy): domain Eukaryota; kingdom Viridiplantae; phylum Streptophyta; class Magnoliopsida; order Malpighiales; family Erythroxylaceae; genus Erythroxylum; species Erythroxylum novogranatense. Next base: position 85,424,383 of record CM057227.1, on the reverse strand, counting down.
TCACATCAGCTCAAGTTTTTTTATAGGATTTTAGGTCTTGGTATCAGCTTGCACAAGAATGATGTATGTATCATTTGATGTTAAATCCACAACAAGATTAAGGTTATTGACAAGATTAAATGTTCACCCCTTACCTTTCAAGTATCTAGGGGTTCTTATATCTTCCAAAAAGGTAAGTTACCAGTATTTTGTTCCCTCGTTAGAAAGGTATAGAAAAAGAATTAACTCTTGACAAAACAAGTCTTTATCTTATATAGGTAGACTTTTTCTAATTAGTTAAACGTTAAGGAGTATTAACATTCATTAGAGTTCTCATTTATTCTTGCCTGAAGGATCAATAAGGAGCTGGTGAAATGTATTAAAAACTTCTTATGAGGCAATATTGATAAGTTCAAAGGTGCTAAAATCAAATGGGAATAACTTTGTTGGAGTAAAAACGAAGGGGGCTTAGTTCACTTTACTGTAGACAAGTCAAACCATTTTAGCAGCTAAAGAATTTGGAGATTGCTCACTGATTAGGAATCCCTCTGGTCCAAGTGGATCAATGAATTTTATCTAAGCATACTAATTTTTGACAAATTTATGAAAGGAAAGAGAGATCTTGGTACTTCATTCATATATCCTCTTATTAAAACTCATATAGGGAATGGTTATTCGAACTAGTTTTGGTTTGAAAATTGGTCATTATAGAGCTCTCTAATCCTAAGAGAGGAATTTTATCCCCTTATCACTAGAATACCTATTTAATCTTGGTGAAAGAGATTATTTAGAAAAATAATTGGTTTATTGATTTCAGAGGTGGTGAAAGAGTTAATCATATCTGCTTAATTGTTCCCTTAACTTTTTAAAAGGAGATAATTTTCACTGCTTGCCTAATGAAGGAAGAGAATGCACTAATCAAAGCTACCTTAAAGCCATTACTCAGCAACAACCTAAAGTTGATTGGCTCAACATTGTTTAAAATGGTACTTGGGTGCCGAAGGCATCATTTGTTACTTGGCTTGCTACAAGACATATAATGAAAAGTAATGATAGATTAATTAGAGTCATAGATCAATTATGCATGCTATATAATTTGCACTATGATTCAATCAATCATCTATTCTTTCAATGTGATTATACAAGAGCTATTTAGATTAGGACGTTACATATGATGGGGTTGCAATGTCCTCACTAAGAGTGGCTTGATATAGTTTCATAGGCTGATAATCAAAAGCAAGGGAGGAGATAATCTTGACATTAGTCTAGTTCTAACTTATTAAGTCTATTCAAATTGGAGAGAAAGGAATAAGAGGTTGTTCAATGGTTCTAAAATGGAAAAATATGAGTTATCTCATTGGTATATTAGTTGATAAGGGAACTTTTACAAACCTATGTTTTAGAGAGAGAATGTAGCAATAAGAAGAAGATGGATTTTGGTCCTAAACTGAAAATGTTGTAATATTGTGAAAATAAATTGGACCTTTTTGTAATTGTATTTGTACATGATTATCATTTTGAGTTAATGAATATTTCACTTTATACAAAAATAAACCTTTACTAATGTCCATACTATTAATCGTATCCCTACTATAGTCAACAGGTAATATCTCCCCTTATGAACATTTATACAATCGTGCTCATAGCTATAAAACTCATAAAATCTTTACTTGTGCTTATTTTATTCTTTTTTACCTTATAAATGTAACAATCTAGAACCACAAGACCAATTTATGTTGCTTCCTAGGGTATATAATAGATCACAAAGGGTATAGTTATTAGAATCTTTTATCCTAAAGATTTCATATCTTGCGACATCTTTGTGAGAATAAAAGATATTTTAACTGCTGGACCCCACTTTCGGAGCCCAGCATTTGGAGACAATTAATCGTCAAATCACATTGCAAATTTTTTTAAAAACAATTAAAATGTATGCGAAAAATTGATAATCAAATCGGCCCGATTTTATTTAAATCCATTTCAGTCGCAAAGATGCAAACATTATTGCACACATCAGAGTTTCGGTAATCACTTGGGCCCATTACAAAATAGGATGTTTGTTTTCACAATATCTTTACATTTCAAAAACCACCCATTTTGCTTTATTACAAATACCAAATACAAAATGCAAACTACACGTGATACCATTGAATGCTTATGCTTAGAATTATTCCAAAATACAAAAAGTTCGTGAACTAACTTAATTACAAAAGTCTTTAACCATCTTGGAGTTTCAATGCCTTGCAAGGATCGCTAATCTTCTCTTTCTGCACCTGAGGAGGGAAGCGTGGGGTGACCTACATAGCTCAGTGGCTAATATGTTTATAACCATTGGCAATTGACCAAAGTTAAGCATATGTGTGTGTGTGTGTGTGTGTGTGTATATATATATATATATATATATGTCTAGCAATTCTAGCATTCATTCTTTATTCAAACAATTTAAACATTCATCAATTTAACTCAAACTTATAACATATAACTGTTAAGTCAAAATGACTTTACGATTAATAATTTTGATGAAAACCAAATAATAAAGCAGATAGAAATGAGACGAAAAGCAGATACAAAAATGAGACGCAAGACAGAAATGAGTCGCAAGCAAAACGAGACGCAAGAGAAATGAGATGCAAAAAAAATGAGAGGCGAAAGGTAAGATGAAATGAGATGCAAAAATGAGGCCTTAGCAGAAATGAGACGCAAGCAAAAGACAGAAATGAGACGCAAAAATGAGACGCAAGATGCAAGAAGGAAATGAGACGCAAAAAATGAGACGTAACAGAAATGAGACGTAAGCAGAAGACGGAAATGAGACGCAAAAAATGAGATGCAACAGAAATGAGACGCAAGCAGAAGACAGAAATGAGATGCAAAAAATGAGACAATAGAAAAATGAAACGCAAGTAGAAAATGAGACGATAGAAATGAGATGCAAGCAGAAAGCCGAATATGAGACGGAAGAAATGAGACGAAAAACTCAAAGACAAAGACCCAATACTACGTCGGATGAACAATCAGTTTAAGTTAGTTACAGAACTCAATTGAATAACTGTTTCTTTAAAGATAAAGAAACAAGAAGAAAAAAGAAGTTATCAAGAAGCAGTTATCAAGAAGCAGTTATCAAGAAACGGTTGAAAACAAAGATTATAAATACGAGTCGGAGTCGAAGACTGAAAAGTTAGTGATTTTGTCAGTGATTTTCAAAAAACTATAAATTTTATTGTGCTAAACTTAGAGCTACTATTGTTTGTAACAAAGCTCGAAACATCTTTCAGTAGAAGGAAGAAAGCTGATAGCCTAAAGAGGCTAAGTCAAAAAGAATATTTGTTGTAAGAGACCTGAAGAGGCTCGGAGAAAAGAATATTTTTATCTTTGAGAAGTATAGTGAAATCTTAGAAAAGATTCTGAGGACTGGACGTAGCCCACGGTTTGGGGTGAACCAGTATAAAATTGCTGTATCGATTCTCATCTCTCAACTCCCAACTTTTAATTTTTGTCGTTGATATAAATACTTAGAAGCAGATTGCAATACTTCATAATACTATTTTTTAATTGTTTGAGAAAGCAAGTTTTTTTTTAAAACAAGTTTTTTAAAAAGGGGATTGTTTTTAAAAACGGATAAATAATTCAACCCTCCCTTCTTGTGCATTTTTTATATCATATATTAAGTCTATACTAACGTGTGATTCACTTCAATTGGTATCAAAGCTCAGTGTCCAAAAACCACCGTAACAAAGTGTGGGTAAAGATCCATGGGAGTCATACATAAATATAGTTGAAGGTGCCTTCGTCACTAGACCGCCGGCGTTCAATAGAGAAGACTACCATTACTGAAAAGACAGGATGTGGCTCTTCATTGAATCTACTCATATCGACCTTTGGGAGATAATAGAAAATGGATTGTATACACCGGTAGATGAAGGAGGAATTCCACGAATCGGATGGTCTGCAGAACAAAAAGCAAAATTCCAGTTGAATTCGAAGACCAAGTTCTTTTTAAGTTGTGCCCTAAGTAGAAGTGAGTACGATAAAGTTCATCGATGCAACACTACGAAGAAGATGTGGGATACGCTATCCATCGCACATGAGGCACGAATCAAGTAAAGGAGTCCAAGATAAGCATTCTTGTACACCAGTATGAGCTATTTAAGATGAAGGACGATGAGTCTATCGATCAGATGTTTGGAATATTTCAAACTATCATCAATGGACTTAAAGCTCTTGGCAGAACATACGACAATCAAGATCACGTTGGAAAGATCCTCAGAAGTTTACTGAAGAGATGGAGACTAAAAGTCATAGCTGTACAAGAAGCCAAGGATTTGAGTGTATTAAAGCTTGATGAATTGTTTGGATCTCTGAAGATACATAAAGTTGAACTCGATGCAGAAGATAAGCCCAGACGGGACAAATCCATAGCATTGAAGGCCAGAAAAAAGAATTCAAAGAATCAAAGGAAGAGGAGCTTATCGTCGAAAGCGTTGAAGATTGAGGAAGTCAAGGATGACGATTCCAATGAATCAGATCATGTTTTAAGCGAAGAAGATGATGAACTATCCTTTATCTTGAGAAAGATCAGACGCATGTTGTAGGGTCGGTGAACTCTGGCCACGCGGCCCCACCCTGTAGGATCCATGGACTCTGGCCATGAGACCCCCAGTCAGATCCGGACACTATGGGCCCGCGATCTGCAATCAGTATTGGATCCAGACACTTTGGGCCTGCGATCCACTGTACAGTAAGGTTTTGTCCCCTCTGGTACTTGTGTAAGTCACCACTCGAACACAAGACCTCAGGGTTTTGTCCCACTTTACGTGGACGCCTTTTTATGTAGGGTCCATGAACTCGCCACACGACCCACCCTCGTAGGATCCATGGACTCGCCATGCGACCCCAAGTCGATCCGGACACTATGGGCCCACGATCTGCGGTCATGATGGATCCAGACACTCTGGGCCTGCGATCCATCGTACAGTAAGGTTTTGTCCCCTCTGGTACTTGTGTGAGTCACCACTCGAACACAAGACCTCAGGGTTTTGTCCCACTTTACGTGGACGCCTTTTTATGTAGGGTCCATGAACTCTGGCCACACGACCCCACCCTGTAGGATCCATGGACTCTGGCCATGCGACCCCAAGTCAGATCCGGACACTATGGGCCCACGATCTGCAGTCAGTATTGGATCCAGACACTCTGGGCTTGCGATCCATCGTACAGTAAGGTTTTGTCCCCTCTGGTACTTGTGTGAGTCACCACTCGAACACAAGACCTCAGGGTTTTGTCCCACTTTACGTGGACGCCTCTTACCATTGAGCCATTTCCTTTTTATGTAGGGTCCGTGAACTCTGGCCACGCGACCCCACCCTATAGGATCCATGGACTCTGGCCATGCGACCCCCAGTTAGATCCGGACACTATGGGCCCGCGATCTGCAGTCAGTATTGGATCCAGACACTCTGGGCCTGCGATCCACTGTACAGTAAGGCTCAATGGTAAGAGGCGCCCCGTAAAGTGGGACAAAACCCGAGGTCTTGTGTTCGAGTGGTGACTCACGCAAGTACCAGAGGGACAAAACCCATCTGACAAAGGATCGCAGCCCAGAGTGTCTGGATCCACATCGATCGCAGATCGCGCCAATAGTGTCCGGATCCGACCGGGGTCGATGGTTGAGTCCATGGATCTACAGTATGGGGAGGAGAGTTCACGAACCCTACATAAAAAGCGCTTTTATGTAGGTCCGTGAACTCGCCACGTGACCCCACCCTAAGGATCCATGAACTTGTAGGAAAATCCCGGAGGTACATCACATGTACCTGCAATGAAAACAAAAATTTTATTCCGGGACTTTCCGAAACCCGGGATCCAGTGTCGGTATGAAGACATCAACCTAAATAGCCAAAAGAGACTATCTCTAAAGGTGATCCACGCAGAGATCGAAAACCTAACCGGACAAACCCTTTGACACAGGAATAGCTAGAAACAGATTAAAGGCTGCTAGACCCTACCTCGTCCTTTGGAGAGCTTGGATTGATGAAGATGGATGATGCAAAACTTGGAGAAGAAAGTGAAGTATCGATGGAGAAGGAGAAGGATTAGGTTTTTCTCAAAAACCTTGCTTCCATTTTCAATCCACGATCCTCCTACATCTAACTCACTTTTTTTATATATCCTTTTAACACTTAAAAGACATATTAAAAGCTTATGGTGGAGAGAGCCCCACGTATGGACTTTATATATATATATATATATATATAAAGTAAAGATGATAAGGCTCACTCTCCTTCCTCCACGTTTTTGCATATATATATATATATTAATTAATTAATTATATATATATATATATATATATTAATTACTAAAGAGGTCCAATTAACTGGGTCGGTCCTACAAACCACCGGCCCCGATGTCAGCATAGGAGACCTTTCTTAGCAATATCGATGTCGCGATCTCATCGGGACATATCCCAATCTCATCGGGATCCATTTAATCCTAATGCTCTCCTTAATTGGAACTCTGTCCAATTACTATTTTACAGATTCTCTGAATCACTCTTATGCGTGTGACCCTTTAGGTTCCCGGTTATGTTGGCCACTTAGATTAACAATTAATCTGAGCAAGTCATGAGCGGCGTCTAGCAACACATCATGACCTCCAATTGACCGGAAAGTAATCGGTTTGATGTATTCATCACGAACCAGATCACGAACCCTTCCATGAGCAATTACTGTGCAATTCGTCCTTTCACCATCCTATACCCCACTTGGTTATGAGTATGGTTAAAGTGTCAACTCTCACTAGACCGAGTCTAGCCCAGTGATATCGGTTCTCGTCACGGGACTCATTACTCTATATGTCAATGAAGACACTCTTCATGACATACATGCCGCCACCTTAGTAATGATCCCGACAAGAGGCCGTGGGTATCTCTTACGCTAATCCGAAGTGGTGAATCCTTTATTGGCTACTCAATTATCTTGAATACCTCAAGCTGCACCCAAGCACCACCCTATGAGTTACCTCTCGGAAGGCAACAAGGAATGGAGTCAAGCACGTGATCAAGATTCAAGATATCCTTGAGTACCTCAAGTCTAAGGATACTTGCACCATTGCTATGATGAGATTATCACTGACACTTAGATAAGATATCCATGTGATGATCTCATGGCAGGTCATCCAATGAACTTACTACCACTAGTAAGCATCCACATGTCAATTCTAAATATCTCATATTTACAGTTTCTGAGATCCACTGCTTGATCCAATCAAGGAATATGACATGTGCTAGTCTATCCAGATTAATGATGTCCAGTCTCATTAATCCTATGACTAGGGAGAATTTAGATACTGACATAATTGCACATGATAGGAATCTCAGGAGTATGAGCACATCATAATTTCCTTCATGCTATGTCATATATCATGGACTTCATTAATTCGATTAAAGATCCAATCAATTCATAAACAATGTTCATGAACATCAAATTAATGAAGTATGCCTTTCTTTATTTATTCATAAAGTGCGCACACGACTTTGAACAAAAGCGCTAAAGGGATTGCCTTTAGGGCACAATATAAACAAGATGCCGTCCTTGCATAAGTCGACTTACCCCATGTACAAGTCGACTTATTGGTACTGAATACGTGTAAGTCGACTTACCCCATGTACAAGTCGACTTGCACTTACAAATCTCCCACTTTACGTGGACATCTCTTACCATTGAGTCAATGGCTCAATGGTAAGAGGCGTCCACGTAAAGTGGGACAAAACCCTGAGGTCTTGTGTTCGAGTGGTGACTCACACAAGTACCAGAGGGGACAAAACTTTACTGTACAGTGGATCGCAGGCCCAGAGTGTCTGGATCCAATACTGACTGCAGATCGCGGGCCCATAGTGTCCGGATCTGGCTGGGGGTCGGGGTTTTATCCCACTTTACGTGGACGTCTCTTACCATTGAGTCAATGGCTCAATGGTAAGAGGCGTCCACGTAAAGTGGGACAAAACCCTGAGGTCTTGTGTTCGAGTGGTGACTCGCACAAGTACCAGAGGGGACAAAACCATCAGACGGTGGATCGCAGCTCGAGAGTGTCCGGATCCACATCGATCGCAGATCGCGGGCCCATAGTGTCCGGATTTGACTGGGGGTCGCATGGCCAGAGTCCATGGATCCTACAGGGTGGGGCCGCCTGGCCAGATTTCACGGACCCTACACATGTGGAAGAGAAAGGCTAAAGGAAACAAAGAATCCTATCTCAAGAAGAATAGCAAAGATGAAGGGAAGTTTGAGGAAACATCAATCATATGCTATGGATGTAATAAACCGAGACACTACAAGTCCGAATGTCCATTGTTAAAAAGAAAGCCAAAGAAGAGTAGAGAAAGCAAGAAAAGCATGATGGCAACCTGGAAAGATCTAGATTCGTCTGAATTAGATAATGACTCAGAGGCATCGATGCAAGCAAATATTTGCTTGGTAGCCGAAGCAGAATGTGATGAGGAGGTAACCTCACAGCTTAATGAATTACAAGATGCATAATCAGAATTATTAGAAGATTCTCATGCAATTCTAAAGCAGAACAAATTGCTTAAGAAAAAGTACGTAGAAAACTTGAAGAACACACAAATGTTAGAAAAGGAGAATGTTTGCTTAAAGAAACAAGTAGAGGAGATGAAGAAAAAGGTTGTGGTAGATAGATCTGAAGAGATGAATCAGTTGAAACAAAGAATAAATAGTCTTTCAGCTGATCTGTCGACATTTATAGAGAGTACGAGAAAAATGAATGATATGCTAGGGAAATATAGACACCCTAATGATAAAATTGGATTAGGGTTTGCGAAAAACTATACTCTGTTGGAGTTATGTAAATATAGTGCCCTGGAAAGCAAATGTATTTACATGTAACTTTATCTTCTTCAGTTACAGTTTTGTAATGAAAATATTTATTATTAATAAAACAAAAGAGTTTGGTTTTATCTGTATGAGCATTATATATCTGGTCATAAGGTACCAAGATTCTTTTGTAAGTAATATACATATACATAGAGATGTATGGGAAACATGTATATTATTAGAATCTGAATTAATTGATTCACAGTTGAATAATCAAGTTGGTCGCTTGATTATGGTTTAGACTGTAGTGTTGCGATTTATCTCTATATAAGTAAAGGATTTTACTTCAAGGGAATGATGAGTTTCATATCATGATAGTAGTTGACTATCGATAATGAAACTATTAAATAAATCTAGAATCAAGTATGTTTTCAAGAATAAAGTGGGCCATTACTTTAATCTTAAAACATACAACTTAAGCATTCGCTTATTATGAACCATAATCTTGATGAGTGGTGAACTCATATATGTTTCATTATAATTCTTGATATGATCGGAATGGATTTTTACATAGTATTAATCCAGTGTCTGCACGTTGGAATTATTAATTGAAACATGTATCAGGGAACATTCACTCAAATAAAGAGTTTATAGTGTTATCATCTCTTCTAGATGTTTTAAGGAGATTTGGTAATTAAATTGGTGCCGTTAGTTTGATGGACTAGCTACCCATCAAGTCTTAACACTGAGATGAGATCTTATGTGTTAATCACCATATAAAGTAAAATGAGAGATCTAGAAGGAAAAAACCAACATAAGGGCAAAACGGTAATTTTATCCTTTGTTTTGCAGATGGCTATAATAAGATTCTAAATAGGGTTTGCAATTGGACATATTCTCATAATATTTAACAATTCAAGAGTTCAACTAATTGTCTTTAGTGGAATAACATTTAGTTAATAAGCTAGAATTAATTCCAATGAGATTGAATTAATTCTGGGCTTATTGGAGCTTGAATTATCAAAGTCCAATAAGATTCCCCACTTGGCTTTAAGGAAGGTTATCAAGCTAAGTAAGAAATATAAATAGAGGTTAATTAGAAGGCCATAATTGAATCTTGGGCTTGGTCTAATTAAAAAAGCCCAAATTTACATTGAGTGCCTTTTTTTTCGATTCCTTCATTACTGGTTACCAAACGAGACCTAGTCATCTAGTAATCTAATGGAATATTATGAATATTTGCCCAAATTGGAAATTTTTTTCGCATAAAGTGTTGGACCCTATTTTCGGAGCCCAACGTTCAGAGTCATCATAAGACATGAGTGTGCATATTACCTTGAAGGGTTATTTCCATGAACTCGTATTAGTCATATCCCACAAGAGTGGTGTGCCCACACCAGTCAATCACCAAAATCATAATTGACCTCTTCTAAACAATTGTAGCTCCAAATCTCTAGTTTAATTTGAAGTAAGAACCATCTCATTTGAAGCTCTATAGCTCAAGACATGCTTAAAAATCCAACATATGTTTATAACCCCGTTATGCTCTTCCAACCGATCCCTCATTTTCTTTCCAGCAAAAATTTTCAAATCACCACCAAAAGCTACCAATTTTATGTAGAGATAGATACATGTTTTAGGAAGCTATTGCTTTAAGAATCATTTTATTCGGAGGTCGGACGAAGAAGTTATGGCCAAAAACATCAAACATGTTTATATCTTCAATCATATTGCACCTATCATGGGAGAATTGGAATAACTTTTTCTATAAAGCTTGTATTGAGTCCATTATTGAACCATTTGAAACAAAACTTCTATATCTACAAATAACATGCAGATTTCAAATCGAGATTGTTCCATTTAGAGGGTGAAATGCAAATTTCCTGTAGCTGTCCCATGTATGTTTGTTCATGTCCACCAAACGGACATAGACTGGCTTGGAAACCATTTTTCACCCGAGAAGATCCGTTAAATGGACCTAAAGTCCATTAAACGGACATAGGCAATGCTGGGGGTCATTTTTGACTCGAGAAAGTCCATTTAACAGACCTAAAATCTGTTAAACGGACATGGGGATTTCCCAGACCCCTCAAATGCTTCCTACATCAATTCTAACATCATATTCACTCCTAATCTTTTCAAATTCACTTCTTCTAAAGCAATAACACTCCTTAAGCATTCAATTACCAATTTAGGTGCATTTAACTCCCCAAAACTCAACTCAAATGACTCATTACAAACATAAACTCTCATCATTCACCATAGCTCTCATGCTTATACTTCCCATACAGCATCATCACTTATAATGCTCATATCTTTTAACTCCCATACCCAAAATTTACATACATTATAGCGTTGTAAAGCTAAGAGGATAAGCCACAAATTTTTAGAAGAAAGCTTTGTCTATTTCTACCTAGATCAATCTAGCTTTCCCCTTGAATTCAGAACACAATTCTTACCCCTATGAAAAACTTTAAAATACAATATAAAGACTTAGAGAATCATGAGCAAAACATAATGCATATGTATTTCGTTAACATGAAAAGACGAGTTCTACAACACTTTAGTGGGCATTTCAAACCACCATCATAATCCAAAAATACAAACTTTACAAAAACTAGAATTGCTCAAAATGCGACTAAAGCATTGTTTTACAAAAACTAACTTAAAATACAAAATACGCCAATTTCGGAGTAATGCCTTTAGCTCAATCATTCGATATCGTGCTCCTCACCTGAAGATGGGACGGAATGGGAGGGGGTGAGCTTAAAGCTCGTGGGTAACTTGCTTATAACCAAAAAATAAGAAAAAACCATTGAAATATTTATTTTGATTGTAAAATTCACATTGAAATCCATATAACACATATTTCCCACATTCACAACTTATCAAGCAATTCATAAACATCATAAATCATGAATTCATCAACTTGTTGAAAAACATAAACATATAAGCACATCAAAAATGGTTTGGGTAGATCCATAAACATGACAAACTACACAATTCCACATAATGGTCCTGTGTAATCGTAAACTTGAGGCACTATCGCAATCCCACATAGTGGTTTTGCATAGGCATAAACTTGAGGGAGTCCATGAAGGAGCTTCGTGCCACTAGTGGGCAGGCGAGAGAAGCCTTTAACTTGGTCAATGTGCACGTGACAATTCTTGAGTGGACTACAACAAACCCACATAACATGTAATTCATAAACTAAAAACCAATTGCCCAAATGGCACATTTTTTAAACCTTATCTTTCTTGAGCATGAACTATTCATATGCAATTCTATTATCATTTCACACTTCGTCAACCAAAATCCCATAACAATGATATAACCATTTCTCAAATCATCCAAAAGCCACAATTACAACAATTATGGAGTAATTTGAAATCATTCCCATATCACTCAAAATTCATTCACAAAATTCATATACAAAAACATGTGGCACATTCTCAAACTATTTTAAAGAACAATAGATGCACATTTTCAAGGTTGTTGGAAATCATTTAATTCCATTTATTTGAAAGAAACTTTAATAGCTTATTTACTCAATTATAAAAATATCACCCACCTTAATTTTCTTGCTTGAAAACCTTACTCAAAAAGCCTCTACTCTTGCTCCTCTTGCCTCTCTTAATTTTTTTCAACATTGACAAAAACTCCAAATCAAAAGGAATTCAAATTGGACAACCCAAAGAAACATATTCATAAAATTGACCCTAGAATACTTAAACTCATGCATTTCCTAAGCTCTTTGAACGAAAACTCTTCCAAAAATCCAAAAGATTAAACATCAATTTACCTTGAATCTTCACCAAACAATGATTTTCTTGGCTCTAATGGAAACTTTAACTTTCCTCTTCCTTTTTCCCTTCTTGATCACTCTCAAAATCTATCTTTAAGGTTAAAAAATCAAAAACTAGCATAACTCTCCTTTTTCCTCTCAACCCATTACACTTCTCTCCCTTCTTTCTTATTTTTTGTGCTTTCACTCTTCTTTCATTCCTCACTAATGTTTTTGGTTTTTAAAATGCAAGCCAACAATTTTCTATTCCCATTTTGCCCCTCCTTCAAAGCCTTAAAACTTTCCCACTTAAGTGATCTTCCTAAACTACCCCTCATGTAACTTACCACCTTAATACTTTAATTCCCTTCAACTATGTCATATTATCTATTATCTTACTCACATTAGCATGCTAATTAATTCTAACATACATTAATCTAGCAAAACCCCAAAATTATCTATTCATGCTTATTTATCAAGAAAAAAAATTTGGGGGCCAACAATTCTCCCCCTCTTAAAAGAATTTCATCCTCGAAATTCTTACCTGAGTCACTGAAGAGTTGTGAATACTTCTCCTTCGTGGTTTCCAAAGGCTCTCACATGGCCTCTTCCACAGAATGGTTTCTCCACAAGACGTTGACCAGTTAAACTGTCTTGTTCCTGAGGACTTTTTTCTTAGTGTCCAAGATCTCCACTGGAATCTCCTCATAACTCAAATCATCTCTTAACTGAACCTCAGTGGTCTGATTGGTATGGGATAGATCCAATCTATACCTTCTCAGTATGGAGACATGAAAGACGTCATATATCTGTGACAATTTCAGCAGCAACGTCAACTTATACGGTAGTGATCCAATCCTCTTAACAATCTCATAAGGACCCACATATCTCGGACTCAACTTACCGTTCTTGCCAAACCTCATAACTCCTTTCCAAGGAGACGTCTTAAGAAATACTTTCTCACTAACTTCATATTCCATTTCCTTCCAGTGTGTGTCAGTATAACTTTTCATTCTATCTTGTGCTGCCTTAAGCCATTGCTTAACCAGATTAAACTTGTCCACTATCATCTACAGCAACTCTGGCCCTATCAGTTTTCTCTCTCCTTCTTCATCCCAACATATCAGAGTTCTACATCTCCTTTCATACATTATTTCATATGGAGCTATCTGAATGCTCGAATGGTATGAGTTATTATAAGCAAGTTCGACCAATGACAAATGCTCATCCTAAACTCCTTTGAAATCCATCACACATGCCCTGAGCATTCCCTCAAGGGTCCGAATGGTCCTCTCAGATTGACCATCTGTCTGGGGATGAAAAGTAGTGCTAAAACTTAACTTCGTTCTCAGAGCCTCTTGTAAGCTTCCCCAGAATCTCGAAGTAAATCGATGATCCCTATCAGAAACTATAGAATCTGGAACCCCATGTAGTCTTACTATTTCATCAATGTACTTCTTTGCTAGCACATGCAGAGAATCAGTTTGTTTGATTGCCAAAAAATGGGTTGACTTCGTCAACTGATCAACAATGACCTATATGGCATCATGCTTCCTACTAGTCTTAGGCAAACCTATCAGAAAATCCATAGTTATCCTTTACCACTTCCACTCAGGAATGGAAAGCGGCCTTAACTTGCCTGAAGATGCCTGGTATTCATCATTGACTTGCTGACACACTAGACACTTGCTAGCATATTCCGCTACATCTCTCTTCATGCCTTTCCACCAGAAATGTTCTTTCAGATCTCTGTACATCCTGGTGCTACCTGGGTGCATGATATAAGGCGCATTGTGTGCCTCATCCAGTATCTCATCCTTCACCTCCTTGACATTTGGAATACAAAGCCTATTTTCGACAGTCATGAGTCCATCATCCCTCACTACCACTTCAGACTTCTTGCCATTCTGAATTTCTTCTCAGAACTTGCTCAATTCTATACCTTGTGCTTGTAGCTCCTTAACCTTCTCCCCGAGTATCGATCTCACTCTGAAATTAGCAAAAATACAATTTGGTTCTCCCTATTTCAAGCTTATCCTAAGCTTAGCCATCCTTCCAATAATGGCAGATAAATTGTTTGAACATGGGCTATTGATGATTTCCTACTCAAGGCGTCTGCCACTACATTTGCCTTTCCTGGATGATACTCAATTAATAAATCATAATCTTTAATTAGCTCCAACCACCTTCTCTGTCTCAAATTCAGTTCATTTTGACTCAACAAATCCTTGAGACTTTTGTGATCTATAAAAATCCTCGTCTGCACCCATACAAATAATGTCTCCAAATCTTCAGGACAAAAATTACTGCTGCCAATTCCAGATCATAGGTCAGGTAATTCAGTTCATAAGGCTTTAGCTGCCGCAAAGCATAAGCTATTACCTTGTCTCCTTGCATCAATACATAACCCAAACCCTTCCTTAAAGCATCACTATAAACTGTATAACCCTCCTCTCCTATGGCCAAAGTCAGAATTGGAGCTTTTGTCAATATGTGTTTAAGCTCCTCAAAGCTCTTCTGACATTCATCACTCTAGATAAACTTCTTATTCTTCCTCAATAACTTAATCATCGGAGCAGCTATCATCGAGAATCCTTCAACAAATCTCCTATAATACCTTACCAGACCCAAAAACCTTCTTACCTTAGCCACTGTCGTCGACGCATGTCAATTCACCACTGCTTCAATTTTCCTTGGATCAACATATACCCCATCTTTAAAAATCACGTATCCAAGGAAAATCACTTTATGAAGCCAGAATTCACTTTTGTTGAATTTGGCATAAAGCTCCTTCTCTCTCAATATCTGCAACACTCTCCTAGGGTGTTCATTATGTTCCCCTTCACTCTTAGAATAAACCAGAATGCCATCGATAAACATTATGTCAAACTGATCCAGATACTCCTTGAAGACGCTAGTCATAAGATCCATGAATGTAGCCAGAGCATTGGTCAATCCGAAGGGCATAACCAAAAGCTCATAATGCCCATAACGTGTCCTAAAGGCTGTCTTGTTCACATCAGACTCCCTGATTCTGAGCTGATGATAGGTAGACCTAAGATCAATCTTTGAAAAGACCCTTGCTCCCTACAACTAATCAAACAGATCATCAATCCGAGGTAGAGGATACTTGTTCTTAATAGTTACTTTGTTGAGTCTCCGATAATTGATGCACATACGCCATATCCTATCCTTCTTGCTAACAAACAAAATCGGTGCTTCCCATGATGACGAACTTGGCATTATGTACCCCTTCTCTAATAGTTCCTCCAATTGTTCCTTAAACTCCTTCAGTTCTACTGGAGTTATTCTATACGGTGGTATAGAAATAGGTGCGGTTCCGAGAATCAAGTCAATGACAAACTCGATTTTCCTCACCGGTGGCAAACAAGGTAAGTCCTTTGGGAAAACATCTGGAAACTCTCTCACTACTAGAAAATCCTCTAACCTCCCTTCATTCCCCTCAGTGTCCACGACGTGTGTCAAGAAGGCTTCATACCCTTTTTCCATCATCCTATCAGCTATCAAAGCCGAAATAAGTCTTGGCGATGATATTCTCCTGTCTCCTCAGAAAGTCACCTTCTCTCCATTTCCCATATCAAATTCTACCACCTTGAGGCTAAAATCTAATTTTGCATGATACTTCTCCATAGCATCCATTCCCAATATCACATCTACACCCTTTAACTCCAACGGTAGCAAATCCACTACTAGTTGAGCACCTTCAATGAAAAGCTTACAATCCCTATACACTTGACTTATTATCACCTTCCTCCCTAATGGAGTACTAACAATCAACGGACTATCTAATAGCACCAATTTAACATCATGCAAAATCATGCTTGCAGAAACATATGAATGCGTGGAGCTAGAATCAATCAACACATATACTGCATAATTGAATAAATGAGACATACTTGTGACAGCTTCAGGTGCAGCTACAGCTTCTTTTCTGATCATGGCAAACATCCTTGCCTGTGCCTAGCCCCTTGGCCTTCCTGGAGGAATAGCCTTCCTTGCAGCTCCAAAATTGCCCACTTCAATAGTTGGCCGGATTCTCACTGTTTCAGCTCTCCTCGGGGCCTGTAACTGCTACCCCTCTTGCCTCAATACCTGAGTAACTTATTCCAAGTAACTTGAAGCACTCTCCTTTATGTAGTTTCCCACAATGCTCACATTGGGGATTTATGTATCTACTTCTTCCCCTACTATTGCCTCCTGCTGTCGAGGCTTGCACTGATACTGCTCTTGCTTGCTTGTTCTTAGCAGAGGCATTACTCCTTGCCTCACTCTATGTGTGTGAGCTCTTCACGCCCCTCGTAGGCATTGGAACACTCACCCCTTTCTTGGAAAGCTGCTCCCGGTTCTTCCTCTTCTTGCTCACTTCATATTTGATGTTCTCCAGTTTCTCCGCCTAGAGGGACGCATATAACAATAGCTGGTAGTCACAGAAATTATGGATCAGTACCTTTTCCTTGATCCCCAAACGGAGACCTCTCTTAAACTTGCGACACTTGTCCTCCTTATTAGCAACAATGTTTGCTGCGTACCAGGAGAGCTGAGTAAACTTTAGCTCATACTCACTCACACTCGTATCCCTTTGTGTGAGATTCAGAAATTCTCTAGCCTTCTCTTGGATATAGATCCTTGAGAAGTATTTCCTCCTGAAAGCTTCCAAAAATTCCTCCATGTCAGTACCAGTGGTATGTCCTGACTATGAGGCATTGACTCCTACCAATGGAGTGCATCCCCCTGTAGCAAGCCAACTGCATAGTCTAACTTCTCTTCGTTAGGGCACTTCATTTGTTTTAGGACTCTCTCGGTCATCTTCAGCCATACTTCTACCTCTTCAGGGTTGGTAGTCTTGTTAAAATCTATAGCTCCATACTTGCGGAGCTTATCATACTGTCCAGTCCTCTCCACTGGAGCTTGCATCGAAACTTGAGACCCTTGGCCCATGGCTTATGAGAAAGCCTGAGTAAAGATTTGAAAGAATTGCAGATCCATGGGGTTTGCTTGAGGCATAGAAGGAGGCGGTGGAGGCACCTCATGTTGCACATTAGGTGCCTCAGAATCAGGAGTAGTATGTATCCTAGCATCTTGTGGGACATAAGATTCATCGGTGCTCCCTTGGCAAGAACCAGATCGAATCAGAGCTCTCAAGTTCTTTTTCAAGGCGACATTTCACTCCTTTAATTGAAAATCATTGAAAATCTTTAGTTTATGCAAAACAGTTTCAAATCATGTAAAACAATTCAAAACAATGCAAGTTGTTCATTTAAAATTACGCATGTTCTTTCATAATTGAAAACTACCCACCTCAAAGCTTAGGATATCCCTAAACCTAGTCGTCAACTTGGACCTAAACCTAGTCACTCTAATACCATAGTATGTTGGACCCCATTTCTGGAGCTCAACGTTCGGAGTCATCCTAAGATGTGAGCGTGCGTATTACCTTGAAGGGTTATTTCCATGAACACGTATTAGTCACATCCCACAAGAGTGGTGTGCCCAAACTAGTCAATCACCAAAATCATAATTGAATTCTTCTAAAAAATTGTAGCTCCAAATCTCTAGTTTAATTTGAAGCAACAACCATCTCATTCGGAGCTCTATAGCTCAAGATATGATTAAAAATCCAACGTATGTTCATAACCCCGTTATTCTCTTCCAACCGATCCCTCATTCAAATAAATAACAAAATCTACCAAATTTTTTATGGAGAGATAGATACATGTGTTAGTAAGCTATTTCTTCAAGAGTCATTTCATTCGGAGGTCGGATGAAAAAGTTATGGCCAAAAATATCAAACATGTTCATATCCTCAATCATATTGTACCTATCTTGGGAGAATTAGCATAACTTTTTCTATAAAGCTTGGATTGAGTCCATTATTAAACCATTTGAAAGAAAACCTCTATATATACAACGTTCATGAAGACTACAAGTTGATATTTTTCCATTTAGAGCGTCAAAAATGTAAATTTCCTGTAGCTATCCTGTGTATGTTCGTTCATGTCCGCCTAACGGACATATACTGGCTTGGAAGCCATTTTTCACCCGAGAAGATCTGTTAAATGGACCTAAAGTCTGTTAAATGGACATGGACGATGCTGGGGTTCATTTTTGACCTGAGAAGGTCTATTAAATAGACATGGGGGTTTCCCAGACCCCTCTAAAGCCCCTTCAATGCTTCCTACATCCATTCTAACATCATATTCACTCCTAATCTTCCCAAATTCACTTTTTCTAAAGCAATAACACTCCTTAAACATTCAATTACCAATTTAGGTGCATTTAACTCCCCAAAACTCAACTCAAATGACTCATCACAAACACAAACTCTCATCATTCACCATAGCTGTCGTGTTCATACTTCCCATGCAGCATCATCACTTATAATGCTCATATCTCTTAACTTCCATACCCAAAATTTACATACTTTATAGCGTCGGAAAGCTAAGAGGATAAGCCATAAATTTTTAGAAGACAAATTTGTCTATTTCTACCTAGATCAATACAATTTTCCTTTAAATTTAGAACACAATTCCTACCCCTATGAAAAAAATTTAAAATACAATATAAAGACTTGGAGAATCATGAGCAAAACATAATGCATATGTATTTCGTTAACATAAAAAGACAAGATTTCTACAAAGCGTTAGTGGGCATTTCAAGCCACTTACATTATAATCCAAAAATACAAACTTTACAAAAACTAGAATCGCTCAAAATGCGACTAAAACATTGTTTTACAAAAACTAACTTAAAATACAAAATACGCCAATTCCGGAGTAATGCCTTTATGCTCAATTACTCGATCTCATGCTCCTCACCTGAAGATGGGACGGAATGGGAGGGGTGAGCTTAAAGCTCGTGAGTAACATGTTTATAACCGAGAAATAAGCAAAAACCATTGAAATATTTTTTCTGATTGTAAAATTCACATTGAAATCCATATAACACATATTTTCCACATTCACAACTTATCAAGCAATTCATAAACATCATAAATCATGAATTCATCAAACTGGTTGCAAAACATAAACACATAAGCACATCAGAAATGGTTTGGGTAGATCCATAAACATGACAAACTACACAATTCCACATAATGGTCCTGTGTAATCGTAAACTTGAGGCACTATCACAATCCCACATAGTGGTTTTGCATAGGCATAAACTTGAGGGAGTCCATGAAGGAGCTTCGTACCATTAGTGGGCAGGCGAGAGAAGCCTTTAACTTGGTCAACGTGCACG
The DNA here is from genome assembly GCA_029891385.1 of Erythroxylum novogranatense. Classification (NCBI taxonomy): domain Eukaryota; kingdom Viridiplantae; phylum Streptophyta; class Magnoliopsida; order Malpighiales; family Erythroxylaceae; genus Erythroxylum; species Erythroxylum novogranatense. The sequence goes on along the minus strand of CM057227.1, from coordinate 85,404,532 downwards.
TGAAAATTCTTGAGTGGACTACACCAAACCCACATAACATGTAATTCATAAACTAAAAACCAATTGCCCAAATGGCACATTTTTTAAACCTTGTCTTTCATGAGCATGAACTATTCATATGCAATTCTATTATCATTTCACACTTCGTCAACCAAAATCCCATAACAATGATATAACCATTTCTCAAATCATCCAAAAGCCACAATTACAACAATTATGGAGTAATTTGAAATCATTCCCATATCACTCAAAATTCATTCACAAAATTCATATACAAAAACATGTGGCACATTCTCAAACTATTTTAAAGAACAATAGATGCACATTTTCAAGGTTGTTGGAAATCATTTAATTCCATTTATTTGAAAGAAACTTTAATAGCTTATTTACTCAATTATAAAAATGTCACCCACCTTAATTTCCTTGCTTGAAAACCTTACTCAAAAAGCCTCTACTCTTGCTCCTCTTGCCTCTCTTAATTTTCTTCAACATTGACAAAAACTCCTAATCAAAAGGAATTCAAATTGGACAACCCAAAGAAACATATTCATAAAATTGACCCTAGAATACTTAAACCCATGCATTTCCTAAGCTCTTTAAACAAAACTCTTCCAAAAATCCAAAAGATCAAACATCAACTTAACTTGAATCTTCACCAAACAATGATTTTCTTGGCTTTAATGGAAGCTTTAACTTTCCTCTTCCTTTTTCCCTTCTTGATCACTCTCAAAATCCTTCTTGAAGGTTAAGAAAAATCAAAACCTAGCATAACTCTCCTTTTTCCTCTCAACCCACGACACTTCTCTTCCTTCTTTCTTAGTTTTTTATGCTTTCACTCTTCTTTCATTCCTCACTAATGTTTTTGACTTCTAAAATGCAAGCCAACAATTTCCTCTTCCCATTTTGCCCCTCCTTCAAAGCCTTAAAACTTTCCCACTTAAGTAATCTTCCTAAACTATCTCTCATGTAGCTTACCACCTTAACACTTTAATTCCCTTACCTATGTCATATTATCTTACTCACATTAACATGCTAATTAATTCTAACTACATTAATCTAACAAAATCCTAAAATTATCTAATCATGCTTATGTATCAAGAAAAAAAATTTGGGGGCCAACATAAAGATCCTCTAACCTCATCCTTTGTTTCCAAAATTGAAAAACAGTGGATAGGAGTTAAATAACTAAGGCCCTAACTCCATTATCTTATGAGACAAAGCAGGGGTACTAAATATATAAAAAAATATTATTTTCATTCAATAATACCTCATGTAAACTATATTGTATCATTGTTTCACAATCTAGGTATTCACTAACTAAAAAGAAGGTCTCCTCTTTATGAAGAATCCTAGAATACTTTCCTCCTGTTTCTTCATTAATTTCCTTAGAATGACAAGCTTAGGTGCAACAATGCTCTTACGCTTAGACATTTTTGGAGGACTTAAATGGTAATGAAAAGATGGTGAAGCATCATCTAGTACCTACTTCCAAGATTTCTTGGCAAAGGTAATACCTGAATATTTTTCGAAGTTGTTTCTAGGGTTAGAATTTTTTTGTTGTTTGACCATTAATGGGAGTGTTAGACCCTAAAATAAGTAAATTGTATCTTTTGTACTTAAGAGTTAACTTGCAAAGAGTTATAGTTATTAAGGAGGTTTTTAGATTACTTATGCTTTATTCTTATTTAGGATATGTTGAATTGGTATTAGGATAGGCTTCTTCAAGAAGACCATAAAATTCCTCTTCAAAACACTCTAAAACCTACAAATTACAAGTTGTTGCAAGAAGTTGTAATTTACTTTCAAAAATATGAAACTTGTCATATGCCTTTTTTCATATAGAAATGATTTGTGTTTGAATGTGGTTTACATGTCAAATTTAACTTTTTTTTCATTAAACTATCTCAAATATCATTATTTTAATAATCTATTAGATAAATATCAATTTCAAATTCATAATAATATATTTCTATGTATTTTCTTAATATTATATATCATGGCTTAAAATATATAATTATTCATTCCATTATTATAATATTAACGGAAAAATTAAAACATTATATAAAATGGACATTTTATGATTTTCAAAATTTTGTATCCTTTAAAAATTATAAGATCATTCATCTGGCAAAGGGTTCAACAACGTTGCAACATTTTAGTTCCAACATTAGGATGGCTAAACTTCATCACTCAATTAAGAATCAATTAGAATGATAAAGATGTGAACACGAACAGGTTAAATTTTCATCTAGTAACACAATTTATGGGACTTAAAGGAGAGAAATAAAGAGATATTCAAAGGAATAAAAGTCTAAAATGAAGCTCTTCTTCCCAGATGATTGATTCCACTATACTACAACTGATAGCTCATAATATCCATCATGAGCATAGCCAAGTGCTAGTTGGGAATTAGAGATTTCCAACTTCTTCTACTAGGAATTACAACATTTGGTATATCAAGGTTTAATTACTTTTTAAAGTGATCCTTTCCCTTCACTTTAGCCTTATTATGCTTAAATTTAATTGGAAACTTTGGCTTGGATTTTGTCATTCGTATTATAGGGAGCTTGCTTCTACATTAGCGTTTATACTTTTTTAGACTAGTTTCTCATCACATGATGTACCTATTCCATTTTTAATAATTTTATTTTAATTTCTCAAAAGAATAAGAATAAACTTAAATATAGAACTGATCTCTCATACCAAATTTAATACGTCCTCATCAATAAGTTTTGTGAGATTTGATATCAATATGACCAGATCTATATCTACTTTATATAATCTAAGTAAATATATTAAAACACATAAAAGAATGATATGAATTTCCATACTTCAAAAAAAAGGACTGGGTAATCGTTGAAGGAGATGGCCCTACAAGAGGGGCCTAAAAGTCACCAGTGAGCTAGGTCCTGAGAGTTTAAAAGGAGCCGACATGGATGGTATTATGGCAAACCTTCAGAAGAAAAAAATGAGTGTAGAAAACTACTTTGTAGAGGATTTTCTTCCATTTCTATGGACAATGAACAATAATAGAGTAAATGTCAAAATTAACTCTTCAAATAATCAAAACGATAACAATGTTAGCATTTTAGCCAAGGAATCTTCCTCTAAATCTTGAAGTGAAAGAGTAGCACCTAATGTCCATAAGTGAAGCGTACCTTCTACAAACAAGTGATGAGTAATGGATTTATCACCCCTCCTGCTTAGCTACTTTAGGCTGGTGCATGCACTTGGTCCTCAACCTTGATTAGTTATTTTCATGGAAAAAGACTTACATTTTAACATGTTCATGTATGGGCCATAGGAAAATGGTGAAAAAAAGGATTAGAAAAGACTCAGCTAACAAAAAGATGCACCTTCATCTTCAAACTCAATACAAAGGAATATCTTTAGGAGATATTAGAATAAGGGACATGACACATCAATTGCTAGCTTATAATCTTCTCAGATGGAAATTTTGGAGTGGAATTAGACAAAAGCAAGATTGATATCCTTCCTCTTATGTATCAATTCTCCCAAGGTTCCACTATGATATTAGACCGTGGATGGTTTGAGTTTCATAGCTAACTCATTAGGAAAAACCTCTATGCTTGGATTCCCTAACAACTAAGATGACAGGTTATGTTATGCTAGAATATATGTTGAAGTGAAGAAAGTTTTAGAACTTCTAAAAGTCATTTTTGTCATGAAATTGAATGAAAGTGGAATGCTTGTAAAGGTTGAGATTACAATTTATTATACCAATAAAACCTATGTCTTATAATCGTATATGAAAGCCTACAAAGAAGAAATTTAATATTGGTACTTATACTGAGCTTTCAAAAATTGATGAAACAAAGGAAAAATCTATTGCTTCTACTCCTATTGTTTTTAAAGAACTATACATTAAAACTAAAAAGGAAGATACTTATGAAATTTTAGATGAAATGGCATAGTATGAATGTTGAAGAACACTAATTCCCTATAAAATATATATATTGCACCAACACTAGAAGTAGTGAAGACTATGGAGGCCTCTAAAATATAGGAACTAGAGTTTTCCTATAAAGGAATAAATAATGAGCTTAACAAAATTGAAATTGTTATCTCTAGGCAAAATCTGAATGAAAGCTTAGGAAGTCTATTGTTGGAACCAAGTCCCCCCTTAAGAAGGTGATTAGGAATGCAAAAAATGTAAGAATAAAAACTTGAGACAAAAATAAAATCATAAAGAATTAAGGGACATAAATTGAGAGAAATGTTGTCTTTTCCCCACCTTAACAGCCTACACTCGACATTCTTTCCCCCTACTCTCTAACAGCCAACCCTTAACCTCATAACTACCTAAAAATAAACCTTCTAGAAATAGAAGCTTAACAACAACCACTATGGATGCAAATACAGAAGAACTCGAAATAGAATATCAAACCAACCTAAAAACTACTCCTTCTACAATAACACTGACTCATATAAACAAACTCACCAATTTCCCTCCCCTAAAAGGAGCTACATATAGGAAACACGAGGAGCCCAATAGGGATAGACAACCTGGAGCTCGATAGTTTGGAGATTCTGGGAATCTTGGAAAGCTTAGACATGTGGAGAAAAGATTGGCTTTTTTAGTAGTGCAAAAATGGGCATTATCAACTTGGAGAAATATAGGAATGGTAAATATGAGGGTTAATAAGGATTAATTATTTGTTTTTACATTCAACTATAAGGATAATGCATAGAGAATAATAGATGCAAGCCTTTGGCATTTGCTAGGACATCTAATCTTATTTTAAAAGTGGCATTCCAGAGTCACATTACTTAGGAGCAAGTTAGAAAAAATTACTCTATGAGTGAACTTCCACAAAGTTCACTTAGAGTACTCATCTGTAGAGGGAATGAGTTAGTAATAAATGCATATTTGATGATAATTATAGATCCATATTTAACATGTTTTTCTTAATTTGCTCCAAGTGCATTTATATGTGATAATTGCCTGCTTGGATAAAAAAAGAATACTTCAAATGAAATAATGGCATAAAATAAAGATTTGAAGCAACTTGGAATTATACGAGCATGTATATTCCCATGTAAGCCTCTATAAATGTGTCAATTCACGATTTTGGGTGTTTTTGGAGATACACGGTCACCTACATAGTCATGTAAGTGACCATGTATCTTCCAAAAACCCAATTTTCATTATAAAAAGACATGAATAGAGGGAAAACATAAAGGGGTTGAATTATTAAGTAGTTTTTAAATGTAAGACACCTACAGAGATGACAATTTTGATCAAGGGATGAAGAAAACATAAAGTTAACATCAATAGATTTAGAAAATAAGTACATCAAATCCAAACTTGCAAGAAGATTCAATATAAGAGAAAAGGAGATTTAAAATTATGACTTCTTTATTTTCTATTAGATGTTTTGTATTTTATCTTTAATTTCATTTTCTATGATTAGTAACTAAATTTGTTTAGTGTCTAGGTGTGATGAACCCTAGTTTGGTATAAATATATGTTTTAATCTTTTATTCAATGCAATTATATTTCGGATTTATTACTATTCAATTATGTATTTTATTCTTATTCTAATATATCCGAATATTAGGGCATGAATTGATTTCATATGATTGTGATTGAGAAATCATCTTTTATGATAGATCTACCATAATTAGAAGGAGTTCCATGCAAATCTAGAGATAAGCCGACATAAATCCTCTAGATTAGGTCAAACTTAATAGCAAAATTTATAAACCGATAAAGCAATCCTAAAGGTTTTAAGTTGAAAGAGTTCTGTTAATCAATTGATGTATTAATTGTTAATAGTATTGAGAGAGTCATTGATAGAAGATAAAAATTTCCACAGTCCAATAATCAATAATGTGATTATATAATAAAAGGTTAATAATTCAAGGATTCTTGGGAGGATTCATCACTTGAACACTACTATTTGATATTGGATTTTCTTCATATTCTACTTTTCCTAAGTTCAAAATTGTTTAATCTTAATTAGTTTATTTGTTTAGTTTTATTTCTAATTAAAACCAAAATTAGATTTTTAGACTAGAATAGAAAAGGATAACCGATAACTGTAGATTATAGTATTTTTATAGGTGTTTATGTTGGACCCCGAACTTTGAGTAGAAATTAAAAATATGAAAATGAAAGTAAATGAGTGATCTTGTATATATTTTTTGTTATAGATGATTTTGATATTGGAATATGAATTATGCATGGTTGATGAGTTGAGAAACTTTAAGCATGAACAATGGTTATATATGTAATATATTATTTGGTGAATGACAAGATAAATCATATGAATTTAGGTTAAGTGTGGGATAAATTCCAATGGCAAATTCAATTGTTTGAATGAGGTTGAAATAGAAGTATTGAGGTTGGGATGAATTTTAAGTTTTGCAAGAGAATAGAAATGTGTATGCTAATTCAGGGGAAATTTGGGAATAATTGAAATAGAATTGGACAAAGTTGCCTTCTTCGAAGTTGTAGCTAGTTCTTTTATCTTTACAATGATACCAAGTATGCAAGTTTTGAAAATTGGAGTTAAGAGTTAGGATTGATGCAAGTTATGATGTTGCATAAGATTTGTAGTTGTGATAGCTTTGATGTATGTTTGAAATTTGAGGTTTTGATGAACCAATTAAGTTGAGATTTGAGAAGTTTGTGAATTGAATTTGTTGTTTGAATTGTTATGAAGTGTTTAGACCTTTGAATAAGTGAATTTATGAAGATTATAAGTGTATATAGTGTTGGGATGATTGCTGGAAGCATTGAAAAAGGTTGAAGGGGTTTTGGAAAACCCATGTCCATTAAACGAACATGGAAGTCCGTTTAACGGACCTTCTCAGGTCAAAAGGACCCCTTGTTTCGCGCATGTCCGTTAGACGGACATGGATGTGTAAGTGATCTAGAAGGTGGGTTGAATAGATCTTTAAAGTTTTTTGTAATTTTCTACAATAAAATCAGAAGTTAATTCACACAAAAACAATTTAAACAAATTTAAATATAAAGAGTAGGGAAGAAGAGCAAACACTGTTTTTATAGAGGTTCGATGCTAAGACCTACGTCCTCTACCTAAGCTCCCACTTAAGATTTGGCAAATCACTTTATTGCATACTTTTTAGTTTAGTGTGAACTCTTACAACACCACTTGATTTCCGGCTCAAGCTACCTTTACACTTGATTTGTCTTCCGGCACAAATCCTACCAACACCACTTGATTTCTGGCTCAAGTTACCTTTACACTTGATTTGTCTTCCGGCAAAAATCCTACCTAACAAGTGATTCTCCTCTAATCACTCAACTCACAATAACAATGAGATAAAGATGAAAGAACAATGCTCAATACAATTGTGTAACAAGATAAGAGCAATAGTGAGCAGATATGGAACAATAATGGAGTCTTTTGCTTATAGAACTTTCGTCACTTTCTCCCTTGATCTTCCACTCTTTATATTGACAAGAATATAGTCGTTGGAGATCTGCTAGCCGTTGCTTGATTACATATAGTCGTTCCTTAACTTCCTACTTTCCTTTTTGTGAATGATTCGTATAAATCATGTCCATTTCAACATGTTAGTGGACTAGTCGAAATGTTATAGTCGACTAGTGTTAACATATTTCACTGCAGGCTTGATTTCGCTCCTCAATAAGTCGACTAGTGACATGATAGTCGACTAGTGTTACTATTCCAATGAATTGTAGTCGACTTGCAACATATCAGTCAACTTGTTTTATGCCCCATCTAATGATCCTTAATTCTTAGTCGACTTATAAAATACTTACTCGACTTGTTGTTGATCCCAACGGATACATTTAGTCAAATATTCCAATAATCTTCATCTTTAATGTCTAAATCATGTTGACATTGTTTCCTTCTTGATTCCTCAATGATTTATTATGTCTTCTAAATTTCTTTCAATCCAAAACACTTGAAATAAATTTCTTAACCAATTCTATATATTTTATTATTATCAAAACTTAAGTAGGATTTAATTTGTCAACCACCATTGATCCAACAATCTCCCCCTTTTTGATAATGACAAAATACTTAGAAATTGTTTAAGAATTGAAAATAAGAAAATATTGATCAAGGTTGTTTGCCTTGTCATTTTGGTTAAAAGTCTCCCCCTCAATCATATAAATCATTGAATGAAATAACTTTGTAAAATCAATTAAAAATTTTAACAAACTCCCCCTTAATCAAGTGACTAAAGAATATCAATTTCAATTTCCAATTAGACTCCCCCATTTTGTCATAATTAAAAAGTAAAGCAATTTGGAAACTAAAAATATAATACCAAACACAAATGTGAAGAGGAGTAAATTGCCAACATAAAAACATAAGAAACAGAAGAACATAAGTCATTACCAGCAAACATAAGAATTCTTAAGCAGCATTCAAGTACAAGTAGGAAAATAAAAACACACATACTATAAAGAACACAAGAGAATAATGTTGGTCAAGATAAAATGCAAAACATATTAAGAAGCAGAATCATCATGCCTACACCCTACTTTATCAAAAATCTTCTTAATGTTCTTCTCCAGGCGGGTAAGCATGCTGCGTTGCTCATCAATATTTCTTTCCATTCTCATAAGCATATCTAGTTGATCATCATTTTTCTCATTCATCTCTTCCAACTGATCTCGAATCGCCTGAAGATCAGCTTGGGATACTTCACTTCTCTGCACACTACTCGGCCTAGAGCTGCTGGGGCGTTCACTTGCCCTCTTAGAGCGCTGTCATCTGGAAACTCGCTCACCCTCCAAGGTCAAACCTAGTTTCTCGATATGATAGGAATAGACCCATCCTTTCTCCACTGTTTTAACAAGTTCTATATGACCATCTTTCAAACATCTAGCACATTGAGCAACTTTTCCATCCTTAGTGAATTTTGAGATCAATGAACAATCTCTATTAAAGGGATCATATCCTAATCCATGTTTAGAAATTGAATATCTTTGCAAGGATAATAAGTTTTCAAACTTTTCATTCCCATTAGCAAATTTTCCAACCACATAAGAAAATTCCTTTCTAAGTCTTTCAAGCTCACAAATAAGATTTTCCTTTTCAATAAGGCATGCAGAATGATCTTCCTTAGGACAATCTAAATCATCTATCGTCTCATGTAAAGCATTATTTTCAGCAACCAATTCCCTTATTTTCTTTCTCAATTTCTTGTTGATTTCAATAGCTTCTTCAAAATTGAGTTGTAAAGCATTAAAAGAATCTCTAATATCTTGATCAATGAAAGTTACCTCATCTTCATCTTCACTTATTGAGCTATTTGCCATAAGCACCAAGTTGTTTTCATCATTGCTTTAGTATGCATCTTCATCATCACTCCAAGTGGCTACTAGGCTAGCTTTCTTTGTACCTTTGTCATATTTTTCATTTTTCTGGAAATTTGATGTGGAAGATGTGCCCTTGCATTCTTTTGCATGATGTCCTCTTTTTTTACATTTCCAACATTCTTCATTGCTTTTCTTTTCATCATACCCCTTTGATTTTCTTTATACGGCAAACCTCTTTCTTTCTCAATTTCTTCCACCATTTAACTCTTTCCTCCGATTTTTGAGAAGTCCCTTGAATTTTCTCAAATTTTTGGCGTACATTGCTATTTCTTCATCATCCTCTTCTTCATCTATTTCTTCATCACTTTCATCAAGAGAAGAAATATTAGCCTTTAAAGCAATTGACTTTTGTGACTTACCTCTACCTCCTCTGGATTTGAGAATGATCTCATAGTTGATAAGTGATCCCACCAAGGCGTTGAATTCCAAATGATTGAGATTCTTGGATTCCATAATGGCAGTGACTTGTGAGTCCCATTCCTTCGGTAGTGAGCGAAGAATTTTCTTCACCTTCTCGCTATCCGTCATATGCTTTCCAAGGTTGCCTAATTCATTTATGATTTCTGCAAAACGATGAAGCATAATGGAAATAGACTCACCTTCCTTCATGACAAACATTTCATAGTCATGGAGAAGCATGTTGATTTTTGTCTCTCGAACTTGATTGGTTCCTTCATGAGTGACGTGTAGTCTTTCCCACATTTCTTTAGCACTCGTACATGAGTTCACCTGATTTCTTTCCTCAATCGTGAGAGCATAATAAATCTGTTTCATAGCCTTTGCGTTTATGTATGCTTGCTTCCAATCATTGTCGTCGTACTCCATCTCCGTTTTTAACTCACCATTTTCTTTCAAAGGAGCTTGTGGACCAAAAATGATAATCTTCCAGTATTCTACTCCCTTGCTTATAATGTGATACTTCATAGGATTTTTCCAAGAAGAATAGTTAGTACCATTAAACAAAGGAGGGCGATTGTTTGTGTTACCTTCTTTCGCTAGATTATTGTGTGCTATCCTTGGATACTTCTGCTCTGATACCAATTGTAAGCAATCTAGAAGGGGGGTTGAATAGATCTTTAAAGCTTTTTGTAATTTTCTACAATAAAATCAGAAGTTAATTCACACAAAAACAATTTAAACAAATTTAAATATAAAGAGTAGGGAAGAAGAGCAAACACTATTTTTATAGATGTTCGGTGCTAAGACCTACGTCCTCTACCTAAGCTCCCACTTAGGATTTGACAAACCACTTTATTGCACACTTTTTAGTTTAGTGTGAACTCTTACAACACCACTTGATTTCCGGCTCAAGCTACCTTTACACTTGATTTGTCTTTCGACACAAATCCTACCAACACCACTTGATTTCTGGCTCAAGTTACCTTTACACTTGATTTGTCTTCCGGCACAAATCCTACCTAACAAATGATTCTCCTCTAATCACTCAACTCACAATAACAATGAGATAAAGATGAAAGAACAATGCTCAATATAATTGTGTAACAAGATAAGAGCAATAGTGAGCAAATATGAAAAAATAATGGAGTCTTTTGCTTATAGAACTTTCGTCACTTTCTCCCTTGATCTTCCACTCTTTATATTGACAAGAATATAGTCGTTGGAGTTCTTCTAGCCGTTGCTTGATTACATATAGTCGTTCCTTAACGTCCTACTTTCCTTTTTGTGAATGATTCGTATAAATCTTGTCCATTTCAACATGTTAGTCGACTAGTCGAAATGTTATAGTCGACTAGTGTTAACATATTTCACTGCAGGCTTGATTTCGCTCCTCGAAAAGTCGACTAGTGTTACTATTCCAATGAATTGTAGTCGACTTGCAGCATATCAGTCGACTTGTTTTATGCCCCATCTGATGATCCTTAATTCTTAGTCGACTTATAAAATACTTAGTTGACTTGTTGCTGATTCCAACGGATACATTTAGTCAAATCTTCCAATAATCTTCATCTTCTTGATTCCTCAATGATTTATGATGTCTTCTAAATTTCTTTCAATCCAAAACACCAGAAATAAATTTCTTAACTAATTCTATAAATTTTATTATTATCAAAACTTAAGTAGGATTTAATTTGTCAACTACCATTGGTCCAACAGGATTCTGTTTAACGGACTTTCTCGGATGAATTGGTGCTTTCAAGGTCGTGAATGTTCGTTAAACAGACATGCATGTCCGTTAAAAGAATATTCACGGGTTAACATGTGAAAATCGAGATTTTTGATACTTTTAGAGGCCGAATCTGATTTTGTGGTATTCATAAGAGTTGTATATCTAGAAATCTAATTTCTAATGGTCCAAGAACGAAATCAATCCTACTTCTAGATTGAAAGTTATAGCGATTCCGCCAAGAGAGGTACAAATCGATTTAGGGTTTAAGCATGGGTTATTCTTTTGGGCATAACTCACTCATCCGACCTCCAATTGAGGTGATTCTTAGACCAATAGATTTCTAAGACATGTATTCGTCTCTCTACTAAAATTTGTGTTATTTAGAGTTGAATTGAAAAAGTTTGATTGAAAGATATTAAGAGGTCGATTGGAAGAGCATAACGGGGTTATAGACATACGTTGGATTTTTAAGTATATCTTGAGCTATAGAACTGCGATTGAAATGATTCTTTCTTCAAAATGATCAAGAGACATAGAGCTTCATGTTTGGTATTAGATAAAGAAGTTGAACCAATAAAGACAAAGGTGATTTTCTTGGAATACGCTCACGTCTTATGTTAATCAGAACAATTTGTTCCTTCTGATTTTGCTACTTTCCTTTCTCATCTGACCTTGTCCAATCTTTTGCTTATATCTTTTCCGTCCGACATCCGATTGATTTGGTTTTTGAAGCATTAGATTTCTAAGACAATTATCTACTTTTTGTGGGAAATTTATGAATTTTTGAGATTAAATCGAGGGTGATTTATTTAATCAAAGTGAGTTAGGAAATTTTCTGAACATAGTTCAGTCTTTTGAGAAATTCTTGATCTGTAGAGATCCAATTAAATTGATTTTTGAGGCAAATTAAAAAAGAAACATGGGGATACAAATTTTATAAAGGATTTGAATTCCAATTTAGTCTTTAAAAATGTCAATTTTCGGATGGAAGTAAAGCACCGAAAATTTTGTTAACATAAGAACAGCCCGAAATGTTTATAGTATAACTTTTGGTGTAGAAATCCAAATTAAATGATTTTGGTGGAGTTATGAAATTAAGACAATAAGGAACAATCTTTTAGAAGGAAGTTTTGGGTAATTCCTTCAAATTGATGATTAGAAAATTGTCCAAAAGTAAGCATGACTTAAAATAAAGTTCAGGGGCAATTTTGGAACACCACTTAAAGAGTTAGGGATTTAGCCTTACATGGAGGGGCAATTTAGTCATTAAGCCCTCATTAAATGACATGGCATATATAAGCATGAAGGCTGTCATTTTAGGAGAAGAACCCACGAAATTGAGAGGAAATAAAAAAAGAGAAAGAAGAGGAGAAGAGATGATGGGTTAGGTGGTGGAGAAGAGAGAAGAAGAAAGGGAAAAAGCTTAGGATTTTCGATTTTTGGGAGATTTCAAGAAGATTTTGAGTTGATTTAAAGGAAAAAGGATGGAAAATGATGAAAGTCCCTTTCAAATCCATAAAGAATTCGAAAATTGAGAAGAGGAAGGTAAGAGCAATTTTCTTAGCTTTGAGTTTATCTTGAATCTTTGGTTTAGAATCATGGAAAATGGTATGGGTTTGTTAATTCCATGATCAATTTTGGAGAATTCATTTTGAAATTGATTCAATTTTGGGATTTATGTGTGTTAGGGTTTAGGTCAATTTTGTGATTTGGAGATTTTAGAAATTCTTGCTTTAGATAGCTTGGAAAAATGATGATTATGGGTTTCCTATAGTTAATTTTGAGGATTATGCTAATTATGATGTTGAATTTGGATGATTATGGCTTAGGTAATTTTCATTTGGAGGAAAGAAGGAAGAATTGAAAAAAGTGATGCCTTGGTCAAGTCGCTAACATGGAAATAAGGTGGATAATGTGTTTATAATTTGAATTATAAGCTACTATTGTGTTCTTGAAAAAATAAAGTGAAAAGAGTTTTTAAATGTTTATTTTGATTTATTAAAATACCTTGCCTTTGGGAAATGATTTAAGAAAGTGTATTCTTTGTCGAATTCGTTATTTTTTTTGAAAGATTTAAATAAGTTGAGAATTTGCCTTTAATTGATGATTTTATTGTTTTGATCAAAAAGGTGAAATTGTTACATGAATTATGGATAATGATTGTGCATTTGTGAATTTGATATTGTTTGAATTATGATTTGAAGGAATTACTTCGATTTATGCATTCCTTGTGTTTGAGTGATTAAGACTTTCGATATGTGAAATTATATGATACGACGTTCGATTATGACATGACATGAAATGTTCAGTTTCGAAATATGCCTTCAGGCAATTTGTTTTTCAAGCATGAATATGTGTTATATGGGTTTGGTTAGGTCCCTTAAGTGAGTCAGTGCATTGTCTCTTTTTAAAGGCTTCTCCCGCCTGCCCGCTAGTGGCACTGAAGTTCTGATTTCGGACTCCCATAAGTCACGGCTACACCGGACCGCTATGCGGGAAAGTGTAGTACGTTCCGTTCATGGCTGCACAGGACCGTTATGTTAGACTAATGGTGGTTGAAAAATTAAATCCCTTTATGTTTTGATAATAATAAAATATCTAGAAATAGTTAAGAAATTATTTCAGGTATTATTCAATGAAAGGATTGTGCAAATCAAGATGAGCAAGTGTCTAATCAATGGAGAATCAAGATGGGAGTTGTCCTCTAAGTGAAAAATGACATAAAACATGAGGATTATAAAGGATTTGGTCGGATGTTACCATTGAAGGAAATACAAGTCGACTTACAAAGCACAAGTCGACTTACAGATGAAGCAATGTCAGTACAAGTCGACTTATCGAGTACGACAAGTCGACTTATATGGTACAAGTCGACTTATTGGAGAGCGGAGATGAAACTTTTACGTAAATGGTTGAAACAAGTCGACTTATACATTCGACAAGTCGACTTATGGATGCACGAAATCAGCTCCAACGGTCCAATTTGATAAAAATGGAATGGAGATTATCAAGGAACAGCTATATCCAATTAAGCAATGGCTAGTAGAGCTCCAACAGCTATATTTCTTCGAGTATAAATAGAGGATGATGGAAGAAGAGTAGATACAAGTTCTACAAGTTCAAATACTCTTATATTGCTTCAAATTGCTCACTATTGCTCTTATTTTGATACAAATTGTATTGAGCATTTGTTCTTCAATCTTTGTATTGTTTTACTTAGAATTTGAGTGACTAGGTCACGTGAGGTAGGATTTGTGCCGGAAGACAAATCGAGTGTAAAGGTTGCTTGAGCCGGAATTCAAGTGGGATTGTAAAAAGTTCACACTCAACTACAAAGTGTGCAATAAAGTGGTTGGCAAAATCCTAAGTGGGAGCTTAGGTAGAGGACGTAGGTCTTAGCACCGAACCTCTATAAAAACAGTGTTCGATCTTCTTCCCTACACTTTTTAATTAAGTTTATCAAAATTGTTTTTGTGTGTTTTAACTTCTGATTTTCTTGTAGAAATTTTCAAAGAATTTTAAAGATCTATTCAACCCCCCTTCTAGATCACTTACAATTGGTATCAGAGTAGAAGTATCCAGGATGGCACACAACAACCTAGCGGAAGAAGGTAATACTAATAATCGCCCTCCTTTATTTAATGGTACTAATTATTCTTCTTGGAAAAATCCTATGAAGTACCACATCATTAGCGAGGGAGTTGAATACTGGAAGATCATTATCTTCGGACTTCAAGCCCCTCTGAAAGAAAATGGTGAGTTGAAAACGGAGTTGGAGTATGATGATAACGATTGGAGGAAAGCGTACATCAACTCCAAAGCTATGAAGCTGATATATTGTGCATTAACGGTTGAGGAAAGAAATCGGGTAAATTCTTGCACCACTGCCAAGGAAATGTGGGAAAGACTTCGAGTTACTCATGAAGGGACAAATCAAGTCCGGGAGACTAAAATCAACATGCTGCTTCATGACTATGAAATGTTTTTCATGAAGGAAGGTGAGTCTATTTCAACTATGCTTGATCGTTTTGCAGAAATCATAAATGGATTAGGCAACCTTGGAAAGCATATGATGGACAGTGAGAAGGTAAAGAAAATCCTTTGCTCACTACGTAAGGAATGGGATTCACAAGTCACTGCCATTATGGAATCCAAAGATCTCAATCATCTGGAATTCAACGCCTTGGTGGGATCACTTATCAACTATGAGATTATTTTCTAATCCAGAGGAGGTAGAGGTAAGCCTAAAAAATCTATTGCTTTTAAAGCTAACACTTCTTTCGTTGATGAAAGTGATGAGGAAATAGATGAAGACGAGGAAGACGAAGAAATAGCGATGTACGCTAGAAATTTAAGGAAGTTCAAGGGACTTCTCAAAAATCGAAGAAAAGAATTAAATGGCGAAAAACAGGGAGAAAGAAAGAGGTTTGGCGCGGAAAGAAAACCAAAAGGCTATGACGAAAAGAAAGGCAACGAAGAATGTTGGAGATGTGGAAAACGGGGACATCTCGCAAGAGAATGCAAAAGCTCATCCTCCACATCAAACTTTCAGAAAAATGACAAATACGACAAAGGTAAAAGGAAAACTAGCCTGGTGGCAACTTGGAGTGATGAAGAGGATGCATATCAAAGTGATGATGAAAACAACCTGGCACTTATGACAAAAAGTTCATCAAGTGATGATGAAAATGAGGTAATTTTCGATGACCAAGATCTAAAAGATTCTTTTGATGCTTTGCAAGCTGATTTTGAAGAAGTCATTGAGATTAACAAAAAATTAAGAAAGAAAATACGAGAATTGGTTGCTGAAAATAGTGCCTTACATGAAACGATTGATGATTTAGATAGTCCAAAGGAAGATCATTCTGCATGTCTTATAGAAAAGGAAAAACTTGTTTGTGAGCTTGATAGACTCAGAAAAGAATTTTCGTATGCAGTTGGAAAATTTGCGAATGGAAACAAACAGTTTGAAAAATTGTTATCACTACAAAGATATTCCATTTCTAAACATGGATTAGGATATGACCCTTTTGATAGAGATTGCTCTTTAATTTCCAAATTCACTAAGGATGGAAAAATTGCTCAATGTGCCAGATGCTTGAAAGATGGTCACATAGAAATTGCCTGCAAGAGTACTAGAAGATGTGTTAAGATTAAGAAAATTTGGGTTATTAAAGGCACAATACCACCTAATGTGGTTTATATGGCTAATCAAAATGGACCCAAAATGGCTTGGATACCTATAAGAAGAAAGAACGTTGATATTGTAGGTACAAGCAAGGGATGAAAGGCCGTCAAGCACTTGGTACATCGATAGCGGATGTTCAAGACACATGAGTGGAGACAAGAACCTTTTTGCGGAAATCAAACCAAAGAATCAAGGTTATGTCACTTTTGGAGACAACAACAAAGGTAAGGTCATTGGAATTGGTAAAGTGGGTAAGGAACCTTTGCCGACCATTGACAATGTTTTATTTGTTAAGTGTCTCTCAACTTTGTGATATGAATTTTAATGTAAGTTTTGAATCATCACATTGCATGGTTAAAAAGGACGGTCATGTAGCTTTCATTGGTTTGAGACACGGAAATACATACATAGTAGATTTACATGATGATAGTTCGTTTAATGAAAAGTGTTTAGTGACTTTAGAAGAAAATGTATTTTTATGGCATAGAAAATTAAGACATGCACCTTTGCCTCTAATTTCTAAACTCTAAAAAAATGACATAGTAAGGGGATTGCCTAAAATCAAATTTGTTAAAGATCACTTATGTGAATCTTGCTTAAAGGGCAAACATGTTAGAGAATCTTTCAAACCAAAGAAAGAAATTTGCACATCTAGAATTCTTGAACTTGTACATATAGATTTGATTGGACCATCTAGGCATGCTAGTCTTAGTGAAAAATTATATGTCCTTGTGATTGTAGATGATTTTTCTAGATTTACTTGGGTAAGATTTCTTGCGAATAAAAGTGATGCAGTTAATGAATTTACCAAGTGGTGTAGATTGGTTCAAAATGAGAAAAATTTGTCGATCGTTGCAATTAGAACCGATCATGGAGGAGAATTTGAAAGTGAACCTTTCGAAAGTCTTTGTGACAAATACGGGATGGAGCACAATTTCTCGACACCAAGGACTCCGCAACAAAATGGTGTGGTAGAAAGGAAGAATCGTTCTCTTGAAGAAATGAGCAGAACCATGTTAAATGAATACAATCTTCCTAAATCATTTTAAGGAAGGCGATCAACACAAAGATGCTACGTCATTAACAGGGTGCACTTACGAAGAGACAAAAATAAGACACCTTACGAGCTATGGAAAGGTAAGAAACCTAATATCTCTTATTTTCATCCTTTTAGCTGTAAAGTTTTTATTCATAATAATGGAAAAAGCAATTTAGGAAAATTCGATTCTAAATCTGATATTGGTGTGTTTATTGGTTATTCTCAAACTAGTAAGGCTTTTAGAGTTTATAATAATAGGACTAAATGTGTTGAAGAAAGTATACATGTTAAATTTGATGATATGATTTCACCCCCGAGAAAGGCTTGTTTTGATAATGATGCAGGAAGTTCAGGAAATAAAATTGAAGAAATTGAATCCAAGATTGAGGAATTGAAGCTAGACGAAGAAAATCATGTACCCGACATTAAATCATGGGCAAAAGCAAAGAACCATCCTATGGAGCAAGTCATTGGTGATTTAAATGTTGGTGTAAGAACTAGGAGAAATATCTATGAGAATATGGGTAATTCAGCTTTCATTTCATTGGTAGAACCCAAAAATATAGAAGAAGTTCTTAAAGATGAAAACTGGCTTTTAGTTATGCAAGAGGAGCTTAATCAGTTCAAGCGAAATGATGTATGGGACTTGGTAGCTCCACCAAAGGACAAGACCATCATTGGAGTCAAGTGGGTAAATCGGATAAAATATGATGAGAATGGTGAAGCGATTAAAAATAAATCAAGGCTAGTGGCTCAAGGATTTTATCAAGAAGAAGGTCTTGATTACAATGAGACATATGCTCCTGTGGCTCGTTTGGAGGCAATTAGGCTATTATGTGCATTTGCGTCTCATAAAATGATCAAATTAAATCAAATGGATGTCAAGAGCGCATTTCTCAATGGGTATATTCAAGAAGAAGTCTATGTCAAACAACCGTCGGGATTTGAAGATCATGAGCATCCGGATTACGTCTACAAACTCAAGAAGGCACTTTATCGACTAAAGCAAGCACCTAGAGCATGGTATGAAAGGTTAAGTACTTTTCTAACTCAACATGGATATGTTCGTGGTAAGATAGATAATACTTTGTTTATTAAACATGTTGATAATGATATGCTTATTTGTCAAATTTATGTTGATGACATTGTGTTTGGTGCCACTAATGAATTTTTGTGTAAAGAATTTGGCGATTTAATGCAAGGTGAGTTTGAAATGAGCATGATGGGAGAACTCAAGTTCTTTCTTGGATTGCAAATCAAGCAACACAAAAATGGAATATTCATCCATCAATCGAAGTACACAAAGGAACTTCTTAAGAAGTTTAAAATGGAAGGATGCAAAGTAGCAACAACACCAATGGCAACAAATGTGGTCTTGGAGAAAAATGAACATGAAGAAGATGTTGATCAAAAACTCTATAGAGGTATGATCGGCTCTCTCTTGTATTTAATCGCTTCAGACCGATATAATGTTTGCCACATGTCTTTGTGTTAGATTTCAATCTTGTCCTAAGATTTCTCACTGAGTGCTTGTAAAAGAATTTTAGATATTCGAGTAGAACTATTAATCATGGTTTGTGGTATCCTAGTTGTGATTCATTTGATTTGTATGCTTATAGTGATGCTGATCATGGTGGCTGTAGAATTGATAGAAAAGTACTAGTGGATTATGTCATTTCTTAGGATCATCTTTGATATCTTGAGCTAGTAAAAGCAAGTTAGTGTAGCCATTTCCTTCTTGAATCTGAATATGTAGCAATTGGAGTGCTTGTGCCCAAGTTCTTTGGATTAAACATCAATTGCTTGATTATGGTATTGTAGTTAAAAACATTCCTATCTATTGTGATAATACCAGTGCTATTTGTTTGAGTAAAAATCCTATATTGCATAGTAGAATAAAGCACATTGAAATTAGACATCATTTTATTCGTGATCATTGTTTGAAAGGTGACATTGTTTTGAAACATGTTTCATCTAGTGATCAATTGGCTAACATTTTTACTAAACCTCTTAAGGAAGATGTGTTTGTAAATATTAAATTAAGGTTAGGCATGTGTGATTTAAATTCCTTTGGTTGAATTTGATTTTGCTACATTAAATGGACAAAATTTGAGGCAAAAGTGCAATCACATCCGAAGATACATTCATCGTGTTGATTACTTGGGCTGAATAAGTGACTTATTTGGAGTTTTGGACACACCTTTTATGATTTGACCATTAGCAAGTCGACTTATGAGAAAATTAGTATTCTGGGATGCAGATATTTAAGGATAAGTCGACTTATACAGATCGACAAGTCGACTTATGAAGGTCGATAAGTCGACTTATTCAGGGAACAAGTCGACTTATGGTTGGACGGAAGCTTTAAAACAAGTTCTTCCCTTTCTTCTCCGCAGACCTCTTCTCTCGAAAACCCAGAAATTTCTCTCCCAAAACTCGACTTATCTTCCACAAATTCCTCAAATCTTACTTACCCACAGATTTTCGACCTTCATCAACTCTAAATCACCCCATTTTATCTCCAAATCACCTCTTCTTTTTAAAACCCCTCTTTCGAAACCCTAACTTGCATTTTCCCTTTCTCTCTCTACAAATCAATGGCTCCTCGAAAATCCTCTCAGAAAGGAAAAGAAACGGCTCAATCTCAAGGTCCCCACGTTCCTCAAAGACCACGGGTTCGGGGGTCCTCATCAAGGGGAGATGCGACAAGGGAGGATGATGCGATTGAACCCAGATTTGTTTCGAGGGATGCTCAAACATTCTATTATAAGGTACTTAAAGATGAAGTATTGATTCCCTCCATGAGATTTGATTGGACTGAGCTAGATAGTAGTGAGTTCTTGGATGTGTTTTTTGAAATTGTTAACCTTGGGTTAAGAGATTTTTTAGGTTTTCATGATGATATCTATGAAGAAACAGTAAAGGAATTTTATGTGAATCTGGTTGTTATTGGAAGTAATGTTGAGGATGGAGTTACCTTGTCCTCTAAAATTAACGGGAAAGCAATGTATCTTTGTGAATCAGATTTGTGTACCTTGTTTAATTTGCCTAGAGGAGGAGTTAGGCCTAGAGCTTCTCTTACTGATTTTGAGATTTTGAGAAATGCCGAGGTGACATCGATGAAGAAGTCAAGAGAATTTCGGCTATACTGAGGAAAAAGGGGCCGATTTTTTAGTTCGGTTATGTTCCGATCATTCCCCTCCATTTGAGGCGATGGATTTACCGTTGAATTATCGACTACTACATTATGCGATAAATAGGGTTGTGTACCCAAAGAAAGCCAGTAATAATCAAATTACTTCTTTAGATAAGGAGATTCTGTGGCATATGGAGGAAGGAAAGAAAATAAACTATCCGAGCTTAATTATTCAGATGATGAGAAAAAAGGCGAGCTTATTACGTGGACAGCTGAAGGGGAAACTAGTCCGGCATAAAGGAATGTCGTATGCTGCACTGATTACCCATATCTCTCAGGTTACAAAATGCAATATGGATTCCTATGTTAGTTTTCCCTATCCTCAGAGTTGGAGGTTCACACCTTACAATTTAAGGAGCATGAAGCTTGTTAGAACAGTTGAGAAATGTTGGGTTTACTCCTATCATGTTGAGAAGCTTGGGTTGACTTTGGTAGGTGAGCAGGTATCTTCAAGGAAACGATCTAGGACAGCAGAACGTCCAAGTAGCTCACGACCAAGTAATGTCGGAAGAAGTGAGGTTTCTCAAGCTGATATTCAGGAAATTCGAGATCAGTTGGATGAGATAAATGAACGACATGATGATCAACAAGATGTGCTTATAAGATTGGAAAGGAAAGTTGATGAACAACGCAGCATGCTTACCCGCTTAGAAAAGAGCATCAAGAAGATTTTTGACAAGCTAGGGTGTAGGCACGACGATTCTTCATCATGATGTGTATTGCATTATGCCTTGACCAACATTTCGACTTCTGTTTTGTTTTATGTTGTGTTTGTGTTTGTTTGACATTTTCTTGTAATGACTATTACTATCATTTGTGTTTGATGTTATGTTTGGTTTTAAATTTCATTACTCTTCATTTTCTCTAATTTTTTTTATTATGACAAAAAGGGGGAGTAAGATTGAAATTGATATTTGATTTAGGGGGAGTGAAAAGTGAAAATGAAAATTTCATTGATTTGCATTTTAATTTTTGCTTTATAAATTAAGGGGGAGACAACCTAACCATCAAGACAAGGGAAACCTTGATCAAATTTTACGTCCTTCAAATTTCTTGTCAATTTCTACATATTTTGTCATTATCAAAAAGGGGGAGATTGTTGGACCAATGGTGGTTGACAAATTAAATCCCTTTATATTTTGATAATAATAAAATATCTAAAAATAGTTAAGAAATTATTTCAGGTATTATTCAATGAAAGGATTGTGTAAATCAAGATGAGCAAGTGTCTAATCAATGGAGAATCAAGATGGGAGTTGTCCTCTAAGTGAAAAAATGACATAAAACATGAGGATTATAAAGGATTTGGTCGGATGTTACCATTGAAGGAAATACAAGTCGACTTACAAAACATAAGTCGACTTACAGATGAAGCAATGTTAGTACAAGTCAACTTATCAAACACAAGTCGACTTATCGAGTACGACAAGTCGACTTACATGGTACAAGTCGACTTATTGGAGAGCGGAGATGAAACTTTTACGTAAATGGTTGAAAC
Organism: Erythroxylum novogranatense; assembly: GCA_029891385.1. Classification (NCBI taxonomy): domain Eukaryota; kingdom Viridiplantae; phylum Streptophyta; class Magnoliopsida; order Malpighiales; family Erythroxylaceae; genus Erythroxylum; species Erythroxylum novogranatense. Next base: position 85,382,134 of record CM057227.1, on the reverse strand, counting down.
AAGTCGACTTATACATTCGACAAGTCAACTTATGGATGCACGAAATCAACTCCAACGGTCCAATTTGATAAAAATGGAATGGAGATTATCAAGGAACGGCTATATCCAATTAAGCAACGGCTAGTAGAGCTCCAACAGCTATATTTCTTCGAGTATAAATAGAGGATGATGGAAGAAGAGTAGATACAAGTTCTACAAGTTCAAATACTCTTATATTGCTTCAAATTGCTCACTATTGCTCTTATTTTGATACAAATTGTATTGAGCATTTGTTCTTCAATCTTTGTATTGTTTTACTTACAATTTGAGTGACTAGGTCACGTGAGGTAGGATTTGTGCCGGAAGACAAATCGAGTGTAAAGGTTGCTTGAGCCAGAATTCAAGTGGGATTGTAAAAAGTTCACACTCAACTACAAAGTGTGCAATAAAGTGGTTGGCAAAATCCTAAGTGGGAGCTTAGGTAGAGGACGTAGGTCTTAGCACCGAACCTCTATAAAAACAGTGTTTGATCTTCTTCCCTACACTTTTTAATTAAGTTTATCAAAATTGTTTTTGTGTGTTTTAACTTCTGATTTTCTTGTAGAAATTTTCAAAGAATTTTAAAGATCTATTCAACCCCCCCTTCTAGATCACTTACACGTTATGCGGAAATGTGCAGTACGTCCTGTTTTGGACCAACCCAAACCGTTTTGATATGTTATGTGTTTTTTATTTGTGTTTATGTGTGTTGCATTCATGTTTTTGAATTTTTATATGATTTGTGAAAATTTTGAGAAATTGTTAAAGGAGAAAGTGAATTTTTCAATCATGAGTTTTTGGGAAATTGCTTATGAATGATTTGAAAGGTTGAAAAGTTTCGGAAACAAGCTTTTGATAAATTCTCTGTTGTGAGATTTTGATAAAGTGGAAAATGAGCTTTGCAAATGTTTTTGCTCATTATTCATTTTATAAACATTTTATCCACGAGCTTTGTGCTCACCCCCCCTTTCATCCCCATCTCCAAGTATTCGAGCAGGAGATCGGATGAAAGAATGTCAAGATGTTTGGTTCGATTTTGTATCGTTTGGATTTTTTGTAAATTGGGTTTTTGGTATTAATTTTGTATATGGCTTGAATTGCCATAATGTATAGCAAGCATTTATTGATGTACGGGAATTATGAAATTGTGTATACAAATGAGAGTGATGTATATTGAATTCAGAAATTATGGATTAAATTGAATTAAGATATGATTGTGATTGAATAGGGATAAGTGTAATTGTGTATAAAGTTGAGTATGGTGTAGATGATTTCTGGAATTGTGAAATTCATGAATGATTGGGTTGTGTTTAGATTGTATTAAGATTTGGTATATTGTTTATGAATGGGAATTGTATATGAGTATGATTTGAGATCCTGCTTTGTGATTGAGTTTGGATTCCGAACGGGAGGTCTGAGGAGTTGTGTGGTTTGATTGAGCTGGTTATAGAAGTGCGTTTTAAAACCCCCTCTGTAGGTTTTGGGTTTAATGAAATGCAGTTGTTATGCTACCGAATTTTTGATTGAATTAGAGATAGAATAAAATAAGAATTGATTAAAAGATGAATTTTGGATTTGTATGAATGTATAAGAAGATGCTTATGGATTGAGACTTTGCATGTATAAGAAGTTTGTTACGCATTGAGGAATTAATTGAGGATAATTTCCAAGAAAAGGGAAATTATATGGATTTTCATGAATTTGAATAAAGATGGTTATAAGAAAAAGAAAAAAAATAACACCGTTTCGAATAGGTTAAATGTCTAAGGTTTCCAACGCTATTTCTCAGTATGCGTTCACGGATGTCGGACATTTAGTTTCCGCCACTTTGTTGCTTTTCTATCCGATTCGATTATTCGCTTTCGTTTTCATTTCATGTTCGATTCGCTTTTTGTTTTCGTTTGTGCTCCACTGTGTCCACTTTCGCTTTATTATTCGCTTTCGTTTTTGTTTTTGATTCGTTCCGCCTCATCGTTTTTTGTTTCGCCTTCCGTCTTTTTGGTTGGGATCCGGTTCCGCGATCGGGTCCCAATAGTTTAAGTGTTTCCTTAAAGGATTATCATATTCATAGATTTAGAATTGCATTATTGTTAGTATTTACATGTCTTTTAAAGTGTTTGACTAGTTTAGAGTAAGAATTTGATCTTAATTTTATGTTTCAAGAGATGTTTGATGTGTTTGTGAGTGCATGACAAGAAATCAAGGAAAGGATAAGGAATAGATGTATGAGGCTGGCCAAGATCATGGCAAATGAACATTGCTAGTATGTACGAGGCCTTTGTCATGATCATGGCCCCATGCACAATTGTGACAAAGGTTTTGGAATCACGTAGGTCACGATCATTGCAACTCGTGAGATTTTTGAATTTTTGAGGTTTTATAGCTATTTTTGGAACCAAATTAACCAAAGAAACCTAAGAAACTACCCTAAGAGCCTAAAAAACTATACATAAGACAAGAAAAACAAAAAGACAATAACAACCATATTTTAAAAAAAAGATTAAAAAGGAGACATTGAAAGAAGCTCCAAAAATTCCAAATTGCCTGATCAAGACTCCAAACAGTTTTTCTTCCTTTTATTTTCATTTATTTTGTTGTCTTGGATGTTTATTTGGATTATAAGATGTTAAACATAATTATGAGTTTCTAAATTCACATTAGGGATTGCTTTTTATGTGTTTTGATAAACTTTATTCTTGTTGAATTCAATACATCGATGAATGGTTTATGATAATTTCTATGCTTATATTTGGTAATAAATTAAGAGAGTGAATCAAGTCATTTGTGTTAAGGTGTGCAACAAGAGTTAGTAGTTTAATAGACTTGCAATTGTTAGATTAATTAACGATTGGAGAGAGAGGTAAATTGCGAATTAATTATCCTAAGGATTGCTTCAAATCTAATTGAATAGTTAGGAGTAATTTTGTGAATCAAGAGCTTTCGATTATATTATCGTCGATTTCAATTGGCATTACATGATTAGATCTTGAGAGAAGGTAATCAAAACCTTAGGATATCTATAATCAAGCATAAATTGAATCAACAAGAAAAAAGGAAGACAAAACAAGAATATAATAATTCCTAAGTTTCCAGCTTTTGATCATATTCATTCTTATTGGCAGCTTAATTATTCAATTTTTTTCGTTTTATTAGTTATTTAAATTTCAATAATTTATTTTAATTCAATCAATCTTTTATTACCTTTAATAAAGTGTTATTCAATTTGTTAGGTTTCTAATTAGTCCTCGTGGGAATGATACCATTTGTACTACAAGTTATGATTTATACACTTGCTTTATTAAAAGTTTTCTACATAAATATATTGATAAGTTTTTTTGGCACCGTTGTTTAGAATTTTGTATGATCTAAATTCCTTTGATTTAATGATTTAGTACCTTTTATTGTAAGATTTTGGTGTATAGACACAAGAATCACCCATAATTCAAACAAAGTAAAAGAGGCATCAACTCTAGTCATCATAAAGTAAGAAAGAGATTCCAAAGAGATAAAGATCAAGAAGCAATAGAAAGGACAATGGCAGAGGAAATAAATCACAAAGAGAAGCAAAAGACTTTTTGGACTTCATAAGGTTAAGATTCAATGCTAATCAACAAGGAATTACTAAATGTCATTGAAAATGAACATATTCGAGATCAAATCAGCATTGTTAAACATCAAATCAGCATTGTTAAACATGTTGTGAACTAATGTATAGTTCTATGGGTTGGCTAATAAGGATCCCAATGCTCATCTCGATAATTTCTTACAAATTTTGTGACAAATTCTGCTATAATGGGACGTCAAAAGATGCAACCAAGATGAGAATTTTCCCCTGTACACTCAATAATAGAGTTAAGGCATGGTTGAATTCACTCAACCTAGTAAACATCACAATCTGGGAGCAACTAGTGCAAGAATTTTTGGATAAGTACTTCCCTTTGACTAAGACCATAGGATTCATAAAGGAAATTACTAATTTCTATTAAAATGAAGGGGAGTCTCTATATGAGGCATGGAAATGATATAAGGAGTTGCAAGAGATATCCACATCAAACTTGTCAAAGGAGTTCCTTTTGTAAATGTTTTATAATGGAATCAATCCTCCAAAGCATGGAACCATTAATGCAGTTGCTGGAGGATATTTAATGAGAAAAATAGTTGAGGAGGAAGATGATTTGTTAGAGGAGATGATGAATAATAGCTAAAATAGACAATAATTAACCTTTTGGGATCAAAAGGGAATATTATTATAGATTCAGTGATAACATTGTAGGCTGAAGTCGCTAACCTAACCAAGCAACTGAACAACCTAAAAGCCACCTCTTCCTCTTTACTCAAAGAAATTAAGTTCAGATGCGAGCTATATGGATAAGAGAGCCATATCACAGCTGATTGTTTCTTAGTGGAAAACAACTACATGGGGCAACTTAACTATATGGGAGCATAATTTGGTCAAGGAGGCAATAATCTTTATTCAACCAAAAAAAATCTTGGGTGGAAGAACCACCAAAATTTCTCTTAGTCTAATAATGTAGGGATTCATTTGAGAACTCAAGGCCTACTAGGATTTTAGCAAAGACAAGTCTAGTGATGGAATTCAAAGATGGACAAATTAACTGAGACTTTAAAAAAGACCAAGAAGAGGATAGAAATGAAATTAGATTAAATAGCTACGAATCATGCCTCTTCTATTTATAATATAGAGGATAAAATGGGCTAGCTAGTTAGCCAATGCATTATCTACACGAAGTGTAGGTTGTCTCCCAAGCAACAAGGAAGCAAACCCAAAGGAGCAAATTACAGCTATCACACTTAGGAGTGGGAAATAGTTAGAAGAACAAGTAGAAAAACAAGCTAAACCCCACCATGTAGAAGAGAAAGAGAAGATGAAAAAGGATGAAGAGAAGAATGAATATCCTCCTTACATTCCTTTTTCTTCATATCCACCAAAAATTTTATTCCCATAAAGGTTGTAGGAGAACAAAATGGATATGCAATTTGCAAAATTTGTGAAGAAGTTAAAGGCATTGCATACTACATTACCCTTTGTGGAAGCTTTGAAGAGTATACCCAAGTATGCAAAGTTTCTAAAAGAAAAATTATCTAACAAGCAAACTTGAGATGATAACCAAACGATCTCTATATGTAACATCCCGTCACCGATGGGATGTGTACAGTTCATTGCATACGTATTTGGCACGAGCATGCATTATAGAATTTGTGTATAATTGGCATTTGTATGTACATACATGTATGACATATTTCCGACTTAATTTGGATAATTTGAATTTGGATATGATTAGGTCATGTGTGAGAATTTGGTCAAAATAGGCTCTATGATTGAATTTGAATTGGAAATGAAAGTTAGGAAATTGAGTTATGAAATTGGAGTATATGATAATGAGTTTTCTATTTTTTGAGGATTTATAGGAATTTTTCTGGAATTTTCGGAGCAATAGGCCCGGACCGGAAAAATTGATCGATGACTGGTTAATTGGATTTTCGGTTCTGAAATTGATTATCCAATGGCTCGGACAGGTTAGAAATTTGATTTGAGGAATTATGGTTTAGCCATTGGAATTCGGGAGAAATTAGAATTTGAAATTTGGACTGAGGTTGTTCGAATTGGTCTAGTGGCAATTCCATTTGCCAAACAATGCCTCAGTATTTCGATATAAAACCTAAACTCTTTGAAAATCCTTCCACGATGTTTCTCCTTCCTCCTTCATCGTGGATTTTGCTTGGAATTTCCTCTTGATTCCTTCCTACCATTAGCTCCTTCCTTTGGCACTGATTTATCCCCTTGAATTGATGATTGAAGAAGAAATGAAGATGGGTTTTGCTGTTGGTGTTGCCGTGGATGTCGATGAGTTGGTTTTGGTGTGATACTTGAAGATTTGAGGTTTTTAATCAGGTAAGTTGCTTCTTTCTTGCCCAGGATAGATAGATTTATTGATTAATTGAGTTACATAGATGATTTAGTTTGAATATTGGAGGATTTGGAAGTTAGGGTTTCCGATGATGTTTTTCGTTGATTTAATGTTGGAATTTTAGGGATATTGAATGTTTGATGAAATAGAAGCTAAAGATTAGTTGTATGTTGTGTATGGAATTATTTAGGAGTGATTTATGAGGAGAAAACCTGAATTTGGTGGTGATTGCTGTCGAGAATCTGAGATTTTCTGGGTTTTCTGGGCGTGTTTATGGTCGCAAGCCGCGACGCGCGAAGAACACGCCTTGAAAGCGAGATTACTCCTCACGCCATGACGTCTTGTAGAAGCCGCCTTGTGGCGAGGAGAGGAAAAGTCGCGTCATGACGTCTGTGATGCGTCTGCCTTGTGACGAAGAAGCCTATGATTCGCCATGATGAGGCGGTGTATCTGCATGACGAGGATGTTGATTTTCCGAAATTGAAATTTGAGGATTTAAAGAATGGGATTTAGGAAATTGATGGTTCAATTAATTATGGATTAAATTTAATTTGGAGATTATGAATTTGGGAATTAGAGTTTGAGATTGGGAAATTCGGAATTGTGTCGAAAATGTCATAACACATATAGTACGTACATTATTCGACTCATATGCATCATTGGACATTAGAATTGGTACATTTAGTAATGTTATTTATATTTTGATTGTTATAGCAGCTCAAGTGGATCGTCGATCATCAGACGTAGGCGAGACTTCCCAGAAGTAGCTCGGAAGTTCTGAGGTGAGTAACCTAGTTGGTTTCTCAACCTTTATGTGTTTAATTTTATGCAAATATGCCATGGGGAGTTAAGGACTGGTTATATGTGTTTGATTTGATTGATTCCGGACCACGGGTGTTCGGGATATTTGGACTGTGATATAGAAGTGTTGATTGTGCATAAATTGTTCATAATTGATTTCAAATGGTGAGAATTAGGTATATGGGATTCTAATATGATGCATGTATTGTAAAGTAGACATGTGCATACATGCACAACAGTATGATCAGATAAAGGCAGTTGTGACCGGTGTAGCCACCGTATTGAGCTTTAAGCTCAACGTCTGTGGCTTCATGCCCAACGATTTGCAGAGCTTTACGCTCAGCGGATTAGGGCTTTTGAGCCCATGTTTCTGAGCCTATGGCTCAACGTATATGAGCTCAAAGCGCGGTCACAACAACGAAAGAAAATGAAAGAGTCACATGCACATTGCATATATGAATGATTACACGTGAATTGTGTGAAAGGCATATCGCCTTATAAAGGTGAATTTGTTGCATGTGATTTCTTGAATGTGATAATATGCGATATTATGTGATTGTGCAGTATATGCATGAGTTGGGTGAACCATCGATGATGGTTACTCATTGAGTTTTATAAACTCACCCAAATTGCGACTATTTTCGTGACAATGATAGTTTGACTTCTAGCTCCGATCGGTGAGACTTATCTGCTTGTGTGCCGGTGAGGAGCATGGCCCATGTGTCTGTCACCGGGATCTTTTGGGGTATTTTGTGGATGACTTATGTAGAGCTACGTTAGTCCTTTTTGGGTCGCATGGATGTATATATATATCGATCGATGATGTATTGATTCGGTTTCATGAATGAATAGAAAATGAATCTTTTGGTTTTAAATTCTAGCGAATTTGATATTACTGCTTTCTTTGTATGGATGCCATGAGGTTATAGAAATGATAGTTTGGTAGTGCACCCTCGTCGTAGGTTGTGCATCGGTACGACCTACGGGCGACCCGGTGTATACTCTACGGTGAGGGGGCACTACATTAGGTGGTATCAGAGCATGGTTTGGCATCTTTGGGCATAGTATATTTTAGGCTTGAATTTCGCATTTAAAAGCAAGAAATTGATCGATTTGTGACTTTATTGTAGGTCATCCATTCTTGGTGATCAAGTTGATCAACCAGTGACCAAGGATCGATCGGAGTAGTAGGAGTCTTCGTGCGATGTTTGAGGAGCAGACCTCGGTAGTTCCCATGAGGCGGAACGAAGATATGATCGCTGCGTGGCGGTCGTTGATTTCTCTGGCCTGAGACCTGCCGAGGTGAGGGTTGGTTGGAGAGGACCGAGCGGGTCTAGATCGATGGATTGCGACCACGAGGCGCTTTGATTATGTTGTTTCTTTGCTCCGTGGTCCCGCTTATCGGTGGTGGAAGGCGTCCCGGGTAGTTCCACCAGCCGTGTGTGTTGACTTGGTGACTTTTCGAGGGCTTTCCGAGACAATTTTATGCCCAAGAGTATTTGGATATGAAGATGCAGGACTTCTTAGAGTTGAGGCAGGATCGATGGCGATGGCGGATTATGAGGTCGATTAATGAAATTTGTCAACAGATCGTCCGTTTGATTGCCTCCGAGGCCGATAGGTGCGGAGATTTGAGGGAGGCTGAATCTGGATATTCATACCAAAGTTAGCCCGATCGAGATATGGGTACCTTTGTGGAGATGAGATCATTCGTCAGAAGGATTGAAGCGACTCTTAAGGCAGAGCCGAGCCGAGACCGGTCGAGGATCCGGAGGTAAGAGATCGATGTGATCGGGGTAGCTCGGTAGGAGCATGAGCGAACATGAGCGAGTTTAGATCATTTGGGGATTGAGCGGTCGGGTTACAGTCGAGAGGAGATTTAGGCGATTAGCAATGGCAGCAGATAGTGGTGGCGAAAGGCGGTCGAGCTTTGCCGATCTGTATACATTGTGATAAGAGGCACGATGGAAGTCTTGGCAGTGATAGGAGCTTGTTTAGCTTGTGGTTCGATGGACCATATGATCGGAATTGTCCTCGACTTTGGGAGTTGATCACCGCTAGTAGGAGAGCTGGTAGTAGCTCGTGGTGCAGCAGAGCCGTGGCGGTGGACTGGATTTAGGGGAGGCGAGCAGGGTAGAGGCGGAGATTCTTTTGTGGGGACCGAGGGCGAGGTGGCAGGCCCTTGATCCAGTGCCGTGGTCTACGCCATGACCGGCGGGAGGCCCAGATTCTCCGAGGTTATTGCGGGTTTGCTTCTACTCGGATATAGAGGTGTATGCATTAATAGATCCAGGTCCACGCATTCATTTATTGCACCGCATGTGGCATGTAGATTGTATGTGGATAGGGAGATGTTACAGTATGGGTTGCAGGTGAGTACACCTTTGGGTAGTACCACTGCTTTAGGTGAGATCTGCGAGGGATGCCCGATTGGGTAGATTCATGAGATTGAGTGCCAATTGATTGTGTTACCCTTCGGAGATTGATTTGATTTTGGGGATGGATTGGCTCACGCCCATGGGGCTATTTTGGATTGTTATACCAAGGAGGTAGTATTGGAGTCTCTGGTCACCGAGGGTTTGTATTGAGGTGATAGTCGGCGTGCCAGCCGGGATGATTCGTTTGTGAGTACTTTGAGGTTGATGAGAGGTGGTGTAAGGCTTATTTGGGCGCATGTGGTGGACTCAGAGTGCAACAGAGGTTGCAGGATGTCCTGTGATCGGGGAGTTCCTAGATGTGTTTCAGGAGTTCTGGGTTTGCCGGATCGAAAGCGAGTTCGAGATAAACCTCGTTCAGTACCGCTCTATATCGATACCTCCGTATAGGATGGCACCGGTGGGCGAGGGAGTTTAAGGCTCGGCCAGGAGTTATTGGATAAGGGTTCATCAGTGAGTGTTTCACCGTGGGAGCTCGGTGTTGTTTGTGAAGAAGAAGGGCGGGACTATGAGACTTTGCATCGACTATAGGCGACTTAATCGGGTTCTTATTAAGAATAAGTACCCTTGCCTAGGATCGATGACTTATTTGATCGATTCGAGGAGCTCGGTGTTCACCAAGTTGGATTTGAGATCCGGTTATTATCGATTGAGGATCGCAGAGGTGATGTGCCTAAGAGCGCTTTTAGGAGCAGGTATGGGCATTACGAGTTCTTAGTGATGCCGTTCGGGTTGACTAATGCCCCGGCAAACCTTCATGGCCTTGATGAATAGGGTTTTCAGCCATACGGATCGGTTTGTGATCGTATTCATTGATGATATTCGGTGTATTCGAGTTCTAGACAAGAGCATGCGAGCATTTGAGGATAGTGTTGCAGTTATGAGGATGGCGGTTGTATGCCAAATTCACCAAGTGTGAATTTTGGTTGGACGAGGTGGTGTTCTTAGGTCATATCGTATCTCGGTGAGGGTATCGGGTGGATCCTCACAAGATTGAGGCGATGAAGAGTTGGGAGATTCGAGGCGTGTCGAGTTGAGGAGCTTTCTGGATTGGCGGATATTACGGAGGTTTGTTGAGGGTTCTCGATGATCTCCGCCCCTCGACAAGACTTCGAGGAAGGAGTAGCCTTGATTGGACGAGATGAGTGTCGAGAGGAGTTTCGATGAGTTGATACATCGGTTGACAACGGCCGATGTTATCCCCGCCGGGAGCGGGAGGATTTGAGGTGTTGATGATGCTTGCAGCAGGTTTAGGGCGTGTGTTGATGCAGCATGGGAGAGTCATCGCGTACGCTTCGAGACAGTTGAGAGCCCATGAGGGTAATTATCCTGTGCATGACTTGGAGTTAGCAGCAGTTGTATTTGCTCTGAAGATTTGGAGACATTATCTGTATGGGGAGACGTTCCAGATCTTCACCGATCATAAGAGTTTGAGGTACTTGCTGAGTCAGCGGAAGCTGAATCTGAGGCAGAGGAGATGGTTAGAGCTGTTTAAGGATTACGACTGCACTATCGAGTACCACCCAGGGAAGGCCAATGTGGTGGCTAATGCATTGAGTAGGAGATCGCATGGTAGTGCAGCTCAGATTCAGGTTTCGAGGTTGCCGTGCTTAGTTCAGTTGAGAGCTCTCAATGTGCAGATGGATTTGAGTCAGGAGGGAGCTCTGATAGCGACCTTGAGGCTAAGGCCAGTATTGCATGATCGGATCAGGAGAGTTTAGGATCGGGATCCGGTATTGGTGAGACTGATGGATAGAGTCAGATCAGGATGGCAGTCTGAGTTTGAGCTAAGGGATGGTACTTTGTGGATGGGTCAGAGGTTGTGTGTTCCAGATGTAGACGATCTGAGACGAGAGATTTTGGAGGAGGCTCATTTGGCTGCTTATGCCATGCATCCTGGTATCACCAAGATGTATCGCACTCTTAAGTTGCATTTCTGGTGGCCGGGTATGAAGAGGCATGTAGCGGAGTATGTTTCTCGGTGTGTGACGTGCCAGCAGGTTAAGGCTGAGCACCAGGCCCCAGTCGGGAGATTGCATTCGTTGCCCATTCCGGAGTGGAAATGGGAGCGTATTACGATGGATTTTATTATGGGGTTGTCCAGGACGCCGAGGCAGAGTGATGCTATCTGGGTCATAGTGGACCGATTGACTAAATCGGCTCACTTTTTGCCAGTAAGGGAGAGTAATACCCTTGATCAGTTGGCCCAGACGTATGTAGCAGAGATAGTTCGACTACATGGGGTCCCAATTTCGATAGTGTTAGATAGGGATCCCAGATTTACTTCGAGGTTCTGGAGGAGCCTGCAGTCAGCTATGGGTACGAGGTTGAACTTCAGCACAGCGTTTCATCCTCAGACAGATGGGCAGAGTGAGAGGACTATTCAGACTGTTGAGGATATGTTGAGAGCCTGTGTGTTGGATTTCCGAGGTGTATGGGATCAGTATTTTCCTCTGGTGGAGTTTGTTTATAATAATCAGTACCAGAGCAGCATTGGGATGGCACCGTACGAGGCACTCTATGGGAGACCGTGTAGATCCCCTCTTTATTGGGATGAAGAGGGTATGAGGATGTTAGAGGGTCTCGAGCTGATCCAGGACACTATTGATAAGATACAGTTGATTCGGAGTCACATCAAGGCGGCTCAAGATAGGCAAAAGAGTTATGCGGATCAGCATCGGAGAGAGATGGAGTATGCTGTGGGAGATAGAGTGTTCCTCAGAGTGTCTCCGTGGAGAGGAGTTCTCAGATTTGGCCGTAAGGGCAAGTTGAGTCCTCGGTATATTGGTCCGTATGAGATTACCGAGCGGATCGGTCCGTTGGCGTATAGATTAGCCTTGTCGAGTGGGATGTCTCAGTTGCATGACGTCTTTCATGTGAGCCTGCTTTGGAGATATCGATCTGACCCGACTCATGTGATTCCAGCTCAGGAGGTAGAGATTGCCAGTGACTTGAGTTATATTGAGGAGCCGGTGCGGATTATTGGATCGCGGGTCAAGCAGTTGAGGTCTCGGGTTATTCCATTGGTGAAAGTCCTTTGGAAGAACCATTCATCTTAGGAGGCGACTTAGGAGACTGAGGAGCACATGAGGAGGCAGTATCCTCATCTATTTGATCAGTCAGGTAAGAAAATTTCGGGACGAAATTTTTATTAGGAGGGGAGAATTGTAACATCCCGTCACCGATGGGATATGTACAGTTCATTGCATACGTATTTGGCACGAGCATGCATTATAGAATTTGTGTATAATTGGCATTTGTACGTACATACATGTATGACATATTTCCGACTTAATTTGGATAATTTGAATGTGGATATGATTAGGTCATGTGTGAGAATTTGGTCAAAATAGGCTCTATGATTGAATTTGAATTGGAAATGAAAGTTAGGAAATTGATTTATGAAATTGGAGTATATGATAATGAGTTTTCTATTTTTTGAGGATTTATAGGAATTTTTCTGGAATTTTCGGAGCAATAGGCCCGGACCGGAAAAATTGATCGATGACTGGTTAATTGGATTTTCGGTTCCGAAATTGATTATCCAATGGCTCGGACAAGTTAGAAATTTGATTTGAGGAATTATGGTTTAGCCATTGGAATTCGGGAGAAATTAAAATTTAAAATTTGGACTGAGGTTGTTCAGATTGGTCTAGTGGCAATTCCATTTGCCAAACAATGCCTTAGTATTTGGATATAAAACCTAAACTCTTTGAAAATCCTTCCACGATGTTTCTCCTTCCTCCTTCATCGTGGATTTTGCTTGGAATTTCCTCTTGATTCCTTCCTACCATTAGCTCCTTCCTTTGTCACTGATTTATCCCCTTGAATTGATGATTGAAGAAGAAATGAAGATGGGTTTTGCTGTTGGTGTTGCCGTGGATGTCGATGAGTTGGTTTTGGTGTGATCCTTGAAGATTTGAGGTTTTTAATCAGGTAAGTTGCTTCTTTCTTGCCCAGGATAGATAGATTTATTGATTAATTGAGTTACATAGATGATTTAGTTTGAATATTGGAGGATTTGGAAGTTAGGGTTTCCGATGATGTTTTTCGTTGATTTAATGTTGGAATTTTAGGGATATTGATTGTTTGATGAAATAGAAGCTAAAGATTAGTTGTATGTTGTGTATGGAATTATTTAGGAGTGATTTGTGAGGAGAAAACCTGAATTTGGTGGTGATTGCTGTCGAGAATCTGAGATTTTCTGGGTTTTCTGGGCGTGTTTATGGTCGCAAGCCGTGACGCGCAAAGAACACGCCGCGGCGAGCAGGATTGCTCCGCACGCCGACGACGTAGAAAAGCGCGTCGCGACGTTCAGCATGCGTCTGACGACGAAGAAGCCTTGTGATGCGTAAGCCATGACGAAAGTTCCCATGATTCGCATGGCGCGTATATCTGCGTGGCTAACGTGGAGAAATGGAGCTCGCCGCGGCGAGGGATCTGACGCTGCGGCGAGGGATGTTGATTTTCCGAAATTGAAATTTGAGGATTTAAAGAATGGGATTTAGGAAATTGATGGTTCAATTAATTATGGATTAAATTTAATTTGGAGATTATGAATTTGGGAATTAGAGTTTGAGATTGGGAAATTCGGAATTGTGTCGGAAATGTCATAACACATATAGTACGTACATTATTCGATTCATATGCATCATTGGATATTAGAATTGGTACATTTATTAATGTTATTTATATTTTGATTGTTATAGCGGCTCAAGTGGATCGTCGATCATCAGACGTAGGCGAGACTTCCCGGCAGTAGCTTGGAAGTTCTGAGGTGAGTAACCTAGTTGGTTTCTCAACCTTTATGTGTTTAATTTTATGCAAATATGCCATGGGGAGTTAAGGACGGGTTATATGTGTTTGATTTGATTGATTCCGGACCACGGGTGTTCGGGATATTTGGACTATGATATAGAAGTGTTGATTGTGCATAAATTGTTCATAATTGATTTCAAATGGTGAGAATTAGGTATATGAGATTCTAATATGATGCATGTATTGTAAAGTAGACATGTGCATACATGCACAACAGTATGATCAGATAAAGGCAGTTGTGACCGGTGTAGCCACCGTATTCAGAGCTTTAAGCTCAACGTACAGGGCTTCATGCCCAACGATTTGCAGAGCTTTACGCTCAACGGATTAGGGCTTTTGAGCCCAATGTTTACTGAGCCTATGGCTCAGCGTATATGAGCTCAAAGTATACGGTCACAACAACGAAAGAAAATGAAAGAGTTACATGCACATTGCATATATGAATGATTACATGTGAATTGTGTGAAAGGCATATCGCCTTATAAAGGTGAATTGATCGCATGTGATTTCTTGAATGTGATAATATGCGATATTATGTGATTGTCTCAGATATGCATGAGTTGGGTGAACTATCGATGATGGTTACTCATTGAGTTTCGCAAACTCACCCAAATTGCGACTATTTTCGGATGACGATAGTTTGACTTCTAGCTCCGGTCGGTGAGACTTATCTGCTTTGTGTGTCTTGCGGCGAGAGGAGCATGACCCATGTGTCTGTCATTTGGGGATCTTTTGGGGTATTTTGTGGATGACTTATGTAGAGCTCGTTAGTCCTTTTGGGTCGCATGATGTATATATATATCATGATGATGATGTATTGACGGTTTCATGAATGAATGGAAAATGAATCTTTTGGTTTTAAATTCTAATAATTTGATATTATCGCTTTCTTTGTATGGATGCCATGAGGTTATAGAAATGATAGTTTGGTAGTGCACCCTCGTCGTAGGTTGTGCATCGGTACGACTTACGGGCGACCCGGTGTATACTCTACGGTGAGGGGGCGCTACACTATAACAAAAGGTTGC
Source organism: Erythroxylum novogranatense (assembly GCA_029891385.1). Taxonomy (NCBI): domain Eukaryota; kingdom Viridiplantae; phylum Streptophyta; class Magnoliopsida; order Malpighiales; family Erythroxylaceae; genus Erythroxylum; species Erythroxylum novogranatense. The sequence continues at coordinate 85,367,104 of CM057227.1, read as the reverse complement.
AGCTCTATAATTACCAACCACATGCCTTCAAAGTTGAAAGATCCAGGAAGTTTTAATATACCCTATGTAGTTGTTAATTGAGAATTTTCCAAATATTTATCTGACTTAGGCATAAGTATTAATTTTATGCCTTTGTATATTTTTAGGAAATTGGAGCTAGGAAATGGGAAGCGAATATCCATACTTATTTAGTTTATGGATCCAACTGTGAAGAAATTGTTTGGCATGATCGAAGATGTGTCTGTAAAAGTGGAAATGTTTATTATTCCTATGGATTTCATCGTTTTAGACTTTGACGCTGATCAAAATTGTCCAATAATTCTTGATAGACCCTTTTTAAACACTAGAAGAGCTTTGGTCGATGTTTATGAAGGAAACCTCATCCATTGAATTAGTGATGGACAAGTAGAATTCAATATGAATAAGGTATTAAAGAATCCGAATGAGGGCAATTCATATATGAGAATTGATGTAGCTGAATCTTTAAAGGAGCATGTTCTCAGGATTTCAAACCATGTGCAAAAATGGATAGAAGCAAGACACTAATTCGAGAACCAGAGTGATAGTAAAAGTGAGGAATATGTCAAGCTAACAATGATAAATAAATGATACTTGGGAGGCAACCCAAGAATTAGAATAGGTTTCATATTTTTATTTTTATTTCATAAATTAGCACGTTATGTTAATTAGGTTTTATTGAATTCTAGCATATGAGTTCTTATTTTAACGTGTTTAAAGTATTCTGAATCTTAAATCTCTTAATTTTGAAGTTATAACATGCTCAAGTGGATACATGAGGTAAATCAAGCCAAACATGGTAAAGGTGGCAAATTCCAACCATGCCACGATCGTGCACGGCAAGTATGGGTCCTTTCTATTATAGGTGAGGCTCACCATCATCGTGGCAGGTATGAATGCACACCAAACTCACGACATATGTACACAAGCCATAGTTTACCCTCTTTTCTAACCCTACCCCTTTAAATACTTGTTCTCTTTTCTTTCAACTATCATCCCATGATCACATGTTCTTGAGATCTCACACGTTCTCCAGATCACACACATACCTCTCGCCACTTTTTTGATTACATCAATTACATCAAATATGAGTGGAAAAATATAGTTAAAGGAGAGGAATTTGGATGAAAACACAATGTAAAATGGAGAATTGACAAATATGAAGGAATGCACGATTGTGTATATTAACCGTACACTTTCCAGTGGACATGCACTTTTTACGATACCCAATGAATTCCAATTATACACGAATCGTAAAGAGACATTTTAAAAGGTAAGAAAAGGTGATCTATAGGGATTCGTGGAGGAAACTCTTAGAGGCAATTTCCAGACATGGAGAATGTCTAGAAGGGATAATTTTTTTCCAGACAAGCAGGAAACATGAAGATTTCATCAAAAGATCCATTAGAATACAAGTTCAAGTCTCTAAATTGTAAAAACATTGAATATAAGAATAATCAAGGATATTTAGAATTATGAACTTGTTGCTTTTTGTTTATTTTTCTTTCAATGTATGTTTGATTTCGTGTTTGATAATATGTAGCTAAGCACCTAGTGAGTATTTGGTTACGTGAACCCTATGTTAATACTTTGATTCCTTTATTAATGTAATTGGTTTGATTGATTATTGTGATTTTATTATATGTTTTATTGATAATATAATTTCGTAAGTAAAGATTGAGAAAACTTAGTGAGAATAGATCTACCGCAATTAGAAGGAGCTAATTGCAACCTTAGAGATAGGATGACATAAACATTCCAGATTAAAGTCAAACCTAATAGAGGGACTCATAAATCAATAATGTAATCCTATAAGATTTAACCTGAGTAATTCAATTAGAGACCTTAGATTAGTTATTAGTAGACTCAAGGTTAGCTATTAGCATACTATAAGAGTCTCCACGGCCCAATACATCAACAAAACAATTGCATGATAAAAGATCAATCTATTAAGGGTTTAAATGGATTTGAACCTAGATACTAATTTCTGATAACGATATTTTTCTAAGTGAATTCTATTGTCTTCGCATTCATTATTGTTTCCTCTTTCTTAATTGTTTTAGTTTTATTTTCTTTTTATTAAAAATCTAAAATTAATCATTAGGCTAGATAACAGGGGAAGATTAATTATTAATACTCAAAATTAGGTCAATGACACATCCTTTACTCAAGAAAACAAATTTTGTCACTAGTGCCAAGCTATGTTTGAAGGGTTCAATGCTCTTTATCACAATGCCATATGGACTCTTGTTCCTCCCCCACCAAAGAAAAAAATTGTCAACTGTAAATGAGTTTTTTGCATTGAACGGAATCTCGATGGTTCTCTTAAGCATTACAAAACTTATCTTGTAGTTAAAGATTTTCATCAAACCTCAAGCGCTGATTACATTGTCACTTTCAGTCCTATTATCAAACCCACAACTATTCACATCATCATTATCTTAGCCATGTCCAATAATTGGCCTATTCACGAACTTGATATTAATAATATCTTTCTTCATGACTACTTATAGGCACAGGTTTACAGTCTCAACCTCCTTGCTTCATAGATCCACACCATCCTCACTATGTTTATAGACTCTATAAAGCCTTATATGGTCTCAAACAAGCCTCTCAAGTGTAGTTTCATCGCCTAAGTCAAAATCTCCTTGATCTCTATTTTAAACCCTTAAATTCTTATGCCACTCTATTCATTCATAAAACAGCTCCCACACAACCTTTCTCTTTGTTTATGTGGATGATATCTTAGTAACCTGTTCTTCACCCTCTTCATCATAACACTTATCCATAATCTCAACTCTAGCTTTTCTATAAAACACTTTGGTCCCATTCATCACTTACTTGGTGTCAAAACTCACACCACTTCTTTAGGTCTTCTTCTCACCCAAACTCAATATACCAAAGGTCTTCTTTTTCGAATTAACTTTGATAAATCTAAACCAATTCATACACCCATCACCCCATCTCTTCCCTTGTCTAAAAATCATGGTGTTTCCCTCTCTGATCCTACTGAATATTATAACACTGTTGGTACTTTTCAATATCTTTGTCTTACTCGTCCTGACATTCAATTTGCTATCAATAAGGTATTCCAATTTTTATAATGTCCTATCGACATTCATTGGTCTACAATGAAATGAATTCTATGATATCTCCACTCCACACCCGCTCATGGCATTCATTTCACCAAATCTCTCAACATTTCTTTACAAGCTCATTGTGATGCTGATTGGGCTGGTTGTCCTAATGATCATCGTTTTAGATATGATTACTATACATTTTTTAGGCCTAATCTTATTCAATGGAGCTCCAAGAAGCAACTCATTGTTGTTCGATCTAATACTAAAGTTGAGTACCGCAATACTGCTCTTGCTTGTATAGAATTATATTGGATTACTGCTCTTCTTTGTGAATTGGGTTTCACTAATCTTTCACCTACCTTCTAGTGTGATAATCTTGGTGCTACATTTTTAGCCTTGGATCCCGTTTCTAATGCTCATATCAAACACATTAAAATTGAAATTAATTTTGTTCATGATCTAGTCTTCAACAAAGCCATACTCATTCGACACATTCATCCTCTACTTATATTGTTGATATTATGACTAAAGCTCTTTTCTCTTTAGCATTTCAACGACTTCGAGATAAGCTCATAATTTCCTCCTCTCATAAGCTTGAAGTGAGCTGATAACATCTCAAGATCTTAACCACAAATATATTTTATAATTTGTCGTTATTTTTTACACACACACACACACACATATATATATATATATATATCATTCTACTGTATCCTTTAGTCTTATCATTTATTTTATTTATATATATATATATATATATCATTCTACTGTATCCTTTAGTCTTATCATTTATTTTATTTATTCTTATCTAGCTGTCATCAAGTTGTATATGAAGGATGTTCCTAAATTGATGATACATAACATATAATATCACTTCTTCGTATTAATTTGTTCTTTCACCTACATTATTCTACCATTATGACTTTGGGTATTTGTGTTTTTTTATGTACAAGCAACTTTTGTACAATATTTAATTTAAGCAATGAAAATACGATTAATAATAGCTAGCAAGTCTAGGATAATGTTGATAAATGTAGCTATATAGGATAGTGTTGGCTAACAAACTCTGCAAGTCTAAACATTATGCAAGTCAAGACCCACCACTTTGAGAAATTAATTATCTCCAATAAATGGTTTTTGTCGCTTTACAGAATTAAGATTATGCCACACCTCGTATTAAATAGGGAAGTGGTTGATTCTTAACGTTTACATAAATGGTCGACACTTGTAACCTCAATTCACACCCAGATTCAACACGATAAATCTTGGTGACATCGCTGTCTGTTTTTGGGATTTTATTTACTTATATGTAGAAATTTTCCGTTGCAGGCCTAGCAGTGACACTCTAAGGCTAAGCTTGTATATTCATTCTTGTCAATCAAACATTCGCATCTTTCTTTCTTTTTTTTCCTTTTTGTAAAATTATTTCTCTTCTTAATGGGCCGTCTAAAACGCAACAATTTCAGGGATGTCCGAACACCACCATTGGAGCGCATCACTCCTTTAAATGCTCTAAACCTCACTTCTTCTCATTCAAACATCAAACCTCCAGAACTTGGAAACTCACTTTTCTAACTTCTCTCACACTTCATTCTTCTTCCGCGTCTCTTAAAAGTCAATAAACTCTCTTTAAATTCCATAACCATGTGTCAGTTACCTTCGGCTTCACCTCCTCATCCTTACAAGTGCAAAATAAAGCCATCGACCAAAGTACAAGAATCCGACATGGAAATTCCTTTGATCCCCCGGAACCCAACATCCCCCCTAAATCCAGAGAAAACCCATCTCGCTCTTGCAGTCAAAGAAGCGAAATGTATAGCCAACATATCTTTTCCAATGATAATCACTGGTCTTTTGCTATACTCTCGCTCCATGATATCCATGCTCTTTCTCGGCCGTTTAGGTGAGCTTGCTTTAGCTGGTGGTTCTTTGGCGATTGGGTTTGCAAATATCACCGGTTACTCAATTCTTTCTGGTCTCGCCGTTGGAATGGAACCTATTTGCGGCCAAGCTTTTGGTGCCAAAAGATACAAACTTCTTGGCCTAACACTGCAAAGAGCCATTCTTTTGCTTCTCTTTACGTCAGTACCGATAGCCATTTTATGGTTAAACATGAAAAAAATTCTTCTCTATTGTGGCCAAGACCATCATATAGCCACACAAGCACAATCCTATATTCTTTATTCCCTCCCTGACCTTGTTGCTCTATCCATTTTGCACCCTTTAAGGATATACCTTAGAAGTCAATCAATAACTCTTCCTCTTACATGTTGTGCGAGCCTCTCTATTCTTCTCCATACACCTATCAATTATCTTCTTGTTTCCGTACTCAATCTAGGAATCAAAGGTGTCGCGTTAAGCGCTGTTTGGACTAACTTCAATCTCGTAGGGTCATTGATCGTTTACGTTATGCTTTCTGGCGTATACAAAGAAACCTGGGTTGGGATTTCTTTGGAATGCCTAAAAGGGTGGAAACCGTTATTGGACTTGGCGGTTCCAAGCTGCATTTCTGTTTGCTTAGAATGGTGGTGGTATGAGTTCATGATCTTACTTTGTGGGCTGTTGATAAATCCAAGAGCTACTGTTGCTTCAATGGGGGTCTTAATTCAGACAACGGCTTTGATATACATTTTCCCATCTTCATTAAGCTTAGGTGTATCCACAAGAGTTGGAAATGAACTTGGTGCCCATAATCCCAAAAGAGCAAAACGTGCTGCTATTCTTGGTCTCTGTTCTAGTTTTGTCTTGGGATTCTCGGCATTGTTCTTTGCTGTAATGGTGAGGAAGAAATGGGCAAGCATGTTCACGCAAGACGCTGAGATTATTGCATTGACATCTATGGTTCTGCCTATAATTGGGCTCTGCGAGCTTGGGAACTGCCCGCAAACAACAGGTTGTGGGGTTTTGAGAGGGACCGCTAGGCCTAAATTGGGAGCAAATATCAACTTGGCTTGTTTCTACATTGTTGGCATGCCTGTTGCTATATGGTTAAGCTTTTACGCTGGCTATGACTTCAGAGGACTTTGGCTTGGTCTGCTTGCCGCACAAGGCTCATGTGTTGTAACCATGTTGTTCGTTGTACTGCGAACCGATTGGGAAAGCCAAGTTCTCAGGGCCAAAGAACTTACCGGAAGTGTCACAATTCCTGATACTAATGGCGCTGAAGTGTACGACACATTGAAGGGTGACAATGACTCTTGCATTTCATCGGACCATAGTTTATTAGTTTGATTAATGAAACTGCTAGCAATTGTTCTAGCCGTTTTCACTACGCTGGATTGAGAGTTCTTTTCATTGATTATAGTTCTGTACAGGAATTGGGGTGACTTGGAACTGAAGTTCAATTCGGGGGAGCTAGACGCTACCCCCCTTTTTTGCCATTATTTTTTGTTTGTTTCCTTCATTTTTTCAAATTTAATAAATAAATATTTTATAAAGTCATTAATTTCACTTCTATTTTCTATGCTTATTTTAATTCTCTTATTTTCAAATATAAAAAACGTGATTGTTAATTTAAATGTAGTTATATTTTATAATTGATAATAATTATACATTAGATAACATTTAAAGAAAATTATATTCCGTTGGTAAAAATAATTATTTTATTAAAATAAATAATTTAATAATTATTCTTAATTAATACATTTATTTTTATTTTTAATTAAAATTTTATTTAAAATTTCACATATATATTAGATTTAAATTACATTTATGAATAATTATAAATTAAAATTATTTTATATTTAAAATTAAATTATTCATATATACAATCTTAAATTAAGTTAGTCATAAATTATTGTTAATAATTAATATTGAATAATTAAATAATACATATTTAATGGGTACTAAAACAAAAATGAAAAAAGAAATAGAAAACAAAAACTATTTTATAATTATGAAAATCGGAAGAAACCAAAACAGATTTTTCTGTTAACTTTAAAAACATATTTTTATTATTGAATTTGAAAATAAAATTAAAAACATATGTAGTTATTTTGGTATCTTTAAAATTTATAATTTATAAAACCCATTTTTATTTTCTGTTTCTATTTTTACATAATCTAATTTACTATCAACTAATAAAAACTAAAATTGATGAATCAAGAAATATCTTTAAAAGGTTCAAAACTTCAAACATAAAAGCTTCCAGCACAAATCTCTTACCTAGACTAATGGAGATAACACTTCAAAAATATGTTGACATAGAAGCAGAGACTGCTTGGTTTCTAATGATACTTTTCAGCTTAATGTTGCCAATTTGTTGGAAGAAAGCATAAGTTGCATAGCTGCTGGTCATTATTTTGTGTGTGTTAGAATTCAAACGTAAGAATATGAAATTACATATTTTGTTATAAAGAAAATTTGGCAGTTGGAGTTAATTTCTTCATCCTGTGTAATTCCACTTTTATTTTTATTTTCATATTTTATTATAAATTTTCAATTTTGATTTTTATCATAAACTTATGCAAAATTATAAATTTAGATACATATTTTGTATATTAATTATTGATACAAATTATGACAAATATAATTTATAATTTTTTATAAATAAAAATTTATCATCATTTAATAACTTGTTTAACTATAAAATATATTAAAATTACATAAATTATTAATATTTATTGATGAATATTATATTAAATTAAAATAAAATTTGTTTACAAAATTAATTTATTTTTAAATTTTATTTAATATTTCATTAATTAATAATAACAAATGTGTAACTACATCTAAAAGAGAAATAAAAATAAAGAAACAGAAGTTAAAATCACAACCTGGCGCTGTCACCAAACGGTGGAACAGGAAAGTCTGCGAAATGCACCAATCGTAGGAAGGGTCTAGACTCTAGAGTCGTCTTCGAGAGAGCGTTAAGTATACGTCCTATGGTGGGGTTTCGTTAAGTGACTATTCAATTTGCAACTACCGACTCCGTAAAAGACCCGATCCTGTTTAATGAGCAACCGAATTGTTATCTACGTCGGTATCGGTGATATTAGTATCACTTATTTTGATATTCTATTTTTAAGATGTCATATTTTTTTTGGAGGATTAGATAGGACGCTGTTTTTTTTGACTAATTAGTATCTGATGTATTCTTTCTTTTTATGTAAAAAAAAAAAGACCTGATCAAATGTGTTTTCGTGCATTATTTTCTGTCTCTTTTTTTTCATCTATTTATTAATAATTTATATGTGTTTATTTTTATATGTCATTGGGTGTCCTTCTCCATCCATCAATTCATTAAGATCTAAGAAAAATAATACACCAAAACGGAACAATCACCTTATAGTCTTATAACCAAAAGACCCGCCCTTGCTATATTCCTCTCCCGGATTCAAGTCTACACAAAAAGATCTCTCTTGTAGGGTAATTATAACTATTATAAGTTATAACCATTCATTCAAATTACTTGAAAGGACTCTTGTGGGGTAATTAACCATTCATTAAAATTACTTGGAATCTTTCTATGCTGTAAACAATTTTAAATGGATAGTTAGTCTAAGCCAAAATGAGGGTCTGGATGGATCTACTACAAATTAATTCAGCCAATGAGTTTATAAGATACTAATCCACTACATTATTTCATTTCAATTAAAAAACAGATATTTATTATAAAAGAAAAAGAAAAGGATGAAATAATTCTTATAGATTATTAATATTTAAATAATCCCTTTATAAGAATAATCAATTAAATAACTTATAAAAGTTTTAAATAATGTTAAATTAAAAATCAAAAATAAATTAAATTTGAGAAAATAAAAGGCTGGATTTTTTATTTTAAGAAAAGAGCACAAAATATATGAGTTAACTTCATTCATTTAAATAGGGTTAAGGCAGTAAAAGTAATTGTTAAATTAAAATGATATTTTAACCAAATAAAAGATTTATTATATATATCAGATACATCAAAGTGCTCCTATGGAACAATTCATATGTTTTTGACTGTTGGATTTACCAACCTAAACTTGTGCTTACAAGTTAAAGATTCAACATATGGCAACGTTTAAAATTCAATCCTTCTTACAACAAAATACGCTAATACTTGATATTTATTTATCAATGTAAGGATTTGGTAAAATTGTTTCTTTATGATCAAAAGGTCGTAGATTTAAATTATAAAAACACTTTTTTATAAAATGCAAAGAAAAAGTTGCGTAAATTAATTGTACTAGAATTGTTGGTGTTATTGTTCTAAGAAAACTTTTGAAAGGTTGTTTTAGGGCCAGATGGTTATTTAGATGTACTCTTTGACAAGTGATTATGTGTATAAGAGACTTCCTTCTGTGCAAAAATCACGGATGCGAAATTATACACAAAACTAATTTACCACACACGTCACACCAGTTAATTGGCGTTGAATTTAGATATTTGTACCCAAATTCAAATATCTAAGTAACTAACGCATGGGACGTAACTGTTGTAATGAGGCATAAATACCTGAATTTGGCATCTATGTAGGAATCATCATCATAACGTTTCTTGGAGGCTTTGCTCATCTATTTCATTCTCTACCTCAACTTGGAAACCACAATCCAACCCCAATTGTTGCTCTTTGAGATTTTTTTTTGTTTTGTTTGAAGGGCAACCAACAAGTGGCATTCATAAGTTATTAGCCTTGTCACATGACGATTTTGCACAAGCAAACATTTATCCTTTAGGCTAAGGAGGAGCTTGTTTAGAGGTAATGGAAAAAAAATGTGTGGATATAGAATGAAAACTCATGTTTGATATCAACAGAGGTAATACTTCCATTCCCTCATTTTCAACAATACTCCATTCTTATAGATTACTAAATGAATAGAATTCATTGTTAGCTATACTTTATTCTTATATCTTACTATATTTATTCTTATTCTCATTCTCGTTACCTTCTGTAAACTACCGACTTCTAAGATTTTCAATACTAGTTCTTGCGTAAATTAAATCAAATATCAATCTGATTAATGAATGAAAGGGAATAAGTATATAATTGTCAGTTGAGTTTCATGTGCTTCATCATGGTTGATGAATTGAATTCCTCAAATTTTCACTTTCATTATGGGAAGAACGGGCGGTGGTATTGCCAAGTTAGTATCAAAATATGTGAAAATAGTAAAGTCTTTAGTAGCCTTACAAAAATTATGTTGTAGCAATATTATTACCAAGAAGAACTAATTAATTACTTGTGTTATTTTTTTTATTTATTTTGCGTGTAATAAATAGAGGCTGGAAAGTAAACCCAGTATCCATTCAGTTAGTAAATAATGAATAAAGATTCCAAAATCTTAGATTGGATGTTTGACTTTGTTCGTAAAATAAGAGATAAATCCTAGGAAACGGCAATTCCATAAGATCACCAAAAATTAACATCCTTTATAGGAAGAGACACCAAGGAAACGTTAATAAGATACAGCTAATACCTACAATGTCCCCTGGCCAATGGAATTCAATAATAATAAGTAATAAGAAAAACATGAAACTTAAAACCGTAAGACGAATTTTTGCGTCACCTGACTGGGCATGGGGTTGTTTCTGCCGGCTCACCCGCCTCGTTTTGTCCCGTTGCTCGAGAAAAGTTAAGCAGATAATTAATTATTCTAAATCTGAACTCTCTCACTCTTTTAATAAAACAACAGCGTTTGACTCGTATCAACGTGAATCGTGTGGTATGAGAAGAGCGCATGTTGATGATTACAGCAAATGTAAAATAAAGGTGGCGACAAATTTAAACGCGGTTTTCGCCACGCCTTTGCCAGATGCGATAAAAATTTTATGTTCACATACCTATTATTATAATGTAAACAAGTTTTGGAGATGCGACTGAACATAAAGTCTTTACTTCCATCACCTTAGAACCGATTCGAGTTCGACGAAAGGACTGCTTCCCGTTTCTCATGGCTAATTCAAGCTCAAGCATTCTTATTTTTCAAAACTCATCTGACTTTTCCTTTCTTTCTTTTTTTTTGAATAGCATAAAACAACAGTTTAGATGTCAAGCATATTAATGTACTCGTGCAAGCATGTATCTAGTTTCCACGCATGTGAGGGAGATTTCGCCGACTCAGTACACCACTACTATCGTCAACTTATTAATTGGTCAACCAATTTCCTATGTAATTGCTTGCATTTTCAAATCATAATTATGTAATACTTATATGGTGCAAATGCAAGGTTATGAAAGGGATGGGGGGAAAAATAAATCGGATTCAAGAGAATTAAACCATATACAATAAAAGATATTATATCTTAGATCAAATTTTATGATAACAAATTATGAGTCTTATTTTCGTATGCATCCCATTTTATTCTTATATCTCTGTATGATGTAGAGCAATTTGTGAATTTCTAATACCTTTCCTTTACAAGTCAATATATGTCCACATCACATTAGCTCCTCTTTAACTATAGCTAATGCGATATCATTTGAGTCACTATATGAATCACAATTCTTTAGACCCAAATTTATGATTCTTTGTTCAATAGACTTAGTCAACCTCACTCTAATACTAATGGTATGAACTCTATCTTTGTATATAATTCAATTTATCTTTGTGCCCCTTTCCAATGTAGGACAACCCCTACTTATACATTTTAAAGAACGAAGAAATAAAACCAAGTTAAATTAGCGTTAAATCTTAAGATGTTCATAAAATAAATATTTAAGTTTACTCTTCATGTCAATTTCATATATCCAAATTTTATTAAAAGTGGATGAGGGAAAATTGTATATGTAGACCCTTTGATGGAGGATGCGATGCTAGATTAATTGAATCATAACCAAATTAAATGATGATCATTTTATAGAAAAGAAAAAAAAATGTGATGGCTTTAAACATCAATTGTTGATTGAGAAAATAATTAAGATCAACATTTTGATTTAGATTGAATTTATACTAAGCCAGTTGGGTTGGTCTTAAGTATACAATGTTATAAAAATAACTACTCGAAGGGATACTCTGATGCTTAAATTAGTGAAAGTTGAGGGGTGACAAGTATATAAAGAAATATGTAATTAAGCTTAGTGATAGTGCTTATAAGAACTTATTATGAGGTGTCTCCCTTTTATAGATAATCATCAAAAAGTGTAGTTTAAACTCTAACTATCTTTAATAAGTCTAGCTCTAACTTTTACTAGTTTCGATGATCTTTAATTGGGACTCTACTTCCTCATATGAACGAATCACATATTGATTTAACTTATCATTTTCGAACAATTTGGACTCTTATATAAGCCTAAAGTCTACATATCTAAAGAAGATTAATAGGTTTCATGCTAAATCAACATAGGCTCAACTTGTATACTCATTAGGAGTATATCATTTACCTCTTAATTTCTTATTAAAGTTTGAATCCAAAACAAAAATTTTGGTACTTAAATCTATAGGAATATCAACTTAATCAACATGATTTTTAGGTAATTTGAGGATCTCTGAATTAATGAACCATGTTTCCAAAGGTTTGAAATTGTTAGGCTAAGTTATAGGACTATTAGAGATAGACATGAAAGTATAACATAGTTCTTTGAATACTTATGTTAGGTTTCCTTACACAGGTCTATTTATGATATATTGAAAATAGTTTTTGACCATTCATCTTTTGCTTACTTAAACAACCATGTTAGAGACAAGTTAGTCATTTGGCATGAATTATCTCTTAGAAAATTTTTCTATAAAAATTTCCTAGAATTTTCCTTATAGAACACATGTATCACAAAGACATTCTTTGAATACTTATGTTAGGTTTCCTTACACAGGTCTATTTATGATAGATTGAAAATAGTTTTTGACCATTCATCTTTTGCTTACTTAAACAACCATGTTAAAGACAAGTTAGTCATTTGGCATGAATTATCTCTTAGAAAATTTTTCTATAAAAATTTCCTAGAATTTTCCTTATAGAACACATGTATCACAAAGACATTCTTGCTACTTATAAGAAGGAAAATTATCGTTTAATCTTAACAATTGAGTTAGTCCATGTTAATCTTCTATCCCTCTATATAAGGCGTAGGATATTGGTAGCTCAACTTTATCATTATTAGGAGTTATTATGAGAGAAAGCATTCATACTCTTTGTATACCTACCTTCTTAATATAATTTAACAATAAGATGATTAATAAGTTTGTCTTCTTTCAACAGCTAAGATTACGTCTATTCTTTCATACATTTTCAAGTTATAAAGAGTAGCATGGATGATAAGAGTAGTTCAAAAAAGTGAAGCCATTGGTTTTAACTCTACTCAACAATTGGGGGTATGTTGCCTCAAACTACAGACATAAAAGCCTCATATCCCTTAGGTTTCTCCTCTGTAGACAAGGCCTTTAAAATATAAACCTAGCTTAATCAAGTATGGGAAGTGGCTATGTCTTTAAAACTCACCATCTGACTCCATACTTGAGAACTTTAATAAAAAAAATTGAAGCACTCTTAGACAATAATAATTTGTAGAGTGTTTATTTTAATGAAAAGAGGGAGAAGTTTCACATTTCTAATTAGATTCTACTTAAGTACTTAAACAATGTTAAGCTAATCCTAGTGAGGTGTGATTCTACTACAATTTGTTTAATTATTGACTTCAAATTCCTCTTTATCCCACAATCTTTCAAATAATAAATGCTACAATCTTGAGCCATGGCTAAATGCATTTATAAGCATGAATCTTGTTATTTAGGTTCATCGTCACCTACCATATTATAGATGTGATCCTAACCATGATTTACTTAAGTTTACACACCAGTGCTAGCTTATGAAGATGTAGAGTGGGTGGTATGTCCTAATTGTGAGTCTCAGTTATTAAGAGTTTTCCAAGAGGAGTCCACTATTGGAAGGAAAATTTTGTCATCCTATCAAATGGTATAGCAATGTCAACCTTTAGGGTCTTATGTGGAGGCCTAGATTAGATATTTCTCAAACAAGATAAGAATTATAAGACCCTAAAGTTTCTATCTCAATAATTTTTCAATTTAACCATCTTTTTTTTTACCTTGAGAGACATTAATTTTCTAATTAAACCGAATCATGTTTAGGCATCTTATTGAGAAGAGCAGACATGTATATCACTTTTTTTCATTCTTTATTGCCTATATTTTTAAATATCATTTTAACATTCATGTTACTTATATGATAACCATTAACATGAATAAGATATTTGTAAAGAATTAGGTGACTTAAAAGAAAGGAAAATTGCTTTGTCTTCCAAATAAAAGAATAAGTAAAAGTCATCCATGACAATGAAATCATCATCTTCAAATCAATTCTCCTTGAATTTCATCTACGGGAACTTCTTTTGGACTTAGTAATTTTAGGCTTGTATGTTTTTTTTTAAAAGGAGTTAAGGGACTTCTCCTAAATATGAGGTTTTAAGCTATAAGTTTTGGTTTTATAGTAGGGAGTTAAAAAACTTTCTCTTGAACTTGAGCTCTTTAGGTCTATAGGTTTTATTTTTTGCTAAGAAATTGAAGGGTCTTATTCTAAACTTTAGGTCTTTATTCTTGTAGATTTTTATTTTACCCCATAAAACAGAGAAAACTTCTGTTAGACTTAAGGCCTTTAGGCTGTTGCTTTTTACATTAGGGAGTTGAAATAACTTCTCTGAGACTTGAATCCTTTAGGATAACATATTTTAATTTTAATTTAGGGAGTTGAAAGGACTTCTTCGAGACCTGACACTTTTAGGCTTGTTGATTCTTCTTAAGTCAAAGAACTTAGGAGAGGAGATTTCTACTAGACCTGAGACCTTAGACTTACAAGTTTATCCGTGAGTTAGGGAGCTAAAAATACTTCTCCTAGATCTAAGGCCTTTAGGCTTATATGTTTTTATTATTAATGAATTTCATATAAATGAAAATTAGAAGTGATTTATTGCTAATTATAGTTGTATGTGTAAGTATTTTATAACTTATTCTAATTATAATACTTCCCTATATAAGTTTTATTTAAGATACGAGACAATGTTGAGCCATTAATTCTCTTGAGTTTGTAACTTTTAAGCTTGATTATATCTTTTATACAATATATCGTTAATTAATTTGGAGATAACTTCCTTTAATATATTTTTTTCTTTATGAGATTCAAAAGACTAGTCCTCAATTTGAAGATTTTGATAATTTTCTTATAACTTCCTTTAATCTATTTTTTTCTTTATGAGATTCAAAAGACTAGTCCTCAATTTGAAGATTTTGATAATTTTCTTATAACTTCCTTTAATCTATTTTTTTTTCCTTTTGAGATTCAAAAGACTAGTCCTCAATTTGAAGATTTTGATAATTTTTCTTACAGACATTAGTTGTCTGACCTTTTATTGGTAGGTTTTATTTCTTATTCTTATAACATCCTGTGTTATTTAACTAGTTTATGATCTAAACAAATGCAACTAGCACTCCTCATATGCATATGCTTTCAAATTTAGTAATATTAACTCTATAAGAATCAATGTTTTAGCTTTAAATTTAAGACTGAAGGATGTTTCTTCAGTGGACATTATTGACATTGTTTAGTAAGCTCATAATATATTATAAAATCTTAATCCTAAGTTCCTTTGACATCCTTGACTTTGGAAGGCATTGTAATATTGTTTTATTTGTGACTTCAGCTAACCATTAGCGAGTCGGTATGCATTAAATATGAGGTGATGCTTAATTTTAAACTCTTCGCAGAAGTCTATGAACACTTTATTATCAAACTAGGTCTTATATGTTAGTGAATATATAAAACCAATTAAGTTATCCTCAGACAATAGCTTAAGCTATTGTGGTGACATAGTCACTTAATATGGTATCAGAGCCTTTGTGACCAAGTGGATGTGAGTTCAAATCTTACCATCCACCTATTATTTAACACAAGGTAGAGTGAACATATGCAAGTTTCAAGCCCAAAGGGCTTTCACTTGAGGGGGTGTGTTAATGAATATATAAAACCAATTAAGTTGGTCTCAGACAACAGTTTAAGTTATTATGATGAAACAATCACTTAATACTATAGTTTGTAGCTATTATTAATTGAAATCTATAACTAATTAATGATATTTTTCCTTAAAAAACCTTCGATCGGCTTCTGTGTCACACTAGCTAATGGTTTTGCCTTAACTTAACTCATAAAATAATCAACTTTAATGAGGCTAATTCTAAGTTGTCTTATTATAAGGGAAAATGGTCTAAGGAGATCCATTCCCTATTAGATGAAAAGGATGGTGCTTGATACTATAAAATAGTTGGTAACAATAAAATGATGCAAGTTTTACTTGTTGCAGTCTTGTTTTTTTACAAATTCCTAAGAATCCTTTTAAATCATAAGCTAGAAGTATCCTTACCGTAAGATCCTATATATAAAGAATGATCCTCCCTAATGGGTTTCACATACCCTTTCCTGAATCTTATTAAGGATATAAATTTTACTTGAACTTTATGGATGTAGCTTAGATATGGTAGGATAAAGGATCTTCTGAACATTTTTTGATTTATGACCAAATATCTTGAGGCCTAGGTTAAAAGCATTTTTTATATTTATTTCAATTAGTGGCTTTCCCTTTCATTATTATTTTGAATTAGATAAGTCTAATCTACTTTATTTTCATTTATGATAACTATTTAATTAATTTACTATGTTGTTAGCTCTTTCTACTCTTCATAAAAGAGTTTTCAAGAGACGACACTATTGTTGGCCCATATTTTTAATAAGTAATCAACTTTGAGATTATGTTTCTTGAGTATCAACTTAATGCTTACCTTTATGTTATTTTTATCTACCTGAAATTTTTCTTATGATTTATTAGTTTGTCTTCTTTTACCTAATACGTATCATTAATCTAATTGAATACAAGTTGTGAGTCTGACATGATAGTTATGAGCCTAAAATGAACTTCATTAATCAGTTTTAGTACAAATAACAGTGCTTTATATTTTACCTCTTTATTGAATTGGTGTTACACTTTATATTGCATATTTGTTCATGTTTTTCCTTTAAAATATATTGTTGGCCCTTGAAATTTTTTTTTTAGTAATTAAGCATGTCTAAATTATTTGGAGGTAGTGTTTAAATTATTTTGAGGTTTTAGCTCTTAAGAAATGGAGATTAAATAATGGATTAAGTCTAAAATGGAGTTGAATTAGTTGTTAGAAATTAAAGGAATAAGATGGCTTGAGGGCAATTTAGGAAGTTTGCATATGTTGTTAAGGTTGAAGGCTAATAAGGAAGGGCCCTATAGTCTTTAAGTAGTCATAAAAGAATGAAAGATAATTGAAGAAAGTGATGGGTTGCGTGGATGAAGAGGAAGAAATAGAAAATTGTTAAGTTTTATAAAGGGATGGCCAAAACTACGTAGTTTTGGAGAGTTTAGCTTAGATTTTAGTTTTAAAAAGCCATGTGTTAGGAAATTGGAAGAGGGACCACGAAAATTCTAGAAGAAAGAAAGGAGAGACTGAGTCATCGTGGGAAAGAAGAAGAAGAAGAGAAGAAGAAGAAGAAGAAGAAGAAGAAGAAGAAGAAGAAGAAAGAGGTAGGTCTTTGGGATTTTTCTTGCCTATTGAAGAGTGGTGGAGTGTTTAAGGAGGAGAAAGAAAGAAAAGTTTAAGAGTTTTCATCAAAGCTAGGAGAGGGAGAAATTTCGTGGGTCTCCTCTCAAGGTAAGAAAAATGATGAATTCTTTGGTTATATGAGTGGTTTTTAATGCTTAAAGCTTGGGTAAGGTTTGGGTTAAGTTAGATAGATTTAATCCCATGTTTTCCTATCCTAGAATTGTTTAATTTGGGTTATCATCATGTTAATTGGGTTATTATTGTTTAATGAAGGTGATGAGAGGTTCTTAGAGCTAGAAGCAAAGTCAATTGACTCATTGCAAGGCTAAAGGATTAAGGTGGGTAATGTTTTAATGATTGAGATTATAGGCTACTGTTTGTTTTAAAATAAATGTTATCTAATGTTTTTAAATGGTTTATAAAGTTGTATAAATGATTCTTTGTGATGGGTTGAATTAGTATGAGATGTTTTACATTTTGGGAAATAATTGTGAAATGATTTGTGAAGTGAAAAAGTTGGATACTTGATTTTGGAAAAACGACAATTTGGGAAATTATGTGAAAGTAAATATTTGCAAGAGCCAATTGTGGCTAATGATTATCATTTGTATGAATTATATGATATGCATGCTTGTTTGGGTTTGTGGTGGTCCCTCATGTGTGATAGGTGCACCTGTCAAAATTATAGCCTTCTCCCACGCCCATTAGTGGCAATGGAGCTCCTCACGGACTCCTTCATGTGTTCCTGACTACATGACCGCTTATGAAATGTGTAGTACGTCTGTTGGATCCACCCAAACCATCTTATATGTGATTATGTGGTATGCTTGTCTATGTGGTTACTGTGAGTTATGTTGTTTGATAAATGCTTTGATTAATTGACTTATTGTTTTCTCCATGCTTATATGATCTTGATGTGTAATTGCTTGATGAAATGAGTTTTCAAAAGGTTTTGATAAATTTATAAAGTTCGATTAATGTGATATTGGTGTTGAAAACAAGGAATTTTGATGAAATGAAAGTGTTTTTGACCAAAGTAAATAGGTTTTGATAAGTTTGAAAGATTTTATAAATCTGAAAGTTGTTTTGAGAATGAAAATAAAGAACGTTTTGGCTTATTTTCTTAATTATTAAGTTGTTTACCATCGAGCCGTCGAGCTCACACCCCCTTTTCTCTCCACAGGTAACGAAAGCGGGAATACGAGTTAAAGTATTGGGATTGAGGCATCACTTCAATGTTCTTAAGTTAGAAGTCTTTTTGTTTTGATATGAAGCATTAGGTTTCATTTGGAGATTTGTTTCAATATGTACTTCGACATTTGACATTTGGATTGTAATCGGGCTAAATGCCCTATAAAGCATTGTAATGACTCAGATTTGTTATATAAGTACAAGAGTGTTGAGTTTTAATGTATTTTGTGCAATTCATATATGCTTTATCACAATGTATCATTGTATGGATTGAATTTGACAAGAAAGGGAAAATGAACTACTTTATAGTTTGGATTTGATTAGAATGATAGGTGTGTGGATTGTTGCCTTGAATTGAGTATGGAGATACTCTTGTGATTGAGTTATGATATATGAGGTTGGATGTTAAGTTTTGTGCAGGTGGAGGTACTAGGAATGAAGATTGGTTAGTTAAAGTTTTAGTGGAGGTGCTGTCAAAATTGTTGTAAAATTTGACCAGAACTTCTCTTTAGTTTTAGGTCCTCTTAAGGTTTGAATTGGAATAAAGAGTCTTCATGAAGATTGTAGTAGAAGTTCAAATCTTTCTAAGGGTATATCATTTGTCTCTTTTGGACTTGGGGTTAAAAAGTTACGAGGATTAGAACACATTCAGTCACTGTTCATTTAGCCATGTTACTGATATATTGGTCTTTAATGAGCAGTGTTTTTGAGTGGCTTTTTACCCTATTTAATGATGAAATTAACATTTTCATCCTTCTTGAATGTTGTAGAACATCTTGTTATCTTTCCATTGGGGTATAATATGTATTTTTTAGAATTTGGAGCAAGAAGTTATGACAATTGAAAGATAACAACTAAGGTCTATCTTGGTTGTTCATGTAGCTTATTAGTTTATGATGACTTTGATGAAAAGTGATTGAAATCCATGATTTGATGAATCAATGGAGCTAGAGATTTTGAAGTTGATGAATTAAACTTGAAGTTTAAGATGTTATGAAGTGTTTAGGTTTTGGAATGAGTAAATTTGGAAGGGTATAAATGGTTATGAAGTTAGGTTGAAGTTTGAGATGCATTGGATGAAGATTTGAAGTTTTGGGAATTTGTGTGTCCGTTAAACGGACAGCCTCGGGTGTAGAAACACCCCTTCCCTTTCCCGTGTCCGTTAAACGGACTTGCATGTCCGTTTAACGGACATTTGCGAGCCATTTGGTACCATTTCACCCGTACCTGTCCGTTAAACGGACAGCTACGGGAAAGATGGTGCATTTTCGAATTTTTAGAAGCTGAATCTCGTTTTATCGTCTTCATGAAAGTTGTATATCTAGATGTCTACTTTCTAATGGTACAAAAACGAAAGAAATCAGAGTTATGGATCATAAGGTATAGTGATCGCGCCAAAAGAGTTTCAAACTGATTTAGGGCATGAACATACTTGACTCTTTTTGGCATAAATCCCTCATCCGACCTCCAATTGAGGTGAAGCTTGAACCATTAGATTCCTAAGACATATATCATCCTATAAACAAAAATTTGTATCTTTTGGAGTCAAATTGAAAAAGTTTGCATTAAAGTAAGTGAGAGGTCGGTTTGGAGATCATATTTAGAGTATGAGCTCATTTAGACTTTTTAAGCATATCTTGAGTTATACAACTCCATTTGAGGTGATTCTTGTTGCGAAACGAACTTGAGGCATAGAGATACAATTCTTATGAATAAGTCAACCTTTGATTTTGGTGTTTACATAGTGTGCGCTCGCCACGAATGTGGAATTCCAGCTAAGGACCCTGTAAGGTAATAAGCACAGGGCTTCAGGACTCGGGAAATTGGGCTCTGGAGACGGGTCCAATAAACGTGGAATTAAAGCAAGAGTGATAGTGTGAGGTTTTAAGCAGTTGGGATCCGGTCTCTGGATCGGGTTCCAACATTTATGGTATCAGAGCTCCAGTATTAGGATCTTTCATGGGCGCATGTGTATAAGTGACACATATAAGAATTTGTTAAGAGTTTCAATTGATAGAATTAGTAGAAAGGAGAAACAGTGCTTGGGTAAATATGGTAAATAGAGATTCAATGCCATTACATTAGAGGAGTCGAAAGTCTTTGGTTGAGAATTGGAGTCTCGGATTGTTAAGTTGACGTCCTTAACGGTCGGATGATTTCGATCTCGATCAGAGTACGTATCGATATTTCTTTCGATGTTTGGAATAAATTTAGCAAAGAGTTTGATAGGATTATGTATCGACAATTTTGAAGTGATTGAGGAAAAGTAGGGGGACAAGTGGAAGATGAGGTTAACAAGTGGGACTTCATGAACATAGCAAATATCGGAACCTCAGTGGGTACAAGCTTATAATTTGAGTAATGAGCCTTTAAGTTTTCTTGTTCCGAATCGAGAAATAAAAGGTTGTTTTGTTTTGAATCAAGAGAATGAAATGTTTTCAATTACCTAAAAAAAAAATTTGCTTTTCTTACTTGTGATTGATTTGAAAAATGTGCTATATGTTTGATATGCAAGTTGTATGATGATTTTTCTTATATTTATAAATTGTGTGATGATTTTTGAATCAATGGTAAATTGATATATGTAAGTGCGATGTGAAGGATAATGGGAAGGGTATATGAATGAAGGTGATATTAGTACAAGGCCTAGGAAGTTAAATAGTTGTTATTGTGAGTATATGTATAATGACTCTTCCTCATACACAAGTGAGAATGTTAAACACGTAGGTAATATACTGATATATATGAATATATGTGGGGATGATAGAGGAAAAGAAAAGAAAAACTTATGACTTATTAGATAATCATTAGTCATAGCTTCCATAGTCTAGAGTTTGAGGGGTAATTTAGAGTAAAATATGAAGGAGTTCATAATGATCATGTGGGAATAGATTGAGATTTTGTTAAAGATGTCACAATGAGAAACAAAGTGATCTGAGAAGAATATTATCTGGGATTAATGGAGACCAGGGAATTGGTAAGTGATCAAAATAGGATGAATTTGATGACGTTACCCAAGCATGTATGACAATTAGTATGTTCTTTACTTCTTTGGGTTTTGGGTGTTTTGAACATTATGATTTTGTGAGGAAGATAGAAATTGGCCTTTCCAAGGTATTACGATTAGTTGGTAATAAGTGATTGATCAAGATTTCTTGCAGAGTATAGATAATGGTAACAAGAAACCCTCTTTAGAAGGCAAATTTTTGTTAAGTTAGAATGAGCAGATCAGATAATTTATATGAAGGATGACCAATGAACGAACTGAACATAAAGGAATATGTATTTTTGTTTGGTGAAAAGGGGTCACATGAGTGGACTATTGAATCTATGGAGACACGAATTTGCTAGTATGAGGAGTATGTACATTCAAGTTACATTATGTGAAAGTATATTAAGGAGATACAAACACAACTTGATGAATGACTTAAAATCAAGAAGTTAAGTACGTAAATAAATAAGTCCAAGAGAGATATGAGGAAATTCAAGGAATGGAAAAATTATTCGGAAGGAAGACAAGAGGCAATTGAAAAGAAAGTGGGACAATGTACCTCATTAAGGATTAGTTATTTCAGAATCCAGAGCTAATCAAGAGGCATATGAAATTCGATAAAAATTGCTTGAGTTAGCAAATGCCTAATAGCACTATGATATTGAAGATGTATTAAAGACATTTGAAGAATTGAGAAAATAGTTTAAATACATGGAGAAAATGTGTAAAGCGATGAGTAACGTGAGTAAAAAGAATTTTGAAGGAACCATGTTAAGGTAAATTATATTGTATAGATTTGGAGATTTAATAGTATACACTGACGTGGTATAAGATATTTGGCTGAAATACAATGTAGCGTGACAAAGTGATTTCATATGTCTGGAGACAATTGAAGTTCTTTTAGTTGACTATTAGATACATGATTTAGAACTGTACATTAATGAATATTTTTGAAAGTTTGAAGATAGTATATGGATAGAAATATCTCTAATATAAATATGCAAGTGTAGATCATAAAAATTTGAAATACTCAATAAATTGGGAGAAATAGTTATAAGACGCAGGAGATTGATATAAATACCAAAAGGCTGCGATTGTTCTAGCGAGAAAGTACAAGTGAAGCTAAGTGGTATGCAAGATGCCTTAAGTACAAATGCGATATAGAGGTTATCAAAACTAATACAAAAGAAAGCATAGAATAGAAGGTTTGGTTTACCTCAAATTAAGGATTAAAAGATTGTGAAATTGAATACAGATAAGAGTGTCAAGTTTAAATGAGAAGAAGGATATATAGTGAGTGAATAAGAAGTATGTGAAATCAATAAAGGTGCGTGAGTTGAAAAAAATTGAATATGAGACTGAGGAAATAGAGAGAGTTATCCGAAGGATTATGATTGTATAAGTGAGTGCTATACTGGTAAAGCTAGTGTTATGATCAAATGCATGAGATAGAGATATTAATAGCAGAGTTTCATAAATTTTGGAGATAGAGGTTATTAAATCTAGTGCAATAAAGAGTGTAGAATGTGGAATTGAATTTTAGGCAAAATGATTAGACACTAAAAGTTTAGATCAGTTCATGTGGACCAAGCGCAAATTGAAGATTCAGAAATTGTGAATCTTACCAAGTAATTGGAAATGAGTATGAATTTTGAGTTTGAGTAGAAAAAAAAAATGATACTGGGTGATTGAGATAAGAAGTATGCGTACCGGAAAAGATAATGAAGCAAAGAGACTGTGAGAAAAAGTAACGGTGATTTAAGTTATACATCCTAGAAGAAATATGTCAAGTGACTAAAGGTTTAAATTGTCGACGGTTTAACTACCGGAAATATGCTTAAAGTTTATAGTTCAGAGTTTGTAGGAACATAAGATCAATGTATGGTACTCTTTGACTTTAAGCATGACAATCATTGTCATTGTGTTTTTCAATAGAATACAGTATGAGGAATTAGACAATAGAAAGAGACATCGCTTTTGTATTGCGATGAGAAAGGCCTAAAAATGTTTGATTGTCAGATCGATTGAAGAGGTATTAGAAATTAGGTGATCAAGAAAGATAAATGAATTAAGTTGATTCACAACAAGGATATGGAATACGGGAGATTGACATAAGAGTTATATGAACCGAGACCTAAGTTACTGTAAATTATTAAGTGAAAATTAAATTGTCTCTCAAGGTATCACCTTGCTCGTGTGTGCTCAAATTAAAAAAAGTATGATATAAGGAGCATGTTGAGAAAATATTGATGTGATAAGATTATGGTGTTATCGATATAGGAAGTGGAAAACAAACTTGTGAGTGATCCAAGCATAAAGGGAACTAGTTAAGAAGTAAATAATCGAATAACGAATTGAAAGACCGAAGGAATATACTGAATACTATCATTTGAAAGAAAGTTTTCGAGTGATGAAATTAAATGAGAAACGGAGGAGCATCCTACACTTCTAATCATTTCGATAAGAAATATTGGTGTTTGGTTATGATATGGATGGTATTTAAGATAAGAGGTGAAAAACATTAAGAATATATGTGGTAAGAAATTTGAATATGCAAATTACTAGGATTATTTGGAAGACATGAGTAAAGAAAAAGTATTGCTTGACGTTTGCATAAGTATGAATTTCGAGGACGAAATTCTTTTAAGAGGGGGAGAAATGTTGGCCCTTGAAATTTTTTTTTAGTAATTAAACATGTCTAAATTATTTGGAGGTAGTGTTTAAATTATTTTGAGGTTTTAGCTCTTAAGAAATGGAGATTAAATAATGGATTAAGTCTAAAATAGAGTTGAATTAGTTGTTAGAAATTAAAGGAATAAGATGGCTTGAGGGCAATTTAGGAAGTTTGCATATGTTGTTAAGGTTGAAGGCTAACAAGGAAGGGCCCTATAGTCTTTAAGTAGTCAGAAAAGAATGAAAGATAATTGAAGAAAGTGATGGGTTGCGTGGATGAAGAGGAAGAAATAGAAAATTGTTAAGTTTTATAAAGGGATGGCCCAAACTACGTAGTTTTGGAGAGTTTAGCTTAGGTTTTAGTTTTAAAAAGCCATGTGTTAGGAAATTGGAAGAGGGACCACGAAAATTCTAGAAGAAAGAAAGGAGAGACTGAGTCATCGTGGGAAAGAAGAAGAAGAAGAAGAAGAAGAAGAAGAAGAAGAAGAAGAAGAAGAAGAAGAAGAAGAAGAAGAAGAAAGAGGTAGGTCTTTGGGATTTTTCTTGCCTATTGAAGAGTGGTGGAGTGTTTAAGGAGGAGAAAGAAAGAAAAGTTTAAGAGTTTTCATCAAAGCTAGGAGAGGGAGAAATTTCGTGGGTCTCCTCTCAAGGTAAGAAAAATGATGAATTCTTTGGTTATATGAGTGGTTTTTAATGCTTAAAGCTTGGGTAAGGTTTGGGTTAAGTTAGATAGATTTAATCCCATGTTTTCCTATCCTAGAATTGTTTAATTTGGGTTATCATCATGTTAATTGGGTTATTATTGTTTAATGAAGGTGATGAGAGGTTATTAGAGCTAGAAGCAAAGTCAATTGACTCATTGCAAGGCTAAAGGATTAAGGTGGGTAATGTTTTAATGATTGAGATTATAGGCTACTGTTTGTTTTAAAATAAATGTTATCTAATGTTTTTAAATGGTTTATAAAGTTGTATAAATGATTCTTTGTGATGGGTTGAATTAGTATGAGATGTTTTACATTTTGGGAAATAATTGTGAAATGATTTGTGAAGTGAAAAGTTGGATACTTGATTTTGGAAAAACGACAATTTTGGAAATTATGTGAAAGTAAATATTTGCAAGAGCCAATTGTGGCTAATGATTATGAATTGTATGAATTATATGATATGCATGCTTGTTTGGGTTTGTGGTGGTCCCTCATGTGTGATAGGTGCACTGTCAAAATTATAGCCTTCTCCCACGCTGCTAGTGGTAATGGAGCTCCTCACGGACTCCTTCATGTGTTCACTACATACATGACCGCTTATGAAATGTGTAGTACGTCCTGTTTGGATCCACCCAAACCATCTTATATGCGATTATGTGGTATGCTTGTCTATGTGGTTACTGTGAGTTATGTTGTTTGATAAATGCTTTTGATTAATTGACTTATTGTTTTCTCCATGCTTATATGATCTTGATGTAATTGCATTGAAATGAGTTTTCAAAAGGTTTTGATAAATTTATAAAGTTCGATCAATGTGATATTGGTTTTGAAAACAATGAATTTTGATGAAATGAAAGTGTTTTGACCAAAGTAAATAGGTTTTGATAAGTTTGAAAGATTTTATAAATCTGAAAGTTGTTTTGAGAATGAAAAATAAAGAACGTTTTGGCTTATTTTCTTAATTATTAAGCTGTTACCCACTAAGCCGTCGAGCTCACACCCCCCTTTTTTCCTCCACAGGTAACGAGCGGGAATACGAGTTAAAGTATTGGGATTGAGGCATCACTTCAATGTTCTTAAGTTAGAAGTCTTTTGTTTTGATATGAAGCATTAGGTTTCATTTGGAGATTTGTTTCAATATGTACTTGACATTTGACATTTGATTGTAATCGGCTAAATGCCCTATAAAGCGTTGTAATGACTCAGATTTGTTATATAAGTACAAGAGTGTTGAGTTTTAATGTATTTTGTGCAATTCATATATGCTTTATCACAATGTATCATTGTATGGATTGAATTTGACAAGAAAGGGAAAATGAACTACTTTATAGTTTGGATTTGATTAGAATGATAGGAGTGTGGATTGTTTCCTTGAATTGAGTATGGAGATACTCTTGTGATTGAGTTATGATATATGAGGTTGGATGTTAAGTTTTGTGCAGGTGGAGGTACTAGGAATGAAGATTGGTTAGTTAAAGTTTTAGTGGAGGTGCTGTCAAAATTGTTGTAAAATTTGACCAGAACTTCTCTTTAGTTTTAGGTCCTCTTAAGGTTTGAATTGGAACAAAGAGTCTTCATGAAGATTGTAGTAGAAGTTCAAATCTTTCTAAGGGTATATCATTTGTCTCTTTTGGACTTGGGGTTAAAAAGTTATGAGGATTAGAACACATTCAGTCAGTGTTCATTTAGTCATGTTACTGATATATTGGTCTTTAATGAGCAGTATTTTTGAGTGGCTTTTTACCCTATTTAATGATGAAATTAACATTTTCATCCTTCTTGAATGTTGTATAACATCTTGTTATCTTTCCATTGGGGTATAATATGTATTTTTTAGAATTTGGAGCAAGAAGTTATGACAATTGAAAGATAACAACTAAGGTCCATCTTGGTTGTTCATGTAGCTTATTAGTTTATGATGACTTTGATGAAAAGTGATTGAAATCCATGATTTGATGAATCAATGGAGCTAGAGATTTTGAAGTTGATTAATTAAACTTGAAGTTTAAGATGTTATGAAGTGTTTAGGTTTTGGAATGAGTAAATTTGGAAGGGTATAAATGGTTATAAAGTTAGGTTGAAGTTTGAGATGCATTGGATGAAGATTTGAAGTTTTGGGAATTTGCGTGTACAGCCTCGGGTGTAGAAACACTCCTTCCCTTGCCCGTGTCCGTTAAACGGACTTGCATGTCCGTTTAACGGACATTTGCGAGCCATTTGGTACCATTTCACCCGTACCTGTCCGTTAACGGACAGCTACGGGAAAGATGGTGCATTTTCGAATTTTTAGAGGCTGAATCTCATTTTTTGGTCTTCATGAAAGTTGTATATCTAGATGTCTATCTTCCAATGGTATAAAAACGAAAGAAATCTAATTTATGGATCAAAATGTATAGTGATCGCGCCAAAAGAGTTTCAAACTGATTTAGGGCCTGAACATACTTGACTCTTTTGGGCATAAATCCCTCATCCGACCTCCAATTGAGGTGAGGCTTGAACCATTAGATTCCTAAGACATATATCTTCCTATCCACAAAAAGTTGTATCTTTTGGAGTCAAATTGAAAAAGTTTTCATTAAAGTAAGTGAGAGGTCGGTTTGGAGATCATATTTAGAGTATGAGCTCATTTAGGCTTTTTAAGCATATCTTGAGTTATACAACTCTGTTTGAGGTGATTCTTGTTGCGAAACGAACTTGAGGCATAGAGCTACAATTCTTATGAATAAGTCAACCTTTTATTTTGGTATTTACATAGTGCGCCGCCACTTAATGTGGAGTTCCAGTAGGACCCCTGCAAGGTAATAAGCACAGGCTTGGGACTCGGAAATTGGGCTCTGGAGACGGGTCCAATAAACGTGGAATTAAAGCAAGAGTGATAGTGTGAGGTTTTAAGTAGTTGGGGTCCGGTCTCCGGGTCGAGTTCCAACATATATCCTTGCCCCACCATCTTTTTTATCTAGTTATGCTATCTATGTACATTATTTATGTTGGGTGTTTGTTTTTGGGTACCAAGTTTTTGTTGACTTTATTATGTTCTTCTAACTATGTCAATATTTTCGTTATGAGATCACCTTTAAATTAAAATTTTATGAAACTTCTTAAGATATTCATGATGTAAAATTATCAGAGTTCAATTGATCATTTCATAGGTCTTTCTAATTTGTTTGGTTTATGAAATAGTTGCCTTAGTAAAATATCAATATACACATTATTGATGTTAGCTTGGAAGTAGGACCTTAACTTCTTGTGCTAATAAATAGTGCATAAGCTACCTCTTTCCATCCTTAAATAGTTTAGCTTTGGCCTTTATAATATCTTAATCATATAATATATTAGCCTTTGAGTGTTATCTTCTTCCTTAATCAAGACAGGGTTAAGTGTTGTGCTCAAAACGACTATCTAGAGATATGGTGATTCTATGACATGTGAGATTAATAGTAATGGTTGAATCTTGAAGTAATTCTTAGATCCACTTTGACTTCTAAACTTTTGGACTAATATGATGAATGAAATTTTTTTTAGAAATTAAAAATCATTAAACTATCTTAATAGATGTAATTAAGCGTAGTGTATAAGATTTAAGACATAAGCTAATAACCCAAGCTAGAATAGGTTAATGTATTAACTTGCCTTTTAAGGCATTATGTCACCAAGGAATTAAAGATGGACGAAGTTGGCTTAAGCTCAAGTGAATCTTGTGAGATGGAGGGAGCAAGTGTTGCTCCATTAAATGCACCATACTAAGGCATGATGCTGTTGAGCAAGTTTTACAAGTTATAAAACCCTCAATAACCGGAAGCACACAGATCGCAAATGTAGTATAAAAGGGATCGATCCCATGATGTAATATTCCGTGTTAGGGACTAGAATCCCATAATAGAGTATATGAGAGTGTATAGAGAAATTAGAAATGCATTTCATGCTCATGCATAATTGAATATGCACATACATGTGAATAGTTATTTTTTTGACGCATTAAAATAATTGTATATGCATTCATTGACATTTTTGGGTATAATTGATTTATAAATGTGATTAAATTGTGAATTGTGGATTATTTATATTGAAAATTTATTTGAAAAGTATTATTATTATTTTTTAAATTTTGGTAAATTTTAGGAAATTTTCAAAATTTTAAGGTATTTTAGCTTAGGAAAAATATGGACATAAGAGATAAATGGACCAATTATAGTGTGACATGTGGCAGTCTTATTTGGGTGACAAATATATTACATGCAATAGTGATATGTGGAGAGGTTTGATTAAGACATGTGGTTATGTTTATGATAAAAAGAAATTACTATAGCTATTGTTGTTTTCTTCACCGTATACATCAACACCAAAATTCTTTTTGTTCATCCATCACTGAATCAGCTAATTGCTTCTGGTTGTGTATTTGGCTTTGGATTTTGATATCAAAGTAAGAACTTCAATCCGAATCTTGTGTTGTTACTCTTTATTTTCGTTATTTCGCATCCACCGAAAGTGTTATGGGTTTTGTAAAGGGTTTACGTTGATGATGCTTTAGTGTGTGGAAATAGATACATGCATGAGTGGGGTAGGAAGAAGTAATTTAAGTGATAATTAATGGGTTAGAAAAGATGTACAAAGTGTGAAAAAGAATGTAGAACAAGAGTGAAAGTGCAGAAACTCTTATGAAATATGTGAATGTAATTGTTGTCTTCGATGTTTATGTTTAAATCTTGGATTTTTGAATTGTTTGTGTTGAGATAAGCTGAGATGAAAGTTTGTGAAGTTGTTAACTACAGAAAGATCTGAAAATTAGGATATAGATTATGTTGAGAATTGTTACTGCTCATGAAAACAAAATTACAGTAGAGAGAGGAAGTAGAAGGTGATGGTTTACGTGTATGATTTTGGTTTTTAAAGTGTAAATATGAACTAGAGTATTTTTACTGAACAACTTTGAATCTTTTTGGCTATAACTTTGTCATCCGACCTCCAAATGACTTGAAACTTGAACCAATAGATTCCTAACACATTGTTCTTCCTATAGATGAAAATTTAGAGCCATCTGAATTCATTCAGGAAAGATTTGATTAATGAATTTAGAATGGAAATGAGGAAGTGTGCTAAAATATTATGAACTAAAAACTTTTACTGAACATGTTTCAGTATTTTGATTATATCTTGATCTGTAGACTTCCAAATAAGATAATTCTTGATTTAAATTGAACTAGAGACATTTGGCTAGAATTCTATCCCTAAGGGTTTTAAAATTTATCTTGAAGTTGATTCTTGGCTTAGGCTGTAACACTACCCGTGATAGAAATCATGTCCTGTTATTATCGAATAAATTGTATTGATGTAGACCGAATCTCAAAAAGTTGTAGCTTATTCTCTTAGATTTCAATTGGTATAAAGTTTATAATTTTTGGATATTGTAATTGAGATATATGGGTTGTACAACTTTGAATGCATGATTATGCCCCAGCCAAAATTTCAAATGTACTCAAGCTGTAGTATTTTCAGCATAACTTATAGAATAATAAACCAAATTGTATGATCTTGATTTCATTAGAAACTTAAGGAACATGATAAAAATTTTCTATAAGAAAGTGTTACACCATTTTCCTTATCATAATGATCACGTAAAGTAGACCCGAAAGTCTATGTTGAAAAGAAAGCTGGAATAGTTAACGAGTGTATGAATTTTGACACATTTGGAGTACAATTGATCTTTGCATCGGTTTATTATAGACGTATACCCGAGCTTATGTCATTGAACATGCATGTTACATGATACATTTATAAAAATGCATATTCAGTTACATGAACAATGTGGTAACATGAAATTATATTTAATTGCATATAGAAGAGCAAGTAGAGCGACCATTTCTAAATATTATCGAAACTTCAAGGCAATAAGAAAAAAGGGAGCAATAGTGAGCAATATGTGATAATGAATGTTATGAACTTGTATTTAAATTATGAGATTTGTGAACAAGTGATTCATAATATTACTTGATGATAACCATGATGATGTGAAATACATGATAGCACGAATTGTGTGAAGTATGTCAAGAGTGAACCATCGAGGATGGTTACTCTACTAAACTCGCAAAAACTCATCAAAATTGCAACATTGACAATTTTATGTTCAAGAGAGTGACGACCTAGCTTCTAAAACTGTATAGAAGCGATTTCATACAACTTTTGGAGTTTAGATATGGCTCAAAGGTCAGTCAATTGGGACTTAAGAAACTGTTTGTTTTAATTTTTGTTTTATTTTCCTTATGTATGTAGCATATTATGTAGACTGAGTTGTAAACACTTTAGGTTGACATTGTAAAATATGGATGGTGGTTAATGCTACAATGTGAATTACAGTTTGAGAAATTAAATGAGGAAAATTTTGATTTCCAAATAATGTGTTATTTATGGTTTTACAAGCCATGTGATATAGTGAAGATGAAATATTTAACACACCATTTCTATCGAGCATGTGCACGTGTGTCCGACCGGTGCACGTGCATGTGTGAAATGGGAGTGGGGTGCTACACACTAAGAGGGTGACTAATCTAATTCTATATTATCTAAGGCTAAGAAAATTGAAATAACATAAATAAAATTTCACAAGAAAAATAAATTTGAAAAATTGATTGGCAAGAATTGTAATTCATAAATTAACATAAAAAGAAACGATATTTTGAGCAATACAAAAACACAATGGAAATCAATCAAGAGAAATTAACAAGTTATGAGAGAGGATATTTTACCTATTATTAATGCTAACCTAGCCAATTATGTGTTATCAGAGTTTCAGTTCTAGGCTATTGAAGGGTCAATTACTCTCTCTCAAGTTATAATAGTTAATCTCTAAGTTATAAACCCTAATCGAATTATAGAATTTGCAATCCCTCAATTACAAATTACCCACAACCCTAATTAGATCAAAAGCTCCCTACTAACTACCGAGTCTCACACAGGATCTCTTTCCATACAAAAATTGTTATGATTGATTATATGGTCAATTAAATCGTCTAACTCTCATTAACCCAATTTAATCATTTTTATCTAGCTCACCCTCTCGGTTTATTACCGAAATATGCAAATACAATAATTAATCACAACACTCATTCAAATAAACACAAATCAACTAGATTAACATTAAATCTAAGCAAAATCTTGAAGGAAAAGTTAGAACATTGTTAATAAACCGAAATCCATAACCATACAACTCATCTCAACCTTACACATTAAATGAATAAAAAGGGAAATGGGGAGGAAATGAAACTTAGGTTGGATGATCTAGGAAGGCAGAAACATCAAGATATCACCTAATCCGCGGAGCTGCGACATTGGAACCCTCCTCTTCTTCCTCTTCTTCTTTTCTCTCTCTCTCTTTAAGGTTTCCAAGAGTGGCTAAATGTACAGCTCCTTTATAGGATCATAATGCTTTTATAATCTTTTTCAATTAAGGTAACCCTAGTGTCTTTCTAGGGTCCGAAATGTTCAAAACTTCTCTTGAAAACTCAAATCTGGAATCAATTCTGTGTCAGTTTGCACACAAGCCATAATTGTGACCAACTTGTTTGGTTCTCTATCACGATCGTGGCCCTATGCTCGAGCTTCTGTCACAGTCATGGCCCTGGGTTATTACCCGGGTATTCTCTAATTCTCTTTCGAATGCCCTAAAACACCATCAAACTCATCACGACACCTCATATATATATAATTAAAGCTCAAACACAAGTTCTCAACTAAAAAACACTTTAAAATTTTTTAATAAACTAACACAATTCTTAACCTAAACACACACTAAGCAATCAAATTAACCACTAAACACACACTAAACTACTTACAAAAATACAATGCAATCTACACCTATCAAATCCCCACACTTAAATGTTTGCTTGTCTTCAAGCAAACAAAAACAGTCAAACAAATCAAGAAAACACAAAAACACTTATATGCAATAATGAGACAACGGTTTCAACTTAGCGAAACAAATTTAACTATAAACACAATCCTTCAAGTCGTTCTAACTTATTAACAAGCAAAATCCACATCTAAGTACCTTGGGCTTCAACTTAGCGAAACAAATTTAACTATAAACACAATCCTTCAAGTCGTTCTAACTTATTAACAAGCAAAATCCACATCTAAGTACCTTGGACTAAATATACAAACTAATCAAAATTTTATTGTTGAGTCTATTCACCCCTTATCACTTGCGCACACACACATTAATAATCATTCAATCAAAACAAAAGTGTAGCTATTCCTAGGTAGGTTTTCAAGAAAAATCAAGCTACTAATAAGTTTGGCAAGTTTTTATTTAAAAACATTCTTTTTGTTGATTTTTCTTTAAGGATATGAACCTAGTCTTTTTATGCGGAGGCAAATATTTGTGATGAATGTCAATCCAGTTACTTAACTAAGTAATGTTGTTATTAAGATGCTTAGTTGGAATGTCATTATAGCCTTTTTACATGAAGGCAAATATTTGTAATGTGTGTCGATCCGGTTACTCAACTACATTACATTCTCAACTGGGTACTGGCTCTATTCATAACCCAACGGCCAGCGGAATGATTATTTTAGTAAAATTTACAATTTTTTTAAACACAATATTTTGCCTACCTTATTGCTTTACCTAATCATGAAAATGTACTAGTAATGTCATTTATTTGATTGACCTAAAATTATAAAGGAGTATAGAAAATTCCCAAGGTGAATGGACTAACATCGTATCCTAATTAACCATCATTTTAGTCCTAAGCAACTTAGGTCACTAATTTCACAAGCTAATAAATCTTCGGATCCTAAAAGACTATATTTAAGGCTAAATCTATCCAGTTAGGTCCTAGCTATTGACGCATTCACACAATTCACATCATACAACCTAAACAAACCATCATATAGTATGCAAAATTCACACTCAAAATAAAAACACACAACCCTCTCCACACTTGAATAACACATTATCCTCAATGTGAGAAGGGTACACAAATACACCAGGGAGAAATAAAACACAATATACAAAAAAATAAGAAGAAAGTACTAACAAAATGAAAAGAGAAGGGTTGGAACACGAACTCATCAGGGTGACTAAGATGGGGATGGTGTCAGAGATGGAGACCCAATGCGCTTAACACCGAGCTCGATTCCCTTTCTTATAATTGATTCAAAGAGAATAAGAGAGTTAGCAATCCAACCATTCCACATCATTACAAGCTTATTTTGGAATTTCAAACAAACCTAACTACATATCAATTTAAATCTAACTATTAAGTGTGCTAATTTAAGGTCATTAGTTTGGCCTTGCATCTTTGGAAGCTTAGCCAGGATCAGTTATAAATGGCTTGCTTCCACGCTTCTTGTTTAGCATCAATTTTGTAGCCTATGAGTAAGCTACAAATTGCATAATGATCAGAAAGAAAATAGTGATAACATTGAGAAAACCAATTAATTTCAGTAATATCCTTTTCACTAACAAATTGTCAATAAAATAGGGAATAATTAAACTACCTGAATCTTTTATTAAGTCTAGCAGTTTATTTGGTAAAAGGGTGAGATGCTCTTATTTTTCCTTCGTCACTCCCTTTTCTTCTTCATCTTTTATTTCATGAACAAAGACTTTCATAGCTTCCTCAAACTCAATGTTCGTTGTTATCTGTTCTTATTCCTTATTCTCCTTTGAAGATTCGACGTCATCAACTCTTATGAATGGTATTCTTAGTGGGTCAAGCGGAGGAGGAACATAGGGAGGGTCCTCATTCTTTTCTTCACCCTTTTTCTGCTTCTCTTATTCTTTTATAGAATGGGTTTCAACTGGTCTATCTATTGGCTCTCTTAACTCTTTCCCTCTCCTAAATGTGATAGCCTTAACTTTCTCTTATGGCTATACTTCCATGTTGCTAAAAAAACTTCCCACACTTTTTGTAGATAACACATTGGCAAGTTATTCTACTTGAACCTCCAAGCTGAGAATACAAGAGGCATGATGTCACGACCAAAAACCACATCGAACACATGACAACTGCCGCATACCCAGGCTAAAGATACTCACGGTACACTTAACCTGTAACATCCCGCCCCCAAATGAAGGGTGAGGACCCGAAATATTGTACAAGTGTGCTCAAGGAGAGACAAAAGAAATGCATTGGTTTTGCTCATGCATCTTATTAGAATGCATGCATTTACATAATGATTACTGACTCTTTAAGTGGTACATGCATTCATTGATTATTGCTAGGAATTAAAGATAGGGAATGTGAATTGCTAAAATTTATGGGTAGAAGGTGTTGAAAGAGTGAAAGTAATATGTTTGTGCTGCAAATTGGGATTTATTACTCAAGTAAATGTCTTGATAAAATTGTGGTTAAATTCTCGGTTAAATGGGATGGTTATTGATGTGGTATTGATGCTTGCATGAAAGGAGTAGAGTTGTAGTTGAAATCTGGAAAATGGAACTTGTGCATGTTTCAGGTATTTGTTTATAACTTTTGATATAGTTATGCTATTGAGTGGAGGTTTGCTTTAAATTAAACTTGAGAAGTATGGATAGAATTCCTATGCAGGATTTTCTACCCAAATGTGGCTTTAAGAGCTTTGAAATTGGCTTGGAAGTTGAGTTGTGTGTGCTGGATGAATAGTACTCGGATCTTGGTTCCATTATTGGCAACCTGAAACTTTGAGAATTTTTCCAGGATAAAGGAGACAGATTTTGTGAAATTGGTATTACTAAAAGTTGAAGATTTATGTGTTAGCTTTCCAACGCCACTAAGTATGGTATTTTTCGATGTGTAGGTTGTAAGTTATGGTCTGATAATGCTTAGGAGATAATTCAGTCCAAAATTTGTTTTGGTGTGCAATTGCTCTATGGGCATAGGTTCTGTGCTTTTTGTGTTCTGATATTTATTTGGGACTGTAAAGGGTGATATTGGATCGAGTTACATTATGGAAAGTTGTAGAGGATTGTTATAGATTTCTAATGAGGTATTTTATGCGAATTTTGGATGTAAGGATTGTTAGATATAAAATTGTAAAGTTTTGGCTATGGATATGGTCATATGCTGTTTTAATACTAATTAACAGGGCAGCCACATTAATGGGTGGATTCAACCTAATTAGAGTTGGAATTTGCTTTGAGGTCCTTCCTGAGAATTGTAGTATATTGTCTGAGCTTTTTATTGCTATATAGCATGGAAATTTTTGCCAAAGGGATGTGGAGTTATGAATTTTGAAAGATTGTGTTTCTGTTGAGAATAAATTGGGTAGGCTGAACCTTTGTTTGTGAATTTGATTTGTTTAGAGATGGAATTGGCTTATAAGTTATTCCTGAAAGATGTAGCATTTGTTTTGCTCTTTTTATTGATATAAAATTTGGAATTTTTGGTTAAGGGGATGAAATGTTGTGATTTTTAGAAGTTTTGATGTTGTTTAATGTGAAGTTGATCAACCAGTCACCTTGTGTGGAGTTTTTGACCCATTTAGAGGTCGATCAGATTTTTAAGGCCTTCCTAAAAGTTGTAGAGGGTTCTTTTACCTTTCCTTAAACACCAAGTTTGTCAAATTTGGAGTTTTGGGTCAAACGTTATGATGTTTACAAGTTGAGGAGTTGTTTAAAGTTTTAAGGAGATTATCGATCGGTCATCTTTGAGTGCATTTTTGACCAATTTAGAGACTGAGCTTGCTTTTGAGTCCTTGAAAATAGTATATCTATCCTTTATCTTTCCAACGGTACCAAGTTTGTAAAATTTGGAGTTCGGAGTCAAAAGATATGAAGGTCGAAAGTTAGGAGGTCGAGGAATTAAGCGATCGACCGCACGCGTCGAAAGTGATCGATCGCTGCGAGGATCGAAGGCCATGGCGCCTGCTCGGGAGCGCAGCATTTGGCCACTCGCTCGATCGGGTGAGCGAAGCGCCCACGCGCTGGTCGATCGGCCCGCGGGGTTAGTTTTCTGCCGACCGACCTCTCTCCGCTCTTTTGGCCATAACTTCTTCGTCCGACCTCCGATCGACCCGATTTTTGAAGCGTTGGATTCCTAAGACATTTTTCTATCTTTCCATACTCAAATCGATCGGTTTTGACATTAAATGGAGGGATATCGATCGGATTAAAGTGAGCTGATCGGTTGTAATGGTTTGAACAGTGTTCAGTATTTTGGAGATATCTCGATCGATAGAGCTCCGATCGATCTGATTCTTTTTGAAAATTAAACTAGAGACATGGATCTACAATTTATTTGAAGGAGATGATCAAAAATTTAACCTCTAAGACCTTCAAATTCTGGATTGAAGTCAAGTGTAGTGTTCAGTCTCAGTTTTGTAATGGTATGAACAGACTTCAGTAATTTGGGGATATCTGGAGCTATAGAGCTCCAATCGATCGGATTCTTTTTTCAAATTAAACTAGAGACATGGGGTACAAAGTTTCTGAAGGAGCCGAATGACAATTAAGTCTCTAAGACTTTCAATTTCTTGAGTGAATCTCGGCGTAGTGTTCAGCCTCGGGTCTGAAAAACAGACTTCAGTATTTTGGAGATATCTTGAGTTATAGAGCTCTGATCAATCTGATTCTTGAAGCGATGGATTCGTAAGACATAAAGGGACATTTCTCTAAAAGAAGTTTTTGTCAAATGTGTAACATCCCGTCACCAATGAGATGGGTACAGTTCATTTCATTCATATTTGGCATGCTCATGCATTATCTAGTTATGTATAATTTGGTAATGTGGCAATTATTGCACTGGAATACGTACGTACATACATGTATGACAATTCCCGATTGGATTTGTGTAAATTGGAATTTGGAGAAAACTAGGTCAAATGTTGGGGCCCGAATCCAGAACCCAACTACTTAATACGAAACCCTCATACCTATATACAACTCCAAAGTCATGGAAGTCCTCCGTACAAAATTCGTAAGATTCATCGTAATTAACCTCCAATTAAAAAAAAATCTTCTTAGGACCCAAAATCAAAATCCAATTCCTAAGCTGATATGAAATTTCCTGCCGTTATATAATTAGCAATAAAAATCACTTTAATCGGAGCTTCCCTAACTCAAGATATCATTAGAATACCAAAGGTGCTCATTCCCCAAATATATTCTCTCACCCAACCTCTTTCTTGCTCTAAAGCAACTTTTTCAATTTAACTCCAATGACATAATTTTTCATGGAGAGATAGATATGTGTCTTAGAAATCTAATGGTTCAAGAATCACCTCATTTGGAGCTCTATAGCTCAAGATATGCGTAAAAATCCGAAGTCGGTTCATAGCCCGGTAAGACTCTCCAACCCGACCACTCACTTCCAAAGATCGAACTCCTAGGATTTGAAACCAATGACCATGAAATTTTTTTAAGGGAAGGTAGTAAAATATTGTTGAAAACTAACGCCACAAGAATCGCCTCAATCGGAGGTCAAACGAAGGAGTTATGACCAAAAGAACCCACTATGTTCATATCCTGAAAAGCACAGGCTGTGTGAAATTTATCTTGTCATCACACGATCCTGTAACCTTCGGATGGGCTAAGATGAGTTTACAGTCTGTGTGAAAATTCACACAGGCTGTGTAACCCACGGAAAACATCCTGCACCTGGATTTACACAGTCTGTGTGAAAATTCACACAGGCTGTGTAACCCACTGCTAACTGCGTCTCCTGCACCTGGATTTACACAGGCTGTGTAACTTTCTGCCAACAACAACATTTCACCCTCTAAACCCTCTTCAATCCAAGTACCTACATAAAAACCTAAATCCTCCATATCCCACAACACATACCAACCTAATTATCCCAATGGATCTTCAATGGCAACAACACACTCCTAGCATTCTAATCAAACCCAAACTATAAAGCAATTTCATTTCCTCCCTCTTGTCAAATTCAAACCACACCATGATGCATTATTATAAAACATACATGAATTGCACAAATTAGATTAGAACTTAACATTCTTGCATTCATATGAAGATATGAGTTATTACAAGGCTTTAGAGGGCATTTTAAGCCACTTGCATCCCAAAATCCAAAATACAACTTACAAAAGTAAACTTGCCCAAAATGCATCTAAAGCATTGATTTACAAAATTTAACTTGAAAACAAAAGTTATCCATTTCTGAGTAATGCCTTTAAGGTCGGTGGTCGATCTCGTGCTCCTCACCGGAGATGGGACTGAATTGGAGGGTGAGCTTTTCGTGGGTAACATGTTTATATTTATGCAAATAAGTGAATTCTTTTCATTATTCATCTTTGTTAGCAATTCTCTCATCAAACAAACATACATCTTTGCATTTCAAAAATTCATCAAGCTAAAAGCATAACTTTCATGATTTATGCATCTATCATTCTTGCAAATACATGTTAACACATAACACACAAAGTGATGGTAAGATAAGTCCACAATAATCGATTTAGCTACACAAGTGTAGTCGTATCGAGGAGTCCAAAAGGAACATCCTATGTCACAATCAGGCAAAAAGGGCGGCTATATCGTCAACGTGCACGTGACTCTGCTGGGTGGACTTAAGTACCCACATAACAATTATTCATGCATCAAAATCTGGACGTTTCTTGTCCACTGGTTGATTTCTGAAAATGGATTTTTCATGCATCCACATCGCTAATTTTTGGAAATTGTATTTCATGCTTAACTCACATTTCATGATTTCACTAATATTCATGCTCATTCAATTCATGGACTTTTCAAGCAATATCAAGCAATGTCATATACTGTTCAAGCTTTCACATAATGGCAATCATAATTCATTTTGTACACAATCAAAGCCAAATCAATGTTCATCTCAAGGCAATTGAAAAACATTAATTCTATTAGTTGAGATAGTCTTTAGAACATACTAACATAAAGATAAAAATGAAACCCACCTTATAACTTGCTTAATCCTTGCTTAGGAGTGCTCTTCTCCTTGCTCTTCTCCTCTCTCTTGCTCTACTTCAAGAGAAACAAAAACCCAATTCAACACAAATTCAATTGAAATTCTACATAACCTTTTTCATGAAATCAACCTTAAAATCACTAAACCCACTTCATTTCTAAGCTTTCTACACCAAAACCCAACTAAAAATTAACACTTGAATTCATGACTTACCTTGATTCTTGACTCAACCCAAGAGTTTCTTGGTTCAAAATGTAGCTTAGCTCCTCCTCTACACTTTTCCTTCTTGAACCTTCTTCAAACTCTCACCAAACTCTTGGAATATCAAACCCTAGCCAAGCTTCTTTCCTTTCTCCTCCTTCTTTCATCTTCCACGAAACCTCTCTCTTCTCTCCTCAAATTTTCGTAACTCCCTCTTCTCTACTACTAACTCACTTATTTCCTCCTCTTTTATACTCCTTATTAATTACTTAAGCCCATAAGCTCAAGCCCATTCACTTCTTCTTCCTCCCTTCTTATTTTCCTCTTTAAACTTCTCAAGCCCACTTATCTTTCAAGCCCACTTATTCTCTTTTCTTTCCTACCTCATTAAGGCCCAACTAACACATTTAACCTCATTAACTCACCACCTAACTCTTTAATGCTATCACATATTAATTAATCTCAACTCAATTAATGCTAACATAACTTACTCAATTAATCTAATCATGCTTAATTTTTTTAAAAAAAATTTGGGGCTAACATCAAATGAGTTTGAGAAAATTGAATTTGAGTTAGAATTTGGAGTTTGAAATATCAAATTAGAGTATACGATCATGAGTTTTCTATTTTTGAGGATTTATAGGAATTTTTCCGGAATTTTCGGCGTAATAGGTCTGGACCGAAAAATTGACCAAATGATCGATTAATTGGATTTTCGGTTCCGAAATTGATTATCCAATGGTATGGAAAGATTAGAAATTTGATTTGATAAATTAGGGTTAGAACCATTGGAATTCGGGAGAAATTAGAATCAGAAATTTGTTTGAGATTGTTCGGTCTGGCCTTGTGGCAATTTCATTTTCCAAACAAGCCTTATTTCTCCTTTGTATTTAAACCCTACCCTTTGAAATTTTGTCTTCCACGAAGCTTTCTTCCTCTTCCTTCCTTCATCGTGGATCTTCCTCTTGGAGTTTCTTTTTGATTCCTTCTTGCCATTTGCTTCTTCCTTTGTCATTGATCATTTCCCCTTTGGCTTGATGTTGAAGAAGATGATTTGTGGGTTGATTTTCGGTGATGCCGTGGGTGTGCGAGAGTTGAGGGATTGGTGATTTTTGAAGGATTTGAGGTTTTAAGCAAGTAAATTTCCTTCCTTCCTTGTCTTAGATAGTTGTTTGGTGATTTATTAAGTTATATTGATGATAGATTTGATAAATTTGATGAATGGAAAATGTTAGGGTTTTGGTAGACGATTTGCTTGATTTTGGTGTTGTTGAATTAGGGATAATGGTTGTTTGATGATTGTGAGGTTAGGAATGAGTTGTTTTGGAGTGTTTTTAAAAAGAAATTTTGGATTTTGGCAACTTTGGAGAGAGAGAGATGAGAAAGAGGAATCGGAGAAGACGAACCAGGCTTCGCACGTTGCGACGTGAAAATAATTTATTCGCCGCGACGAGCGACACGTTGCGACTAGCGGTGTGTTGGACGTTGCGACAAGTGGACTTGTACGTCGCGACGAGAGACCAGACATCGCGACGAACACGCTAGTTTTTCGAAAGTGAATATTTCTTGATTTTGAGGTTTTAGTCCAATTAGTTTGGGGATTTAGGAATTGGTGAATTGAATTGATTAGGGACTAATTTCAATTTGGAGATTTTGAATTCAGGTTTTAGAATTTAGATTTGGGAAGACTTTGGAAGTGTGTCGGAATGTCATAAACATGTCATGTACTCCATTGATTCGCTTCATGTGCATAATTGACTTCGGAATTTGGATAATTAGTAATATCAATGTGTTCTGATTGTATAGAGGTACCAGTGGAGCGTCGATCCTCCGACGTAGCTGAGACTTCCCGGCATTAGCTCAGAAGTTACAGGTGAGTAACCTAGTTGGTTTCTCAATATTTGTGTGTTTAATTATGTGCCTATACCATGTGGAAGATGGAGGA
The DNA here is from genome assembly GCA_029891385.1 of Erythroxylum novogranatense. Lineage (NCBI taxonomy): Eukaryota > Viridiplantae > Streptophyta > Magnoliopsida > Malpighiales > Erythroxylaceae > Erythroxylum > Erythroxylum novogranatense. Next base: position 85,324,935 of record CM057227.1, on the reverse strand, counting down.
TTATATGTGTTTGATTGAATTGGTCAGACCAAGGGTGTCCGAAGAATCGGTAATTTGTGATTGAATTGTCATATACGTGAAATTAAGTGTACATTTGACATGTGTAATAGGCATTTGGGCACGTACATTTCATGCATAAAAGTATGATCAGATAAAGGCAGTTGTGACCGGAGCAATGCCTCAGAGCTTTAAGCTCAACGCAACAGGACCTCAGGTCTAACGTATATGAGAGCTTTAAGCTCAACGCACAGGACCTCTGGTCCAATGTTTACAGAGCCACTGGCTCACCGATCAGGGCATATCATGCCCAACATTTACAGAGCCTCGAGTTCAACGCAATGTGCCCGTCACTAGGATAGTTTCAGGCGCACGGTCACAACAACGAAAAGAAAATGGAAGTGTCACATGCGCATTGCATATGTATATGATTGACTGTGAAATGTGAAAAATTGAAAATGCATGTGATATTTCTGTAAATGCTATTGTGTGATTATGTGTATATGATCTGTGAATGCATGAGTTGGGTGGACCATCGATGATGGTTTCTCGCTGAGTTCATAAACTCACCAAACATTGCATTATATTTTTCTGGTAAGCGATAGTAGGTTTCCTAGCTCCAGATTGTTAGAGACTTCTCTGCCTTGTGGATCGTTGGCAAGAGAAGCTATGGCGTAGAGGTGAGTCAGCTGGGATCTTTTGGGATGACCTAGTTAGGAGTTATCAGTTCCTTGTTTATTGTATAGATGATGCTTTTGACAAGATTATGTATTTTCGGAGTAAAGAAATGAAAAGTAAAATTTGGTTTCAATATTTAGTGATTATTTATATTTGGATGCCATGTGGATTTTAGTTGGTTGCTCGGTAGTGCACTTTTATCGTGGGCTATGTGTCGGAACGACCTGCGGGCGTCCCGATGCGTACCCTACGGTAAGGGGGTGCTACATTTGGTGGTATCAGAGCATGGTTTGACATCTTTTGGGGTTAGTCAGTTTTAGGCTTGAATTATAGCAAGAAATGCAGAAATTGATTAGAATTGTGGTTTTGTTGTAGGTCATCCGTCTTTGGTGATCAAGTCGATCAGCCAACTGACCATGGATTCGCTGGAGCTAGTAGGGAGTCATTTGAGGAGCAGCCTCCTAGAGTTCCCATGAGACGGGAGAGGAGGAATGATAGGCTGCGGAAGCAGGGGGTTGTGGACTTCTATGGCAGCACAGACCTTGCTGAGGCTGAGGGATGGTTGGAGAGGACCGAGCGGGTCTTTGATCAGATGGACTGTGATGAGGAGGAGAGGTTTGATTATGCGGTGTCTCTCCTGCAGGGCCCGGCTTATCAGTGGTGGAAGACTGTCCCGGGCAATACCACCAGGCCTTGCTTATTGTCGTGGGATGATTTCTTGAGGGCATTTAGAGACAACTATATGCCCAAGGTGTATTTGGAGATGAAGATGCAGGAGTTTTTGGAGTTGAGACAAGGTACTATGTCAGTAGCAGAGTATGAGGTCAGGTTTAATGAGTTGATGGGGTATGCTCTGATTCTCGATTACTCTTGAGGCGCACAGTGCCGGAGATTTGAGGGTGGACTCAATCTGGAGATCCGTAGCAGGTTGGCCCGATCCGATATGGGCAAGTTTGTGGAGTTGAGTAATTGCGCATTCGGGTTGAGCATTCTTGAGACAGAGTCAGGCTGAGGCGGGTAGTCAGGGATCCAGGGGTAAGAGGCTGAGTGAAAGCCAGGGCAGCTCTGGTAGGAGTTTTAGTAGGCGCCAGAGCAAGACGGTTAGGTCTTCAGGAGGATCCCGACAGTTTGGATTTGGGCAGAGAGGCAGATTTGTGCAGTCTGGCAGTGGTAGTGGTAGTGGTAGAGGTGCAGGACCGTTTCGGCCGATTTGTCAGTTTTGTGAGAAGAGGCACAGTGAGGAGTGCTGGCGGATGACTGGGGCTTGTTTAGCTTGTGGCTCGATGGAGCATCAGATTAGAGATTGCCCACTTACAGTAGGAGAGGCTCAGACTGCCATGAGTGGGAGAGTTGGCAGCAGTGCGACAGTATAGTAGAGTCGCGGTGGTGGACCTGGACAGAGGGGTCGAGGTAGAGCCCGGGGGAGAGCTGGAGATTCTTTTGGACGAACTGAGGGACAGGGCAACCGACTACAGTCCCAGGCGAGAGTCTATGCCATAATTCAGCAAGAGGCTCAGGATTCCCCCGATGTGGTGGCTGGTATGATTCTGATCTTTGATTTTGAGGTTTTTGCTTTGATAGATCCAGGGTCCACGCATTCGTTTGTTGCACCGCATTTGGCATGTAGATTGCATGTGGATTGGGAGATGTTGCAGTATGGGTTGTAGGTGAGTACGCCTTTGGGTAGTACTACTGCTTTGGGCGAGGTCTGCAAGGGGTGTCCGATTCGGATTGATTCAGCTGTGTTGAGTGCAGACCTGATTGTGTTGCCCCTTCGGGAGATTGATCTGATTTTGGGGATAGAATGACTTATTGCGCATAGGGCCGTCATGGATTGCTATACCAAGGAGGTTGTGCTAGAATCCCCTGGTCAGCCTAGAGCAGTGTTTAGAGGAGTTAGTCAGGTAGTGCCAGCCAGGATGATTTCGTTCATGAGTGCTTTGAGGTTGATGCAGGGTGGTTGTGAGGCCTATCTGGCTCATGTTGTGGATTCTAGGGCTGAGCAAAGATTGCATGATGTTCCCATAGTCAGCGAATTTCCAGATGTGTTTCCCGAGGAGTTACCGGGTTTGCCGCTGGATTGGGAAACGGAGTTCTCGATTGACCTCGTTCCAGGTACTGCTCCTATACCGATACCTCCGTATAGGATGGCACCTGTGGAACTGAGGGAGCTGAAGGCTCATCTTTAGGAGTTGTTGGATAAGGGGTTCATTAGGTCGAGTGTTTCGCCTTAGGGTGCTCCAGTGCTGTTTGTGAAGAAGAAGGACGGGACTTTGAGATTGTGCATCGATTACAGGCAGCTGAATCGGGTGACAGTAAAGAATAAGTATCCACTGCCTAGGATCGATGACTTGTTTGATCAGTTGCAGGGAGCTCGAGTGTTTACTAAGTTAGATCTGAGATCAGGATACTATCAGTTGAGGATAGCAGAGGCCGATGTGCCTAAGAGTGCTTTCAGGAGCAGGTATGGGCATTTTGAGTTCCTAGTGATGCTGTTCGGGTTGACTAATGCCCCGACAGCCTTCATGGCTTTGATGAATAAGATTTTTCAGCCCTACCTCGATCAGTTCATTATTGTATTCATTGATGATATCTTGGTGTATTCGAGGACTAGACAGGAGCATATGGAGCATTTGAAGATTGTGTTGCAACTTATGAGAGATAGGCAGTTGTTTGCCAAATTCAGCAAATGTGAATTTTGGCTGGATGAGATGGTATTTCTGGGACATGTTGTGTCTGGTGAGGGTATCTAGGTGGATCCTCACAAGGTTGAGGCAGTGACGAGTTGGGAGGTTCCTAGGAATATGTTTGAGGTTCAGAGTTTCCTAGGATTGGCAGGCTATTACCGGAGGTTTGTCGAGGGGTTCTCATTGATCTCCGCCCCTTTGACAAAACTTCTGAGGAAGAGTGTGGCTTTCAGATGGACTGAGGAGTGTCAGAGGAGTTTTGAGGAGCTGAAACATCGGTTGACCACTGCACCGGTGTTAGCACTACCGTCAGGGACTGGAGGTTTCGAGGTCTTTAGTGATGCTTCTCAGCATGGATTAGGTTGTGTTTTGATGCAGCATGGCAGGGTGATTGCTTATGCTTCGAGACAGTTGAGGTCTTATGAGGTTAATTATCCGGTGCATGATTTGGAGTTAGCTACAGTGGTGTTTTCTTTGAAGATCTGGAGACATTATTTGTATGGTGAGACGTTCCAGATCTTCACTAATCATAAGAGTCTGAGATATTTGCTGAGTCAAAGTGAGTTGAATCTCAAACAGAGGAGATGGATTGAGCTGCTTAAGGACTATGATTGCACTATTGAGTATCACCCTGGGAAGGCCAATGTGGTGGCAGATGCGTTGAGTAGGAGGTCTCATGTTAGTGCAGCTCAGATTCAGGTTTCGAGGTTTCCGTGTTTAGTTCAGTTGAGAGCTCTGAATGTGCAGTTAGATTTGGAGCAGGATGGAGCTTTGACGGCCACTTTGAGACTCATGCCGATGTTGCATGATAGGATCAGGCGAGTTCAGGATCAGGATCCGGTTTTGGTAAGATTGATTGAGCGAGTGTAGGCTGGTTTAGATTCTAGTTTTGAGTTGAGAGATGGGACTCTGTGGATGAGACAGAGGTTGTGTGTGCTTGATGTGGATGGTCTGAGGCGTGAGATTTTGGAAGAGGCGCATTTGGCTGTCTATGCTATGCATCCTGGTCATCCTGGTACGACCAAGATGTATAACACTCTGAAGCAGCATTTCTGGTGGCCTGGCATGAAGAGGCAGGTAGTGGAGTATGTTTCTAGATGTCTGACATGCCAGCAGGTTAAGGCCGAGCACCAGGCTCCATTTGAGAAATTGCATTCGTTGCCCATTCCGAAATGGAAGTGGGAGTGAATCACTATGGATTTTGTGATGGGACTGCCTAGGATGCTGAGGCAGTATGATGCGATCTGGGTCATAGTGGACCGATTGATCAAATTGGCTCACTTCTTGCCAGTGAGGGAGAGCAGTACTTTAGATCAGTTGGCCCAGAAGTATATGGCAGAGATAGTGAGACTGCATGGGGTTCCAGTGTCTATAGTCTCAGACAGGGATCCCAGGTTTACTTCGAGGTTTTGGAAGAGTTTGCAGTCTGCTTTGGGTACTCAGTTGAGTTTCAGTACGACGTTTCATCCTCAGACTGATGGGCAGAGTGAGAGGACGATCAAGACAGTCGAGGATATGTTGCGAGCTTGTGTGTTGGAGTTCAGAGGAGCATGGGATCAGTATCTGGCTCTGATTGAGTTTGCTTACAACAACCAGTATCAGAGTAGTATTGGGATGGCTCCTTATGAGGCTTTGTATGGGAGGCAGTGTAGGTCGCCTCTTTACTGGGATGAAGAGGGCATGAGGATGCTCGAGGGTCCCGAGCTGGATAAGGTACAGCTGATTCGGAGTCGCATCAAGGCGGCTCAGGATAGGCAGAAAAGTTATATGGATCAGCATCGGAGAGAGATGGAGTATGCTGTGGGAGATAGAGTGTTTCTCCGAGTATCTCCGTGGAGAGGTGTTCTGAGATTTGGTCGAAAGGGCAAGTTGAGCCCTAGGTACATTGGTCCCGATGAGATCCTTGAGAGGATAGGACCTTTGGCCTATCGGCTAGCTTTGCCGAGCGAGATGTCGCAGTTGCATGATGTGTTCCACGTGAGTATGCTCAAGCGGTATAGGTCTGACCCAACCCATGTGATTCTGGCTCAGGAGATTGAGTTTGCTAGTAATTTGAGTTATGTGGAGGAGCCAGTTTAGATTGTGGGGTCGAGGGTCAAGCAGCTGGGGTCCAGGGTTATTCCATTGGTGAAAGTCCTTTGGAAAAACCATTCGACTGAGGAGGCTACTTGGGAGACTGAGAAGCACATGAGGAGGCAGTACCCTCATCTGTTCGATCAGTCAGGTAAGAAATTTTGGGATGAAATTTTTATTAGGAGGGGAGAATTGTAACATCCCGTCACCGATGGGATGGGTACAGTTCATTGCATTCATATTTGGCATGCTCATGCATTATCTAGTTATGTATAATTTGTTAATGTGGCAATTATTGCACTGGCATACGTACGTACATACATGTATGACAATTCCCGATTGAATTTGTGTAAATTGGAATTTGGAGAAAACTAGGTCAAATGAGTTTGAGAAAATTGAATTTGAGTTAGAAATAAGAATTTTGAGTTTGAAATATGAAATTGGAGTATACGATCATGATTTTTCTATTTTTGAGGATTTATAAGAATTTTTCCAGAATTTTTGGCGTAATAGGTCTGGACCGGAAAATTGACCTAATGACCGATTAATTAGAATTCCGGTTCCGAAATTGATTATCCAATGGTATGGAAAGATTAGAAATTTGATTTGATGAATTAGGGTTAGAACCATTGGAATTCGGGAGAAATTAGAATCGAAATTTGTTTGAGGTTGTTGGTTCGGCCTTGTGGCAATTTCATTTGCCAAACAAGCCTTATTTCTCCTTTGTATTTAAACCCTACCCTTTGAAATTTTGTCTTCCACGAAGCTTTCTTCCTCTTCCTTCCTTCATCGTGGATCTTCCTCTTGGAGTTTCTTCTTGATTCCTTCTTGCCATTTGCTTCTTCCTTTGTCATTGATCATTTCCCCTTTGGCTTGGTGTTGAAGAAGATGATTTGTGGGTTGATTTTCGGTGATGCCGTGGGTGTGCGAGAGTTGAGAGATTGGTGATTTTTGAAGGATTTGAGGTTTTAAGCAAGTAAGTTTCCTTCCTTCCTTGTCTTAGATAGTTGTTTGGTGATTTATTAAGTTATATTGATGATAGATTTGATAAATTTGATGAATGGAAAATGTTAGGGTTTCGGTAGATGATTTGCTTGATTTTGGTGTTGTTGAATTAGGGATAATGAGTGTTTGATGATTGTGAGGTTAGGAATGAGTTGTTTTGGAGTGTTTTTAAAGAGAAAAGTTGGAATTTGGCAACTTTGGAGAGAGAGAGATGAGAAAGAGGAATCGGAGAAGACGAACTAGGCTTCGCACGTCGCGATGTGAAAATAATTTATTCGCCGCAACGAGCGAGACGTCGCGACTAGCAGTGTGTGGGACGTCGCGACGAGTGGACTTGTACGTCGTGACGAGCCACCATGTAGACGCCGTGATGAGAGACCAGACATCGCGACGAACACGCTAGTTTTTCCGAAAGTGAATATTTCTTGATTTTGAGGTTTTAATCCAATTGGTTTGTGGATTTAGGAATTGGTGAATTGAATTGATTAGGGACTAATTTCAATTTGGAGATTTTGAATTTGGGTTTTAGAATTTAGATTTGGGAAGACTTTGGAAGTGTGTCGGAATGTCATAAACATGTCATGTACTCAATTGATTCGCTTCATGTGCATAATTGACTTCGAAATTTGGATAATTAGTAATATCTATGTGTTCTGATTGTATAGAGGTACCAATGGAGCGTCGATCCTCCGACGTAGCTGAGACTTCCTGACATTAGCTCGGAAGTTACAGATGAGTAACCTAGTTGGTTTCTCAATATTTGTGTGTTTAATTATGTGCCTATACCATGTGGAAGATAGAGGATTATATGTGTTTGATTGAATTGGTCGGACCAAGGGTGTCCGAAGAATCGGAAATTTGTGATTGAAGTGTCATATACGTGAAATTAAGTGCACATTTGACATGTGTAATAGGCATTTGGGCATGCACATTTCATGCATAAAAGTATGATTAGATAAAGGCAGTTGTGACAGGAGCAATGCTTCAGAGCTTTAAGCTCAACACAACAGGACCTCAGGTCCAACGTATATGAGAGCTTTAAGCTCAACGCACAGGACCTCTGGTCCAATGTTTACAGAGCCACTGGCTCACCGATCAGGGCATATCACGCCCAACGTTTACAGAGCCTCGAGCTCAACGAAATGTGCCCGTCACTGGGACAGTTTCAGGCGCACGGTCACAACAACGAAAAGAAAATAGAAGTGTCACATGCGCATTGCATATGTATATGATTGACTGTGAAATGTGAAAAATGAAAATGCATGTGATATTTCTGTAAATGCTATTGTGTGATTATGTGTATATGATCTGTGAATGCATGAGTTGGGTGGATCATCGATGATGGTTTCTCGCTGAGTTCGCAAACTCACCCAACATTGCATTATATTTTTTAGGTCAGCGATTGTAGGTTTCCTAGCTCCAGATTGTTAGAGACTTCTATGCCTTGTGGATCGTTAGCAAGAGAAGCTATGGCGAAGAGGTGGGTCAGCTAGGATCTTTTGGGATGACCTAGTTAGGAGTTATCAGTTCCTTGTTTATTGTATAGATGATGCTTTGGACAAGATTATGTATTTTCGGAGTAAAGAAATGAAAAGTAAAATTTGGTTTCAATTTTTAGTGATTATTTATATTTGGATGCCATGTGGATTTTAGTTGGTTGCTCGGTAGTGCACCTTTATCGTGGGCTATGTGTCGGCGACTGCGAGCGCCTCGTCGTACTTATATGGTAAGGGTGCTACAAATGGCTTCATTTACCTGATCGAAATAATCAGACAAGATGTCAGTTTTAAGGCAAAAAGGAAGGGCATTTTTGGAGCATCACTTAAAGGGTTAAGTTTATAGGCTTAAATGGAGGGGCATATGGGTCATTCCTCATTCATTAAATGACATGGCACTATAAAACCAAGTGGACTGTGCAAAACAGAAAAAAAAAAGAATAAAAGAAAAGAGAAGAGTCGAGAGCCTTCGGATGGGAGAAGAAGAAAGAAGAAAGAGTAAAATAGGTATTGATTTTTCTAAGCCCTTCAAGAGGGATTTTCATGGTGCTCAAAAAGAGAAAAACGTGGAGGATGATGAGAGCTTCCATCAAAGCCAAGAAATTCGTTGATGGGTGAAAGATCAAGGGAATTTTAACTTGGATGAAGGAAAGAAATAATGAAGAAATTGATGCTTTGGATAAGATTCAAGCATGGATATGAGGTGAGTGACCTAGATGGTACCTCAATTATTATGTGCTTAGAATTCTGTCTTTATAAAACTGTGGTGAATAATGGTGGGTTAGTGAATTGCGTTTGATTATGGATTCCGGATAGAAGGTCCGACAAAATGGGAGATTATGACATAGAAGTGCAAATTGTCTGTGAATTTGGACCCTCCGTGTTTGAAATGTATATCAATAGAATTGTGATTAAAATGTGATTGTGAACTATTTGGGATTGATTGTGATTGAAATACTGCATTTGCTTTGACATATGTATTCCATGCATGAGTGCAAAATCAGATAAGGGTAGTTGTGACTGGAGTAGCCATCGAGAGCTAAAAGCTCACCGTACTTGGGCCTTGAGCCCACAATGATTTCAGAGCCTCAGGTTCAACTATTAATGCACCCATATTGGGAGAGTTTGAGCGCTTGGTCACAACACCGAAATAAATGGGAAAAGTGTCACATACGCATTCCATATGCATTTGAGTGAATAATTTGATTTAGTGAAAGGCAAAAATTGCCTTATACTTATTTGATTGACAAATGTGTAATGAACGAAACTGTGAAATGCTCCACTTTAAGGGAGGAATGTCAGACTAAAGTCCGATGATATGAGAAGTGATTGAAAGGGATAGATAATTGTGTATAACATTGTGACATATGCATTACATATATGAATGCATGATTAGATAATGGTCGTTGTGACTAGAGTAGCCACCGATCAGAGCTACAAGCTCAACGATTAATGAGCCCTATATGGGACAACTACCAATGAGCCCTACATGGGATAGTGACCAATGAGCCCTACATGGGACAGTTATCAATAAGCCCTACATGGGACAGTTATCAATGAGCACTACATGGGACAATTATCAATGGGCCCGACATGGGACAGTTATCAATGAGCCCTACATGGGACAGTTATCAATGAGCCCTATATGGGACAGTTCAGGCACTCGGTCACAACAGAGTAACAATTGGAAAGTGAGTCTCATATGCACTAAGTATGCATGACATAAATGATTAAATGATATTGTTGGGCCCAGGCTGCCACACTTTTAATGTTGGGCTTAGGCTGCCACACTCGGGCTTAGGTCCCCGAGTGAGTACCACCTGCACCTCCCAACCTTAATCAGTACTGTTCTCTTTGGTCAAGGGTGAGCCACGGGGTGTCCACTTAAAATGGAACAAAACCTTGAGGTCTTGGGTTTGAGCCGTGGCTCACCCTTGACCAAAGAGGACAGTATTGATTAAGGTTGGGAGGTGCAGGTGGTACTCACTCGGGGACCTAAGCCCGAGTGTGGCAACCTGGGCCCAACAGATATTGAATGTGAAAAAATTGAACAAGTTTATGTGATTCAATATGTTGTTAATGAAATGATATGAATATGGGAAATAATGTGAAATAGGAAATAAAGTGAGATTGGTTCAATGATTGAATGGGAAATAATATGAACATATGCGATATTGAAAAAAAATAAAATGTGTAATGAAATGTGACTTATGAAATATATGTCTTATGTGATATGTGATGAGTGAGCCATCGATGATGGTCACTCACTGAGTTTGCAAAACTCACCCAAAATTTGCAATTATTTTTCAGGATCAGAAGAATACCCCGTTACGCCAACGGGAGTATATTTGCAGGATTCAAATGAAGGATAAGAGTCGGGATCAGTTCGCGTCTGCATAGCATGTCTTTGTTTATGTAATGAAGTGTATATTTGTATTCGGTAAATAGGCCCAAATGGCTATTGGAAATTGCGTATAATGGAATTGTATATGATTAAATGAGGACCCAACTTGGGCATTGATTTTCGCTTATATTGTTAGATAAAAAAAATGTATCGACTACTGAATGAGAGCTTTAGCACGCCACCCTCATAGGACACGGACTCGGAGATCACCGTCGATGTCGGGTTCGGGTCGCGCGGGAGTGGGGTGTTACATTAGGTGGTATCAGAGCCCAGTGGTACAATCTTACATGGGCATTCTGAAATAAGGGTCAAGTGATATGCATATGCATAGTAATTGTGTCATAGCAGACAACTGCAACTGATCCCCCAGTATGAGTCACATGCATGATCATTTCCTTAAGAGTTGGAGCGGGAAATTGGTGATTATGAGAAAATAAAGGTTTATGGACAATTGGGAAATAAGAAATGTATCTGGTCTCGTATGATGGAAAAAGGTTCACCTCAATTGGGATATGTATCCTTTGAAGTGATATCGGTGTGAATAAGTATGTTATTGAGGATTGATTGAGGAAGATGAGCATATGAGTAAAAAGGGAAACTAAAGTGTATTGATGGAATGAAATGAAATCGTGAAGTGGTTATGATCATGAAAGCATGAGCTTGGAACCAAAATGGTTATGTGAATATTGTGTTAAGAGTTTGAAAATCAGTATAAATCCTCAAATGTGATATAAATGTGAATAACCTATCATGGATTGTTTGAGGAAAAAAAATGAGACAAGTAGAAATGATGTGATTAAAGTGTATAAGCCAAGTTGATATGACCTTGAAGGGTCCAGCTTGGACTTAGAAGGAATGTGTGAATTATCGATATAAGAATTATGTTTTGAAATGGGAATAAAACTATGTGAAATGAAATTCAATGACAAGTGGAAAATGAAACAATGATAGTACTATATGAAAAGAATTGGCGAGTTTAGGTTGATTCACCTTTATGAGTATACATTGGATATTGAGTTCATTATGATTAGTGAAACAATTGAGTTTATGTGAAAAATATACGTGGAAATAACTGAGGAAGCGATCGGTAACTTATTGAATAAGTGCCAATCATAGTTCTTATAGTTCAAGGTTTATAATGGGTTAAAGTAAGACACAAGAGTACTTATAGTGCTCGTTTGGGAGGATATTAAGATTTCAAATGATGTAGCATATGTGATGAAATGATTATATATATATATACCAAAGTCTAGGTGTAAAAGAAATTGTTTAGTGCCTCACAGAGCCTTAGTGCAAAAGATTTTCCGATCATACAGTTATGGCATAAAATTTCTCTTATTGGGATATTGAGTATAGTTAAAATTGATCTTCTTGAGATACTCAGAATGGTTGAAACGCAATTATGGAAAATAGTTGGTTGATGAGAATTTCATGAACAGTATCGATGATTACAGCAAGAAATCTTCTTTTAAAGAAGAATTTCCCACATTGAGTTAAGATGAACAGACGATTCAAGTTAATAGTGGTCATGACAGGAACAAATCGAAAATAAGTAAGTACTAAATTAAAAGTGAATAATGTAAGTGATCTAAAAGGGGGGGGGGTTGAATAGATCTTTAAAATTCTTTGAAAATTTCTACAAGAAAATCAGAAGTTAAAACACACAAAAACAATTTTGATAAACTTAATTAAAAAGTGTAGGGAAGAAGATCAAACACTGTTTTTATAGAGGTTCGGTGCTAAGACCTACGTCCTCTACCTAAGCTCCCACTTAGGATTTTGCCAACCACTTTATTGCACACTTTGTAGTTGAGTGTGAACTTTTTACAATGTAACTTGAATTCCGGCTCAAGCAACCTTTACACTCGATTTGTCTTCCGGCACAAATCCTACCTCACGTGACCTAGTCACTCAAATTGTAAGTAAAACAATACAAAGATTGAAGAACAAATGCTCAATACAATTTGTAGCAAAATAAGAGCAATAGTGAGCAATTTGAAGCAATATAAGAGTATTTGAACTTGTAGAACTTGTATATACTCTTCTTCCATCATCCTCTATTTATACTTGAAGAAATATAGCTGTTGGAGCTCTACTAGCCGTTGTTTAATTAGATATAGTCGTTCCTTGATAATCTCCGTTCCATTTTTATCAAATTGGACCGTTGGAGCTGATTTCGTGCATCCATAAGTCGACTTGTCAAATGTATAAGTCGACTTGTTTCAACCATTTACGTAAAAGTTTCATCTCCGCTCTCCAATAAGTCGACTTGTACCATGTAAGTCGACTTTTCGTCCTCGATAGGTCGACTTGTGTTTGAGCAGTCGACTTGTATTGACATTGCTTCATCTGTAAGTCGACTTGTGCTTTGTAAGTCGACTTGTATTTCCTTCAATGGTAACATCTGACCAAATACTTTATAATCCTCATGTTTTATGCCATTTTTCACTTAGAGGATAACTCCCATCTTGATTCTTCATTGATTAGACACTTGCTCATCTTGATTTGCACAATCCTTTCATTGAATAATACCTGAAATAATTTCTTAACTATTTCTAGATATTTTATTATTATCAAAACATAAAGGGATTTAATTTGTCAACCACCATTGGTCCAACAATCTCCCCCTTTTTGATAATGACAAAATATGTAGAAATTGACAAGAAATTTGAAGGACATAAAATTTGATCAAGGTTTCCCTTGTCTTGATGGTTAGGTTGTCTCCCCCTTAATTTATAAATCAAAAATTAAAATAGAAATCAATAAAATCGCAAATCAATGAAATTTTCACTCCCCCTTAATCAAATATCAATTTCAATCTTACTCCCCCTTTTTTTCATAATCAAAAATCAATAGAGAAAGTAGTCTAAGTGTAAAACATGATGATGAAATCTTTGGATGTAATTGCACTTTTGCCTCAAATTTTGACCATTTAAAGTAACAAAATCAAATTCAACCAAAGGAATTTAAATCACACATGCCTAACCTTAATTTAATATTCACAAACACATCTTCCTTAAGAGGTTTAGTAAAAATGTCAGCCATTTGATCACTAGACGAAACATGTTTCAAAACAATGTCACCTTTCAAACAATGATCAAGAATAAAATAATGTCTAATTTCAATGTGCTTTGTTCTACTATGCAATATAGGATTTTTACTCAAACAAATAGCACTGGTATTATCACAATAAATAGGAATGTTTTTAACTACAATACCATAATCAAGCAATTGATGTTTAATCCAAAGAAATTGGGCACAAGCACTCCCAAATTGCTACATATTGATTCAGCGGTGGAAATGGCTACACTAACTTGCTTTTACTAGCCCAAGATATGAAAGATGATCTGAAATGACATAATCCACTAGTACTTTTCTATCAATTCTACAGCCACCATGATCGGCATCACTATAAGCATACAAATCAAATGAATCACAACTAGGATACCACAAACCATGATTAATAGTTCTACTCAAATATCTAAAAATTCTTTTACAAGCACTCAAGTGAGAAATCTTAGGACAAGATTGAAATCTAGCATTAAAGACATGTGGCAAACATTATGTCGGTCTAAAGCGATTAAATACAAGAGAGAACCGATCATACCTCTATAGAGTTTTGATCAACATCTTCTTCATGTTCATTTTCTCAAGACCACATTTGTTGCCATTGGTGTTGTTGCCACTTTGCATCCTTCCATCTTAAACTTCTTAAGAAGTTCCTTTGTATACTTCGATTGATGGATGAATATTCCATTTTTGTGTTGCTTGATTTGCAATCCAAGAAAGAACTTGAGTTCTGTAAGTGTAAGTCGACTTGTGTGCTTATGCAAGACGACTTACACATGTCCAGTACCGATAAGTCGACTTATTCAAGGACGGTACTATTTATTTGTGCCCTAAAGTCAATCCCCTTTAGCGCGTTTTATTCACAGTCGTATGCAGACTGAATGAATAAATAAAGAAAAGGCATAATTCATTAATTTGATGTTCATGAACATTGTTTATGAATTGATTGGATCTTTAATCAAATTAATGAAGTCCATGATATATGACATAGCATGAAGGAAATTATGATGTGATCATACTCCTGAGATTCCTATCATGTGTAATTATGTCAGTATCTAAATTTTCCCTAGTCATAGGATTAATGAGACTGGACATTATTAATCCGGATAGACTAGCGCATGTCATATTCCTTGATTGGATCAAGCAGTAGATCTCAGAAACTGTAAATATGAGATATTTAGAATTGACATGTGGATGCTTACTAGTGGTAGTAAGTTCATTGGATGACCTGCCATGAGATCATCACATGGATATCTTATCTAGTGTCGATGATAATCTCATCATAGCATTGGTGCAAGTATCCTTAGACTTGAGGTACTCGAGGATATCTTGAATCTTGATTACGTGCTGACTCCATTCCTTGTTGCCTTCGGAGGTAACTCATAGGGTGGTGCTTGGGTGCAGTTTGAGGTATTGAAGGTAATTGAGTAGCCAATAAAGGTTCACCACTACGGATTAGCAGAGGAGATACCCATGGCCTCTTGTCGGGATCATTACTCGAAATCTCGGCGAGTGAATATGTCATGGAGAGTGTCTTCATGGACATATAGAGTAATGAGTCATAAGGCGAGATCTGTTATCACTAGGCTAGACTCGGTCTAGTGAGTTGACACTTTGACCATACTCATAACCAAGTGGGGTATAGGATGGTGAAAGGGCGAATTGCACGGTAATTGTCTATGGAAGGGTTCGTGATCCGGTTCTTGATGAATACATCAAACCGATTACTTTCGGTCAATTGGGGTCATGATGTGTTGCTAGATACCGCTCATGACTTGCTTAGATTAATTGTTAATCTAAGTGGCCAACATAACCGGAGCCTAAAGGGTCACACGCATAAGAGTGTTTATTGAATCGTAAAATAGTAATTGGACGGTGTTCCAATTATGGAAACATTGGATTAAATGGATCCCAATGGGATTGGGATATGTCGATGTGATCGCGACATCAATATTGCTAAGAAAGGTTTAGGAGTTGTTTCAACCTTCGGGCCCGATAAGAGGTAGGGAGACCCCAGTTGGACTGGACCTTAGCAATTATTTATTAATTGATTAATTAAATAATTAATTAATTAATAAATAAATATTTATATACATGTACACGTTGAAAATGGAGGAGAGGAAGAAAGCTTACATACTTTGAAAAGTCAAAGTATAAAAGCTTAATGTCCTTAAAATGTGTGCCATCAACATGTTAGCTTTCAATTGGTCTTTTAAATGTTAAAAGACTATAAATAGGCTTGTGTTTTCGTGGATGGATAGAGAGAGAAATGGAGCATGCTTCGTATGGCTTATGGAAGGAGGAGGAAAAGCTTAAAAGTTAAGCTTAAAGATGAAAGGTGTTTCATTTTTCTTTCTTTCTCATGGCCATCATCGATTTCTCTACTCTTCTCCAAGCTTTGTTCAACGTCTCCTTAAGCTCTCCAGGACAGAGGTAGGCTCTAGCAGGCTTTAATCTGTTCTAGCTATTCCCGGGTCAAAGGGGTTTGATTCGGTTAGGTTTTCTGATCTCTGCGTGGATCACCTTTAGAGATAGTCTCTTTTGGCTATTTAGGTTGATGTCTTCATACGGATACCTGGATCCTGGGGATCGGGAAAGTCCCGGGAACAAAAATTTTTGTTTTCCGCTGCGTGTACATGTGATGTACCACCCGGGATTTTCCTACAGTGGTATCAGAGCGTCTGGTATCCCGTATGAAGCTTTAACCTAAGCTAGATCGGAAATCCTAATTGCTTGTGATGTTGATGCATGTGTTCTGTTTGATTTTCGAAATTCTATAGAGATAGCTTTTTCGAAATTTATCTGCCCAGAAATGTTCATAACATGTTAGAGAATATGTCTATGAATTTTCAGAATTTATCATGTTGATTTGATATAGTTTTGCTAATTAATTCCCTAAGGTTACAGATGCTGTTTTGTGAAACGATTCTGGAACAGGCATGAGTATAAAATCGAGAATAAATTCTAGAAAAATCGTTTTCTGGATTTTCCTTCACCTAAATGTCTCTAAGATATTGGTGAATGTCTGTGAGCATGGAAATTTGATTTCAAGGTGATTGGATATTTATTCACGAATTTATTCTATGCTATTGGGAATTGCTGTGCTGATGAACACAGATTTTGAATCGGTTTTGTTATTTAGGTTGACTGAGTTTTGATGGCCTAAAATCCTAATAAAAATTCATGTAGCATGTTCTGAACATGTAGTAACCTATATAATTTTCTCATGATTTATTGAAATTGTTTCATTGATCATTTCAAGCAATGTACAGAACTGGACAGTTTTGTGAAAATTGTTGGGACTGTTTTGCTTGGCTTGATTGAGTGTGCTTTTTTAGTTCCAATGCCTTGAACCATTTTTAACGTGATTAAAAATGTGTTATCTTGATGTATTATGATTGCCAAACTGAATTGCTTGAAGTTGCATTTCCAAGAATTTTGAATGCCTAATGGATCATATTAGCGTCTCGTTAGTATATTGCATTATCTTGTTTGTTTTGACCGTCATATTTTTATGGCATGTGCTGAAGTAAATTTGATAATGTATGTGCTAGCTAGAGATGCTTAGGATGATAATTAGGGTGTTCCTAAATTAATTGGACATTAATGAGTTTTGACTCATTTCAAGCTTTTCATATGGTTTGACCGTATAAAGGCTTTCATGGTTGATGAATTGTTCATTGATACATCAAATTTAGCGATATTACCTTAGGTATGAAGGTGTTGTGAATTGGAATTGCGGATTGAGAAATTAGTCGATTAGATAGCAAAGGGCAGATTCGATGATTAGAACAAGTTCGATCATTGGAAAGTGGATTCGATCATTGGAAGATGTTCGATGACTAGAAATTGATTCGATCGACTAGACCATGTTCAAATCATTGGGCGTATCTGATAACTCATTCGATCGACTAGAACATGTTCGATCATTGGAACATCTAAATTTCTATAGTCGATCAGAACTAGTTCAATCGGTAGCACATCTTGATCGACTAGAACATGTACCAGTCGACTATAATTTCTTGCTAAGGTGGGATGATGGATGATTTTAGGTATAAACTCAATGTGATTGATGAAATACCCTAAATCATTCCATATAGTCATGGTGACTATAATCCTACGGCTTGGAGAAGCAGAAGATGAGACCCGAAATCCCTCCTCGGTATATGAAAACTAACGCCTTCCATTAATATGGTAAGAACCAGAGTTCTTATAAATTTGGGTTGTTGAGCTAACCTCAAGCTCACTCTATCTGAATATGTTGAACCATGAAAATAAGATTTTCGGATTAATGGGTGGGTTTTCACCGAAGCGTTGATTTGTTGAGCTAACCTCAAGGTCAGCGTGTACAGAGGCGAAGTTGGGTAGCATACATTAGATGTACGCGCATCAAAGAGTTGATACTGATGAAGTGCACACATCAACAAGTTGATAGCACTGATCGATAGTTGTGTCTAAGATGTAATTGGTATATCTGATACCTCCCGAGACATAAGGTGGCTTGTTGAGCTAACCTCAAGGTCATTCTTAATGTCGGTTATCGATGATGCAATTGGTATGACCGATACCTACCGATTGACCTAAGTTGTGGCTTGTTGGGCAAACCCAAGGTCACTCTTAGCAATGTCGGATATCGACCCACTAGGACATTATGTCACTTTGTTTCTCTGGATTCGTAAAGAGGGTTATGGATTCTAGGAAACTAGTGGGAGCCATATGCATATCATGCAAGTCCTTATGATCATGCAGGCAATTCTATCCTATTATTCCTTCTCTCTATCGCGCTAGGTTGATTGAAGAAGTCTTTCAGTGTGAATTTATGCTCTCTATTCTGGACTGAATTTTCTTGGTTGGCTGAGGACTCTGAGAATTGTTCTCAGATCTGAGGAACAAGGATACGTCCTAGATGTTCCACTTCCGAAGCTTTTCTTGTTGATGCTTCTGAGAAGGATCAGAAGTCATATCGTAAGTATCTAATGGACGGGGACATGGCTACTTGCCTTGATGTCACTAGAGCTGCAGCAGCAGCACGAGTCCATGGATGCTCACTCTATAGTATTTCATCTTAGGGAGCTGTTTGTTGAGCAAGCTCGGTCTGAAAGGTTCAAGACCTCAAGGCTTCTCCTCACCACAAAGATGGCTCCAGGGACAACTGCTGTGCAGTATGCCCTGAAGATGAATGGCTATATTGAGAGATTGGTCGTCTTAGGATTTGTAATGGATTATGAGTTAAGTAGAGACTTAATTCTGGTTGGATTGTCTGATGGTTATTCACAGTTTGTGATAAACTATCGGATAAACCAAATATCCACAACAATTCCTGAGTTGATCAATCTGCTCAAGACAGCTGAATAGGCTATCAAGAGAGATAGCAAGTGCTAATGGTGGATGCTTCTTCTTCAATTCAAAGAAGAAAAGGCCAAGAAACCAAAGGGAAGTGCCATCAAGGAAAACCAAAGATTACGCCCAAAAGGATTTTGCTTTCCTAGTGGCAAGTCTAGCCTTTGGAGGCGAAGCTGTAAAATCTATCTGGAGTTCTTGAAGCAGAAGAAGGCATCAGATGCCTCTACTTCTTCAAATATGTTTGTCATTGAGGTTAATACTATTCCTGATCCAAACATATCTGTATTTGATACCGGATGTGGCTCGTACATATGAAATGATATGCAGAGCCTCAGGGACAGTAGACAGCTCATCCAGAGAGAACTGGACTTTCGTGCAGGTAATGAAGCAAGGGTTGCTACATTAGTCGTATGCACTTATGTCTTGTTACTCCCTAGTGGGCTTGTATTCAAATTGGATGATTGTCATTTTGTACCTGTTTTAAACAAAGAACATATTGTATGTTTTATGTTTAATTAGAGCTGATTTCCATTTGACTTTTAGTAGCAATGGTTATTAGTTGTAATGGAATGCTCTATGGTACTGGTACATTATGCAATGGAATTGACATATTAGATATGTCATATCCAATTATGAATGTCAATGACGCGAAAAGACATAAATGAGATAATTTAAAATCAACTTACTTATGGCATTGTCGGCTTGGCCATATAAATGAGACACGCATCGCTAAGCTCCATAAGAGTGGATGTTTAGGGTCATTTGATTATGAATCATATGACACATGCGAATCTTGTTTATTAGGCAAGATGACTAAGTTATCCTTTAAAGGAAAGGGTGAACGAGTGAATGGAATATTAGACCTAATACATTCGGATGTATGTGGTCCGATGTCCATCCATGCCAGAAGTGGTTGTTTTTACTTCATTACTTTTATCGGTGATTATTCACGATATGGGTACATGTATCTGATGAGATACAAATCTGAAGCATTTGAATAGTTCAAATAATTCAGAAATGAAGTAGAAAACTAACTTGGTAAAAGTATGAATACATTACGATCTGATCGTGGTGGAAAATACTTAGACCAACAGTTTTGGATTATCTCAGAGATAATGGGATTTTATCTCAGTATACTCCACCTTACACGCCGCAGCACAATGGTGTGGCTGAAAGGAGAAATCGAACCTTGTTTGACATGGTGCGATTAATGATAGGTTTTACTGCATTTTGGGAATATGCTTTCGAGGCAATTTGTTTACTTGCTAAACAGAGTTCCATTAAAGACAGTTGATGTTACTCCATATGAGATGTGGACTAACTGAAAACCTTATCTTTCTCATTTGAAAGTTAGGGGTTGTCCTGCTTACGTGAAGCGGACACAGTCAGATACATTTGATGTAAAAGCTGACAAGTGTTTGTTCGTGGAATATCAATTCTACCTTGCTGAGGAACAAAAGTTGTTTGTTTCAAAGCATGCTGTTTTCTTAAAGAAAGAGTTTCTTTTACAAGAGGACAGTGGGAGCAAAGCTGAACTTGGAGAAGTTCGAGATGCTCGAACAAACATAGATCAACTGCCTGAATTTGAAACTGTCACTCATATAGATGAGGTAACAGTTCAATCTTCTACTACACACGAATTTCGTAGGTCACGTAGGATACGCTCTGTTCCCGAGAGATATGGATTTCTCGTAAGTGAACAGAATGACGCATTGCTCATATGAGATGATCGCTACTACCTATGAAAAGGTTACGAAGAGTTGAGTCGAAAATGGCTTTGTGCCAAGAAAACCAACATGGATGGTAATGTGATTACCTATAAAGCAATGCTTACGGTTAAAGGATTTAAATCACGAGACAAGGAGTTGACTATGGCGAGACCTTTAGCCCCGTAGCAATCTTAAATCCATTAGGATACTCCTAGCCATTGCCACTCATCATGATTATGAAATATGGCAAATGGATGTGGAGCGACTTTCTGAGAGGAAATCTACCCGAGGATGTGTATGACACAACCTGAGGATTTCACTTCCAATGATGGCGAAAAGGTATGCAAGCTTCAGAAATCCATTTATGGATTAAAGCAAGCATCCAGGAGTTGGATTATCCGTTTTGATGAGTCAATCAAAGAGTTTGATTTCTCACAAAATCTGGATGATCATTGTGTGTGTATAAGAAGGTTAATGGGACTACAATCGTATTCCTTGTGTTGTATGTAGATGACATACTGTTACTGGGAAACGATTTCTCTATGCTGCAATCAGTTAAAATTTGGTTGTCTAATTAATCAGCGATGAAAGACCTTGTAAAGCAACATATATCCTTGGGATATAGATTTATAGAGATAAATCAAAAGGTTGCTTGGTTTTTCACAATCATCGTACATAGATGAGTTGCTAAAGAGGTTTAGCATGGAACAATGCTATGTACGAGGCCCGATGTATCGTATGCTCTAAGTGTTACGAGCAGATACCAATCGGAATGGCTGTCAAGAATATCCTCAAGTACTTGTGTAGCACTGAGGATGTTTTCTTGATCTATGGAGATGGAAATCTCCAAATGAGCGGGCATTCAGATGCCAGTATCTAATCTGATAAGGATGATTCTGCATCATGATCAGGTTATATACATTCACACTGAATAGCGTGGCGGTCAGTTGGAAAAGTTCCAAACAAGAGAGGACTGCTGATTCATCAACCGAGGCAGAGTATATTGCCGCATGAGATGCGCAAAGGAAGCGGTTTGGATCGAAGTTCATTCTTGAACT
Organism: Erythroxylum novogranatense; assembly: GCA_029891385.1. Taxonomy (NCBI): domain Eukaryota; kingdom Viridiplantae; phylum Streptophyta; class Magnoliopsida; order Malpighiales; family Erythroxylaceae; genus Erythroxylum; species Erythroxylum novogranatense. The sequence continues at coordinate 85,303,416 of CM057227.1, read as the reverse complement.
TGATCTAGTCCTTAGGCGTGATGGGCCCGTAGGATTGTATTGTGATACAATGGGGCTAGTCTTGTGCAAAGGAACCAAGGTCTTATCGACGATCCGAACTCGCTTACCGATTAGGAGATCATTAGTCGAGATCATATCCTGATAGAGAGAATTCCCACAGAGCAAAGTGTTGCTGTTCCATTGACAAAGCCATTGTCGCAGGAGAATTGTGATTCTCATGGACTCGCTTATAGTATTAGATACTAAGGCGATTGGCTTTAGGTCAAGTGGGAGATTTGTAAGTGTAAGTCGACTTGTGTGCTTATGCAAGACGACTTACACATGTCCAGTACCGATAAGTCGACTTATTCAAGGACGGTACTATTTATTTGTGCCCTAAAGTCAATCCCCTTTAGCGCGTTTTATTCACAGTCGTATGCAGACTGAATGAATAAATAAAGAAAAGGCATAATTCATTAATTTGATGTTCATGAACATTGTTTATGAATTGATTGGATCTTTAATCAAATTAATGAAGTCCATGATATATGACATAGCATGAAGGAAATTATGATGTGATCATACTCCTGAGATTCCTATCATGTGTAATTATGTCAGTATCTAAATTTTCCTAGTCATAGGATTAATGAGGCTGGACATTATTAATCCGGATAGACTAGCGCATGTCATATTCCTTGATTGGATCAGCGGTAGATCTCGAAGCGTAAATATGAGATATTTAGAATTGACATGTGGATGCTTACTAGTGGTAGTAAGTTCATTGGATGACTGCCATGAGATCATCACATGGATATCTTATCTAGTGTCGGTGATAATCTCATCATAGCATTGGTGCAAGTATCCTTAGACTTGAGGTACTCGAGGATATCTTGAATCTTGATTACGTGCTGACTCCATTCCTTGTTGCCTTCCAGAGGTAACTCATAGGGTGGTGCTTGGAGTGCAGTTTGAGGTATTGAAGGTAATTGAGTAGCCAATAAAGTTCACCATACGGATTAGCAGAGGAGATACCCATGGCCTCTTGTCGGGATCATTACTCGAAATCTCGGCGAGTGAATATGTCATGGAGAGTGTCTTCATGGACATATAGAGTAATGAGTCATAAGACGAGATCTGTTATCACTTGGGCTAGACTCAGTCTAGTGAGAGTTGACACTTTGACCATACTCATAACCAAGTGGGGTATAGGATGGTGAAAGGACGAATTGCACGGTAATTGTCTATGGAAGGGTTCGTGATCTGGTTCTTGATGAATACATCAAACCGATTACTTTCCGGTCAATTGGGGGTCATGATGTGTTGCTAGATACCGCTCATGACTTGCTTAGATTAATTGTTAATCTAAGTGGCCAACATAACCGGGAGCCTAAAGGGTCACACGCATAAGAGTGTTTCAGCGAATCTGTAAAATAGTAATTGGACAGTGTTCCAATTATGGAGAGCATTTGGATTAAATGGATCCCAATGGGATTGGGATATGTCGATGTGATCGCGACATCAATATTGCTAAGAAAGGTTTAGGAGTTGTTTTCAAAGATAGGGCCCCGATAAGCAGTAGGACCAGAGCCCAGTTGGATGGACCTTAGCAATTATTTATTAATTGATTAATTAAATAATTAATTAATTAATAAATAAATATTTATATACATGTACACGTTGAAAATGGAGGAGAGGAAGAAAGCTTACATACTTTGAAAAGTCAAAGTATAAAAGCTTAATGTCCTTAAAATGTGTGCCATCAACATGTTAGCTTTCAATTGGTCTTTTAAATGTTAAAAGACTATAAATAGGCTTGTGTTTTCGTGGATGGATAGAGAGAGAAATGGAGCATGCTTCAGTATGGCTTATGGAAGGAGGAGGAAAAGCTTAAAAGTTAAGCTTAAAGATGAAAGGTGTTTCATTTTTCTTTCTTTCTCATGGCCATCATCGATTTTCTACTCTTCTCCAAGCTTTGTTCAACGTCTCCTTAAGCTCTCCGGGACGGTAGGCTCTAGCAGGCTTTAATCTGTTCTAGCTATTCCCGGTCAAAGGGTTTGATTCGGTTAGGTTTTCGATCTCTGCGTGGATCACCTTTAGAGATAGTCTCTTTTGGCTATTTAGGTTGATGTCTTCATACGGATACACGGATCACAGGGATCGGAAAGTCCAGGAACAAAAATTTTTGTTTTCCGCTGCGTGTACATGTGATGTACCACCCGGGATTTTCCTACAAGTTCTCCCATCATGCTCATTTCAAACTCACCTTGCATTAAATCGCTAAATTCTTTACACAAAAATTCATTAGTGGCAACAAACACAATGTCATCAACATAAATTTGACAAATAAGCATATCATGATCAACATGTTTAATAAACAAAGTATTATCTATCTTACCACGAACATATCCATGTTGAGTTAGAAAAGTACTTAACCTCTCATACCATGCTCTAGGTGCTTGCTTCAGTCCATAAAGTGCCTTCTTGAGTTTGTAGAGCGTAATCCGGATGCTCATGATCTTCAAATCCCGGCGGTTGTTTGACATAGACTTCCTCTTGAATATACCCATTGAGAAATGCGCTCTTGATGTCCATTTGATTTAATTTGATACTTTTATGAGACGCAAATGCACATAGTAGCCTAATTGCCCCCAAACGAACCACAGGAGCATATGTCTCATTATAGTCAAGACCTTCTTCTTGATAAAATCCTTGAGCCACTAGCCTTGATTTATTTTTAATCGCTTCACCATTCTCATCATATTTTATCCGATTTACCCACTTGACTCAATGATGGTCTTGTCCTTTAGTGGAGCTACCAAATCCATACATCATTTCGCTTGGCGATTAAGCTCCTCTTGCATAGCTAAAAGCAGTTTTCATCTTTAAGAGCTTCTTCTATATTTTGGGTTCTACCAATGAAATGAAGGCTGAATTACTCATATTCTCATAGAAATTTCTCTAGTTCTTACACCAACATTTAAATCACCAATGACTTGCTCCATAGGATGGTTCTTTGCTTTTGCCCGTGATTTAATGTCGGGTGCTTGATTTTCTTCGTCTCACCTTCAATTCCTCGATCTTGGATTCAATTTCTTCAATTTTATTTCCTGAACTTCCTGCATCATCATCAAAATAAGCCTTTCTCGGGGGTGAAATCATATCATCAAATTTAACATGTATACTTTCTTCAACACATTTAGTCCTATTATTATAAACTCTAAAAGCCTTACTAGTTTGAGAATAACCAATAAACACACCAACATCGATTTAGAATTGAATTTTCCTAAATTGTTCTTTCCATTATTATGAATGAATACTTTACAACCAAAGGATGAAAATAAGAGATGTTGGGTTTCTTACCTTTCCAAAGTTAGTAGGGTGTCTTATTTTTGTGTCTTCGCAAGTGCACCCTATTGATGACGTAGCATGCGGTATTGACTGCTTCCACCCAAAATGATTTAGGAAGATTGTACTCATTTAACATGGTTACGCTCATTTCTTCAAGAGAAAGATTCTTCCTTTCTACCACACCATTTTGTTCGGAGTCCTTGGTGTTGAGAAATTGTGCTCCATCCCGTATTTGTCACAAAGACTTTGAAGGTTCACATTCAAATTCTCCTCCATGATCGGTTCTAATAGCAACGATCGACAAATTTTCTCATTTTGAACCAATCTACACCACTTGGTAAATTCATTAACTGCATCACTTTTATTCGCAAGGAATCTTACCCAAGTAAATCTAGAAAAGTCATCCACAATCACAAGGACATAAAATTTTCCACTAAGACTAGCATGTCTAGATGGTCAATCAAATCCATATTGCACAAGTTCAAGAACTCTAGATGTGCAAATTTCTTTCTTTGGTTTGAAAGATTCTCTAACATGTTTGCCTTTTAAACATGATTCACACAAGTGTTCTTTAACAAATCTTATTTTAGGCAAACCTCTTACAATGTCATTTTTCAAAAGCTTAAAGATTAGAGGCAAAGGTGCATGTCCTAATTTTCTATGCCATAAAAATGCATTTTCTTCTAAAGTCACTAAACACCTTTCAGTAAACGAACTATCATCATGTAAATCTACTACGTATGTATTTCCGTGTCTCAAACCAATTAAAGCTACATGACCATCCTTTTTAACCATGCAATGTGATGATTCAAAACTTACATTAAAATTCATATCACAAAGTTAAGAGACACTTAACAAATTATGTTTTAATCCATCAACAAGTAAAACATTGTCAATGGTTGGCAAAGGTTCCTTACCCACTTTACCAATTCCAATGACCTTACCTTTTTTGTTGTCTCCAAAAGTGACATAACCTTGATTCTTTGGTTTGATTTCCGCAAAAAGGTTCTTGTCTCCACTCATGTGTCTTGAACATCCGCTATCAATGTACCAAGTGTTTGACGGCCTTTCATCCCTTGCTTGTACCTACAATATCAACGTTCTTTCTTCTTATAGGTACCCAAACCATTTTGGGTCCATATTGGTTAGCCATATAAACCACATTAGGTGGTATTGTGCCTTTAATAACCCAAATTTTCTTAATCTTAGCACATCTTCTAGTACTCTTGCAGGCAATTTCTATGTGACCATCTTTCAAGCATCTAGCACATTGAGCAATTTTTCCATCCTTAGTGAATTTGGAAATTAAAGAGCAATCTCTATCAAAAGGGTGATATCCTAATCCATGTTTAGAAATGGAATATCTTTGTAGCGATAACAATTTTTCAAACTGTTCGTTTCCATTTGCGAATTTTCCAACCACATACGAAAATTCTTTTATAAGTCTATCAAGTTCACAAATAAGATTTTCTTTTTCAATAAGACATGCAGAATGATCTTCCTTTGGACTATCTAAATCATCAATCGTTTCATGTAAGGCACTATTTTCAGCAACCAATTCTCGTATTTTCTTTCTTAATTTTTTGTTAATCTCAATGGCTTCTTCAAAATCAGCTTGCAAAGCATCAAAAGAATCTTTTAGATCTTGGTCATCGAAAATTACCTCATTTTCATCATCACTTGATGAACTTTTTGCCATAAGTGCCAGCTTGTTTTCATCATCACTTTGATATGCATCCTCTTCATCACTCCAAGTTGCCACCAGGCTAGTTTTCCTTTTAGCTTTGTCGTATTTTTCATTTTTCTGAAAGTTTGATGTAGAGGATGAGCTTTTGCATTCTCTTGCGAGATGTCCCCGTTTTCCACATCTCCAACATTCTTCGTTGCCTTTCTTTTCGTCATAGCCTTTTGATTTTCTTTCCGCGCCAAACCTCTTTCTTTCTCCCTGTTTTCTGCCATTTAATTCTTTTCTTCGATTTTTAAGAAGTCCCTTGAACTTCCTTAAATTTCTAGCGTACATCGCTATTTCTTCGTCTTCCTCGTCTTCATATATTTCCTCATCACTTTCATCAACGAAAGAAGTGTTAGCTTTAAAAGCAATAGATTTTTTAGGCTTACCTCTACCTCCTCTGGATTTGAGAATAATCTTATAGTTGATAAGTGATCCCACCAAGGCGTTGAATTCCAGATGATTGAGATCTTTGGATTCCATAATGGCAGTGACTTGTGAATCCCATTCCTTCGGTAGTGAGCGAAGGATTTTCTTTACCTTCTCACTGTCCGTCATATGCTTTCCAAGGTTGCCTAATCCATTTATGATTTCTGCAAAACGATCAAGCATAGTTGAAATAGACTCACCTTCCTTCATGACAAACATTTCATAGTCATGAAGCAGCATGTTGATTTTAGTCTCCCGGACTTGGTTGGTTCCTTCATGGGTGATGCGAAGTCTCTCCCACATTTCTTTGGCGCTAGTACACGAGTTAACTCGGTTTATTTTCTCAATTGTGAGAGTACAATAGATTAGCTTCATCGCTTTCGCGTTGATGTAGGCTTGCCTCCAGTCATTGTCGTCATATTCTAGCTCCGTTTTTAACTCACCGTTTTCTTTTAACGGTGGTTGTGGATAAAGATAATTATCTTCAATATTCTACTCCTCGCTAATGATGTGGTACTTCATAGGATTTTCAAGAAGAATAATTAGTACCATTAAATAAAGGAGGGCGATTATTAGTATTACCTTCTTCCGCTAGGTTGTTGTGTGCCATCCCGGATACTTCTGCTCCGATACCAATTGTAAGTGATCTAGAAGGGGGGTTGAATAGATCTTTAAAATTCTTTGAAAATTTCTACAAGAAAATCAGAAGTTAAAACACACAAAAACAATTTTGATAAACTTAATTAAAAAGTGTAGGGAAGAAGATCAAACACTATTTTTATAGAGGTTCGGTGCTAAGACCTACGTCCTCTACCTAAGCTCCCACTTAGGATTTTGCCAACCACTTTATTGCACACTTTGTAGTTGAGTGTGAACTTTTTACAATGCCACTTGAATTCCGGCTCAAGAAACCTTTACACTCGATTTGTCTTCCGGCACAAATCCTACCTCACGTGACCTAGTCACTCAAATTGTAAGTAAAACAATACAAAGATTGAAGAACAAATGCTTAATACAATTTGTAGCAAAATAAGAGCAATAGTGAGCAATTTGAAGCAATATAAGAGTATTTGAACTTGTAGAACTTGTATATACTCTTCTTCCATCATCCTCTATTTATACTTGAAGAAATATAGCTGTTGGAGCTCTACTAGCCGTTGCTTAATTGGATATAGTCGTTCCTTGATAATCTCCATTCCATTTTTATCAAATTGGACCATTGGAGCTGATTTCGTGCATCCATAAGTCGACTTGTCGAATGTATAAGTCGACTTGTTTCAACCATTTACGTAAAAGTTTCATCTCCGCTATCCAATAAGTCGACTTGTACCATGTAAGTCGACTTATCATCCTCGATAGGTCGACTTGTGTTTGATAAGTCGACTTGTATTGACATTGCTTCATCTGTAAGTCGACTTGTGCTTTGTAAGTCGACTTGCATTTCCTTCAATGGTAACATCCGACCAAATCCTTTATAATCCTCATGTTTTATGCCATTTTTCACTTAGAGGACAACTCCCATCTTGATTCTTCATTGATTACACACTTGCTCATCTTGATTTGCACAATCCTTTCATTGAATAATACCTGAAATAATTTCTTAACTATTTCTAGATATTTTATTATTATCAAAACATAAAGGGATTTAATTTGTCAACCACCATTGGTCCAACAAATAATGGAGTTATATCTCAAGAGGAGACTCAAGCATAGCAAGTGAAATGTACTACTGAGATTCTATGCATTATGTTTAAGGTAATGTAACGTATCCAACTATATGAGTGGATTTTCAATTTAAGGTGATCCTATTGCAACGTAAAGAGAATAGGTCTCTCTAAGATTTGATACAAAAATGTTGGGAGATCTTAAATGGAATCTAAGAAAAATAATACCAACCCACAAAGTGAAATACTCAAATGAAGTGGAATGTATGGAGGTACAAGTATGAATGAATAGGCATGTGAATATGTCGGTGTGAATTAAAGGGGAATTAAGGAAAAAAAATCAATCAATGTGGACTCAATGAAAAGATTTGAGTGATGTCTGTTGAAATCAACAGTACCCCAATAGAGATTTATGCAATGTAAGCAAATGGTATCAATTGGTGACTATGCTCATAGACGGTATTTTGAAAGTTTTGAAAAGTAAAAAGAGATATATGAAAAATTGAGGAGTCTAAAACTGATGATAAGCATATCATTTGGAGATTGTGCAGTGTATGATGAAGTTTCACATTAGAAAGTATGATACAATATGTTGTAACAGTATAATATGAGTTGATTTTTATAAGTGATATCGGTACTATTGTTTGAATTCTTGGAGACATTAGATATGCCAAGGCATTCCTGTAATGTACAAATTGTATAGTTTCGAGAAAATTATTGAGCTTGAAAGGCATGCACAAATGATTTCTATACTGGTAAAGATAGAGTGTAGTCTAAAACATTGAACAGACAATTCTAAAATGAATAGAGCAGATTCAGATATTGGGGTTTTTAAATTTAGGGCAATGAAGAGTGTAAAATGTCAAGTAGAATATGGGGTAAAATGAAGTGCTACTAGTGTATTGAAGTTTTAGATTCAGTTTTACGAGAAAGAGGTAAGAAAGTTTACGAGTTAAGGATTCAAAATGGTTAGTCCCATAATGAATCTGAACTTTCGAGTGAAATCGGAAGAACGATATTTGGTGATGGAAATAAGAAGTATGTGTACTTGACAAAAGTGATTGAGCAAAGCAATTGTTAGAGAAGTACATGATTACATGTTTGAATTTCCAACAGTGAGAAGTGTTTAACGCTTATATTTTGGAGTTCATAGGAATATGAGTTTGTTGTACAGTTCTGATTGACTATAGGTATAAAAATGGTGCGATGAGTGAGACAAAGGAAAGTGACTAGTGAAAGATGAATGGGTTAGATGAGATGGATCAAAATCGGACAGATGAAATATAGTTAAGTGAATATACGAATTGAGTGCATGAACACTAAAGAACAGTGAATTGTCAAATGAGAGATGAATCTGAAAAAAGAGCCAATGATATATGAAAGATAAATGAGTTAGGTGAATTAACACCTGTTATACTGAAATGGACATAAGTGTCAATGTGTTAGCACCAAAGTATAGTGAAGTGTCGAAAAAGAGATGAAGTGTTTTTGTGAGTAACACCTTGGTAAGGTGTACTCAAAATTGGAAAAAGGTATTAATGAAACTGTATAAATTGGTCGTTATGAAAAATTTTATTATGAGTTAGTATTACTGGTGAAAGAGGTATTGGATTTATAAAATGTGATAAGTGAATAGGTTGAAATAATGATCTGATCCTTAACATACGAAATAAAAGTTGGAGTGTAATCTGAAATATTCAAGTGAGATAGTTAAAATCGTGAGATAGTCAAATAAGGGACTGAAAGATTTATTGAGACTATCTACTGTGATCTTTTGGAAAATAAGAAATTGAGGGATGAAGTGTATGGGAAATGGAGAGACATATGGCACATAGAATAACAGTAATGATCAATTAAATGAAAATTTTGAGGACGAAATTTATTAAGGGGGAGAATTGTAACATCCCGTCCCCAAATGAAGGGTGAGGACCCGAAATATTGTACAAGTGTGCTCAAGGAAAGACAAAGGAAACGCATTGGTTTTGCTCATGCATCTTATTAGCATGCATACATTTACATAATGATTACTGGCTCTTTAAGTGGTACATGCATTCATTGATTATTGCTAGGAATTAAAGATAGGGAATGTGAATTGCTAAAATTTATGGGTAGAAAGTGTTGAAAGAGTGAAAGTAATATGTTTGTGCTGCAAATTGGGATTTATTACTCAAGTAAATGTCTTGATAAAATTGTGGTTAAATTCTCGGTTAAATGGGATGGTTATTGATGTGGTATTGATGCTTGCATGAAAGGAGTAGAGTTGTAGTTGAAATATGGAAAATGGAACTTGTGCATGTTTCAAGTATTTGTTTATAACTTTTGATGTAGTTATGCTATTGAGTTGAGGTTTACTTTAAATTAAACTTGAGAAGTATGGCTAGAATTCCTATGAAGGATGTTCTGCCCAAATGTGGCTTTAAGAGCTTTGAAATTGGCTCGGAAGTTGAGTTTTGTGTGCTGGATGAATAGTACCCAGATCTTGGTTCCATTATTGGCAACCTGAAACTTTGAAAATTTTTCCAGGATAAATGAGACAGATTTTGTGAAATTGGTATTACTGAAAGTTGAAGATTTATGTGTTAGCTTCCCAACGCCACTAAGTATGGTATTTTTCTATGTGTAGGTTGTAAGTTATGGTCTGATAATGTTCAGGTGGTAATTCAGTCCAAAATGTGTTTTGGTGTGCAATTGCTCTAAGGGCATAGGTTCTGTGCTTTTTGTGTTCTGATATTTATTTGGGACTGTAAAGAGTAAAATTGGCTCAAGTGACATTCTAGAAAGTTGTAGAGGATTGTTATAGATTTCTAATGAGGTATTTTAGGCGAATTTTGGATGTAAGGACTGTTAGATATAAAATTGTAAAGTTTTGGCTATGGATATGGTCATATGCTATTTTAACACTACTTAACAGGGAAGCCACATTAATGGGTGGATTCGACCTAATTATAGTTGGAATTTTCTTTGAAGTCCTTCATGAGAATTGTAGTATATTGTCTGAGCTTTTTATTGCTATATAGCATGGAAATGTTTGCTAAGGGGATGTGGAGTTATGAATTTTGAAAGATTGGGTTTCTGTTGAGAATAAATTAGGTAGGCTGAACCTTTGTTTGCTAATTTGATTTGATTAGAAATGGATTTGGCTTATAAGTTATTCCTAAAATATGTAGTATTTGTTTTACTCTTTTTATTGATATAAAATTTGGAATTTTTGGTTAAGGAGATGAAAAGTTATGATTTTTAGAAGTTCTGATGCTGTTTAGTGTGAAGTTGATCAACCAGTCACCTTGTGTGGAGTTTTTGACCCATTTAGAGGTTGATTGGATTTTTAAAGACTTCCTAAAAGTTGTAGAGGGTTCTTTTACCTTTCCTTAGACACCAAGTTTGTCAAATTTGGAGTTCTGGGTCAAAAGTTATGATGTTTACAAGTTGAGGTGTTGTTTAAAGTTTTGAGGAGATTACCGATCGGTCATCTTTGAGTGCATTTTTGACCCCTTTACATACTGATTTTGCTTTTGAGTCCTTAAAAATTGTAGATCTATCTTTTATCTTTTCAACGGTACTAAGTTTGTAAAATTTAGAGTTCGGAGTCAAAAGATATGAAGGTCGGAAGTTAGGAGGTTGGAGCGCAAGCGATCAACCGCGCGCGCGAGCTCGATCGACCGCGCGCTCGAGCGATCGACCGCTCGCCCGCCCGCCCGTTCCGAACGAGCCCAATCAGGCGAGCGAAGCGCCCGCGCGCTGGTCGATCGGCCTACGGGGTTGATTTTCTGCCGATCGACCTCTCTCCACTCTTTTGGCCATAACTTCTTCGTTTGACCTCCGATCGACCCGATTTTTGAAGCGTTGGATTCCTAAGAAATTTTTCTATCTTTCCATACTCAAATCGATCGGTTTTGACATTAAATGGAGGAATATCGATCGGATTAAAGTGAGCTGATCAGTTGTAATGGTTTGAATAGTGTTCAGTATTTTGGAGATATCTCTATTGATAGAGCTCCGATCGATCTGATTCTTTTTGAAAATTAAACTCGAGACATGGATCTACAATTTATCTGAAGGAGACAATCGATAATTTAGCCTCTAAGACCTTCAAATTCTGGATTGAAGTCAAGTGTAGTGTTTAGTCTCAGTTTTGTAATGATATGAACAGACTTCAGTAATTTGGAGATATCTGGAGCTATAGAGCTCCAATCGATCGGATTCTTTTTTCAAATTAAACTAGAGACATGGGGTACAAAGTTTCTGAAGGAGCAGAATGACAATTAAGTCTCTAAGACTTTCAAATTTTTGAGTGAATCTCGACGTAGTGTTCAGCCTCGGGTCTGAAGAACAGACTTCAGTATTTTTGAGATAGTTTGAGTTATAGAGCTCCGATCGATCTGATTCTTAAAGCAATGGATTCGTAAGACATAGAGGGACATTTCTCTAAAAAAAGGTTTTGTCAAATGGCTTCATTTACCTGATCGAAATAATCAGACAAGATGTCAGTTTTAAGGCAAAAAGGAAGGGCATTTTTGGAGCATCACTTAAAGGGTTAAGTTTATAGGCTTAAATGGAGGGGCATATGGGTCATTTCTCATTCATTAAATGACATGACACTATAAAATCAAGTGGACTGTGAAAAACAGAAAAGAAAAAGAATAGAAGAAAAGAGAAGAGTCGAGAGCCTTCGGATGGGAGAAGAAGAAAAAAGAAAGAGTAAACTAGGTATTGATTTTTCTAATCCCTTCAAGAGGGATTTTCATGGTGCTCAAGAAGAGAAAAACGTGGAGGAAGATGAGAGCTTCCATCCAAGCCAAGAAATTCGTTGATGAGTGAAAGATCAAGGGAATTTTAACTTGGATGAAGGAAAGAAATAATGAAGAAACTGATGCTTTGGATAAGATTCAAGCATGGATATGAGGTGAGTGACCTAGACGGTACCTCAATTATTATGTGCTTAGAATTTTGTCTTTATAAAACTGTGGTGAATAATGGTGGGTTAGTGAATTGCGTTTGATTATGGATTCCGGACAGAAGGTCCGACGAAATGGGAGATTATGACATAGAAGTGCAAATTGTCTGTGAATTTGGACCCTCCGTGTTTTTAATGTATATCAATAGAATTGTGATTAAAATATGATTGTGAACTATTTAGGATTGATTGTGATTGAAATACTGAATTTGCTTTGACATATGTATTCCATGCATGAGTGCAAAATCAAATAATGGTAGTTGTGACCGGAGTAGCCATCGAGAGCTAGAAGCTCACCGTACTTGGGCCTTGAGCCCCAAGTGATTCGAGCCTCGGGCTCAGCGATTAATCTTTCATATTGGAACAGTTTGAGCGCTCGGTCACAACACCGAAATAAATGAGAAAAGTGTCACATACGCATTCCATATGCATTTGAGTGAATAATTTGATTTGGTGAAAGGCAAAAATTGCCTTATACTTATTTGATTGACAAATGTGTAATGAACGAAACTGTGAAATGCTCTACTTTAAGGGTGGAATGTCGGACTAAAGTCTGATGATATGAGAAGTGATTGAAAGGGATAGATAATTGTGTATAATATTGTGACATATGCACTACATATATGAATGCAGATCAGATAATGGCCGTTGTGACTAGAGTAGCCACCTATCAGAGCTACAAGCTCAACAATTAATGAGCCCTATATGGGACAGCTATCAATGAGCCCTACATGGGACAGTTATCAATTAGCCCTACATTAGACAGTTATCAATGAGCTCTACATGGGACAGTTATCAATGAGCCCTACATGGGACAGTTATCAATGAGCCCTATATGGGACAGTTCAGGCACTCGGTCACAACAGAGTAACAATTAGAAAGTGAGTCTCATATACACTGAGTATGCATGACATAGATGATTAATTGATATTGAATATGAAATAACTGAACAAGTTTATGTGATTTAATATGTTGTTACTGAAATTTTATGAATATGGGAAATAATGTGAAATAGGAAATAAAGTGAGATTGGTTCAGTGATTGAATGGGAAATGATATGAACATATGCGATATTGGAAAAAAAATAAAATGTGTAATGAAATGTAACTTATGAAATATATGTCTTATGTGATATGTGATGAGTGAGCCATCGATGATGGTTACTCACTGAGTTCGCAAAACTCACCCAAAATTTGCAATTATTTTTCAGGATCAGAATAATACCCCATTATGCCAACGGGAGTATATTTGCAGGATTCAAATGAAGGATAAGAGTCGGGATCAGTTCGCGTCTGCATAGCATGTCTTTGTTTATGTAATGAGGTGTATATTTGTATTCGGTAAATAAGCCCAAATGGCTATTGGAAATTGTGTATAATGGAATTGTATATGATTGAATGAGGACCCAACTTGAGCATTGATTTTCGCTTATGTTGTTAGAAAAAAAATGTACCGACTACTGAATAAGAGCTTTAGCACGCCACCCTCATGGGACACAGACTCAGAGATCACCGTCGATGTCGGGTTCTGGTCGCGCGGGAGTGGGGTGTTACATAACCTGACTATGCATTTGGACAGCACAACGACTATATTTTGGAAATCCCAAGACTCAATTAAAACTCTATATTCAGATTAAAACTCTACCAAGACTTTTAGACTTTTAAGTCCACTCAAAAGCAATCTCAACAATAATACCAAAGATTCATAAATAAGGTCTTTTACAAACTACAGGACATTCAAGAGTTAATTTATAAATTCATAAAGCATATCAACATAACCAACCTAATAAAAAAATAATTCATGAACCACTATACAACAGTAGTACAAATAGAGATTACCCACGTGCAATAATGCCCCGAAAATTTTAAAAGACCGCACGATACACTCAAAGCTTCAAGCTCACTAAATTAACCTGCATGGTTGGAAGGCGGAGGGGGTGAGTACACTATGTACTCAGTGAGCAGGAAAAACATATATCGCAAATAGAACTCAATACATACTAAGACGGTGTAGATAACCTATTAAGTGAACATATATGACATAGAATCACATAGGCCTAGCCTATAACTCAACGTATACTAATTAGGAACCACATAGGCCTAGCCTATTAATCACCCATTCGATGAACATAGGTTCTATTTCTAGTACACAAAAGCAGAAAAACATCACATGTATAAATCAAATCTCGTCAGAAAATAAATATCAGAATAAGCCAAAATAATCATATGTGTTGCCACTAGTTGGTCGAACTAGTGTGCACACCTACCAATTTTTGGTGTCGACTCAACTTTCATCCGTGATGAGTTGGACTACAGTCGATAAGAGCGTCATAACCCTAGGTGATAACCTCGTCGGTATCTATACCCTAGGTGTGGAATCACCTGTAAGTCCCATAGAAAGATGTCAATTTAGGGACTCGACTTTTATGTACCAATGTCAAAGGTATGGGGGTTGCTTAATCAGTTGTGCCTAGCATATGATTGGCCAATTGTTACCTCACCAATCATAAAAATCATATAGAAATATTAAGTACAAAAGTAAGTAAGGCACTATGCCTTTATTTGTCGGTCCAATCAATAAAATAAAACCATGTGATAACTCTAAGCCAAAAGAGAACAAAAACATGCAGCATACATGACTCGATTATGCATATGTAAATTCCAAAACATTATTTCATGCAATAATAGTCATATTGTGCACTCCAAATGCAAAGTTATTCAAAACAGTGTCATTTCATAAATACATAAGCATATTAGCATGTTTTTGAGATTCAATTCTACCATGCATTACCTAGGTTCAAAATTCACATACAAGTCATCATACATGTCTTAAAGTGATCTAATCCCATTTGAGAAATATGGTTTTCCCAACTCACCTTTAAAGAAGGTGTGCACTCTCTTAATTTCAACAATTCTCGGTTCGAGCTCCTTGATCCATAGCTTCTGAGCCTTTTTACTTAAAAAATATAATGTGTTTACTACTCAAACATGTATGTCATATTTATATATCATCACATAAGTGTATAAAACGCAATATCACTCTCTTTAAGCGATAGGATTCAGCCATTAAACTTCTCACATTGTTACTTCCTTACTATTCATATTAGCTTTTCTTTTGCATTTTCTAAGGAATTTAATGCCTTTAATCCAAGACTTGCTCATTTCAAAACATAATTAAGTCCATTTTTATCCAAGCACATTATGCTATTATTCATCAATCTAAGCAACAATTCAAGTTTACTCTAAGTAAACATAAAAGCCGCTTTCAATGTATATCATTACGAATCCTTAAATCCTAAGTCAAGTTCACTTAGATATTTTATCAAAAACCTAATGTGCATGACTTTCAAGTCTTATTTTCAAGACTTTATCATGGTAATTCATACTCCTATCTTGTTATATACACTTCCAATTAACAACACATTTCACCACTCCATTCAATCCAATTCTCTTCATTTAAGCCATATTCATCATAATTTTTCAACTCATCTCATTAATCCATTCCTTCTTCCATCATTTAAACCAAGCCTATCCAACATATTCATTTTTCATCATCAATTCACATTATACATGTACAAATAACATCATAGAATTCATTTAAATCATCAATTTCAAATGATATTCAAAAATTCACAAACTTTCACCAAGAGGGAACATTTTGGCTTTGGCTTAAAGAACCATCTCCATGACACATTTCATTCATCTAAACCATGTTTCATGCATATTCAAGCATGGAGAACAACATATCTTAATACCAAACCTAAAATCCTAATGTAGAGAGAGATAAGACAAAACTTACCTAAACCTTCCTTTGATGATATCTTCAAATCCTTTAAGAATTTCTCAAATATAATGATAGATTTGAGTTCCTTAATCCCTAGCTTAGAACATCTTTATTTCGGTTGGAGAATAAAAAAAAGGGGTGGGGTTTAGTCAATAGTCAAAAATTGGTCTCCTCCTCCTCTCTTCTCCTTTCTTCGCCTTTCTATTAATTAAAACATGTTTTAAGTCTTTTGTAATGGGGTGCATGACCGTACATGAAGAAGTGTTGGGTCCCAAACCCAATTGCTTAAATCTTAACACTTTCACTCTTGCTCTGATACAATATCTGTTGGACCCCGTTTCTAGAGCCCAACTTCCTGAGTCCTGAAGCCTTGTGCTTATTACCTTGCAGGTTCGTTAGTCGTCACTCCACAATCGTGGTGAGCGCACACTATTTAACCATCAAAATCATAAGTTGACTTATTCATACATATTTTATATTTAAGTCTCGAGTTCGTTTTGAAAAAAAAATCACCTCAAACAGAGTTATATAACTCAAGATATGCTTAAAAAGCCTAAAAGAGCTCATACTTTAAACATGCTCTCCTAACCAACCTCTCATTCACTTTAATGCAAACTTCCCCAATTCAACTCCAAATGGTACAAATTTTTATTCAGAGGAATAAATATGTCTTAGGAACCTATTGGTCCAAGAATCAACTCAATTGGAGGTCAGATACGGGAGTTATGCCCAAAAGAATAGACTATGTTCACACTCAAAAACAAATTAAAACTCTTTTGGCGCGATTACCATAACTTTTAATCTAGATGTCGGATTGAGTTCATATTTCAACCATTAGAAATAAGACATCTAGATATACAACTCTCATGAAGATCACAAAGTGAGATTCGGCCTGCAACTATGTCAAAAATTACCATCTTTCCCGTAGATTTCCGTTAAATGGACATCCATGTCCGTTTAACCGACATGAATTGAGTGCAGGATGCCAAATGACCCGAGAAAGTCCGTTAAACGGACATGCATGTCCGTTTAACAGACATTGACTGGCCAAGGGGTGTTTTTCCACCAGAGAATGTCCGTTTAACGGAGCTCCCCAAAGCCCCCAATGCTTCTCCAATGCTTCCAATCTTCAACCTTACATCCTAAACACTTTCACATTTCCCAAAATTCACTCATTCTAAAGCCTAAACACTTCATAACACATCAAACTCCAAGTTCAACTTAGCATATTCTCAAATTCCAACTTAATTGGTTCATCAAAACTACCAATGCCAAACATTTATCATCAAAGGTATCATAAACACAAACTATATAAACAACATAAAGAACAGTAACTGTTATATTCCCATTCCCATAACTTCTTACTCCAAATCCCAAAAATTACATATTATACCTCAATGAAAAGATAACAAGATGCTTTACAACTTCCATGAAGAATGCAAAGGTCAATTCCATCATTAAAAGAGGTAAAAAGTCACACAAAGGCACTGCTCATATAAGGACCAATGAAACAGTAAAATAGCATTATGAACAGTAACTGAATGTATTCCCAACCGAATAACTTCTTCATCCTAAGTCCCAAAGCAACAAATTCTATATCATTGGAAAGCTCTCAACAAATACTGTAATCTTCAAGAAGACATATCAATTCAATTCAAACATTAAGAGAGTCAAAATCACAAGCAAAGTTGTCATCAATTTTTCAATCCAAACTCAAGTACCTGCATGAAACCTCAATCTACAAAATCTTCAATCTCCAATATCATCAACCAATCCAAATAAACCCATGATCTAACTCAAAAATGGAAGCAAACACAATTTTCCTCTTTTGTCAAAATCAAACCATACAACAATACCTTGATATACAAAACATATGCAATTTGCACAAAGTACCTTAACTCTTAAAACTCTTGCATTTACATGAACAATATGAGTTATTACAAAGCTTTAGAGGGCATTTTGCCCGATTACAATCCAAAATGTCAAATGTCAAAGTACAAAGTAAATCAATTCTCCAAAATGCAACCTAATGCTTTGTTTCCAAAAATGACTTCTAAAGTAAAAACATCGGAGTGATGCCTCAATCCCAATACTGTAACTCGGGTACTTGCTCGTCACCTGTGGAGGGGAAAAGGGGTGTGAGCTCGACGGCTTAGTGGGTAATAGCTTAATAATTAAGAAATAAGCAAAAACATTCTTTATTTTTTCATTCTCAAAGCAACTTTTAGATTGATAAAACCTTTCAAATTTATCAAAGCCAATTTACATTGATCAAAACACTTTCAATTCATCAAAACCTTTTGTAAAACTCATTTCATCACATCAATTACACATCAAAATCATATAAGCACAGAGAAAGTGATTCGGGTGGATCAAAAACGGGACGTACTACACATTCCCGCAAGCGGTCATATGTAGCCGTGAACTTATGGGAGTCCGTGAGGAGCTCCAATGCCACTAGCGGGCAGGTGGGAGAAGCCTATGGTTAGACAGGTGCACCTGACTCTTATGGGACCACCACAAATCCAAACAAAGCATGCATATCACATAATTCACACAATTCATAAACATTAGCCACAAATGGCTCTTACAAATATTCACTTTCACAAGATTTTCACATAATCGCCGAAATAACATATTTGAATCTCTTTCACTTGACAAAACAAGGTAACAAATATTTCCATAAGGCATTTACATCAAAAACATCTTATACAAGATTAAACCATCATAAAAAGTAACTCATTCACAAATGAAAGGTCATAGGCAAAAAGAACCTTCAATGACATTTATTTCAAAACAATAAGTAGCTTATTAACTCAATCATTAAAAAGTCACCCACCTTAGTTCCTTTAGCTAGGAGCTTGAACAATTGGCCTTTCCTTTCACTCCAATTCTCTCTCTTGACCTTCATCAAACACAAAATCATCCCATATAACATGAGATATCAAAATTGGCCATTCTTAGGAGATGAAAGCATGAAATTTAACCTATCTAACTTTACCCATCAATTTCCTAAGCCATTTAAACCAAAACCTATCCATAAATCCAAAAGAATTCACATTTCTCTTACCTTTAAGAGAGACCCACGAAAATCCACTCTTTGCTTCTAATGGAGGATTTCCCTTTCCTCTTCCTTTTTCCTTCTTAAAGGAATCTTAGTATCACCTATCTAAATCAAGAATTGACAAACATCCAACCTCTTTTCTTCTTCTTCTTCTTTCCACCAAGGAACTCCTTCTTTCCTCTCTCCTTGTGATTTTCGTAAGCCACTCTCCCTGTTAGACCCTGAATTTTTTTTTATGATCTTATTCAGTATGAATTGTGATTTTTGCCTTAGTTTGATTAAATTGAGAGAATTATGGATAATTAAGGTCTAAATATGGTTTAAATGAGCATTTGAGGATTTAAATTGTGTAAAGGCTTTTTGAGAGGTTAACTTAATTTGTTTTGGGCTTGGGCTTATTAGGGAGGGTCCATTCCCTTAGGGTTTAAAGAAGAGAATGAGAATAGAAAAGAGAAGAAAGGAAAAGAGAAAGGAAAATAGAAGAAGAAGAGGAGAAGCACGCCGGCAGGGAGAGGAAGAGAGGAAAAGAGAGGATTTTGATTTACGAGGTTTTCCGGCGATTCAAGCATTTTCGGTAAGTTTAGTGCCTTCCTAACTTGGTTTGATTAGATTTAAACTTAAGGAATGTTGAATCCGTGAGAATCGAAGGTTTTAGGGTTTTTGGGTGAAAATGTAGAGATTTCCTTATGTTGATGTGTTTGTGTTAGATTTGAAGCTTAGAATGGGTTAGAAATGTTGTAGAGGACTGGATCTATAGTTTGGTTGTGTTGCATTTGAGTTTAGAAGAGGATTTAAGATGAGATATGCGAAATTGGAGTTCGGAATTGGTTCTTGACGCGAGCGTTGCGACGTGCATATGAACACGTCGCGATGTGCGAGGAAGAGAAGCTACGTCGCGACGAGTAAAATATTTATTCACCGCGACGAGAGAATCGGCCT
Source organism: Erythroxylum novogranatense (assembly GCA_029891385.1). NCBI lineage: Eukaryota > Viridiplantae > Streptophyta > Magnoliopsida > Malpighiales > Erythroxylaceae > Erythroxylum > Erythroxylum novogranatense. The sequence goes on along the minus strand of CM057227.1, from coordinate 85,283,527 downwards.
TCATCATAGCGTCTTGAACCTATGTTATTGTGACGTCAGTAGTAGGGTGCCTTGTGCATGTGCACTTGTGTCAGCCATGCGAGCCCCCTGTTTTTCGAAAATGAGATTTTTGGTATTTTGGGCATATCTTTTGGTGTAGATGTCCAACTGAGGTGATTTTTGAGCCGTTGTGAACTAAAGATCGGGGCTACAAGTTATGCGAAGAAGGAACTTCAGAAATTGTTTGAAGGGTTGAATTTTAGGAGGAGGTCGAATGGAGATTTTAATGCTTTATTTTGACTCTTCAAGCTTTGATTATTTTATGTGGATATTGATTGGATGGAAACTTGGTTGTTTTAGGAAACCAAGGTGACCCGATTTCATCGCAAGAGGAAGGACATTCGTGAATTAGATTCTCAGCGATCTTAGGTGGGTAATATATTTATAGTTATTGTGTGATTAGGCAATTTCTTGCTATGTATGAATATATGTTATATGTTATGCATGATTAAATGTGATGAATTGAATGACTTTGATTATCACATATTTGGAAAGAAGCATGAAAATTGATAGCATTACATAGATTTTGAACATGTTATGCCTAGACTTGATCATGGCATTTTGACTAAATGCAAGATATGAAAGAATATCATATGATGAAATGATTATGAGCATGATTATGTGCTTTTGTTTGGCGAGAGTGGAACCATTTAGTTCTTCATGTGCACGTAGACAAGAGCCTTCTCCGGCTGCCCGTTTGTGGCATATGAGCTCGAATGGACTCATTTAGATTCGAGGTTAAACTTGGTTTCTCCTTTTGTTTCCATGGAACCCTCGAGCCATTGTGATGTATATTGCATATGTGAATTGATCATTGTGAAGCATACTTTGTGACATAATTATGGATTGAATTAATTTAATTGATTGCATAAACTGTTTGAGTAGTATATGAATATTTGAATTAAAGTATGTATATATATAATATATATACATTCATATGCTGGGATTTGTGCTAGTTGCCAATGGCTATAATTATATTAGCCACTGAGCTGTGTAGCTCAACCCATTATCTTTCCCTCCTCAGGTGCAGATCAGGTCGATTGTTGACTTTGCGCGGCATCGGAAACTTTAGACAAATTAGGAGCTTTGTATTAAGTTAGTATTTTGTTGGCCCTCCGAGCATGTTAACATTGAGCATACTCATGTATTTTTGGATTTAGATTTCATTTTGTATTTTGTTATAATTGAGGATACTTGTTGACTTTGCAATAGTATGAAATCCCTATGGTTATAGGGTCTTTAATGTATGGTTGTGTATGTTCTGGCAATGTATGTATGTATTAATTGATCGATTGTGCCGAAATGTTGGGATCGGGTCCGCGGTTTGGGGCGCTCGACGCGGGCGCGACCCGAGGGGTCACCTCAGGATTTGGATGTATCGGGATCCGGGCCCAACATGTTTGGTATCAGAGCGCCTAGGTTTAGGTGTCCTTGGCTTAGAATGCATAATAGGATTGTGTGATATATGATTACTTGTTGCATTGTTACGTGACATGCATATCATGCATACATGTAGATTGTCATATAGCTAATTCTTAGTGTTTCCATTTGAAGGATGCGATGCCACCTCGTAGAAGGACACGAGGAGCTATGCAAGAGTCTGCTTTTGACTCTCCGACTAGGGAGGAGAGGACCGATGAGTCTGTAGCCCAATGCATGTTGAGGCTTTGTGGGGCTAGAGTGAGCCCATGCGTTCGCCGACTCGAGCCTTTACTCAGCGTTTGTTGGGCTATGGGCGGATGCCACGACTTTCCGCTCCGGCCCGATTAAGAGGGAAAACAATTGACAAGTTGAGAAAGTATGGAGCGATGGACTTCTTTGGGACGGTGATCCGAGGAAGCCGAGACATGGTTGCGGAGGACGAGCGGGTGATGGATCGGATGGATTGTGAGGAGGATGAGAGAGTTGTATATCTTGCCCGACTTGTTGCGAGGAGATGCTCTGCCTTGGTGGGAGACCGTGTCGGGCGATCAGATGAGGCGATGGGGTTGGCATGGCGAGATTTTGTGGTCTGCGTTCAAGAAGAAATATATGTCGAGGTTTATGTCGATGAAGCGAGAGGAGTTTTGAGTCTCACTCGAGAGGATATGACGATTCTTGAGTATGAGTGTCGGTTCACGCATGTCCCGGTATGCTTGATTTGATGTTGGCGAGGCTGCGGATGTCGTCGATTTGAGTCGGGACTACATTTGGCCATCGAGAGAAGGTGATTGTGCAGAATTTGATGACTTTCAGCGATTAGTTGAGGCGGCTCTTGGTGGAGAACATAGAGAATATCAAGTCTTGTGAATAAGAAGAGGAAGGGCGAGAGCGTTTTGGAGGGAGGTAGCACTAGTACTCCTATGCGAGACAGAGTGCTAGGAGCTCCCAGCTTCGATCACCGAGGAGAGGAGCAGTGGTGCCGATCGGCCGAGGCCGATGAGGACTTCTCTTGTTTCTCACCAAGCTTCTGATGGGCGGCGATGGGAGGAGATGGGGACAGTCATCGGTTCCTAAGTGTGAGCACTGTGGTCGATTTCATGGTGGAGAGTGTTACCTGGATTGGCGGGTGCATGCTTATTTGTGGGATGAAAGGACCTGAGGCTAGAGAGTGTCCTCGGTAGTCGAGAGAGGGATCTCGGATCGAGGCTCTAGGAGGAGGAGGCGTGGGTCGAGGACTTGACAGAGGTGGGCGATTACGATCTTGCCAAGAGGGTGAGTCTTCGGGAAGGCGAGAGGCGAGCACTTAGCTGTGGTGTTTCTATATGACGGGAGGATGCAGAGGCGCGCGAGATGTTATTCTTGGTATGGCTCGATTGTTTTTCGATGATGTGCTTGTGTTGATTGACCGAGGTCTACTCACTCGTTTGTTTATTGAGTAGACCTATGTGTGATAGGGATGTGAGTCCGTTGGATACTCCGCTGTTGGTGAGTACTCCGATCGGTCAGTATATTGTGGTTAGTCAGGTGTTCAGAGATTGTGAGATTTGTATTGGTGGAGCTTGATGCCACTGAAGATGGGAGGCTTGGATGTGATTTTGGGTATGGATACCTTGGAAAGGTACAATGCCCGATTGGATTGTAGGCAGAAGATAGTAGAGTTTGAATTAGATGATGGCAGCAGAGTAATGTTTTCTGGGGATAGAAATGTAGGTGTAAGTCGACTTGTACCATCTGTAAGTCGACTTATGCTTGCTCGGTACTGATAAGTCGCCTTGTTCACCAGTGTAAGTCGACTTATGGATGTCCAGTACCGTTAGATTGTTAGAGTAGTGCCCTAAATGCAATCTCCTTTAGCGCATTTTGTTCATAGTCATGTACAGACTTTATGAATAAATAAAGCAAGGCATATTTCATTTATTTGATATTCATTTTGTTATGAATTGATGTTGATCTTTAATCAAATTAATGAAGTCCATGATATATGACATAGCATGAAGGAAATTATGATGTGATCATACTCCGAGATTCTATCATGTGCAATTATGTCAATATCTAAATTATCCTAGTCATAGGATTAACGAGGCTGGACATTGTTAATCCGGATAGACTAGCACATGTCATATTCCTTGATTGGATCAGCGGTGGATCTCGAAGCTGTAAATATTGAGATATTTAGATTTGACATGTGGATGCTTACTAGTGGTAGTAAGTACATTGGATGACTGCCATGAGATCATCACATGGGTATTCTATTATAATGTCGGTGATAATCTCATCATAGCAATGGTGCAGTATCCTTAGACTTGAGGTACTCGAGGATATCTTGAATCTTGATTCTATGCTTTGACTCCATTCCTTGTTGCCTTCCGGAGGTCGCTCGTAGGGTGGCGCTTGGAGTGCGATTTGAGGTATTGAAGGTAATTGAGTAGCCAATAAAGGATTCACCACTACGGAATAGCGAAGAGATACCCATAGCTTCTTGTCGGGATCATTACTTGGAAGTCTCTGGCGGAGCACACCCGTGTCATGAAGAGGGTCTTCATGGACATATAAAGTAATGAGTCGGACGAGACCCGATATCACTTGGGCTAGACTCGATCTAGTGAGAGTTGACACTTTGACCATACTCATAACCAAGTGGGGTATAGGATGGTGAAAGGACGAATTGCACGGTAATTGTCATGGAAAGGTTAATGTCTGGTTCCTAATGAGTTCGGGTTCATTAGTCAAACCAATTACTTTCCGGTCAATTAGGGGTCATGATGTGTTGCTAGGCGCGCTCATGACTTGCTCAGATTAAGTGTTAATCTAAGTGGCCAACATAGCCGGAACCTAATGGGTCACTGCGTAAGAATGGATCGGAAATCAGTAAAATAGTTTTGGATAGTGATCCGATATTTGGAGAGCAATAGGATTAAATGGATCCCGATGAGATTGGGATATGTCCCGATGTGATCGTGACATCGACATTCTTTGAAAAGGGTCTCGCCGATTTTTTGATGCAAGGGGCCCGTCGGGCTGTAGGGACCAGACCCAGTGTGGTTGGACCACTTGACATTTATATACATATATATATTATTAATTAATTAAGTAATTAATATATATATATATATATATATATATATATGTAGTAACGTGGAAGAGAGAGAAGGATTTAGAACCTTCTAGTTTTAATGCTTAGTCATTAAGCATTAAATTGCAAAAGGACAAAAATAAAAGTAAAGAGAGGATGATCTTCGTAGCTAATGGGTTATGTAAGAAAAAGAAAGAGTTCTTTTCTTTCTCCTGAAGATGATCCTAGCTTTTAAAAGAAAGAAAGAGATTCTTTCATAAATTTTGAAAGGGCTTCATCGTGGTTTGCAAGAAAGAAGAGAAAAGTGTTTCATCTTTCAAGCTTTCCATCATCATCCTTGAGCTCTTCTCCAAGTTTCATCCCTCTTCAAGGTTGAATCCTAAGCTCTCTAGAATAAGGTAAGATCTAGCAGTCTTTAATTATTCTAGCTATTCCCGGGTCAAAGGGTTTGTCCCGGTTAGGTTTCCGACCTCTGCGTGGATACCGTTAGAGACGGTCTCCTTTGCTCGTTATGGTTTGACTATTTATACTTACACATGGATACTGACTTTCGGGAACTTCCCGGAACAAAAAGTTTTGTTTTCCGCACTTTGTCCATGTGATGGACACCCTGGGATTTTCCTACAAGAAAGGCAAGTCCGCTCAGATTTGTTTCAGCTTTGACTGCAGAGAAGATGTTGAGGTTAGGATGTGAGGCGTTTTTGGCTTATGTGATGGATTCCAGAGCAGACAGAGGGAAGTTAGAGGATATTCCAATAGTCAGGGATTTCTCGGATGTCTTTCCCAAGGAATTGCCTGGACTACCGCCAGCTCGGGAGATCGAGTTTCCGATCGAGCTTTTGTCAGGTTCAGCCCCGATTTCGATTCCGCCTTATAGGATGGCTCCAGCGAAATTGAAAGTGTTGAAGGAGCGATTAGAGGAGTTGTTAGAGAAGGATATATTCACCAGGTTCCTCGCCTTGGGAGCTCCGGTTCTTTTGTGAAGAAGAAGGATGGATCTTTGAGGATGTGTGTGGACTACGGGAAGTTGAATCGATTACGGTGAAAATCGGTATCCGCTTCCTCGCATTGATGACTTGTTTGATCAATTGCAAGGAGCGAGAGTCTTCTAAGATAGACTTGAGATCGGGTTATCATCGATTGAGGATTAAGGAGTCGGATGTGCGAAGTGCCTTTCGGGACTCGTTATGGGCACTTTGAGTTTTGGTTATGCCTTCGGATTGACAAATGCTCAAGCGGCTTTTATGGATTTGATGAATCGGTGTTCAAGCCATTCTTGGACCAATTTATCATTGTCTTCATTGATGATATATTGGTGTATTCCAAGTGATCGGAGCATGAGGAGCATTTGAGGATTTCTTTGGAGACTTTGAGGAGTAATGAGTTGTATGCCAAATTAGAAATGCGAATTTTGGTGAGAGAAGTTTCCTTTCTTGGGCATGTGATCTCCGGCAGGAGTGCATGTGGATCGAAGAAGATAGAGGCTATAGTGAATTGGGGGCGCCGAAGAATGTAGCAGAGGTGAGGAGTTTTACGGATTTGGCAATTTACTACAGATGGTTTGTGGAGGATTTTCGATGATATCCGCTCCGATGACAAAGTTGTTGAGAAAGAATCGAAGTTTATGCAGGTGAGGAGTGTCATAGGAGCTTCGAGGAGCTTAAGCGCAGATTGACGAGTGCTCCGATTCTGGTTTTATACGGAGATGAGGGCTATTGATTGTACTGATGATGCTTGAGGAAGGTCTTGGGTGTGTTTTGATGCGAGGAGATCGGGTAATTGCATATGCTTGAGGCGGTTGAATCCTTATGAGCTGAATTATCCGGCCTTACGATTTGGAGTTAGCGCGGTGATATTTGCCTTGAAGATTTGGAGGCATTATTTGTATGGAGTTGGACTCGGACCTTCTTGATCATAAGAGTCTGAAGTATTTGTTGAGTCGAAGGAATTGAATTTGAGGCGCGGAGGTGGTTGGAGCTCTAAAGGATTATGATTTGTTGTTTGAGTATCATCAGGAAAGGCCAATGTTGTGGCGGATGCCTTGAGGTGAAGTCGTCGATTGCTCATGTTCGATCGGTTTATCTTCCTTTATTGGAAGAGATGGCTAAGCTTAGGATAAGCTTGACGCAGAAGAGCGGATTGTCTTCGGCTAATTTTGAGTTAGGCGGATGCTAAAGGAAAGGTTAGGGATTTGCGAGGCTTAGGATGCGGACTTGAGCAAGCTTGGGATGAGATTGAATGGTAAGATTTACGATATAGAGGTGAGGACGATGGGTGATGATAGTTGGGAGTAGGTTGTGTATTAGGATGTGCGGGAGATCAAGGATGAGATTATGGATGAGGTACTGTCGCCTTATGCCATGCATCCAGTAGCACCGGATGTATCGGGATTTGAGAGAGCACTTTTGGTGGAAAGGTATGAAGAGGATATAGCGAGTTCGTCGAGAAGTGTCTAGTGTGTCGACAAGTCAAGGTGAACACCGGGCACCTTCAGACAATTGAGACCGTTGCCTATTAGGAGTGGAAGTGGCGTGAGTGACGATGGACTTTTGATGGGTTTGCCCGGGACCGGCAGGAAGCATGATGCCATTTGGGTGATTGTGGATAGGTTGACCAAGTCAGCCCACTTTTGGCGATTCGACGGTGATTCTTTGCATATGTTAGCAAAGAAGTATATTGATGAGATAGTGAGGCTGCATGGGATTCGGATTGGTCGTGTCGGCGGGGATCCTCGGTTTACTTCGAGATTTTGGGGCGACTTGCGGGATGCTTTGGGTACCAAATTGCATTTTAGTCTGCGTTTCACCCTCGGACGGATGGTCAATCTGAGAGGACCATTCGGACTCTTGAGGATGCTTGAGCTTGTGTGATGGATTTTCGAGGAGCGTGGGATGAGCATTTGCCGTTGGTGAATTTGCTTATAACAATTCGTACCATTCGAGCATTCAGATGGCTCCGTATGAGGCATTGTATGGGCGGAGGTGTAGGACTCCGATTTGTTGGGATGAAGAAGGAGAGAGGCAATTGGAAGGACCAGAATTGATTTAGACGACGGTCGATAAAGTCAATTTGGTTAAGCAGAGCCTTAAGGCAACACAGGATAGGATGAAGAGTTATGTTGATGCTCACCGAAAGGAGATGGAGTATGAGGTCGGTGAGAAGGTGTTCCTTAAGACATCTCCTTGGAAGGGAGTATTGAGATTCGGCAAGAAAGGGAAGTTGAGTTCGAGGTATGTGGGTCCTTATGAGATCCTTGAGAGGATTGGACCACTCGCCTACAGATTGGCATTACCTCCGGAGTTATCGCAGATTCACGATGTTTTCCATGTGTCCATGTTAAGAAGTTATAGATCGGATCCATCGCATGTTATTCAGACTAGTGAGGTTCAGTTGAGGGATGATTTGAGCTATGAGGAGTTTCCAGTGCAAATCTTAGATACTAAGGACAAGGTCCTCAGGAACAAGACAGTTCAGTTGGTTAAGGTCCTATGGAGGAATCATTCAGTAGAGGAAGCTACTTGGGAGCCATTGGAGGCTATGCGGGAGAAGTATCCGCATCTCTTCGATAATTCAGGTAAATTTCGAGGACGAAATTTCTTTTAAGAGGGGGAGAAATGTTAGACCCCAAATTTTTTTTTATGATCTTATTCAGTATGAATTGTGATTTTTGCCTTAGTTTGATTAAATTGAGAGAATTATGGATAATTAAGGTCTAAATATGGTTTAAATGAGCATTTGAGGATTTAAATTGTGTAAAGGCTTTTTGAGAGGTTAACTTAAGTTGTTTTGGGCTTGGGCTTATTAGGGAGGGTCCATTCCCTTAGGGTTTAAAGAAGAGAATGAGAATAGAAAAGAAGAAAGGAAAAAGAAAGGAAAATAGAAACGAAGAGGAGAAGCCGCGGCGGGGAGAGGAAGAGAGGAAGAAGAGAGGATTTTGATTTTGAGGTTTTCCGACGATTGAAGCATTTTCCGTAAGTTTAGTGCCTTCTAACTTGGTTTGATTAGATTTAAACTTAAGGAATGTTGAATCCGTGAGAATCGATGGTTTTAGGGTTTTTGGGTGAAAATGTAGAGATTTCCTTATGTTGATGTGTTTGTGTTAGATTTGAAGCTTAGAATGAGATAGAAATGTTGTAGAGGACTGGATCTATAGTTTGGTTGTGTTGCATTTGAGTTTAGAAGAGGATTTAAGATGAGATATGCAAAAATTGGAGTTCGGGGGTCGGTTCTTCGACGCAGACGTCGCGACGTGTGTATGAACATGCCGCGACGTGCGAGGAAGGGAAGCTACGTCATGACGAGTAAAATATTTATTCGCATGACGAGAGAATCGGCCCTTCGTCACGACGTGCGAACTGTGTTCGGCGCGACGTCTGTAGTAGGTGCCTGCCATGGTACACTTGTGGTCACCATGACGAGCAAGCCGTTCGCCATGGATTCGCCGCGGCGAGCCCCCTGTTTTTCGAAAATGAGATTTTTGGTATTTTGGGCATATCTTTTGGTGTAGATGTCCAATTGAGGTGATTTTTGAGCCGTTGTGAACTAGAGATCAGGGGCTACAAGTTGTATGAAGAAGGGAACTTCAGAAATTATTTCGAAGGGTTCGGAATTTTAGGAGGAGGTCGAATGGAGATTTTAATGCTTTATTTTGACTCTTGAGCTTTGATTATTTTATGTGGATATTGATTGGATGGAAACTTGGTTGTTTTAGGAAACCAATGTGACCCGATTTCATCGCAAGAGGAAGGACATTCGTGAATTGGATTCTCAAGCGATCTTAGATGGGTAATATATTTATAGTTATTGTGTGATTAGGCAATTTCTTTTATGTATGAATATATGTTATATGTTATGTATGATTAAATGTGATGAATTGAATGACTTTGATTATCACATATTTGGAAAAAGCATGAAAATTGATAGCATTACATAGATTTTGAGCATGTTATGCCTAGACTTGATCATGGCATTTGACTAAATGCAAGATATGAAAGAATATCATATGATGAAATGATTATGAGCATGATTATGTTCTTTTGTTTGGTGAGAGTGGAACCATTTAGTTCGTCACTTGCGTAGATAAGAGCCTTCTCCGGCTGCCGCTTGTGGCATATGAGCTCGAATGGACTCATTTCGTTCAGGGTTAAACTTCGGTTTCTCCCTTTTGTTTCCATGGAACCCTCGAGCCATTGTGATGTACATTGCATATGTGAATTGATCATTGTGAAGCATACTTTGTGACATAATTATGGATTGAATTAATTGTATTGATTGCATAAATTGTTTGAGTAGTATATGAATATTTGAATTAAAGTATGTATATATATAATATATATACATTCATATGCTGGGATTTGTGCTAGTTGCCAATGGCTATAATTATATTAGCCACTGAGCTGTGTAGCTCAACCCATTATCTTTCCCTCCTCAGGTGCAGATCAGGTCGATCGTTGACTTTGCGCGGCATCGAAAACTTCAGACAAATTAGGAACTTTGTATTAAGTTAGTATTTTGTTGGCCCTCCGAGCATGTTAACATTGAGCATACTCATGTATTTTTGGATTTAGATTTCATTTTGTATTTTGTTATAATTGAGGATACTTGTTGACTTTTTTTAATTTGCAATAGTATGAAATCCCTATGGTTATAGGGTCTTTAATGTATGGTTGTGTATGTTCTGGCAATGTATGTATGTATTAATTGATCGATTGTGCCGAAATGTTGGGATCGGGTTCGCGGTTTGGGGCGCTCGACGCGGGCGCGACCCGAGGGGCCGCCTCGGGATTCGGATGTATCGGGATCCGAGCCCAACACTCCCAATTGCCCTAGCCAAATTGCTTCTTAAACTTAAACTTTAAAAACCTAGGTCAATACTACGTAGTTTCATTAACACTCTTAAAACTTGAAAATTTTCCTATCTCTTCTCTTCACTCACGACAACATTGGAGGGTCCTTCCTTCATTCTTCTTTTCATTGCAACTACAAAGACTAAAATGTCCCTCTTTGCAAGCCTTAAGCCTTAAAAACATTTGTGATCTACCCAAAATGCCCTTACACCATCTTATTCCTTTAATATCTAATAACATACTCCACTCTAATTTAAACGTAATCCCTCATTAAAATTTCATTTTCTTAAGAGCTAAAACCTCAAAATAATTTAGACAATACCTCAAAATAATTTAGACATGCTTAATTTAAAAAAAAATTCAGGGGCCAACAAGAAGGGTCTAGAATATTGACTCTTCTTTGACCAAAATATGGTGAAATTACCTTTTTGCCCTTAGGTTATGTGGAATTACCATTTTACCCTCCAAACTTTTCCTAAATTTGCAATTAAGCCCAAAATTTGGGAATCACCAAAACTTTTATTTTTATTATGGTCCTCGAACTTTTGAGAATAATAATTAAGCCCTTAACTTTATAAAATTACATATTGGTCCTCAAAAATTGAAAAATTACGTTTAAGTCCTTTGACTTTTAATAATTGGAAAATAAGCCCTTATGGACATTAATCTTTCCAATTAAGCTTTCTAAGTGTCCAATAAGCCTATAAATGATGTATAATCCTGTCTAAGGCATTAGAACACATTTAACTCAACCACCATGGTCATATCCATCAAATGGACTCAATTTTACACATTTAGAAGTTTATATGTCAGAAATCTCCAAGATTTTGTATACCGATGAACTCTAAGTTCATGTAAGATCATATAATATTATAAATCACTCACATATATACCCAAAAAGATTTAAATACATCTTTGAACTTATATACAACCATGTATATATAAATACACATTAGAATCTCCAAGTACAGAGCAATACAAAAGGGCTCAGAGAGTCCGACATTACAAGTTCTCCCCCTTAAAAAAGTTTCATCCTTGAAACTCTTAAGTCAAGGACACAAATAAATGGGGGTACTATCGTCTCATAGTATCCTCAAGCTCCCTTGTCATCTCCTCTACCTTGTCTCTCTTCCAAAGAAATTTGACTATGTGTACCTCCTTGCTGCATAATCTCTTTATCTGTCGATCCAAAATCTGAACTGGTTTCACCTCAAAATTTAGGTCTTCTCTCAGTTCTATTGGAGGTGTCTCCAAAATGTGAGATGGATTCGGTAAGTATTTTTTAAGCATTGAGACATGGAACATATTATGGATCCTATCCAAGTTCGGTGGTAATTTCAACCGATACGCCATAGTCTCGAAATGCTCCAAGATGTGGAAAGGTCCGATATATTGAGGGTTAAGCTTCCCCCGACTCTGAAATCTAATAATACCTTTTCATGGTGATATCCAAAGAAAAACCATTTACCAATTGCAAACACTAATGGTCATCACCTCTTATTTGCGTAACTGTTTTGACAATCTTGTGTGATTTTCATCTTCTCTTGAATAATTTTTATCTTCTGAGTGGTGAGTTTTATCAATTTAGCTCCTTCAATTTTGGCTATACAAACCTCATCCTAACAAAGAGGTGTCCTGCACTTCCTCCCATAAAGTTCTTCATATGGTGGCATACCAATACTTGTATAATAACTATTGTTATAAGAAAATTTTATTAAAGGCAAGTTTCGATCCCAACTCCTTTAGAATTCCATCACACATGCTCTCAGCATGTCCTCCAGTGTCTGAATGGTCCTCTTTAACTAACCATCGGTCTAGCGGTGGAAGGCAGTAGTAAAATTTAATTTAGTCCCTAAAGATTCCTAAAATTTCAATGAAAATTGTGAGGTGAATCTCGAATCCCTATTTAATAAACTGGCACCTCTTGCAGCTTCACAATCTTATTGATATATAGCTTTACTAATCTTTCCAATGAGTAGGTTGTGTGGATAGGCAAAAAATCCACACAAAAAATGAGCAGACTTTGTCAATCTATCCACTATAACCTAAATAGCATCGCGACCCTTCGATATATGAGGTAATCCAACTACAAAATCTATTGTCACATGCTTTCACTTCCATTTCGAAATAAGTAAAGACTGCAACATGCCTATTGGTTTTTGATGCTCTGCCTTAATCTATTAACAGGGAAGGCATTTGGCCACAAATTTCACTACCTCTCTCTTCATCCTTGGCCATTAATAACTCACTTTAAAAGTTCAATACATCTTGGTGCTACCAGGATGCGTAGCATAAGCCGAACTGTGATCTTCCTTCAAGATAGCTTGCCTGAAACCCTAGTCATTAGGTACACAAACTCTGTCTTTGAAGACTAACAACCCTTCTTCTCTCAGTCTGAACCTTTCTCTATCTTTGGATGGCAATTTCTCCCGAATGACTCTGAACCCGGGATCATTGGCCTACGATCTCCTGATCTCATCAAATAATGTCGGTCAAACTTTAAACCGTGCTAGCAATGTTCCGTCATCCTCTACCAATAATAGTCCAACCCTAAGGCTCCACACACTCATCAAATATGTCATATAAGGATCTTCCCTAATAGTTACTATCGAACAGGACCTACGACTTATTGCATCAGTTACCACATTGCTTTTCCTAGGTGATAGTCGATTATTGAGTCATAATCTTTAATTGATTCTAGTTGTAACACCCCACACCCGCAAGACCCGAACCTGACATCCACAGTGATATCCGAGTCCGTGCCCCGCGAGGGTGGCATGCTAACCACTCAATCAGAAATCGGTACATTATTCATTTAAAACATATATGCGGAATTCCATGCCCAAATTGGGTACTCATTCTATCACATCCAATTTGAATACACACAATTCCAAAAGTTCTTGAGGTCCATTTCACAAATACAAATAAACACTTTATTACAAAATAAAGACATGCAATCTGAACCTACAAACCGATCCCATTGCGATCTTCACTTGAATCTGCAAACATACTCCGTTTTACTAACGGGTACTCTTCAATTCTAAAAATAATTGCAATGTTGGGTGAGTTTGCGAACTCAGTGAGAAACCATCATCGATGGTTCACTCAACGCATGCATAAACCAATAATTCACATCTTATCACATATCATCGCATTCTAAATCAATTCAGGCATTGTTAACTTGTACACATATAAGGTGTATCGCCTTTCACACAATTCACATACACATCGACACTGCACACAAATCTCTTCCCATAATTTTCATTGTTTTACTTTGAGTTGTATTTGCGTAATGTAAGCAGACTTGAGATACTCGTAGGAAAATCCGAGGAGGAACATCACATGTTCAGCAGCGGAAAACAAAAATTTTGTTCCGGGACCTTCCGAAAACCAGGATCCGGTGTCGGTATGAAAACTCAAACTGAATAGCCAATAGAGACTATCTCTAAAGGTATCCACGCAGAGATCGAAAACCTAACGGATCAAACACCTTTGACCGGGAATAGCTAGAACAGAATAAAGCCTGCTAGAGCCTACCTCATCCTCTGGAGAGCTTAAGGAGACGTTGAACACTTGTTGGAGAAGAGAGAATCCGATGATTGCCTTAGGAAGAAGAAGAATGTGAAAACCCTTTTCAAAGCTTTTTCCTTAACCCTTAAGAAACTTAGCTCTTCATTTCCTTATGGCTGCCGTCGATTGCACTCCTCCAAGCCCTAATACATGTGTTTTTAACTAATTAAAAAGCAACCATGAGATTAGGACAAGTGGAGGTTTTTAAGGCCATTCATTCTTTAATGAATTAATTAATTAACTTTGAAAAGTCAACTAATCTAATCCCTTTCTCTCATTCCAACGACACATGATCAATATATATAATAAATAATTAATTAATTTACTTAATTAATTAATTAGAATATAAATGCTAAGGTCGATCCAAGCTGGGTCGGTCCTACCGGCTCAGGGCCCCAAATCTTTGAAACGACTCTAAACCTTTCTTAGCAATATCGATGTCGCGATCTCATGGGACATATCCCAATCTCATCGGGATCCATTTAATTCTAATGCTCTCCATAATTGGAACTCTGTCCAATTACTATTTCTGATTCTCGAGTCACTCTTATCGTGTGACCCTTTAGGTTCCGGTTATGTTGGCCACTTAGATTAACAATTAATGAGCAAGTCATGAGCGGTATCTAGCAACATATCATGACCCCTAATTGACCGGAAAGTAATCGGTTTGATGAATTCATCACGAACCGATTCGAACCCTTCTATGTAAACAATTCTTGTGCAATTCTTCCTTTCATCATCCTATACCCCACTTGGTTATGAGTATAGCTAATATGTCAACTCTTACTAGACTAAGTCTAGCCCAGTGAAATCGGTTCTGTCGAGGACTCATTACTTTATATGTCCATGAAGACACTCTTCATGACATAGTCATGCTCTCGCGAGAGACTTAAAGTAATGATCTGATAAGAGGCGAGGTATCTCTTACATTCTCACGTAGTGATGAATCCTTTATTGGCTACTCAATTACCTTGAATACCTCAAGTTGCACCCAATCACCATCCTATGAGTAACCTCGGAAGGCCATAAGGAATGGAGTCAGTACGTGATCGGTATCAAAATATCCTTGAGTACCTCAAGTCTAAGGATACTTGCACCATTCTATGATGAGATTATCATCGACATTAAATCCATGTGATGATCTCATGGCGAGTCATCCAATGAACTTACTACCACTAGTAAGCATCCATATGTCAACTCTAAATATCTCATATTTACGGTTTCGAGATCCTTTGCTTGATCCAATCAAGGAGTATGACATATCTTAATGCGTGGGATTAATGATGTCGGTCTCATTAATCCTATGACTAGGAAAATTTGAATCTTGACATAATTGCACATGATAGGAATCTCAGGATTATGATCACATCATAATTTCCTTCATGCTATGTCATATATCATGGACTTCATTAATTTGATTAAAGATCAATATCAATTTATAAAGAACATCAAATAAATGAAACATGCCTTTCTTTATTTATTCATAAAGTCTGTACATGACTATGAACAAAAAGCGCTAAAGGGGATTGCCTTTAGGGCACTACTCTAACAATCTCCCACTTGACCTAAAGCCAATCGCCTTGGTATCTAATACCAAAAGCGAGTACATGAGAATCAAAATTCTTCTGTGACAATGGCTTCGTCAACGAATCAGCAATGTTCTGCTCTGTGGGAATCCTCTCGATCGCGACATCACCTCTAGCAATGATCTCTCGAATCAGATGATATCTGCGGAGTACGTGTTTAGATCGTTGGTGAGACCTCGGTTCTTTTGCCTGAGCAATAGCCCCATTGTTGTCACAATACAACTGTATGGGTCCATCATAGCTAGGAACCACACCAAGTTGAAATGAACTTCGATCCAACGACTTCCTTTGCAGCCTCGATGCAAAGAATGTACTCTACCTCGGTCGTCGAATCGTGATCGTCTCTTGTTTGGAACTCTTCCAACCGACCGTTCAAATCGTTTAGCGTGAAAACATAACTTTGTTGGGATCCGAGTCATCCTTGTCAGTTAACCGCATCCGATATGCGCCACTGAGATTTCCATCTCCATATATCAAGAAAACATCCTTAGTCCTTCGCAAGTACTTGAGGATATTCTTGACAGCCACCCAGTGACCCTCACCAGGATCCGATTGGTATCTTCTCGTGACACTCAGAGCATACGATACATCGGGCCTCGTACATAACATAGCATATATGATCGATCCTACTGCAGATGCATACGGGATCTGATCCATGCGAATCCTCTCATCTTGTGTCTTAGGACACATAGATTTCAAGAGTGTTATCCCATGAGACATGGGAAGAAACCCTCTCTTGGATTGCTCCATGCTAAATCTCTTTAGCATCTTGTCTATGTACGATGATTGTGAAAGACCAAGCAACCTCTTTGATCTATCTCTATAGATCTTTATCCTAAGGATATAAGTTGCTTCACCAAGGTCTTTCATCGCAAATTGCTTGGACAACTAAATTTTAACTGATTGCATCAATGAGACATCGTTTCCAAGTAAAAGTATGTCATCTACATACAACACAAGGAAAACGATTGCATTCCCATTAACCTTCTTGTACACACAGTGTTCATCCGGATTTTGTGAGAAACCAAACTCTTTGATTGACTCATCAAAACGGATGTTCCAACTTCTGGATGCTTGCTTCAATCCATAGATGGATTTCTGAAGCTTGCATACCTTTTCGCTATCACTGGAAGTGAAGCCCTCTGGTTGTGTCATGTACACATCCTCGGCCAGATTTCTGTTAAGGAAAGCTGTCTTCACATCCATTTGCCATATCTCATAATCATAATGGCGGCAATGGCTAGGAGTATCCGAATGGATTTAAGCATTGCTACGGAAATTTGAAGGTCTCGTCATAGTCAACTCCTTATCTTTGACGAAATCCTTTGGCCCAAGCCTTGCTTTGTAAGTAATCACATTACCATCCATGTCGGTTTTCTTCTTGAAAACCCATTTGCACCCTATGGGTTTTATCCCTTCAGGTGCATCAACCAAAGTCCATACTTGGTTTATGTATATGGAATCCATTTCGCTTTCATGGCACAAAGCCATTTTTGGACTCGAACTTTTGTAACCTCTTCATAGGTAGCAGCTCATCATCTTCTATGAGCAATACGTCATTCTGTTCACTTACGAAATCCATATCTCTCGGGAACAATGTACATCCTACTTGACCCACGAACTTCGTGTGTCACGAAGGTTGAACATTACTTCATCCGAATGAGTGATGTCTCGAGTTGAGCGATTGATGCGTATGCATTTGAGCATCTTGAACTTCTTCAAGTTCGACTTTGCTCCTAATCGTCCTCTTGCGGAAGAAACTCTTTCTCTAAGAAGGCAAAGCATGCTTTGAAACAAACACCTTTTGTTCCTCAAAGAAGGTAGAATTGATATCCCATGGTCTCTTTAGGATATCCTACAAACAAACACTTGTCGACTTTGCTTCAAGCTTATCTCGATGAATCCGCTTCACGAAGCGTGACAACCCCATACTTTCGGATGAGAAAGATAAGGTTTTCGTTAGTCCACATCTCATATGGAGTAACATCAAGCTGTCTTAGAGGGAACTCGTTTAACAAGTAAGCAATTTGTCTCTAGCGCATACCCCAAAATGATTTTGGTAACTGCGAAACCCATCATTGATCGTACCATGTCCAACAGGTTCGATTTCTCCTTCACCACACCATTGTGTGCGGCGTGTAAGGAGGAGTCCACCGAGATAATATCCCATTATCTACGAGATAATCGAAACTGTTGGTCTAAGTATTCTCCACCACGATCGGATCGTAATGCCTTGATACTTTTACCAAGCTGGTTTCTACTTCATTTCGAATTGTTTGAACCTTTCAAGCGCTTGATTTGTATCTCATCAGATACAAGTACCCATATCGTGAATAATCATCGATAAAGGTAATGAAGTAACGACAACCACTTCTGGCATGGATGGACATCGGACCGCATACATCTGAATGTATTAGGTCTAATACTCCAATCGCTCGTTCACCCTTTCCCTTGAAGGGTAACTTAGTCATCTTGCCTAATAAACAAGATTCGCATGTGTCATATAATTCATAATCAAATGACCCTAAACTGCCACTCTTATGGAGTTTGGCGATGCGTGTCTCATTTATATGACCAAGCCAACAATGTCATAAGTAAGTTGAATTTAGATTATCTCTTTTATACCGTTTGGTGTCATTGACATTTAAAATTGGATTAGACATATCTAATATGTAAATACCATTGCACAATGTACCAGTTCCATAAAGCATTCCATTAGAATTGATAGAACAACCATTGCTACTAAAATTCATATGGAATCCAGCTCTATTTAGACAAGAAACAGACAATATATTCTTTGTCAAAACGGGTACAAAATAACAATCATCCAATTCTAGTACAAGCCCAAGAGGGAGAGACAAAACATAGGTTCCTACGGCTAATGCAAAGAACTCTTGCTCCATTTCCAACACGAGGTCTACTTCTCCTTCATGAGTTGCCCATCGTCCACGAGGCCCTGCATATCATTACATATGTGTGAGCCACAACCGGTATCAAATACCCAAATGTTGTGATCGATGAAAGATTAACTTCAATGACATACAAACACGAAGTAGTCGAGGCATCGATGCCTTCTTCGCTTCAACGACTCGAATAGACTTTGCAATTGCGCCTCTAATGGCCATCTTTACCGCAATGGAAGCAAGTTCCTTTCGGGCGCTTCTTTGGTCTTCTTCTTGATGGCGCTTCCCTTTGGTTTCTTTGCCTTCTTCTTCTTTGGGTTCTTTTTTCTTGGAACTCAAGAAGAAGAAGCTACTACCAAAGACTTGCTTACTATCACTCTTGATAGTTGCGCTCATTTGTCTTGAAAGCAGATTGATCGGCTCGGTATTGTAGTGGATATTTGGTTCATCCGATAGTTTAACACGAACTGTGCATAACTGTCGGACAATCCAACCAGAATTAAGTCTATACTTAACTCATAATCCATTACAAAACCTAAGACGACCAATCTCTCAATATAGCCATTCATCTTCAGGGCATCTTGCATGCCAGATGTCCCCGAGCCATCTTTAATGGTGAAGAGAAGCCTTGAGGTCTCGAACCTTTCAGACCGAGCTTGCTCATCAAACAACTCCCTAAGATGAAATACTATAGTGTGAGCATCCATGGACTCGTGCTCCTTCTGCAGCTCTGGTGACATCGAGACAAGCATAATGCAAGTAGCCATATCACTGTCCTTTAGATGCTTACTATATGCCTTCTGATCATCATCAGAAGCATCGACAGCAGGTGCATCTGGAAGCAGAAAATCTAGGATATATCCCAGACCTTCAGATCTGAGAACTATTCTCAAATTCCTTAACCAGTCAAGAAAATTCGGTCCAGTTAACTTGTTGGAATCCATAAGCGAGCGAAGATTCACACTTGACGACATTTTCAAATAACCTACACGGATAGAGAGGAAGAATGTAAGAATAGGAATAGCTGCATAATCATAAGGACTTGAATGATATGAAAAAAGAGCTCCCACTAGTTTCATAGAATCCATAACCCTCATTACGAATCCAAAGAAACAAAGTGACATAATGTCCTAGTGGGTTGATATCCGATATTGCTAAGAATGACCTTGGGTTTACCCAACAAGCCACAACTTAGGTCAATCGGTAGGTATCAAACATACCAATTGCATCATCGATAACCGACATTGAGAATGACCTTGGGTTTACCCAACAAGCCACCTTATGTCTCGGGAGGTATCAGATATACCAATTACATCTTAGACACAACTATCGATCGGTCTATCAACTTGTTGATGTATGCACTTACATCGGGTATCAACTCTTTGATGCGCATACATCCGATGTATGCTACCCAATTTCACCTCTGTCCACGTTGACCTTGAGTTTACTCAACAAACTAACGCCTTCGGTGAAAACCAACCCATTAATCGAAAATCATATTTTCATGGTTCGAACATATCCGTATAGAGTGAGCTTGGGTTTACCCAACAACCCATCCCTATAAGAACTCGGTTCTTACCATATTAATGGAAGGCGTTAGTTTTCATATACCGAGGAGGATTTAGAAACTCTAGACTCAAATCAAGGATCATAGTCACTAGGACTATATGGCATGATTTAGGTTTCATCAATCAAATTGAATCAATCCTTATAATCATCCATCATCCAACTGAGCATGTCACAAGTCGACTTTCATCGAATGCAAGTCACCTTATGCTTTGCCCACACACAAGTCGACTTGTATGAAACAAGTCGCCTTATGGCACTCGCCATGTACAAGTCGCCTTGTAATGTGCTACAAGTCGACTTATACTAAGACCTTGAACAAGTCGACTTATTCCATACACAAGTCGCCTTATCTAGGGAAATTTGCTAAAATCTCTAATCGACTAATTCCTCAATCCATGCAATTCCAATTCGCAATACCATCATACCTAGGGTAATATCTCTAAATTGATGCCTCAATGAACACTTCATTGAATCATGAATGCCTTATATGGATAAACCATACATGAAAAGCTTAAAATGAGTCAAAACTCATAAATATCCAAACAATTTAAGAACACCCAAATTCTCACCCTAAGCATCTCTATCTAGTCTATAATTTCTCAAAATTACTTCGGCACAAGCCACAAAATTTATGACGGCCAAAACAAACAAGATAATGATATATACTAACGAGACGCTAATGTGATCTATTAGGCATCCGAAAATTCTTGGAAAACCAACTTCAAGCAATTAAGTTTGGAAATCATACTACATCAAGATAACACATTTTTAATCACATTAAAAATGGTGCAAGGCATTGGAACTGAAAAAGCACACTCAATCAAGCCAAGCAAAACAGTCTCAACAATTTCCACAAAACTGTCCAGTTCAGTACATTGCTCGAAATGATCAATTAAACAATTTCAATAAATTCTGATAAACTTACATAGGTTACTAAATGTTCATAAAATGCTACCTGAATTTTTTCAGGATTTTAGACCATCAAAAACTCAGTCAACCAAAATAACAAAACCGATTCAAAAACTGTGTTCATCAGCACAGCAATTCCCAAAAGAATAGAATAAATTCGTGAATAAATATCCAATCACCTTGAAATACAATTTCCATGATCATAGACATTTACCAACATCTTAGAGACATGTAGGTGAAGGAAAATCCAGAAACAGATTTTTCTAGAATTTATTATCGATTTTATACTCATACCTGTCCACAGAGTGTTTCACAAAACAGCATCTGGAACCTTAGGGAATTAATTAGCAAAAATATATCAAATCAAATCGATAAATTCTGAAAATTCATAGACATATTCTCTAACATGTTATGAACAATCCTGGGCAGAAAAATTTCGAAAACCCTATCTCTATAGAAATAAGAAATCTGGACAGAATGCATGCTACAACATCACAAGCAATGAGGGGTGGTGATCTAGCTTCAGTTAAAGCTTCATACACGACACCAGACGCTCTGATACCACTGTAGGAAAATCCAGGGAGGAACATCACATGTTCCAGCAGCGGAAAACAAAAATTTTGTTCCCGGGACCTTCCCAAAAACCCAGGATCCCGGTGTCGGTATGAAAACTCAAACCTGAATGACCTAGTGGGTTGATATTCGATATTGCTAAGAATGACCTTGGGTTTACCCAACAAGCCACAACTTAGGTCAATCGGTAGGTATCGAACATACCAATTGCATCATCGATAACCGACATTGAGAATGACCTTGGGTTTACCCAACAAGCCACCTTATGTCTCGGGAGGTATCAGATATACCAATTACATCTTAGACACAACTATCGATCAGTGCTATCAACTTGTTGATGTATGCACTTACATTGGGTATCAACTCTTTGATGCGCATACATCCGATGTATGCTACCCAATTTCACCTCTGTCCACGTTGACCTTGAGTTTACTCAACAAACCAACGCTTCCAGTGAAAACCAACCCATTAATCGAAAATCATATTTTCATGGTTCGAACATATCCGGTATAGAGTGAGCTTGGGTTTACCCAACAACCCATCCCTATAAGAACTCTGGTTCTTACCATATTAATGGAAGGCGTTAGTTTTCATATACCGAGGAGGGATTTAGAAACTCTAGACTCCAAGCTGAAGGATCATAGTCACTAGGACTATATGGCATGATTTAGGTTTCATCAATCAAATTGAATCAATCCTTATAATCATCCATCATCCAACCTGAGCATGTCACAAGTCGACTTTCATCGAATGCAAGTCACCTTATGCTTCTGCCCACACACAAGTCGACTTGTATGAAACAAGTCGCCTTTATGGCACTGCTTGATGTACAAGTCGCCTTGTAATGTGCTACAAGTCGACTTATACTAAGACCTTGAACAAGTCGACTTATTCCATACACAAGTCGCCTTACCTAGGGAAATTTGCTAAAATCTCTAATCGACTAATTCCTCAATCCATGCAATTCCAATTCACAATACCATCATACCTAGGGTAATATCTCTAAATTGATGCCTCAATGAACACTTCATTGAATCATGAATGCCTTATATGGATAAACCATACATGAAAAGCTTAAAATGAGTCAAAACTCATAAATATCCAAACAATTTAAGAACACCCAAATTCTCACCCTAAGCATCTCTAGCTAGTCTATACTTTCTCAAAATTACTTCGGCACAAGCCACAAAATTTATGACGGCCAAAACAAACAAGATAATGATATATACTAACGAGACGCTAATGTGATCTATTAGGCATCCGAAAATTCTTGGAAAACCAAATTCAAGCAATTAAGTTTGGCAATCATACTACATCAAGATAACACATTTTTAATCACATTAAAAATGGTGCAAGGCATTGGAACTGAAAAAGCACACTCAATCAAGCCAAGCAAAATAGTCTCAACAATTTCCACAAAACTGTCCAGTTCAGTACATTGCTAGAAATGATCAATTAAAAAATTTCAATAAATTCTGATAAAATTACATAGGTTACTAAATGTTCATAAAATGCTACCTGAATTTTTTCAGGATTTTAGACCATCAAAAACTCAGTCAACCAAAATAACAAAACCGATTCAAAAACTGTGTTCATCAGCACAACAATTCCCAACAGAATAGAATAAATTCGTGAATAAATATCCAATCACCTTGAAATCCAATTTCCATGATCATAGACATTTACCAACATCTTAGAGACATGTAGGTGAAGGAAAATCCAGAAACAGAGTTTTCTAGAATTTATTCTCGATTTTATACTCATACCTGTCCACAGAGTGTTTCACAAAACAGCATCTGGAACCTTAGGGAATTAATTAGCAAAACTATATCAAATCAAATCGATAAATTCTGAAAATTCATAGACATATTCTCTAACATGTTATGAACAATCCTGGGCAGAAAAATTTCAAAAACCCTATCTATATAGCAATAAGAAATCTGGACAGAATGCATGCTACAACATCACAAGCAATGAGGGTGGTGATCTAGCTTCAGATTAAAGCTTCATACACACGACACCGCACGCCTGATACCACTGTAGGAAAATCCAGGAGGAACATCACATGTTCCAGCAGCGAAAACAAAATTTTGTTCCCGGACCTTCCCGAAAACCCAGGATCCCGGTGTCGGTATGAAAACTCAAACCTGAATGACCTAGTGGGTTGATATCCGATATTGCTAAGAATGACCTTGGGTTTACCCAACAAGCCACAACTTAGGTCAATCGGTAGGTATCGAACATACCAATTGCATCATCGATAACCGACATTGAGAATGACCTTGGGTTTACCCAACAAGCCACCTTATATCTCGGAGGTATCGATATACCAATTACATCTTAGACACTATCGATCGGTCGCTATCAACTTGTTGACGTATGCACTTACATTGGGTATCAACTCTTTGATGCGCATACATCCGATGTATGCTACCCAATTTCACCTCTGTCCACGTTGACCTTGAGTTTACTCAACAAACCAACGCTTCCAGTGAAAACCAACCCATTAATCAGAAAATCATATTTTCATGGTTCGAACATATCCGTATAGAGTGAGCTTGGGTTTACCCAACAACCCATCCCTATAAGAACTCTGGTTCTTACCATATTAATGGAAGGCGTTAGTTTTCATATACCGAGGAGGGATTTAGAAACTCTAGACTCCAAACTGAAGGATCATAGTCACTAGGACTATATGGCATGATTTAGGTTTCATCAATCAAATTGAATCAATCCTTATAATCATCCATCATCCAACCTGAGCATGTCACAAGTCGACTTTCATCGAATGCAAGTCACCTTATGCTTCTGCCCACACACAAGTCGACTTGTATGAAACAAGTCGCCTTATGGCACCTGCCCATGTACAAGTCGCCTTGTAATGTGCTACAAGTCGACTTATACTAAGACCTTGAACAAGTCGACTTATTCCATACACAAGTCGCCTTATCCAGGGAAATTTGCTAAAATCTCTAATCGGATAATTCCTCAATCCATGCAATTCCAATTCACAATACCATCATACCTAGGGTAATATCTCTAAATTGATGCCTCAATGAACACTTCATTGAATCATGAATGCCTTATATGGATAAACCATACATGAAAAGCTTAAAATGAGTCAAAACTCATATATATCCAAACAATTTAAGAACACCCAAATTCTCACCCTAAGCATCTCTAGCTAGTCTATACTTTCTCAAAATTACTTCGGCACAAGCCACAAAATTTATGACGGCCAAAACAAACAAGATAATGATATATACTAACGAGACGCTAATGTGATCTATTAGGCATCCGAAAATTCTTGGAAAACCAAATTCAAGCAATTAAGTTTGGAAATCATACTACATCAAGATAACACATTTTTAATCACATTAAAAATGGTGCAAGGCATTGGAACTGAAAAGGCACACTCAATCAAGCCAAGCAAAACAGTCTCAACAATTTCCACAAAACTGTCCAGTTCAGTACATTGCTCTAAATGATCAATTAAAAAATTTCAATAAATTCTGATAAAATTACATAGGTTACTAAATGTTCATAAAATGCTACCTGAATTGTTTCAGGATTTTAGGCCATCAAAAACTCAGTCAACCAAAATAACAAAACCGATTCAAAAACTGTGTTCATCAGCACAGCAATTCCCAACAGAATAGAATAAATTCGTGAATAAATATCCAATCACCTTGAAATCCAATTTCCATGATCATAGACATTTACCAACATCTTAGAGACATGTAGGTGAAGGAAAATCCAGAAACAGATTTTTCTAGAATTTATTCTCGATTTTATACTCATACCTGTCCACAGAGTGTTTCACAAAACAGCATCTGGAACCTTAGGGAATTAATTAGCAAAACTATATCAAATCAAATCGATAAATTCTGAAAATTCATAGACATATTCTCTAACATGTTATGAACAATCCTGGGCAGAAAAATTTCGAAAAACCTATCTCTATAGCAATAAGAAATCTGGACAGAATGCATGCTACAACATCACAAGCAATGAGGGGTGGTGATCTAGCTTCAGTTAAAGCTTCATACACGACACCAGACGCTCTGATACCACTGTAGGAAAATCCAGGGAGGAACATCACATGTTCCAGCAGCGGAAAACAAAAATTTTGTTCCCGAGACCTTCCCGAAAACCCAGGATCCCGGTGTCGGTATGAAAACTCAAACCTGAATAGCCAATAGAGACTATCTCTAAAGGTATCCACGCAGAGATCAGAAAACCTAACCGGATCAAACACCTTTGACTCGGGAATAGCTAGAACAGAATAAAGCCTACTAGAGCCTACCTCTGTCCTCTGGAGAGCTTAAGGAGACGTTGAACACTTGTTGGAGAAGAGAGAATCCGATGATTGCCTTAGGAAGAAGAAGAATGTGAAAACCCTTTTCAAAGCTTTTTCCTTAACCCTTAAGAAATTTAGCTCTTCATTTCCTTATGGCTGCCGTCGATTGCACTCCTCCAAGCCCTAATACATGTGTTTTTAACTAATTAAAAAGCAACCATGAGATTAGGACAAGTGGAGGTTTTTAAGGCCATTCATTCTTTAATGAATTAATTAATTAACTTTGAAAAGTCAACTAATCTAATCCCTTTCTCTCATTCCAACGCACATGCTCAATATATATAATAAATAATTAATTAATTTACTTAATTAATTAATTAGAATATAAATGCTAAGGTCCATCCAACTGGGTCTCATCTCTACCTCTCAGGGCCCCGATCTTTCAAAGCTTGACTCTAAACCTTTCTTAGCAATATCGATGTTGCGATCTCATCGAACATATCCCAATCTCATCGGGATCCATTTAATCCTAATGCTCTCCATAATTGGAACTCTGTCCAATTACTATTTTCTGATTCTCGAGTCACTCTTATCGTGTGACCCTTTAGGTTCCGGTTATGTTGGCCACTTAGATTAACAATTAATCTCGAGCAAGTCATGAGTGGTATCTAGCAACACATCATGACTCCTAATTGACCGGAAAGTAATCGGTTTGATGAATTCATCACGAACCAGATTCTGAACCCTTCCATGTATTACAATTCTTGTAATTAGTCCTTTCATCATCCTATACCCCACTTGGTTATGAGTATGGCTAATATGTCAACTCTTACTAGACTAAGTCTAGCCAAGTGAAATCAGTTCTGTCTGAGGACTCATTACTTTATATGTCCATGAAGACACTCTTCATGACATAGTCATGCTCGGCCGAGACTTAAAGTAATGATCCCGACAAGAGGCGTGGTATCTCTTTTGTTCTCATGTATGATGAATCCTTTATTGGCTACTCAATTACCTTGAATACCTCAAGTTGCACTCCAAGCACCATCCTATGAGTAACCTCTAGAAGGCCACAAGGAATGGAGTCAAAATGCGGATCAAGATATCAAGATATCCTCGAGTACCTCAAGTCTAAGGATACTTGCACCATTCTATGATGAGATTATCAACGACATTAAATCCATGTGATGATCTCATGGCGAGTCATCCAATGAACTTACTACCACTAGTAAGCATCCATATGTCAACTCTAAATATCTCATATTTACGGTTTCGAAATCCACCGCTTGATCCAATCAAGGAGTATGACATATCTAGTCTGTCATGGGATTAATGATGTCCGGTCTCATTAATCCTATGACTAGGAAAATTTAGATATCTTGACATAATTGCACATGATAGGAATCTCAGGATTATGATCACATCATAATTTCCTTCATGCTATGTCATATATCATGGACCTCATTAATTTGATTAAAGATCAATATCAATTTATAAAGAACATCAAATAAATGAAACATGCCTTTCTTTATTTATTCATAAAGTCTGTACATGACTATGAACAAAAAGCGCTAAAGGGGATTGCCTTTAGGGCACTACTCTAACATACACTTAGGGAGTAGGAGAGCCCTCTGGGTATACATTGACTCCCCTCGAGCTTAAAGCTCGATTCAGTAACAATAATCACATTTTAAGCAAGTAGGAGAGCCCCCTGGGTATGCACTACTGCTCGCTCACATTAGGGATAGGAGAGCCCTCTGGGTATGCACTATTCCCTTTTTACAATTGATGAGCTTATAGCTCCGATCAGAATATGCTCCAGTCACAACTATTATTTATTAACCAATTATGGATTTCACTCGTTCATTCATATCTTTATAGACAATACACATGTATCAAAACATATTCCCAATCATTTCACAGAAAGATTCACATGTAGTACACATTTTGCACTTCAAGATCACATTCAAATACTTGCACACCCGTGGTCCGAAGTCAATCAAAACAAGCACATATATCCCTCCATTCTCTCCACATAGCATCATTGCAAATTATTAAACACATAAAGGCTGAGGAACCAACTAGGTTACTCACCTGAATTTTCTAGCCATTGCTTGGAAGCTCCAGCACTGTCCGTGGATTATCGATCCATCAACTCTAAAACAATCAATTCATTTCATTCATTACAAAATGCACATTCGAAATAATTAATGATGCACATGCCTTGAATAAAAGATGTACTATGCCTATTCATGATTTTCCCGGTACCTTCTCCCACTTTCCATTTTCTTTTATTCAGTCTCGAACTTTCACTCACTTGATCAATATAAGCTCATTTCCAATTCAATAACATGATACAGAACTCCCCAATTTCAATTCTAATATCCAGGAAATTATCATGTCATACTCGCTAGGGTATGACCTCAAAAGCAATATCACTAATCTCTAGATCAAATTCAATCTTTATGCTCAGTTCCTAAAATTCTCAGTAGCAATGAATTTACTTTCAAAGTCTCACATTATACCCCAATTACTCAAAACAATTCTTAGGATGCAATACAATCATATTTTTTAGCTTTCTTTCACAAATCGGGATTCTCATAATTTAATTTCAAACCTTCATTATTTTCCTCATTTGTAGATCTCTTTCTCTAGATCACAACGAATCAAACATCACCTCAATCGGAGGTCTACATCAAAAGTTATGCCCCTAAAAGCAAACTATACTCATTCAGTAGAAACAGCCTCGCCGCGACGTGAGGACGTTCGTCGCGGCGACAAGAGGCGCTCGCCGCGGCACGTAAATGGAGGCTCGCCGCGGCGAGGCCTTCGCGCGTGCCGCGGCGAGAACACAATTTTCTCGCCGCGTCGCAGCGCAGGCACGCCGCAACGTGCGACCCTCCAATCGTCTTCTCCGACGAGCTCTCCCTCTTATCTCTCTCTAAAAACTCCAGTACTAACTCATAAACACTCAAATCTTTAACAATTAACCCTTATGCATGCTTTAAACACAATAATCACAACATTAAATCATATACTTACCAAGTCACGCAATCTAACCATTCGGATTTCCTCCTATTTCTTTCCCTTCTCTCAACACCAACGATGAACCCTCCAAACTCATCAAATAATCTTCTTCTCTCAAAGGTTTCCGTCGATCTTTAACCACAAGGAAGAGAAACAAGCAAGAATCAAGAAGAAGAAAGGAACGAAGACCACCGAAGGAGGAGAAGAGGGTTCGTGCCCTAGGAGGAGAAACAATTCCCTTTTTCCTTTCTTTTTCAGACATAGAACAAATATATATACGGAACAAATAAGCCTCTTGTCATTTCCTCCCACAACATTTAACTCTCAAATCAGTCCACTCATCTCCAAATCTCAATGGCTCAACATATTAAATTCCGAGATCATATATCTAAATTTTCTATTGCCATAAGACAATTATTTCGGTCCTATTCAGTCAATCGGTCCGCCACTCGGAGAATTTCCGGTCCGGACATGATTTTCAGACACAATTTCTAAGGTTCACAATCAATTGGCAATCACTTTGATACAGTTCCCAATCCACCATTTACACCCAATTATTCCATAATTCCCAATATATCATAATCCAATTTAATTATCTCACAAATCCACAATTCAAATCATTTATAAAATCAAATGCCGGAAAAAGTCATGAATGCAAGTACCTATATGTGCATGTGCCAAAAGACGCAGTCCTCTACAATCAGAGGCCAAACAATTGTTCACATCAGAAATATGAAATGCAAAGTACTAGCCTGACCAAATTTACCCATATACCCTTCCCATTAGGGTCGGGATGTTACACTAGTCATCTCCTTTGTCTGAGGTTTAGCTCCTTTTGTGTCATTAGGTATTTCAAACTCTTATGATCAGTGTATATACTACAAGTCTCCTCATAAAGATAGTATCTCCAAATCTTGAGTGCAAAAACTATCGCTGCGAGCTCCAAATCATGTGTAAGATAATTTAGCTCGTGTTTCTTCAGCTATCTAGAAGCATATGCGATCACTCACCTGACCTATATAAGTACACAACTAAGTCCCTGGCTATTGGCATCACTCTATGCCTCATACCCAACCCCCTGGATAGGTAGGACACGCATTGATGCAAAAGTCAATTGCCTCTTCAGCTCCTGGAAACTCGTCTTGCATTCATCATACCACTGAAATTTTATCCCCTTTTGGGTAATCCTTGATAAAGGGGCTACAAATACTGAGAAACACTCAACAAATCTTTGATAATAACCAACTAACCCTAGAAATCTACAGACTTCTATCACATTCTTGGGTTGTTCCCACTCAAGTATAGCTTCCACTTTCTTCGAGTCCACAAAAATACCTTCCTCTGATACAATAGGCCTAAGAAATCCCATCTCCCTCAGCCAAAATTCACACTTTGAGAACTTCGCATACAACTATCTTTCGCGAAGTATTTACAACACAATCCAGAGATGTCTAGCATGCTCCTCTTCATCCTTACTAATAAAGCAGGAGATCTTCAATGAAGACTATGATAAACTGATCTAAATAAGGATGGAACATCTGTTCATAAAATCCATAAATACTGCAGGTGCATTTGTCAATCCGAACGGCATCACCAAAAATTCATAGTGTTACCTAGTCTGGAAAGCAGTCTTGGGCACATCATTCTCATCAATCTTCAATTGATGGTACCCAGACCTCATATCTATCTTTAAGACTAATGTAGTTCCTCTTAACTGATCAAACAAGTCATCGACCCTGGGGATTGGATATTTATTATTGATGGTAACCCTGTTTAAATGCCGATAATCAACACATAAGTGGAGAGTCCCATCTTTCTTTTTAAAAAACAATACTAGTGCTCCCAACGATGAATTACTTGGTCTGATGAAGCCCTTATCCAATAACTCTTGTAGTTGAACCTTCAACTCTTTTAATTCTACTAATGCCATATGATACAGTGGTATATATATTGGTGTTGTCCCTGGGACCAAGTCAATAGTGAAATAAAACTTCCGATCAAGTGGCAATTCAAGTAACTCCTATGGAAAGATATTGGGGAACACACACACAATAGGGACATCTCCCAATTTGACCCTCTATACTGAAGTGTCAATCACATGTGCGAGGTATGTCTGACATCCTTGACAAATCAACCTCTTAGCCTTGATCATCGATATCAAACAACTCGAGAATATCCGTCGGTCACCAGCAAATTTAATCGGGACTCCAACCTGAGGATCAAACTCCACCTCTTTCTTAAAACAATTAACCCTAGCGCGATACCTCTCTAACCATTCAATCCCTAATTTTACCTCAAAATCTCATAGATTGAGGGGAATAAGATCTACCTCTAATACATCATCACCGATCTTTATCTCACTGGCTGTATATACTTCATCGCAAGCCTCTTTCTCTCTAAAAGGAGCGACTGTTGGAACCCGATCTGTAGACCGGACCCCAACTGTCCCAGGATGTGAGCCCAGGTGGAGCCCATCCCTGAGACACTTGCTCTGATACCACAGATGTCGGGACCCGACCCGGAGACCGGACCCCAACTGTTGGATCCAAGACCCAACTACATGGAACTTATGCTTATCACACTTGCTTTGATACCATAGATGTCGGATCTCGTGACCCAACTGCTTAACTACCGTACTCCTGAAACCTTGCGCTTAGGACATTGCAGTGTCATTCGCTGCTATTCCATAAAAGTGATGAGCGCACACTAGCTAAACATCAAAATCACATTTGGACTTGTTCATAACAAATATAGCTTAAAGCCTCACATTCGCATAGAGGCAAGAATCACCTTAATCGGAGTTATATAACTCAAGATATGATTCAAATACCCAAAGGTGTTCATACTTGAAACATGCTCTCTTAAACGGCCTCTCACTTCCTTTAATGAGAACTTCCTCAATTTAACTCCAATTGGTACCAAATTTTATGGAGTGAAATATATATGTCTTATGAATCCAATGGTTCAATCCTCACCTCATTTGGAGGTTGTATGAGGGATTTATACCCAAAACAATAGACCATGCTCACTTCCAAAATCGAAATGAAACTCTTTTGGAGCGATTGCCATAACTTTTAATCTAGAGGTCGGAATGTGTTCTTTCTTTTACAATGTGAAATTAGACATCTAGATCTACAACTCTCATGAAGACCACAAAACCAAATTCGGCCTCTAACATAGTCCAATTTGCCCATTGTCTCGTAGCTGTCCGTTAAACGGACAGGTACGGGTGGCAGGGTCCTAAATGGCTCGCAAATGTCCGTTAAACGGACATGGGCAGGGGAAGGGGTGTTTTGGCACCCGAGGCTGTCTGTTTAATTGACATTCGTGTCCATTTAACGGACACGCCATTTTACAAAACTTCTAACTCTCTCATTTCAAAACCACTTGAAACTATCATCTTCCAACACTCATAACTTCTTACCCCTAGCTCCAACATGTGTATACTATACCTTCATGGAAAGATAACCAGATGCTCTACAAATCTCATGAAGGATGCTAAGGCTAACTCCATCATTAAAGGAGGTAAAAACTCACTCAAAGGTCACTGCTCAATAAGACCAATGTAACAGCAACATTTGCAACATGAGCGAGAATCGAATGTGTTCTAATCCTCATAACTTTTTAACCCTAAATCCAAATGAGACAAACGATATATCCTTAGAAAGCTCTGAACTTCTACTACAATATTCATGTAGACTTTCCGATCTAATTCAACCCTTAAGAGAGTCTAATACTGAGGCGAAGTTCTGTCAAATTTTAGGAAAATTTGACAGCACTTCCCTTGAAAATGCAACTAACCAATTTTTCAATCCTAATACTTCCACCTGCATAAAACTCAACATGCAACCTCATATAACATGTTTAAACTCTAAGGTATTTCCAAATACCATTCTAAGCAACAACCGCACTCTTAATCATCTAATCATGTTCATGCTATACAATGATGCAATTGTCTTAAACATACATGGATTTCTCAAAATACATTATAACTGAACATTCTTGCATTCATATGAAATCATAAGTTATTACAAAGCTTTAGAGGGCATTTCAAGCCACTCCATCATATCCCAAAATACAAACTTGTCAAAACATCATTTGCTCAAAATGCATCTAAAGCATTGATTTTACAAAGTTAACTTGAAAATACATCAAAACACAATCTTGGGTATGCCTTTTATGCTCGTTCCTCAAATCGCGCTCTTCACCGGAGATGGGACGGGAAGGTGGGGTGAGCTTTAGTCGTGAGTAACACGTTTATATTTAGGCTAATAAGCTACATTGCTTCATTAATCATACTTTTAGCACTTTGGTATAGCAATCATACAATCATGCATTTCATGAAATTTATCAATCTCAAAACACAATGTTCATAATCCATGAAATTTTCATTCTTGCAAACATATGCTTAACATGTAACACATAATGATGGTTCGAAAAGTCCACGGGTTCTTGATGAGCTACATAAGTGTAGTCATATCTCGAGGAGTCCAAAAGGAACATCCTATGCCACTATCGGGCAGCCGGAGAAGGCTATCTTGGTCAACGTGCACGTGACTTTCTTTGGTGGACTTAACTAACCCATATAACACTGAATTTCATGCATAAAAACTGGACTTGTCTTGTCCACTGACTAATTTTCTGAAAATGGATTTTCATGCATCCATAAAGCTGATTCTTGAAAATGATATATTTCATGCTTAGCTCACATTTCATGATCTCATTCATGCTCATTCAATTCATGGCAATTTCAAGCAATATCATATACTAATCAATTTCTCACATAATGGCAATCACAATTCAATTTACACACAATTCGAAACTCAATCAATACTCATTCCAAGGTAGTTGGAAAACATTAATTTTCCTTAGTTGAGATAGTATTTAAAGCATTACTAACATAAAGATAAAAGTGAAACCCACCTTATACTTGCTAAATCCTTGCTAAATGGAGCTCTTCCTCTTGCTCTTCTCCTTTCTCTTGTTCTTCTTCAAGAGAAAATAAAAACCCAAATCAACACAAATCCAATAAAAATTATATAAAACCTCTTTCAAAAAAATAGCTTAAGAATCACTAAATCCACTTGATTCTTAAACCTTCTACACCAAAACCCAACTAAAAACCAATTCTTAAAAACTTAACTTACCTTAGATCTTAACTCAACCCAAGAGTTTCTTGGCTCAAAAGGTAGCTTAACTTCTCCTCTTCACTTTTTCTTCTTGCACTTTCTTCAAACACTCTCTAAATCTCAAGGAGAATCAAACCCTAGCCAAAGCTTCTTCTTTTTCTCCTCCTTCTCTCCTCTTGCACGAAACTTCTCCTTCTCTCCCTTAAAATTTCGTGACTTCCTTTTCTTTTCCTACTAACACATTTAACTTCTCTCTTTTATACTTCTTCTTTACATACTTAAGCCCATATACTTAAGCCCATTCATTTACTCTTCTTCTCTTCTCATTTTTCCTCCTTATACTACTCAAGGCCCACTAATTCTCTCAAGCCCATCCTATTCTTATTCTCTCTTCTTCTTTTCTACCTCATTAAAGCCCAACTAACTCATTTAATTTCATGAATTCTTCACCTAACTCATTAATTCTATCATACATTAATTAATCTCAATTTAATTTATGCTAAGTTAACTTACTCAATTTATGTCATATGCTATTTAATGCTACCATATTTAATTACTATCATCTCAAATAATGCTAACTCAATTACTTAATTAGTCTAATCATGCTTAATTAAATAATAATAAAAAATTTGGGGCTAACATTTCTCCCCCCTTAAGAAATTTCGTCCTCGAAACTCTTACCTGACTCATTGAAGAGGTGTGGATGCTTCTCCTTCATTGCATCCAAAGGTTCCCACGTCGCCTCTTCAACTGCATGATTACTCCAAAGGACTTTAACTAGCTTAATTGTCTTGTTCTTGAGAACTTTCTCCTTGCTATCCAGAATTGCCAATGGCAACTCCTCATAGCTCAGATCATCACTCAGCTGAACCTCTGAGGTCTGAATAATGTGAGAAGGATCTGATCTGTACCTTCTCAGCATGGAGACATGAAAAACATCATGAATCTGCGACAATTCTGGAGGCAATGCCAACCTGTAGGCCAACGGCCCAATCCTCTCTAAAACTTCATATGGACCCACATAGCGAGGACTTAATTTCCCCTTCTTGCCGAATCTCATAACTCCCTTCCATGGAGACGTCTTGAGGAACACCTTGTCACCCACTGCATATTCCATTTCTTTCCTGTTAGCATCGACATAACTTTTCATTCTGTCTTGGGCTGCCTTAAGTCGTTGTTTGATTACATCCACTTTCTTAACTGTCATCTGGACCAACTCTGGTCCCACTAGCTTCCTCTCACCTTCTTCATCCCAGCATATCGGAGTCCTGCATCTTCTGCCATAAAGGGCTTCATAAGGAGCCATCTGTATGCTCGAATGGTACGAATTGTTATAGGCAAATTCGACCAACGGCAAGTGATCATCCCATGCTCCTCTGAAGTCTATGAAACATGCTTTAAGCATCCCCTCTAGAGTCTGGATTGTCCTCTTAGACTGACCATCCGTCTGAGGATGAAACGCCATACTAAAATTCAGCTTAGTTCCTAATGCTTCCTGCAGACTTCTCTAGAATCTCGATGTAAATCGAGGATCCCTGTCGGATACTATAGAATCTGGTACTCCATGCAACCTTACCACTTCATCAATATACTTCTTGGCTAAGACTTGCAATGAATCTGTTTGCTTGATTGCCAGAAAATGGGCTGACTTGGTCAACCGATCAACAATAACCCAAATGGCATCATGCTTTTTGCTGGTCCTAGGCAAACCCATTAGAAAATCCATCGTAATCCTTTACCACTTCCATTCAGGAATGGACAATGGCCTTAGCATGCCTGAAGGTGCCTGGTGTTCAGCCTTGACTTACTGACACACTAGACATCTGCTCACATATTCAGCTACATCCCTCTTCATGCCTTTCCACCAGAAATGTTCCTTCAAATCTCTGTACATTCTGGTGCTACCTGGGTGCATGGAATAAGGCACATTGTGTGCCTCATCCATGATCTCATCCTTAACTGCCTTATCATTCGGAATACATAACTTGTTTCCGACTACCATTAGCCCATCATCCCTTATTTGCACTTCTGACTGCTTACCATGTTGAATTTCATCTCTCAACTTACTTAATTCTGTATCCTGCTCCTGCAACTCCTTGACCTTCTCCCTAAGGATAGGCCTCACCCTGAATTGAGCAAAAACACCATCTGATTCATCCTGCTTTAAACTGATCTTCAACTTGGCCATCTATTCCAATAAAGGCAAGTAAACTGCCTGAACATGAGCTATGGATGACTTCCTACTTAAGGCATCCGCTACTACATTCGCCTTGCCTGGATGGTACTCAATCATCAAATCATAATCTTTAAGTAACTCTAACCACCTTCTCTGCCTCAAATTTAGCTCTTTCTGGCTTAGCAAGTACTTAAGGCTTTTGTGATCCGTGAAAACCCTTGTCTGAACCCCATACAGATAGTGTCTCCAAATCTTTAGGGCAAAAATTACTGCTGCTAACTCCAAGTCATGAGTCGGATAATTCAACTCATATGGCTTCAATTGCCGTGAAGCATAGGCTATAACTTTTTCATTCTGCATTAACACACAACCTAAGCCTCTTCTCGAAGCATCACTGTATACTGTATACCCCTGATCTCCATTGGGCAGGATTAGGATTGGAGCGCTCGTTAATCTATGCTTGAGTTCCTCAAAACTCTTCTGACATTCTTCGCTCCAGATAAACTGATGATTCTTCCTTAACAACTTAGTTATCGGCACAGCTATCATGGAGAATCCCTCCACGAATCTCCTATAATAACCTGCCAAACCTAGAAAGCTTCTTACCTCTTTCACTGTTTTAGGCTCTTGCCAATTCACTACTGCTTCTACTTTCCTCGGATCAACATGGATCCCTTTGCTGGAAATCACATGTCCAAGGAAAACCACTTCATGCAACCAAAATTCACACTTGCTGAATTTGGCATAAAGTTCTTGCTCCCTTAATCTCTGCAATACTATCCTGAGATGCTGTTCGTGCTCTCCTTCATCCTTAGAATAGACCAGAATGTCATCAATGAACACAATGACAAACTGATCTAAGAACTCCTAAAAAATCCTGTTTATAAGGTCCATGAATGCAGCTGGAGCATTGGTCAGTCCGAAGCGCATGACCCTAAATTCATAGTGCCCGTAGCGGGTCCTGAAAGCTGTCTTGTTAACATCGAGACTTCGATTCGGAGTTGATGATAACTTTGATCCGAGGTCGATCTTGAAAAGACCCTTGCTCCCTACAATGATCAAAGCGGATCATCTATCCTAGGTAAAGGATATCTGCTTAAGCGTCACTTTGTTAAGCTTCCCGTAATCTATACACACGCGCCAGTTCCATCCTTCTTCTTAACGAATAGATCGGTGCTCCCCAAGGTGATGAACTTGGCACGATAAACTGTTTTCTAACAACTCTGCAATTGCTCCTTGAGTTCTCTCAACTCAACTGGAGCCATTCTCAGGGTGGTATAGATTGGCGCGTTCCGGAATCAAGTCAATTGCAAACTTAACTTCCTCACCGCGCAACCCCGTAACTCTTCCGAAATACATCAGGAAACTCCCTCACAACCTGAAAATCTTCTAATTTGCCCACATTCACTTCTGGATCCACTACATGCGCCAAGAAGGCCTCACACCCTTGGCTCATCATATTGTCAGCTAACATAGCCGAAATGATCCTCGGCACTGGCAGTTTCCTGTCCCCCTTGAAGATTACTTTCTGACCATCTCCCAGATAAAATTCTACTTCCTTGAGACTACAGTCTAGTTTTGCCTTATACTTCTCCATGGCATCCATTCCTAGTATGACTTCTAGCCCTTTAAGGTCTAGAGGTAGCAAATCTAGTACCACTGATGCTGAGCTCACAATCCTTGTAAATCAAACTGATCACTACTTTACTCCCCAAAGGAGTACTAACAACTAGAAAGTTATCCATAATCTCGGGATTAATCTGCATGCATATTCATACTGAGGAAACAAATGAATGTGTGGAACCAGATCAATCAAAACATAAAGCGCATAATTGAACAACCGAGCCATACCATCCACAACTTGAGAGCATTGCAGCTTCCTCTCTGGTCATGGCAAATACTCTAGCCGGTGCTCGACCACATGCTCTTGGCCTCCCTACAGATTAGCCTCCCGATCGCTCAATCGCTTACTTACATGGATCGCTCGGTTCCCACTATCTCCGTCTGTCTCTGAGCTTGAACTTGGGAACCCTCCTGTCTCACCTCTGGGACAATCTCTCATCATATGGCCCTTCTCTCCACATGGAAGCAACCACCAAATCCTGAGACACCTCCTGGATGAAATTTCCCGACCGATCACTGCTGGGATTCTTGCCCTTCCATGACTTTCCTGGGCCTCCCACACTAAAGACCTGTTCAGAAATTGCCCTGGATTGCTGACTCTTAGCAGGACCACTTCTGCCCATGCCACTCTGAGTATAATGTGTCCTGGTGCTCCTCTCAGGTACTGGAGCACTCACTCCCTTCCTGGAGGACTGTTCTCTGTTCTTCCTTTTCCTGCTCACTTCAGCCTTAATATTCTCCAGCTTCTCAGCCTGGAGCGCTGCATCCACTAACTGTTGGTAATCCTGGAAACTATGGATTAGCACCTTCTCTTTGATCCCTAAGTGTAATCCCCCTTCAAACTTGCGGCACTTGTCCACTTCATTGGCCACAATGTTGGCTGCATACCTGGAAAGTTGAGCGAACTTTAGTTCATACTCACCACCGCCGATCCTCAGGTAAGGTTCAGAAATTCCTCGCCTTCTCTTGGGCGTAGACCATCGAGAAGTACTTCCTCTGAAGGCTTCTAAAATTCCCTCCATGTCGCCTCTGGAGGTATCGCTGATCTGAGGCACCGACTCCCACCAAAGGTGCATCCCCTGTGAGACTAATGCATAATCTAGTTTCTCTTCATCTGAGCACTTCATCTGTTTCAGGACCCTCTCGGTCCTCTTCAACCATGCTTCTGCCTCTTCGGGATTTGTAGTCCCGTTGAAATCGACAGCCCCATACTTCCGGAGCTTGTCATATTGCCCACTCCGATCTGCTGGAGCTGGCATCTGAGCTTGCCTTCCCTGGCCCATAGCATATGCGAAAGCCTGGGTGAAGGCCTGAAAGAATTGTGGGTCTACTGGATTTGACATAGGAGGAGGCTGGAGAGGCACTTCGTGCTGCACACTTGGTGCCTCTGAATCTGAAACAGGGATGGTCCCTGCGTCCTGGGGAATGTGGGATTCATCCGTACTTCCCCTCTGAGAGCCTGATCGAGATTGAGCTCCTCGAGTTCTTCTTCGAGGCAGCATTACTGCTTTAAATGAAAATCATTTCAAATCTTTAGCTCATGCTTTGTGAAACAAGTTCAAATCATGTAAAACAATTCAAAACCAATGATGCATGTACTGTATTTAAAACAATGCTTAGGGTTCATGTAACATGATGCATGCTGACTCTACCCTTTAGGCTACCCACTAGGGTTCCTAGGAAATCATAAACCTAGAGCTGCTCTGATACCACAGATGTTCGAACCCGATCCGTAGACCGGACCCCAACTGTCCCGGGATGTGAGTCCGGGTGGAGTCCATCCCCGAGACACTTGCTCTGATACCACAGATGTCGGGACCCGACCCAGAGACCGGACCCCAACTGTTGAATCCGAGACCCAACTACATGGAACTTATGCTTTGATACCATAGATGTCGGATCTCGTGACCCAACTGCTTAACTACCGTACTCCTGAAACCTTGCGCTTAGGACATTGCAGTGTCATTCGCTGCTATTCCATAAAAGTGATGAGCGCACACTAGCTAAACATCAAAATCACATTTGTACTTGTTCATAAACAATATAGCTTAAAGCCTCACGTTCGCATAGAGGCAAGAATCACCTTAATCGGAGTTATATAACTCAAGATATGATTCAAATACCCAAAGGTATTCATACCTGAAACATGCTCTCTTAAACGGCCTCTCACTTCCTTTAATGATAACTTCCTCAATTTAACTCCAATTGGTACCAAATTTAATGTAGTGAAAGATATATGTATTATGAATCCAATGGTTTAAGCCTCACCTCATTTTGAGGTCGTATGAGGGATTTATGCCCAAAACAATAGACCATGCTCACTTCCAAAATCGAAATGGAACTCTTTTGGCGCAATTGCCATAACTTTTAATATATATGTCGGAATGTGTTCGTTCTTTCAGCATTTGAAATTAGACATCTAGATATACAACTCTCTTGAAGACCACAAAACCAAATTCGGCCTCCAACATAGTCCAATTTGCCCATTTTCCCGTAGCTGTCCGTTAAAAGGACAGCCCTGTCCGTTTAACGGACAGGTACGGGTGACAGGGTCCTAAATGGCTTGCAAATGTCCGTTAAATGGACATGGGCAGGGGAAGGGGTGTTTTGGCACCCGAGGCTGTCCGTTTAACGGACATTCGTGTCCATTTAACGGACACGCCATTTTACAAAACTTCTAACTCTCTCATTTCAAAACCACTTGAAACTATCATCTTCCAACACTCATAACTTCTTACCCCTAGCTCCAACATGTGCATACTATACCTTCATGGAAAGATAACCAGATGCTCTACAAATCTCATGAAGGATGCTAAGGCTAACTCCATCATTAAAGGAGGTAAAAACTCACTCAAAGGTCACTGCTCAATAAGACCAATGTAACAGCAACATTTGCAACATGAGCGAATCGAATATGTTCTAATCCTCATAACTTTTTAACCCTAAATCCAAATGAGACAAACGATATATCCTTAGAAAGCTCTGAACTTCTACTACAATATTCATGAAGACTTTCCAATCTAATTCAACCCTTAAGAGGGTATAATACTGAGGCGAAGTTCTGTCAAATCTATTCTTATTCTCTCTTCTTCTTTTCTACCTCATTAAAGCCCAACTAACTCATTTAATTTCATGAATTCTTCACCTAACTCATTAATGCTATCATACATTAATTAATCTCAATTTAATTTATGCTAAGTTAACTTACTCAATTTATGTCATATGCTATTTAATGCTACCATATTTAATTACTATCATCTCAAATAATGCTAACTCAATTACTTAATTAGTCTAATCATGCTTAATTAAATAATTAAATTTTTTTTTTGGGGCTAACAGCAACTACATTGAGAGGGGGATCTAACAACTCCAGGGGATGACTAATATCCTCAACGAAGGTTACACTGACAAAAGACCTTTGCGTGCTGGTGTCAATTAAAACTTTAGCTTCTCTACCTAGAACATACATAACACCTTATAACACTATAGGTTAGCACTCATACTATTTAAAAGTTTATAGATACTATACATGTTGGGAACCCCGAGCATTATTTCGAAGCCCAACATTCGGAACCATAATCACTGAGCTTATTCCAGTAAAATCCATCGAAGTTTCAGTAATCACTTGGGCCCATTACAGAACAGAACTTATTCCAATGAAGTCTCTTTAACTATCGTTGATTCCTCCTCTTGCTCTGATACCACAACTATTAGGCATCATTTTTGGAGCCTAACGTTCAGAGTCATCACACGTGAGCATAATCCAATGAAGCGTCCTTAACCATCTTCGATTCCTCTTCTTGCTCTGATACCAACAACTGTTGGGTCCCGCTTGAATCCGGAACCCAAACCTTGTAAAATGATGATACTGCACGTATTATCCTATAGGGTTATTCCCATGAACCCTTATTAGACATCATTCCACAAGAGTGGCGTGTCCACAACGGTCAAACATCAAAACAAACTTAACCATCTTAACAAAGAAGTCAATTATGATCATATATAACCGAAACTACTTCAATCTATCATTTCATTACTAAAGTTACAGAGTTCGAAAAAATTTATTTACATATCAAAAGCCACAC
This sequence comes from Erythroxylum novogranatense, assembly GCA_029891385.1. Classification (NCBI taxonomy): domain Eukaryota; kingdom Viridiplantae; phylum Streptophyta; class Magnoliopsida; order Malpighiales; family Erythroxylaceae; genus Erythroxylum; species Erythroxylum novogranatense. The sequence goes on along the minus strand of CM057227.1, from coordinate 85,241,697 downwards.
CATTGGCTTATTACAAAAATACAAAAATAGAAAATTTGTGGAAGTTCCCTTAGGCTCTTGATCACTTGCTCTTAACTATTACTTGAAGATGGTACAGAAAGGGGGTGAGCTTGAAAGCTCGTAGGTAACAGTTTATAACAAAAAAATAAACAAAACCTTTGCAACCATTTTTCTTGTCATAGAAAATTTTCATTGAGTTCATAAAATACATGTTTCTTAAACTTTCAACCAAAAATCCACAAGTTACAAAACATGAATGCATCAAATTTGTTAACATAACATAAGAACATAAGCACATCATAATGGTTCGAGTGGCAAACTATGTATGCATCACTCTTTTCAACTTATCATTAACACATAAACATATCAAAATGGTTCAGGTGGAAAAGTATGTATGCATCACTCTTTTCAACTTATCATGAACACATAAACATATCAAAATGACTCGGGTGGATCCAAAATAGAATGTACTACGCATTTCCTCATAATGGTCTTACGTAGTCATAAATTTATAGGAGTCCATAAACGAGCTTCATGCCATTAGCGGGCAAGCGGGAGAAGCCTTTTGTCAAAGTACACTTGACTTAACTTAGGGGACCACTACAAACCCACATAACATGTAAAACATATTGCCCAAATTGACAATTTTTTGAAACTTGATTTTTCATAAACATGAGATATGTCAAAATTATGATTTCACAAACATGTCATCTTTTTAAAAAATCACTTTCAAAGTATTTTCATAAATCATCAAACAACTCATATAACAACATATTGCATTTTCTCAAATCATTAAAAAGCAATAAATGCAACACTTATGATGCAATTGAAAACATTAAACTTTCTTAATTCAAAGTAAACATTTAGTAGCTTATTTACTCTATTATAAACACGTACCCACCTGATTTCCTTGCTTATAGGCTTGCTCAAAATGCCTCTTCTCTTGTTCCTCTTGCCTCTTTTGATCCCTTTATACAATAACAAAATTTTCATTCAATAGGGTTTTCCATTGAAACTCCCGCAAAACACAATCACTAAAATTGGTTTTAACACACTTAAACCCAAGCATTTTCGAAACTCCATTAACTAAAATCCTTCCAAAAATTTAAAATGATCTTACCTTCATTCTTTACCAAATAAAGGGATCTTTAGCTCAAAGGGAAGCTCTTCTCTTCCTCTTCCTTTTTTCTTTCTTGAACAACTCCAAAATTTCTTTTGAAGACTAAGAAAAGTTAAACCCTAGCTTGTTTTCTCTTCTTTCTCTCCTTCTCCTCTTCTCTTCGTATTTCTCTCTCTTCTTCATGACAGTCTCTCTTTTTTTTTTCAATTTTCATTCTTCTCTCTTCTTAAAATGCAAGACAACACTTCTTCTTCCAATTATGTCCTTAATGATTGAGAAATGTTCCATTTGCCCTTTCATTTATTCCTTAAGTCTTTATGCTTAAGTGTCTTGCCAAAAGTACCTTTGAACATTCTGACATAACACTTTCTTCTAGAAAAAAGTTCCCCTTTGTCTTAAGTTTCTAATGACACCAAAATCAATCCATTTACTTGAAAACTCTAAAAGTATTGTCTCAAACATTTTCGGACTGTTCTTATTCTAAAATAGTATACTATACCCAACTTCCATCTAGAATTTGAAAGTCTTAGAGACTGAATTAAATTTCAATTTCTTCATACCATTTGTAGCTCCATGTCTCTAGTTTTCAAGAACCATCTCATTTGGAATCCTATATGTAACATCTCATCACCGATGGGAAGGTTATATTGGTAAATTGGGACGGTCTGGTAGGTTAGACTACATTTTGATATGAGCATACTTTTGGCCTCTAATTGTAGAGGACTGAGTCATTTGGCACATGCACTTATATGTTTATGCATTCATGTCATTCCCGACATTTAATTATGACTATGATGTGATTTGTGAGATAACTGCGTATGTAATTGAATTGGAATGTCTTAGGAATTATTTTCAGTTGCTTAGTGATCCTTATAAATTTTCTGGCAAATGGGGTTTAAAGTCCGGACTGGGAAAACTTTATAAGTGACGGACTGACTGATTAATAGTACTGAAAAATTGCAATGAGGATGGAAAGTTAGATATATGATTTTAGAAATTAATATGTCGAGCCATTGAAATTTGGAGACGAATTGGACTGGAAATGATTGTGCAAAGAGAAACAGATTTAAATGTATTGTGAGGAAAAAGACTAGAGACATAATTGTTTTACCTTTAAATGCCTTAGGTTTTCAAAATTTGAAGAAAAGAAATCCTTTCTCTCCTAGGGCACGATTGTTTCTTCTTCCTTGGTTGGTTTTCGATTCTCCCTTCGAGATATTGTTTGTTCCTTTTTTTTGGTTGAAGATCAATTAGAATCCTTGAGAGAGTGATGATTTTCGAGAGTTCAGAAGCTCACCGTGGGTGTTAGAGAAAAGAGGAAAGGGTTGGAGGATTTTCGGTAGTTTGGACTTTTAAAGCTTGATTTTGGTAAAGTAAATGGTTTAATGTTGTTTATTTGTTAGCTTGATGCATACATGGGTTTAATTGTGAAAGATTGGGGTAGTTATGGTTGGTTATGACTAATGTTGAAAGAGAAAAGAGTGAGAAACTCGTCGGAGAAGACATTTGGGAGTCAAACGTCATGGCGTGCTGCGCATGATCGGCGAGAAAATTGTGTTCTGCCCATGGCAAGCATCGAAGGCCTCTCCATGCAAACTTTCATTTACTCGACATGGCGAGCTTACTGAAGCACGTCGTGGCGAGCCTCAAACCTTCCTTGCCGCGGCGAGCGTCCTTACGTCGCGGCGAGCCTGGTTTTCCTGAACTGAGTTGGTTTAGTTTTTGAGCCATAACTAATGGGGTAGACCTCCAATTGAGGTGATTTTTAATTCGTTATGATCTAGAGAAAAAGGTCTACAATTGATATGAAGAATGAAAGTTTGAATTTAGGTTTTTAAGATCTCAATTTGTGAGTGAAAGTTGGGTTTAGATTGTTTTCACAACCTAAGGGTTGTTTCATGATAATTGGAGTATAATTGTGAGATTCTTGAATTTAAGGAAATGCTATTGGGGTTTTGAGAACGAAGCATAAAGGGTGAATTTTGATCTAGAGAATAGTGACACTGATTTTGAGGTCTTTCTTGAGAATATCCTAGTGGGTATGACTTGGTAATTGACTGAATGCTAGAATTGAAACTTGTGGAGTTCCATGACATGTTATTGAATTGAAATGAGTTATTATTGATCAATTGAGTGAGAAATTAGAATTTGACAATGAAAGTGGAAATTGGGAAATAGCGCCGGGAAGGCCATGAACATGCATCGTACATTCTGTTAATTGCGACATGTGCATCATTGAATTATTCTGATTGTGCATTTAGTAATGGGAATTATTTGACTGTTATAGAGGTACCGATGGAACAACATTCCACGGATATTGCTGGGACTTCCAGGTAGTAGCTCGGAAGTTACAGGTGAGTAACCTAGTTGGTTCCTCAATCCTTGATTTGTTAAATGCTCTGTGCTTAGAATTTGGTGGAATATGATGATGAGTATGTGTGAATTGTTATGATTGAGATCCGGACATGAGTCAAGGAATTAATAATTTTGGCATGGAAGTGCAAACTGTTTGTGAAAGTGAAATTGGTCATGCTTCAATGTGATAATTTGTAAATGTGTGATGAAGTGTTATTTTCCTGTGATGGAGAAACTTATATGTTTCCCATGTGATAGGCTGTGACTGTGAATAAGTGGGAATGAATTGGTTGTTTGAATAAATTGATTCTGATTGAAACGTGATATCATAAGATTATGACAAACGAATTATGTACATGTTCACTAATAACGGTTGTGACTGGAGCTGCCACCGAGAGCTACAAGCTCTATCACTGAAAGAGAGCCTCGAGCTCGAAAGGGATTAGTAACATACCCAGATGACTCTCCTATCCGTACTGGCGCGTGGGAGGTAGTGCATACCCAGAGGGCTCTCCTACCTCCGAAGACGCGATTACTGTTTAATGAGCCCGAAAGGGATAGTTCAGAGCTATATGCTCAACGCTTAATGAGCCCGAAAGGCACAGTTCGGAGCTATATGCTCAACGCTTAATGAGCCCGAAAGGCACAGTTCGGAGCTATATACTCACCGCTTAATTTGCCCAGATTTGGACAGTACAGGCGCTCAGTCACAAAAAGGAAATAAAATGGGAAAATGTTATGTATGTATCTGATTGTATTATGATTTGGGAAAAGGGTTAATTGTTTATGTTTCTGTGAAATTCTGATTTCTGCTATTGTATAAAAATCTGTGAATTGTCTGAGAAATGCATGTATGCATGGAACTGAATTTTGGATTGTGAAAGAGGTAAATGCCTCGCTTCTATGTGATTTTTCTGATAATGCTACTATGAAATGATCTGTAAACTGCTATGCGATATTCTGAATGTATTATTGTGACAATCTGTACGCTATTCACGTAATGCATAAATTGGGTGAACCATCGATGATGGTTTCTCATTGAGTTCGCAAACTCACCCAAAATTGCAACTATTTTTTAAGAATTGAAGAGTACCCCGTTAGACTAACGGGAGTATACCTATTGTATGCAAGTCAGAGATTTGAGGTCGGAATCAGTTCACGTCTGCATTAGTGTCATTCTGTCTTATGTAAATTGTATTTCTGCAGTGTCAGCAGAATAGTATTGTTATTTCAGAGGGCCCCAATTGGTAAGTGTTGTATTTGTAATGTGATTACTGAAAGTGTTCAGGAATGGCAATGGGCCTATTTTGGCTATAGATTTTTGTGCATGGGTTGATTTTATATTGTTGAGTGCCTTTTTAATGACTGAAATTGTGTTGTGATCGAAACTGTTTTCGAATTATAGCGGACCCAAATCGTTTATTGAATTCCGCACATACCATTGTTTTAAAAATAAAAATGTCATACTGAGTTTTGGACTGTTTTGACTGCTTTAGCATACCAACCTCGTGAGGCACGGGCTCGGATATCACCCTCGATGAAGAGTTTGGGTCTTATGGGAGTGGGATGTTACATTTGTGGTATCAGAGCCCAGAAGTACTATCTTATATGGGCTGTTTTTGAAATATGGGTTAAGTTACATGCATTTAAGTCATGTCACGACAGACAGTGACAACTGATCCTCAGTCTAGCATATGAGTCACATGCATGAGCATGTATCAATTGTTTAAGCGGTTGGAAATAGTGAGGAAAATGATGATATGTTAGAATGTGATAAATGGAAGTTGCGGATATCTTGAAACAAGAAAAAGTGTATGGTTCGATTTGACAAATGAAGATTTAGTGTATTGGTACTGATGGATATATTATGAAATACAACATCAGAGTTACACTGAATATATCCTTGAATGTGGGATAGATATGAAGTTATAGTTGTGGATTGATAGAGGAAAATAGAGATATGTTAGAAATGGCAAGTTTTAAATGTATAAAGTGGGTGAAAATAAAATGTTCTATGATCTGTAGAAGCTGCAATTGGGTTTCATTACCGTGAGGAGAGTTTATGAATAAGGGTTTGTGACTTTGAGTCAAAATATGTTAGTGGAAAAATCAAGAATGATTGTATATCTATGATATTGATTTGAGTGTGAAAATACATGGGTATGATGCAATAATGAAAAGATTGAAATGTAAGACAATGATAATGGTAGATGAAAAAGTTGTCAAGGTTCGGTTGATTTGCCTATATGAATGCACACCTGATTATGGGAGCACCATGGCAAGTGAAAATATTAAGCTTAATTGTCTCATATGTGTGGAGATGACATGGAAAGCAATCGGTGAGTTAGTGGTTAACCACCAGTCATAATTCTTATAGTTTAAAGTTCAATATGAGTTAGAATAAGAAATGAAAGTGCTTATAGTGATCAATTGGGAATGAATTGAAATTGTTATATGTTAAGGACATGATCATGGCATAATCCTCACGAGTGAGGACAGATGCAAAAAGGGAGAGTGTTGTCAAAAATCAAATGAGATTAAGGTATCCTTAGCGTAAGTGACTAATTGGTGAGTTGTCCTACATCTGTCTCTCGATAAGATGAAATGATTTTGATGGTATATACTTCACTGAATTTTCTTAAGAAGGATGTCCTAATTATATGAATTGCTACATGAATGATCTTTATGGGATATTATGAGTTATAGTTAAAATTGATTTCCTAAGGCATTGAGAATGACTGACAAGAAATGTGACGATTGTTGATGATTAGGAATTCCATTAGCGGTATGGATGAAAGTAGTAAGAGATCTTCTTTCAAAGAAGAGTTTCCCTGAATTGGGCTAAGTCGATTAGATGATTCAATTTCAAAGTGATCAATGAAAGGAAAAATTGGAGATAAATCAAATGAATTAAAAGTCATTATCGGAGTCCAAATCCTAGCGGAGCCTCAAGCATAAGAGATGGAATATGCTACTGAGAAGGTATGCACTCTGTTAAGTGTAAAGAATCCGACCATGTAATAGGATTGTTGAACATTAAGGAAACATTATTTGCGAATTTGAGGAGAATATTGGTTCACGAATATTTTGTGTAAAAATGTTCGGGAAGTACAAAGTCTATATGATGAATGTGTTATCAACCCAAGTTTGTAATGATGGAAATAAATTGAAAAATGTGGAGAAACTAGTGTAAAGGAACAGACGTCAGATCACGTCAATGTGAAATTGAGAAAATCATAAGAGAAATTTTTCCTCAATGGGGAGATCAAATGCTTAAAGAGTTATGAAAATCGATCATGGGTATAAGGAGTTTTGGGTTGTAATTGTCTAAAATAACAATGCCCCGACAGTATTATACTACTGAAGAGTTAAGTGTCTCAATTGTGTTTAGATTGGATAGTGACTATGATCACTAATGATATATTTGATGTGTATGAAAAGTGGAGAAAAATTTTGCATAGATGGGGAAATCTTTTATATCATACAAGTTTCATAAGAGTGAATATTAGCCTGATCAAATAAACTGAGGATGAATTAGTATTCGAACATAGTATATTGGAAGACTTAATGACGATAGAGGTGTTGATAAAATGCAAAAATTTGCAAGGTACATATGTATTCAGGATTTGGAGTTATTGAGAACTAGCTATATGTTAGATACGTCCAAAAGTGGTTAAAGGTTTTCTGGTCTTAGCTATTTGACAAAAATGTTTGAGGAAAAACGTGTGAATCGTATGACTGATGAATATAAAAAGAGACATTTGAGAAATTTTCAACTCGAGTATTGATCATATTATTTTAATTTGAAGAGTTTGCAATATTTAACGAAGTGTCCCAGTAAAGGTTATTATGCAATATGTTAAAATAGTGTAAAGTGGTTATAGGTGCATGGGGACAAGTATAACCTCATGGGCTGCATTATGATTGATGATTCAAAATTTGTTATACTGGGTATTGCTTTGAAAGTTTAGAGATTTTATTTGTACAAAAACCTTTTTAGTTATGTCAATGAATATGCAAATCGGTAACGGTCAAGATATTTCGAGAATTTGAAAGTTTTGAAAAGGATTAAGCGATTGAGTATTTCAAAATTTAGCTAGTGATGCAATTAAATGGATTGAATAGAAAATTCAATGGTAGAAGATCTCAATTTTGGGCGATAAGGTTATTAAACCTAGTGTAATACTGAGTGCAAATTGTCGAGCTTACAAGGGGCAAAAAGAAAGTATTATTAGCTATTGGAATTCCAAATTAGGTGTGTATAAAAAGGATTGACAAAGCCCAAATTGAGGACTTAGAATTTGCGAGCCTTATTGAGGAATTGAAAATGAATCCAACTTTTGAGAAAATGATATTTAGGACTGAATTAAGAAATATGGGTAATACCCACTAAAGAAACTGTTAGAGAAATCGCGAGGGACGATCAGAGCCTTATGTTTTAGTAAGAGTACATCGAAAGAGTAATAGAAGGTTTAGAATGTGAAATCGAATGATTATATGTGTGATTATCCAATAGACTTGATTGTTGGAGATAAATGTGAAGCTGATACCTTTAGAATTTATTGAGACATGAAATTGATGTATAGTCCAGATTGATTGTGGGTATATCAATTGTTTTATTGGTGATATCATTCAATAGTCGAAGGTCATGATTGATTCGAGACAATGTTAATTAGTGAAATGAATCTGTAATAGGGGTTAAGAAATCCAAGTTAATGACAATGAGTCGAGTTGATTATTATCGAGGTTAGTGGAATTTTATGAGATTAGTGTTTTAACACCAAAAAGATGTAATTTGATAAACGATAAAATGAAATGCTTCGAAGTGTATCGCCTTGGCCAAGATACACTTAGATGGAGATAAAGATGTATTGGGGGAAAACTAAATTCGTTATAAAGTGGCCTTTATGTGACTATGATGTGAATAGAACTATGGTTTGGTAAGTCAGTCTAAAACCTAAAAGATGATTCGGATTTATAAAGTGTTTCATGGACAGAATTAGGAAATATTGTTATGATCTGATATACGTGTTATTGATACCAAAGGTGAAGAATTTCGAGTAATCTTGAGGAAACAGTAAGACAGTGTAAAGTTGAGAAAGGAAAAACAGTGATTGATTGTATTGAGGTCAAGAAATTGGCAGAATTTGGGCATGTAGTGAAATAAGTGGGAAACAGAATACGCATGAATGGAACAATTCTCTTGTCTTCCTGATCAATCATATATGAAATTTTGAGGACAAAATTTTTGTTAGGAGGGGAGAATTGTAACATCCCATCACCGATGGGAAGGTTATATTGGTAAATTGGGACGGTCTAGTAGGTTAGACTGCATTTTGATATGAGCATACTTTTGGCCTCTAATTGTAGAGGACTGAGTCATTTGACACATGCACTTATATGTTTATGCATTCATGTCATTCCCGATATTTAATTATGACTGTGATGTGATTTGTGAGATAACTGCGTATGTAATTGAATTGGAATGTCTTAGGAATTATTTTCAGTTGGTTAGTGATCCTTATAAATTTTCTGGCAAATAAGGAGATAAAGTCCAGACTGGGAAAGTGACGGAATGACTGATTAATAGTACTGAAAAACTGCAATGAGGATGGAAAGTTAGATATATGATTTTAGAAATTAATATGTCGAGCCATTGAAATTTGGAGACGAATTGGACTGGAAATGATTGTGAAAAGAGAAACAGATTTAAATGTATTGTGAGGAAAAAGACTAGAGACATAATTGTTTTACCTTTAAATGCCTTAGGTTTTCAAAATTTGAAGAAAAGAAATCATTTTCTCTCCTAGGGCACGATTGCTTCTTCTTCCTTGGTTGGTTTTCGATTATCCCTTCGAGATATTGTTTATTCCTTCTTTGTGGATAAAGATCAATTAGAATCCTTGAGAGAGTGATGATTTTCGAGAGTTCAGAAGCTCACCGTGGGTGTTAGAGAAAAGAGGAAAGGGTTGGAGGATTTTCGGTAGTATGGAGTTTTAAAGCTTGATTTTGGTAAGTAAATGGTTTAATGTTGTTTATTTGTTAGCTTGATGCATACATGGGTTTAATTGTGAAAGATTGGGGTAGTTATGGTTGGTTATGACTGTTGTTGAAAGAGAAAAGAGTGAGAAACTCATCGGAGAAGACGACTGGGAGTCCGGACGTCGCGGCGAGAAAATTGTGTTCTCGCCGCGACGCGAGTGCAGGCCTCGTTGCGGCAAGCTTTCATTTACTCGCCACGGCGAGCTTACTGAAGCACGTCGCAGCGAGCCTCAAACCTTCCTTGCCGCGGCGAACGTCCTTAAGTCGCGTCGAGCCTGGTTTTCCTGAACTGAGTTGGTTTAGTTTTTGAGCCATAACTAATGGGGTAGACCTCCAATTGAGGTGAGTCTTGATTCGTTATGATCTAGAGAAAGAGGTCTACAATTGATATGAAGAATGAAAGTTTGAATTCAGGTTTTTAAGATCTCAATTTGTGAGTGAAAGTTGGGTTTAGATTATTTTCACAACCTAAGGGTTGTTTCATGATAATTGGAGTATAATTGTGAGATTCCTCAATTTAAGGAAATGCTATTGGGGTTTTGAGAACTGAGCATAAAGGGTGAATTTTGATTAGAGAATAGTGACACTGATTTTTAGGTCTTTCTTGAGAATATCCTAGTGGGTATAACTTGGTAATTGACTTAATGCTAGAATTGAAACTTGTGGAGTTCCATGACATGTTATTGAATTGAAATGAGTTATTATTGATCAATTGAGTGAGAAATTAGAATTTGACAATGAAATTGGAAGTTGGGAAATAGCGCCGGGAAGGTCATAAACATGCATCGTACATTCTGTTAATTGCGACATGTGCATCATTGAATTATTCTGATTGTGCATTTAGTAATGGGAAATTATTTGACTGTTATAGAGGTACCCATGGAACAACATTCCACAGATATTCTTTGGGACTTCGAGCGTGCTCGGAGATTCTGGTGAGTAACCTAGTTGGTTCCTCAATCCTTGATTTGTTAAATGTTCTGTGCTTAGAATTTGGTGGAATATGATGATGAGTATGTGTGAATTGTTATGATTGAGATCTCGAACCGCAGGTCCAAGGAATTGTGAATTTTGGCATAGAAGTGCAAACTGTTTGTGAAAGTGAAATTACTCATGCTTTAATGTGATAATTTGTAAATGTGCGATGAAGTGTTATTTTCCTGTGATGGAGAAACTTATATGTTTCCCATGTGATAGACTGTGACTGTGAATAAGTGGGAATGAATTGGTTGTTTGAATAAATTGATTCTGATTGAAATGTGATATCATAAGATTATGACAAACGAATTCTGTACATGTTCACTAATAACGGTTGTGACTGGAGCTGCCACCGAGAGCTACAAGCTCGATCACTGAAAGAGAGCCTCGAGCTCGAAAGGGATTAGTGCATACCCAGAGGGCTCTCCTATCCCTACTGGCGCGTGGGAAGTAGTGCATACCCAGAGGGCTCTCCTACCTTCGAAGACGAGATTACTGTTTAATGAGCCCGAAAGGGACAGTTCAGAGCTATATGCTCAACGCTTAATGAGCCCGAAAAGGATAATTCGAAGCTATATGCTCAACGTTTAATGAGCTCGAAAGGGACAGTTCAGGCCTATATGCTCACCGATTAATGTGCCCAGATTGGGACAGTACAGGCGCTCAGTCACAAAAAGGAAATAAAATGGGAAAATGTTATTTATGTATCTGATTGTATTATGATTTGGGAAAAGGGTTAATTGCTTATCTTTCTGTGAAATTCTGATTTCTGCTATTGTATAAAAATCTGTGAATTGTCTGAGAAATGCATGTATGCATGGAACTGAATTTTGGATTGTGAAAGAGGTAAATGCCTCGCTTCTATATGATTTTTCTGATAATGCTACTATGAAATGATCTGTAAACTACTATGCGATATTCTGAATGTATTATTGTGACAATCTGTACGCTATTCGCGTAATGCATGAGTTGGGTGAACCATCGATGATGGTTTCTCATTGAGTTCGCAAACTCACCCAAAATTGTAACTATTTTTCAAGAATTGAAGAGTTCCCCGTTAGACTAACGGGAGTATACCTAATGCATGCAAGTCAGAGATTTGAGGTCGGGATTAGTTCACGTCTGCATTAGTGTCATTCTGTCTTATGTAAATTGTATTTCTGCAGTGTCCGCAAAATAGTACTGTTATTTCAGAGGGGCCCAATTGGTAAATGTTGTATTTGTAATGTGATTACCGAAAGTGTTTGGAATGGCAATGGGCCTATTTTGGCTATGGATTTTTGTGCATGGGTTGATTTTATACTGTTGAGTGCCTTTTTGATGACTGAAATTGTGTTGTGATCGAAACTGTTTTTGAATTAAAGCGGTGCCAAATCGTTTATTGAATTCCGTGCATACCATTGTTTTAAAAATAAAAATGTCATACTGAGTTTTAGACTGTTTTGACTGCTTTAGCATACCACTCTCGTGAGGCACGGGCTCGGATATCACCCTCGATGTTGAGTTTGGGTCTTGCGGGAGTGGGATGTTATACTATAGATCCAGATATATTCAAAATATTGAAGTATGTCTAGTAAACATCCAATTCATACTCTTTCAATCGATACCCTTAACTTGATTCATTCCATCTTCTTCAAATCAATACCAAATGCTATCAAATTCCATGGAGGGATACAAAAATATGTTAAGAAACTATTGGTTTAAGAATCACTTCATTTCGAGGTTAGAGAACAAAGTTATGACATAAAGAATCAAACATAATTTTGCCCCCAATCATATAGAACCTATCTTGGGACAATTGACGTAACTTTTACTAGAGATGTCAGATCAAGATCATCTTAGAACAAATTGAAAGAGTACTTTGAGATATACAGCCTTTGAGAAGACCTCAAAGACAAATTCTATCATCTGAAGGGTGAAAAATGAAGTAGACAATAGGTACAAATGAAACCAAATGAAAAAGCAGATGAATCGGGAAAATTGCTATAAGTTTCCCTAAAGATGTTGGATTAGGGTGTTCTTTATATGGTTCGAAAGAGGACTTCAAGATCCACAACTTTCATGAAGATTTCAAAGATAGATTCTATCGTATAAAGAGTTAAAATGGCGCAAAAAATAGGTACAAGAAACCAAATGAAAAAGCTGACGAATCGGGAAAATTGATATAACTTTAATTATAGATATCAGATTGAGACATTATTTAGATGGTTTGAAAGAGGAATTTAAGATATACAACTTTTATAAAGACCTCAAAGATATATTCTATCATCTAAAGGGTCAAAAATGGAGCATACAATAGGTACCAACAAAACCAAATGAAAAAGGCAGACGAATGGGAAAAAGCAGTTGAATGGGGAAAATTATCATAACTTTCCCTATAGATATGGGATTAGGGAGTTCTTTATATGGTTTGAAAGAGAAATTCAAGATATACAACTTTTATGAAGACCTCAAAGACACATTCTATCATACGGATCGTCAAAAATGGAGTAGACGATAGGTATAGATGAAACCAAATGAAAAAGCAGATGAATGGGGAAAATTCCCATAACTTTCCCTACAGATATTGGATTGGGGCGTTCTTTGTATGGTTTAAAAGAGGACTTCAAGACCTACAACTTTTATGAAGATCTTGAAGACAAATTCTATCTACTAAAGGGTCAAAATTGGAGCAGACGATAGGTACAAACGATAATGTACAGAAGGTCAAACATAGAAGAAGCAGAAAATCAACATAGACGATATGACGTCATCACAGACGATACATTTTATAGATGATATGACACATCATAGACGATATGATGTCATCACAGATGATATATTTTACATATGATATGACATCATCATAGACTATATGACGTCATCATAGACGATACATTTTTACAGACAATATGACATCATCATAAATGATATGACGTTATCACAGATGATATTATCTATACTCCTAAACATCTCCACTTATAAAGACCATAACTTTCAACTCCAATGTATAAAATTCTCATGATATATACCATTGGAAAGATAAAAGAAAGACCTACAACTTTATAGAATACAAATTTGTCTAAATCTATCTAGATCAATCCAGAATTTTCCCTAAAGTCATAATATGAACTTTACATTCCTCCACCAATGTACTGCACCCAATTCTCAACTTCATGACCAGTTTTGAGATTCTTAAAGATGGAATTTAAATTCAATATCTTCATACAAAATGTAGCCATATAATTCTAGGTTAATCCAAATTAAGAATCATCTCGTTTGGACAACTAAAGAAAAAGTAGTGGCTAAAAGACTGAAGCATACTCCGTGAACATTTTCCAGATCAACCACCAACTTTGTTTCACAATCTTTCCTTAACACAACTCATACCAAGATCACCTTTTCTACTTCATTTACTCCTCATTATCAACTCTGTTTTTCAACTCGATACAATCCATAAAAATTGTAATCCATGATTAATCATGAACACTAATAACAGAACATATACATATGCATATATTCTTCATCAACTTACTACAAGCACTCGTCTTCATTTTTGCTTTCATTGTACTCCTAACTTTCACTTTAATTCTTTCCATTTCAAAATCTCTTATCCACCAAAAACACCAAAGCAAAACATGAATCTATCCACATGAATCATTCACTACTTTACTCCTGCCTGTCATTTCTTAGTTCATTCATTTGTTCTTTACTCATGACTAATCGTCAAAATTTCTCATTCAATAGTTCTAATTTCTAAGAAATGTTCGGGGTCCAACAATATAAAACTTGCATCAAAATATAACAATACAACAACAAAGAAATGTTCTTCCAGAAAATATTTGTAATCGTGTCCGGATTGGCTTGAACATCCTCCTTCATCATTACATAGACTCGTGCTTGAGCTCACGAAGCAGGATGTTGCTGACTTATTGGAGGTGTACTACTTCCCACACTAGTCCTCTGTGTGGATTCAAAATACTGAGCACCTCTCCTGGAAATCTCCCCTCTGTGTCTCACTGGCTGTACCAAGCTGTCTCCTCCTCAAGTAAAAGTCCAAGCCAGCTATGGACAATCTCTTCTCATGTGCCTTGTCTCTCTATATTGAAAACACTTTCTTGGCTCTGTACACTTACCTGAATGTACCTTTCTGCAATTTCTATACTGATTGGACTGATATGATCAAGCTCGAGAAGCAAAGTTAGTAGTAGGGCAGTGCTCTGACCTCTTGGTCGTGGTGATCGTAAACTGACAGCTAATGATGTAGTGCCTCCCATACTACCCAGTGCTGAGCTATCACGGCTCCTCTTATACTGTTGGCTGAAGGAACCTCCTCCCTTCTTTTTTAGGTTCTTTTCCTCCCACTGTCTTCCATGCTCTTTTACTAACTTCTCAGCTCTCTTGTTGACTGTACCATCTCCTTGAATGTAGTAGTGGGGGTAACCATCATCCTCTCCCGAATTGCCAAATGCAGTCCAGTCTCAAATCGAACACACAGATGCTCTTCATCAGCCATGTATTCAGGGACATAGGTGGCAAACTCTCTCAACTCTGTCTTAAAATTGTGCAGCCTTCTTCTGATCTCAATCAAATTTGGTATAGTATTGTTTGTTGAATTCGCTGATAAAATCCCTCCAGGTCATTTAATTATGATAACGTCCCTGGATATTTTCCCACAAGACTCTAGCATCACCCTCTAACAATCGGATAACTACTTTCAGCTTCATCTCATCAGACAACCCCATATCATAAAACGTTTCTGCAGTCTGTCTCATCCGAGTTTTGACCTCAGTAACATCACCGTGCCCATCAAAGGTAGCACACCTGAGATTCCTTACTTCTTTGATATACCCTGAGATTTCAAGCATCGGATGTTGCCCTAGTACAGGATTAGGTACCACTACTGGCTGATGTGGTGGTGATACTTGTGGTGACATATGTGGCGCTCCAGTCCCAAGCTACTGCTACGCAGTGTACTGTTCCCACCATGTCTACTGCAGAGCCTCCCTCGGCACCGGTGGTAAATCAAACTGTGCTACCACCGGTGGTGTTACAGTGTGAGGCTGCCATGAGCTGAAGAGCCAGTAATCGCTGGTTTTGCAACTGCTTCAACACTAATTACCATTTTACCCTCCAAACTTTTTCCAAATTTGCAATTAAGCCCAAAATTTGGGAATCACCAAAATATTTATTTTTATTTTGGTCCTCAGACTTTTGAGAATAATAATTAAGCTCATTAACTTTATAAAAGTACATATTAGTCCTCCAAAATTTAAAAAATTACATTTAATTCCTTTGACTTCTAACAATTGACAAATAAGTCCTTATGGACATTAATCTTTCAAATTAAGCTTTCTAAGTTTCTAATAAGTCTATAAATCAGGTCTAATCACCTTTAAGGCATTAGAACACATTTAACTCAACCATCATGGTCATATCCATCTAATGTACTCGGTTTTACACACTTAGAAGCTTATATGTCAGAAATCTCCAAGATTTTGCATATTGATGAACTCAAAGTTCATGCAAGATCATATAACATTATAAATCACTAACATATATACCCAAAAGGATTTAAATACATCTTTGAACTCATATATAACCATGTATATATCAATATACAGTAGTATCTCCAAATACAAAGCAATATAAAAGGGCTCAGAGAGTCCAACATTACACATGAGTCCTTGTTACTTGGTCAATTTGCCCTTCTAACCTTTTTTAGACCTCATCCATACTTATGCACTTGTCCATGATCTTGTCCAGTTTGGAATCATAGTCATTGTATTTATCTTCTTAAAATCCATGTGACCCTCGATTTCTAAACTGAATCTCAGTATTGTTAGATCAATGAAAATTTGGGTAGTTATGCCACCCTGACTAGTATGTGCTGGAATAAGGATTGTCATCTCTAACCAACTTGTGCTTAATTAAAGTTGAATTGCTTCACGTTGTTGTTTTCCCTTAAAAAACAATCAACTGTGATATACCTCTCTTGCCACTTGACTCATATTTATGCCGCATTGTTGTGACTGGAGAGGAAGAGGTGACTTTTAGGCTATTCAATTGCTTAGTTAGGTTGTTGATCTCAGCCTGCAATGTTGTCATTGAATTTGCAACAACAATCATTCCTCCTAGGTCCTAAAAGGATGAGTGCTCTCTACTTCGTTCTAATGTCCAAAGACAATTAGTGTATTCCATGGCTTCTAATAGATCGTGTGCAGCTTTAAATATTTTCCACATGAATGATCCTCCAACAGCTACATCTATAGTGCTCCTTATGTGTTGGGCCCGGGTCCCAGATCCTTATTCCCGAGGTGGCCCCTCGGGCTGCGCCGTGGCGAGCTCTCCAAAATTCAGACCCGATCCCAACATCCATACAATTTCAATACAAACACATACACACACATTCCATCTATGAATTAAACACCCCATAAACCAAGGGACTTCATGAAAATACAATCCGAGAATTTAAACAAGTATTCTCAATATAATATGATACATGTCCAAGTCTAAATCCAAATACATGAGAATGCTCAATGATGATATGCCTGGAGGGCCAACCAAAATACTAACTTAAGACAAAAGCTCCTAATTATCTTAGAGTTTCCGATGCCTTACAAGGGGTCAACGATCTTCTCGTTCTGCACCTGAGGAGTGGGAGATAATGGGGTGAGCTGCGAAGCTTAGTGACATATACATTTATAGCCATTGGCAACGAGCCACACATTCCAGCATATATATGTATATACAAGCATAAACAAGTCAACATCTATCAATTTACAATCATCACAATAATATGTCATGTGATTTCACAATATAACAATTAATATGCGTCATGCCCAACAAATCAATAATGTATGCACAACAAATGGTTCGAGAGTTCCGTGGAACGATCTGGATAAATTGAAGTTTATATCGTAAACAAAATGAGTCCGATTTCTCAAGGATCTCGTGGCCTCAAGCGGACAGCCGGGAGAAGGCTATATGTCGACGTGCACGTGACTAACTATCCGTTACTCTCTCGCCCATACAAAGCACATAATCATTTATTTCACACTCAATTCATTTTATCAAAGCTTTCCTACTTTTCATTCTTGCAAAATGCCATAATATTTGCCAAGGCAATTCATAATCACAATCTCGATGCATTTGCAACGATGTCCATAAATCAAAACAAGCAATGCCACATACACATGCAAGCAAGCATACACATTTTGCCCATACACACAACAACCATAAATATATTACCCACCTAATATCGCTCGAGAATCCAACTCACTGTTGTCCTTCCTCTTGCGATTGGATCAGGTAACCAAGTTTCCATTCAAACAATATCCAAAAGAAATATTCAAAAAGCTTGATAATCAAAAGTAGTAGCATTAAAAGTCTACATTCGACTTCCAACCAAATTTCCGAATCTTTAGAGGCAAACTCTCAACTTCCTTCCTTAATAAAACTTGTAGCCCTCTAACTCTAGTCCACCACGAATCAAAAATCACCTCATTTGGACATCCACAGCAAAAGATATGCCCAAAATACTAAAATTCATCTTTGCTAGAAACAGAGCGCTTGCTGGGACGAGGGCCAAGCTCGCCGCGGCGAACGACCCGTGCTCGTCGTGGCGTGCACGCAAATGTGCACCGCGGCGTGCTCTTTCTCGCACGACGCGGCGTGCTACCTTCCTCTCACGTCGCGTGCGAATACAAATTCGCACGTCACGATGTGCGAGTCTGGAGAACGACTCCGAACCCAATTTTTCCAGTATTTACCCACTTCAATCCTTCCCTTAAGCAAATGCAACACACCTAAACCTTGATTCAAGTCTTATACTACATTTCTAACCCAATAACATCTTAAAAAGAGTCACATAATCATCAACCCAAGAAATCTATCCATTTTTATTTTTAAACCCTAAACCGCCGATTCTAACATATGCAAAACAATTCTAGGGTTTAATCTAATCTCGACAAGGCTAAAAAGAAGCTAACTTACCAGAACTTGTCCCAAATCTGTCGAAAACTCCAAGGATTGAAAACCCAAATTTTCTCTTCTGTTCTTCCTCACCTACGACACCTCTCTTCCTCTCTTCTTCTTTTTCTTTTCTTTTCCTCTCTTCTCCTTCTAATTTCTTTCTTTTAAGTCTAAATGGGTAGGAAAAGACCAAAACACCCCTCCTTGTAAAGCCGTAAGCTCTCCCACCTAAGTGATCTTCCTAAAATGCCCTCACACATTTTTATCCATTAATTTTCATTAAAACCACATTAAACTCAACAAAACCTCAATTATCCACTAACACTTCCAATTTAATCAAACTAAGCCATAATCACACAATTAACACAATTCATGCTTAATGACATCATTAAAAAAATTCAGGGCCCAACATTTCTCCCCCTCTTAAAAGAAATTTCATCCTCGAAATTATTACCTGAATCATCGAAGAGATACGGATACCTCTCCTTCATGGATTCCAATGGCTCCCATGTAGCCTCCTCTACCGAATGATTCCTCCACAGGACTTTGACTAGCTGAACCGTCTTGTTCCTGAGGACTTTTTCCTTGGTGTCCAAGATTTCCACTAGAGTCTCCTCATAACTCAGATCATCTCTCAACTGAACCTCAGTAGTCTGGATAATATGAGAAGGATTTGATCTATACCTCTTCAACATGGAAACATGAAAAACATCATGAATTTGAGACAATTCTGGAGGTAACGCCAACCTGTAGGCGAGTGGTCCAATCCTCTCAAGAATTTCATAAGGACCCACATACCTCGGACTCAACTTGCCCTTCTTGCCAAATCTCATTACTCCTTTCCAAGGAGACGTCTTAAGAAACACTTTTTCACCGACTTCGAACTCCATCTCCTTTCGGTGTTCATCAATGTAGCTCTTCATCCTATCCTGTGCTGCCTTAAGCCGATGCTTAACCAGATTAACTTTATCAACTGTCGTCTGAATCAATTCCGGTCCTACCAGTTTCCTCTCTCCTTCTTCATCCCAACAGATTGGAGTTCTACATCTCCTCCCATACAATGCCTCATATGGAGCCATCTGAATGCTTGATTGAACCCAAGTTTAATATATAAGTGGCTACACTTTCATGGTTGTTAATGCACTTTTTGACTCTTAATTCATGATTTTTGTGCTTAAATTAGTCTCTTACGGTGAGCTTATGTTTTATGCAATTTGCTAGTAAAATTGTACAAATTGACATTAATTGTATTATAATTTTTCTAAGAACAATTGATACTGGAAATTGTTATTTTATATTGTAGGAGAAAAGGAGTCAGAAAGGATCAGAAGAGTCAACACGGCATGAAGTCCTTAAGGCACGTCGCGGCGTGAACCAAAAACCTCGCCGCGGCGAAATGTAATTCCCACATCGTGGCGCATCAATACAGATCGTACGTCGCGGCGAGCAAACCAGATCGTACGTCCCGGCGTCCCAGACATCTCGTCGCGGCGTATCAGCACAGATCGTACGTCGCGACGTCAACAATTCAACACATCGCGGCGAGCAAGCCAGAGCACACGTCGCGACGAATTTTTATTTATACGTCGCGACGTGCGCAGGCGGTATTCGGACTTTAAGCGGAAAAATCACTCACCGATCTTGACCCGACACATGAACCATCCTTTAAATATTGCTGAATTAGGTTAAAGCGGCGATCATCGGATCTGGCCGGGCAATCAGCGAAGGGAGAAAGAGGAGATCGACGAGCAGAGAGAAGAAGAAAGCAACATCGTCCACCACCTGTGGTTCCTTCGGGGTTCCACGGGATGACTTTTGCATTAGTTTTCATCTTCTGTTTTTACCATCGCCGTCCACCATGGATGACTTGGAGTCGTTGCGAGTTGTGAGGCTTCCGGTTGAAATGCGTGGTTAGGCATTTGTTTCTCCTGAAGATGCAGTGATGCCTGGAGTTCACCGAAGGGGAGTAGCTTAATCTATAGTTTTGCTATGATTTATAAATGCCTAGGTCTAGGGTTTGTAATTTGTAGTGAAGCTATTTGATTATAGCTAGATGTTTGACATTTAATGTGTTGTTTGGATTGGTAGTTTACATTGTCACGTTTAACTGCATTGTTATGAACAGCCGAGTTGGGGTTTATTGCTTTGTAGTTAGATTAGCTTAATTAGAGTTTAATTAAGCGTTAAACAATGTAATGTGTTATGGATTTGTTTATGTAGAACTTTGTGCTTAAATATATGAAGTCTCATATATGTCAACTTGTGATCTTGTTGATTCTCTTTTATCTGCCTAGTTGTGTTTGATAATGAGTTGATGCTAGATTTCATTTGACCCATTGCATTGGCAAATCCCCCGCACACACTAAGATGTTTTTAACAAGGTTTTGAGCAATGGAGTTCATTGATTAAATCCTTGGACTTAAAGAATCCTTTAACGTTCTAGGGCTCAAGAGCACCTAATAGGGTCTTGAGACATAGAGTCAAGACTGACAGGAGTCCATTAATCAAGACCCTGGACTTAAAGTGAGTTCTTTAAGGTTTTTTCCATTCAAACTTAGTGATTTTAATCCACCTTTTACACTAAGATGCGCTTAACGGGATCTTGAGCAATGGAGTTCATTGATCAAGATCTTGGATTTAAAGAATCCTTTAAGGTTCTGAGGCTCAAGAGCACTCAATGGGGTCTTGAGACATGGAGTCAAGAGTGACAGGAGTCCATTAATCAAGACCCTGGACTTAAAGATAATTCTTTAAGGTTTACCATTCACACTTAGTTTTGAACTGTGATAGCCAAAGCTTGTTTTCAAGAGTATTTTTATCACTTGTTTTAGTATTTTCTTATTTTCTATTTTCAAAAATCCAAAAATACTTTTTACATGCTTTTTAGTGTAGTTAATGTTTTCAAACAAAACCCCCTTTTTTTCCTTACTGATTTCACTTGCATTTTATGACATATAGGCTAGCTTAGGTCTATTTCATTAGGTTCGATTAAGTGAGGCGACCGAGGTTGCATCCTATCTTGCAATCTTGGAATTTATTATTTTGACCGGTTTCAAGGATCGATCTTAAGGTCGAATCGATAGAAGCGGCGATCAAATTGGCGCAGATTATCGGGGGAACCACGAATTGGTTCTCTAAGTTAGCTTTTGTCATTTTGTTGCTAAGTGAAATTAGGAATCTTCTCTTTAGGTTGCATTCTAGATAGTTTAGTTTCATATATATTGATAGTTTTCCTTTGTCTTTGATAGTTAGCATTTCTGATTACACCTTCGTGAAAGTTATTTGAGCCTAACTCTTACTATTTTTGCGACAAACATTTCAGGTGAATCTGGCTTAGTGGAGGCCGACACGGACATGGAAATGGATGAAGTTGTTTCACCACAACATGGCCATCTGTCGAAGGATTATCGGAAGTATCAAGAACCTCCATAACTCCCAGGTTGTCTCTTTCTTTCACTTGTTTACTTACTTAAGCCTCGTGATTACTTGTGATATATGTTGGTGCATTAGTTTGCTAAGTAAGTGTCAGGGAGAAACAACCGTTGTAGGAAAATAGTTTAGCTTTTAGTTTAGTAAGTAGCCTTTCCATTCAATAATTTCCCCCTTTTGAGTTCTATCTCTTGCCCTCCTGTTGTTGTATGGAATTGCCCTTTTTGCTTCCTTCTCTTATGCTTATCCTTTGCTTGTTCAACATTGAGGACAGTGTATTGCTTAAGTGTGGGGGAATTGTAGCTGTTTCCCCATCTATCTTTCTTGTTGCATGCCTGTTTGACATCTTATTTATGAATGTGTTAGCCAATCTTGCATTCTGTTGGTAAAAACTTGGAAAATTTAAAAATTTGTTGTCATTCTGCTGTTCCTCATCGCGGTGACAGGTCACACGCCGCGGCGAGGCTCACATTCATCACCTGTACGTCGCGGCGTGCATGCTACACGTCGCGACGTCCACCCATTTTTGCAGAATGAAAATTTTTCGCAATTCAACTTCTTCCGCATGAAACTTTTCTACCTTTTTAGTTTCAAAGACCTTATAAGTTCAAAGTGGTACCTGAGTTTATGAAAATCCCTTCCATTCTTTTAATGATAGTTGGTCTTGACTCATTTTACTTTTGATGTTTTCAATTCAAAGTGAATTAAGGTATGCTAACAAAGTAGCACTTTAAGTTTTTGAGACCTGAGATTGTTCATTGAGATAATACCCTTGTTTGAAGGATATTTGGGCCTAATTTCTTTTCTTCAATCTTTGTGTGCATCTGCTTATTTCATACTTCTCTAGAACTTGTTTCAATTCTTACTCGAAGCTTGATGGACTAGATTTTTGTTGATGTGATAGAGGCGTTCCTTCTTCAACCCCTTTTCCCAAACACAGTCCCTTAAACACTTATCCCTTGCTAGCCCATTGAGCCTTATTATGTATGAGCACTTGCGAACATTTCATATGATGTCATTAGTTTAATTTGCATTTCTTTTTCCTAATCAAAAAGAAAAAAAGAAAAAGAGCAACAGAAAAAAAAGTGTGTTCCAAAAAGGAACGGAAACAAAAAAAACAAAAAAAAAACAAAACGAAACAAAACAAAAAAAAAAGAAAGGGAGTAAGAATAAATAAATAAATACATAAAAGAGTCATTATTAGTTCAACTGTTGACATCCATTCATAATTTTAGTGCATGTGTTCATATCTTTTCTTTCGTTCATTCCATCCATTCATCTAGCCCTCTACACATTACAACCCTGAAAAGCCCTCTTGATCTTCAAATTCATAGTTCTTGTAGTGGAGAAATAGAGATGATACAAGCTTATGGTAGAGTATGGATTAAGCAGATTGAGAGTTACAATATCCCTAAACACAAGTGAGGTGAGAGAAAACATTTTATCTTGAGTGACATCTCTTTTGTCCAATCTCTTGGATTAAATTCTTTTAGTGGTTGTTTTATTAGCACTCTTTCAATCTGCTTTGATTGAATTCTGAGAAAGTGTTTTGTGTCAATGTCCTATTATTGTTTTGAGCATGGGTGGATATTTCTTTTACACTTGTATCTTTTTGAATCTTATAAACTTTGTCCAGGAGTACAAAGGTTTAAGTGTGGGGGAATTTGATTGAACCCAAGTTTAATATATAAGTGGCTACACTTTCATGGTTGTTAATGCACTTTTTGACTCTTAATTCATGATTTTTGTGCTTAAATTAGTCTCTTACGGTGAGCTTATGTTTTATGCAATTTGCTAGTAAAATTGTACAAATTGACATTAATTGCATTATAATTTTTCTAAGAACAATTGATATTGGAAATTTTTATTTTATATTGTAGGAGAAAAGGAGTCAGAAAGGATCAGAAGAGTCAACACGGCATGAAGTCCTTAAGGCACGTCGCGGCGTGAACCAACGATGCCACGGCAAAATGTAATTCACACGTCGCGGCGCATTAGCACAGATCGTACGTCGCGACGTCAACAATTCAACACATCGCGGCGAGCAAGCCAGAGCACACGTCGCGACGAATTTTTATTTATACATCGCGACGTGCAGACGGGTATTCGGACTTTAAACAGAAAAATCACTCACTGTACTGACCCGACCCGTGAACCATCCTTTAAATATTGCTGAATTAGGTTAAAACGGGGATCATCTGGATCTGGCTGGGCAATCAACAGAAGGGGAGAAAAGAGGAGATCGACGAGCAAGAGAGAAGAAGAGGAAGCAACATCGTCCACCACCCAGGGTTCCCTTCGGGGTTCCCTGGGGATGACTTTTGCATTAGTTTTCATCTTCTATTTTTACCATCGTCGTCCACCATGGATGACTTAGATTCGTTGCGAGCTGTGAGGCTTTCGGTTGAAATGCGTGGTTAGGCATTTGTTTCTCCTGAAGATGCAGTGATGGCTGGAGTTCACCGAAGGGGAGTAGATTAATCTATAGTTTTGCTATGATTTATAAATGCCTAGGTCTAGGGTTTGTAATCTGTAGTAAAGCTATTTGATTATAGCTAGACGTTTGACATTTAATGTGTTGTTTGGATTGGTAGTTTACATTGTCATTTTTAACTGCATTGTTATGAACAGCCGAGTTGGGGTTTATTGCTTTGTAGTTAGATTAGCTTAATTAGAGTTTAATTAAGCGTTGAACAATATAATGTGTTATGGATTTGTTTATGTAGAACTTTGTGCTTAAATATATGAAGTCTCATATATGTCAACTTGTGATCTTGTTGATTCTCTTTATACGCTAGTTGTGTTTGATAATGAGTTGATGCTAGATTTCATTTGACCCATTGCATTGGCAAATCCCCCGCACACACTAAGATGTTTTTAACAAGGTTTTAAGCAATGGAGTTCATTGATTAAATCCTTGGACTTAAAGAATCCTTTAACGTTCTAGGGCTCAAGAGCACCTAATGGGGTCTTGAGACATGGAGTCAAGAGTGACAGGAGTCCATTAATCAAGACCACGGACTTAAAGTGAGTTCTTTAAGGTTTTTCCATTCAAACTTAGTTATTTTAATCCACCTTTTACTAAGATGCGCTTAACGGGATCTTGAGCAATGGAGTTCATTGATCAAGATCCTGGACTTAAAGAATCCTTTAAGGTTCTGAGGCTTAAGAGCACTCAATGGGATCTTGAGACATGGAGTCAAGAGTGACAGGAGTCCATTAATCAAGACCTTGGACTTAAAAATAATTCTTTAAGGTTTACCATTCACACTTAGTTTTGAACTGTGATAGCCAAAGCTTGTTTTCAAGAGTATTTTTATCGGCTTTTTAGTGTAGTTAATGTTTTCAAACAAAACCCCCTTTTTTTCCTTACTGATTTCACTTGCATTTTATGACATATAGGCTAGCTTAGGTCCATTTCATTAGGTTCCGATTAAGTGAGACGACCCGAGGTTGCATCCTATACTGCAATCTTGGAATTTATTATTTTTGATCGGTTTCCAAGGATCGATCTTAAGGTCGAATCGATAGAGCCGCGATCAAATTGGCGCCGTTGCCGGGGAACCGCGAATTGGTTCTCTAAGTTAGCTTTTGTCATTTTGTTGCTAAGTGAAATTAGGAATCTTCTCTTTTAGGTTGCATTCTAGATAGTTTAGTTTCATATATATTGATAGTTTTCCTTTGTCTTTGATAGTTAGCATTTTACAGATTACACCTTCTGTGAAAGTTCGCTGAGCCTAACTCTTACTATTTTTGCGACAAACATTTCAGGTGAATCTGGCTTAGTAGAGGCCGACACAGACATGGAAATGAATGAAGTTGTTTCACCACAACATGGCCATCTGTCGAAGGATTATCGGAAGTATCAAGAACCTCCATAACTCCCAGGTTGTCTCTTTCTTTCACTTGTTTACTTACTTAAGCCTCGTGATTACTTGTGATATATGTTGGTGCATTAGTTTGATAAGTAAGTGTCAGGGAGAAACAACCCTTGTAGGAAAATAGTTTAGCTTTTAGTTTAGTAAGTAGCCTTTCCATTCAATAATTTCCCCCTTTTGAGTTCTATCTCTTGCCCTCCTGTTGTTGTGTGGAATTGCCCTTTTTGCTTCCTTCTCTTATGCTTATCCTTTGCTTGTTCAACATTGAGGACAATGTATTGCTTAAGTGTGGAGGAATTGTAGCTGTTTCCCCATCTATCTTTCTTGTTGCATGCCTGTTTGACATCTTATTTATGAATGTGTTAGCCAATCTTGCATTCTGTTGGTAAAAACTTGGAAAATTTAAAAATTTGTTGTCATTCTGCTGTTCCTCATCGCGACGACAGGTCACACGCCGCGGCGACGCTCACATTCATCAACTGTACGTCGCGGAGTGCATGCTACACGTCGCGACGTCCACCCATTTTTGCAGAATGAAAATTTTTCTCAATTCAACTTCTTCCGCATGAAACTTTTGTACCTTTTGTGTTTCAAAGACCTTATAAGTTCAAAGTGGTACCTGAGTTTATGAAAATCCCTTCCATTCTTTTAATGATAGTTGGTCTTGACTCATTTTACTTTTGATGTTTTCAATTCAAAGTGAATTAAGGTATGCTAACAATGTAGCACTTTAAGTTTTTGAGACCTGAGATTTTTCATTGAGATAATACCCTTGTTGGAAGGATATTTGGGCCTAATTTCTTTTCTTCAATCTTTGTGTGCATCTGCTTATTTCATACTTCTCTAGAACTTGTTTCAATTCTTACTCGAAGCTTGATGGACTAGATTTTTGTTGATGTGATAGAAGCGTTCCTTCTTCAACCCCTTTTCCCAAACACAGTCCCTTAAACACTTATCCCTTGCTAGCCTATTGAGCCTTATTATGTATGAGCACTTGCGAACATTTCATATGATGTCATTAGTTTAATTTGCATTTCTTTTTCCTAAACACAGTCCCTTAAAAACTTATCCCTTGTTGTAGCTGTTTCCCCATCTATCTTTCTTGTTGCATGCCTTTTTGACATCTTATTTATGAATGTGTTAGCCAATCTTGCATTCTGTTGGTAAAAACTTGGAAAATTTAAAAATTTGTTGTCATTCTGTTGTTTCTCGTCGCGGCGGCAGGTCACATGCTGCGGCGAGGCTCACATTCATCACCTGTACATCGCGGCGTGCATGCTAAACTTCGCGACGTCCACCCATTTTTGCAGAATGAAAATTTTTCTCAATTCAACTTCTTCCGCATGAAACTTTTGTACCTTTTGTGTTTCAAAGACCCTATAAGTTCAAAGTGGTAACTGAGTTTATGAAAATCCCTTCCATTCTTTTAATGATAGTTGGTCTTGACTCATTTTATTTTTGATTTTTTCAATTCAAAGTGAATTAAGGTATGCTAACAAAGTAGCACTTTAAGTTTTTCAGACCTGAGATTGTTCATTGAGATAATACCCTTGTTGGAAGGATATTTGGGCCTAATTTCTTTTCTTCAATCTTTGTGTGCATCTGCTTATTTCATACTTCTCTAGAACTTCTTTCAATTCTTACTCGAAACTTAATGGACTAGATTTTTGTTTATGTGATAGAGGCGTTCCTTCTTCAACCCCTTTTGTTGGACCCCGTCCCCGAGGCCCAACATTCGGACCCATATAAGCATGGAAGACCCAAAACTAAACACAAACCGACCACAATTAGAGAAACTTTTAATGGAAAGTTTGGGATTGGCTTTTTAATAAAATGTTCCCCTTGATCTCACGATTCTAACGCCACCGAAATCATTCAATTCGGATTAGAAATGAAAAAGTTATGGCAAAAATGCTATCTTAAAGAAAACAGTGAAAACAGCCCCTCTACCGACTTCATGTTAAAATTTGAAAACTTTAGAGGCTGAACTACTGATCGGCTCCTTCATAAAAAGTGTAGATTTATGTCTCTCGTTTCATTTAAAATAAGAATCTCCTCGATCTGAGCCCTACGGCTCCAGATATTTAAAAATTAGCGAAGTATATTCAGAAAGAATCAGCCGACCTTCACACTTTGTTTCAAATCACCTTTTTCAATTTAAAATAAAAACTGAAAATTTAAGTTTAGAAAGATAGAAAAAGTTCTTAGAAAACCATCGATTCGAAAATCAGCTCAATCGGAGGTTGGTGTACAAAGTTAAGGCCAAAAGAAGGAGAGGGTCGGTCGGCCAAAACCCAACCCCAAAGTTCTAACCGCTTCTAAGATGTCGTAACCTTTCGACGCGAATCGCCGACTCGCCCGCATGGCGGCGTCCCAGATGGGCGAAGGCCTCGCGCTTGGCGAGTGCCTCGCTTCAGACGCACGCTAAGCGCCTCGCCCGTCGTGGGCGAGTGCCTCGCTTCGGCAAGCCGAGCGCGCTTGGCGCTTCGCGCCGAGTGAGTGACCTGCCCAGCAATCCGATCTACCAGACTTCTAACCTCAATAACTTTTTATACCGAGCTCCAAATCAGCCACGGTCGGAAGCGTTGGAAAGCTAGAAGAAAAATCTATATTTTTCAAGAAGGACTCAAAGACTAGCCCGGTCACTAAGGGAAGCAAATTTTAACACAAAGGCCGATCGACTAGCTCTCCCTAACAGCATCAAAACTTGCAACCTCCATAACTTTTGACCTAGAGCTCCAAATTGAGCAAAATTAGTGTCTATGGAAAGGTAAAAGAATTATATACAAACTTTGTGAAGACCACCGACCTATATTCCCACTCTATGAGGGTCAAAAGTGAACTCAAAGCTCTGCCTAGCAATCTGTCACTTTGATAGCACCAGTAATAAATTCCAGCGACCCCACCTACCAACTTAATACCTCTTAAATAGCTCATAAAACCTCCTAGGAGAGCTCTACTGCCCGGCTAACACTCTCAACAAGTCTCAGTACTCCCATTCTACCTATACCAACCCAGAAATTTCAGCAAACACAACAAACTCAAAATTTCCCACATGAACACTTTATCCTGCATTCTGCAAAGACTATACTCTTCAACAACACATAGACCATAACAACATACCAGCGACCTTTCCCATGGCCAAAACCCAACAAAACTCATATAACAATAATACTCAAAATCATACACATGCCTTTCCAAGGCCATACACAGTACACACATCAGCCAATTCACATAAAGAGAGTACTAGAGCTCTCATTCTCATTTCAAAATCATAACAAGATTCATGCATAGCTTTTGTTACATATTGGCATATTCATCAAAATCAAGTACAAAATACCAAAGATGAGATGCTCAATGATCAATATGCTTATAAAGCTATTCCCAAAAGCTAGTTACTAACTTAATACAAAAGTTCCTAAATTTCTTGGAGCGATGCCCGAAGCTTTTGCAAGGTTCCGAGTTCAACTTTGATTTGCACCTGAGGAGGGAGAATGGGGTGAGCTAACATGGCTCAGTGGCTAACAAATTTATAGCCATCACATAATGAGCCACACGCACACAATTAATAATCCAAAGCATTAGCAATTTACTCACAATTTACTCAACTCATCACATAAGGCATAACATAGAATCATCTTGCAATTAAAACCCATATTATGCATCATAAACACTTATAAATGATGAAATGCACACATAGTTTTGGTATTGGGCTCCTCCTCCTCCTCTCAAGCCCACTACACATATCCATTAATTTCTAATCCTCCTTCTTATTCCACTTACCTAAAGCCCATAATTTCCAACATTTAATTCTAACCCTCCATTTAATTTCTAACTTCTAATTCCAAGCCCAACATAAAATATTTATATAAACACATAATTAAATCAATTAAGGCAAAATAAAAATAATTTAACGAATAAATCCATAAATAAATAATTAATTAATTCAAATAAAATAAAAAATTTTTGGGGCCCAACAATTCTCCCCTCCTAAAAGAATTTCGTCCTCGAAATCCTTACCTGAGTCTATGAAGAGGTAGGGATACTTCTCCCTCATGGCTTCCAAAGGTTCCCAAGTTGCCTCTTCGGTCGAATGGTTCCTCCACAAGACCTTAACCAGCTTCACGATCTTATTCCTTAACACTTTTTCCTTTGAATCCAAGATCTCCACTGGTTGCTCCTCATAAGTCAAATCCTCTCAATCTGAACCTCTGAAGGTTGAACTATATGCGAAGGATCCGATCTGTACCTCCTCAACATCGACACATGGAACACATTGTGAATCTTAGACAACTCCGATGGCAAATCTAACTTATAAGCCAAAGGCCCAATCCTCTCAATGATCTCATATGGGCTATATACCTCGGGCTAAGCTTGCCCTTCTTACCAAACCTCATCACACCCTTCCATGGAGAAGCTCAAGAAACACCTTCTCACCCACATCAAACTCCATCTCTTTCCTATGAGCATCCGAATAGCTCTTCATCCTATCTTGAGTGCCTTAAGCCTCTGTTTCACCAACTTATTTTATCAACTGTGACTGCACTAACTCAGGCCCCATGAGCTTTCTTTCACCTTCCTCGTCCCAACATATAGGAGTTCTACATCTCCTACCATACAAAGCCTCATAAGGTGCCATCTGAATTCCGAATGATAGGAATTATTATAAGCAAACTCAATCAAAGGTAAGTGATCATCCCACGAACCTTTGAAATCCAAAGCACAAGCCCTCAACATTGCCTCCAAAGTCCGAATGGTCCTCTCCGACTGTCCATCATCATGGATGGAAAGCCGATCGAAATGCAATCTAGTCCCCAAGGCCTCCTGCAAACTCTCCCAAAACTCGAGGTAAACCAGGATCTCTATCGAAACTATCGAACTCGGAATCCCATGAAGCCTAATCACCTCATCCACATACTTCTTAGCCAACACATTCAAGGAATCTGTCTGACGAATTGGCAAGAAGTGAGCTGACTTAGTCAACCTATCCACAATCACCCATATTGCATCATACTTCTTGCTAGATCTCGGCAATCCCATCAGAAAATCCATAGTTATCTTTTCCCATTTCCACTCCGGAATAGGTAAGGGATTAAGCTTGCCTGAAGGTGCTTGGTGTTCAGTTTTAACTTGCTGGCACACCAAACATCTTTTAGCATACTCTGCTACATCTTTCCTCATTCCTTTCCACCAGAAATGCTCTTTCAAATTCGATACATCTTAGAACTCCTGGATGCATTGCATAAGGAGCATTATGCGCCTCATCAAGAATCTCATCTCTCAACTCTAACTTGCCCGGGACACACAATCTACTACCCACAACCATCAATCCATCTTCCTTTACCTCTACATTAGACGGCTTGCCATTCTTTATCTCTTCCCTAAGCTTTACTCAAGTACTCATCCTGATCCTGCAATTCCTTAATCTTCTCTTTCAAAGACTGGCCTCACCTGAAACTTGCCAAAATACACTCAGCCCATCTTGCCTCAAAGATCACATCAAGTCCGCTAAATCCTTGAGAAGGGAAGGTACACACCTCCATGTGAGCCATAGTGGACTTCTACTCGAGCATTCGCTACCACATTAGCTTTCCCGGATGGTAATCTATCATCAAGTCATAATCTTTTAGTAACTCTAACCATCGCCTCGCCTCAAATTCACTCTTTTCGGGTCAACAAGTATTTAAGCCTCTTATGATCTGTAGAATATCCTAGTGGTAACTCCATACGATAATGTCTCCAAATCTTTAATGCAAAGATTATATAGCCAACTCCAAGTCATGGATCGGATAGTTCATCTCATAAGGCTTCAACCGCCTAGAGGCATAAGCAATCACTTTCTCGCTTGCATCAATACACACCCTAAACCCTTCCCTGAGGCATTACTATACACAATGTACCCATCATCACCAAGGCAATGTCGAGAATCGGTGCGGTTGTAAGCGCTTCTTCAACTCCTCGAAACTACTCGGCACTCCTCACCCACTCAAACTTCGATTCTTTCGTTAATTTGGAAAGTGGAGCATTTATCAAAGAAAAGCCTCCACAAACCTCCTGTAGTATCCAGCTAATCCCAAGAAACTCCTCACCTCAGCTACATTCTTAGGTGCTTCCCATTTAACCACAGCTTCTATCTTCTGCGGATCCACATGCACTCCCCGCTCAGAGATCACATGCCCCAAAAATACCACTTCCCTTAGCCAAAATTCGCATTTATCGAATTTGGCATACAGCTCATTCTTTCTCAATGTCTCTAAAGCAACCCTCAAATGATCCTCGTGCTCCTCATCACTCTTAGAATAGACCAATATATCATCAATAAAGACAATGATAAATTGATCTAGGAAAGACTTGAAGACTCTATTCATCAAATCCATAAAGACTGCAGGAGCATTAGTTAATCCGAAAGGCATAACCAAAAACTCAAAGTGGCCATACCTCGTCCTAAAAGCAGTCTTTGACACATCGGTCTCCTTAATCCTCAACTGATGATAACCCGATCTCAAATCTATCTTGGAAAAGAATCTCGCCCCTTGCAACTGATCAAACAAGTCATCAATGCGCGGGAGCGGATATCGGTTCTTAATGGTGGCATGGTTCAGCTTCCTATAATCCACACACATCCGCAACGACCCATCTTTCTTCTTCACAAAAAGAACCGGAGCTCCCCAAGGCGAAGAACTCGGTCTAACATAACCCTTCTCTAAAAGGTCCTCCAACTGCTCCTTAAGCTCCTTCAATTCCGCCGGAGTCATCCGATAAGGTGGAATTGAGATCGGCGCAGTGCCTGAATGAAGCTCGATGGGAAACTCAATTTCCCTAGGAGAAGGTAGTCCTGGCAATTCCTCAGGAAAGACATCCGGAAATTCCCTGACTACTGGAATGTCTTCCAACCTCCCTCTATCTGCCTCCATATCTAGCACATAAGCCAAAAAGGCCTCACACCCCTTGCTCATCATTCTCTCTGCCATCAAAGCTGAGATAACCCGAGGTGAACTGACTTTTCTATCTCCCATGAGTATCACTTTCCGCTATCCTCTAGCTCGAACTCCTTTGTCTTACGCTTACAATCTAAAGTAACATGATACCTCTCTAATGTGTCCATACCTAAGATCACATCCAATCCTCCCATCTTCAAAGGCATCAGATCCACCACAAGTTTTCCTCCACTAATCTCTATCTCACAATCTCTATACACTTGACTGATGACAATATAATGGCCGATTGAGTACTCACCATCGCGGAGTATCCAATGGACTCAGACTCCTCTGGATATAGTTCTACCCAAGACACAAAGGAACGGGTAGAACTCAATCAATCAAAGCAAGCACATAATCATCAAACAATTTAACCATACCCGCCATAACGTCTGGGCGGTCTCGGCCTCCTCTCGTGTCATTGCAAACACTGGCCGATGCTTGCCCTCTGGATCTATCTGGAGGATAAGCTCTCTTAGACCTCCAGAGCTACCCACTTCGGTCACCGGCTTTTTGCACCACTGCCTCTGTCCTCCTAGAAGCTTGCCTCTGAGATCCCTCTCTCTATCCGACTGAGGACAAAACTTAACTAAGTGTCCTTTCTGCCCACAATTGAAACATGCTCCAGTCTTTCTATGACATTCTCCTCTATGGGGAAGCCCATAATGGTCACACTTGGGAAGAGGTGGCCTCTCCCCATCTACTCTTCTACTGCCGCCCACCGTAGAAGCTTGGTGAGAAACAGAGGAGTCCTCGCAGATCTAGGCCAACTCCACCGGTGCTCCTCTCCTCAGATCAAGCAGAAAGGTTCTGCACTTCTCTCGGGATTAAGTACCACCTCCCTCTGAATCGCTCTCTCCTTTTCTCTTCCCGCCGATCGCACTCTTGATATTTTCAATGTTCTCAACCTCGAGCCGCTTCAACTAGTCATTGAAATCATGAAGTTCTGCACCACTACCTTTTCTCTGATAGTTAGGTGCAGACCCGACTCAAATCGGCAGCACTTGGCAGCTTCACTAAACATCATATCTGCAGCATACCTCGATAATCGAATAAGCCGCGCCATACTCAAGAATATCATCTCCCTCTGGTGACGCCAGAACTCTCTGCTTCTGCTGAATGTACACTTCAGATAAATACTTCTTCCTGAAGACAGTCAGGAAGTCTCCCCATGTCAGCCCTACTGGTCTCGTCTGACTCCCTGGCACGGTCTCCCACCAGTGCAAAGCATCACCCTGAAGCAGACTGGCAGCATAGACTACTCTCTCATCATCCTCGCACTCCATCTGATCCAGCACTCTCTCAGTCTTCCTCAACCAGGTCTCAGCTTCCTCGGGATCCGTGGTCCCGTGGAAATCCACCGCTCCGTA
This sequence comes from Erythroxylum novogranatense, assembly GCA_029891385.1. Taxonomy (NCBI): domain Eukaryota; kingdom Viridiplantae; phylum Streptophyta; class Magnoliopsida; order Malpighiales; family Erythroxylaceae; genus Erythroxylum; species Erythroxylum novogranatense. Next base: position 85,207,595 of record CM057227.1, on the reverse strand, counting down.
CTTCCTCAGCTTATCAAACTGTCTTCCCCTCTTAGCTGGGGCCGAACCAGAAGCCAGTGGCATTTGACCCATAGCCTGAACAAAAGCTTGGGTAAATGCATTGAACAATCTCGGATCAAGAGTGCACTTGTCCGACCGACTAAGCGATCTGCTGCGTCGACATCGGAGGGCTCACTACCCCGCCTCGAGAAGCCTCACCACTCCCGGCTATCGACTCATCCGCACTCTCCGCTCTTGGTGGAGAGTCAGGTGCAATTGAACCTTGCAGGACTCCTCGTGTCCTTCTACGAGGTGGCATCTTACTCCTTCAATGAAAATACTAGTGATTAGCTACAGTTCGTTTTTTTTAAGCTTAGTTACTATATGTATGCATGATATGCATGTCACGTAATGCAAACAATCAATTCATAAGGTAAACATTTAATCACATACAAAACAATGTTCCCTACTATACATTTTAAGCCAAGGAGTAAGCCTAAGCTCTGATACCAAACAATGTTGGACCCCATCCCCGAGGCCCAACATTCGGAACCATATAAGCATGGAAGACCCAAAACTAAACACAAACCGACCACAATTAGAGAAACTTTTAATGGAAAGTTTGGGATTGGCTTTTTAATAAAATGTTCCCCTTGATCTCACGATTCTAACGCCACCGAAATCGTTCAATTTGGATTAGAAATGAAAAAGTTATGGCAAAAATGCTATCTTAAAGAAAACAGTGAAAACAGCCCCTCTACCGACTTCATGTTAAAATTTGAAAACTTTAGAGGCTGAACTACTGATCGGCTCCTTCATTAAAAGTGTAGATTTATGTCTCTCGTTTCATTTAAAATAAGAATCGCCTCGATCCGAGCCCTACAGCTCCAGATATTTAAAATTAGCGAAGTATATTCAGAAAGAATCATGACCTTCACACTTTGTTTCAAATCACCTTTTCAATTTAAAATAAAACTGAAAATTTAAGTGTAGAAAGATAGAAAAGTTCTTAGAAAACCATCGATTCAAAATCAGCTCAATCGGAGGTTGGTGTACAAAGTTAAGGCCAAAGAAGAGAGAGGGGTCGGTCGGCCAAAACCGACCCCAAAGTTTCTAACTGCTCTAAGATGCCGAAAGGCGAATCGCCGACCTATCGAAGCGGTAAGGCGCTTCGCCCGCATGGACGAGCATCCTCGCTCCTGGCTTAGCGGCGCCTCGCCCGTCATGGGCGAGTGCCTCGCTTCAGCAGCTGGGCGGCGCCTCGCCCGTCCGTGGCGGCGCCTGCTTCGGCGAGCCGGCGCCAAGGCGCAAGCGTGCGAGTGAGTGACCTGCCCAATGATCCGACCTACCAGACTTCTAACCTCAATAACTTTTTATACCGAGCTCCAAATCAGCCACGGTCGGAAGCGTTGGAAAGCTAGAAGAAAAATCTATATTTTTCAAGAAGGACTCAAAGACTAGCCCGGTCACTAAGGGAAGCAAATTTTAACACAAAGGCCGATCGACTAGCTCTCCCTAACAGCATCAAAACTTGCAACCTCCATAACTTTTGACTTAGAGCTCCAAATTGAACAAAATTAGTTTCTATGGAAAGGTAAAAGAATTATATACAAACTTCGTGAAGACCACCGACCTATATTCCCACTCTATGAGGGTCAAAAGTGAACTCAAAGCTCTGCCTAGCAATCTGTCACTTTGATAGCACCAGTAATAAATTCCAGCGACCCCACCTACCAACTTAATACCTCTTAAATAGCTCATAAAACCTCCTAGAGAGCTCTACTGCCTGCTAACACTCTCAACAAGTCTCAGTACTCCCATTCTACCTATACCAACCCAGAAATTTCAGCAAACACAACAAACTCAAAATTTCCCACATGAACACTTTAGCCCAGATTCTGCAGCACTATACTCTTCAACAACACATAGACCATAACAACATACCAGCGACCTTTCCCATGGCCAAAACCCAACAAAACTCATATAACAATAATACTCAAAATCATACACATGCCTTTCCAAGGCCATACACAGTACACACATCAGCCAATTCACATAAAGAGAGTACTAGAGCTCTCATTCTCATTCTCATTCTCATTTCAATATGCACATAGTATAACAAAGATAGCACACATAGGGCTTTGCCCATTACACAATAACTATAAAGATGTTACCCACCTATCGTCGGAAATCCGGATTAACGACTGCTCTTCCTCTCTCTCTTGAGTGAGGTTTCCTTGGTTCCCTTCAATAAAACACATTCCGAGACTCATTGGAAAAGTCGAAACATTCAAGAATCGATAAATCGATAACGAAGTCTTAAACCTAACCTACCCATAGCCCATTTAAGCTAAAACAACCAAACCCTAGCTTAGGAAAACACAAAAACCCATAGATCTCACCTCTCCCTTCAAACTTTACACAAACCCTAAGCTCCATTTCATCCCATTTTCGAAACCCTACTCAGGGGAGATGGTAGCTTACCTTACAACTTGATTTTTCTTCACTTTTTCTCCTCCCCTCAAGCCTTGGACGACCTCCACTCTCCTCTAGCTCACGGTCGACTCTTCTTCCTCTTCTCCTTTCTATTTCACGTTTTTGTTCTCTTCTCTTCTCAAGGCATACAACACTCTCTCTTCTCCTCCTCTTCCTTTAACTCTTCTTTAATTCTCAACTTAAATCCTCCATCCAAAACTACATAGTTTTGGTATTGGGCTCCTCCTCCTCCTCTCAAGCCCACTACACATATCCATTAATTTCTAATCCTCCTTCTTATTCCACTTACCTAAAGACCATAATTTCCAACATTTAATTCTAACCCTCCATTTAATTTCTAACTTCTAATTCCAAGCCCAACATAAAATATTTATATAAACACACAATTAAATCAATTAAGGCAAAATAAAAATAATTTAACGAATAAATCCATAAATAAATAATTAATTAATTCAAATAAAATAAAAAATTTTCGGGGCCCAACACCTTTTCCCAAACACAGTCCCTTAAACACTTATCCCTTGCTAGCCCATTGAGCCTTATTATGTATGAGCACTTGCGAACATTTCATATGATGTCATTAGTTTAATTTGCATTTCTTTTTCCTAAACAAAAAGAAAAAAAGAAAAAGAGCAACAGAAAAAAATGTGTGTTCCAAAAAGGAACGGAAACAAAAAAAAACAAAAAAACAAAAAAACAAAACAAAACAAAAAAAAGGAGAAGGAGAAAGAATAAATAAATAAATACATAAAAGAGTCATTATTAGTTCAACTGTTGACATCCATTCATAATTTTAGTGCATGTGTTCATATCTTTTCTTTCGTTCATTCCATCCATTCATCTAGCCCTCTACACATTATAACCCTTAAAAGCCCTCTTGATCTTCAAATTCATAGTTCTTGTAGTGGAGAAATAGAGTTGATACAAGCTTATGGTAGAGTATGGATTAAGCAGATTGAGAGTTACAATATCCCTAAACACAAGTGAGGTGAGAGAAAACATTTTATCTTGAGTGACATCTCTTTTGTCCAATATCTTGGATTAAATTCTTTTAGTGGTTGTTTTATTAGCACTCTTTCAATCTGCTTTGATTGAATTCTGAGAAAGTGTTTTGTGTCAATGTCCTATTATTGTTTTGAGCATGGGTGGATTTTTCTTTTACACTTGTATCTTTTTGACTCTTATAAACTTTGTCCAGGAGTACAAAGGTTTAAGTGTGGGAGAATTTGATTGAACCCAAGTTTAATATATAAGTGGCTACACTTTCATGGTTGTTAATGCACTTTTTGACTCTTAATTCATGATTTTTGTGCTTAAATTAGTCTCTTACGGTGAGCTTATGTTTTATGCAATTTGCTAGTAAATTTGTACAAACTGACATTAATTGCATTATAATTTTTCTAAGAACAATTGATATTGGAAATTGTTATTTTATATTGTAGGAGAAAAGGAGTCAGAAAGGATCAGAAGAGTCAACACGGCATGAAGTCCTTAAGGCACGTCGCGGCGTGAACCAACGATGCCGCGGCGAAATGTAATTCACACGTCGCGGCGCATCAGCACAGATCGTACGTCGCGACGTCAACAATTCAACACATCGCGGCGAGCAAGCCAGAGCACACGTCGCGACAAATTTTTATTTATACATCGCGACGTGCAGACGGGTATTCGGACTTTAAACAGAAAAATCACTCACTGTACTGACCCGACTCGTGAACCATCCTTTAAATATTGCTGAATTAGGTCAAAACGGGGATCATTTGGATCTGGCTGGGCAATCAATAGAAGGGGAGAAAAGAGGAGATCGACGAGCAAGAGAGAAGAAGAGGAAGCAACATCGTCCACCACCCAGGGTTCCCTTCGGGGTTCCCTGGGGATGACTTTTGCATTAGTTTTCATCTTCTGTTTTTACCATCGCCGTCCACCATGGATGACTTGGATTCGTTGCGAGTTGTGAGGCTTCCGGTTGAAATACGTGGTTAGGCATTTGTTTCTCCTGAAGATGCAGTGATGGCTGGAGTTCACCGAAGGGGAGTAGCTTAATCTATAGTTTTGCTATGATTTATAAATGCCTAGGTCTAGGGTTTGTAATCTGTAGTGAAGCTATTTGATTATAGCTAGATGTTTGACATTTAATGTGTTGTTTGGATTGGTAGTTTACATTGTCACGTTTAACTGCATTGTTATGAACAGCCGAGTTGGGGTTTATTGCTTTGTAGTTAGATTAGCTTAATTAGAGTTTAATTAAGCATTGAACAATGTAATGTGTTATGGATTTGTTTATGTAGAACTTTGTGCTTAAATATATGAAGTCTCATATATGTCAACTTGTGATCTTGTTGATTCTCTTTTATCTGCCTAGTTGTGTTTGATAATGAGTTGATGCTAGATTTCATTTGACCCATTGCATTGGCAAATCCCCCGCACACACTAAGATGTTTTTAACAAGGTTTTAAGCAATGGAGTTCATTGATTAAATCCTTGGACTTAAAGAATCCTTTAACATTCTAGGGCTCAAGAGCACCTAATGGGGTCTTGAGACATGGAGTCAAAGTGACAGAGTCCATTAATCAAGACCCGGACTTAAAGTGAGTTCTTTAAGGTTTTTCCATTCAAACTTAGTGATTTTTAATCCACCGCACACACTAAGATAAACTTAACGGATCTTGAGCAATGGAGTTCATCGATCAAGATCCCGGACTTAAAGAATCCTTTAAGGTTACGAGGCTTAAGAGCACTCAATGGGATCTTGAGACATGGAGTCAAGAGTGACAGGAGTCCATTAATCAAGACCCTGGACTTAAAGATAATTCTTTAAGGTTTACCATTCACACTTAGTTTTGAACTGTGATAGCCAAAGCTTGTTTTCAAGAGTATTTTTATCACTTGTTTTAGTATTTTCTTTTTTTCTATTTTCAAAAATCCAAAAATACTTTTTACATGCTTTTTAGTGTAGTTAATGTTTTCAAACAAAACCCCCTTTTTTTCCTTACTGATTTCACTTGCATTTTATGAAATATAGGCTAGCTTAGGTCCATTTCATTAGGTTCCGATTAAGTGGGACGACCCGAGGTTGCATCCTATACTGCAATCTTGGAATTTAATATTTTTACCGGTTTCCATGGATCGTTCTTAAGGTCGAATCGATAGAGCCGCCATCAAATTGGCGCCGTTGCCGGGGAACTGCGAATTGGTTCTCTAAGTTAGCTTTTGTCATTTTGTTGCTAAGTGAAATTAGGAATCTTCTCTTTTAGGTTGCATTCTAGATAGTTTAGTTTCATATATATTGATAGTTTTCCTTTGTCTTTGATAGTTAGCATTTTACAGATTACACCTTCTGTGAAAGTTCGCTGAGCCTAACTCTTACTATTTTTGCGACAAACATTTCACGTGAATCTGGCTTAAGGGAGGCCGACACGGACATAGAAATGGATGAAGTTGTTTCACCACAACATGGCCATCTGTCGAAGGATTATCGGAAGTATCAAGAACCTCCATAACTCCCATGTTGTCTCTTTCTTTCACTTGTTTACTTACTTAAGCCTCGTGATTACTTGTGATATATGTTGGTGCATTAGTTTGCTAAGTAAGTGTCAGGGAGAAACAACCTCAGAGGAAAATAGTTTAGCTTTTAGTTTAGTAAGTAGCCTTCCATTCAATAATTTCCTTTTGAGTTCTATCTCTTGCCCTCCCGTTGTTGTGTGGAATTGCCCTTTTTGCTTCCTTCTCTTATGCTTATCCTTTGCTTGTTCAACATTGAGGACAATGTATTGCTTAAGAGTGGGGGAATTGTAGCTGTTTCCCTATCTATCTTTCTTGTTGCATGCCTGTTTGACGTCTTATTTATGAATGTGTTAGCCAATCTTGCATTCTGTTGGTAAAAACTTGGAAAATTTAAAAATTTGTTGTCATTCTGTTGTTCCTCATCGCGATGACAGGTCACACACCGCGGCGAGTCTCACATTCATCACCTGTACGTCGCGGCGTGCATGCTACACTTCGCGACGTCCACCCATTTTTGCAGAATGAAAATTTTTATCAATTCAACTTCTTCCGCATGAAACTTTTGTACCTTTTGTGTTTCAAAGACCTTATAAGTTCAAAGTGGTACCTGAGTTTATGAAAATCCCTTTCATTCTTTTAATGATAGTTGGTCTTGACTCATTTTACTTTTGATGTTTTCAATTCAAAGTGAATTAAGGTATGCTAACAAAGTAGCACTTTAAGTTTTTGAGACCTGAGATTGTTCATTGAGATAATACCCTTGTTGGAAGGATATTTGGGCCTAATTTCTTTTCTTCAATCTTTGTGTGCATCTGCTTATTTCATACTTCTCTAGAACTTGTTTCAATTCTTACTCGAAGCTTGATGGACTACATTTTTTTTGATGTGATAGAGGCGTTCCTTCTTCAACCCCTTTTCCCAAACACAGTCCCTTAAACACTTATCCCTTGCTAGCCCATTGAGCCTTATTATGTATGAGCACTTGCGAACATTTCATATGATGTCATTAGTTTAATTTGAATTTCTTTTTCCTAAACAAAAAGAAAAAAAGAAAAAGAGCAACAGAAAAAAAAGTGTGTTCCAAAAAGGAACGGAAACAAAACAAAAAAAACAAAAAAAAAAACAAAACGAAACAAAACAAAAAAAAAGAAAGGAGAAGGAGAAAGAATAAATAAATAAATACATAAAAGAGTCATTATTAGTTCAACTGTTGACATCCATTCATAATTTTAGTGCATGTGTTCATATCTTTTCTTTCGTTCATTCCATCCATTCATCTAGCCCTCTACACATTACAACCCTGAAAAGCCCTCTTGATCTTCAAATTCATAGTTCTTGTAGTGGAGAAATAGAGCTGATACAAGCTTATGGTAGAGTATGGATTAAGCAGATTGAGAGTTACAATATTCCTAAACACAAGTGAGGTGAGAGAAAACATTTTATCTTGAGTGACATCTCTTTTATCCAATCTCTTGGATTAAATTCTTTTAGTGGTTGTTTTATTAGCACTCTTTCAATCTGCTATGATTGAATTCTGAGAAAGTGTTTTGTGTCAATGTCCTATTATTGTTTTGAGCATGGGTGGATTTTTCTTTTACACTTGTATCTTTTTGACTCTTATAAACTTTGTCCAGGAGTACAAAGGTTTAAGTGTGGGGGAATTTGATTGAACCCAAGTTTAATATATAAGTGGCTACACTTTCATGGTTGTTAATGCACTTTTTGACTCTTAATTCATGATTTTTGTGCTTAAATTAGTCTCTTACGGTGAGCTTATGTTTTATGAAATTTGCTAGTAAAATTGTACAAATTGACATTAATTGCATTATAATTTTTCTAAGAACAATTGATACTGGAAATTGTTATTTTATATTGTAGGAGAAAAGGAGTTAGAAAGGATCAGAAGAGTCAACACGGCATGAAGTCCTTAAGGCACGTCGCGGCGTGAACCAACGATGTCGTGGCGAAATGTAATTCACACGTCGCGGCGCATTAGCACAGATCGTACGTCGCGACGTCAACAATTTAACACATCGCGGCGAGCAAGCCAGAGCATACGTCGCAACGAATTTTTATTTATACATCGCGACGTGCAGACGGGTATTCGGACTTTAAACAGAAAAATCACTCACTGTACTGACCCGACCCGTGAACCATCCTTTAAATATTGCTGAATTAGGTTAAAACGGGGATCATCTGGATCTGGCTGGGCAATCAACAGAAGGGGAGAAAAGAGGAGATCGACGAGCAAGAGAGAAGAAGAGGAAGCAACATCGTCCACCACCCAGGGTTCCCTTCGGGGTTCCCTAGGGATGACTTTTGCATTAGTTTTCATCTTCTGTTTTTACCATCGTCGTCCACCATGGATGACTTGGAGTCGTTGCGAGTTGTGAGACTTCCGGTTGAAATGCGTGGTTAGGCATTTGTTTCTCCTGAAGATGCAGTGATGGCTGGAGTTCACCGAAGGGGAGTAGCTTAATCTATAGTTTTGCTATGATTTATAAATGCCTAGGTCTAGGGTTTGTAATCTGTAGTGAAGCTATTTGATTTTAGCTAGATGTTTGACATTTAATGTGTTGTTTGGATTGGTAGTTTACACGTTTAACTGCATTGTTATGAACAGCCGAGTTGGGGTTTATTGCTTTGTAGTTAGATTAGCTTAATTAGAGTTTAATTAAGCGTTGAACAATGTAATGTGTTATGGATTTGTTTATGTAGAACTTTTTGCTTAAATATATGAAGTCTCATATATGTCAACTTGTGATCTTGTTGATTCTCTTTTATCTCCCTAGTTGTGTTTGATAATGAGTTGATGCTAGATTTCATTTGACCCATTGCATTGGCAAATCCTCGCACACACTAAGATGTTTTTAACAAGGTTTTAAGCAATGGAGTTCATTGATTAAATCCTTGGACTTAAAGAATCCTTTAACGTTCTAGGCTCAAGAGCACCTAATGGGGTCTTAAGACATGGAGTCAAGAGTGACAGAGTCCATTAATCAAGACCCGGACTTAAAGTGAGTTCTTTAAGGTTTTTCCATTCAAACTTAGTGATTTTTAATCCACCGCACACACTAAGATAACTTAACGGGATCTTGAGCAATGGAGTTCATTGATCAAGATCCCGGACTTAAAGAATCCTTTAAGGTTACGAGGCTCAAGAGCACTCAATGGGATCTTGAGACATGGAGTCAAAGTGACAGAGTCCATTAATCAAGACCACGGACTTAAAGATAATTCTTTAAGGTTTACCATTCACACTTAGTTTTGAACTGTGATAGCCAAAGCTTGTTTTCAAGAGTATTTTTATCACTTGTTTTAGTAATTTCTTTTTTTCTCTTTTCAAAAATCCAAAAATACTTTTTACATGCTTTTTAGTGTAGTTAATGTTTTCAAACAAAACCCCCTTTTTTTCCTTACTGATTTCACTTGCATTTTATGACATATAGGCTAGCTTAGGTCCATTTCATTAGGTTTCGATTAAGTGAGACGACCCGAGGTTGCATCCTATACTGCAATCTTGGAATTTATTATTTTTGACCAGTATTCAAGGATCGATCTTAAGGTCGAATCGGCAGAGCCGCGATCAATGCTCGAATGGTACGAATTATTATAAGCAAATTCGACTAATGGCAAATGCTCATCCCAATCTCCTTTAAAGTCTATCACACATGCCCTGAGCATTCCCTCAAGTTTCCGAATGGTCCTCTCAGATTGACCATCCGTCTGAGGTTGAAAAGCCGTACTAAAATTCAACTTTGTTCCCAAAGCTTCCTGCAAACTTCTCCAAAATCTCAAAGTAAACCGAGGGTCCCTGTCGGAAACTATGGAATCTGGAATCCCGTGCAATCTCACTATCTCATCGATGTACTTCTTTGCTAGCACGTGCAAAGAATCAGTCTGCTTAATCGCCAAAAAGTGAGCTAACTTCGTCAACCGATCCACAATAACCCAAATGGTATCATGCTTCCTACTGGTCTTAGGCAAACCCATCAGAAAGTCCATGGTCACCCTTTGTCACTTCCATTCCGGGATGGACAATGGCCTTAACTTGCCTGAAGGTGCCTAGTGTTCAGCTTTGACTTGCTGACACACTAGACACTTACTTACAAACTCTGCTACATCCCTCTTCATTCCCTTCCACCAAAAATGCTCTCTCAAATCCCTGTACATCCTGGTACTACCTGGATGCATGGCATAAGGCGCATTGTGTGCCTCATCCAAAATCTCATCCCTTACCTCCTTGACATCTGGAATACACAGCCTGTTCCCCACTGCCATAAGTCCATCATCTCTCACTACTACTTCAGAAATCTTACCATTCTGAATTTCCTCTCTGAGCGTGCTCAAATCTGCATCTTGTGCCTGCAACTCTCTAACTTTCTCCCTGAGTATCGGTCTCACTCGGAAGTTAGCTAGAAGGCAATCGGACTCCTCCTGCTTCAAGCTTATCTTAAGCTTGGCCATTTCTTCCAACAAAGGCAAGTAAACCGTTCGAACATGAGCAATCGAAGACTTCCTGCTCAAGGCATCCGCCACTACATTGGCCTTGCCTGGATGATACTCAATCAACAAGTCATAATCCTTAAGTAATTCGATCCACCTTCTCTGTCTCAAATTCAATTCCTTCTGGCTCAACAAGTACTTGAGACTCTTATGATCGGTAAAGATCCTCGTCTGAACTCCATATAGATAATGCCTCTAAATTTTCAAGGCAAAGATCACTACTGCCAATTCCAAATCATGTGTCGGATAGTTCAACTCATATGGCTTCAGCTGCCTCGAAGCATAAGCTATCAACCTGTCTCCCTGCATCAATACACAACCAAGACCCTTCCTCGAAGCATCACTATACATGGTATAGCCCTCATCTCCAGAAGGCAGAATCAAAATCGGAGCACTCGTCAATCTGTGCTTAAGTTCCTCAAAACTCTTCTGGCATTCCTCACTCCAGATAAACTTCTGATTCTTCCTCAATAACTTAGTCATCGGAGCGGATATCATGGAGAATCCCTCCACAAACCTCCTTTAGTAACCTGCCAAACCCAGAAAACTCCTCACCTCTGCTACATTCTTCGGTGCTTCCCAATTCACCACAGCTTCTATTTTCTTTGGATCCACATGCACTCCTTGTTCTGAGATCACATGTCCAAGAAATGTAACTTCCCTCAACCAAAATTCACATTTATCAAATTTGGCATACAACTCGTTTCTCCTCAAAGCAATCCTCAAATGCTCTCCATACTCCTTATCACCCTTGGAATAGACCAATATATCATCAATAAAGACAATGATAAATTGGTCCAAGAAAGGCTTAAAGACTCGATTCATCAAATCCATAAAGGTTGCAGGGGCATTTGTCAATCCGAAAGGCATAACCAAAAACTCAAAATGCCCATACCGTGTTCTGAAGGCAGTCTTCGGCACATCAGACTCCTTTATCCTCAACTGATGGTAACCCGATCTCAAGTCTATCTTGGAGAAGACTTTCACCCCTTGCAATTGATCAAACAAATCATCTATGCATGGGAGCGGATACCTGTTCTTCACAGTGACCTGATTAAGCTTCCGGTAGTCTACACACATCCTCAACGATCCATCTTTCTTCTTTACAAAAAGGACCGGAGCTCCTCAAGGTGAAGAGCTCAGCCTTATGTACCCCTTCTCCAACAACTCCTCCAACTGCTCCTTAAGCTCCTTCAATTCCGCCGGAGCCATCCGGTAAGGCGGAATTGAAATCGGTGCAGTACCTGAAAGAAGCTCAATGGGAAATTCAATTTCCCTAGGTGGCGGTAGTCCTGGCAATTCTTCGGGAAAAACATCCGAGAATTCCCTGACTACTGGAATATCCTCAAGCTTCCCTCTATCTGTCCTGGTGTCTACCACATAGGCCAAAAATGCCTCACATCCCTTCCTCAACATCTTCTCTGCTGTCATAGCTGAAACAATTCTGGGCAGACTTACTTTTCTGTCCCCAGCAAACACCACTCTTCTGCCGTCATCCAATTCAAATTCCACTGTCTTCAGCTTACAATCTAGCCAAGCATTGTACTTCTCTAACGTGTCCATACCTAAAATCACATCCAATCCTCCCATCTTCAGTGGCATTAAATCAACCACTAGAAGTTCCCCGCCAATACACAGTTCACAGCCTTTATACACTTGACTGATAATAATATACTGGCCGATTGGAGTACTCACCAACAGCGGAGTATCCAAATGGCTCAAATCTCTACGACACACAGGTCTACTTGAAGAAACAAACGAATGAGTAGAACCCGGATCAATCAAGGCAATCACATCGTCAGAAAAGAGTCTAACCATACCAGTGACAACATCTGGAGCGGTCTCTGCATCCTCCCGAGTCATTGCAAACACCCTAGTCGGTGCCTGCCCCCTCGGTCTACTTGGAAGACTCACCCTCTTGGCTGCATCAGAACTGCCCAATTCTGTAGAAGTCTTATGCCCCACAGTCTCAGATCTCTTGGAAGCTTGCATCTGGCTTATCTCTTGTCGCGGAGGCTGAGGACACTCTCTAGCAATGTGCCCCTTCTCCCCACAGTTAAAGCAAACTCCTGTCATTCTATAACACTCTCCTCTATGGGGTCTCCCGCAGTGTTCACACTTCGGAATAAATGACCTATCCCCATCTCCCCTTCTATTGTCGCCCACCGTTGAGGCTTGGTGAGAAACAGTAGAAGTCTTCATAGGTCGAGATCGGCACTGCACCAACGCTCCTCTCCTCGATCCTTGGAAAGGTTCCGCACTCCTCTCGTGCATAAGTACCCCCTCCCTCTTGAATCGCTCTCTCCCTTTCTTTTACATTCATCGCACTCTTGATGTTCTCAATATTCTCAACCCTCAATGCTGCCTCAACCAACTGCTGAAAATCACCAAAGTTTTGCACTACCACTTTCTCTCTGATGGCCAAGTGTAGTCCCGACTCAAACCGGCGACATCTAGCAGCCTCACTCAGCATAAGATTCGAAGCATACCTCGTCAACTGAGTGAACCGACGCTCATGCTCACTAACTATCATATCCCTCTAGGTGAGACTGAGGAACTCCCTCTGCTTCTACTGAATGTACACCTCAGACAGATATTTCTTCCTGTAAGCTGCAAGGAAGTCCTGCCATGCCAACCCTACTGGTCTCATCTGACTCCCTGGCACAGTCTCCCACAAATGCAGAGCATCCCCTTGAAGCAAACTTGCAGATAGACAACCCTCTCCTCATCCTCACATTCCATCTGATCCAACACTCTCTCTGTCTTTCTCAGCCAGGTCTCAGCTTCCTCAGGATCATTGGTCCCGTAGAAGTCCACTGCTCCATACTTCCTCAACTTGTCGAACCGTCTCCCCTTCTTCGCTGGGGCTGAAGCAGAAGGCTGTGACATCTGATCTATAGCCTGAACAAACGCCTGGGTGAATGCTTGGAACAACCTCGGATCCAGTGGAGGCACTGGCTCTTGCATAACTGGTGACTCCTGGGTCTGCGATGGAAGGGGCTCGCTACCTATCCCTACAGAAGCCTCAGCATTTCCTGGGGCTACCGACTCATCAGTCCTCTCCTCTCTAGTCGGAGAGTCAGGTGCAACAGATCCTTGCAGAACTCCTCGTGTCCTTCTACGAGGTGGCATCGTACTCCTTCAAATCCAACACTAAGGATTAGCTACATGTCAATCTTAATTCCTACATGTATGCATGATATGCATGTCACTTAATGCAATCAATCAATGCAACAAATAATCGTATACCAAACAATTCATCCTACTATGCATTCTAAGCCAAGGACTCAAAACCTAAAGCTTTGATACCAAACATGTTGGGCACGGGTCCCGGATCCCTATTCCCGAGGTGGCCCCTTGGGCTGCGCCGTGACGAGCTCCCCAAAATTCAGACCCGATCCCAACATCCATACAATTTCAATACAAACACTTACACATACATTCCATCTATGAATTAAACACCCCATAAATCAAGGGACTTCATGGCATTACAATCCGAGAATTTAAACAAGTATTCTCAATATAATACGATACATGTCCAAGTCTAAATCCAAATACATGAGAATGACCAATGATGATATGCCTAGAGGGCCAACCAAAATACTAACTTAAGACAAAAGCTCCTAATTATCTTGGAGTTTTTGATGCCTTGCAAGGGGCCAATGATCGTCTCGTTCTGCACCTGAGGAGTGGGAGATAATGGGGTGAGCTGCGAAGCTCAATGACATATACATTTATAGCCATTGGCAACGAGCCACAGATTCCAGCATATATATGTATAGCATAAACAAGTCAACATCTATCAATTTACAATCATCATAATAATATGTCATATGATTTCACAATATAACAATTAATATGCGTCATGCCCAACAAATCAATAATGTATGCACAACAAATGGCTCGAGAGTTCCTTGGAACGATCCGGATAAACTGAAGTTTATACCGTAAACAAAACGAGTCAGATTTCTCAAGGATCTCGTGGCCTCAAGAGGGCAGCCAGGAGAAGGCTATACGTCGACGTGCACGTGACTAACTATCTGTTATTCTCTCGCCCATACAAAGCACATAATCATTTATTTCATACTCAATTCATTTTATCAAAGCTTTCATACTTTTCATTCTTGCAAAATGCCATAATATTTGCCAAGGCAATTCATAGTCACAATCTCGATGCATTTGCAACGATGTCCATAAATCAAAACAAGCAATGCCACATACACATGCAAGCAAGCATACACATTTTGCTCATACACACAATAACCATAAATATATTTTCCACCTAATATCGCTCGAGAATCCAACTCATTGTTGTCCTTCCTCTTGCGATTGGATCAGGTCGGCTTGGTTTCCTATAACAAACCAAGTTTCCATTCAAACAATATCCAAAAGAAATATTCAAAAAGCTTGATAATCAAAAGTAGTAGCATTAAAAGTCTACATTCGACTTCCAACCAAATTTCTGAATCTTTAGAGGCAAACTCTCAACTTCCTTCCTTCATAAAACTTGTAGCCCTCTAACTCTAGTCCACCACGAATCAAAAATCACCTCATTTGGACATCCACAGCAAAAGATATGCCTAAAATACTAAAATTCATCTTTGCTGGAAGCAAGGCTTCTTGACGAGGTAATACCGTTGTCATGCATGAACGGCCCGTGCTCGCCACAGCGTTCACCATTTTCTAGCACATCGCGACGTGCTCTTTCTCGCATTTCACGGCTTGCTACCTTCCTCTCACGTCGCAGCGAATACAAATTTGCACGTCACGACGTGCGGGTCTGGAGAACGACTCCAAACCCGATTTTTCCAGCATTTACCCACTTCAATCCTTCCCTTAAGCAAATGCAACACACCTAAACCTTGATTTAAGTCTTATACTACATTTCTAACCCAATAACACCTTAAAAAGAGTCACATAATCATCAACCCAAGAAATCTATCCATTTTTGCTTTTAAACCCTAAACCATCGATTCTAACATATGCAAAACAATTCTAGGGTTTAATCTAATCTCAACAAGGTTAAAAAGAAGCTAACTTACCATAATTTGTCCCAAATCCGTCGAAAACTCCAAGGATCGAAAACCCAAATTTTCTCTTCTCTTCTTCCTCACCTACGGCACCTCTCTTCCTCTCTTCTTCTTTTTCTTTTCTTTTCCTCTCTTCTCCTTCTAATTTCTTTCTTTTAAGTCTAAATGGGTAGGAAAAGACCAAAACACCCGTCCTTGTAAAGCCGTAATCTCTCCCACCTAAGTGGTCTTCCTAAAATGCCCTCACACATTTTTATCCATTAATTTTCATTAAAACCACATTAAACTCAACAAAACCTCAATTATCCACTAACACTCCCAATTTAATCAAACTAAGCCATAATCACACAATTAACACAATTCATGCTTAATGACATCATAAAAAAAATTCGGGGCCCAACATTATGAGTTGATTAACTCTAAAAGTTTGCAATAGGAATTCATTAGGTAGGTTATGATGAGGACAACTTATTTCTAACTCCTTATACCGCTCCTATGCTTCATATAAAAACTTCCTAACATTTTGTTGAAACTTGATAATTTCCTTTATTATTCTTTTTGTCTTATTTAGAGGAAAATACTTATTTAGAAAAACTCGCACCAACTGCTCCCAAGTTGTAATATTGGCTGGGTGGAGAGAATTTAACCAGGCTTTGGCTCAATCCCTAAGTGAAAAGGGAAAGAGCCTCATCCTAACAGCATCCTCTGACATCCCAATATATCAAAAGGTGTCGCAAATTTCTAAGAAATTAACTAAATGAGCATTAGCATCCTTATTAGCTAACCCGTAGAATTGCACGTTAGTTCACAACATTTTAGCAGTGATGGTTTGATCTTGATCGTGTTCACTTGCACCAGTGGTTGTTTAATCCCTTAATGATGGGCATTTAGTGTAAGTGGTAAGTCGACTTGTACCATGTGTAAGTCGACTTATGCTTGCTCGGTACCGATAAGTCGACTTGTACATTGGATAAGTCGACTTATTCAAGGCGATCTGATCGTTTATTTGTGCCCTAAAGGCAATCCCTTTAGCGCTTTTATTCACAAATGTATGCGCATGAATGAATAAATAAAGAAAGGCATAATTCATTAATTTGATGTTCATAAACATTGTTTATGAATTGATTGGATCTTTAATCAAATTAATGAAGTCCATGATATATGACATAGCATGAAGGAAATTATGATGTGATCATACTATCGAGATTCCTATCATGTGCAATTATGTCAAGATCTAAATTCTCCTAGTCATAGGATTAATGAGACTGGACATCATTAATCCGGATTGCACTAACATATGTCATACTCCTTGATTGGATCAAGCGGTGGATCTCGTAAACCGTAAATATGAGATATTTAGAGTTGACATATGGATGCTTACTAGTAGTAGTAAGTTCATTGGATGACCTGTCATGATATCATCACATGGATATCTTATCTAAGTGTCAGTGATAATCTCATCATAGCAATGGTGCAAGTATCCTTAGACTTGAGGTACTCAAGGCTATCTTGGATACTGATCCTGTGCTTTGACTCCATTCCTTGTTGCCTTCCAGAGGTAACTCATAGGGTGGTGCTTGGGTACAGCTTGAGGTATTCGAAGGTAATTGAGTAGCCAATATAGGATTCACCACTTCTGGATTAGCAGAAGAGATACCCATGGCCTCTTGTCAGGATCATTACTCGGAAATCTCTGGCCAGAGTGAATATGTCATGTAGAGTGTCTTCATGGACATATAGAGTAATGAGTCCTAGGACGAGAACTGTTATCACTTGGGCTGGACTTGGTCTAGTAAGAGTTGACACCTTGACCATACTCATAACCAAGTGGGGTATAGGATGGTGAAAGGACGAATTGCACAGTAATTGTCTATGGAAGGGTTCGTGATCTGGTTCGTGATAAATACATCAAACCGATTACTTTCCGGTCAATTGGGGGTCATGATGTGTTGCTAGATACCGCTCATGACTTGCTCAGATTAATTGTTAATCTAAGTGGCCAACATAACCGGGAACCTAAAGGGTCACACGCATAAGAGTGTTTTAGAGAATCTGTAAAATAGTAATTGGACAGAGTTCCAATTATGGAGAGCATTCGGATTAAATGGATCCCGATGGGATTGGGATATGTCCCGATGAGATCGCGACATCAATATTGCTAAGAAAGGTTTAGAGTTGTTTCAAAGATCGGGGCTGAGAGGCAGTAGGACCGACCCCAGTTGGACTGGACCTTAGCAAATATATTCTAAATAATTAATTAATTAATTTAATTATTATATATATATGTCCATGTACGTTGGAATGGAGAGGAAGAGGATAAAACTTTGACTTTTCAAAGTTTGATTATTTAATTCATTAAATAAACTAATGGATATAAAGCCTCCATTTGTAAGCTTCTTATGGATTGTTTTTTAAGTGTTAAAAAACAACATAAGGTGGCTTTTGGAGGATGATGGTCGTGGTTTTTGGCTAGAGGAAAAGGAGAAAGCTTAAGAGTTAAGCTTAAGGTGAAAAGGTGATTTCATTTTTCTTCTTCTTCATCAAGCCATCATCGATTTCTTCTCTTCTCCAAGCACAAGGTTCCAACGTTTTCTCAAGCTCTCCAGGACAGAGGTAGGGTCTAGCAGCTCTTATTCTGTTCTAGCTATTCCCGGGTCAAAGGGGTTTGACTCGGTTAGGTTTTCTGATCTCTGCGTGGATACCTTTAGAGATAGTCTCTATTGGCTATTCAGGTTTGAGGTCTTCATACCGACACCTGGATCCTGGGTTTCGGGAAAGTTCCGGGAACAAAAATTTTTGTTTTCCACTGCCGGTACATGTGATGTACCTCCCGGGATTTTCCTACAGTGGTATTAGAGCGTCTGGTGTCGTGTATGAAGCTAAAACCGAAGCTAGATCAGAAACCCTAAGTGCTGTTGATGTTGATGCATGCATACTGCCTGATTTTCGAATTTATATTGTGATATATTTTTCGAAATTTTTCTGCCCAGGAATTTTCATAACATGTTAGAGAATATGTCTATGAATTTTCAGAATTTATTGATTTGATTTGATATAGTTTTGCTAATTAATTCCCTAAGCTTACAGATGCTGTTTTTGAAACGATTCTGTGAACAGGCAGTAGTATAAAATCAAGAATAAATTCTAGAAAAATCTTTTTCTGGATTTTCCTTCACCTACATGTCTCTAAGATGTTGTTAAATGTTTTTGAGCATGGAAATTGGATTTCAAGGTGATTGGATATTTATTTTCGATTTTATTCTATGCTGTTGGGAATTGCTGTGTTGATGAACACAGAATTGGAATTGGTTTCGTTATTTAGGTTGACTGAGTTTTTGATGGCCTAAAATCCTGAAAAAATTCATGTAGCATTTTCTGAACATGTAGCAACCTATGTAAGTTTTTCAGAATTTATTGAAATTGTTTCATTGATCATTTTGAGCAATGTACAGAACTGGACAGTTTTGTGAAAATTGTTGGGACTGTTTTTCTTGGCTTGATTGAGTGTGCTTTTTCAGTTCCAATGCCTTGAACCATTTTTAATGTGATTAAAAATGTGTTATCTTAATGTAGTATGATTGCCAAATTGAATTGCTTGAAGTTGTTTTTTCCAAGAATTTTTGAATGCCGAATTGATCACATTTGTGTCTCGTTAGTATATTTCATTTTCTTGCTTGTTTTGGCCGTCACAAATTTTGTGACAAGTGCCGGAGTAGTTTTGAGAGTGTATACACTAGCTTGAGATGCTTAGGATGACAATTTGGGTGTTCCTAAATTGTTTGGAAATGAATGAGTTTTGACTCATTTCAAGCTTTTCATATAGTTTGACTATTTAAGGCTTTCATGGTTCAATGAATTGTTCATTGATACATCAAATTTATCAGATATTACCTTAGGTATGTAGGTGTTGTGAATTGGAATTGCAATGATTGAGGTATTAGCCGATTAGAAAGTATAGCAATTCTTTTTGGATAAGTCGACTTGTTCAAAGTTTCTGGATAAGTCGACTTGTATTGTACATAAGTCGACTTGTTCAAAGTTTTTGCATAAGTCGACTTATATTAGACAAGTCGACTTGTGTGTGGGCAGGAGCATAAGTCGACTTATATCAGACAAGTCGACTTGTGTGTGGGCAGTGGCTTAAGGCGACTTGCATTTGATGTAAGGCGACTTATGACATGCTCTAGTTGGATGATGGATGATTATAAGGATTGATTCAATGTGATTGATGACACCTAAATCATTCCATATAGTCCTAGTGACTATGATCCTTCAGCTTGGAGTCTAGAGTTTCTAAATCCCTCCTCGGTATATGAAAACTAACGCCTTCCATTAATATGGTAAGAACCAGAGTTCTTATAGGGATGGGTTGTTGGGTAAACCCAAGCTCACTCTATACGGATATGTTCAAACCATGAAAATATGATTTTCTGATTAATGGGTTGGTTTTCACTGGAAGCGTTGGTTTGTTGAGTAAACTCAAGGTCAACGTGGACAGAGGTGAAATTGGGTAGCATATATCGGATGTATGCGCATCAAAGAGTTGATACCCAATGTAAGTGCACACATCAACAAGTTGATAGCACTGATCGATAGTTGTGTCTAAGATGTAATTGGTATATCTGATACCTCCCGAGACTTAAGGTGGCTTGTTGGGTAAACCCAAGGTCATTCTCAAAGTCGGTTATCGATGATGCAATTGGTATGACCGATACCTACCGATTGACCTAAGTTGTGGCTTGTTGGGTAAACCCAAGGTCACTCTTAGCAATGTCGGATATCGACCCACTAGGACATTATGTCACTTTGTTTCTCTGGATTCGTAAAGAGGGTTATGGATTCTAGGAAACTAGTGGGAGCCATATGCATATCATGCAAGTCCTTATGATCATGCAGGCATATCTATTCTATCATTCTTTCTCTTTATCGCGTTTAGGTTGATTGAAGAAGTCTTTCAGTGTGAATTAATGCTCTCCTTTCTGGACCGATTTTCTTGATTGGCTGAGGAATCTGAGAATTGTTCTTAGATCTAAGGAACTGGGATACGTCCTAGATGTTCCACTTCCAGTTGCACCTGCTGTCGATGCTTCTGATAAGGATCAGAAAGCATATTGTAAGCATCTAAAGGACAGTGATATGGATACTTGCATTATGCTTGTCTTGATGTCACCAGAGCTGCAGCAGCAGCACGAGTCCATGGATGCTCACTCTATAGTATTTCATCTTAGGGAGCTGTTTGTTGAGCAAGCTCGGTCTGAAAGGTTCGAGACCTCAAGGCTTCTCTTCATCACAAAGATGGCTCCAGGGATATCTGCTGTGCAGTATGCCCTGAAGATGAATAGCTATATTGAGAGATTGGCCGCCTTAGGATTTGTAATGGATTATGAGTTAAGTAGATACTTAATTCTGGTTGGATTGTCTGATGGTTATTCACAGTTTGTGATAAACTATCGGATAAACCAAATATCCACAACAATTCCTGAGCTAATCAATCTGCTCATGACAGCTGAGCAGGCTATCAAGAGAGATAGCAAGTGCTAGTGGTGGATGCTCCTTCTTCTGGTTCTAGAAGAAAACCAAAGGGAAGTGCCATCAAGGAAAAACCAAAGATTATGTCCCAAAAGGATTTTGCTTTCATTGTGGCAAGACTAGCCACCAGAGGCTAAACCGTAAAATCTATTCGAGTCCTCAAGCGATAAAAGGCATCAGATGCCTCTACTCCTTCAAGTATGTTTGTCATTGAGGTTAATACTATTCCTGATCCAAACATATCGGTATTTGATACCGGATGTCAGTCATACATATGAAATGATATGCAGGGCATCGTGACGTGAGAAAGCTCATAAAGAGAACTAAACCTTTGTGTAGGTAATGCACAAGAGTTGCTACATTTGTCGAGGCACTTATGTCTTGTTACTCCCTCTGGGCTTGTATTCAAATTGGATGATTGGCATTTTGTACTGTTTTAAACAAAGAACATATTGTATGTTTCATGTTTAATTAGAATTTGGTTTCCATTGGACTTTTAGTAGCAATGGTTGTTCTATTAGTTCGAATGGAATGCTCTATGGTGCTGGTACATTATGCAATAGAAATGACATATTAGATATGTCATATCCAGTTATGAATGTCAATGACGCGGAAAGACATAATCGAGATAATTTAAAATCAACTTACTTATGGCATTGTCGGTTTGGCCATATAAATGAGACACGCATCGCTAAGCTCCATAAGAGTGGATGTTTAGGGTCATTTGATTATGAATCATATGACACATGCGAATCTTGTTTATTAGGCAAGATGACTAAGTTATCCTTCAATGGAAAGGATGAACAACTGGATTATTAGACCTAATACATTCAGATGTATGTGGTCCGATGTCCATCCATGCCAGAAGTGGTTGTTTCTACTTCAGATACTTTTATCGGTGATTAGTCACGATATGGGTACATGTATCTGATGAGATACAAATCTGAAGCATTTGAATAGTTCAAAGAATTCAGAAATGAAGTAGAAAACTAACTTGGTAAAAGTATGAAGACATTACGATCTGATCGTGGTGGAAAATACTTAGACCAACAGTTTTGGATTATCTCAGAGATAATGGGATTTTATCTCGATTCACTCCACCTTGCACGCCGCAAAGACAATGGTGTGGTTGAAAGGAGAAATCGAACCTTGTTAGACATAGTGCGATTGATGATAGGTTTTGCATTTTAGGGTATGCGCCGAGACAATTGTTTACTTGTTAAGCGAGTTCCATTAAAGACGATTGATGTAACTCCATATGGAGATATGGACTAACTGAAAGCCCTATCTTTCTCAGCTGAAAGTTTGGGGTTGTCCTGCTTATGTGAAGCGGACACAATCAGATTAGCTTGATGCAAAGTCTGACAAGTGTTTGTTCGTGGAATATTAATTCTACCTTGCTTAGGAACAAAAGTGTTTGTTTCAAAGCATGCTGTTTTCTTAGAGAAAGAGTTTCTTCTGTAAGAAGACAGTGGGAGCAAAGTTGAACTTGGAAAAGTTCAAGATGCTCGAACAAACATAAATCAATCTGCTGAACTCAAGCTGTCACTCATATAGATGAGGTAACATTCAACCTTCTATTACACACAATTTCAGAGGTCACGTAGGATACGCTCATTCTCGAGAAATATGGATTTTCGTGGGGAAAAGAATGACGATTGCTCATATGAGATGATGAGCTCGCTACTATGAAGAGGTTACGAGCGATTGAGTCTGGAAAATGGCTTCGTGCCATGAAATCTGAAATGGATTCCATGTATGAAAACCAAGTATGGAATTTGGTTGTTACACCTGAAGGGATAAAACCCACAGGGTGCAAAGGAGTTTTCAGAAGAAAACAAACATGGATGGTAATTTGATTACCTATAAAACAATGCTTCTGGTTAAAGGATTTCGTCAAAGACAAGGAGTTGACTATGACGAGACCTTCAGCCCCGTAGCAATGCTTAAAACCATTCAGATACTCCTAGCCATTGTCGCTCATTATGATTATGAGATATGGAAAATGGATGTGAGGACAGCTTTCCTTAACGGAAATCTGGCCGAGGATGTGTATATGACACAACCAGAGGGCTTCACATCTTATGATGGCGAAATGGTATGCAAGCTTCAGAAATCCATGTATGGATTGACGCAAGCATCCAGGAGTTGGAATGTCCGTTTTGACGAGTTAATCAAAGAGTTTGGTTTCTCATAAAATCCGGATGATCATTGTGTGTATAAGAAGGTTAATGGGACTGCAATCGTTTTCCTTGTGTTGTATGTAGATGACATACTGTTACTCGGAAACGATGTCTCTATGCTGCAATCAGTTAAAATTTGGTTGTCCAAACAATTTGCCTTGAAAGACCTTGGTAAAGCAACTTATATCCTTAGGATATAGATTTATAGAGATAGATCAAAGGTTGCTTGGTCTTTCACAAGCATCGTACATAGATGAGATGCTAAAGAGGTTTAGCATGAAAAGATGCTATGTACGAAGCCCGATGTATCGTATGTTCTAAGTGTTACGAGCAAATACCAATCGGTTCCTAGTGAGGGTCACTGGGTGGCTGTCAAGAATATCCTCTAGTACTTTTGAAGCACTAAGGATGTTTTCTTGATGTTTGGAGATGGAAATCTCTAGTGGCGCGGCATTAGGATGCGATATTTAACTGATAAGGATGATTACGAATCACGATCGGGTTATATACATTCACTCGAATAGCGTGGCGGTCAATTGAAAGAGTTTCAAAACAAGAAAGGATTGCTGATTCAACAACCGAGGCAGAGTACATCGCATGAGATCTTAAGGAAGCGATTTGGATCAAGAAGTTCATTCCTGAACTTGATCTAATCCCTAGCTGTGATAGGCCCATAGGATTGTATTGTGACACAATGGGGCTAGTGCGCAGGCAAAGGAATCAAGGTCTCATCGACGATCCGAACATCTACTCCGCCAATTCGGGAGATCATTAGTCGAGATGATGTCCTGATAGAGAGAAATCCCACAGAGCAAAGTGTTGCTGATCCGTTGACAAAGCCATTGTCACAGGACAATTGTGATTCTCATGGACGCGCTTATGGTATTAGATACCAAGGCGATTGGCTTTAGGTCAAGTGGGAGATTTGTAAGTGGTAAGTCGACTTGTACCATGTGTAAGTCGACTTATGCTTGCTCGGTACCGATAAGTCGACTTGTACATTGGATAAGTCGACTTATTCAAGGATCGATCTTGTTTATTTGTGCCTAAAGGCAATCCCTTTAGCGTTTTATTCACAGTCGTATGCAGACTGAATGAATAAATAAAGAAAAGGAATAATTCATTAATTTGATGTTCATAAACATTGTTTATGAATTGATTGGATCTTTAATCAAATTAATGAAGTCCATGATATATGACATAGCATGAAGGAAATTATGATGTGATCATACTACTGAGATTCCTATCATGTGCAATTATGTCAGTATCTAAATTCTCCCTAGTCATAGGATTAATGAGACTGGACATCATTAATCCGGACAGACTAGCATATGTCATACTCCTTGATTGGATCAAGCAGTGGATCTCGTAAGCCGTAAATATGAGATATTTAGAGTTGACATATGGATGCTTACTAGTAGTAGTAAGTTCATTGGATGACCTGTCATGAGATCATCACATGGATATCTTATCTAAGTGTCAGTGATAATCTCATCATAGCAATGGTGCAAGTATCCTTAGACTTGAGGTACTTAAGGCTATCTTACATACTGATCCTGTGCTTTGACTCCATTCCTTGTTGCCTTCCAGAGGTAACTCATAGGGTGGTGCTTGGGTACAGCTTGAGGTATTCGAAGGTAATTGAGTAGCCAATATAGGATTCACCACTTACGGATTAGCGAAGAGATACCCATAGCCTCTTGTCGGGATCATTACTCGAAATCTCGGCGGAGTGAATATGTCATGTAGAGTGTCTTCATGGACATATAGAGTAATGAGTCCTAGGGCGAGCTATTATCACTTGGGCTGGACTTGGTCTAGTAAGAGTTGACACCTTGACCATACTCATAACCAAGTGGGGTATAGGATGGTGAAAGGACGAATTGCACAAGAATTGTACATGGAAGGGTTCGTGATGCGGTTCGTGATGAATACATCAAACCGATTACTTTCCGGTCAATTGGGGGTCATGATGTGTTGCTAGATACCGCTCATGACTTGCTCAGATTAATTGTTAATCTAAGTGGCCAACATAACCGGGAACTAAAGGGTCACACGCATAAGAGTGTTTCAGAGAATCCGTAAAATAGTAATTGGACAGAGTTCCAATTATGGAAGCATTCGGATTAAATAGATCCCGATGGGATTGGGATATGTCGATGAGATCGCGACATCAATATTGCTAAGAAAGGTTTAGGAGTTGTTTTTCAAAGATCGGGCCGATGTGAGGTAGGACCGACCCAGTTGGATGGACCTTAGCAAATATATTCTAATTAATTAATTAAATAATTAATTAATTAATTATTATATATATATATGTCCATATACGTTGGAATGGAGAGGAAGAGGATAAAACTTTGACTTTTCAAAGTTTGATTATTTAATTCATTAAATAAACTAATGGATATAAAGCCTCCATTTGTAAGCTTCTTATGGATTGTTTTTAAGTGTTAAAAACAACATAAGGTGGCTTTGGAGGATGATGGTCGTGGGTTTTGGCTAGAGGAAAGGAGAAAGCTTAAGAGTTAAGCTTAAGGTGAAAAGGTGATTTCATTTTCTTCTTTTCATCAAGCCATCATCGATTCTTCTCTTCTCCAAGCCTGAGGTTCCAACGTTTTCTCAAGCTCTCCGAGACGTAGGTAGGGTCTAGCGGCTCTTATTACATTCTAGCTATTCCGGGTCAAAGGGTTTGACTCGGTTAGGTTTTCGATCTCTGCGTGGATACCTTTAGAGATAGTCTCTATTGGCTATTCAGGTTTGAGGTCTTCATACCGACACTGGATCTGGGTTTCGGAAAGTCCGGAAACAAAAATTTTGTTTTCATTGCGGTACATGTGATGTACCTCCCGGGATTTTCCTACATTTAGATGTGGATTCATGACGTCCATAATGTTCTGTCGCTCTCTATAATGTATTTCCTCTACCATCACTCTTTCCATCTCTTTTTAGCATTCAACTCTTGAGATTCCCCATTGTTGTTTCGTGATATCCAAGTTGATGTGTTGTCTACTTTATGCCCAACTTCTCTCTCTCACTTTTTTTGCAAAAGATGGTGAAAAAGCCTTAGACTACAAGAATAAAACTGTTGGACCCCGATTTTGAAGTAAAAATAAGAAATATTTATAAGTAGATGAGTTGATTGAAATGAAGTTAAATAGTAAAAATTAAAAAGAGAAAGTGTGAAAATATGAAAATTTGTGAAATAGTTGAATTTTGATTTAGGCATAATTTGAGAAAATGATCTTCTGGAAACTTGTAGATTATGTTAAGAGCTTTCTGTAGCCATAAAGTTTGTAATTTTTCGATATTGGGAGTGGAAGTTATGATCAGTCAAAGTTTATGTGTGATAGGGTTGACTTTTGACTTTAATTATGACTGAATCTTTGACTGAGAAATTAACCTAGTTATAGGTTAATTGAGCTTTGATGTTCTTCATGAAAGTTGAAAGATTTGATTTGATCTTTATTTTGAAATAAAGTATCCAATTTTTCGATCAAGGAATAATAAGTTATGGTTTTTACAAGTTTATGTTATAGTTTTAGCATGAATATTAGATGACAGAATCTTTGACCAGAAAATGGACTCCCTTAGGAGTCAAATTGATTTTTGTGTTCTTCATAAAAGTTGTAGGTGACTTTCTGATCTTGGCATCGATATAAAATCTGACATTATTGGAGTTTGGAGTTGAAAGATAGAAATTTTCAAAGTTGAGGACTTTGTTTAAGTATTTATTATTTGGGTTAAATCTTTGATTAGAAAAATAATCATTTTAGAGATGGAATTGGTTGTGGAGTTCTGCATGGAAGTTATAGAGCTTCCTTCAAGCTTTTCATAGAGACTAAATTTGTTAAATTTGGAGTTCAGGATAAAAAGTTATGATTTTTGAAAGTTTCGGGAAAAAAAAAAAAGAAGAGAAAGGGATGCAGGTCCACCCAAAAGTACTCGGCGGGTTCACCGCATTGTCGCGATCGTGCACGCGCACGATCACGACTCCGCTGGTCCATGCGGATATCGCAGTCGTGCATGCGCACGATCACGATTTTCCTACTTGTTTAAGAAAGGCAATTTTTTGAACATATTTCACTCTTTTGCTTATAACTTTTCCGTCCGACATCCGATTGAGTTCATTCTTGTGGATTTGGATTCCTAAGACAATTATCTACATCCTCATAGAAATTTGTGAATTTATGAGATTAAATTAATGGTGATTAATTTAATCAAAGTGAGTCGGGAAATTTTTCGAATATAGTTCAGTATTTTGAGAAATTCGGGATCTGTAGAGATTTGATTGAAGTGATGCTTGAGGCGAAATAAAGATAAGACAAGGGGCTACAAATAATATGAAGACATGAAATGTCAATTTTGCCCTTAAGACTTTTAATTTCTGAATTTAAGTTCGGATTAGGGTGTAAATTTTGGATTAGGAACACCTGAGAGTATTTTAAGCATAACTTTTGATTTGGGAATCGAAATGAGGCGATTCTTGTTTTGAATTAAACTAGAGACATAAGGCTACAATTTTTATGAAGACATTGAGTTTCAATTCTGGGATTAAGAATGCGAAATTTTGGACGGAAATAATCATACATGGAAAATATGTTAGAATATGGATATACCCGAACTGTTTTGAGCATAACTTTTGATGTAGTAATCGGAATTGAGCGCGGTCAGTGGCGTTGGATTCGTATGATTGAGAGGAACATTTATATAGAAGGAAGTTTTAACAAATTCCTTCAACTCAATAGTGCGAATCAAACCCGCATGTGAGAATAGCATAAAATAAAGTCAAGGGCATTTTGGTCTTTTAATTAAATTTTAATGACATGGCACCATTTTAAGATGTGTAGCCGTATGGGAAAGGTCTGGAAATTTTAAAGAAGAGAGAAATCGATTATTCTAGAGAAAGAAGAAGAAATGAGAGAGAAAGTGAAGAAGAAAGTTTCAGTATATGGAGAAAAGCGATGGAAGCTTAGAGATTTTGAATTTCTAAGACTTCAAGCTTATTTTTGGAGTAGATTCAAGGGAAAAGGAAGGAATAAGGTGAGAGCTTGCCTTCATACCCAAGAAATTTCGAAATTTGAAGGAGAAAGAGGTAAGAGAAATTTTTCAACTTTGAGATTTTGTTGAATTTTTTGATTGAGAAACATGAAAAATGATATGGGTAGGTGATATATAAAGTCAATTTTGATGATTGTTAAGGATTAAGGGTTTAATTTTAGTTGGAAATTAATTTGGGGTTTATGCCTAATTTTGTGATTTGGAATTTTTGAAAATTAGTAGCTTAGAATTATAGGAAATATGATGAATTGGTGATATATGAAAGCAATTTTGAAGAATTTGTGAATTATGATATTGAATTTAGATAAATTGGTTTAGGCCAATTTTGAAAATTGGGGATTTTCAAAATTGGAGATTGAAATAGCTTGGATTTATATGGAATTGGTATTTTCTAAGTTTAATTTGAGTAAGTAAGTGATTTATGAGATTGAATTTGAGTGAATTGGTTTAGGTCAAATTTTGAAATTGGGGATTTTAGAAATTCTGGTTTTGGAAAGCTTGGAAATTTGACGATTATGAATTTCCGATAGTTAATTTTGAGATTATACAAATTTATGATGTGGAATTTGGGTGATTATGACTTAGGTCAATTTTAATTGAAAGAAGGAAAGAAGCAAGGATCCAATTGGAGCTTGGAACAAGTTCCTGGTATCGATTCGAGGTTGGTGGCATATTTATATTTTGATTTATAGGCAATAATACGAATTTAAAAAAAAATGAGAGAATGCAAAAATGTGAATTTTTGATAAATTATTGTTTTTGTAAATGTTTGAAACTATGATTTCCGACTGTTTTCTGAAAATGCATTTGTTGTGTATACATTGTCAAACTATGAAAATTGTTGCATTGATTGATTGAATAAATTGAATTGTATGAAGTATTTAAATTGTGAATTGGTTTGTGTTAGGAAATAAAGTTAGAAAGACAAAATTTTGAAAAGTGCCTTGGGCATTCAAAATTCGTTTTGATTATGTGTTATGTGGGTTCGGTTAGGTCCTTTGGTGAGTCGATTACCTTTGTCTCTATTTGTATAGCCTTCTCCGGCTGCCGCTAGTGGCACGGACTCGATTCGGACTCCTTTCACGACTACTTGGACCGCTTTGAGAAAGTGTAGTACATTCTATTCACTACCACAGGACCGCTATGCGGGAATGTGCAATACGTTCTGTATGGACCGAACCAGACCATTCTGATATGTTATGTGTTTTTGATTTATTCCTGTGTTCTGCATTCATGCTTAAAATTGAGAAATGAAAAAGTGAATTTTGTTATGAAAAGTTTAAAAAATTTTGAAAAGCTTGAGAAAACCGTTTGAAAAGTTACAAAGTTTTGAAAAATAAACCCTTTTGGCAAAAAGCTTATGAAAAATGTTTTCTGCTTATTTGTCGATTTATAAATGTGTTATCCACGAGCTTCCGAGCTCACCCCCCTTTCATCCCCATCTCTAAGTTTCGAGCAGGAGATCGGATGAACGAATGTGAAGACATTTGGTCTGATTTTGCATTGTTTGTATAGTTATGTGAACTGAGTTTTGGAATATTTTGTAAATGGCTTTAATTGCCGTTAAGTAGTGATTATGGTGTATTTCAGCATGTATAAAGATTATGAATGAATGAGTGAATGAGAGTATTGAAATTGTATATGAAATTGAGTATGAATTTGGAAATGGGATTGAGTTATGAGATCTGTATATTGAATTGCAGCTATGAGAATGTTTTAGAATTAGGTTTGCGTTTGTGTGTACTGAGATCCCGGACGGAGGGTCCGGTTGATTCTGATATCTGTGTGATTGATTGGATTTTATAGAAGTGTATTTTGAACACTTTGCAGGTTTGGGTTAGGATAAAGGCAGCCGTTATGCTGTCGAAATTTCGTAAAAAAAAGGGATAAAAATGTATTTTGGGACTTGTACGGATATATAAGACTATGAGCAGTTGATTTCGGATGAGACTTATGATTTGTATGAAAGATGGCTAAAGTGTGTAAGAAGTTTGGCATAAGAAAGAAAGAAAAAAAATTGAGTAAAAATGGTTATAAGGAAAAAAGAAAACAAAATTTATACCGGATTTGGATAGTTTGGGTTTCCAACGCGACGCTTCTTTAAGATGATTTTTGCACGGATGTCGGATATTTGTTATGCTTTCCGATTTGCTTCCGTTTTGATTCCGTATTCGATTCGCATTTGCTTTGCTTCTGCTTGCTTTGTGATTCGAGTTCGTTTTTGCTATTGGCTTCCGCTATTTATTTCCGATTCGAAATTTCGATGCGAATTTTCCGTTTCCATTCGCCTCATTTCCTTCGTTCTTTCTTCTGGTTGGGATCCGGTTCCCGGATCGGGTCCCAACAAAAACTAATCTACGCCTTTTCGACAATGGCGTCAAAAACTTATTGAACAAGTTTTACAATTTATAAAACCCTCAATAACCGTAAGCACACGAGTCTTAAATGTAGTATAAAAAGGGTTGATCCTAAGAAGAGGGTGACTAATCTAATCTAATGTTATCTAAGGCTAAGAAAATTGAAATAATGGAAATAAAAATTTCACAAGAAAAGTAAATTTGATAAATTGATTAGTAGAATTGTAATTCAGAAATTAACAAAAAAAAGAAATGAAATTTTGAGCAATATAAAAATAAAATGAAAATCAATTAAGAGAAATTAAATAGTTATGAGAGAGGGGATTTTACCTATCGTTAATGCTAACATAGCCAATTAAATGTTATTAGGGTGTCAGTTCTAGGCTATCGAAAGGTCGATTAACCTCTCTCAAGTTATAATTGTTAAACCCTAAATTATAAACCCTAATTGAATTATAGAATTTGAAATCTCTCAATTTACAAAATACCTACAACCTTAATTAGACCAGAAGCTCTCGACTAACTACTGAGTCTTACATGGGATCTCTCTTCATACAAAAATTGATATGATTGATTATGTGGTCAATTAAATCGCCTAACTCTCATTAACCTAATTTTCATTTTTATCTAACTCACCCTCTCGATTTATTACCGAAATATGCAAATACAATAATCAATCACAAACACCCATTTAAATAATCATAAATCAATTAGATTAACATTAAATCGAAGAAAAATCCGCGAAGGAAAAGTTAGAACATCATTATCAACCTGAAATCCATAATCATACAACCCATCTCAACCTTACACATTAAATGAATAAAAAGGGAAATGAGGAGGAAATGAAACTTAGGTTGGATTATAGTCTTTTCCAATTAAGGTAACCCTACTGTCTTTCCAGGGTCTAAAATGTTCCTTGAAAATTCGAATCCGGAAGCGACCTCGCATCTGTCTGGCCTTTAGTGGCATGATCGTGGCCTTTAGTGGCATGATCGTGGCCAATTTGTTTGGATCTCTTTCACAATCATGGCAGACTCCCCACAATCATGTCCCTATCCGCGAGCTTCTATCACGATCGTGACATATTTGTCGTGATCATAGCCTTGAGGTTATTGCCCGATTCTTCTTTGATTCTCCTCTAAATACCCTAAAACACTAACAAACTCATCACAACACCTTATCTATGTATAATTGAATCTCAAATACATGTTCTCACCAAAAAAAACACTTAAAACACAAATATTTATAAACTAACATAATTCTTAACCTAAACACACACTAAACAATCAAATTAATCACTAAACACACTCTAAACTACTTACAAAAAGTACAATACAATTACACCTATTAGATGTACCTTTTTGATACAAATAAGTTACTGTAACATTTGTGTAACTATAATGCCATGATGTGCTCCTTAATATCTCTAATAAGCTCCTACAAGATTGAGCATACATAGAGGCCTTGGTTAAGGAAATTTTTCTTTTTTCTCTCTAACCAGATTTTGTAAACTATAAAGCCAAGAGAAATCTTCAACATTGTTAATTCTTCTTTAATATGTCTATTATTCCTTAAGAACCTGTCATCAACTCCATAAGATTAGAGTCGTTAAGGTACATATTGCAGATATATTATATGTGATTCTAGATCTAGGTGGTGAAATAGCAACTGAAGAATAGATGATTAATGGATTCAAGTTTTTCTTTCTGCAAAACACATGATGAGGGGATATAAGAATGGAAATTATTAATAGATAGATCTTGAGAAGAATCTTGATAAGCTTGCTACCTTATGTATTAACATTTGTACTAGTTTTATTTTTTTAATAAAATAGTCTCAATTTTTTTACAGATTAACCTCTATTCCTCTATGAGTGACCATGTATTTGAGGAACTTACTTGCTCTTATATTGAATATACAGTTTTCTTAGGGTTTAATTTAAAATTATATTTTTTAGGATTGTAACAAATTCTTCTAAGACTCTTCCAACTTTGTTTTCATAATTATGTTGTCCACGTATTTTTTTATACTTCTCCTAAACAATTTGTAAAAGATCAAATTCAGTAATCCTTAATAAGTTGTCATTGAATTTTTAAACTAAAAGGCACGACTATGTAATAGTTAATACCACAAGTAAGGCATGATATTCAAGGAAAGTAATTTATAAGAAATTTATAGATGCATAATAACTAAATAGAATAGGTAAGTTTATTAAAGCATAACTAATAAGGTATAAATTGAAGACATAAATAATTTTTCCCAAATTGTATTAAAAAATTCTCAAGTTATGATTAAAAAAGGTATGAAAACAATGTTTTTGTATATGATTATGACAAATTAACTAAACTCATAAAAACTATGTTTTCTCTGAAACATGCTGTTAAACCTGAAAAGCGATCAATTAATTCTGTTTTCCTTTTCATATAAGACTATTATTGATGCGGACCAGTTAGCTTTGGATTACATGGAAGATCTTGACCGCGGCAAGGTTTGCGGCAGGATGCGAAAGAAGACTTAAATGTTGGACCAATGGTGGTTGAAAAATTAAATCCCTTTATGTTTTGATAATAATAAAATATCTAGAAATAGTTAAGAAATTATTTCAGGTATTATTCAATGAAAGGATTGTGCAAATCAAGATGAGCAAGTGTCTAATCAATGGAGAATCAAGATGGGAGTTGTCCTCTAAGTGAAAAATGGCATAAAACATAAGGATTATAAAGGATTTGGTCGGATGTTACCATTGAAGGAAATACAAGTCGACTTACAAAGCACAAGTCGATTTACAGATGAAGCAATGTCAATACAAGTCGACTTATCAAACACAAGTCGACCTATCGAGGACGACAAGTCAACTTACATGGTACAAGTCGACTTATTGGAGAGCGGAGATGAAACTTTTACGTAAATGGTTGAAACATGTCGACTTATGGATGCACAATTTCAGCTCCAATGGTCCAATTTGATAAAAATGGAATGGAGATTATCAAGGAACGGCTATATCCAATTAAGCAATGGCTAGTAGAGCTCCAACAGCTATATTTCTTCAAGTATAAATAGAGGATGATGGAAGAAGAGGATATACAAGTTCTACAAGTTTAAATACTCTTATATTGCTTCAAATTGCTCACTATTGCTCTTATTTTGTTACAAATTGTATTGAGCATTTGTTCTTCAATCTTTGTATTGTTTTACTTACAATTTGAGTGACTAGGTCACGTGAGGTAGGATTTGTGCCGGAAGATAAATCGAGTGTAAAGGTTGCTTGAGCCGGAATTCAAGTGGCGTTGTAAAAAGTTCACACTCAACTACAAAGTATGTAATAAAGTGGTTGGTAAAATCCTAAGTGGGAGCTTAGGTAGAGGACATAGGTCTTAGCACCGAACCTCTATAAAAACAGTGTTTGATCTTCTTCCCTACACTTTTTAATTAAGTTTATCAAAATTGTTTTTGTGTGTTTTAACTTCTGATTTTCTTGTAGAAATTTTCAAAGAATTTTAAAGATCTATTCAACCCCCCCTTCTAGATCACTTACAATTGGTATCAGAGCAGAAGTATTCGGGATGGCACACAATAACTTAGCAAAAGAAGGTAATACTAATAATCGCCCTCCTTTATTTAATGGTACTAATTATTCTTCTTGGAAAAATCCTATGAAGTACCACATCATTAGCGAGGGAGTAGAATATTGGAAGATAATTATCTTCGGTCCACAACCACCGTTAAAAGAAAATGGTGAGTTAAAAACGGAGCTGGAATACGATGACAATGACTGGAGGCAAGCCTACATCAACGCTAAAGCGATGAAGCTAATCTATTGCGCTCTCACAGTTGTGGAAAGAAACCGAGTTAACTCTTGTACCAGCGCCAAAGAAATGTGGGAGAGACTTCGCATCACCCATGAAGGAACCAACCAAGTCCGGGAGACAAAAATCAACATGCTGCTTCATGACTATGAAATGTTTGTCATGAAGGAAGGTGAGTCCATTTCAACTATGCTTGATCTTTTTGCAGAAATCATAAATGGATTAGGCAACCTTGGAAAGCATATGTCGGACAGTGAGAAGGTAAAGAAAATCCTTCGCTCACTACCAAAGGAATGGGACTCACAAGTCACCGCCATTATGGAGTCCAAAGATCTTAATCATCTGGAATTCAACGCCTTGGTGGGATCACTTATCAACTATGAAATTATTCTCAAATCCAGAGGAGGTAGAGGTAAGCCTCAAAAATCTATTGCTTTTAAAGCTAACACTTCTTTTGTTGATGAAAGTGATGAGGAAATAGATGAAGACGAGGAAGACGAAGAAATAGCTATGTACGCTAGAAATTTAAGGAAGTTCAAGGGACTTCTCAAAAATCGAAGGAAAGAATTAAATGACGGAAAACAAGTAGAAAGAAAGAGGTTTGGCGCGAAAAGAAAATCAAAAGGCTATGACGAAAAGAAAGGCAACGAAAAATGTTGGAGATGTGGAAAACGGGAACATCTCGCAAGAGAATGCAAAAGCTCATCCTCCACATCAAACTTTCAGAAAAATGATAAATATGACAAAGATAAAAGGAAAACTAGCCTGGTGGCAACTTGGAGTGATGAAGCGGATGCATATCAAAGTGATGATGAAAACAACCTGGCACTTATGGCAAAAAGTTCATCAAGTGATGATGAAAATGAGGTAATTTTCGATGACCAAGATCTAAAAGATTCTTTTGATGCTTTGCAAGCTGATTTTGAAGAAGCCATTGAGATTAACAAAAAATTAAGAAAGAAAATACGAGAATTGGTTGCTGAAAATAGTGCCTTACATGAAACGATTGATGATTTAGATAGTCCAAAGGAAGATCATTCTGCATGTCTTATAGAAAAGGAAAAACTTGTTTGTGAGCTTGATAGACTTAAAAAAGAATTTTCGTATGTAGTTGGAAAATTTGCGAATGGAAACAAATAGTTTGAAAAATTGTTATCACTACAAAGATATTCCATTTCTAAACATGGATTAGGATATGACCCTTTTGATAGAGATTGCTCTTTAATTTCCAAATTTACTAAGGATGGAAAAATCGCTCAATGTGCTAAATTTTTGAAAGATGGTCACATAGAAATTGCTTGCAAGAGTACTAGAAGATGTGTTAAGATTAAGAAAATTTGGGTTATTAAAGGCACATTACCACCTAATGTGGTTTATATGGCTAACCAAAATGGACCCAAAATGGCTTGGGTACCTATAAGAAGAAAGAACGTTGATATTGTAGGTACAAGTAAGGAATGAAAGGCCGTCAAACACTTGGTACATTGATAGCGGATGTTCAAGACACATGAGTGGAGACAAGAACCTTTTTGCCGAAGTTAAACCAAAGAATCAAGGTTATGTCACTTTTGGAGACAACAACAAAGGTAAGGTCATTGGTATTGGTAAAGTGGGTAAGGAACCTCTGCCAACCATTGACAATGTTTTGCTTGTTGATGGGTTGAAACATAATTTGTTAAGTGTTTCTCAACTTTGTGATATGGATTTTAATGTAGTATTGGAATCATCACATTGCACTGTTAGAAAGGATGGACATGTTGCTTTCATTGGTTTGAGACATGGAAATACATACATTGTAGATTTGCATGATGATAGTTCTTTTAATGAAAAGTGTCTAGTAACATTAGAAGAAAATGCATTTTTGTGGCATAGAAAATTAGGACATGCTCCCTTGCCATTAATTTCTAAACTCTCGAAAAATGACATAGTAAGGGGATTGCCTAAAATAAGATTTGTTAAAGAACACTTGTGTGAATCATGTTTAAAAGGAAAACATGTTAGAGAATCTTTCAAACCAAAGAAAGAAATTTGCACATCTAGAGTTCTTGAACTTGTGCATATGGATTTGATTGGACCATCTAGACATGCTAGTCTTAGTGGAAAATTTTATGTCCTTGTGATTGTGGATGTCTTTTCTAGATTTACTTGGGTAAGATTCCTTGCGAATAAAAGTGATGAAGATAATGAATTTACCAAGTGGTGTAGATTGGTTCAAAATGAGAAAAATTTGTCGATCGTTGCTATTAGAATCGATCATGGAGGAGAATTTGAATGTGAACCATTCGAAAGTCTTTGCGACAAATACGGGATGGAGCACAATTTCTCAACACCAAGGACTCCGCAACAAAATGGTGTGGTAGAAAGGAAGAATCGTTCTCTTGAAGAAATGAGCAGAACCATGTTAAATGAGTACAATCTTCCTAAATCATTTTGGGCGGAAGCAGTCAATACCGCATGCTACGTCATCAATAGGGTGCACTTACGAAGACACAAAAATAAGACACCCTACGAACTTTGGAAAGGTAAGAAACCCAACATCTCTTATTTTCATCCTTTTGGTTGTAAAGTATTCATTCATAATAATGGAAAGAACAATTTAGGAAAATTCGATTCTAAATCTGATGTTGGTGTGTTTATTGGTTATTCTCAAACTAGTAAGGCTTTTAGAGTTTATAATAATAGGACTAAATGTGTTGAAGAAAGTATACATGTTAAATTTGATGATATGATTTCACCCCCGAGAAAGGCTTGTTTTGATGATGATGCAGGAAGTTCAGGAAATAAAATTGAAGAAATTGAATCCAAGATTGAGGAATTGAAGGTGAGCGAAGAAAATCATGTACCGACATTAAATCATGGGCAAAAGCAAAGAACCATCCTATGGAGCAAGTCATTGGTGATTTAAATGTTGGTGTAAGAACTAGGAGAAATATCTATGAGAATATGAGTAATTCAGCCTTCATTTCATTGGTAGAACCCAAAAATATAGAAGAAGCTCTTAAAGATGAAAATTGGCTTTTAGCTATGCAAGAGGAGCTTAATCAGTTCAAGCGAAATGATGTATGGGATTTGGTAGCTCCACCAAAGGACAAGACCATCATTGGAGTCAAGTAGGTAAATCGGATAAAATATGATGAGAATGGTGAAGCGATTAAAAATAAATCAAGGCTAGTGGCTCAAGGATTTTATCAAGAAGAAGGTCTTGACTACAATGAGACATATGCTCCTGTGGCTCGTTTGGAGGCAATTAGGCTACTATGTGCATTTGCGTCTCATAAAAGGATCAAATTAAATCAAATGGACGTCAAGAGCGCATTTCTCAATGGGTATATTCAAGAGGAAGTCTATGTCAAACAACCGCCGGGATTTGAAGATCATGAGCATCCGGATTACGTCTACAAACTCAAAAAGGCACTTTATGGACTGAAGCAAGCACCTAGAGCATGGTATGAGAGGTTAAGTACTTTTCTAACTCAACATGGATATGTTCGTGGTAAGATAGATAATACTTTGTTTATTAAACATGTTGATCATGATATGCTTATTTGTCAAATTTATGTTGATGACATTGTGTTTGGTGCCATTAATGAATTTTTGTGTAAAGAATTTAGCGATTTAATGCAAGGTGAGTTTGAAATGAGCATGATGGGAGAACTCAAGTTCTTTCTTGGATTGCAAATCAAGCAACACAAAAATGGAATATTCATCCATCAATCGAAGTATACAAAGGAACTTCTTAAGAAGTTTAAAATGGAAGGATGCAAAGTGGCAACAACACCAATGGAAACAAATGTGGTCTTGGAGAAAAATGAACATGGAGAAGATGTTGATCAAAAACTCTATAGAGGTATGATCGGTTCTCTCTTGTATTTAATCGCTTCTAGAGACGACATAATGTTTGTCACATGTCTTTGTGCTAGATTTCAATCTTGTCCTAAGATTTCTCACTTGAGTGCTTGTAAAAGAATTTTTAGATATTTGAGTAGAACTATTAATCATGGTTTGTGGTATCCTAGTTGTGATTCATTTGATTTGTATGCTTATAGTGATGCTGATCATGGTGGCTGTAGAATTGATAGAAAAAGTACTAGTGGATTATGTCATTTTTTAGGATCATCTTTGATATCTTGGGCTAGTAAAAAGCAAGTTAGTGTAGCCATTTCCACTGCTAAATCTGAATATGTAGCAGCTGGGAGTGCTTGTGCCCAAGTTCTTTGGATTAAATATCAATTGCTTGATTATGGTATTGTAGTTAAAAACATTCCTATCTATTGTGATAATACCAGTGCTATTTGTTTGAGTAAAAATCCTATATTGCATAGTAGAACTGTAACATCCCGTTACCGATGGGATGTGTACAGTTTATTGCATTCGTATTTGTTCATGTGCATGCATTATAGCATACTGTATAATTGGCATTTGTACGTACATGCATATATGACATGTTTCCGACTAGATTTGGATAATTTGAATTTGGAAATTGATTTGGGTTAAGTGGGCTGTGAGAAATTTAATTGGTATTAGAGATGAGAAATTGGAGATTGTAAAATGGAATTTGGAGATGATTAGGTATGTGTGATAATTAGGTGATATAGGCTCGAAAATTGAATTTGAATGAGAAATGAAAGTTTTATGCTCAACGTATTAGGGCTTTTGAGCCCAATGTTTTCAGAGCCTATGGCTCAACGTATATGAGCTCAGGCGCACGGTCACAACAACGAAAGAAAATGAAAGAGTCACATGCACATTGCATATATGAATGTTTACATGCGAATTGTGTGAAAGGCATACCGCCTTATAAATGTGAAATTGACTGCATGTGATTTCTTGAATGTGATAATATACGATATTCTGTGATTGTCTGTATATGCATGAGTTGAGTAAACCATCGATGATGGTTACTCATTGAGTTTCGCAAACTCACCCCGATTGCGACTATATTTTTCAGGACAGTGTTAGGTTGACTTCTAGCTCCGATTAGTGAGACTTTTCCTGCTGTGTGTGCCAGCAAGAGGAGCATGGCCCACAGGTCTATCAGCTGGGAATCTTTTGGGTATTTTGTGGATGACTTAGCTATGAGTTGTATTAGTTCTTTTGGACTTGTATGGTTGTGTATATATGACTGATGATGTAATCACGGTTTGAGTATTGAAATGAGAAGTATGATTTGGTTTTTAAAATTTAGTAAATTCGATATTATTGTTTTATTATATTGATGCCATGAGGTGTATAGAAATGATCGGTTCGTAGTGCACCCTCGTCGTAGGTTATGCATCAGATGCGACCTACGAGGCGTCGTATATACTACTGATGAAGTATTATATTAGGTGGTATCAGAGCATGGTTTGGCATCTTTTGGGCATAGTATATTTTAGGCTTGAATTTTGTAAGCAAAGCAAGAAATTGATCGAAAATGTGATTTTATTGTAGGTCATCCATCTTTGGTGATCAAGTTGATCAACCAGCTGACCAAGGATCAGTCGGAGCGAGTAGAGAGTCTTACGTGCCTATGTTTGAGGAGCACCTCGGTAGTTCCCATGAGGCAGGAGCGGAGGTATGATCGCTGCGTGGCGGGGTTTGTCGATTCTGGCGATCTGAGCCTTCTTGAGGCGAGAGGTTGGTTGGAAGGACCGGCGGGTCTGGACGAGATGGATGCGACCGGAGGGCTTCAATTATGCTGTTTCTTTGCTCCAGGGTCCGGTTATCAGTGGTGGAAGACTGTCCCGGGTAGTTCCACCAGGCCGTGTGTATTGACTTGGGCTGATTTTCTGAGGGCTTTCCGAGATAATTTCATGCCCAAGGAGTATTTGGATATGAAGATGCAGGATTTCTTAGAGTTGAATCAGGGATCGATGACAGTGGCAGATTATGAGGTCAGATTGTTAAGAATAAGTACCCACTGCCTAGGATCGATGACTTATTTGATCAGTTGCAGGGAGCGCAGGTGTTTACCAAGTTGGATTTGAGATCCGGTTACTATCGATTGAGAATCGCAGAGGCCGATGTGCTAAGAGTGCTTCGGGGCGGTATGGACATTCTGAGTTCTTAGTGATGCCGTTCGGGTTGACTAATGCCCCGGCCTTCTTGGCCTTGATGAATAGGGTCTTTCAGCCATAAGCTGGATCGGTTTGTGATCGTATTCATTGATGATATTCGGTATATTCGAGGTCTAGACGAGAGCATGCGGACATCGAGGATAATCTTGCGGATCAGAGGACGACATTATATGCCAAATTCACTAAGTGTGAATTTTGGCTCGATGAGTGGTGTTCCTAGGCCATATAGTGTCTGGTGAGGGTATCGGGTGGATCCTCACAAGATTGAAGCGATGAGGAGTTGGGAGATTCCGCGGGCGTGTCGAGTTGAGGAGTTTCCTCGGATTGGCGAGGATATTACGGAGGTTTGTCGAGGTTTTCGGTGATCTCGCCCCTTGACAAGACTTCTGAGGAAGGGTGTAGTTTTCAGTTGGACAGATGAGTGCCAGAGGAGTTTTGATGAGTTGATACATCGGTTGACTACAGCGCTGGTGTTGGCCTTGCCTTCTGGCGCAGGAGGATTTGAGGTGTTTAGTGATGCTTCGCAGCAGGGTTTAGGCTGTGTGCTAATGCAGCATGGGAGAGTCATAGCTTATGCATCGAGGCAGTTGAGAGCCCATGAGGTTAATTACCCTGTGCATGACTTGGAGTTGGCAGCATTTATATTTGCTCTGAAGATCTGGAGACATTATTTGTATGGGGAGACATTCCAGATCTTCACCGATCATAAGAGCCTGAGGTATTTGTTGAGTCAGCAGGAGCTGAATCTGAGACAGAGGAGACGGTTAGAGCTGCTTAAGGATTACGACTGCACTATTGAGTACCACCCAGGGAAGGCCAATGTGGTGGTTGATGCATTGAGTAGGAGATCGCATGGTAGTGCAGCTCAGATTCAGGTTTCGAGGTTGTCGTGCTTAGTTCAGTTGAGAGCTCTCAATGTGCAGATGGATATGAGTCAGGAGGGAGCTCTTATTGCGACTTTAAGGCTGAGGCCTGTATTGCATGATCGGATTAGGAGAGTTCAGGATCAGGATCCAGCATTGGTGAGACTGATGGATAGAGTCAGATCAAGATGGCAGTCAGAGTTTGAGCTTAGAGATGATACCTTGTGGATGGGCCAGAGATTGTGTGTGCCAGATGTAGATGATCTGAGGCGTGAGATTTTGGAGGAGGCTCATTTGGCTGCTTATGCCATGCATCCTGGTGTCACCAAGATGTATCGCACTCTTAAGTTGCATTTCTGGTGGCCAGGTATGAAGAGGCATGTAGCAGAGTTCGTTTCTCGGTGTTTGGCGTGCGGTGAGTTAAAGTGAGCACCGGCCCCGATTGGGAGATTGCATTCGTTGCCCATTCGGAGTGGAAATGGGGCGTATTATGATGGACTTTATCATAGGGTTGCCGGGGCGTCGGCGGTGTGGCCTTATCTCGGGTCATAGTGGACCGATTATAAATCGACTCACTTTTTAGCGATGAGGAGAGTAATACCCTTGATCAGTTGGCCCGAAGTATGTAGCGTAGATAGTTCATTGCATGGGGTCCCGATATCTATAGTGTCGATAGAGATCCGGTTTATCGAGATTACGGAGGAGTTTGCGATTGGCTATGGGTACCAGATTGCATTTCAGTACAGCGTTTCATCCTCAGACAGATGGGCAGAGTGAGAGGACTATTCAGACTGTTGAGGATATGTTGAGAGCCTGTGTGTTGGAGTTTCGAGGTGTTTGGGATCAGTATTTGCCTCTGGTGGAGTTTGCGTATAATAATCAGTACCAGAGTAGCATCGGTATGGCACCGTATGAGGCGTTGTATGGACGATAGTGCAGATCCCCTCTTTACTGGGATGAAGAGGGTGTGAGGATGTTAGAGGGTCCCGAGCTGATCCGGACACGATTGATAAATGCATTGATTGAGTCGCATCAAGGCGGCTCGGGGCGAAGCGAAAGAGTTATGTGAATCAGCATCGGAGAGAGATGGAGTATGTTGTAGGAGATAGGGTGTTCCTCAGAGTGTCTCCGTGGAGAGGAGTTCTCAGATTTGGCCGTAAGGGCAAGTTGAGTCCTTGGTATATCGGTCCGTATGAGATTACCGAGAGGATTGGACCGTTGGCCTATAGGTTGGCCTTGTCGAGAGAGATGTCTCAGTTGCATGACGTCTTTCATGTGAACATGCTTCGGAGATATCGTTCTGACCCGACTCATGTGATTCCGGCTCAGGAGATAGAGATTGTCAGTGACTTGAGTTATATTGAGGGCGGTGCGGATTATTGGATCATGGTCAGCGGTTGAGGTCCCGGGTTATTCCATTAGTGAAAGTCCTTTGGAAGAACCATTCATCCGAGGAGGCGACTTGGGAGACTGAGGAGCACATGAGGAGGCGGTACCCTCATCTGTTTGATCAGTCAGGTAAGAAAATTTCGGGACGAAATTTTTATTAGGAGGGGAGAATTGTAACATCCCGTTACCGATGGGATGTGTACAGTTTATTGCATTCGTATTTGTTCATGTGCATGCATTATAGCATACTGTATAATTGGCATTTGTACGTACATGCATATATGACATGTTTCCGACTAGATTTGGATAATTTGAATTTGGAAATTGATTTGGGTTAAGTGGGCTGTGAGAAATTTAATTAGTATTAGAGATGAGAAATTGGAGATTGTAAAATGGAATTTGGAGATGATTAGGTATGTGTGATAATTAGGTGATATAGGCTCGAAAATTGAATTTGAATGAGAAATGAAAGTTAGAGAGTGGAATTATGAAATTGGAGTATATGATAATGAGTTTCTATTTTTTTAAGGATTTATAGGAATTTTCTGGAATTTTCAGAGCAATAGGCCAGACGGAAAATTTGATAAATGGTAGTTCATTGAATATCGGTTCGAAATTGATTATCCAATGACACGGACGAGTTAGAAATTTGAATTGAGGAATTAGGGTTTAGCCATTGGAATTGGAAGAAATTAGAATTTGAAATTGGTTTGAGGTTGTTCGGATTTGAATGGTGATATTAAAATTTAGCCAAACAAGCCCTTAGAACCTTAGGTATAAATATCCTAACCTTTGAATCTTCTCCTCCACGAAGCTTCCTTCTTCTCCTTCTTCGTGAATTCTTCCTTTGATTTCTCCTTGAAAGTTGGCTTGATTTCCTTCCATGAAACTGTTCCTTCCTCCATCCTTGATCATTTCCTTAAGATTGGTGTAAGAAGAAGATGATAATGGGTTGGAAATGGATGTTGCCGTGAGAGGGGAAGAGAGGAGAGATTGTTGATTCTTGAAGATTTGAGATTATAAATCAAGTAAGTTACTTCTACCTTGCCTTATATAGTTTGATCTGTTGATTTATAAAGTTGGATTGATGATTTAATGTGTTTATTTGAGGATTTATGGATTAGGGTTTCCGAAAATGGTTTTCGGTGATTTAGGGTTGGAATTCTAGGGATATTAATTGTTTGATGAAATAGAAGCTAAAGAATTGTTATATGATGTGTATAGAATTATTTAGGAGTGATTGGTGAGAAGAAAATCTGGATTTGGAACTGAAATCTGTCGAAAATCTGGAAATTTCTGGGTTTTCTGGGCGTGTTTGCAATTACTCGCTTGTGACGTCTGAAGAACACCCATGACGAGCAGAATTGCTTCAGACGCCGTGACGTGTCTTAGACGCGCGCGGCGGGGAGGAGGGAGAGCACACGACGCGACGAGCAGTGCGTCGTCATGACGTGGGATGCCCGATTCGCCATGGCATTTAAATCTGATTTTTCGAAAATGGAATTGAGGTTTTAAACATTTGGGATTAGGCAATTGATGATTCAATGAGCTATAGATTAAGTTCAATTTGAAGATTACGAAATTGGGAATTAGAATTTGAGATCGGGAAATTCGGAATTAGGTCGGAAATGTCATAATTTGCATAGTATGTCCATTATTTGATTCATATGCATAATTGAGCATCGAAATTGGTACCAGTAGTAATGTTAGTTATATTTTGATTGTTATAGCGGCTCGAGTGGATCGCCGATCATCAGACGTAGGCGAGACTTCCCGGCAGTAGCTCGAAAGTTCAGAGGTGAGTAACCTAGTTGGTTTCTCAACCTTTATGTGTTTAAATTTTATGCAAATATGCCATGTGGAGTTAAGGACGGACTATATGTGGTTGATTTGATTGATTCCGGACCACGGGTGTT
Source organism: Erythroxylum novogranatense (assembly GCA_029891385.1). Lineage (NCBI taxonomy): Eukaryota > Viridiplantae > Streptophyta > Magnoliopsida > Malpighiales > Erythroxylaceae > Erythroxylum > Erythroxylum novogranatense. Next base: position 85,162,923 of record CM057227.1, on the reverse strand, counting down.
CAGAATATTGGATCTGTGATATAGAAGTGTTAATTGTGCATAAATTGTTTATAATTGATTTCAATTGGAAAGGATTAGATATATGAGGATTTAGTGTAATGCATGTATTGGAAATTGAATATGTGCATACATGCATGACGGTATAATCAGATAAAAGCGATTGTGACGGTGTAGCCACCGTATTGAGCTTTAAGCTCAGCGTCTGAGGCTTCGTGCCAACGATTTGCGAGCTTTATGCTCAACGTATTAGGGCTTTTGAGCCCAATGTTTTCAGAGCCTATGGCTCAACGTATATGAGCTCAGGCGCACGGTCACAACAATGAAAGAAAATGAAAGAGTCACATGCATATTGCATATATGAATGTTTACATGCGAATTGTGTGAAAGGCATACCGCCTTATAAATGTGAAATTGACTGCATGTGATTTCTTGAATGTGATAATATACGATATTCTGTGATTGTCTGTATATGCATGAGTTGAGTAAACCATCGATGATGGTTACTCATTGAGTTTCGCAAACTCACCCCGATTGCGACTATATTTTTCGGAGACGGTGTTAGGTTGACTTAGCTCGATTAGTGAGACTTTTCTGCTTTGTGTGTGCAAGAAGAGGAGCATGGCCCACAGGTCTGTCAGCTGGGAATCTTTTGGGTATTTTGTGGATGACTTAGCTATGAGTTGTATTAGTTCTTTTGGACTTGTACGGTTGTGTATATATGACTGATGATGTAATCACGGTTTGAGTATTGAAATGAGAAGTATGATTTGGTTTTTAAAATTTAGTAAATTCGATATTATTGTTTTATTATATTGATGCCATGAGGTGTATAGAAATGATCGGTTCGTAGTGCACCCTCATCGTAGGTTATGCATCGGTACGACCTACGGGCGTCCCGGCGTATACTCTACGGTAAGGGGGCGCTACAAGAACAAAGCACATTGAAATTAGACATCATTTTATTCGTGATCATTGTTTGAAAGGTGACATTGTTTTGAAACATGTTTCGTCTAATGATCAATTGGCTGACATTTTTACTAAACCTCTTAAGGAAGATGTCTTTGTGAATATTAAATTAAGGTTAGGCATGTGTGATTTAAATTCCTTTGGTTGAATTTGATTTTGCTACATTAAATGGTCAAAATTTGAGGCAAAAGTGCAATCACATCCGAAGATACATTCATCGTGTTGGTTACTTGGGTTGTATAAGTGACTTATTTGGAGTTTTGGACATACCTTTTATGACTTGACCATTAGCAAGTCGACTTATGAGAAAATTAGTATTCTGGGATGCAGATATTTAAGGATAAGTCGACTTATACAGATCAACAAGTCGACTTATGAAGGTCGATAAGTCGACTTATTCAGGGAACAAGTCGACTTATGGTTGGACGGAGACTTTAAAACAAGTTCTTCCCTTTCTTCTCCATGAGACCTCTTCTCTCCAAAACCAGAAATTTCTCTCCCAAAACTCGACTTATCTTCCACAAATTCCTCAAATCTTACTTACCCCTGATTTTCGACCTTCATCAACTCTAAATCACCCCATTTTATCTCCAAATCACCTCTCCTTTTAAAACCCTCTTTGAAACCCTAACTTGCGTTTTTCCCTTTCTCTCTCTACAAATCAATGGCTCCTCGAAAATCTTCTCAGAAAGGAAAAAAGCGGCTCAATCTCAAGGTCCCCACGTTCCTCAAAGACCACAGTTTGGGGTCCTCATCGAGGGAGATCTGACAAGGGAGGATGACGCGATTGAACCAGATTTGCTTGAGGATGCTCAAACATTGTATTATAAGGTACTTAAAGATGAAGTATTGATTCCTCCATGAGATTTGATTGGTGAGCTAGATAGTAGTGAGTTCTCGGATGTGTTCTCTGAAATTGTTAACCTTGGGTTAAGAGATTTTTGGGTTTTCATGATGATATCTATGAAGAAACGATAAAAGGAATTTTATGCGAATCTGGTTTTATTGGAAGTAATGTTGAGGATGGAGTTACCTTGTCCTCTAAAATTAACAGGAAAGCAATGTATCTTTGTGAATCGATTTGTGTACCTTGTTTAATTTGCCTAGAGGAGGAGTTAGGCTAGAGCTTCTCTCGATTTTGAGATTTTGAGAAATCTTTGAGGTGACAACGATGAAGAAGCAAGAGAATTTTGGCTATACTGAGAAAAAAGGGGTTGATTTGTTAGTTCGGTTATGTTCCGATCATTCCCCTCCATTTGAGGCGATGGATTTACCGTTGAATTATCGGCTACTACATTATGCGATAAACAGGGTTGTGTACCCAAAGAAAGCCGATAATAATCAAATTACTTCTTTAGATAAGGAGATTACATGGCATATGGAGGAAGGACGGAAAATAAACTATCCGAGATTAATTATTCAGATGATGAGGAAAAAGCGAGCTTATTACGTGGACGAGTTGAAGGAAACTAGTCGGCATAAAGGAATGTCGTATGCATGACTTGATTACCCATATCTCTCGAGTTAGAAAATGCAATCTGGATTCCTATGTTAGTTTCCTATCCTCGAGTTGGAGGTTCACACCTTATAATTTAAGGAGCATGAAGCTTGTTAGAGCAGTTGAGAAAGGTTGGGTTTACTCTATCATGTTGAGAAGCTTGGGTTGACTTTGGTAGGTGGCGGTACTTTCAAGGAAGCGATCTAGGAGCAGAGCGTCCAAGTAGCCCACGACCAAGTAATGTCGGAAGAAATGAGGTTTCTCAGTGATATTCGGAAATTCGAGATCGATTCGATGAGATAAATGAGCGACATGATGATCATCAAGATGTGCTTATAAGATTGGAAAGGAAAGTTGATGAACAACGCAGCATGCTTACCCGCTTAGAAAAGAGCATCAAGAAGATTTTTGACAAGTTAGGATGTAGGCACGATGATTCTTCGTCATGATGTGTATTGCATTATGCCTTGACCAACATTTCGACTTCTGTTTTGTTTTATGTTGTTTTTGTGTTTGTTTGACATTTTCTTGTAATGACTATTACTATCATTTGTGTTTGATGTTATGTTTGGTTTTAAATTTCATTACTCTTCACTTTCTCTAATTTTTTTGATTATGACAAAAAGGGGGAGTAAGATTGAAATTGTTATTTGATTTAGGGGGAGTGAAATGTGAAAATGAAAATTTCATTGATTTGCATTTTAATTTTTTATTTATAAATTAAGGGGGAGACAGCCTAACCATCAAGACAAGGGAAACCTTGATAAAATTTTATGTCCTTCAAATTTCTTGTCAATTTCTACATATTTTGTCATTATCCAAAAGGGGGAGATTGTTGGACCAATGGTGGTTGAAAAATTAAATCCCTTTATGTTTTGATAATAATAAAATATCTAGAAATAGTTAAGAAATTATTTCAGGTATTATTCAATGAAACGATTGTGCAAATCAAGATGAGCAAGTGTCTAATCAATGGAGAATCAAGATGGGAGTTGTCCTCTAAGTGAAAAATGGCATAAAACATGAGGATTATAAAGGATTTGGTCGGATGTTACCATTGAAGGAAATACAAGTCGACTTACAAAGCACAAGTCGACTTACAGATGAAGCAATGTCAATACAAGTCGACTTATCAAACACAAGTCAACCTATCGAGGATGACAAGTCGACTTACATGGTACAAGTCGACTTATTGGAGAGCGGAGATGAAACTTTTATGTAAATGGTTGAAACAAGTCGACTTATACATTCGACAAGTCGACTTATGGATGCACAATTTCAGCTCCAACGGTCCAATTTGATAAAAATGGAATGGAGATTATCAAGGAATGGCTATATCCAATTAAGCAACGGCTAGTAGAGCTCCAACAGCTATATTTCTTCAAGTATAAATAGAGGATGATGGAAGAAGAGGATATACAAGTTCTACAAGTTCAAATACTCTTATATTGCTTCAAATTGCTCACTATTACTCTTATTTTGTTACAAATTGTATTGAGCATTTATTCTTCAATCTTTGTATTGTTTTACTTACAATTTGAGTGACTAGGTCACGTGAGGTAGGATTTGTGCCGGAAGACAAATCGAGTGTAAAGGTTACTTGAGCCGGAATTCAAGTGGCGTTGTAAAAAGTTCACACTCAACTACAAAGTGTGCAATAAAGTGGTTGGCAAAATCCTAAGTGGGAGCTTAGATAGAGGACGTAGGTCTTAGCATCGAACCTCTATAAAAACAGTGTTTGATTTTCTTCCCTACACTTTTTAATTAAGTTTATTAAAATTGTTTTTGTGTGTTTTAACTTCTGATTTTCTTGTAGAAATTTTCAAAGAATTTTAAAGATCTATTCAACCCCCCCTTCTAGATCACTTACATTAAATTCTATGATGTCGTGTATAAAATAAAGAATCCTAGGTGGTCTAATTTATGTTATTCCCAGTTATGTTCTTTTACTTCCTTATTAGTTGACAGTAGGAGTTTGGATTCTAAATCCTTGCTTAGTTAGGAATTCTAGTTAGCAGTGGGAGTTTATTAAGGACTCTAAATCCTTGCTTAGTTTATTAGGAGTTTATTTTCCTAATCTTGTTAGGATTTGGATTAGGGTTTTTGGCCATTATAAATAGGCCTTATTTATGTTTTCGGAACATCATTGATTTTCCAAAAAAAACTTTCATTCCAGAATGTGGCTTTGCCGTTCTTTCAAGATCGCTTGTCGTTCTTGTTTCTCTTTTCGTCCAATCAAACAACATTGATTAAACTCCTGAACGGAGTCTAAACGTTCTCGTTCCGTTCTTAACTTCCGTTCTGCGTCAGTTGGTATCAGAGCCTATCCTCCATGGCCGCCAATTACGAAGAACGACTTACTACCTTAGAAATATCCGTAGAAAACTTATCCGATCAAATAGCAGAAATAAGACAGATGCTGGGAGAGCAGTTAAACCTATGAAGGATTAACCATCTTCCTGCAGCGGCAATTCTAAGGTTGCAGATCCATGACCGGTTTATGAAGGACCACCGGATCGATTAGGCGATTCGTAATTACGAAGTCGTGCAAATCAAAATGATGGCTACAAAATCAAGGTAGATCTTGAGTTTTAATGGTACATTAGATGTAGAAGCATTTTAGATTGGCTAGTGGAGGTTGAAAGATTCTTTGAGGTTATGGATGTGGAAGGCGGCGTAGGGTTCCTATTGTGGCTTACAAATTGAAGGGAGGTGCAAAGCATGGTGGACTTCATCGAGAATGAGCGATATCGCAGCATAACATCCACTATTCAAAGCGGTTAGATATGAAGCTTATGATCCAACAAAGATTCTTACCTAGTGATCACGTACAGGTACTGTACAACCGTTATCATGATTGCACGTAGGGAAGTAGGAAGGTGGATGAGTATACAAAAGATTTTTTGAGGCTGCAAGCAAGATGTGATAATTGTGAAAACGAAGCGCTGCAGGTAGCTCATTACCAGAAAGGGTTAAATCACGAAATTCGGTGTATGATGGGTGTTGCTGCAATTTTCACATTAGCAGATGCTATTGAGATGGCGAAGAGGGCTGAAGAGCGAGTTGAATGGCAGCCTCAACAACAGTGTAATCGAAATTTAAATTACCGAAATTGGGTTCTTGAGCGATCGGACATATCGAGGGCATTACGGTGGGCAATCTTCGAGGATTGTAAATTCGGTAAGTAATCATAATGCTATAGAAGAGAAGAACGACAACAAGGTAAAGGCACCTGAAGCGGACAAAAGAAGAACCAATCCTTATAAAAAACCAACTGGAAACACCTGTTATCGTTGCGGAAAGCCGGGACATACATCAAATAATTGTTCAGAAGGAAGAGCATCTATTAATCGACGACAGGTTAACATGATTGAGGAGGTAGTTGACTGTGAAGAAGAAGCAGATGGGGATGAAGGTTCAATTGCTGGCTCGGAAGATGGAGAAGTGACTTTTGTGATGAAAAAAATTTTATGTTCTCCAAAACAAGAAGGAGAGACGCAAAGGAGGAAGATATTCCAAGCAAAATGTCGAGTGGGAGAAGCGGTTTGCAGATTGATCATAGATAGTTGCAGTTGTGAGAATCTAATCGCAAAACAGTTAGTGGAGAAATTGCAGTTGACCACTTAACCTCACCCTTCACCGTACAAGGTTGGGTGGATCAAGGAGGGACCAACGATCGAAGTAAACAGGATCTACAGCGTTCCTATTTCAATCGGTAAACATTATACTGAATCTGTTATTTGTGATGTTGTGGATATGGATGCTTGTGGAGTTTTGTTAGGTCGTCCTTGGCAGTATGATGTTGATGCTAAACACAGAGGGAAGGAGAACTCATACAGGTTCACCTGGAACACGAAGAGGATCATTATTTTGCCTTCGGTTCGGTGAAACCTTCAAAGTGGAAGGACAAGATGTTCTTGAAATTATGCAGGATGTGGCCTACTACTTAGAAAAAAATTAAAGAGGACGAGACATCAGCAGAGGAGGAGACACTATCTTTACCAAAACCCATCAAAGAGTCATTGGGAGAATTCCCTACCTTAGTTGAGGAGCCATCAACACTCCCACCTTTAAGGGATATTGACATCGATTGATTTCATTCCGGTTCTACATTGCCTAATCGCCCCATTACAAGATGAGCCCAAAGGAGAGTGAAATTTGCAAGAACAGTGGAAGAATTGTTCAAGGGACACATCCGTGAGAGCATCGATCCTTGTGGAGTTCTGCGTTCATTGGTACAGAAGAAAGGCGGTAGTTGGAGAATGTGTGTTGATAGTAGAGCCATCAATAAAATTCTTTGTTCAATATCGTTTCCTATTCCTCGCTTGGATGACATCTTTGGATCATTATCTGGTTCTCTGATTTTCTCGAATTGATCTTAAAAGTGGCTATCATCGATTCGGATGAAGGAGGAGATGAATGGAAGACAACCTTTAAAACTAAGGAAGGTTTATATGAGTGGCTGGTTATGCCATTTGGGTTGTGAATGCACCAAACACGTTCATGCGACTTATGAACCAGGTTCTACGTCCTTTCTTACGCAGATTCGTGGTTGTTTATTTTGATGATATCTTAATTTTTAGTCGCAGCATTAAGGAGCACATACATCACCTTCGAGAGGTTATGATAGCCTTAGAAGGAAATGTGTTGTTTATCAATCTGAAGAAGTGCATGTTTATGACAGAAAGGGTTTTGTTTCTTGGGTATATTGTTAGCTCAGAAGGGATTCATGTAGATGACAAGAAAGTAGAAGCAATTCAAAACTGGCCCATTCCCAAAAGTATCACGGAAGTTCGCAGTTTTCATGGACTTGCTACTTTTTACAGGAGGTTTATCAAAAATTTCAGCAGTATTGTGGCTCTGATTACTGATTGTTTGAATAAGGAAAGAGTTCAAAAATTTAAATGGACTGAAGCTGCCAACAAAAGCTTTGAGGAGATTAAAGATAAGCTTACTTCTGCTCCTATTCTTGCTTTACCTGATTTTGATAAACTATTTGAGGTTGATTGTGATGCGTGTGGTGTTGGAATTGGAGGTGTTTTATCTCAATGTGGTAGGGCCATTGCATTTTTTAGTGAAAAGTTGAATGAAGCTAGGCAGAAGTGGGGTACTTATGAGCAGAAATTTTATGCCCTTCAAGACGTGGGAACATTATCTTATGGGGCGAGAGTTTATTGTCCATACAGATCATAAATCTTTAATTCACCTGCCGACTCAGAAGCATGCCAACAAGATGCAGGTGCGTTGGGTAGCCTATATGGGAGCTTTTAATTATATCATCAAATACAAAACTGGTGTTACAAATAAGGTCGCAGATGCATTAAGTAGAAGAGCAACTTTATTGGTTACAGTGAGCAAAAGGTTGTGGGATTTGAGTATCTGAAGGATCTTTATGCTGAGGATGTAGATTTCGCGAAGATATGGCAGCAAGTACAGAATCGTGAACCTACTGATGGGTTTACGATACATGAAGGTTTTCTTTTTAAAGGAAACCGGTTGTGTATTACTCGTTCCTCATTGCGAGAATTGTTGATTCGAGAAATTCATGAATGTGGACATCTAGGTCGTGACAAGACTATTGCGGGGTTGGAAGAGCGTTACTATTGGCCATAACTGAAGAGAGAAACAGGGAAGATGGTTCAAAAATGTCGAGTTTGTCAAACACGGAAGGGTCATTCGCAGAACATAGGGCTATACACCCCATTTCCTATTCCCGATCATCCTTGGGAAGACTTGTCAATGGATTTTATTCTTGGTTTGCCACGTACCCAACGTGGTTCTGACTCTATTTATGTGGTAGTTGACAGGTTTTCTAAAATGGCACACTTCATTCCTTGCAAGAAGACTAGTGATGCATCTCATGTTGCCAAATTGTTTTTCCAGGAGATTGTTCGTTTGCATGGCATACCCAAAACAATTACTTCTGACCGAGATGTGAAATTTCTTGCTCATTTTTGGACTGTTCTATGGAAGCGTTTGGGGTGAACCGTTAAAGATGTACAGCACACCCTCAAACCGACAGGCGGGCGAAGTGGTGAACCGCGACGCTGGCAATCTATTGCGTTGCATATGTAGCGATAAGAAGACTTCTTGGGATCTTGCTCTTCCTCGTCAATTTGCTTACAATAGTTACATCACAATACTCTACTAAGAAGACTCCTTTGATATTGTTTACAGGAAGGCTCCAAAGAGACAGTTGACCTTATTGCACTTCTGCGGGTATTCTTCCTAGTGTTGCAACTAACAATTTGGCCAACCAGCATGTTGATGTTTTGAGCAGTGAGGCGAACTGAAGGAATCTAATGAAAAGTACAAGATTGCGGCGATAAGCATAGGCGTTTCGATCCTTGAGGTTGGTGATCAAGTTATGGTGTACTTGCGGAAGGAGCGTGGAGGAGGAAAGCAAAATCTAGATCAAAGAAGATTGGTCCTTTCAATATAACTTTCGGAAGATCAATGACAATGCTTATGTTCTTGACCTTCGGATCATATGAAGATATCCAAGGCGTTTAACGTGGCGGATCTTTACCTTTATCACCCTGATGATGGTAACTCGAGGTCGAGTTCTTTACAAGTGAAAGGGAATGATGCGGACCAGTTAGCTTTGGATTATATGGAAGATCTTGACCGCGGCAAGGTTTGCGGCAGGATGCGAAAGAAGACTTAAATTCTATAATGCCGTGTGTGAAATAAAGAATCCTAGGTGGTCTAATTTATGCTATTCTCAGTTATGTTTTGTTACTTCCTTATCAGTTGACAGTAAGAGTTTGGATTCTAAATCCTTGCTTAGTTAGGAATTCTAGTTAGTAGTGGGAGTTTATTAAGGATTCTAAATCCTTGCTTAGTTTATTAGGAGTTTATTTTCCTAATCTTGTTAGGATTTGGATTTGGGTTTTTGGCCATTATAAATAGGCCTTATTTATGTTTTCGGAACATTATTGATTTTCCAAACAAAAATTTCATACCAGAATTTGGCTTTGTCGTTCTTGTTTCTCTTTTCGTCCAATCAAGCGACATTGATTAAACTCCTGAACGGAGTCTAAACGTTCTCGTTATGTTCTTAACTTCCGTTCTGCGTCAATTATGTTTTGGAGGTTTTTGTGGTTGTATAATGCAATGGTTGACCTGAACTTTAAAGGCAGAAAAATAATAGTAGAAGGTTTGGCTGAAGATTCCTGTTGCCAAAACCAATGTTTATTTGTCAAAAGAGTTCACAAGGCTAGAAACACGAATAGCACACCTGAACATCATATTAAAAAAAATATGATAAAACGACTTCATGAGGACGCTTGCTTAATAAACTCAGACGACTATTCTTAATCCTTCATATGTCAATGGATACAATTAAACTTAAGAATTGTGGTTTAAAAAGGTCATTGCCTCCCCTAACCTTATCACCTCGCCGGCCTTAACAATGCCAATGCCAATGCCATATTCTGCTGACCTTAGTGTGCCTATTTCATGCTTGCTATTAGCCAGCTAATGTATAGATCAGCCGCCCGAACCCAGAAACTACTTCTATATGGCCATTCTCAATACAATTGAAGGCCTTAACTCTAGAAAGTCAACCGAACCATTGGTAGCCTGCTTGATTGTGACTTGTGTCCCCTATTGGCATAACTCTGATAGCATTTAAACTTGGTGGAAGAAAAGGTTCTTAGTTCTAGTCTTGATTAACACGAGATTCGTCCACTTAAGTAAATGTCTCTTCTGTAACTATCAAACTTGCCAATAGTAACAAGCATCTTTTGTTTTATAAAAAAGACACTCCGCGTACTAATATGGTATTCCAACCATCTTAATTAATGTTTTCCAAGCACAAAGTTAATTAGAAAAGCACATCAGTTAACTATGATACCATTCTGATTAATCTGCTAAGCTCATAGGCGGAGAATGTTATTATCATGTATTTGTACATGGCACTTGAAGAACAAAATGAAGATGGATTTATTTCTTTATTTGCCATGGCATGGCCCGTAGATCTAATGGCAGGTTCAGTAGATTTAGATTGAATTCCAAGAATGAGAAGTAATTGGGCCTAGTTTTACTAATCCAGTACATGATTAGTAAAGGTGCTTAAAGGGAGTGGCCTACGATTGAATGGAAATTGACAAATTAAAGGATAGGAAACGCTGATTTTCTTCAAAATAATGGTGAAATGTTCAGTTCTAACAGATCAACCAAAAAAAAAAAAAATGGTTACAAACTCACTGGCGGAGAAGCCACTTGTTATCTTTCATTTGAAGTACTCCGAAACAAGAACAAATTGCACCACCTACATCATTGTTCCTTGGTGACTTTTGATCTAGTAGGCGTTGCAAATTGCACCACCTACATCATTGTTCCTTGGTGACTTTTGATCTAGTAGGCCTTGCTGGCTTAATTATTTTTCCCATAAGGATTAGAAACACAGGCAGAATGGTTCCAACATAATACAAACTGCCATATGCAGCAAGGGTTTCGTGCAAGCTTAATACCTGTGCCACAACAAAGTGTAATCATAAGAAACCATGAAACTAACTAAATTCTACATCTCAAATTAGCAGATATACTAGAAAGATGAGAGAACTAACCATAAAACCAATGCAAGAATAGTTTAGGACCAAAAGGGTGTATGCGAAATTCATCAACACTATAATTTTCTTAACCAGAGCCATACTTGGAGGTACAGCTTGTTGCCATCGGTATATGACTGCTCAAGACAGAAACAATGTCAGAGGGGATTTATAATCTTATATGGACAAAATCAGTCAGATGTTAGCAAGTAAAAGCTATCTAGCTCAATACCTCTTGAACCTGCAATCATAAGTGCTGACTGAACAAAGAATATGATGTACCCAGGATACAAACCCTGCAATTTTTAACAAAATAATTGAGAAGAGCAGTAAGTTTAACCGTTTGGTGATTCAAAAAACAACAGGCAAAGTGTACAAAGATGTGAACCAAATTGATACGATTACAAGTTTCTGTCACCATACTCGTATCACATAACATAGAAGCTAAATTAAAATATCTAGTGAGAACATGAGCTATACAAAAAGTGAACCAATAAAATTAGGGACACCCTAGCAGGTTCAACATAGACTTGATTCCATGAACAAGGTTAACAAGGAAACTACAGAGTATAATGCTGGGAAAGAAATACAAGAAAAAGATAGGACGAATTGTAATCAAATAGATTATGATAGATGACGAGTAAATAGAAGAAATAGATAACATAGAACTTGCAATTGTACTCACATGCCAAACAGCACTTGTAGTTTGTGTGGCCAACAACTGAAAGAAACCAGGTTTCTTCCCCTTCTGAACAAGTCTATCATAGACATCTACAGGAATCAAACATAAGATTCGTTAGTACTTCATACAGTAGACTGTTGCTCTGACAGTGAAATCTCAGTTCAGAAGAAACTAAGGTACCTATTGTATAGAAGCTACATACCAAACATCCAAATATGAGCAAATTTGCAATGAATCCATCACACACATATCAAACAAATTTCACTTAGTAATGACAAGTGTCTAATATTACAGGAATCAACCAGGAAATCCAAACTTTTGTTTAAAAGTTCCTAGCAAAAGGTTACCAAAATAAAGTCCAATATAAAAGTGTGAAAATAAAAATAGAAGCACAATCCCTGTATGATCAATGCCTAATCATGTTTAGGATTCACATGCTATATGATTACAGGCTGGAATTTAAAATTTCAAGTAAGAAATCTAACATGGATGCTTTTGGCTCATGCTATCCAATATTTACAAATTAAAATCAGTTAAGTTGATGAACTCACAGTGTCGGAGCCATGTGCTGACTTGAATGTTCCAGACCAATGGCAACTCAACCGAGCTCTTCGCTAACTCCACACCAATGATGTCAACATTCTTAGCACGATCCCATCGTGGCTTTGGTGGAGAATCATCTGTCCACCCACTGAAACCCAGGCCAGAGATAACAATAGAGGCCTCTGATATTGACCAGATGAAATAGTATTTCCAGCGAGCTGTGAAACCAGACATATATTGATAACTCAGCCTTTTCCAGAAGCCCCATTCTTGGTATATTGGATCAGAGAACCGCGATAAAGGATACTTGGGTACCAGGTACAGATACAAGGCCATGCAAACTGCAGCTTGGAGGATAGCTCTAATGGTTGCTCCAAAAGGAGATGGTGATGGTCCTTTCTCTGTACGGGCCCAAATCTGCAAAGCTAGGTTAAGAAAGTTGAGAAAATTTTCACATCTATAATCAAGCATCTAGAAATAAGATGAAATCAAAGTACTTACACCCTTCCTTTCTGTCCACTCAAGATAGTCCTTCGCTTCATACACTGGACCGGCAAAGTGGCTACCACAGCAGAGGCAATAACCAAAGTATTCAATCAATGAAGGCAGCTTAATCAAACGGTATTTCTTCTGGGAATCCCGTAAATCATTCTCCTTCAATAACCCATCGTTGTAATTAATCGCACATGATATGACTTTCAGTGTTAATACCATCAATGCTCCTAAAATTTGAACACAAGCATTCACCATTAACAAATATAACAATGCCACAGAAGACTAATACAAGAAAACAATTCAATTCCCACAACCTCTGAGCCCCCTCTTTCAACAGAGAAATCCAAGACTGTTGAAAATCCTTAAGCTTCACTTACCAGTAGCATCAATGCCTCCTTCCTTCCATGCATCTCCACTCATGTAATATACATGGCTACAAATGCACAACAACAGTCAAGACTTCTGAAAAGTATATCATGCGTAATTATCTCAAAAAACATCATTAACAAGGAGAATCCTAGAAGAACAAATCCAAAAGGTCAAAATAGAACGAAAGGAACAAATTACTTGCATTTTGCAGCTCAAGAAAAGAAATGTAAACAAAACTGATCTATACAGAAGTCGAAGGCACCCTCAAATATAGCTCAGACATTCTCTCGCCAAAAATGGATTAAAACTACGTCCATGCGAAAAGAGAAAAAGATCTTGCCTTTTGATATTTAGAATAAAGACATGCGACAAACAGCTCGCGAAGTAGTCAGTTAGGACAAATGAATTCGAAAATCTAAATTAACAAAAAGAAAATCAGAGAAAAGAAAAATATCATAGATAAAGCAAACAACTTGAGTTAATGCAATAAGAATAAGTCAAGTTCACGAACCAACAATAACCATTGGACACCGGTAAAAAAATTCAAAATTCAATGAATAAGCCCGAAAAGAGCAAAGTTTCAAAACAAATACTGGAATTGGCTAATAAAGCAGATCAAGAACGTACCAACCAATAAGATAACCGAATCCCAAGATGAAGGTGAGGACTCCACAAAAAGGGCGAAACAGGAACATGGAAGCATAACCCGACAACATGGGAACCAAGAAGTGAAGATTCGAAGAGAAGCCAAACGAAAGATACGAGAGAATAGCCCCAGAACCAGCAGCATATATATGTTTACCGATTGGACTCGGGACAAACCGGTGAAGAAAGCCCACCGGAATCGTGGCGACGAAGCAAAGAAGGAAGCGAAGCACCGGGACAGAGACCCCGATGGCAACGGCCATGGAATTCATGTCCAAATCCATGGTGAGTCGCGATTGATTGTGATGGGGTTCGATCTACTCAACTCCAAACTTGGAAGGCAACAGAAGTTTTGTTAGTTGAGAGTTTCAGAGACGGACGCTTCTGTAATCTGTAGTAGTTATTTAAAAATAAAAAAGCAATCGGATTGGAACAGTGTTAGTGAGTTGGGGATATCCAATCTCGACATCATCGAAGTGAAGAAAGCAAGAGACGGTAGAAGTAGGCCGGAAACACAAGAATAAAGGAATCAAAAGCATAAACCTAAACAAATATCTCATCTCATGTTCTTGTTAATATTGTTGGCCATTCGGTGTCTGTGTCTAGTTTGACCATATCTCTGCCTTCAACTGCCAACCTTATCTAACCTTAACTAGTTTGTGTTTGCGTTGTACCAAGATTGGGTCCGTGGGAGATATTCGGACCATTTTGCGTCGTCGCGTGTTGCGACATTTTTAATTTTAAACAACCAAAGAGTTATATTAAATAGTAAATTATATTGAATAGACTTAATTATGAGCCAAATACTAAGAATATTCAAAGTTTTTTATTTTATAAAACTAGGCTTTTTGACTTATAAAAATGTATATTATTTAGTGAAATACCTTAATTGTGCTGAACTGTTATTTCTTTAAAAAGTTCAGCCCTTAGAATTTTGACCTTAAAATCTATACAAGTATTAATAATAATCTGCAAAAAAAATTTGAAGAATATTGGTTCACGGATTAATTTGAGCAGTGCGTTCATTGAAATCCATCGTCTTACGCTTTCCGTGATGAACGCGACGTGAATATACCAGTAAAACAAGGAAGGCTCGTCGGGGTGACAACCCGATTAAGCTCTCCGACGCCAAGTAAGCTTTTGGTGTAGGAAGGATTGATGAATTGAGAGAGGACGAATTAGGTTATGATCGCATACGAATTATGGAGAATTATACCTTATATACGATTTTCTTGTTAGGTTTAAGTAAATACGTGTTTGCGTGGGAGTTTCTTCGCTAATGGGTCATGAATGTGAATCAAGCCGGGTTAAACGATGAGTATAGGACTGACCGATTGGCCTTCGTGATTGGGCTCGGGCCCAAATATAACCGACCCGACCATAAGCCACCTCTATTCCTCGAGTCTGAGCGAAGAGAAGGGTCGAGGGAGTATGTTGGGACGTTGCTCACCGCGGCTTCATAGCTAAAAGCGGGATAGCTCGTCGTGTGGTTAATCGATTGGTCATTGGCCTTGTAGCTCGTTCATGGGACGGCAAAGGCGGTTTCAACCGGTCGGATGATTCAACCGATCGGATGTCGATCTGCTATGCATGATCGCTGATCTTGACCGGTTGGGTATAATTGCTCGGATCTGAGCACATCGGGTATAAGCTGCTCGATTCGAGAATAGGTCGATTGATGGCCCTAATCGATCGATCTTTGGCACTTATTGCGTGACGACTTGTGCGAAGACGGATCGATTGGTTATCATTGAGTGGCGTGTGAGGCATTTATTGTGAGCGGCGCGTTGTCGTCGACTTCGTAATCTGAAGCGATCGTCTTTATGTAGATTACCCACCGTATCCCGTCGTCCTTTCGATTTGGTCGTGTCGTTTCGATCTTGAATATCCTCGATTCTCCTCGGATCTTCGGCGTGTCAAAGATCGCTCGGATTTTCGCCGCGTCGTAATCGATTTGGTCACTTTCTAGGGTTCCTACCGCTTCCCCTATAAATACTCATAGATGACGAGTGTGACGGTTTTTACCTTTTGCTCTCATCTTTGTAATTCGCATTTGCTTTCACTTGCTCTCAAATCATTCGCGGTTCTCCAAACTTCTTTTATTTTTCAGTCAATTTACCTACTTCTTTTCTAAATAGGTACGTTCTTTTGTTCTTCATTCCCTCTCCATTCTTTTAGTGCTTTTCTTGATAATCATGTCCACGGGTAGTTACGGGAGCATAGTCGGAGGTATGGAGGAAGTGTCGATGAGAGAGGAAAGACGGTTTAGTTGTGGAGTTGCCGCTTAAGATCGCATCGTCGATGGTTGTTGGGAGTTGAGCAGATTGTGCATCAAGTATAATATCCCAACGGCTTGGGGCCCCGATTGGCCTTGAAGCATGGCGGATCCACAAAGAACTTTAGTGGATACCGTCGTCTCAGGAGCTTTTTCTCGATTAGGCGGCCTGAGGCTCCGACGCCCGATTCATGGACGAGGTATGCGCCTGTTCGGGTTATTCCGAGTCGATTCCTCCGACAGTTGGAGGTTCATAAATGGGTTGGCCGCTTATGCCACCGTTCGACCATCGCCTACCGTCGGCATTCTGCGTCATTTCACGAAGATGAGCCACGGTCCGAGCTCAGGGTGGAATCCCTTTCTTCAATATCGAGATGCTCGGTATCGCCTGGCCAGACACCTCAAAATTTCTTCTGGCGGACGAAGTATTTCTTCGTGAAGTCCCGGATCTTCCTCGAGTGCCGACCGTGGAGGTATCCTTTGGCCGAGCGATGGAGCGATTCGTCGACCTTGTCCTCGCCAGGAGGAGGTGGGAGGTGGTCCGTCGATCGAGGAGCTCGGCAGATCACGATTTTGCCAGCTCATTCGAGGGTATCCTGGGGGCCTCGGCCGCCGTTCCTCGTCGATCCCCTCCACGATTAGCGGGTGAGGAGGAAACCGCCCGTCCGGTTGACTCCTCGTGATTGTATTAATTTTGAACTTATATCAATTGTTTTCTAACTCAATTTAAACTTGTGCAGCCATGGTGAGGATGCCCACCCAAACTTCGCGTCGAGGAAGCAGCCTCTGGGAAGAAAGGGGTGAGGCGGAGACCGGCGAGGGCCTCGCTTTGTCCACGGGTTGGTCTCCTTGCGCCACGATGGGTGCTCCCCGCCAGGATCTTCCTGTGGCGTCGGAGCCATTAACAATTGTTCCAGTGGTAGAGGAGGAGGAGGACGCGGGCCCTCCTCTTAAAAGGAAGAGGTTGGTTCGATTGGGTGACCGTCCACCCCTTGAGCCAGTGAAGCCGGGATAAGTAAGCGAGAAAAAGGGGAAGAGAAGGCATGGCCGTGAGCCTTGGGCGGTGGGAGCCTGCCATTAAATTGGGCAGGACGAACGCTTTCAGCGACCTCGAGGTGTCTCGCTACCTTCTTTGAGAGGTTACTCCCCGTGGACGAGGGGTTTATGGAGAAGAAGGGAACACAGGTTGGGTTGGGTTCGTCGTATTGGTATGCGGGCTGCGACAATGTCTTTTCTTTGTCTTTGCGGCGCTTGGAGACTCAGACAAGGAGGTTCGGGATCTCCATGATTAGATGAAGGGTTTGAGGGTGGTGGCAGAGGTGAAGGAGGAGGACCTCCTTCAGCTAAAACGCATCTCTTGAGGAGGAGAAGTCGGCCCAGAGAGGGAGGTGGGAGCTTTGGCTGACTGGCCGAGGCGAGGGGAAGAGGAGAAAGAGAACGAGGAGTGGAGGAAACGGTGAGGCGGAGAGGAGATCAACAAAAGTGCCGCTAGGATCTGCCATTCATTGTGTGAGAGAGACAGAGCGGAGAGAACTTGCGGGAGGTGCGGTGCTCCAAGGGGAGCAGTGAATCGAGGCCATTAAGAGATGGAAGAGGCGGTTCTCATGCGAAGAGAGTTTAGAGCTCGCTGCGAGGTGGCCCTTCGATTTTGAAGAGGGCCACGAGCTCTATACTCCGAGGGGTGGCATGCCCTTCTTTTGAAGACTATGCGAACCGCTTATTCCTCAGCTTTCGGGCTTTCTTTGGAGGGGATCACAAAGAAAGTCGAGGGGGAACCGGTCGATGTTCCGGATGGGAGGCTAGATCTCAGCTCCGAAGAGGAAGAGCTCCCTTATGATGTTCCTTCGGTCGTTTCTCCGGATCCTGCTACCCCCATTGTGACGATCTCAGGGGAGGAAAGGCTTTATGAAGATGTTTCTCCTGCTGCTCCCTTGGTTCCCGCTTCTACCTCGTCTTTTCTGCCGGCTCCCGAGGTTTCCCCCGGGAATTCTCCTTCTCCTTCTCCTTCGGCTGTTCATAGCCCCCCTTCTCCCCAATTGTAGTGCTCACCTAGTCGGGCTTGTGACCAGGGCTAATTAAAATCAATGGACTTTACGTTTGCTTCATTTGTTGATTTTTCCCGTATTTATGCTCTTTACCTTAGATATATGTTGAGTTTTAAAGTTGCTCGTAGTCGACCGGCTTCGAACTGGTCGACCACAGTCGATCTATGGAGATGCCGCATGATGGCGTACCGAGCAATGGCGAGGGTCCCGAGGATCTCGTCTCGATGACCTGACCGACCGTAGTCGATCTATGGAGAATGCTGAGCGATGACATACCGAGCAATGGCGATGGCGAGGGACCCAGGGATCTCGTCCTGGGGACCCGACCGGTGAACGGTGGGCGCCAATTGGTTCTGCCGGATTCTGGCTGAACGGTGCGTTTTCATTGAAATCCATCGTCTTCTGCCTTCCACAATCGGGGCGTACGGGAGCCTCAGGCCGCCCACTGAGAAAAAGCTCCCGGAGACGGTGAAGTATCCACTAAAGTTGCTGTGGATCCGCTCATGCTTCAAGGCCAATCGGGGCCCCCAAGCCGTTGGGATATTATACTTGATGCACAATCTGTTCAACTCCCCAACAGTCATCGACGATGCAGTCTTAGGCGGCAACTCCACAACTAAACCGTCTTTCCTCTCTCTCATCGACACTTCCTCCATACCTCCGACCATGCTCCCAGAACTACCCGTGGACATGATTATATTTAAAAAGTTCAGCCCTTAGAATTTTGACCTTAAAATCTATACAAGTATTAATAATAATCTGCAAAAAAAATTTGAAGAATATATTTCTTGAGTACTTTTAATTTTGCAAAAGATGAAAATTTGAAAAATCATGAAAGTAAAAAGTGTTGCGATGATATATATATATATATATATATATATATATATATATATATATACATAGGTCTTCATATGTTTTGTTACAAACAAATTGAGATATATTTGATATATTGTCAAAAGGTTAGAGTATTTAAAATAATTTAATCAATTTTAAAATAAATGGATTTGTTATAAATCTTTTAACTTATCATAGTTTTAATAAGAAAATTTTATATCATAATTAACAAAATTGAGATCGTGAGATGTCATCAAAATTTTATTTTCCTAAAAGAAGATTTATACAAGAAAATAAATATATGAAATTTTAGAAAAAACATAAGAATACAAAAGTTATTATGGAGAAATACTAATTTAGTCTACATTTAAGATTAAGTTAGAATCGCAAACAAATTATATGTATCATACTAATAAAAACAAAAAAATTGAGAATTTCAAAAGATATAAAAGATTCAATCCGTTAAATTTATGTATATTAAGAGCATATAAAAGTTAATGATAAGTGCATTACTTCATTTGACTCTAATATTGGCAAACCTATTTTATTTTGTTAATATTTCTTTGTATTCATATTAATAGCAATTATAATGTGTGTTTATATATTGTTCTATGTTAATATAAAACAACTGACTTAGTATCTTTTATAGAAAAAAAAATAGCTTGTTAATTGTCACTCAATTAATTAAAAAAGGAGCATAAAAAAGATTCAAAATTATATATGCAATTAATTGGTAGATCAAACCATAGCATTAATCTTAAAACTATTGTCAGCCTTTATGATGACTTATCATCAAGGTTAGCTTTGACTCTTTGAAAACTTAGACCCTAACATCCACTTCAATCACAAATGCAGTTATGGAGTTCTTCAACAAGGGTAACATGTTATAAGAGGTGAGCATAATTCTTACATTCCAAATCTTTAATACTCCTAACTTTCAAGCTTGACTAATTTTAGACTTATTTGTTATACCAATGTCATCTTATAAAGTCATCTCAAAACTACTTGTTTTTAGGATCCAATTGATCTTGTAATAGCTCATAAACCCCTTTCAAGGTACATTTACAAAAATGCAAAGCAATAAGGATCATGTTGGGACCCGATCTTGAGATCAGACCCCAACCGAAAAAACGAAAAACGGAACGAAAACAAAAAGCATAAGCGAAAGGCGGACAAAACGAAAGAACGGATTACAACGCGAAACGAATCAAAAGCTCGTGCAATTTCGGAAATCATAAAGTGGAACCAAATCAAAAGCGAAAACATAAGGCGAAAGTTAACGTGAGCGAAAGTCAAAGAAAGCAAATTGGTTCAATCAAACTTAAGGGCAAATTCTGACATCCGAGAAACGCAAACTTAGGAAAACTAGCGTTGGAGACTAATAAGACAATCTATCCAATTCGGTATAAAAAAATTTTCTTTTTCATTTCATTCATCTTTATTCAAAGCAATACACTTTTTTAATTTGGAATTCACCGATTCCATCACCTCAAATTATTCTATCCTTCAAATGCGAATCATAACAATCAATGTAAACAAAATTTTATTTTTCCTTTGGCCATAAGGCACCTTATACACACATATCAATATAGCCACAAATCATACACAAATAAGCACTTCAATATTTTCAGCTCAATCAACATCATCGGACCTCCTGTTCGGAATCCAAACACAATCAATCATAATCATTACACAAACCATAATTCATTTTTCTATTCTATATACAAATCCATAATTCAATTTCATACTTCAAAAGAAATGCATCACCTAACAAAAGTGGAATTTTCAAGCCATGATACAACATTAATCTCAAAATCCGAAATACACAAGAATACACAAATTCCATAAATCCTTCACAAACGTCTAAAATCTTATTCTTACAAATATAGAACTTAACCCTACAACATACATACACATGACTATTCTATTCCATATACAAATCCATAATTCAATCAATCACATTCAAATCTCAATTTAATACACAATTTCATAATTCATATATACATCATAAAAAAATGCTTACAAAAGCATAAATGGCATTTCAATCCATATACAAAACAAATATCGAAATCCAAATTTCACAAACTACAAATTATACAAAAGTCGATCAAAAGTCTTGACTTTCTTTCATCTGATCTCCTGCTCGATACCTGGAGATGAGGATGAAAGGGGGGTGAGCTTTACAGCTCGTGGATATCATGTTTATAAATCGAAAATAAACAAAAATCAATTTTCAAAGCGTTTGCCATTTATAAACATTTCACATTAGAAAATTCATCAAAAGCTTATTTCTCAAAATTTCTCAATCTTTCAAACTTCCTTAACCATTTCAAATTATGTAAATCTCAATTTCTTTCAAAAATTCATGAACAATTTTCAAATCATGTAATGCATCACATAACACACATAAGCACGTAACATATCAGAATGGTTTGGGTTGGTCCAAAATAGAACGTACTGCACATTCCCGCACAGCGATCCTGTGCAGCCGTGGACAGAACGTACTACACCTTCCTGCATAGCGGTCCGGTGTAGCCGTGAACTTATAGGAATCCAAAATCGGAGCTCCAAGGCCACTAGCGGGCAGGCGGCCGAAGCCTAGACAAGTGCACTTGACCCTCTTATAAATTGAATATTGATTGTGTTTTGGATTTCGGACAGGAGGTCTGATGATATTGAGGATTGAGAATTATTTGAAGTGTTATGTATATGATGATGATTGGTTGTGTTTGTTTATGTTGAAATTCCGGACAGGAGGTCCAATGAATTATGTTGCTGGAATTGAGATATAGAAGTGCTTATTTGTGTATAGCTTGATTATGTTTAAATCGTGTGTGAGATTTTGCGGAAAGGAAAAATAAGATTTGTAAAATTGATGGTATAAGATTGTATAAGAAGGATATATGAATTGAGTGTTTGATTGAGGATAAATTTCCAAAAGGGAAATTATATTGTTTTGATTTGTATAAGATTGAATAAAGATGAAAAGAATGAAAGAAAAAAATTTATACCGGATTCGGATTGGTTTAGTCTAGGGTTTCCAACGCGACGCTTTTCGAAAGTATGAATTCACGGATGTCGGAAATTTGATTCAGTTCGATTGAAACGTTTGTGTGCTTCGTTCCGTTTTCGATTCTTTCACTTTTGTTTTCGTCCGTTCATCTGTTTCATTTTGTTTTGTAATCCGTTCCTTCGATTCGTTTCAATTTGTGATTTGCCTTTCGTTTCGCTTTGTTATGATTCGATTTCCTTTTGTTTTCGTTTCTGTTTTTGGTTTTCCGGTTGAGGTCCAGTTCTGGAATCGAGTCCCAACAGATAATATTCTTATAACTCAAGGGTTAGTTAAGAATTACCACAAGAAAAAAAGAAGGTTAAGAATTGTCTTCAAGATTAACTTCCATAAAGCTTTTGATTAAATCAACTAGAACTTCATCTTTAGCATCCTCGAAGCATGATTATTCCATAACAAATTCCTTATTTAGTTGAACTAATATGTAACAAGTCCCTCCTACAACATCCTTATCAACGGTGAGCTAATCAAGATCTTTAAGGGATCATAAAAACTTAGATAATGTTATCCCTTACCACCCTATCTGTTCACCATTTGTATTGAAACATTTATATGAGTCATAGCTAACAATTAGGAATTTTAGATTCCACTTTAAAGGTAATAAACTAAGAATCTTTAATCTTTGTGATAAACTAAATATCTTTATTCTTTCTTTTGGTATTGATCTTCTTTTGGTTTGCGATACTAATACATATTCTATCAAAGTATTTATAGAATTCCTAGTTTAATTCAAAAGGATCTTAAGCCTCTCTACTAACCCATAAAAGGCTACTTTTATATTTTTACTATCTCTCTATAGATAGCTAACAAAATACCCCTATTAATAGGTTTCAAATAGGAGCATCTCCCTTTTAAGTACGACAATAACCATCAAGAGATTACCATATTTGTGTTATCAACCTCTCATTGATTTTATTCATAAGAGGATAGTTAGTTGGTAGAATGTATTATTGACATTGTTAGAAGATTGCATTTGATATTTATGTATTAGAAATATGTATATCTATTAGAACTCTCTTTTGCATTTATCTTTTGATATAATCAAATCTGTCGAGAAGTTGATGAAAACATTTCTCTGGACTAGAAAAGGTAACAATGTGTATAGGGTTAAAGGAAATGGTAAATTTTATGTATGCCTAAAGTTGAAGGAGGATTAGGAGTTATTTCTACATATGTTGTCAATAAAGTTCTACTAGTAAAAAGACTATGAAAACTGCTAACTAATAAAGAATTCCTATAAGTAGAATAGATTCATACTCATTTCCTTAAAGGAGAGAACATCTAAAGATTAACTTGTTAGAGTTTAAAATAGATATTTGCTTTAAGGGATTGGGTTTCAAATAATTTCAAAGGAAAAATAAGCAATAGTAAGCAAATACAAGTTTAGTTTGATAGTTAACATTATTTTGATCTCATTCATAAGTAGGCTTAAAGGCTAGTATACATTGTTACTTTGAGAATTACTCCACCTTTGGAACACAATGATAAGATACTCCTGCGTTAATTAGTCATTTAGAATTATTAAGTTGAAAGCATTCACTTACTGCACAAACTAGGGACACCTCATCATCTATGCTTGAAGCTCTTATTGTTGTATTTTTATCATGACCATCATTTTGATAATCTTGTTTTTTCTTATCTCTTTTCCACTTATAGCAGAACCTCTTAATGTGTCATAGCTTATCACAATATTGGCATGCCTTCACATCTTTGTCACCATTAACTTTTGATTGATTTTTAGATTTTTCATTACCATTAGGACCCCTACTCTTGCTCCTTCCTTTACTTTCTATCACAAAAGCCTACACTTTGACAACTATCATCTCCTTTCTTCTGACTTCTTCATTGAACATACTCTCTTTGATTACATCCAAAGAGAGCATACCTTTAGGAGCTGAGTTATTAATTGTCACCACCAGCGTCTCCCAGTTATTTAGTAATGAACTCAACAGGAATAAAGCTTGAAGTTCATGATTAAGAATGATCTTCACTGTGGTAATCTTGTTGATTATATCGTAGAAATCACTTAGATGCTCTGATATGAGTTTCCCAACTTTTAGTTTCAAATTCATAAGCCTCTTAATTAGAGAGGCCTTATTATGTGCAATCTTCCTTTCTTACAGACCTTTTAGCTTTTGCCATAGCTTATAAGGATCTGTTTCTTAAGACACATTGTTGAATATGTTGATATCAATCCATTGTCTAATAGCTCCTAAATTTTTCCCCTTCATCTTTTCTTATTCTTTATTTGACATCTTTTTAGGCTTTTAAAGAACATCATCCTTCTCACCTTTGTTCACATCAATAATATTAAGGAAATCCTTGCAATACAGAAGATCTTCCATTACGGGCCTCCAAATCGAGTACTTTAATGATGCCAACTTGACCATAGAGTTGTTTCTACCTTTCATCAAGATGGCTCTATACTACTTGTTGGGGTATAATAACACAACTCTTTAAAAGATCAACCAAACATCAATGACAAAAATACCCTTCAACTTGCACCAATAAATTAGTATGAGAATAAAAAATTAACGATGAATCAAATACTAAGATTTACATGGAAAACTCTTTAGTGTAGAGGGAAAAACTATAGGTTAAACCGACAAGCAAATCCACCAAACTTAATAAGGATATACAAAAGTTCAAAGTTGATGTACCAATCAACAAACACTTAAATAAATCCTAAAAGCAATTAAAAAAAGGATGAGAATACAACACTCCTTGCCTTCTGTAACATCCCATTACCACAAGATACATACCCAAATATTCAAGCATATTCAAGTACATATTTTATGATGATGACATGTTAGAGCAAAAACAAAACCAACTTACACATGACATCATCTAACATAATCGGAAGTCACTTAATTTTAAAACCATTCATTGCGTTAATCTAAAAAAATTTACACTATTTCCTTTAGACAAATATTTACATAACCTCATACAGGTTTTAACAAAAACAACAAAATACAAGACACAATACTCCTGGAGCCAGCTGACAGACCTCTAAGCCATAACAAAATCCAAAGGGTCCTTTAGTCCTAGCTAAGAACTAGGACTCCTGTATCATACCTGAAAAATCACGTTGTAATTTTTATGAGTTTTGCGAACTCAAAGAATGAAACATCATTGATGATTTCACCGGATCACATACACATAATACATATTTTACAGACACCCATTCAGATCATAAACACATTCTATATCATAAGATCACAAAGTTCACATTATTAAGTATAGCAAATAAATCGCATCAATTTATCACTCATTCAGCTTTGCAAATCATTCAATAAATTTCAATCTTATAATATTATATGCATGAGACTCACATTCTTTTGTATTGTTGTGACCGAGTGTCTATCACAAACTTATACAAATACCGAACCATAAGGCTCAGTCAAACAGAATCACAGAGTATAACTCTACGCATAAAATCAGAAATCACGGAGCAAAGCTATACATGGAAGCGTTTCATACTGACTGTAACATCCCATTACTTATGGGAGGGTTAGAATGCTAAATGTGAGTGATTAATGAGAGTTAGAGATGCATTTCCATGTTCATGCATAAAAATGACATGCACTTATACATGAATAATAAATGTATTTTCACATGAAAATAATTGTATATGCATTCATGAATAATTCCAGGTATAATTGGATTGATCTATGAATTTTTAGAGTTATGGATGTTTTTACATTGAAAATATTAGTGATTGGTGGAAATATCGTATTTTTATATGTTGATGAATTTAGGAGTTACCTTTCAAATTATGGAGTATTGAGAAAGATATATATATATATATATAAGAGATAGTTGGATTGTAAAGATGACAGTCAAGGGAGTTAGTTTCAAAAGAAACTAAGTTAGAACTTGGGTATTGGGTAAGTGACAAATGTCACTTAGTCTTTTGTACTCTTGCTACAAGTAGGTTACCATTCTTTGAGAGTTGACAGGTTAAGTCTTGTCCAAGTCTCTTCTTTATTATCATCTTTTCTAATCTTCCTTTTGAAACACAAAGTTTTCCATCAAATACTGTCTAAGAGACTTCTGTGTTTTTCCTTTCCTTCACCCAAACCTACTTTTTCATTTGTGTCTTTACCCTGAGAAAAACTAGAAGATGGTCATTGTACTCAGTGAAGTGCGCGAAACGTGTGGAGTTAGGGCTTGAAGATTTTGGAGTCTTCAGCAGGTAAATGGTGAAGAAATCCCTTAGAGTTGGAGATTTGTGAAAATAAAGTTGATAGATTACTGTCATCTGCATGAAAAATGACATTTACATGGTTGTTCATAAATACTGGGTGGTTGGGAAGAAATAAATTCAGTTATAGTGTTAAATTAGTTTTTTTGAAAAAAAAATTGGTGTTCTGGTGATGTAAAATATTGAAAGTTAGAAAATCTGAAAAATGTGCATTAAATACACTTCAATCTTTTAGCCATAACATTTTCTCTAGTTCTCTAAACGAGATGATTCTTAATTTGAATTAAACTAGAGACATATGGCTACATTTGGTATGAAGACATCGAATTTCAGTTCTATCTCTAAAAGTCTCAAAATTTTATGAAGTTATGGAGTTGGTCTGGTATGTTGGTGTGTGTATGGAAAATTTCATTTGGAAAATTGTAGATATTTCTTTTATCTTTCCAACGGTATATAGTATTAAAATTTTGGGCATCAGAGTCAAAAGTTATGATCTTTATAAGTGGAGATGATCTAGAGCAAAAGTAAGATACAAAAGTAAGACGCAGAAGTAAGACGCAAAAATAAGACACAAAAGTAAGACGATAAAAGTAAGACGATAAAAGTAAGACGATAAAAGTAAGACGATAGAAGTAAGACGATAAAAATAAGATGATAGAAGTAAGACGATAAAAGTAAGACAATAGAAGTAAGACAATAAAAATAAGACGATAGAAGTAAGACGATGGAAGTAAGACGATGGAAATAAGACGATACAAAAGTAAGATGATTGAGGACAAAAAAAGGTTGGAGTCTTTTGGTCATAACTTCTTCTCTAGACATCCAAATGGCTTGATTCTTAAATCATTGGATTCGTAAGACATTTATCTACATCTCCAGTAAGAATCATAGCTATCTATAATGCATGGGGAAAGATTAAGTGAAAAGAGTGGGACAGATGCAGTGAGTATGGTCTTAAAGGAATATGAACTGGTGTTATTCTACTGAACATATTTTAGTATTTTGGTGATATTTTGATCTGTATGATTCCAATTGAGGTGATTTTTGATTTGTATTAAACTAGAGAAATAGGGCTACAAATATCATGAAGAAGCTTAATCTTGATTCAGTTTCTAAGGTGTTCAATTCTAGATGGAAGTTGTATATAGTAAGCTGTTTTTGATTAAGAACAGTCCGAAAATGTTTAAGGTATATGTTCCATATTACTAAACTAAATTCAGTGATTTTGGTGTCAATGGAAAGATAAGACATAGAAGAACACTTTTATAAAAGAGAGTATGACCAAATTACCTCAGTTTCACCTTCGGATTGTATGTGAACAATAGACCCGAAAGGGTGTTTTGGAAAGTCTGAAAGTAAACCAGTGAGTAATGAATTATGATTTCAATGGGTCAAGAGAGGCATAAACCTAAGTGTTAGTTATATTTAAATGGGTTTTGGTAAGGGGACAGTGTTGAGAAGAATTCAGGGAGTGATACCCGAGATTATCATGAACATGCATTGTACATAATTCATTTCATACATGTGCATTATTGAACACTCTTAATGGTGCAAATTGTGATATCATGTATGTTATTTGTTATAGAGGAGCAACTGGAACGTCCACTTCCAGACGTTGTCGGATCTTCCAGGCATTAGCTTCAGGAGCAACCTGTGAGTCAACCTAGATAATTTCCTAGGATTGATTTGTTTTGTATTATTTGAGATGTTAGCTTCCAATTATAAATTGCTTGTGATTTGATTTGAATTCCGGACTTAAAGTCCGAGGAGTTTGTTGTGTGAATATGGGTATTGGAAGTGCTTTGTTTTGATCTAAAATCTTGTATGATGTGTGAATTCTCAACGAGATTTGAATGCCGGACTTAAGTCTAATGATAATGAGTTTCTGATTAAATATCGCATGTGATTATCTGATATGACAAAATCTGTATATGGTGCATCTCATAAAATGCATGTTCAGATAAAGGTGTTGTGTCTTGAGTGGACAATGAAGCACTTCCACGTAGAGCTTTGCTCCGTGATATATATTTTGTGTACAGAGCTATGCTCTGTGATTCTGTTCCAACTGAGTTGTATGGGCCAGTAATTGTGTATAAGTATGTGATGGGCACTCGGTCACAACAATAACAAGGAATGTGAGTCTCATGCATATAACATTATAAGATTGAATCCATTGAATGAATATTTGTGAAATATGTGATATGTGTGTTTGATCTGATGAACTCATCAATGATGGTTCACTCATTGAGTTCGCAAAACTCATCAAAATTGCAACGTTGTCTTTTCAGGACAGAGGGGCTATTCATTTCACTGAGGGACTCCACTATCGTGTAGATTGTGTTTTGACAAGTGAGGTCATGACTCAAAGGTTGGTCAGCTGGGACTTTTGGATGGCTTAGATAGATTTGATACACTTCCTCTTTCATGTAGGACCTTTGTATTAAGTTTGATGTTGTACCTATGGAAAACATTGAAAGACAATGTAGACTTCGATTTTTGTGAAATGAAATGAGGAAAAAATCAAGTTTTTAAAATATTGTGATATCTTATAATGCTCTTTAAGTGAATAATGATATGATGCCATCGAAGTGAATGTAATGATCGAACGTAGCGTACCCTTATCGTAGGATATGTGCCGGAATGACCTTCGAGTGTCCCGATGTGTACTCTGCGGTAAGGGGGTGCTACACTGACAACTCAAGTCATAACACCTTTATCTGAGCATGCATTTTATGAAATGCAACAATTTCAAAAAATCTCATATATCACAATCTTATACAAATGTTCAGGCAAGATTTCATAATCATCGAACCTAAATTCGGCATTCAACTTTCGTTAAGAATCAAATGTCAAAATTTATATCAAATCAAAACACTCCCAATACATGCCCAACTATTAAACTCCTCAGACCTCAAGTCTGGAATCCAGAAAAAAAAAAACTCACAAGCAGTCCAATAATATTGGAAGTGAAATAAATCAAATTAAATCCAAATCAAATCAATCCTAGGAAATCATCTAGGTTGACTCACAGTACGCTCCAAGAAGTTATTGCCTGGATGCTCTGGTAATATCTATCTGACGTACACTTGGCTCCTCTAGATCATACAAAACACATTTACAAATATCATATTTTTGCATAACTGTACAAGTTTTCTTTTATGCACATCAATGTATAGAAAAATATGCACAATGCATGTTTAATGACAATTTCGGATATCTTATTATAACTCTCATCATCAAATTGATCAGATATCAAAGTCCTCATTAAAATCATTTGTATTTATAATTTGGACCATAATAAAGCAAATGTGAAATCCATTATATAACTTAATTGACCACTTCAGATTTTCTACCCATATGATTTCGGGTCAACTTTGCATAATTAATCTGATAGGGTAAATGACAAAATTAGGCAACACTTCCTTCTGAAAAGTTTTTCTACAATGTCTTAAGTTTCTAATGACTCCAAGATCATCCAATTGGATTTAGTATTCAATGAGTTATGCACAAAATACCATAGATTGTGCACATTTGAACTTTTGGCTAGTACATGATCATACCCTCTAATTGTACAACTCATATCTTTCATATCAGATACCTAAAAATTACAAACTTTATACCAAGTTAAAGTTAAGAGAATAAGCTACAACTTTTCTGAAGAAAACTTAGCCTAAATCATCCCACATCAATATAGTTTATTCAATAATCACAGGACATGATTTCTGTCCCTGGTAATGCTACAACCTAAGTTAAAACTCATTTTCATGCCAATTTTGAAAATCTTAGAGATAGAATTAAAATTTGAATTCTTCACAAAAATTTTAGAAATATATCCCTAGTTTAATATGAATCAAAAATCAACTCATTCAAAAATCTACAGCTCAAGTTATTATTAGAAAATAGAAGCATGATGATGAAAATTTCTAGTTCATAATATTCCAGCAGACTTCCACAATTTCATCCTATCAATCACTTTCAAATTAATTCAGATAACTCTATATTTTATTTAGAAAAAGGAAAATATCTTAGGAATCCATTGGTCCTAGTTTCAAGTTATTTGGAGTTCGTATGAAAAAGTTATAGGCAAAAGACTTAGGGTTGTTCAATGAAATACCTGTTCATAAACTTATACAAGAAACTACCACCCTTTTATTGTAGAATCACGTTTTTGCACGTAATTCTCCACATTTTTGCTATAACACTCCTCTATTTTCTTCCTTTCTTCTACTTAATTCCTCATCACAAACTTATACCCTTAAATTTATCCCTCTTATTCACTTTTACACCCATGCAACTTATCTCATGCTAAAACAACTCAAAATGCAACATTAGTTACAAATACCAAAATTAGCAATTTTTTAATACTATTCATCATCTTCGTCATCGAACTGCACTTCTTCTCTTTTTCTTTTGTTTAAGTTTCTTATTTCTTGTAACACCCCATTTCCGCATGACCCAAACCCGACATCGATGGTGATATCCGAGTCTGTGCCTGATCGCGGCTCTGTCGACTCAACCAAAAGATTGATCCTTGGAAACCGATCAAAAACAATAAATTCCAAGATCGCAGTATAGGTTGCAACCTCGGGTCGTCTCACTTAATCAGAACCTAATGAAATGGACCTAAACTAGCCTATATGTCATAAAATGCAAGTGAAATCAGTGAGGAAAAGGGGGTTTTGTTTGAAAACATTAACTACACTAAAAAGCATGTAAAAAGTATTTTTGGATTTTTAGAAATATAAAAAGAAAATACTAAAAAAAAGTGATAAAATTCTCTTGAAAACGAGCTTTGGCTATCACAGCTCAAAACTAAATGTGAATGGTAAACCTTAAAGAACTCACTTTAAGTCCAGGGTCTTGATCGATAGACTCCTGTCACTCTCGATTCCATTTCTCAAGTCCCCATTAGGTGCTCTTGAGCCTAGAGCGTTAAAGGATTCTTTAAGTCCGGATCTTGATCAATGAACTCCATTGCTCAAGATCCGTTAAGCTCATCTTAGTGTATGCGGTGGGATTAGAAATCACTAAGTTTTAATGGTAAACCTTAAAGAACTATCTTTAAGTCCAGGGTCTTAATTAATGGACTCCTGTCACTCTCGACTCCATTTCTTAAGACCCCATTGAGTGCTCTTGAGCCTCAGAACCTTAAAAGGCTCTTTAAGTCCAAGATCTTGATCAATGAACTCCATTGCTCAAGATCCCATTAAGCGCATCTTAGTGTGTGTTGTGGATTAAAAATCACTAAGTTTGAATAATGAACCTTAAAGGACCCTCTTTAAGTCTAGGGTCGTGATTAATGGACTCCTGTCACTCTCGACTCCATTTCTCAAGAGCACCTAGAACCTTAAAGGAACCTTTAAGTCCAAGGTTTTAATCAATGAACTCCATTGCTTAAAACCTTGTTAAAAGCATCTTAGTGTGTGCAGTGGATTTGCCAATGCAATGGGTCAAAATGAAATCTAGCATCAACTCGATACCAAACACAACTAGGTAGATAAAAGAGAATCAACAAGATCACAAGTCGACATATATGAGACTTCATATATTAAAGCACAAAGTTCTACATAAACAAATCCAAAACACATTACATTGTTCAGCACTTAATTAAACTCTAATTAAGCTAATCTAACTACAAAGCAATAAACCCCAACTCGGTTGTTCATAACAATGTAGTTAAATGTGACAATGTAATCTACCAATCCAAACAACACATTAAATGTCAAACATTTAGCTATAATCAAGTAGCTTCACTACAAATTACAAACCCTAAACCTAGGCATTTATAAATCATAGCTAACTACAGATTAAGCTACTCCCCTTTGAAGCTCGATGAACTCCAGCCATCACTGCGTCTCCAGGAGAAAATGAATGCCTAACCACACATTGTAACCGGAAACTTCACAACTCGTGAAGAATCCAAGCTACCACGATGGAGTCGGCAGTGAAAATGGGTAGCAAAACCTATGTGAAATTTCACCCAGGGAACCCTGGATGGTGAGGCCGTGAATCTCTCCCCTCTCTTCTTTCTTCTCCCTTCACTCGTCTCCCTTCTCTCGACCGTCGTCGATCTCCCTCTCGATGATGATGATAACCTAATTGGCGGGATTTAAAGGATGGGTCACGGGTCGGTCGATCTGATGAGAGAAATCTCTATTTGGAGTTCGGTATCCGTGCACGCGTCATGACGAATAAAATAAATAAATCAAATTCGTCGCGACGTGTGCTCTGTCTTACTCGCCGCGACGAGATGTCTGGGACGCCGCGACGTACGATATGGTTTGCTCACTGCGACGTGCTGAATTGTTGACGTCGCGACGTACGATCTGTATTGATGCGCCGCGATGTGGGAATTACATTTCGCCGCGGCGATGCCGCGACGAGGTGATTGGTTCACGTCGCGACGTGCCTTAAGGACTTCATGTCGTGTTGACTCTTCTGATCCTTTTTGACTCCTTTTCTCCTACAATATAAAATAACACTTTGCAGTATCAATTGTTCTTAGAAAAATTATAACGCAATTAATGTCAATTTGTACAATTTTACTAGCAAATTGCATAAAACATAAGCTCACCGTAAGAGACTAATTTAAGCACAAAAATCATGAATTAAGAGTCAAAAAAGTGCATTAACAACCATGAAAGTGTAGCCACTTATATATTAAACTTGGGTTCAATCAGTGCCCCACGAGGATGGCGTGCTACATCACTTAGTCATAAACTCAGTGTAAATTTCTTTTTAAGCGTACGTGAAGATCAATAATCGCACATTTGGGCCCACTTTTATTCAGACACCTTTTTATTTACCAGAGTTGCCAAACTTTTTTTTTTTCAAAAACCAAAATTTCGATTTGTACATTCCAAAAATAAAACACATTAAAACTTTGTTCCAAGCGGAAAATTATACACTACAAATATATTCAAATACACAAAATACACTGATTTACGGAGATACAATTTAATGCAAAAAATAGAGACAGAATGCAGATGCAAACTGATCCCGGTCTCTTCTTTCACTCACATGTAATTGCTATATGCCCGTTACCTAACGGGGTATTCTTCTGAGTCCTGAAAAATAATTACAAATTTTGGGTGAGTTTTGCGAACTCAGTGAGTGACCATCATCGATGGTTCATGTAGCGCCCCTTATCGTAGGGTACCCACCAGGACGC
Source organism: Erythroxylum novogranatense (assembly GCA_029891385.1). Lineage (NCBI taxonomy): Eukaryota > Viridiplantae > Streptophyta > Magnoliopsida > Malpighiales > Erythroxylaceae > Erythroxylum > Erythroxylum novogranatense. The sequence continues at coordinate 85,129,571 of CM057227.1, read as the reverse complement.
CCAGAGGTCATTCTGGCACATATCTTATGATGAGGGCACGCTACGATCGATCACTACATTCCCTTCATATAGCATGGTAACATAATTCACTTATAATGTAATATCCCATTACCGATGTGATGGGCATATTGGTAAATTGGGACGAGTTAGGATTTTTATTGTATATCATTGATTGAGCATTTTTCTAGCCTCTAATTTTAGATGAATAAATCATTCTGCACATGCACATATATGTACATGCATTCCTGACATTTCCGGCATTTTATTGTGAATACAATGTGTTTTCTGAATTTTGAGATAATTGGGTTTGAATAGGTGAATGGGAATTGTTTTAGAGCGATTTCTAGTTGATAGTGACCCCTAGGAAATTTTCTGGAAAAATTGGGAGTAAATGTCTGAACCGGAATTTTTCGAGTAACGGACTGATTGACTTTATATTACCGGCATACTTGCCCAATGGCAATGAAAAATTAGATTTTCGATGTTAGGAATAAATATGTCGAGCCATTGGAATTTAGAGACAGCTTAGACCGGAAATGATTATGATTTGAAAGAGGAACTTGATGAGTGTTAGAGGAAAGAGAAAAATCAACCTTTAAAAGCCTTAGGTTTTGAAATTTGTAGAAAAGCTATTTTTTTCCTCGATCTTAGGGTTTTTCCTTCTCTTCTTCGTTGGTGATTTCGATCCCTCTTTAAGATTGTTGTTTGTTCCCTCGTTGTTGTTAAAGACCAGCTAAAACCATGAGGAAGATGAAGATTGTTGAGTTTTGAGAGAGAGAGAGAGCCGTGGGTGTTAGAAGAAAGGAAATAGGGTTGCGGAAGATTTGAGGATTTAAGGCTTGATTGGTAAGTTAATGGCTTTAATGTTGTTTATTGTTGTTAGACTGCATTTATTGTGTTTATTGTGTAAGTTTGTGGTAGTTGAAAGTGAGTTATGGTTGATTTATAAGAGAAATAGGTAAAAATTCGTCGGAGAAGACGATCGGAGCCCCGCACGTCGCGACGTGTGCTGGGAGCCTCGTCGCGACGAGCAAATAATTACTCGCCACGATGAGCATGGTTGGAGGTCGCACCGAGCGTGCAAATCTATGCCGCGACGAGCGTATGGGACGTCGCGACGAGCGATCCTTTATACGCCGCGGCGAGCTCTTTTTTCTGAAGTGAAGTATTTTAGTTTTTGGGGCGTAACTTATGGTGTTAATTTCCAATTAAGGTGATTCTTGATTCGTTATGAACTAGAGAAAGAGGTCTATAATTGAGGTAAAGGATGAAAGTTCGAATTTAAATTAGTAGGATTTCAATCATAGAAAGAAAGTCGAATATGGTTTCCTATTGCAACCTAAGGATTGTTTTGTGATAATTGGAGTTTAAATTGAAGACTTATGAAATCAATGGTATGTTTTCGGAATCTACAATGATGATATTAACCTAGTAAATAGTGAATATTGGTTTTGAGGTCTTCCTTGAGATTAAGGGTATTGTCTCAATGTGACCGAGTCTATAGTTTGAGAAATTGGTTTGAGGCAAAGATAGTGAAATCGGGGGTTAGCATCGGAACGTCATGAACATGCATTGTACATCTTTTAATTAAGACATGTGCATCATTAAATTGTTTTGATTGAGCATCTAGTAATGGGAAATTTTTAACTGTTATAGAGGCATCGTTGGATCGTCATTCCACGGATATTGCTGGGACTTCCAGGCAGTAGCTCGGAAGTTACAGGTGAGTAACCTAGTTGGTTCCTCAATTATTGATTGTTAAATGCTCTGAAAACTGTCTATTATGTGAATGATTAGGATCGAAATGTTTTCTTTTGATAAATTGGATTTGACTGCTACATGATTCTGAAAAATTATGATAAATAGGCTTTTATAGCAATATGACTGAATTATTGGGCATTTGCATTTCATGCATAAATGCATGAATAGATAATGATAGTTGTGACCTGAGTCGCCACTGTTACTGAAACGAGTCTCGAGCTCAAAGGGAGTTAGTGCATCCTGCATCAGGGCTCTCCTACTCCAGACGCAGCGCATGCGAACAACGATTCTTGATTAAGCGCTCGGTCACAACACTGTAATAAAATGGGAAAGAGTCACATATGCATTGCATGATATAATTGTGATAACTGGATTGTGAAATTCTGTGTTCTGTGATTGTATGAGATATTGTAGATTGCTATATGGCGTTCTAGACATGTTATTATGATATGTTGTATGCTGTTTGCATAATGCATGAATTGAGTGAACCATCGATGATGGTTTCTCATTGAGTTCGCAAACTCACCCAAAATTGCATCTATTTTTCAGGATCGATAGTGTAGACTCCTAGCTCTAGAGATAGACTTTTCCTGTTGTGTGAGCGCGTTGGCAAGAGAAGTTATGGCACAAAGGTCGGTCGGCTGGGACGATTTTTTTTGATGACCTAGTATAGACTTTTGTATCAGTTTCCTTTTTGGAGTAATGTATTCAGACTGTGGAAAACTGATAGACTTGTCTATATTTTTGTTGATGATATGAAATGAAAAAGTATCTTGGTTTTAAAATATAGTGACTTTCATATTACGGTTTAATTGTATTGATGCCATGAGAGTATTGTAGTGATTGATCGAGCGTAGCACTTCCTTATTGTGAGATATGAGTCGGAACGACCCACGGGCGTCCCGGTGCGTACCCTGCGGTAAGGGGGCGCTACATATAAAGCATCATAAGAAGATCACAATATTTTAAAACCAACTTTTTCCTCATTACATTTCACAAAATCGAACTCTACATTATCTTTTAACATTATCCAAATGTACATCATCAGAAACCTAATACAATAGTACTACGTGAATGAGGAAAGAGTGTCAAAATTATCTAAACCACTCAAAAGAACCCCAGCTAACAGACCTTTGAGCCATGACCTCTATCTCCAATCGCAATCTACCCAGCTAGTAGAGCCTTTTTAGTAGCTAGAGTTGTCTCGCAGTCCTAAAAAGACAACGATGCAATTTTGGTGAGTTTTGCGAACTCAATGAGGTAACCATCATCGATGGTTTGCTCAATTCATGCATCACATCATCGCACATAACACAATGTTCACTTAATTGCATATTCACCATCTATCACATTATCGCACATAACATAATATTCACTTCATTGCATATTCACCATATATCACATTGTTCATACAAAACACACATCAATTATAATTGGCAATGCACGTGAGACTCACTTTCATTTATTATTGTCGTTATGACCGAGTGCCTTTTTCCCGCTCATCCCTTCATGGATGTCGAGCTTTATCGTATAACGTCCCATATCCCTTAGTGGATATCGGGGACAGTCGCACTCGAGCCCAAGGCTCTATTTACATTCTGAGCTTTAAGCTCCTTATCCTGGCAACTCCGGTCATAACTTCCTTTATCTTTCATGCATTCATGTAATGAATGTTTTACATAACATAACCTCAGTCAATCACATGGATGCACATTCACATTTAGTTCACATTCATCATCGGACCTTAGTCTGGCATTCAGCAGAAATGCTGAGCACGCTTATGCATTCATAGGCACATTCACTATTTTCACATGTTTGGAGCACTTAAATAACTCATTTAAAACATATTCTAAGCAGACAATTAATTGAGTGAGACCATCTAGGTTACTCACAGGTTGCTCCCGAAGCTAATGCCTGGAAGATTCGGCAATGTCTAGAAGTTGACGTTCCATTTGTTCCTCTATAACACATAGTATACACGACATTACAATTTGCACCATTAAAATATTCAATAATGCACATGTATGAAATGAATTAGGTACAATGCATGTTCATGATAAGTCTCGGGTATCGCTCCTTAATACTTCTCAACACTATCCCCATACCAAATTCATTTACGCATAACTCACACTTGGGTTTATGCCTCATTAGAACCTTTGAAAACACAATTCATTTGTCACTGGCTTACTTTCAGACTTTCAGAAACACCCTTTTGGGTTTACTGTTCACATTCAATTAGGAGGCAAAACTTGTGAAATTTGAGCTCACTCTCTTCTAGAAAAATGTTCCTCTATCTTTCATCTTTCCATCGACTCTAATTTCACTCAATTTGGTTCAGAAATTTGGAAGATATGCCTCAACCATTTTCGGACTGTTCCTCTCCAAAATAGTGTACTATATCCAACTTCCATCCAGAAATTGAACACATTAGAGACTGGATCAAGATTCAGCTTCTTCATATGATTTGTATCCCTATTACTATAGTTTACTACAAATCAAGAATCATTTCAATTGGAATCCTATAGACCAAGATATCATCAAAATACTGAAATACGTTCAGTAAAATATCCAGTTCATGCTCCTTCCACCGATACCCTTACTTTGATTCATTCACTCATTTTCAATTTAATACAAAAAACCATAAATTTTTGTGGAGAGATAAATAAATGTGTTAGGAATCCAATGCTTTAAAAATCAGGTCATTTGGAGGTCTAGAGAAGAAGTTATGACCAAAAGAGTACAGTCTGTTTTTGCTTTCGTCTTAGTTCTATCGTCTCATTTTCATCATCTCATTTCTATCGTCTTCTTTTTGCGTCTGCTTTTTGAGTCTGCTTTTTTTCGTCTACTTTTTTCGTCTGCTTTTCATTGTCTACTTTTTTTCTGTCTGTTTTTCGCGTCCAAAACATATCCACTTATAAAGATCATAACTTTTGACTCCGATATCCAAAATTTACAAACCTTATATCGTTGGAAAGATAAAAGAAATATCTACAACTTTTCAGAAGGAAACGTTGTCAGAATCTATCTAAATTAGGTCCATATTTCCTCCCGAAGTTGGAACACGAATTTTTGCTCAACTCTCAACGTCCTGCACCCAGCTCTCAACTTCGTGACAACTTTTGTGACTCTTAGAGACAGAAAGGAGATTCGATATCTTCATACGAATTGTAGCCATACATTCCTAGTTTACTTCGAATTAAGAACCATTTCGTTTGGATCACTAGAGAAAAAGTTGTGGCTAAAATACTGAAGCATATTCAGTGAACTTTTTTCCAGATTTTCTAACTTTCAATACTTTACGTCACCAACACACCAAAAGTTTTCTCAAAGACTAATTTAACACTATAACTGAATTTATTTCTCTCCAACTACCCAGTATTTATGAACAAACACATAAAGTACATTTTCCATGCAGATGATGTAAACTTGAACTTACAGATGACAGTAATTTATCAACTTTATTTCACAAATCCCTAACTGCAAGGGATTTCTCCAACCTGCTGAAAACTCCAAAATCTTCAAGCCCTAAATTCTACACGTTTTTATGTACTTCTCTTAATACAATGACCAGCTTCTCGTTTTTTTCTTAGGGTAGAGGACACAAATGGAAAAGTAAGTTTGGTGAAAGAAAAGAAAAACACAGAAGTCTCTTAGATGATATTTTGATGGAAAACTCTGTGTCTCCAAAAAGAGGTTTTTTGAAAGATGAGAATAAAGAATGGACTTGGACAAGACTTAACCTGTCAACTCTCAAGGGATAGTAACCTAGTTCTAGCAAGAGCACAAAAGCCTAAGTGTCAATGACACTTGTCACTTACCCAATACCCAAGTTCCAACTTAGTTTCTTTTAAACTAACTCCCTTGACTGTCATCTTTACAATCCAACTATCTCTAAAGCTTCTTTTAATTATTTCTTGTTCCCTATTATATATATCATTCTCAATACTCCATAACTTCACCAACATATACAAATGCAATATTTCCACCAATCATTAATATTTTCAATGTAAAACGTCCATAACTCTAAAAAAATTCATAGGTCAATCCAATCATACCCGGAATTATTCATGAATGCAAGTACAATTATTTTCATGTGCAAATAAATCCACTATTTATGTATAAGTGTAAGGCATATCATGCATGAACATGGAAGTGCATCTCTAACTCTCATTAATCACTCCCATTTACCATCCTACCCTTCCCACTAGTAATGGGATGTTACAGTTCACCTAGTCACACAACACAATATTCACACCTTTCACTTTATTTCATAGTACACATTCACATTATTACATATTCACACATTTACAGTGTTGCACATTCGCATTATTCATAATACATTACACTTAATCATTCATATCATGCATATGCATTGCACATGAGACTCACTTTTTATTTATTATTTTGTTGTGATCGAGTGCCTAAACTGTCCCATGTAGGGCTCATTAATAACTATCCCTTATCCGTTTGGAGGATACAGGACTTATTAAATGTTGAGCCTGAGGCTCTGAATCACTTTTGAGCTCGAAGCTCATTTTCACTAGTTGAGCTTAACGCTCTGATCGGTGGCGACTCTGGTCACAACAGCCATTAACTGTCATACACTTAGGCATTGAAATGCATCAATCATATGGTGCACATTCAGAACACATTTATTTCACATAAACATAAGGCATTTTGCCTTTCACTCACTCAAACATAATTCATCAAATACATATGAATTACTCATGTGACACTTTTCCAATTATTACGATGTTGTGACCGAGCGCCTGAACTGTCCCATATAGGGCTCATTAAACATTGAGCCTGAGGGCTCTAGATCACTATTGAGCTTGAGGCTCAAATACATTCGTTGAGCTTAAAGCTCTACTCGGTGGCTGCTCCGGTCACAACTGTCATTATCTGATTATACATTCATGTATGAAACGCATATGCCACAATCAATCAGTATACATATCACAATCAACACATATGTCACAAGTAATCACATCATAGGCACGTAGGTCTCAAATTCACATACAAGTAGCACTTCTATAACACAGCTCAGTTTTACAATCATCGGACCTCCTGTCCGGAACCTAATATAATCAATCATATCTAGCAATCAATTTATACAAAACGAAACAAAATAGGAAAAAAGCTAAAATGAGATCATCTTGGTCTACTCACAGTACGCTCCAGATTAGCATTTGCTTTCAAATTCTGAAAACGCCTGACCGCGAACTTTTAACCTGCACAACCCATTTATACAATATGTTGCACACACATTAATAATTTTGCACAAATTATAATCATTCATTTATGCACATATATGTACGATGCATGTTCATGACAATCTTGGTATTATTCCACACATTTCATCTCAAAAACCGTTTCCATATCCAAACTCATTAATTCCTAGGGTTAAGTCGCATTAAAAACCTTACACTCGCAATTTCTACTTATTCCAATTTTCTAAAATTCCACTTTCGGGTCTACTGCTCCCGATTAATGAGATAGTCCACATAGGTTAACCTAGGCAACCTATCATTTTTTCTAAAAATTCCTCTATGCTTTAGGAATCCATAGACATCAAAATCACTCAATTCGGATCTCTATACGTCCAGATATTACCAAAACATGGTCCAAAAAAATAGACAATCGGTCCGATTTAATCCCTCATTTCCAATTTAATCTAAAAAATTCACTAATTTCTATGGATATGTAGATAAATGTCTTATGAATCTGATGCCTCAAAAATCAGGTCAATCAGAGGTCGAATGAAAAAGTTATGCACATAAGAATGGAAGAGGGTTCGGGTTGGGTCGGCCCGCGTCGGACCGGGTCAGCTCGAGGGCTGGTCGCCCTCGCGACGCTGCGAGGACCTTCTTTTTCTTTTTTTTTCCCACTTATCTCTTCTCTTCTTCCAACATAGATAACTATTCACGCAAGTGTCCAAACTTGACAAATTAGGTATCATTAGAAAGATCACAGAAAGCCCTACAAGTTTCATGAAGAATCACAGACAAATTCCAAGTCTAACGAAGTCAAAATGCACATCAAAATATCTGTCCTGTAAATGTCATCCTAAACAAAACCACATCTTCTAAAAATCATAACTTTCTATCCCCTTGTCCAAAAATTCCATGCTTTATATCAATGAAAAGATCAGAACACATTCGACAACTTTCATGAACAACTTGGAAGCAAATTCAACCTCTAATGAGGTCAAATTTTTAATCAAAGTTTCTGTCATGTTAAACATTACCTAAACCACATCCAAACTTCCAAAATTCATATCTTACCAATCCTACATCCAAAAATGGCATGTTATACATCATTAAAAATCTAAAACAATCCTCTATAACATTCAATAAGTCCACTTGAGTTAATTCAAACTATAATAGTCCAGAATTGGCCTCAAAGCACAGTATCCACACAACCTACATTTATAGACATTTTCAAACACAAGGTAAATAAATCTTTGGAAGAACAGCCAAGAGTCAACTGATCATAACTTTTAACCTTCTTCTCGAAAATTGTCATACTTAGTGGCGATAGAAAGCTAACAAGAAAAATTACAACTTTCATGAAGAACAATTTAGCAGAATCTGCCTAAATCAATCTAGAAAATTTTCCAAAGTTTCAGATCACTAATTTTCGAGCTACTGTTCATTCCTACACTCTTTCCCACATTCAAATCAGAAATTAGAACTCTTCCAGCCAAAATTAAACATCACTTCCTTCACAAGAAATGTAGCCAAATTTCTCAAGTTTAATTCAAGTCAAACCACATCTCAATTGCTCAACCAGATAAAAAGCTATGGCAAAAATATTGAAACATGTACAAATCCAATTTTCCAGCTTTCCAACCTAACTCAAATTCTATCACTTCCTTATCAATTCTACACCAATAACCACTCAATTTCCTCAATCTATAACCCATAATCAAAGCAAGACCTCCACTTGAACTTTCATTCACAAATTGACAGCACCCTACACTCACTCATCCACCCCTTTTCTACACTCATCTACAACATTAAATTCAATTCAAAACAACTCTAATTTACATTCATCAAATTCCACACCCTTAAGCATTCATCTAGGCAAGAATTTCACACACACAAACCCATATATTCTAACCACAATTCCCATGCAATTAATGGAAATAACATCACAAATAATTGATTTAACTACAAATCCATAATATAAACCATATTTCTTACCTAATTTGACTTCCAATGCTTCAAGTCTTCAAAACCACCACTAAACTCTACCTCCCACTACCATATACGACCATCTTCTTTCAAAGGTGGTAGGGATGAGTATTTGGTGAGGATGAAAGAGAGGGTAGGTGAAAGATGATATAAAACTCCATGTTGATGGGTGGGTTATAAGAGTATCGTGAGTGGAGGAGAAAAATATGGAAACAAAAATCAAAGAAGATGAAGAGAGGAAGCAAGTATCGTGAATGAACAATAAAAGACCATGAAATGTTCTTTAATTAGGGCAAATTTGATAGTGGAAGCCACTTGTCATCTTTTTGAGATCTCTAATTAGCTCTTTTAATGAGCTAGTCCATTTATCTCCAATTTCTACTCCAATTCATCCCCAAATTTCCAATGGATCAAATAAATAAATCCTAAAATCATATATCTAAATTTTCGGTGCCATTGGACTGTCATTTCCACTACCAGTACACACTCATTCTGCCACTTGGCATTTTTTTCCTGATCCGAAAATTACACCAAAATTTCAGAAAAACAATTTTTAAAATTCTACAAAAATTCGAGAATCACCCTGACCTTCTCCAACTCAATTTTTCACATACACAAATCACATTAATTTACAAACACATTTCTTCACACGTATATCGGGAATGTCATGAATGCATGTACAATCATTTTTCATGTGCAAAATTTACTATTCATAGGTATGCGGATGCTAGAATATGCATGAGCATATAAAGGCAATTTCTAACACTCATTAGCCCCTCAAAATTACCATTCTACCCTCCCCATCAGTGATGGGATATTACAACTCTCCCCTTCTTAAAGAAATTTCGTCCTCGAAATTAATTTATGATTTATGAATAAGGTAGGGGTACTATTATCTCATATGCTCCTCCGTTTCCTGTATCACTTTACTACTCAATGCTTTATTCCATAAAATCACAATTGATAAATCCAATTGGTCTCTCAATCCTTTGTTTAGATATCATACTTTCTTAATTATGTCCTTGCTGAGTTCCAGTCTCAACAACATATATATCGGATCATAACAATACGAACCATATCTATATAACACTGCATAATTCCGATAACCATAAAATAACTCATAAATACATAGTCCCATTATCGCTATAGTTCTATAAGGACTAATTTATATTTTTTCCTGTATCTCATTTAATTACACCTTGGCAAAGGTGATACACTCAAGGACAAGTCATCTGTTTCACTTCTCATCGGTGTTAGCATACTTAACTTTCAAATCTTTCTCAATATATTCACAACTTCGATGTGATCCACCAAAATTCATTTATCTTGCAAAAACCACTTTATTCAGATTCCAAATTCATTTCACTCATTAACGGTATCACCAGGATAACGATTATTATGCCTGTAGTCACTTTACACTATACATTAATCTCATATGCTGATGCACTCCAGACATATAAGCTTTATACCTGTCTCCGATAGTCAAGACTACAAGGAACTCAAACATATAATCACTTAGTTCAATATTCTTAGCCGCCAATTGCTCTTTCGAGGTACTCTTACTAGGACATCTCTTTATCAAGTAATACACATACTTTTTAATTCAATCATAATTCCTCGAATCCTCAATTTGGGCTTTCATAATCCCTTTTTGTAAAACTAATGTTACTTTTCAATAGCGCATAGGACTTCCTTTTTACTCCATTTTAACTCGACATTATACACTCGTTATTGCACTAGATTTAGTAACCTGAATATCCATATATGTGGTACTCTGCTATGGAATGTTCTATTCGATACAGTTCATTGTAACACTAGCTTTATTAGGACATGTTCATCTGCACAATCCTTTCCAATTCAATTCTTACCTCAATCTCTACTAATCTATCTATTCATATGTATATCCAATATGTTTCTTTACACATCATGTTTCTAAGCTTTCAAACCAATTACTATTGTAGAAATTTTCAAGTCATGTATCCAAATTTAGCTCATAAAGCTATAATTATCCCTAGGTACACAAATCACCCTATACTATTGCAACCAATTCCATCTTGATCTCGATTGGGAACCTCTATTGTATATGCTACAAAATTTCCAAATCCGAATGGCATACTTAACACTAGTTATTTTGTTTTCATTCATCACTGACACGGCTTACATATTTTTCCTCAAGTATTCAATATATTCTCTTTACCTTTATGATCATAGTCACTAACTGATATCATTTTGCTTGGATCACTTTAACCTTCAATATCATAATCCTATCGGGGTATTGTTAACTCCAATAGATATAACCTCAAACTCATTGCGCTTATGTTTAGTTCTCGTAATTCCTTAAGTAACTAATTCCTCAGTGACATAATATTATCACATGATATTTTCAATCTTCCCATTCACTTATCTCTCTAGAATACTTTTCTCCACACCTGTATTAGTAATACCCTCATCAGATATAATTTGTGGTTCCCCAAACATATGTACATGGACTATAATGTGAACCTAAGTTCACCTCACAGTAGCAAGAGTAACTTCTCAAATTCAAGAATCCACTTATATAGTTATCACAATAGCCTTTTCTGACTCTTATGCTTGGGTCTTTGCTATGGATGTTACTCCAATATTCACTTTTGACTCACTCTTTTTCATTTTAAATTTGTTCCTTCATTGATCATAAACTAAATTACCCGGCTTACTGACCCTATCTTAGTGATTTCTTGGTGCTAACCTCGATATTGTTTATAAATCCTTGTCAATCACCTATTTTCCATGAGTACTTATTAGTCATTCTTAATACCTCAAGAAAATCAATTTCAACATTTCATACTATCTTAATAAGATCAATTCGTATCATGACTTCTATGGTCAATGCATCCTCGATAATAAGGCTCAATGAGGCATTAAGCAATTTCTTTTACTCTAACACTCTGGTAGATACCATCCAAAATCCTTACATCTTACTTAGAGATGTATTTATGTCAAGTCTTCACGTACTCTCATTCACTAATGCTACTTACAAATCCAATTGACTCTAGATACATTTCTATCCTTGTTTCTGCCCATGATTGGGGTTTACCATATGATCATAACAAAAACCTATTTTGTAGGCCCATATCATGACCTGCACTTTCTTCCTCACATTGACACACGTATTAACAGCGATTCTACTCCAGTTTTCCAACATTTACCTCTTCTCATACAACATCATTTCATAATAATAAAACTATCATTTTGAGTGCATTACCTCTTATCCTTTGATTTATTATCTTTTCCTTAATCGCGTGCATGCATAAAATCCAAACTTAGGCGCATTTCTAACTTTCTCCATACTACCCATCATTCATCACTTGTCATCCCTTGCAAAGTTATTTATAACTATTTTATTTCCCTTTCCTTTTTTTTCACACAATTCTGACAATATCTTTACTTCTTTATCACATTCAAAGGTAGAACATTTCGGTACAATATCAATATCATAGTCTACAATACACACATCAACACAACTGTAGTGATCTTTATCTACCTTGTCGAACCATATACTTTTTATCATTTCCAATTATCCACATTTTATCGTACATACTTATTTTCACAATCAATTTAGAATCATAGGCACCTAGTCATCCTGAACTTTTGATCTCACACAGACATATTCTTATGCTAAATCATAACTCTTATCACTTTTAACCAACATTCATCCCATGTCCAAATTTGACCTCTCCAGGCTGTAGCAAATTTTGTTTTCTATCAACTCGTTTTCTACACTTTAGGTCTCATTATTCATTGTGATATCACTTTTTCCTTAATCAGCCCATGCCAATCTATTCACATTCATATCACATTCGAAGATTTATTAGATTGCCCATAAACCTTCATTGGCTCACATTCTCATCACTTTTCTCACACTTAAACACTTAACACATGCTCATGCATATGACTCATACTCATGCGACTCAGACTAGGGAACAATTACCACTGTCTGCTATGACATGACTTAAATACATGTAACTTGACCCATGTTTCAAAAAATGCCCATATAAGCTCGTACTTCTAGGCTTTGATATCACATAAATGTAACACCTCATTCTCGCATAACCCGAACCCGATATCGATAATGATATCCAAGTCCGTGCCCCACGAGGATAGCGTGCTACATCACTTAGTCAAAAACTCATTATAAATTTTTTTAAAACGTACGTGAAGATTAATAATCGCACATTTGGGCCCACTTTTATTCAGACATCTTTTTATTTATCAAAGTTGCCAAATTTTTTTGTTTTCAAAAACCAAAATTTCGATTTGTACATTTCAAAAATAAAACACATTAAAACTTTGTTCCAAGCGGAAAATTATACACCACAAATATATTCAAATACACAAAATACAATGATTTATGGAAATAAAATTTAATGCAAAAAAATGGAGACACAATGCAGACGCGAACTAATCCCGACCTCTTCTTTCACTCACATGCAATTGATATACGTTCGTTGCCTAACGGGGTATTCTTCTGAGTCCTGAAAAATAATTGCAAATTTTGGGTGAGTTTTGCGAACTCAGTGAGTGACCATCATCGATGGTTCACCTAGTCACACAACACAATATTCACACCTTTCACTTTATTTCACAGTACACATTCATAGTATTGCACATTCACACATTTACAGTATTGCACATTCGCATTATTCATAATACATTACACTTAATCATTCATATCATGCATATGCATTGCACATGAAACTCACTTTTTATTTATTATTTTGTTGTGATCGAGTGCCTAAACTGCCCCATGTAGGGCTCATTAATAACTGTCCCTTATCTGTTTGGAAGATACAGGGCTCATCAAACGTTGAGCCTGAGGGTCTGAATCACTTTTGAGCTCGAAGCTCATTTTCACTCGTTGAGCTTAACGCTCTGATCAGTGGCGACTCTGGTCACAACAACCATTAACTGTCATACACTTAGGCATTGAAATGCATTAATCATATGGTGCACATTCAGAACATATTTATTTCACATAAACATAAGGCATTTTGCCTTTCACTCACTCAAACATATTTCATCAAATACATATGAATTACTCATGTGACACTTTTCCAATTATTACGGTGTTGTGACCGAGTGCCTGAACCGTCCCATATAGGGCTCATTAAACATTGAGCCTGAGGCTCTAGATCACTGTTGAGCTCGAGGCTCAAATACATTCGTTGAGCTTAAAACTCTAATAGGTAGCTGCTCCGGTCACAACTGTCATTATCTGATTATGCATTTATGTATGAAACGCATATGCCACAATCAATCAGTATACACATCACAATCAACACATATGTCATAAGTAATCACATCATAGGCACGTAGGTCTCAAATTCACATACAAGTAGCACTTCTATAACACAGCTCAATATCACAATCATCGGACATCTTGTCCGGAACTCAATATAATCAATCACATCCAGCAATCAGTTTATACAAAATGAAATAAAACAAAACAAAAGGTGAAATGAGACCATCTCGGTCTACTCACAATACGCTCCAGATTAGCATTTGCTTCCAAATTATGGAAACGCCTGACTGCAGACTTTTAACCTAACCAACCCATTTATGCAATACGTTGCACACAAATTTATAATTTTGCACAAATTATAATCATTCATTTATGCACATATATTTACGATGCATGTTCATGACAATCCTGGTATTATTCCACACATTTTATCTCAAAAATCGTTCCCATATCCAAACTCATTAATTCCTAGGGTTAAGTCGCATTAAAAACCTTACACTCGCAATTTCTACTTATTCCAATTTTCTAAAATTCCACTTTCGGGTCTACTGCTCTCGATTAATGAGACAGTCCACATGTTGGGCCCCGAAAAAAAATTTATTTGAATTAATTATTTATTGATTTATGGATTTATTCGTTAAATTATTTTTATTTTGCCTTAATTGATTTAATTATGTGTTTATATAAATAATTTTATGTTGGGCTTGGAAATTAGAAGTTGGGACTTTAAATGAAGGCTTGGACCTAATATTGGAAAGTATGGGCTTTAGGAATGAATGAATAAGAAGAGGAGGATTAGAAATTAATGGGTGATGTGTAGTGGGCTTGAGAGGAGGAGGAGAGCCCAAAGCCTTGTAAGTTATAAGAGGGTATCAAAACTATGTAGTTTTGATGATGGTTTTAAAGAAGAGTTAAATGAATTAAAGGAAGGAGGAGAAGAAGAGGGAGTGTCGTAGACTTAAAGGAAAGGAGAAGAGAAGAGTTAAAAACGTGAGCTAGCAAGGAGAGGAGAGCTTCGGCCAAGAGAGCAAGGGAGAGAGTCGTAGGGAGGAAGAAAGAAGGAGAAAAAGAGAAGAAATCTTCTTGCTAGAGGTAAGTTTCATCTTTGCTTAAGTTAGGTTTAAGAATGGTGTAGGATAGAAGTTAGGGTTTGTGTAGAGATTGAAGAAAGATAGAGGGAAAGATGAGATCTATGGATTTTAGGGATTTTTAAGCTAAGGTTATGGTTATTCTAGCTTAAATGTCTTATGGGTAGGTTAGGTTTAAAGTTTATTTTCATCTTTTCTTGATTTATGAGTATTATGGCCTTCTTTGAAAATGTATTTATTGAATGAAGCATGATTTAATTGAAGGAACTCAAGAAAACCCCACTCAAGACAAGGAGGAAGGGCAATCTTGAATTCGGATTTCTACGATAGGTGGGTAACATTTTTATAGTTGTTGTGTAATGGGAAAATGCCCTATGTATGCTATCTTTGATAATTATGTGCATATTGAAAATGTATTTCCTGTGATTTGAAAGTAAAGTGTGAAACTATGATGATTTGAAAGAATGAAAGAAGCATAAAATGCTTGTCTTGCGCTTGAATATGTGATCATTGGGTGAGAGAGAACCTACTTCGATAAGTCACGTGCACGTTGACCCCTTTTGCCTTCTCCCGGTAGCCCGCTTGTGGCCCACGAGATCCGAAAATGGACTCGTCGTGTTTACGGTAAACTTCGGTTTCCGTCGTGTTTATGGAACTCTCAAGCCTATTGTGTGCATTCTATTCTTAAATGGTGTTTAGGATGCATAATATGTAATTTAAGTGATAGAAGTTTACATAATATGCATTATGTGATGATTTTGGCTACTTATGATCTATGTGATAAAGTTGGGTATTTATGCATATTGATGTTTGCTAATGCTTTGGATTCGTTATTGTGTGTTGTGTGGCTCATTATTCGATGGCTATAAACTTGTTAGCCACTGAGCCGTGTTAGCTCACCCCATTCTCCCTCCTCATGTGCAAATTCAAGTTGAGAGCTGAACCTTGCAAGGCATCGGGCATCACTCCAAGAAATTTAGTCACTTTTGTATTAAGTTAGTAACTAGCTTATAAGCATATCAAACATGGAGCATCCCACACATTTTGTATTTTGTACTTGACTGTTAATGGATATGCTGATATGTAATTAAAGCCATGTTTGAACTTTGTTATGATTTGGAAAGAGAAGGAGAGCTTTAGTACTCTCTTCATGTGAGTTTGTTGAAGTGGGATGTAGTGCTGAAATTTCTGGGTATATTGTGTTGTGCTGCAATTTTTGGGTTGTTTTATGTTGAATAGGATCACTTAGATTTGTTGAAGGTTTTAGACGAGCTGTATAGCTTGTTCCTGAGGTGTAATGAGTTAATTTTGAGGTATTGATTGCAAAGTGTGAGTCGTTAGAATCAAATGCAGGTGCTGTCTAAGTGACAGATTATCAGGCAGAGCTTTGAGTCCACTTTTGACCCTCATAGAGTTGGAATATAGGTCGGTGTTCTTCATGAAAGTTGTAGGGAATTTTCTTAGCTTTCCATAGACACTAAGTTTGTTAAATTTGGAGTTCTGGGTCAAAAGTTATGGAGGTCGCAAGTTCTGGTGCTGTTTGTGGAGAGCTAGTCGATCTGTCTTGGTGGGAACTTTTGATTCCCGTAGAGTCCGAGCTTGTTGGCGAGTCCTTCTTGAAAAATATAGGTTTTTCTTTTAGCTTTCCAACGCTTCCCACCGTGTCTAATTTGGAGCTTGGAGTCAAAAGTTATGAGGGTTAGAAGTCAGATAGGTCGGGCTGTAGGGCAGGGCCCGCGAGCGCCAAAAGCTTTTGGGGTCAGTTTCTGCCCGACCGACCCCTCTTCCTTCTTTTGGCCATAACTTATTGTGTAGACCTCCAATTGACCCCATTTTCGAAGCGATGGATTCCTAAGGGATTTTTCTATCTTTACAAACTTTATTTATCAGTTCTACTTTTAAATTGAAAAAGGTGGTTTGAAACCAAGTGTGGAGGTCGGCTGATTAAGTCTGAATATACTTTACAAATTTTAAAATATCTGGAGCTAGAGAGCTCGGATCGAAACGATTCTTGATTTAAATTAAACTAGAGACATAAACCTACAAGTTTTATGAAGGAGCTGGCTGACAATTAAGCCTTTAAGATTTTTAAATTCTGACCTGAAGTTGGTAGTGCTCAATTTTGGTCGTTTTCTTTGAAATAACATTTTTGTCATAACTTCTTCATCTCAAATCCAAATTGAGCGTTTTCAGTGGCGTTGGAACCGTGAGAGTGTAAGGAACATATTTTCTTAAAAATACAATCCCAAATTTTCTATTAAAAGTTTCTCTAGTTGTGGTCGGTTTGTGTTCGGTTTTGGGTCTTCTATGCTTATGTGTGCTTGTGTGGTCCGAATGTTGGGCCTCGGCGATGGGGTCCAACATTGTTTGGTATCAGAGCTTAGGTTTCACTCCTAGGCTTTTGTTGTGATATATGATTCAATGTTTGCATTATGAATTGACGGGTTGCATTAAGTGACATGCATCTCATGCATACATATAGAAACTAAGATTAAAAAGAAATGTAGCTAATCAGTAAATGTTTTCATTGAAGGAGTAAGATGTCACCTCGTAGAAGGACACGAGGAGTTCTGCAAGGTTCTATTGCACCTGACTCTCCACTGAGAGAGGAGAGCACGGATGAGTCCGTAGCCCCGAGAGTGGCCCCAGTTGAGGCTTCTCTAGGGCAGAGTAGTGAGCCCCTCCGATCTCAGACTCAGCCGTCGCCTAGTCAGTCTGAGCAAGTGCCTGCTCTAGACCTGAGACTCTTTCAGGCATTTACCCAAGCCTTTGTTCAGGCTATGGGTCAAATTCTCCAGGCTTCTGGTTCAGCCCCAACTAAGAGGGGGACACAGTTTGACAAGTTGAGGAAGTATGGAGCGGTGGATTTCCACGGGACCACATACACTGAAGAAGCTGAAACATGGTTGAGGAAGACCGAGAGGGTCTTGGATCAGATGGAGTGCGAGGATGATGAGAGAGTGGTTTATGTTGCCAGTCTGCTTCAGGGTGATGCCTTGCATTGGTGGGAGACTATGCCAGGGAGTCAGACGAGACCAGTAGGGTTGACATGGGGAGACTTCTTGACTGTGTACAGGAAGAAGTATCTGTCTGAGGTGTACATTCATGAAGAGAGGAGTTTTGAGTCTCGCCCAGAGGGAGATGACTGTTGTTGAGTATGAGCGTCGGTTTACTCAGTTGTCGAGGTATGCTTCGGAGCTGATGTTCAGTGAGGCTGCTAAGTGCCGCAGGTTTGAGTTGGGCCTATATTTAGCTATCAGAGAGAAGGTGGTAGTACAGAACTTTGGCGATTTTCAGCGGTGGTTGAAGCGGCTCGAGGTTGAGAACATCGAAAACATCAAGAGTGCGATTAGCGAAAGAGGAAGGAAGAGAGCGATTCGGAGGGAGGTGGTACTTATTCCGAGAGAAGTGCGAACTTTTCTGTACTGTCGAGGAGAGGAGCTTTGGTGGAGCCGGCTGGGCCGATGAGGACTTTCATGTCTCACCAAGCCTCAACGGTGGGCGGCGATAGAAGAGAAATGGGAGAGACCACCTCTTCCTAAATGTGAGCATTGTGGGAACCTCCATAGAGGGGAATGTCGCAGATTTTCAGGAGCATGCTTCAATTGTGGCCAGAAAGGACACATAGCCAGACAGTGTCCTAAGCCGGATAGAAGAGAGGGATCACAGATGCATGCTTCCAGAAGGACAGAGGCAGTGGGACAGAAAGCTGTGACGGAAGTGGGTAGCTCTGGTGTACCTAAGAGAGCTTATCCTCCAGACAGATCCAGGGGGCAACCACCAGCTAGAGTGTTTGCTATGACTCGAGAGGAGGCAGAGACAGCTCCAGAAGTGGTGACGGGTATGATTAAATTGTTTGATGTTGATGTTCTTGCTTTGATTGATCCGGGTTCTACCCACTCTTTTGTGTCGTCGGGTAGAACTGTATGTGGTAGAGTCTTGAGCCCATTGGATACTCACTGATGGTGAGTACTCCGATCGGCCGCTTTATTGTTATCGATCAGTGTATAGAGGCGTGAGATAGAGATTAGTGGAGGAAGTTTGTGGTAGATTTGATGCCTTTGAAGATGGGAGGATTGGATGTGATCCTAGGTATGGATACCTTAGAGAAGTATCGCGCCAACTTAGACTACAAGCAGAAGACAGTGAAATTCGAGCTAGAGGATGGCAGCAAAGTGGTATTCCTGGGAGATAGAAAAGTCAGCCCGCCTCAGATTGTTTCGGCTATGGTAGCAGAAAGATTGATGAGTAAGGGGTGTGAAGTGTATTTGGCCTATGTGTTAGACACAGAGGCAGATAGAGAGAGGTTGGAGGATATTCCTGTAGTCAGGGAATTCCCGGACGTCTTTTCCGGGGAATTGCCAGGACTACCTCCTCCGAGAAAAATTGAGTTTCCCGTTAAGCTTCTTCCAGGTACTACGCCGATTTCGATTCCGCCTTACAGGATGACCCCGGCGGAATTGAGGGAGCTTAAGGAGCAATTGGAGGATCTTTTAGAGAAGGGTTACATTAGGCCGAGCTCTTCACCTTGGGAAGCTCCGGTGCTATTTATGAAGAAGAAAGATGGGTCATTGCGGATGTGTGTGGACTATAGGAAGTTGAATCATGCCACTATTAAGAACAAATATCCGCTCCCGCGCATAGATGATTTGTTTGATCAATTGCAAGGGGCGAGAGTCTTTTCCAAGATAGATTTGAGATCGGGTTATCATCAGTTGAGGATTAAGGAGACCGACGTGTCCAAGACTGCTTTTAGGACACGGTATGGCCACTTCGAGTTTTTGGTTATGCCTTTCGGGTTAACAAATGCTCCTGCAGTCTTTATGGATTTGATGAATAGATTCTTCAAGTCTTTCCTAGACCGATTTGTCATTGTCTTTATTGATGACATATTGGTCTATTCTAAGAGTGATGAGGAGCACGAGGATCATTTGAGGGTTACTTTGGAGACTTTGAGAAAGAATGAATTGTATGCCAAATTCGACAAGTGCGAATTTTGGTTAAGGGAAGTAGTATTTCTCGGGCATGTGATTTCAGAGCGTGGAGTGCATGTGGATCCACAAAAGATAGAAGCTGTGGTTAAATGGGAAGCACCTAAGAATGTGGTTGAGGTAAGGAGTTTCTTGGGACTAGCTGGATATTACAGGAGGTTCATAGAGGGCTTTTCTTTGATAGCTGCTCCACTTTCCAAATTGACGAGAAAGAATAAGAAGTTTGAGTGGACTGAGGAGTGCCAGAGTAGTTTTGAGGAATTGAAGAATAGGCTTACTACTGCACCGATTTTGACATTACCCTATGGTGATGATGGATACATTGTGTACAGTGACGCTTCCAGGAAGGGTTTAGGATGTGTATTGATGCAAGGAGAGAAAGTGATTGCCTATGCTTCTAGGCAATTAAAACCTTATGAGATGAACTACCCTATTCATGATTTGGAGTTGGCTGCTATTATTTTTGCATTGAAGATTTGGAGACACCACTTGTATGGAGTTACTACTAGAGTATTTACGGACCATAAGAGCCTTAAGTACTTGTTGACTCAGAAAGAGCTGAATTTGAGGCAGAGGCGATGGTTGGAGTTATTAAAAGATTATGATTTGGTGATAGACTACCATCCAGGGAAAGCTAATGTTGTAGCTTATGCATTGAGTAGGAAGTCCACTATGGCACATGTGGAGACAGTGTACCTTCCCTTGCTGAAGGAATTAGCCAGACTTGATGTGACATTGAGGCAAGTTGAACCTGACTATATTTTGGCAAATTTCAGAGTGAGACCAGTGTTGAGGGGGAAGATCAAAGAATTGCAGGAACGGGATGAGTACTTGAGTAAGCTTAGAGCAGAGATAAAAGATGGCAAGCCCTTTGATGTAGAGGTAAAGGAAGATGGATTGATGGTTATGGGTGACAGATTGTGTGTTCCAGATGTGTTAGAGCTGAAGGATGAGATCCTTGATGAAGCGTATAACGATCCTTATGCAATGCACCCAGGGAGTTCTAAGATGTATCGGGATTTGAAAGAGCATTTTTGGTGGAAGGGAATGAGGAAAGATGTGGCAGAGTATGCTAAAAGATGTTTAGTGTGTCAGCAAGTTAAAGCTGAACATCAAGCACCTTTAGGCAAGCTAAATCCTTTGCCGATTCCGGAATGGAAATGGGAGAAGATTACCATGGATTTTCTGATGGGATTGCCGAGGACTAGCAAGAAGCATGATGCTATTTGGGTGATTGTGGATAGGCTGACTAAGTCAGCCCACTTCTTGCCAATTAGACAGACAGATTCTTTGAATGTTTTGGCTAAGAAGTATGTGGATGAGGTAATCAGACTTCATGGGATTTCGAGTTCGATAGTGTCTGATAGGGATCCTAGGTTTACCTCAGATTTTGGGAAAGTTTGCAGGAGGCTCGGGGACTAGATTGCATTTTAGTACGACTTTCCATCCACGGTCGATGGACAATCGGAGAGGACGTCTGAACTTTGGAGGCAATGTTGAGAGCTTGTGCTTTGGATTTCAAAGGTTCGTGGGATGATCACCTACCTTTGATCGAGTTTTCTTACAATAATTCCTATCACTCGGGAATTCAGATGGCACCTTATGAGGCATTGTATGGCAGGAGATGCAAAACTCCTATATGTTAGGATGAGGAAGGTGAAAGGAAGCTAGTAGGGCCTGAGTTGGTACAGGCTACAGTGGATAAAGTCAAATTGGTAAAACAGAGGCTTAAAGCAGCTCAAGATAGGATGAAGAGCTACACAGATGCCCATAGGAAAGAGATGGAGTTTGAAGTGGGTGAGAAGGTGTTTCTTAGAGCTTCTCCATGGAAAGGTGTTTTGAGGTTTGGCAAGAAGGGCAAGCTTAGCCCAAGGTATATAGGCCCATATGAGATCATTGAGAGGATCGGACCTTTGGCTTATAAGTTAGATTTTCCATTGGAGTTGTCTAAGATTCACAATGTGTTCCATGTGTCGATGTTGAGGAGGTATAGATCGGATCCTTCGCACATAGTTCAACCTTCAGAGGTTCAGTTGAGAGAGGATTTGATTTATGAGGAGCAACCAGTGGAAATCTTAGATTCAAAGGAAAAAGTGTTAAGGAACAAGAGTGTGAAGCTGGTTAAGGTCTTGTGGAGAAACCATTCGACCGAGGAAGCGACTTGGGAACCTTTGGAAGCCATGAGGGAGAAGTATCCCTACCTCTTCGTGGATTCAGGTAAGGATTTCGAGGACGAAATTCTTTTAGGAGGGGAGAATTGTTGGGCCCCGAAAAATAATTTTTTTTTATTTGAATTAATTATTTATTGATTTATGGATTTATTCGTTAAATTATTTTTATTTTGCCTTAATTGATTTAATTATGTGTTTATATAAATATTTTTATATTGGGCTTGGAAATTAGAAGTTGGGACTTTAAATGAAAGCTTGGACCTAATATTGGAAAGTATGGGCTTTAGGAATGAATGAATAAGAAGAGGAGGATTAGAAATTAATGGGTGATGTGTAGTGGGCTTGAGAAGAGGAGGAGAGCCCAAAGCCTTGTAAGTTATAAGAGGGTATCAAAACTATGTAGTTTTGATGATGGTTTTAAAGAAGAGTTAAATGAATTAAAGGAAGGAGGAGAAGAAGAGGGAGTGTCGTAGACTTAAAGGAAAGGAGAAGAGACGAGTTAAAAACGTGAGCTAGCAAGGAGAGGAGAGCTTCGGCCAAGAGAGCAAGGGAGAGAGTCGTAGGGAGGAAGAAAGAAGGAGAAAAAAAGAAGAAATCTTCTTGCTAGAGGTAAGTTTCATCTTTGCTTAAGTTAGGTTTAAGAATGGTGTAGGATGGAAGTTAGGGTTTGTGTAGAGATTGAAGAAAGATAGAGGGAAAGATGAGATCTATGGATTTTAGAGATTTTTAAGCTAAGGTTATGGTTATTCTAGCTTAAATGTCCTATGGGTAGGTTAGGTTTAAAGTTTATTTTCATCTTTGCTTGATTTATGAGTATTATGGCCTTCTTTGAAAATGTATTTATTGAATGAAGCATGATTTAATTGAAGGAACTCAAGAAAATCCCACTCAAGACAAGGAGGAAGGGCAATCTTGAATTCGGATTTCTACGATAGGTGGGTAACATTTTTATAGTTATTGTGTAATGAGCAAATGCCCTATGTATGCTATCTTTGATAATTATGTGCATATTGAAAATGTATTTCCTGTGATTTGAAAGTAAAGTGTGAAACTATGATGATTTGAAAGAATGAAAGAAGCATAAAATGCTTGTCTTGCGCTTGAATATGTGATCATTGGGTGAGAGAGAGCCTACTTCGATAAGTCACGTGCACGTTGACCCCTTTGCCTTCTCCCGGCAGTCCGCTTGTGGCCCACGAGATCCGAAAATAGACTCGTCGTGTTTACGGTAAACTTCAGTTTTCGTCGTGTTTATGGAACTCTCAAGCCTATTATGTGCATTCTATTCTTAAATGGTGTTTAGGATGCATAATATGTTATTTAAGTGATAGAAGTTTACATAATATGCATTATGTGATGATTTTGGCTACTTATGATCTATGTGATAAAGTTGGGTATTTATGCATATTGATGTTTGCTAATGCTTTGGATTCGTTATTGTGTGTTGTGTGGCTCATTATTCGATGGCTATAAACTTGTTAGCCACTGAGCTGTGTTAGCTCACCCCATTCTCCCTCCTCAGGTGCAAATTCAAGTTGAGAGCTGAACCTTGCAAGGCATCGGGCATTACTCCAAGAAATTTAGTCACTTTTGTATTAAGTTAGTAACTAGCTTATAAGCATATCAAACATGGAGCATCCCACACATTTTGTATTTTGTACTTGACTGTTAATGGATATGCTGATATGTAATTAAATCCATGCTTGAACTTTGTTATGATTTGGAAAGAGAAGGAGAGCTTTAGTACTCTCTTCATGTGAGTTTGTTAAAGTGGGATGTAGTGCTGAAATTTCTGGGTATATTGTGTTGTGCTGCAATTTCTGGGTTGTTTTAGGTTGAATAGGATCACTTAGATTTGTTGAAGGTTTTAGACGAGTTGTAGAGCTTGTTCCTGAGGTGTAATGAGTTAATTTTGAGGTATTGATTGCAAAGTGTGAGTCGTTAGAATCAAATGCAGGTGCTGTCTAAGTGACAGATTATCAGACAGAGCTTTGAGTCCATTTTTGACCCTCATAGAGTTGGAATATAGGTCGGTGTTCTTCATGAAAGTTGTAGGGAATTTTCTTAGCTTTCCATAGACACTAAGTTTGTTAAATTTGGAGTTCTGGGTCAAAAGTTATGGAGGTCGCAAGTTCTGGTGCTGTTTGTGGAGAGCTAGTCGATCTGTCTTGGTGGGAACTTTTGATTCCCGTAGAGTCCGAGCTTGCTAGTAAGTCCTTCTTGAAAAATATAGGTTTTTCTTCTAGCTTTCCAATACTTCTGACCGTGTCTAATTTGGAGCTCGGAGTCAAAAGTTATGAGGGTTAGAAGTCAGATAGGTCAGACTGTAGGGCAGGTCGCCCATGCGCTCATGGGTGAGCGGCGCCAAGACTCGCCCATGCCTTGCAGGCGGCGCCAGCCATTGAACGCCAAGAGCTTTTGGGGTTGGTTTCTGGCCGACCGACCCCTCTTCCTTCTTTTGGTCATAACTTGTTGTGTAGACCTCCGATTGACTCCATTTTTGAAGCGATGGATTCCTAAGGGATTTTTCTATCTTTACAAACTTTATTTATCAGTTCTCCTTTTAAATTGAAAAAGGTGGTTTGAAACCAAGTGTGGAGGTCGACTGATTAAGTCTGAATATACTTTACAAATTTTAAAATATCTGGAGCTAGAGATCTCGAATCGAAGCGATTCTTGATTTAAATTAAACTATAGACATAAACCTACAAGTTTTATGAAGGAGCTGACTGACAATGAAGCCTTTAAGATTTTCAAATTCTGACCTGAAGTCGGTAGTGCTCAATTTTGGTCGTTTTCTTTGAAATAGCATTTTTGCCATAACTTCTTCATCTCAAATCCAAATTGAGCGTTTTCAGTGGCGTTGGAACCGTGAGAGCGTAAGGAACATATTTTCTTAAAAA
Source organism: Erythroxylum novogranatense (assembly GCA_029891385.1). Taxonomy (NCBI): domain Eukaryota; kingdom Viridiplantae; phylum Streptophyta; class Magnoliopsida; order Malpighiales; family Erythroxylaceae; genus Erythroxylum; species Erythroxylum novogranatense. The sequence goes on along the minus strand of CM057227.1, from coordinate 85,104,180 downwards.
GCCAATCCCAAATTTTCTATTAAAAGTTTCTCTAGTTGTGGTCGGTTTGTGTTCGGTTTTGGGTCTTCTATGCTTATGTGTGCTTGTGTGGTCTGAATGTTGGGCCTCAACGACGGGGTCCAACACCACATAGGTTAACTAGGCAATCTTTCCTTTTTTCTAAAAATTCCTCTATGCTTTAGGAATTCATAGACACCAAAATCACTCAATTCGGATCTCTATAGGTCCGGATATTGTCAAAATATGGGCCAGACAAATAGACAATCGGTCCGATTTAATCCCTCATTTCCAATTTAATCTAAAAAATTCACTAATTTTCATGGAGAGGTAGATAAATGTCTTACGAATCCGATGCCTCGAAAATCTGATCAATCGGAGGTCGGATAAAAAGTTATGCACAAAAGAATGAAAGAGGGTTCGGGTTGGGCCGGGTCAGGTAAGCCCGCCACGGACCGGGTAAGCCTGACGGCTGGTCACCCTCACAACCAACTCATGAGGGTGACGTCGTCACACACGCGACGAGAGCGGGTGCACGGCGTCGCACTTGTAACGTTGCGAGGACCCCCTTTTTCTATTTTTTTCCCACTTATCTCCTCTCTTCTTCCAACATGCATAACTATTCACACAAGTGTCCAAACTTGACAAATTAGGTATCATAAGAAAGATCACAGAAAGTCCTACAAGTTTCATGAAGGACTCACAGACAAATTCCAACTCTAACGGAGTCAAAATGCACATCAAAATATATGTCCTGTAAATGTCATCCTAAACAAAACCACATCTTCTAAAAATCATAACTTTCTATCCCTTTGTTCAAAAATTCCATGCTTTATATCAATGAAAATATCAGAACACATTCTACAACTTTCATGACAACTTAGAAGCAAATTCAACTTCTAACTAGGTCAAATTTTCAATCAAAGTTTTGGTCCTGTTAAACATTACCTAAACCACATCCAAACTTCCAAAATTCATATCTTACCAATCCTACATCCAAAAATGGCATGTTATACATCATTAAAAAGCTAAAACAATCCTCTATAACTTTCAATAAGGCCACTTGAGTTAATTCAAACCATAACAGTCTAGAATTGGCCCCAAAGCACGGTGTCCACACAACTTACATTTATAGACATTTTCAAACACAAGGCACATAAATCTTTGGAAGAACAGCCAAGAGTCAACCGATCATAACTTTCAACCTCCTTCTCAAAAATTGTCATACTTAGTGGCGATAGAAAGCAAACAAGAAAAACTACAACTTTCATGAAGACCAATTTAGCAGAATCTGCCTAAATCAATCTAGAAAATTTTCTAAAGTTTCAGATCACTAATTTTTGAGCTACTATTCATTCCTACACCATTTCCCACATTCAAATCAGAAATTGGAACTCTTCCAGCCAAAATTAAACATCGCTTCCTTCATAAGAAATGTAGCCAAACTTCTCAAGTTTAATTCAAGACAAACCTCATCTCAATTGCTCATCCAGATAAAAAGTTATGGCAAAAATATTGAAACATGTATAAATCCAATTTTCCAGTTTTCCAACCTAACTCAAATTCTATCACTTCCTTATCAATTCTACACCAATAACCACTCAATTTCCTCAATCTATCACCCATAATCAAAGCAAGACCTCCACTTGAACTTTTGTTCACAAATTGGCAGCACCCTACACTCACTCATCCACCCCTTTTCTACACTCATCTACAACATTAAATTCAATTCAAAACAACTCTAATTTACATTCATCAAATTCCACACCCTTAAGCATTCATCTAGGCAAGAGTTTCACACACACAAACCCATATATTATAACCACAATTCCCATGTAATTAATGGAAATAACATCACAAATAATTGATTTAACTACAAATCCATAATGTAAACCATATTTCTTACCTAATTTGACTTCTAATGCTTCAAGTCTTCAAAACCACCACTAAACTCTACCTCCCACTACCATATACGACCATCTTCTTCCAAAGGTGGTAGGGATGAGTATTTGGTGAGGATGAAAGAGAGGGTAGGTGAAAGATGATATAAAACTCCATGTTGATAGGTGGGTTATAAGAGTATCGTGAGTGGAGGAGAAAAAGATGGAAACAAAAATCAAAGAAGATGAAGAGAGGAAGCAAGTATCGTGAATGGACAATAAAAGACCATGAAATGTTCTTTAATTAGGGCAAATTTGATAGTGGAAGCCACTTGTCATCTTTTTGAGATCTCTAATTAGCTCTTTTAAAGAGCTAGTCCATTTATCTCCAATTTTTACTCCAACTCATCCCCAAATTTCCAATGGCTCAAATAAATAAATCCTAAAATCATGTAGCTAAATTTTTGGTGCCATTGGACAGTCATTTTCACTACCGATAGACACTCATTCGGCCACTTGGCATTTTTTTCTTGGTCTGAAAATTACACCGAAATTTTAGAAAAATAATTTCTAAAATTCTACAAAATTCGAGAATCACCCTGACCTTCTCCAACTCAATTTTTCACATACACAAATCACATTAATTTACAAACACATTTCTTCACACGTATACGGGGAATGTCATGAATGCATGTACAGTCATTTTTCATGTGCAAAATTTACTATTCATAGGTATGGGGATGCTAGATTATGCATGAGCATATAAAGGCAATTTCTAACACTCATTAGCCCCTCAAAATTACCATTCTACCCTCCCCATCGGTGATGGGATGTTACACTTCTAAACCATCCATTCTACATTTCCATATCTAGAAAAATCTTGGCAACTAGTTAGACTCAAATTACACTTCAAACATTTAACATCCGAAGTTTTATAAATTTCCTCTCTCTCTATTGCGTTTTTTCTAACTTCTGCATTTTTTTAAAAGCTCAAGCTCGTGTCATTTATTTGAAATAACTTCCAAACAATTTTTCTAACTTATTTTTATCTCATCAATACTTACCATAACCTCAAAATAATTCAGAAATAATTATCCACTTCAAATATCACAAATCCAAAATTCCACTTCTCCCTCTCTCTCTATTGTAAACTTTCAAATTTTCATATTTTCATCCATTGCATTTTTTTTCATTTTTATCTACTCTTACACTTCATTTAACTCATCCCAATATTAGAACCTCACCAAATTCATTTTCCACAAATCCATGCGTGATCAATAGAAGCAACCATATAATTCATGTATGTACAGTAAAATTACAAATTATGAGTTCATCATTTTTTTCCCTCCATAATTTGCACTCTTCCTAAACACAACTTCAATGATTCTTCTAGCTCTAACTTACCTCAATAATATCTTATGATATATTATTCCTCAAGCATGCAAAAGAAAAAACATATCCATATTCGGTTTTCTCTCTAACACAGAACAAAACATATATATATATATATATCTCTCTCAATTTTTCAAACTCATGCATGCATGTATATGTATATTACACCAGAAAATAATCATCATCAAAACTACTTATCTGGTTACTTGCAGCAATAAAAGTAAATCAAAGGCACAAAGATTCCATAGTTGATGTTTCAACAAAATTTCCAATATAGACAGTAATGAAAGAGCTTCGGTGGTTCAAGCAAACAACAATAATTAGTGATAAAACAATATATATGGACTAGAATTGGTGTTGTAAAAACAAAGAGAGTTTTTGTATTTTGCCAAAACTTTCGGTGTGAAGAAACAACAACAAAGGAAAACTTCACAACAGTATGTGGCGTTTTGCATGTATATGCACGTGTCTCTCAACCCAAACAGCCACTTATCACCATAAATACAAACCATTTGTCTCAATACAATTTAGCCATTTGTCACATTTTAATTGGTCTCTTATTTTTTCTTAATCTAAAAATATCCCAAAATTTCAGAAATTTTCAAAACTTCACCAAAAATCCAAAATAATTAGATTATTCTCCAAATAAATTTTCAGATAAAATAATTCACCAAAAATTTCAAAATATCCAAAATTGCCAAATCACAATTCATACACTCCAATTTAATCCACAATTTCCATTTATAAATCAAATTTACCCTAAAATGCTAATGAATGCATGTACAATCATATGAATGTGCAAAATAAATATGTATGTCACAATTAATTTATGCATAATGTGCATTTTACTAATTTCACAATATTTTCTTATAAATTACTATTCTGGCCTTAACATGGGTATCAGAATGTTACACCTTTTCTCTACTTTTCCTCACTTGTAAACATTATAGTCGCACTCTCTTACAAAACCTACATATTTTTCTCTTTCATATCACAAAATAGGTTTTTTTTTATGTGTAAGTGGACGTGTATCTTCAACACGGCCTCACTCACAGCTGTATACGATCACAGGGAGTTACATGATCACCACACATTGTCGTGTATGTCATTCACATAGGCGTGCATACTAGCGTATATGTCTTCACTCTTTATATATTCCTTCACATAGTTCTAGAGACTTACACAATTAATCCATAGGGTAGAGTAAGTTAAGACACGAGTGTGTGTCATCTACAATGGCTTGTGTGTTTATACAATTGATATATACAACCATATAAGTAAGAACATAGGTGTGTATCACTTTACACAGTCGTTTAGCACTTTACACGATCGTGTCTCTCTTCACAGGAGCTTCATCCATCTTGTCTTTACTTGTTCTTCATCTCCACGAATTATAAAGGCATCTACAATCACTGAAAGTCTCAAAATGGAGTTGGGCATGCAACACATTATCCCCAATAGTTAGTATATCATCCAATATAAATAGGTCTAAAATGGGTTGCTTATCGAATACTTAGAAATGCATATCTATAACTGTCAATTATGAATTCAAAAGATTGAACTAATCAAATTGCCATAAAGGTGTTAAATGATATACATGAAATTATCTTTTAAGGTTGAGCTTGTGAATCTCCTTTAAGTCTCTTTACAACTTGCAAGAACCAACTAGAGGGAGCATACCAAGATTTAACCTCTAATGCTACATTAAAAAAGCAAGAGTACAGGAAAAGTAACTTTATCTTGAAAGAGCTTGAATTATGGATATGAGTACCGTTCCGTTCCGGCCGGTACCGGCCAAAACGTACCGTACCGACCGAAAATCGGAACGGAACGGGCACCATTAGTACTGGCCAAAAATACTGATCGGCACCGCTGGTTTCCAGTTGGTACCAGCCGATATCGGCAGTAACAGACCGTACCGGTTCGGTACCGTGAAATTAAAAAATCTTAGGGACCTAATAACAAATTTGAAAAAAATTTAACCTAAAAATTTCCTAACCTCTCATCCCCGCCGACTCTACTCTTTCGGTCTTCATCTTCTACTCTTCTCTCATCTAAAATTTTCCTCCTCTCCTTCTCTCATCTCTCCACCGCCCCGCCTGGTCCTCGTCGCCACCGCCAGCCTCTGGTCTTCTTCTCACCGTCGTCGTCACTCGCCTCCTCGTGGACACTCACCTCGTTCTCCCTTTGGTGTGTCATTCCTCCACGCAGACCTGAGTCACTCGATGCCGCCACCATCACCTTCTTCGCTCCTCGCCGCTGCACCAGAACACCGTGACACTGCAGGGAAGCCACCAGAGATGCAATTGAAGCCACTGGAGACGAATCGACATCTGACCTGTGACAAAACCCGAAGACCCGATGTTGATTTTATGAATTTTGTTTCTGATTTCGAAAATTTCATGCTTAATTAAATTTATTGTTGTGTTGAAACGTGAATTTCTGATGGATTTTGTTGGATCGGTGTTGGACAATTGGAGACTTGGATGGTATTTTTTGTGTTGTTGGCTTCTTGTTATCTGGGTTTTCGAAATTTGGTTGGAATTGGATCATGGATGATGCACGGTGTTGGTTGGAATTGGATAATGCATTGTGTATGAAATTATTTGGTTCGACTTGGAGTTGGAAATGTGAAGTATACAGTACAATTATACAATATACTAATATATACTATTTTGCAATTTTTAAAAATTTTAGGGATTATTTTATAAATTAAAAAAATTACTCAAAAGCAGCACTATCTATGAATGCATCAAGACAGTTTGCTCCATAATTCAATCCGGTACCAAATCTGACACACTATTCATAACTTAGGCTCGAATGCTTTCATAATTTAACAAAGGCATGTAGCGAATTCATATCTAAGCATCTCGTAAAGGTACTGCTAAATTTTTTAAATGTGGGCCCTTATTGTGCCAAGCTTAATTAAGAATGGATGACGTAATATCAGAATTACTATAATATTTATGAAGTTGTTTCTTCTAATCTTTTTTTTGGTAAATATTCTTCTAATCTTTCTTTAGTATAGGATTATAAAACTACTTTTCAAAAAAAATCTTCCATCTTTACGCGTCTTTTAAATAATATTAGCCATTTGATTTGATTTCTATATTTATTGTAGATACCGGTTTTCCTTTTACGATTTTTTAATTTTAAGAAAATAATCCTATATGTTATTTTTATATATAATCTTATATGTTAATTAATGAAATAATGATATTCACACACAAATCATGGTAAATAGAAATTACTATTTATTATTAATAAATTTTGATAATAAACTTTTATATTATTAATAATTATTGTTTTATGTTATAATTTTTATTATCATAAGCTAAGTAATAATTCTTAATTTTCTATTTCCTTTTCCTATTCATAATTAAATAATTTTAATTTTAATTTTAATGTTAATGATAACAACTATTGAATGAAAATTTATTAATTATATTTTGTTCACAAATAAATGTAATCTTTCAATATTTAATATTTTATGATTAAAATAAACTTTTTCTTATTTTTGGTTCTATAAATGGTTTTATTTTAACAAAATTTAGACATTTAGACATTTTTATATATAATATATTTATGAGTAATTAAAAAAGAATATCATAGTGAAACTAAAATGGTCCTTAATTGTTAGTGTCTTGAAAAGATAATATAGATATAATTAGGAAGATAATTTAATTCGTAGAGATTAAACATTTAAGATTAATAATTGTATCAATTGTTATTTTAAAATAAAATTGACCTCCTAATTTATTAATATAATAAATTATTTTGTAACTTTTATTTTCATTGACATAAAATTTTACTTCACATTAATCAAATATATACATTGTATTGATAAATTTTCATCATTTTAAATTGTATAACCACTATATATATTTCACGTACTTTTTATACATGAAAACAAATCTTTTGATCAATTTTTTTATTTATCTTGTATAATATTTGTCATAAAACAAGAAAGACAAGAATAGGATTTGAAAATTTTAAAATAAATTAGATAAAAGGCAAATATTATCATTTGGATTAGGCCCAATATAAACTTAAAAAAAATCTTTACCTGTACTTTAACCTCAACCGACTAGCGCAATTAATGTGCAGGTCGTATTTACCTCTAGTAGGGATGGCAATGGGTAGGGTTCGATTCAGGTTTTACTCTATCTATATTCATATCCATTTTTTATGACTCAACTCATATCCATATCCATATCTATATCCATCGGTTTTTACGATTTACTACTCATATCTAAATCCATTGGATTGTTCGGATTTTTGGATATCCATCGGGTTGTATAGCACATAAAAATATAACTTCTAAATAGAAAGTATAAAGAGTAGATTTTTGCAAATGTTCCAAATAACTTTAATAATAATAAGTCAAGATTTTGATTTGTATGTATTAAAAAAATCATAAAATTGAAATAATAAAAATCATAATATTTAGTACAAAGACAACATACATTTTTTCACAATTTAGAACTGGAACAAAGATTGAAATAACTAAAGCTTAAAATTGTCTTTACGTGAACTCTACAATATTCAAAACTCCATCTCCATATCATTTGCATTATTATCATCCTATAAGAAAAATAATATATGATGAAAAATGTGAGTACTGAGGAGTAAAATGAAGATTTTAAAGTTGTTTCTTCGTATAAAATTTTAATATTTTATTATATTTAACCATAAATATTCAAGAAAAAATAGAGTTAATAAAAAATGGGTAAGATATGAGTATCAATGGTTCAGGTTTTACTCAACCCATATCCATATCCATTTTTTATGACTCAACCCATATCGATATTCATCGGTTTTTACAATTTACTGTCCATATACAAATCCATTGGATCAGGTAATGCGGATATTAATCGGGTTGAAAACCTACTCTCACCCCTATCTTGAAACAATAATCATGGTTACCATGTGTGCACTTACGAGAAGGTGACGATAAAGTGTATTACTTTGAACAACTAGATAGCCCATATGTTAAACCCCTCCCGATGACTGATTTCATTTTTCAGTTTATCGAGTCGACAACATTGAATCTCCTAATTTTTATTGAGTTTCGAGGAGGTCAAAATAAATAAATAAAGAAAGAAGACAAAAAACAGTTAATACTAACAAATTTGAGCATGCATGCATTGCTTTTACACAAATATACAAGACTAACCAGCTATCATTGTCTTCTCGCTTATCTTGAAGATGTCCTACAAGCTACAAACTAGAATAGGTTAGGAACAAGACAGTTCAAAAATGCTTTAACCTTTCTCTATATTTACAAGGATAAACTATTACACAGTCCAAACAAAGGCCCCCTTTCGTGTGAGTGCAATCAATCTGTGTCATCGAAAATTTAAGCTTTGTTGATGAAGTGGTACTGTCAACGATAAAGTCCCCAACATGGTAAAGATTCCATTTTCCAGGATCACCCAACAAACATTTGGACGACTTATGCTGGCCATCTGAAGTCCATAGCTGGAACTGAACAGGTTTTATGTTCCAACCATGGACATGTTCGGTATTGCAGATCCGGCGACCGAATCTTTTTGCAGCCCTTCCCAAATGCAGTCTGAAGAATAGGCTATAACTTCCCGTTGGAAATGGGAACTCAAGCTGTCCATCAACCTCGAGCCACCAGGTTTGCTGAAGATATGCAACAGCTAAGAATCTGCATACAAAAAAATGGATACTAAAATCAATTCCAGCACAAAATTATCCAACATATTTAAAACTGCATAGCACCTCATTTAGCAATAGAAATCCAATCTGAGCTCCATTTCAAACATACTATGGATCTTTGCTTATCCAATATTAGGAAACAAATGACAATTGAGTAGAAAAACTATGGCTAGCAGGGAACGACAAGCAATCAAATAATGGGGCAATATAAAGAGAATTATCTCATGACAATATTATGAAGCATGAAATTTGACTGCCACAGATATACACAAATATCCCAATAATACATTATTCATCTTTAACTATTCCAAGTTTTGAAAGTGTTCAAGTTAACCGACTCGCTAAGTCAAATCCCCATAGTTCATGTAGCTTACGAAATTTAGAGACATAAACAGTTTGTTTAGTCTTTACAGGTAGTTCCATAAACAGATATAAAAGGAAAAAGGTAGCAGGCAGCTAATTCCTAATGGAAAGAAGTCATGTTTGAGCTATGAGGCAAAATAGCTCGACAGGAGGGTGGTAAATCAGCAATTCACCGGGGGATAACAGCAGGATCATTGGCGAGGGGTAATAGGATAAGTTGTTACTTGTAATGAGTTGTAACTATCATACAATACAAGTCAACATGAACAATAAGAAATCCATGTTGTTGGGTAGAGAACAAACTCAAAAGCTTGAAATAATCCAGACATGTTCTTTCTGGAAAACTTGAGCTTCAAAGAATCAATAAGAACTATTCATGGACTAAGTTCCTATTTTGAGTTCTGCTGCCTCAAAGTGCACAGCAAAAAGACAGAGATGTAAAACCACACCATCATTAATGGATTCCACACACAATTATATATAACACACCCAGAGACATGATTCATCACATGGACAGGTAAAGAGTGATAACAAAGAACCTACTCTTTGAGGTATTTCGGCAAGAAAAATGTCCCGTATAACTTGAACTTGATCGGCCAATCTAAGAAACACATCCCAACATTCCTCATGAAATATACTATTAAATAAATTGGAGCAAAAGGCTTCCATTAATTCTCACCTAGATTCCTCGGTAGGCATATGATTCCAATATCTTCTATCATCAATCCCAGTTATTGTTAATCCTTTAAACGAGATAGATAAGAAGACACCACCTGTACGTTTGTCTAACCACACTTTCTGCACAAAACCCAAATCTCAAACTCGTCAATAAAACGCCAAAGACTTGAAATTGAGCTTCTAACAAAGTCAGAACTATCTTGCACTCATCAGAAAGAATCAGTAACCTAGGGGTTCTCTGCTTATATTTTTACTAGATCATTAAACTCTATATAAAGGTTGAAAGCAAAATGGTGGCATCCTTCGGTTGCATCTTTCGCCTTCTATGTAGCAGACAATAGTAAAAATTATTATTTCCAGTATAGCTGATATTATCTTATATGAGCGCTACAAGAAGCTTAACACACAAACAAATTCACAAAAGAGTTCAATTAGCATCTCTCCTAGCGTTAGCCTGCCTAATATACTAAATCCACGACTGGTAACTGCAAATAACTTGAGGCACAAGAAATCCCAAATTCGATTCTAATAAATAACAAAAAACAGTCACGGAGACCAAAGGAAAAGACCATACCTTGGTACCACCATCGAAAGAGTTGGGCCTACACAGCTTGGTATAAATCTCCCTTTTACTCAATTTTCTGGGGGAACAACCCCCAGAAACCTTTTCCATGATAGTTTCGTAATTTTCAGGCAATTTTGATTCCCACACAAAATCGGCCCACGAAGCGCCACGAAAAGCTCTGTTTAACGTGGCCAATTTGCATATCTCCACTGGGTCTAAATAACTGATAATTGAAGCCACACAGCTCTCAGGTAAGTCACCCAGACTTGGTTTTGGCACCGGTGACTGTAAACGAGAACACCCATGAAGGGACCAAGCACTGGGGTCTGTGAAAAATGAAGAAAGATTCGCACCCATGAAGAGAAATCATAAAAGGAAAACAGGGGAGAAAGAGGGAACTGAAACAGAGTTACTAAGAAAGTTAGAATTGAGCAGCACGGCTACGGTAAGAGAGGAGGACAACAGAAAAGAAAGATGATAGAAGGTGCGAAAGAGTGAACTGAAACAGAGTTACTAGGCACAGCTCAGGTAAGAGAGGAGGACAACAGAAACGAAAGATGAGAGAAAGTGCGAAAGAGAAGGGGCTACGGAGTACTTGTTGAGAGACGCGTACACCTATTAACCATTCGCTGGTTTTGTTATAGTTTTGCTGTTTGTTCGACGGGGAAATAAACAAAAGAGGAATCCTACGGGTAAAGGTAGGGTTTTTTTTTTTTCTCAAGTAAAATTACCGATTTAAATCCTCTTTACGCGTGTAATCGTTGAAAATTTAAAGTTATAATTTTACTTTTTACAAAGGACTTATTTGATTTGAGTGAAGATTAATCTGAATATGAATGACTTAAAAATACTTTCTTATAATTGAGATTCTTTTAAAATTTCTGATAGGAAAAAAAATTGAAGAAGAAAAAAGAAAAAAAATAAGGGACAACAATACAATAAAGTATTTTTCTGACTACATTTTAATTAACTAAAAATGAAAACTAAATTAGCAAGTGTATCCGAAAGCGATTATTGGGCAGCTTTTGGTTGTGGGTAGTGAGGAACAAGCTTGTCTTTGAACAATGTTGGACAGCATAAGGAGATTTCATCCCCCATAGTAAGAAGAGACGTAATTTAGGTTAATTTGATAAAAGTATAAAGTATTTTATTTATTAATTAGTTTATTCAAAATTTATGAAAATTGTAAAGTATGATGTGAAATTATCAATATTAAATTAATTATGGTGAATGGATTTAACATAATAATATTAAAGCTAACGCAATTCACCTACTATAAGTACAAATTAATAGTTCCTCCAAAAATTATACCACAAGAGATGCATTAAACATACTGTTGTCTTTGACATTTGACACCATGCCAATTTTATAATATTGCTCTACAAGGAGGGATAATTATATTTACAAGTTGTATCGAATAGGTTTTTTCCAAGTTATTAAGGTCATAATCTTGATGCCAGTTGTATGGAAAACTAGATTAGCGTTGTTTCAAATCAACTTGTAAATTTGGGGGGGACAGCCTTGAAATGGACCTGAGACCAGTCTTGTGTTTGGTCTCCTAAGGGGAAGTTGGCAGAAATGAGTAATGACAAAGTAAGTTTTCAACCCAAAGGGACATCTCTGGTCAATAGAGCAGTTGTTATAGATTTTAGCAACACAAAAATGAAGACTTTCAGTTGGGATGGCTAAGACAAAAATGAAGACTTTCAGTTGGGATGGCTCAGTTTTATCACATTCACAAGTTTTGAATGTAGGTTATTAACATGTCTACTTACTTTAATCCAGCCACAGGAAACTGGAAAGGAAAGTTGAAATACACAGTAAAGTTGAGAAATTAAACAGCGAGTTAAAGCACTGGGTTTTTTTTTTCCTCACAGCTAAAAAGAAAAAGAACGAGTTAAATCCCAGGACCTCTTCCGAGAGAACCTGAGCCTTCAAAACAGTAAGTGGTTTCTCGGAAAACAAGCCACTAGAAACAAAACCATGGGCAGAAGGGTGGATCTACATGTAAGACTATTTTATGTCCCATGCACTTATTGTATTGAGTCCTATAAAATGCACCCAAGATAATGGTTATTGGGTATTATCAACTGGGTCTTAATTGAGTCTCAGACTCTTTTCCTATCTCTTCTACTTACCAAAGGACATGTCCATTGGAGATGCTATATAAGTTGTAACAACTTATTTTATCATAACGATTCTGAAATTATTAAGAACCATTGAGAAATTCTTTAAAGGAAGAAGATGAGAGGAAATAAAACGCATTCAAGCAAATCGACATCTCACAATAATCGATATGGATACGGGTACGCAAAATAATTGTGTAGGAAAATCTCGGTGTGTACATTACATGCACACGGTGCGGAAAACAAAAATTTTTGTTCCGGGACCTTCCCGAAAGCCAGGATCCATGTGTCTATATAACAAAGTCAAACCATAACGACCAAAAGAGATCGTCTCTAACGGTATCCACGCAGAAATCGGAGAACCTAACCGGAGCAAACCCTTTGACCCGAGAATAGCTAGAACAAGGGAGAGAGTGCTAGCTCTTATCTTGTTCTTGGAGAGCTAAGGAGAAACGATGGAGAGAAGCTTGGAGAAGAGAGTGAAGCTTGATGAAGAATGAAGAAGATAGGAAAGCTTTTGGTTTTTTAAAAACCCTTTCAAAAACCAACGACCATCTAGTCTTCTTTTCCACTTGCCATTTGTCTTTAACATTTAAAGACTCATTAAATGCAAAAGATGACTAGCCTTCCACGTTAGTGTTATATATATATATAATAAAGACAAGTCTTCTCCTCTCCTTCTTCCACGTTAACACATATATATATATTAATTCTTTAATTAATTAATAAGATATATATATGTATATAAATGCTGAAGTGGTCCAGTCACACTGGGGTCGGTCCTACCGGATCTCGGTATGAAAAAAACACCGAAGACCTCAACAATATCGATGTCGCGATCTCATCGGGACATATCTCGATCTCATCGGGATCCATTTAATCCTATTGCTCTCCATATAATGGATCTCTATCCAAAACTATTTTACGAATTCTCTGAATCACTCTTATGCGTATGACCCATTAGGTTCTCGGTTATGTTGGCCACTTAGATTAACACTTAATCTAAGCAAGTCATGAGCGGTATCTAGCAACACATCATGACCCACAATTAATCGGAAAGTAATTGGTTTGACGAATGAATCTATGTTCACCACGAACTATATCACGAATCTTTCCATAGATAATTACTGTGCAATTCGTCCTTTCACCATGCTATATCCCACTTGGTTATGAGTATGGGCAAAGTGTCAACTCTTACTAGACTGAGTACGTCAAATCTAGTCCAAGTGATATCAGTTCTTGTCCTGGGACTCATTACTTTATATGTCACTGAAGACACTCTTTATGAAATATGAACTCTGGCCAGAGATTTCTAAATAATGACCCTGACAAGAGGCCATGGGTATCATCTTCTGCTATCACAGAAGTGATGAATCCTTTATTGGCTACTCAATTACCTTGAATACCTCAAGTCGCACCCAATCACCACCCTATGAGCGACACTGTAAGGCAACAAGGAATGGAGTCAAAGCACGTAATCAATATTCAAGATATCCTCGAGCACCTCAAGTCTAAGGATATTTGCACCATTGCTATGATGAGATTATCACCGACATTAAAATAGGACATCCATGTGATGATCTCATAGCAGTCATCCAATGTACTTACTACCTCTAGTAAGCATTCACATCTCAACCCTAAATATCTCATATTTACAGTTTCGAGATCCATTGCTTGATCAAATCAAGGAGCTTGAGATGTCTAGTCTCTCCGGATTCTTGATGTCCGATCTCGGTAATCCTATGACTAGGATAATTTAGATCTTGATATAATTGCACATGATAGGAATCTCAGTAGTATGATCACGTCACAATCTCCTTCATGCTATGTCATATATCATGGACTTCATTAATTTGCTTATAGATCAATATCCATTCATAAATAATGAACAACAAAGTAATGAAATATGCCTTTCTTTATTTATTCATAAAGTCTGTACACAACTTTGTACAAAACGCGCTAAAGGCGATTGCCTTTAGGGCACTGCTCTAACAAATTGTCGATCCTATAATTGTTTTACAATTGGTATCAGAGCAAGGTTATTCCATGATCTGTATTCTACCGTGAATGTATGCTTGAGTTATGATGTTTTTCGGTTTGTTTTGGATGTTAATAACATTCTCATCATTGAACCGTAATATAATGGTCATTCAAAATTTGATGCTTCATGCTTATGAGAAAGAACCGAAAACAATTGTTTGCTTATGAAAATATATGGATGACTAGTTATGGATGGCTTGTTTAAAAGTTTCAGAATAGCATATGAACTTCGGTAATGGTTGATTGTTTACAAGTTTCCGAATAAGATATGCATTTTCTGTGAAAGTTTGTCTTGTTTTGGTTTCTGTATTTGCTCTACGTATTTGCTCTACAATAAATGAAAATCGAAACAAAAGTCTATTCTTCGATTTTCTGTTATGGTTTATAGTAAGAATGATATACGGTAGAGAGAATACAAGAATGGTTACATCGATCCTCCATGAATGCTCTTAGGAAATGCTTGGAATAGTTTTCATTTTGAAGAGAGACCCTTAGAGCAAATATAGAAACCATCCTATGTGTTTGTGGTATGAAGACAACCATGAAAGAAGGGTGTATTGTAACATGAAAAGAAACGAAACTTATGGGCTAGAGTGAGAAAGTCTATGTGTTTGAGTCATGTATCATCCCCGAAGAAGATATGGATAGATGATGTTAATGTTGACTCAAGGCATGGGTAGAGATGAATCCATGTACAGAAACGTTAGAATAGAATTTTAAAAAAAATGAAAAAATGAACCGAAACCCAGAAAAATCAAAGGCGTCTGGAGGAAGATGAAGAGCAACGTCTGGCGCTGCCTCCCTTGGCAGACGCTGGCGCGTTTCCAGGCCCATAAATTATTTTTCTGGGCTTTTAGGGCCATTAAGGGTTATATTGAGTTTATGAAGATTTATGGCCCAATGATAATAGATTATTTAACTCATAATTGATTTATATATAATATAATTTTTGGAAATTAGTGCCATATCATATATTTCTTTGGTACTTTGAATATTTTATATTATGTGATACTTGGAATTAAATTTTCCTAATATATGTAGAATATAATACATGACATAATAGACATTTAAAATAGTTTGTTTGTCACCAAAGTGACCAAACTAGTTAAATTAAATTTTGTCGTGTATGATAATTGTCCAATTAAATGTTTATTGCATGGAAAGCTTGTTAGTCACCAAAGTGGCCTAGCTTGAAAATTTTAATCATTTAATTGTGGTTTATTTCAATTGTTCAATATAATATGATGCAAAATGACATAACGGTTGAATTGAACAATTGAGATTATTAATTATAACGCTAGGAGGTCACCCAAAGGTGAACCATTGCTTATAATTAATGACATTAAAGGGATTTTATCAACATATTACGTTAATATGATTGTATATCCAAAGATAATATACATATTGACTGTAATTTGCTTGATTGTCCATTATAGTATTATATATAAGCATCATTCTAGGTTATTTTTGTGTATTTAAATTTCACCCAAAGGAGAATTTAAATGCATAATTAATGTTTATTAGTTAGTTTGAATCCGTTTAGGTTTACTCAAAGCATTAATGTGAACTATATGTTGTATGTGCAGCATATACTAATTTGTTCGCTTTAAGAAATGGATTGATTAAATTCAATGGTCTGAACTATGGGGATTGATCCGAACAAATTCAGTTCCAACTGAGTGTAATGGATTTGGATTTGGTCACAGTTTCAGACGTAAGACCTGAAGCTATAACTGAGGCCAGTTTTGAAGCTGACAAGTCTTACACTACAAAGGGTCCGAAGAGTTCCCCATTCTTGGTTGCGTAGCTTCGTTGGTTTTGGCCTTGAGTGGTAAAGGATATTGTTGCTTGCTAGTAGGCTGGGAATTATAAAGTTACACGAGCCATTGGTTTGATTGATAATATATAGTTAATCTCAAGCATCAGATTTGCGCATTGATGCTCCATAGGCTGCAGTGTCAACTTGTACCTGCGTTTGGTTAGTGTCTTCAATTTTTGTCCTGTTCTGTCCTGTTTCGTCCCGTCCTTACATGTTGAAGATGCTAACCAAACAGATTGTTTCATATGGACGTAGTTGGTGAAATTTCTTTCCCTCTATGCTTACTGTCAGTGCCAACACTGGGCAAGGGCCAGCAGGGCACCTGCCCAGGGCCCATGATGAGGAGGGGCCCTAATTTAATGGTAAATTTTTTTAAGATATAAATAAAAGAATATTAATCAGCCATAAAATTAAGCTCCAAAAAAATTACCCACAAGGTAACAGCACAAACCCAATAATTGAATAATATGCAGGCCCATTAATAATGCATTTATTATGTCCTTCCTTTCGGAGCTATTAACACATTCAGTACTGGAAAGGGGGCCATTTTCATCCCTTTCTCATGGTGAGAGTCTCATTCAATAATATATTGGTCAATCAAGTCGCAATATATGTTAGCCCATTTCTTATCAATTGCATAGATTTGTAAAGATGTCACGTTCTTAGAAGAAAATTAAATATTATGATCATTTAATATTTGGTTCAGTATGCACACTTATAAATTGAGTCATTTATGTTTCATATAAACATGTAAACTTAAGCATACAGTCGATTTATTAGGGCCTTTCTTTTATTTCGTTCAATTTATTAAGGTCATTTTTTTATTTCGCCCCGGGCTTATAAAACGATAGGAAGTGCTCTGCTTACCGTCACCACTCTATTGGTTCTTCCAAAACTAGCTAAGTCTAGAAAAAAATAAAAATAAATAATACTATCAAACTAAAATATAATTGAAACCAACATAATTGTTACCCCGTGTAGGTACTTGTTACCTTTGCAATACTATAAAATACCAGTGCAATAACCAAGTTCAATGGACGCCAATGTCCTGAGAAATATTTTATAGGTACGCATACGAACCGACCCGCACTAAGACGTAATTTACTGTTAACGGCTGCCAGCATAAGGAAAGTAAACCTACCACAAATAATAAATATAAGAGTTCGGTCTTTCGTTATTGGCTTGCAAGAAAAGGTCTTTGTTCTCGTACAGAAAGAAGATGATGTCATTGAAAAGGAAAGATTCTATACAGTTTCTTGATGCATGATATCTTACTAGCAGACGAAAGCGATCCGAAGGTTTGAGGATGACAAGAAAGGAATTTGTAAGGTTACTGAGCAAGAAGACAAAAGGAGTATGATTTTCACTTTACTATGATTTTTTTCTGATTGAGATGTAGACATTATCGGTAATTTGAGGAGAGTGGTCATGCCATCATGCCAACTTGTAGCTTGCTCTACGAGTGTCAAAGTGCAATCCAACAAGAATTGGAGCTTAATTAGCTAGGTCTGTGATGGATGAGTTGTCTTCTTGGATCCATCTGTCCAAACCTCAAATTAAACTCCTTGCGTCTGTAAATGGGATTTCACTTCTACGTTTGTTAGATACAACTTCTATGAGTAATATATTAGAAATCCCAATTACAAAAGGCATCATAAGCCAATTCGTTCAAAACTGCAAATATTGTTATTTCATGATAATTTAGTGCAAGCATTTCTGAATCGAAAGAATCAAGTTAAAGTTTTAAATTAGACATTGCTGATTATATTACATTTGGGGATTTCTAATATATTAAATTAGACATTGCAGTAATTGTAAAAATGGTTGTAAATAATGCAAATAAATTTATATAAAAAAAGATACTTTTCTTAACTTTACAAATTTACACAACAAGAAAAGTATGAATTAGCAACGGAAAATTATCGACGTTACAGAAACCGTTGCCAATTATCGATGGAAATCTTATATCCGTCAGAAAAGTTGTATGGAAAATTTTTGCTTAGCAGGGGTAGGAATATCCGTCGTGAAATTTGGAACAAAATGAAATGACAACGGCATTTAGCGACAGTATTTAATTATCGTCGGTAAATAAGGCGAGAAATGTCCGCGGAATAATAATTTTTAGTTTACCGACGGAAAATATCTGTCGGTAAATTCTAAAGCTATAAATCGTCATCCGTCGTCTGCTTCTACTTTTGCTTTTGCTTCTGCTAAACGTTTTTAAGTATAACAAAACCTTAAAACGTTTACCCGAGTCCCATTACCCCCACCTACCTTTTCTTCCTTCTTCCTCGTCTAGATTTACCGCTGTGTCGTGTGGAGCTACGTTGTCGTTTGGAGCTGCTGCGTCTTCTCCGTGGAATTGCTGCGTCTTCCATGTGAAGCTGCTGCGTCTTCTTTGGTAGTTTTCGTCAAGGTATTTTTGTCTTCTCCGGCAATTTTCGTCAAGGTATTTTCTTCTTCTCCGTGCTCTCCTCTACTGCCAAAATGTGCGTGTCCATGCTTGATTTGGAGTTAGTTTCATCTACAAAATGATTTTTGTGTAAATATCTGTGTATGTGATTGAGTTTGTGTATGGGCGTGACTTTGTGTTGTATGGGATTGATTTCCTTCAGCTTCATCAAGGTGGATGGAGCATGCTTAAGTAACCTATGAAAATTGTATTAGTCATAAAAAAGAACAACTCAGTCTAACCTTCAATTCTCATTCTTAATAGAAAAAAACATAATCAATAGTGCATTCACATAAGAGTTTTTTTTTAATTACTACAAGATGCTCATGAAAAATGAGATTGGAAGTGTTGTAAAGAATGTAACTAACCATAAGAGTAAGAAAAGGATAGGAAGACATCATATTTCATTCATTAAAGAGTGAATTATAAAATGTTTGAGAAGATAGAAGGAACAACTATAACATAGGAGGCATTGGATACCTTGAAAAAACTCATTCAAAGGAGCAAACGAAGTTAAAAAGGTAAATCTCTAAACCTTGAGAAGTTACCATGAACTCTTACAAATAGGATCTGCTAAAACCATTTTGAAATACATTATTCGAGTTATTGCTTTGATGAATCAAACAAAAATAAACGGGTTAGGCCAAAGTTAAAAAAAAAAAGATTTTACAAACACTAAAAACCTAGATTTGTGTTGGAGATTGATTCAAAGATTTTTAGGACCCTCTTAAAATTTGTGTGTTAAATGTGCTCTTTGCATGCCAAGGTCATTGCCAACATTTACCTTCTGAACTTGTAAGTAGTAGAAACTGATGATGCTTTTGAAAAACTTGACAATTGTAGGTAAAAAGTTGGGGCGTTTTACGAGTGCTGCTTAAAAATCTTTCATGAATCAATGCTCGGCTCCTTTATATGGTTCTTCACATTTTTGCACAAGTTATCTCTTGCAATTATGCATGCAGTGTCATCTTTGTCATGTTCTCTCATTTTGACAGTATAGATGAATTAAGGTGGCCCATTTCCACCTTACTCACCACCATGTATTGTTGATTGAACTAGGGTTCAATAATGTCATTTTAGCTTATTTGTTCTTTAGTTATTAAATATCATTATTAGCAAATATAATTTACTTAATAATTAAGTTAAATGTGTAATTTTCATTCCAACTTTTCATAAAGTCATCACCATTATGTATGAAATAATTTTTTATACCAAATGTTATTAAAACTGTTGGGCCCGGGTCCCGGATCTTCAAATCCCGAGGCCGACCCCTCGGGCTGCGCCTGCGACGGACGCTCCATATACCATCGGACCCGATCCCAACATCCATACAAAGAATCATTCGATTCAATTCACACATACATATACTCATACATATACATATTCTACACATGCATTCTAAACATGCATTACTCATTCCACATGCATAAGCCAACTGTCATTTGCATTCAAAGAAATTTAACAATATTCTCGAAATGCAGCGTAATACAAAAGAAAATGAAGTCTCAAAATACAAAAGTATGCTCCATGCTGAAATGTTCAGAGGGCCAACCAAATTACTAACTTAACAAATTCCTAGCTAGCTTGAAGTTTCCGATGCCCTGCAAGATCGACACCGCCTCGATCCGCACTTTGAGGAGGGAGAGTAATGGGGTGAGTCATGCGGCTTCGATGGCATATACGTTTATAGCCATTGACAACGAGTCACACAATCAAGCATATACATATTTATTCATAGATCACTAGCAAATCAAGATTCATCACATGATTCGCATTCATATAAGCATATGTCATTCAATCTCTATTTCTCAACATAGCAATCATTATGCAATTATGCTCATCAAATCAATCGTGAATGCACACATAATTGGCTCGAGAGTTCCGTAATCCATCCGGATAAACCAAAGGTAGATCCGTAATCTATCCGAGTCTGATTTCTCAAGGATCTCGTTGCCACAAGCGGGCAGCCGGGAGAAGGCTTTACTGTCAACGTGCACTTGACTCCATCCGTAACTCTCTTACCCAAACTAAGCACATAGTCCATTCAATCCATGCTCAAAGCATGTTTCACATTTTCTCAATTTTCATTCGTGTCCATTGCCATAAAGGCCTATCAATCCATGCATAATTATAATCAAAAGCATTTTCATATTTCTCATGCAATTCGATACAATAAATGTCATATAAGGCAAGCAAGCATACATCATGCAATTGCCCATACACACAATAATCATAAACATATTACCCACCTAGTATCGCTTGAGTATCAGACTCACTGTCGTCCTTCCTCTTGCGATTGGGTCAAATCAGCTTGGTTCCCTATAATAAACCAAGTTTCCATACAATTAATATCCATAACAAATATTCAATAAAGCTCAAAAAGTAGAAAGCAAAATGCTAAAAGTCTCCATCCGACTCCCATCTAAATTCTCGAATCCTTCGAAGAAATTTCCGAACTTTCCTTTTTCATACAACTCGTAGTCTTTTATTTCTACATCACAATGAATCCAAAATCACCTCAATCGGACATCCACACCAAAAGATATCCCCATAAATATGAAAATCTCACTTTCGGAAACAAAGGGGGTTCACCGCGGCGAATGACCCTACTTGTCGCGGCGTTAGCAGCGGCGAAGGCTCGCCGCGGCGTGCACGCATGCACCGCGGCGCACGCACGTCACGCCGTATGCTCCTCGCGGCGAACAAACGTTGCATGTCGCGACGCCTCCTGCGATACACACGTCGCGACGAATAATCGTAAATTCATTTACACGTCACGACGTGACTCCCTTCCCCACACGCCGCGGCGCCATTCACGCGCACGTCGCGACGTGCGGGTCTGCTCGACTCCGAAACCTAGATCTCTGCATATCCCAACTTCGATTCTTTCCCTTAACCAAATCTAACACATCTAAACAGAAGATCAAGTCTTGTAATGCATTTCTAGCCTATTCTCAGCTTCCAAACATCACAGACACATCAATCTAAGAAAATTCCTACGTTTTCACCCAAAACCCTAAAACCTTCGTTTATGCTCAATCCAAGTTATCTAACTGTTTAATCCTTCTAGAAACAAGATAGAAAGGATGTAAACTTACCGATTGAAGCTCTAAAATCGTTGAAACTTGCCGAAATCACAAACCCTTTTTCCTCTTCTCTTCTCCTTCCACCGTCGGCACTTCTCTATTCTTTCCTTCTTCTTTTCTTTCTTTTCCTTTCTTTTCCTTGCTTTCTAATATCTTAAACCTAAAAGCCCAAGCCCATAACAAAGCAAGTAACTCCCTAAGACCCTTACACCATTAAACCCTTTAAGTCCTTATTTAAACCCTATTTAATCATATCTTAAACTCAATTATCCAATAATACTCCCAAAATAAATTAAACTAAGCCTTAAACACATAATTATCGCAATCCATGCTTAATCATATCATAAAAAAAATTCAGGGCCTAACATTTCTCCCCCTCTTAAAAGAAATTTCGTCCTTGAAATTTACCTGAATCGTCGAAGAGATGCGGATACTTCTCCCGCATGGCGTCCAATGGCTCCCAAGTAGCCTCCTCTACCGAATGATTCCTCCATAGGACTTTGACTAATTGAACTGTCTTGTTCCTGAGGACCTTGTCCTTGGTATCCAAAATCTCCACTGGTAGCTCCTCATAACTCAGATCATCTCGCAACTGAATCTCACTAGCCTGAATGATGTGAGAAGGATCCGATCTATATCTCCTCAACATAGACACATGGAAAATATCATGAATCTGCGATAACTCCAGAGGTAACGCCAATCTGTAGGCGAGTGGTCCAATCCTCTCAAGGATCTCATAAGGACTCACATACCTCGGACTTAACTTCCCCTTCTTGTCGAATCTCAATACTCCTTTCCAAGGAGATGTGTTAAGGAACACTTTCTCACCGACTTCATATTCCATCTCTTTTCGGTGAGTATCAACATAACTCTTCATCCTATCCTGTGCTGCCTTAAGCCGCTACTTAACCAGATTGACTTTCTCAAGCGTAAATGCGAATCAATTACTCGTCCTTCCAATTGCCTCTCTCCTTCTACATCCCAACAGATCGGAATCCTACACCTCCGCCCATACAAAGCCTCATATGGAGCCATCTGAATGCTCGAATGGTACGAATTATTATAAGCAAATTCGACCAACGACAAATGCTCATCCCAAACTCCTCAAAAATCCATCACACAAGCCCGAAGCATCCCTTCAAGTGTCCGAATAGTCCTCTCAGATTGACCATCCGTCTGAGGGTGAAACGTCGTACTAAAATTCAGCTTCGTCCCCAGAGCTTCCTGCAAACTACCCCAAAATCTCGAAGTAAACCGAGGATCTCGATCCGACACAATCGAATCCGGAATCCCATGCAGCCTCACTATCTCATCAATATACTTCTTTGCCAACACATGCAAAGAATCAGTCTGTCTAATCGCCAAAAAGTGGGCTGACTTGGTCAACCGATCAACAATCACCCAAATGGCATCATGCCTCCTGCTGGTCCTAGGCAATCCCATCAAAAAGTCCATAGTCACTCGTTGCCACTTCCACTCCGGAATAGGCAATGGTCTCAATTTGCCCAAAGGTGCCTGGTGTTCAGCCTTGACTTGCTGACACACTAGACACTTACTGACGAACTCTGCTATATCCCTCTTCATGCCTCTCCACCAAAAATGCTCTCTCAAATCTCTGTACATCCTGGTGCTACCCGGATGCATGACATAAGGCGCATTGTGTGCCTCATCCATAATCTCATCTTTAATCTCCTGCATATCTGGAATACACAATCGGTTCCCCACTTTCATAAGCCCATCATCCTGCACATCTATCTCAGAAATCTTACCCTTCTGAATTTCATCCCTGAGTCTGCTCAAATCCGCATCTTGAGCCTGCAATTCCCTAACCTTTTCCTTGATAATCGGCCTCACTCTGAAATTAGCGAGAAGACACTACGACTCCTCCTGCTTCAAGCTTATCTTAAGCTTGGCCATCTCTTCCAATAAAGGAAGATACATCGATCGAACATGAGCAATCGAAGACTTCCTGCTCAAGGCATCCGCCACAACATTGGCCTTGCCCGGATGGTACTCAATCAACAGATCATAATCCTTAAGTAGCTCAATCCACCTTCTCTGCCTCAAATTCAATTCCTTCTGACTCAACAAATACTTCAGACTCTTATGATCAGTGAAGATTCGAGTCTAAACTCCATACAAATAATGCCTCCAAATCTTCAAGGCAAAGATCACAGCTGCTAACTCCAAATCGTGCGTCGGATAATTCAGCTCATAAGGCTTCAACTGCCTAGAAGCATAAGCAATCACCCGATCTCCCTGCATCAAAACACATCCAAGACCCTTCCTCGAAGCATCACTATACACCGAATAACCTTCCTCTCCCGAAGGCAAAACCAAAATTGGAGCACTCGTCAATCTGAGCTTGAGCTCCTCGAAGCTCCTTTGACACTCATCACTCCAAACAAACTTCTGGTTCTTCCTCAGTAACTTCGTCATCGGAGCGGCTATCATGGAGAATCCCTCCATGAATCTCCGGTAATAGCCTGCCAAACCCAGAAAACTCCTCACCTCTGCCACATTCTTCAGTGCTTCCCAACTCACCACAGCTTCTATCTTCTTTGGATCCACATGAACTCCTTGCTCTGAGATCACGTGTCCAAGAAATGAAACTTCTCTCAGCCAAAATTCGCATTTATTGAATTTGGCATACAACTCATTGCTCCTCAAAGTCTCCAAAGCGATCTTCAAATGCTCCTCATCTGCTTTCATCACTCTTGGAATACACCAATATATCATCAATGAAGACAATAATAAATTGGTCCAAGAATGGCTTAAAACCCGATTCATCAAATCCATAAATCTGCGCAGCGATTCGTCAATCCGAAGGCATCACCAAAACTCAAAGTGCCCATACCGAGTCCCGAAGCGGACTTGGCACATCCGACTCCTTAATCCGTGGCTGATGATAACCCGACCTCAAATCGATCTTCGAAAAGACTCTCGCTCCTTGCAATTGATCAAACAGATCATCAGTAACCTGATTCAACTTTCTGTAGTCTACACACATCCTCAACGAGCCATCTTTCTTCTTCACAAATAAGGCAGAGCTCCCAGGCGAAGAACTCGGTCGAATATACCCTTCTCTAATAACTCCTCCAATTGCTCCTTAAGCTCTTTCAATTCTGCCGGAGCCATCCGGTAAGGCGGAATCGAAATCGACCTTATACCGACCAAGCTCGATGGGAAACTCAATCTCCGAGTGGCGGTAGTCTGGCAATTCCTCGGGAAAGGCGTCCGATAACTCACGACCATGGAATATCCTCCGACTTCCCTCTATCACCACGTGTCAACCACATAAGCCAAAATGCCTCAAAACCCTTACTCATCATCCTCTCTCTGTCAATCTTTGAAACAATCTGGGCGGACTCGCTCTCCGTCCCCGATAAACACTACTCTTCCGCCATCCAAATCAAACTCTACTATCTTACGCCTCACAATCCAAGCGAGCATTGTACTTTTCCAAAGTGTCCATACCAAAATCACATCTAAACCGCTCATCTTGGTGGCATCAAATCTACCACTAGAAGTTCTCCACCGATGAATCTCACAACCTCTATACACATGACTAATCACAATACATTGGCCGATTGGAGTACTCACCATCAGTGGAGTATCCAATGGGCTCACAATCAAATCACACACGGGTCTACTCGAGGAAACAAATGAATGAGTAGAACCCGGATCAATCAAAACTATCACATCATCAGAAAATAACTGTACCGTACCCGTGACAACATCTAGTGCGGTCTCAGCATCCTCCCTAGTCATCGCAAACACCCTAGCTGGTGCCTGCCCTCTCGGTCTCCCCGAAAGATTAACCCTCTTAGCCACATCAGAACTGCCTACCTCTATCACAGTCCTCTATCCCATGGTCTTTGTCCTCCTCAGAGCTGGCTTCTGACCTCTCTCCTGTCGTGGAGGCTGAGGACACTCTCTGGCAATGTGTCCCTTCTCCCCACAGTTGAAACAAGCTCTGTCGATCCAAACACTCTCCTCTATGAGCTTTCCCGCAGTGCTCACACGTCGGGATAAACGATCTATCTCCCTCTCCTCTTCTACTGCCACCCACCGTTGAAGCTTGGTGAGAAACAGTAGAAGTCCTCATCGCCTAGGTCGGCTCGCACCTGCTCCTCTCCTCTCGAAGAAGCTGGGAAGCTCCTAGCACTCACATGCAGCATAGGAGTACTAGTGCTACCTCCTTTCTGGATGCTCTCGTCCTTCTCTTCTTGTTCACAAGACTTCTTGATATTCTCAATATTCTCAACCTCGAGTCGCCTCAACCAATGCTGAAATCATGTAAATTCTGACTATAACCTTCTCCCCGATAGCGGTGTGGACTGACTCAAACCTGCGACATCTGGCAGCCTCGCTCAGCATCAGATCGAAGGCATACCTCGCCAACTGCGTGAACCGACGCTCATACTCGTTCACTGACATATCCCTCTGAGTCAAACTGAGGAACTCCCTCTGCTTCTGCTGAACATATACCTCGGACAAGTACTTTTTCCTGAAAGCAACCACAAAATCCTGCCATGCTAACCCTACTGGCCTCATCTGACTCCCTGGTACAGTCTCCCACCAGTGAAGTGCATCCCCCTGAAGCAAGCTAGCAGCATAGATGACTCTCTCGTCATCCTCACATTCCATCTGGTCGAGCACTCTCTCAATCTTCCTCAACCAAGTCTCAGCTTCTTCAGGATCTGACGTCCCAAAGAAATCAACTGCCCCATACTTTCTCAATCTATCAAATCGTCGCCCCTTCAATCGGGGTGACGCAAGCGTGGCATCGACCCATAGCTCGCGAATGCTCGAGTAAAGGCCTGGAACAATCTCGATCTAATGGAGGCACTGGCTCCTGTGGAGCTGGCGACTCTTGAGTCGGCGACAAACAGGCTCACTACTCAGCCTACGAAGCCTCGGCATTCCACAGACTCTTGACTCATCAGTTCTCTCCTCTCTCGTAGGAGAGTCAGGTGCAGCAGATCCTTGCATAACTCCTCATGTCCTTCTACGAGGTGGCATCGTACTCCTTCAAAGGTAAACACTACGGATTAGCTATATGACAATCTACATGTATGCATGTGATGCATGTCACGAAATCAATGCAACAAGTAATCAGATATCACACAATCCTATATGCATTCTAAGCCAAGGACACTAAACCTAGGCGCTCTGATACCAAACATGTTGGGCCCGGGTCCCAGATCTTCAAATCCCGAGGCCAGCCCCTCGGGTTGCGCCTGCGACGGAACCATTCGATTCAATTCACACATACATATACTCATACATATACATATTCTACACATGCATTCTAAACATGCATTAATCATTCCACGTCATAAGCTAATGTCATTTGCATTCAAAGAAATTTAACAATATTCTCAAAATGCACAGAATACAAAAGAAAATGAAGTCTCAAAATACAAAAGTATGCTCCATGCTGAAATGCTCAGAGGGCCAACCAAATTACTAACTTAACAAATTCTAGCTAGCTTGAAGTTTCCGATGCCTGCAAGGTCGACACCGTCTCGATCCGCTTTGAGGAGGGAGAGTAATGGGGTGAGCTGCGAAGCTCAGTGACATATACGTTTATAGCCATTGGCAACGAGCCACACAATCAAGCATATACATATTTATTCATAGATCACTAGCAAATCAAGATTCATCACATGATTCGCATTCATATAAGCATATGTCATTCAATCTCTATTTCTCAACATAGCAATCATTATGCAATTATGCTCATCAAATCAATCGTGAATGCACACATAATTGGCTCGAGAGTTCCGTAATCCATCCGGATAAACCAAAGGTAGATCCGTAATCTATCCGAGTCCGATTTCTCAAGGATCTCGTTGCCACAAGCGGGCAGCCGGGAGAAGGCTTTACTGTCAACGTGCACGTGACTCCATCCGTAACTCTCTTACCCAAACTAAGCACATAGTCCATTCAATCCATGCTCAAAGCATGTTTCACATTTTCTCAATTTTCATTCGTGTCCATTGCCATAAAGGCCTATCAATCCATGCATAATTATAATCAAAAGCATTTTCATATTTCTCATGCAATTCGATACAATAAATGTCATATAAGGCAAGCAAGCATACATCATGCAATTGCCCATACACACAATAACCATGAACATATTACCCACCTAGTATCGCTTGAGTATCAGACTCACTGTCGTCCTTCCTCTTGCGATTGGGTCAAATCAGCTTGGTTCCCTATAATAAACCAAGTTTCCATACAATTAATATCCATAACAAATATTCAATAAAGCTCAAAAAGTAGAAAGCAAAACGCTAAAAGTCTCCATCCGACTCCCATCTAAATTCTCGAATCCTTCGAAGAAATTTCCGAACTTTCCTTTTTCATACAACTCGTAGTCTTTTATTTCTAGATCACAATGAATCCAAAATCACCTCAATCGAACATCCACACCAAAAGATATCCCCATAAATATGAAAATCTCACTTTCGGAAACAAAGGGGTTCATGCGCGGCGTTAGCAGTAGCACGCTATGCGCCTATCTTGCCTGCCGCGACGTCACGCCGTATGCTCCTCGCGGTGAACAAACGTTGCATGTCGCGACGCCTCCTGCGATATACACGTCGCGACGAATAATCATAAATTCATTTACTCATCGCGACGTGACTCCCTTCCCCACACGCCGCGGCGCCATTCACGCGCACGTCGCGACATGCAGGTCTGCTCGACTCCGAAACCCAGATCTCTACATATCCCAACTTCGATTCTTTCCCTTAACCAAATCTAACACATCTAAACAGAAGATCAAGTCTTGTAATGCATTTCTAGCCTATTCTCAGCTTCCAAACATCACAGACACATCAATCTAAGAAAATTCCTACGTTTTCACCCAAAACCCTAAAACCTTCGTTTATGCTCAATCCAAGTTATCTAACTGTTTAATCCTTCTAGAAACAAGATAGAAAGGATGTAAACTTACCGATTGAAGCTCTAAAATCGTTGAAACTTGCCGAAATCACAAACCCTTTTTCCTCTTCTCTTCTCCTTCCACCGTCGGCACTTCTCTATTCTTTCCTTATTCTTTTCTTTCTTTTCCTTTCTTTTCCTTTCTTTCTAAGCCCAAGCCCATAACAAAGCAAGTAACTCCCTAAGACCCTTACAACATTAAACCCTTTAAGTCCTTATTTAAACCCTATTTAATCATATCTTAAACTCAATTATCCAATAATACTCCCAAAATAAATTAAACTAAGCCTTAAACACATAATTATCGCAATCCATGCTTAATCATATCATAAAAAAAAATTCAGGGCCTAACAAAAACAGTAGTCATTAAAGTAACAATGATAAGAGAGTGAGGTTATATAAAATTTTCGTGAAATGCTAAGATGAAAATAATGCCTTTAGCCAATACTTAAAAAAAATATTTTTTACAACTAAATTATAGGATTTGAAATCAATATGAATGCTTAGAATGGATCTTAAGATTAGAAGTTGGGATAAAATTTTTAGAATTAAGTCTTATGACTTCAAATTAACATCAAATTCGGATGCTTGGCTTTAAGGCTTGAAAATAAGATGAAATGCTTAGAATTAGGTCTTAGGATTTGGGTTAAAAAGAAATATCTATAATGGATCTTAAAATTTGAAATTAAGAAAGAATATCTGGAGTTAGTGCATAGGACTTAAAATTAAGATAAAATTCCTAGATTGGAGTTTTAGAACTTGAGTTAAAAATAAATACCTATAATAGATCTTAGGATTTGAAATTAAGTTAAAATTCTTAGACTTGGCCATTAGGACTTGAAATTAGGATAAAATATCTATAGTTAGGTGCTATGAAATTAAGATAAAATACTTTGGTTGGATCTTATAAGTTGAGCATATTTTTTATTTTGATTTGAAAATAGAGAATGTCTAAGGTGTAGTGAAAAGTGATCCTTTCTAGGTTTTTAATTAAACTTCCTATAATCAACGAAAATAAGTTAATTAGTTTAGATGTGTGAAGCCAATTCATTGTCTTATTTTGAACCACTTTAACATTGTACTTATTAGGAACCACTTTTACTAGACTTACTGACTATCTAATGAGAGCCAAGCATATTTATAAAACAAAAATTACATTTTCGTAGCCAAGGTTTTAAAGAGTGTAATTATATGACATAATGTTGATTTCTTTACTAAGTTCCATTCCTTCTTTTGTCTCCAAAACATTGGTGTAGTGTTAGGAGAAGAATGGTTATATGTACTAAGAATATAAAAGTCAAGTAGAAACATTTACTCATTTACATATATAACAACATCCATAACCACCATAACCACCATCCAATTTCTTTTGTTAGGATATAACTTCTTTAAAAATTTTGTATACCTTGGTATGTGCTTGATGGCATTTGATAGAGGGATGTTGACTTTCACTTTTCTAAATCTTTTTATAATTCTTTAATGTTTTTAGAGGCAAATAATTAGATTTTCTTGCATGACATGGTGGAAATCAAATGCTATAACTAAGACTTCTGAACATGATTTTATATCAATTTGCGTACTCCTTAGAAATTCATTGTCTTCTTTGCTTTGTCCATAGTTATCTTATTTGGTCGTCAGCTTTTGGGAGTTGCACCTTCATCATCTCCGTCACATATTTCAGGAAGATCCTTCTACATGTTGGTTGAGGTAAGTGATTTTGTTATTTACTAACCTTTTGTGTAGTTGGTTTAATTTGAGTATTTTTTGTAGTTTAAATTTCCCATGTTGGGCACTGTTTCTAGAACCCAACTCTTGCTCTGATATCACAAATGTAGGGTCCTATTTTCAAAATCCAACTCTTGCTTTGATACCATAATATATTGGACCCCATTTCTGGAGCCCAATGTTCGAAGTCATAAAACGTGAGCTTAATCCAATGAAATTCTCTTAACCATCATCGATTCCTCTTCTTGCTCTGATACGGGTTCAACAATCATTCCGGAGTCATAAAGCATGAGCGGGTCTTCTTGTAAGGTTATTTCAATGAACCCTCTTTAGTCATCATTCTTATAACATCTCAAACCACAAGGGCAAGCCCAAACTAATCAAACGCCCGAATAACCACTTGACTTTTTCATAAAAATTCTATCTCCATATATCTAGTTTACTTTGAAACAATAATTATCTTATTAAGAGCTCTATAGCTCAAGATATGCCTAAAAACTCAAAGTATGTTTGGTAAATAACCAACTCATGCTCTTCCAATCAATTTTGTCACTTTCTTTCCATAAATCCTTCTAAAATCAACACAAAAAGCTACCAGTTTTTGTGGACAGGTAGGAAAATGTCTTAGGAATCTATCGTTTCAAGAATCACTTCATTCGGAGGTCGGATGACGAAGTTATAACCAAAAGAATCCAACATGTATATGTCCTTAATCATTTTGTACCTGTCTTGGTGCAATTGCCATAACTTTTGCTATATATGTCTGATTGAGTTCGTTCTTGGACTATTTAAAAGTAGACTTCTAGATATACAATTTTTATGAGACCACAAATGTAGCGCCCCCTCATCGTAGGGTACACATCGGGATGCCCGAAGGTCGCTCCGACACGTATCCCACAATAAAGGTGCACTACCAGAAAATCCCGCTAATAGTCCACATGGCATCGCAATAATTAAAACCATAATATATCAGAAATCAGTAAATTTTAAAATCCAAAATACTCTTGATACAGTCATCCAATATCAGAATAGACAAGTCTATCAGTTCCCTAAACAAAACCAAAAAGGAAACTGATACAAGCATCTATCCTAAGTCATCCGCCAAAGTTCAACCCAACTGACCGACCTATGTGCCATCGCTTCTCTTGCCAGCACGCTCGCACGGCAGGAAAAGACTATCTCCGGAGCTAGGAGTCTACTCTATCGATCCTGAAAAATTAGATGCAATTTTGGGTGAGTTTGCGAACTCAGTGAGAAACCATCATCGATGGTTCACTCAAATCATGCATTACGCAGATTGCGTACAGCACGACACAGTAAGATACAATTAGTATATAACAATTTGCAGTAGCCTATAACAGTTTGCAGTATCAAATAACAATTTACAATAAATCAGTCATCACGTAATTCAGTAATCGTCACAAAACAATCATTCATGTGTATACAATGCATATGTGACTCTTTTCCAGTTATTCAGTATTGTGCCCAAGTGCTCAGTCAGTATTCAGTGGGGGGACGCGTCAGGGATTTCTCCCCTCGGGCTCGAGGCCCGGTCAGTACAGTGTTAGAGCTCGAGGCTCTTTTCAGTGATAATAGCAACTTGGGTCACATATCCATTATCTGATCATGCATTTATGCATGTAATGCAGTGTTCAGTAATTCAGTGTATGGCTATGAAAGCCCAGTATTGCATTTCTCAGTGTCATGCAGTAGTCCAATCCAATCCAGTAAAAGCATGAAATTCAATTATATACATTTCAGTAATCATGCAATTCACATTGGCAAGTAATTCACATAGAGCATTTAGACAATCAGGAATTTGAGAAACCAACTAAGTTACTCACCTGTTACTTCCGAGTTACTGCCTGGAAGTTTCAGCAATGTCTGTGGAATGACGATCCAACGGCGCCTCTATAGCAGTAAAATACAGTCTCATTACTAGATGCTCAATTAAACAATTCAGTGATGCATATGTCTCTATGAAATTATATACAGTGCATGTTCACGATTTCCGGCGCTAAAACCCAATTTTGATATCCTATGCCCAATTCTAACTCTTCGCTCAATTGATCGACAATAATTGATCTGATCCTAAAATTCAGTTCAATTTCCTCAATTCAAACTCCCTATAGCAATTCCCTATTCATTGGATCAAAACCTTTATTGAAAATCCCAATTAAAACTCCAATTGTCTCAATTCAATACTTAGGTCACATTATGAACCATAATTGACCTTATTCTCTATGAATCAATACCATTTAAATTAATTTCCAATCCTCAAAATTATCCTCAATTGAAGACCTCTTTCCCTAGTCCGTAACGAATCAAGAATCACCTCAATCGGAGGTCTATACCATAAATTATGCCCAATAAACTAACACTCATCCATTCAGAATTTCCACCCCTCGTCGCGACCTACGACCCTTCGCCGCGACGTGGAAAGCTCGTTCGTCGCAACGTGGAGACCGCTCGTCGGGACGAATAAATCCATGCTCGTCGCGACTTCCAGCCGAGCTCGTTGCGACGAATAAATTAATTACTCGTCGCGACGAAGCCCTCACGCCACTGCGCTCGTCGCGACGTGCGAAGGCCCGATCGTCTTCTCCGATCGATTTCCGCCATTAATACTCTTAAAACCACCATAAACCACATTCAACTACCCCATCTAACACATTAAATGCCATAAATGTAACAACTAACCATTAATAACAACATTAAAGCCATAAATACTTACCAATCGAAGATCAAAACCACAAATCTCTCAAATCTCCGTAAACCCTAAAATCCTTCAAAATCAACGATTAACCTCTCTCAAAGCTTCTCAACCTTCATCAATCACAATAAACAAGTTAGCCTTGCACAATAAGAAGAAGTCATAAGGAAAGATCGAAGAATCCTCAACGATGGGAGGAATCGAAGATCACCGTGGGAGGAGGAAGAGAAGAAACGATTTTGCCTTAGGATAAAATCCCCAATTTCAAACCTAAGCTATTTATAGACATAGGTCTCCAAATCAGTTCAAATTTCAGTCTCTAAATTTCAATGGCTCAACATTTTTAATTTCCTAACAGTATAACTCTAATTTTTCTATTGCCATTGGACAATTCTTTTAGTACTATACAGTCAATCGGTCTGTCACTCGAAAATTTCCGGTCCGGGCATTTTCTCCCAAATCCCCAGAAAATTTCCTACAAGCCACTATCAATAGCCAATCACTCTTAGACTATTCTAAATCAGTCATTCGAGCCCACTTACTCCTAATTTCTCAATCAATCATAATCCAGTCAGTTTCCAGTTCACAATCCAATCAATTCATACTCACAAATAAAAATGCCGGAAAATCATGTATGCATGTACCTATGAATAAATGCATATGCAATAAACCTGTTCCTCTATAATTAGAGGCCAGTAACGTGTTCAATCAGTGAATGCAATGAAACCTATCAGTCCGTCCCAATTACCAAAATACCCTTGCTAACAGTAACAGGATGTTACAACAAAGCGAGATTCTACCTATAAGATAGCCAAAATCGCTATGTGCTGTAGTTATCCCGTGAATGTCCATTTAACGAACATCCATGTCCGTTTAACGGACATTGTCAGATTTTTGGCCCAAGAAGGTCCGTTTAACAGACATGATGTCTGTTAAACGGACATGGGCGATGCTTGGAGTCATTTTTGACCCTAGAAGGTCCGATAAACGAACCTAAAGTCTGTTAAACGGACATGGGGGTTTCCCAAACCCCTCCAAAGCCCCTCCAATGCTTCCTACATCCATTCTAACATCATATTCACTCATAATCTTCCTAATTTCACTTCTTCTAATGCAATAACACTCCTAAAACATTCAGTTATCAATTGGAGTGTATAAAACTCCCAAACGTCAACTCAAAACACTCTTAACATGTACAACTCTCATCATTCACCATAGTTGTCATGTTCATACTTCCCATACAGCATCATCACTTATAATGCTCATATCTCTCAACTTTGATACCCAAAATTTACATACTTTATAGCATTGGAAAGCTAAGAGGATAAACTACAACTTTCCAGAGACAATTTTGTCTAGTTCTACCTAGATCAATCCAGTTTTCTCCCTGAATTCAGAACACAATTCCTACCCCCATGAAAAGATTGAAAATTGTCCCATTTTCACTTCCTCTATGCAACATCATTTTAAAACCCTTCAAATTCCAACTTTTCTTCATCCACTCTTAAATCTCAGCTCATTTGACTTGTCAAATTTAACTACATCTCATCATTCATAATTCCTATGTTTCTTTTATATATATATATATATCAATCATTCATGCTCAACATTCATCATCGTCATCCATATATCATTCATATTTCAAACTAACAATCATCCATACACAAATTCATATTTCATTAACATCATAAAATAAGAGTTTTACAAACTTTAATGGTATTTTAAGCCACAATACATTAATATTCCAAAATATCCAATTTACACAAGACACTTGAATAATCATTGCTCAAAATGCAATTACAGCTTTGTTTTACATAAATTACTCCAAAACAAAACAAAACATGCAAATTCGAATTTATACCTTGATTCACTTTCACTTGATCTCTTGCTCATCACCTGAATAGGGGAAAGAGACTGGGGGTGAGCTTAAAAGCTCGTGGGTAACATGTTTGTAATGGATAACAAGCAAAACCATTTATAACGCTCATTTCTATTGAACATTTTCATAAATATAGTAATTCCGCATTAAAATCACAAAACACTTATTTCTCCAAATTCTCAACCAATTCACAATAATGCAAATCATGTATACATCAACTTGTCAACAAATCATGAACACATAAACACATCAGAACGGTTTGGTTAGGTCCAAAAACAGAACATACTACACGTTTCCCATAAGGGTCCTTTGTAGCCGTGAACAGAACGTATTATCGTAATCCCACAAAATGGTCTTGTGTAGCCATGAACTTAAAGAAGTTCGTAAAGGAGCTCTATGCCACTAGCGGGCAGGAGGGAGAAGCCTTTAGTCAAAGTGCACTTGACATATTTAAGGGACCAAACCAAACCCACATAACATGTATTTCATAACTTATAAATATGTTGCCTAAAGGACATATTTTGAAAACATGATTTTTCTTGATGTTTTGCCACAAAGGCATATTTTGAAAACACAATTGTTCATAAACATGAAATATCTCACATTTCATCAACCAGATTCACATATTAAACACATAGCAATTTCTTAAATCATTCAAAGCAATAATGCAACAATTATGAAGCAATTTAAAATCATTTTATTCTCTTGCTTTAAAAGGAAACATTTATGGGTCATTAATTCTATTATAAACATGAAACTCACCTTAAATTTTCTTACCTAATACTTTGCTCAAAAATGTCTTTCTCCTTGCTCTTCTTGCCTTCCTTGATTTCCTTTAATAATAGCCACAAAATTCCATTCAATAGGAATCTCAATTGAGAACCCACAAGACATATTCACTAAAATTGATCCTAGAATCTCTAAACCCATACATTTCATAAGCTATATGAACCAAAACCTTCTCAAAAATTCAAAGATTAAAACACAAACTTACTTTGAATCTTCACCAAACAATGAATTTCTTAGCTCTAATGGAAGCTCTAGCCTTCCTCTTCCTTTTTCTCTTCTTGAACAACCACAAATTCCTTCTTGAAAGCCAAGAAAAGTTGAAACCTAGCTTTTCTTCTTTCTTTCCTTTCTTCTCCACCGAATTCTCTCCTTCTTCTCTCTTCTCTTTGTTTTTCTCCCTCAATTTCATTCATGCTTCTTCCTTAAAAGCAAGCCCACATTTCTTATTACAATTTTGTCATTAATGAGTGTACAAAGACCCTTCTATCCTTCCTTATATGCCTTGTAACTTAAATGCTTAAGTGACTTGCCAATTTTGCCCCTCATGAAATCTGACCACCTTAACACTATAATTCAATTAACCCATGTCATAAAACCTTACTCACATTAACATGCTAATTAAATTCACAAAAATACTTTATTAAGACCTCAAAATTCATTTAAGTCATTGCCTAACTTCTTCCAAAAATCAAGACCTTTTCTGATCAGGTAATTGAAGGAATTTGATAACATTTTCTTTTAGAAAAATGTTCCTCATTGTATCAATTTTCTAATGACATTAAAATCATTCAATTTGGTTTCATAATCTAAAAGTTATACCTTAAAAATTTCCAAACTATTTTTATACTAAAACAACATTTTGTGTTCAACTTCCATCCAAAAATTGATATTTTAGAGACTAAATTAAAACTCGATTTTATTAGAAAATTTGTAGCCCTATCTCTCTAGTTTACTCAAAATCAAATGTCATCTCATTTGGATAATTAGAAAAAAAAGTTATGGCTAAAATACCGATGCATACTCAATGAACATATTTCAACTTATAACTTCCAATATTTCACTTACAACCCATCTTGTCCTAACTACCTTTTCTACTTCATTTCAAATTCAAAAATTCTTCTTTTCTTTACACATGAATAATAGCCAATAATTTCTCATTTCATATTTCTAACTTCTAAGAAAAGTTCGGGGTCCAACATCCTGCATTTTTATGTAAATGGCATGTACCAACCGAAATTTTTTTCTTCTATGAACTTTGATTTAACAATGAATTAATATAGGATAACTTATAGTTGCAAATCAATCTATTATTTCATTGATGCTTTATGAAATGATTAGGTTCTCTTTACTTTTCTTGTGTGAATCTTTATACGCATCTTTTAATATAATACTTATTTTGATTCTAAACATATTAGATAATTTGTATATGTTACAATAATTTTTAAAATAAGTATTCGTATTTTTATGACTACTTATTTTATTTGTCACTACTACATATACAATTTAGGTTAAATATCAAACTTCTACAATTTAATTCTATTCTAACATATATGATTAAAAAATAGATCTGCAGTTAATAAATAATTTTAATCTTAACCCATAACCCATGATGCAACTCCCATGAGGCTTATTGGCGAAAAATACCATGACCTTAGGAATCACAATGACAACTTGTTTTCTTGAATCACAAGTGTAATCTTATCAGATTAATTCAACTAGTTAATACTTAGGGGAATCTTATTATGTAAAGTTTAAATGATTTGTAAACTTTGGCAAATGTGAATGATACTAACTATAGAATCACTGGTTTAAATTAACAGTTTTGCATAAATGATGTTGATAGATCTTGGATGTATAGACGATTAACACCTAATGGTTTCATTAATCTTGAGTTTGTTGAGGGAGTTGAAGCTTTAATTCATTATGTCTGTTCTCAACCTACATATATGGATGGGTCAATAATTAGATGTCCATATAAAAATTACAAACACATCTGTTTCCTTCCTACTGATGAAGTGTATGGGCATTCTACCTATTTGGAATGCTAGTGACCCTTGTCTTAGTGGCTGGTCCACTATATTGGGGTGATCCTCATTTGCTCCTGAAGTTGCCTACTCGTCCAGAAGGCCAATCAATCAATAAATATCTCCTCCTAGTCCTCGCCTCTTGTATACGAAATGCATATTCTTTATGATATGCAAATTGAGAGCAACCATAGTACCGAGCAGCCTCATCGATGGTAGCCTCCCGAAGACTCCCATCCTCCTCGCTAACTGCACCATATATGACCCGAAATAAATCGTCCCTATCTTCTTCTCTTCATTTTCATACCTGAAGAATTAGACTAAGACATGCCTTAGGTGAATCATCATACTTTTGATCATACTCCTCGAAGCTGTCACCCTGCCCACTTAGTGTATGACTCAAAATCTTGTAGATATATTTGAGTGCGGGGTGTCAAAGAGTGGATGATTTGGATTATGCTCATCCTACTTATTGATGGTGTGCCAGATGTCTCGAGGAAACATCCAGTACGGAAAGTTTATCCAAAGGGCTATATATTCCTATCCCCATGAACTCTTGATCGTAAAGATCTATCATCTTAGAAAAATCCATATAACTCTTCCTGATCATCTCCCCTAATATACTGAAATGAATCATGCTTAGTCAGTCCCAATCATAATGACCATTTTCATGAAGAATATGTATGGCACCTTCAGCGTAAGCTCTCGGTATGATGACTTCATGATCTCGAAGAAACAAGACCATAAACCAACACTGATTAAGTCTCGAACCTACTGGTCTAAGCTGATCTACTTTAGCACCTCCCAATCAATGCATCTATTGATCTTAAACATCTTCTCCTTGAGCTTCTAATATTGCTCCTCGTGTCGTGTCACTCTGGTAGATATACTGTTATTTCTCGCGCTTATGATTGACAAGCTCTACTTGGGTCTTTAGATCATCTTTCTCCTCTCTACCTTTTTTTAGGCACCTCCTTCGCTCTCTGTTGTCCTATCATTGTATCTGAAACTAAATTAAGTGTGAGAAAATAATAGATAAAAATATAAACAAAAACTTTTTCCCACACTTGGATTGTATGCTCACTAAATTGTGGAATTGTGAAATAACACAATTGAAAATAAAAACTAAAGTACTAAAAACAAAATCAAATCAAATAATTTTAAACAAATGATGAGATTGATAACAAAATTAAAACCTACAATTTACCAATAAAATTAATCTAAAATGTAATTACTAAAGCAAATCCTAAAATTAGAAATTTAGTTATATTATATAAAATTAAACCTATTCTAAATAAAATTAACACCTACTTTTTGCAAAATACAAAATTGGATTAAAATTAAAGTAGAAAACAACATCTAACTACTTTAAAAATAAAATTGATCCTAATTTAACAAACATTAAGACAATTCAACATTTAGTGAGCAAAATCACACACCTCAAATTAAATCTCATCCAATTATCATGCAATCCATAGAATTAATCAACAATTCATATTGCAATAATGAAATTCAACTTCTAATTGAAAATGAAATGCAAAAATAGATGAAACCACACTAATTTGTAACGACACCATAACCCTAACATTTTGGGGATGAAAATCCCTAAAATTTGACAAAATACCTCAATTTTTAAGTGAAAATCAAGTAGAATGTGTGTACACGACTGTGTCAACTATAAAAATTCTTTAAAAACCTTGAAAAATGTTCATTCAAAGTTACAAAATTCAATACACATACCATAATACAAAAAAATTACACAATCAAATAAGGAACTCTATATCATTACATAAAACACACAAAAAATCAACAAAATCCTATATTAACACCAAAATGGAAACAAAATGGAATAAAAATGAAACCTATACTAATTCTTGGGTTGTCTCCCAAGTAGTACTTATTTATCATCTTCAGCTCAACATAGCCTTCATATTCAAGGCGACTTATAAAGATTGAGTTTTTGATTATCTTATCGTTGATTCCATGACCTCTAAATAAGCTACCTTCTTTTTCCTTTTTCAATTTTTCCATTTTGTTTATTGTCTTGAGCTTGTAAAAGCTCCAGTAGACCTTTAAATAAAGAGTCCTACAAAATACCCAAAAGTGAATCATTGCACAATTCACTAGAGTCATCAACATCAATAAGTTCAAAGAAGTGATTCATGATGTCAGATATTTTAAATTCAACCTCTTCGTCCCCTATCTTTAGTATTAACTTTCCCTCATCAACAGCGATAATCGACTTACTAGTAGCTAAAAAGTGTCGAATAAGCAATAGAAGTACTTTTATATCTTTCTTTATGTCAAGAATCATAATGCCTATAGGGAAGTTAAACTTATCAACCTTAATAAGAATATCTGCCAGCTGCAAACTTATCCTATTAGGTTTTGATTTACCTAATCTCAGTTTCTTAAGTAACAAGTAAAGTATTGTATTAATAATGGGCCCCAGGTTGGGTAAAGCCTTTTCTATTTTTAAGCTACCAATTCAATAAAGGATAGTAAAACTCCTTGGATCTTTAACTTTCTCTTGTAACTTACTTTATAGAATTACTGAGCACCTTCTGAGCTTTATAGTTGCCAACTCCTTTAACTTCCTCTTTTTTGCTAGTAGCTCCTTCAAGAATTTTGAATATTGTAGCATCTACACAAGAGTTTCAACAAAGGTTAAGTTAGTCAAAAGTGCTTCAAAAAGGGGGTAAGTTAATCTGAAGTTGCTTAAACAGTTTAAAGAACTTACCAAACTACTTATCCATTAGATCTTTCTTCACTTTAGTATGATAAAGTATGGAAGGTTGAAATTCCTTGACTTTTTAAAGGTGTCTTCATGTTCAGTTTCTCTTAACTTCTGGTGTTACTCTCCTTCTTCTTCTGGGGTTCATTTTCATCTTATAACTCTTTTCTACTCTTAAAAGGTGATTTCCATGATGTGTTCTTTAGGATTTTCCTTGAAGGTAGTCGACAAACTCCCTTGTGGTCTTTCAAATTATAATTTTATAAGTTTCCTGACCTGAATTTCCAAGTTATATACAAAAGTTTCTGTTTTTTATGTCTTGCATCTGACTCTTGAACAAGTATGGACATCATGTCTTTTAGATTCGGCTTCTTAACTTGAGGTGGATGTTGTTGAAACCTAGTAAATGGTTATTCCTTGCCTGCCCTTGATTTCCCTAAGAGAAATTTAGGTGATTCTTCCATCATGAATTGTATGCATCAATATACGAAATGTTTTAGGGTCTAGAAGCATTCCCCGTATAATCCATGTGTTTGGACCGTAGTACTTGACAGTCTTGACCTGGGTTTTTTAGTCTGTATACCTCACACTGCATAACTTGAAGTTGAGGATTCATAGTCAATCCATCAATATTTTTACTCAGAGCTTTAACCTAGTTTGCAAACTACGTAACTACATCTACTTCATATACTCCCTTTGACTTGCTAAATCTTGCTAAAGAAGAGTACCACTGAGAATTATTCATTGTTATGTCTTTAATAAGGTCCTGGGCTACTTCTGATGTCTTACTATTCAGAGTACCCTTAGCCACTTCATCTATCATCTGTCTTGTAGTCTGATTTAGCCCATTGTAAAAGGTCTGGATTTGCGTCTGTAATGGTAGACTATGATGTGGGCATTTTCTCATCATTTCCTTGAACCTCTCTCATATGTCATATAATGTCTCTAAGTCAACCTCGGAATATGAGGGGATGTCATTCTTCAGTTTGACAATGTTTAAAAGGTCTGAATTTGCATTCATAATGGTAGACCATAATGTGGGCATTTCCTCATCATTTCCTTGAACCTCTCTCATGTGTCATATAATGTCTCTAAGTCAACCTAGGAATACGAGGAGATGTCATTCCTCAGTTTGAAAATCTTTAAAAGGTCTAGATTTACATCTGTAATGGTAGACCATAATGTGGGCATTTCCTTATCATTTCCTTAAACATCTCTCATGTGTCATTTATTGTCTTTAAGTCAACCTAGGAATATGAGGAGATGTCATTCCTCAGTTTGACAATCTTTACCAGTGATTTAAAAACCGGACCGAACCGGCCGGTCGGACCGGTGAACCGGTGAACTGGAGTATGAAACGGTCCGATTTAGCCCTTATTTTTTGTGAGTGATTGACCCGTTTATTTTATGGCCGAACCGGTAAAAACCGCTGAACTGGTTAAAAAATGAACCGGCCGGTTCATTTAAAAATGATTTTTCATTTAAATTTTAAAATTAAAACCAAAAGATTTAAAACATAGGGAGATAAAACGCCTCCTCCTGTTCACTGCCTCTTCACTGCACTGTTCATTTCACGTCTCTCTCTATCTCTCTTGATAAGTCTATTGCTTTGCTTTTCTTGAGAATTTGCAGGTAGCTTTTCGTCCTTTTCTGCAGGTTTTGTAGCTTGCCTTTTCGTCCTTTTCTACATGGAAGTCTTGGCCTCTTGGAGTCTTGGGTACGTTTCTATCCTTTTAGTGCTGGGCGTGGAAGTTGTATTCTCAATTCACTGATGATTTTTTAGTCAAAAAATGTTTCTCAAATTTGTCGAAGTTTTTTATGCAGCAGCAAAAAATCGATGAGAAAAATGACAACTTCTCAAAAAGTCAAAAACATAAAATACTGGGAAGAAAAAAGGCAAAGACGATGATCTTGGCTTTTTCTTTATCCTTTTAGGCTTTTCTTGAATAAACAAATGATTAGCTAAGTGTATATTCATCTTTTGCAGTA
Organism: Erythroxylum novogranatense; assembly: GCA_029891385.1. Taxonomy (NCBI): domain Eukaryota; kingdom Viridiplantae; phylum Streptophyta; class Magnoliopsida; order Malpighiales; family Erythroxylaceae; genus Erythroxylum; species Erythroxylum novogranatense. The sequence goes on along the minus strand of CM057227.1, from coordinate 85,061,287 downwards.
ATGGAAAGTTTCTCCTTTTGGTGTGTTGTGTTTTGTAAAAAATTTTAAATTTTTTAAATTTTTTAATAACAAGATATTTTTATGTTATATTATACTTTATATTAACAACACCTTTTTAAGTTAAACTATTGCAAACTATGTTGGATTTAAAGAATTAATTAATAACCTTTAGTAAATTTTTAATCAAAAGAAAAATTTAGAGCATTTTTTTATTTTTAGTTTTTTGTTTAAAAGTGTTTATTTGAGTTTTTGGTTTTTGTTTTTAGTTTAATTTCTTTATGTTTTCAAAATTTATGAAAACTATAAAATTGGTTTTGTTTTTCATAATCTAATTTACTATTAACTAAATATAAATTATTAAATTATTAAATATATATTAATAAGAAGTATAAATAATTTAATTTAATATTATGTTTTAATTAATTAAAATTAATTATTAATATGAATTATGAACTGTTGGACCCCGAACCTTGAGTGACAATTTGACTATGATCAAGTGGATGAGTTGATTGAAATTAAGTTGAAGATCATGAAATAAAGAGAGAAAGTATGAAAATATGAAAAATTGTGTAATAGTTGACTTTCTGGCCTTTGAAGGTTGACTTATGATTGAGGCAAAATTTGATAAAATGATCTACATGAAACTTGTAGATTATGTTAAGAGATTTTTGTGGACATAAAGTTTGTACTTTTTCGATATCGGGAGTGAAAGTTATGATCAGTCAAAGTTTATGTTTGATCGGGTTTGACTTTTATATTGGTTGGAACTTTGACTGAGAAATTAACCGAGTTAGAGGTTAATTGAGCTTTGATGTTCTTCATGAAAATTGAAGGATTTGTTTTGATCTTTATTTCGATATAAAGTATGAAATTTTTCGATCTCGAAAAATTAAGTTATGATTTTTACAAGTTTGTATAGAGGATAGTATCTTTGACGGAAAATGGACTCCGTAGAAGTCGAATTGAGTTTTATGTTCTTCTTGGAAGATTTAGAGCTTCTCTTAAGCTTTCTATAGAGACTAAGTTTGTCAAAATCGAGTTCGGGATTAAAAGTTATGAATTTTGGAAGTTTAGAGGAAAAAAAAAAAGTTTTAGCGCGCCATTAGGCGACGGCTCGCCTAATGAGCGGGCGCCCATCTGCGCCTCGCTAGGCGACACCTCGCCTGGCGAGGCGTTCTTGGCTTCGCCTCATGAGGCAAGGCTCTCCTCTCATGTTGTCTTGCCTCGCTAGGCGACGCCTCGCCTAGCAATGAGGCGTTCGCCTCATGACGGCGCCGCCTCATGAGTTAGAGGCGTCCGTCTGACATCTGACGTTTTGTTTAAATTTTTTGATTTCTTTGTTTTAATCCGACCTTTGCTCACTATTTTGCCTATATCTTTTCCGTCCGACATCCGATTGAGTTGATTCTTTTGCGTTGGATTCCTAAGACATTGAATTTCATTTTATAAGAAATTTGTGAACTTTTGAGATTAAATTAATGGTGATTAATTTAATCAAAGTGAGTCGGGAAATTTTCCGAGCATGATCTGATGTTTTGTGAAATTCGGGATCTGTAGAGATCCGATTGAAGCGATTCTTGAGGCGAAATAAAGATAAGACAAGGGCTACAAATCATATGAAGACATGAAATGTCAATTTTGCCCTTAGGACTTTTAATTTTGAATTTAAGTTCGGATTAGGGTTTAATTTTTGGATTAGGAACACCTGAGAGTAATTTGAGTATAACTTTTGATCTGGGAATCGAAATGAGACGATTCTTGTTTTGAATTAAACTAGAGACATAAGGCTACAATTGTTATGAAGACATCGAGTTTCAATTCGGGAATAAGAATGTGAAATTTTGGACGGAAATAATCGTACATAAGAAATGTGTTAGAATATGGATTTTCCGCCTTTGTTTATACGTAACTTTTGATGTGGTGCTCGGAATTGAGCGCGGTCAGTGGCGTTGGATTCGTATGAGTGAGAGGAACATTTCTCGAGAAGGAAGTTTTGACAAATTCCTTCAAATCGATAGTGCGAATCAAACCGCAAGTAAGTGTAATGTTAAGTTTTGAATGGAGGGCAAAATGGTCATTTGACCATCAATTAATGAAACACATACAAGAGATGTCGTTTTGGCTTATTAAAAGCCACGAAAGTGGCTGGAAATTTCCAGAGAAAAGAAGAAGAAATAAGAAGAAGAAAGAAGAGTGGAGTTTGGTGATGGAGGAAAAGATTAGAGAAAGAGATTTTGATTTTTCTACTTATTTTTTAAGGATTTTGGGATGGTTCCAAGAGAGAAAAGGTAGAGGAGCATAAGAGCTTCCTAAGGAACCAAAAAATTGAATTTGGAGGAGAAAAGAGGTAAGAGAAATTGTTCTACTTTGAGATTTTGATTAATTTTGGTTTAGAATTATGACATATGAGATGGGTTTATGGATTGTGGAATTAATTTTGATATATATGCTTTAGGTTGGGTTTAATTTTGGATGAAAAATTGAGTAAGGTTTAGGCTTAATTTTATGATGAAGAATTTTGAGATATTTTGGTGTAGAATTATAGGAAATATGATGAATTGATGATATATGAAATCAATTTTAAGAATTGGTATTTTATGGTATTGAATTTGGATAAATTGGTTTAGGCCAATTTTAGGATTTGGGGATTTTTGAAATTGAGGATTTAAATAGTTTGGAATTAATGTGAATTGAGGAATTGTGAGATTAATTTTGAAGAGATTATGTTTTATGAGATTGAATTCGAGTGTATTGGTTTAGGCCAATTTTGAAAATTGGGGATTTTCAAAATTGAAGATTAAAATAGTTTGAATGTAAATGGAATTGGTGAATTCCTAAGTTGATTGTGAAAATTAAGTATTTTCTGATGTGAAATTTGGATGATTATGGTTTAGGTTTTGGTATTTTGGAAGAGAGAGAAATGCAAGGATCAATTGGAGCTTGAAATCAAGTTTCCGCAATAATTGAGGTGGGTAGCATATTTATATTTTGATTTGTGAGCATTATGCAATTTTGAAAAATTAAAGAAAGCAATTTTCAAAAATTGAAGAAAGCAAAATTTTGGATTTTGATACATTATTGTTTTAGTAAGTGTTTGAAAAGAAAGGTTGGTTAATGTTTGAAATTGTGATTTCAAAGGATTTGGAAAAATTATTACAAGTGAATTATGTTTGAAAAGAAAATAGAAATTTCGAAAGTTCATTTTGTTATGTATGCATTGCTAAATTATGTAAAGTCTTTGAAGTTATTGATTGATTGATTGAGTGATTTAATAGTATGCATTATGTGAATGTGGAAAATCAAGAATTTGAAAAGTGCCTTGGGCATTCGAAATCTCGTTTCGATTATGTGTTATGTGGGTCGGTTAGGTCCTTTGGTGAGTCATTATTGTCTCTACTTGTTAAGCCTTCTCCGGCTGCCCGCTTAGTGCACGGACTCGATTCGGACTCCCTCACGGCTACTAATGGACCGCTTATGCGGAAAGTGTAATACGTTCTATTCACGATCGCATGATCGCTACTGCTGAAGAATGCAAGACGCTCTGCTTTGGACGAACTGGACCATTCGATGTGTTATATGTTTTGATTTGTTTATGTGTTCGCATTCATATTTGTGAAAAATTCAAGAAGTTTTGAAAAATGAGAAAAAGTGAGATTATTATGAAAAGTTTGAAAATATGAAAAAATGGGTTTGAGGAAATTGTTTGAAAAATTATAAAGTTTGAAAAAAAATTCGCCCTTCTTGGCAAAAAGATTATTAAAAATGATTTCGGCTTATTTATCAGTTTATAAATGTGTTATCCACGAGCTTTCGAGCTCACCCCCTTTCATCCCCATCTCCGTGTTTGAAGGGAGATCGGATGAAAGAATGTGAAGACGTATGTCAAGACGTCGCTTTCGACATTTGAATCGTTGGTTTTGAGAAATTTGGATCTTGTGTATGAATATGTTTATGGCTTTAGATAAGTTTGGAAAAATGTATTTGTGTATAAAGTTGAGTATTGTGAATGAATGAGAAATTTGTATATGAAATTATGAATAGTTTGGGAATCTATATGTATGAATTTGGAAATGAGTTGAATTATGAGTTTGGTATTTATTGATTTGAGAATTATGGAAGTATTAGTTTTAGGTTTGTGTTTTCTGCTTGGTGTTGGGATTCGGACGGGAGTGTCCGATGATTCGAGGTCTGTTGAGATTATAGAAGTGTATTACGCGCTTTGCGGGAATTTTGGGTTAGGATAAAAGCGGTAGTTATCTTACGCCGAATTTTCGATAAGATTTGGAATAAAAGTGTAATTTTGGAAATTGGATGCATTGGTTATGTTTTAAATGTGTTTGAGTAAGAGAAGAAATGAATAAGGAATGAGAATAAGAAAAGAAAAAAAATTCATAACGGATTTTGGAGCGTCTTAGAATTCCCTAACGCGCTTCGCTTTCTGTTCTTTGCTTATGCACGGATGTCGGAAAGTGTTTCAGTTTACATTGATTTGTTTGCTTACTTTGTTTTCTATCCGAATTCGATTTGCATTCGATTCGATTCCGCTTTCGCTTATTCGTTCCGCTTTGTGATCCGTATTCGATCATTTCGCTTCGCTATATTCGATTGAATCTGTTCATTTGTTTCGATTAGTTCTTGCTTCCGCTTGCATTTGCTTCCGCTTCGCTACTTTCGGATTTGTTCGCTTCCGCATTTTGATTTCGATCCGAAATTTCCGCTTCCCTTCGTTTCCGTTTCCATTGATTCCGTCATTCGTTCTTCGTGTTAAGTTTATTCGGTTGGGATCCGGTTCCCGGATCGGGTCCCAACATGAACTATGATACTATCTAAAGTTCTATGTAAATTTAGCAAATTTTGTTGCTTTATGTCTTTATCTAATTTTTTTTTTCAAAGAACGGTCCAAGTTTTAGTCATTCTTTCTTTAATTATAACTAAGGAATTTGTTTAATTCTAATTATGGAGAAGTTTTTTTTAAATCACATATTTTTTTTCTTTTTTGGTATCTTCTACTTATGTCTTAATTAGATTATTAGATGTAATAATTTACTTGCTATAATTTGTATCACTTAATAGCTTGTTGTGAGTAACTTACCTATATAAAAGCAAGTTTGGTACATAATCTATTATCTAGTTAGTGATCTTGCCAAAAAATTTGTGATTAGAGAGATTTAATGCTATATATGAATATGGCATTATAAAATTTTGTGTAATATTTGTAGGAAGTCCAGAATTTAAAAACATGGATATTCTTAATGAGGTTAGTACTCCAAATGATTCGAGTACTCCTAGTCCCAACACACAATCATCCGGGTAACAATTTATGGGGAACTCAGTTAATCCACATCGTCGAAAAACCGACCTTGCATGGGAGCATTTTGCATTGCATAAAGAGGGCGCTACTAATATATTTACTTGTTTGCATTGCTCATCGATTTTTAGAGGAGGTGGCATAAATAGGATGAAATAACATCTTGCTGGTGTACCTGGTCAAATAAGTTCTTGTAAAAAGGTTAGTCATGATGTTCGTCAAAAAATGTTGGAGTCATTAAGACAAGTGCAACAAAAGAAGCGAAATGAGGATTTGAATGAAGCATATGGTGATCAACCTGAATCTCAAGAGGAAATTCGAGAAATACAACAAACGTGTTCAACTAAGAGACAAGCACTTGGTAAATGCAAAGAGAAAAGGAAAGCTGTTGATATGGAAATAAATTCATATTTTTCTCCAAGGACAACTCCAGGATCTCAGCCAAGTTTGAGAAGTGTGTTATCTAGTAAGGAAGTAATTCACAAGGCACATATTGCAATTGCTATATGGATTTTTGATGCATGTATTCCTTTCAATGCAATTCAATCTCCTTACTTCCAAGAAGCTTTGGATGCAATTGCTGCTATTGGGCCTGGGATTAAAGGTCCATCATATTATGATTTGAGGGTTAATTTGTTAGGAGATTGTAAGAGAGAATGTCAGCTACTTGTTGATAAAAATCGACAAAATTGGGCTAAAATAGGTTGTACAATCATGACAGATGGGTGGAGTGATCAAAGACAAAGAACTTTGATAAACTTTCTAGTTTATTGTCCAGCAGGTATAATATTATGAATTTGGCTTATTATTATACAAGTTAAGCTTTTTAACTTTATTTATTTATTTACAGGTGATCTTTATTACTGAGAATTATTTGAAAAGAAACTTCTCTACTATTTAGTCCCATGTAGTAAGTGATGATCTAGGCAGTAAATTTAACCATTACTTAGCCCTGCCCTTTACTGAAAACAAGAATAATCTCAATCTTATTGCATAGTCATTGTCAAAATTGACAATAAGGGGGCGTTTGGTTTGAGGGTTTGGGAATGAAGGAATGAAATCATAGTAAAAAATAATGTTTGCTTTGGGGTTTTCAATTCTAAGGGAATGGATTTATTCCATTAAGTTTGGGAATCTACTAAACCCTCCAAATGAGGTGGGTATCAAGTTTTCATTCCAATCTAGTGGTTACTATTTATACCCTTCCCCTACATAAGTAATTTTTATTTTTAATTATATTACTCATCACTCATCATCATCATCTTCATTATTATTATTATTATTATTATTATTATTATTATTATTATTATTATTATTATTATTATTATTATTATTATTATTATTATTATTATTATTATTATTATTATTATTATTATTATTATTATTATTATTATTATTATTATTATTATTATTATTATTATTATTATTATTATTATTATTATTATTATTATTATTATTATTATTATTATTATTATTATTATTATTATTATTATTATTATTATTATTATTATTATTATTATTATTATTATTATTATTATTATTATTATTATTATTATTATTATTATTATTATTATTATTATTATTATTATTATTATTATTATTATTATTATTATTATTATTATTATTATTATTATTATTATTATTATTATTATTATTATTATTATTATTATTATTATTATTATTATTATTATTATTATTATTATTATTATTATTATTATTATTATTATTATTATTATTATTATTATTATTATTATTATTATTATTTATTGCTATTATTATTATTATTATTATTATTATTATTATTATTATTATTATTATTATTAAGTTTTAAACTTATTATTATTAATTATTGTTGTTGTTGTTGTTGTTGTTGTTGTTGTTGTTGTTGTTGTTGTTGTTATTATTATTATTATTATTATTATTATTATTATTATTAATTATAAATTTTAAACTTCTTAATAATAATAATAATATATTATTATTATTAATTATTAATTATTTTCTTATTATTATTATTATTTATTATTATAAATTTTAAACTTATTATTATTATTATTACCCTTATTATTCTTATTATTATTATTATTATTATCATTATTCTTATTATACTAAATTAAATATCTTATTATTATTATTATTTATTTATTTTATTATTAATGTTATTATATGAAATTAATTATCTTATTATTATTATTATTATTATTAATTTTATTATACAAAATTAATTATCTTATTATTTATTATTATTATTATTATTATTATTATTTATAAGTTTTAAACTTATTATTATTATTAATTATTGTTGTTGTTGTTGTTGTTGTTGTTGTTATTATTATTATTATTATAAATTTTAAACTTCTTAATAATAATAATAATATTATTATTATTATTATTATTATTATTATTATTATTATTATTATTATTTATTTTTCTTATTATTATTATTATTTATTATAAATTTTAAACTTATTATTATCCTTATTATTATTCTTATTATTATTATAATATGAAATTAATTATCTTATTATTATTATTTATTTATTTATTAATATTATTATATGAAATTAATTATCTTATTATTATTAATTATTATTATTATTAATTTTATTATATTAAATTAATTATCTTATTATTATTATTGTAAATTTTGTAATAATAATAATAAATATGATATGAAAAATGGTATTATATTATCTTTCATTCCCATTAATGCAACAAACCAAACAACATTATTGGTATTAATACAGAAATCCAAGTTATAAACCAAACATCATTTTTTATTTTTCATACCCATTCCCATTCCCTTATACTATTATACCCATATCCATACCCAATCCCGTGCTCAAACCAAACGCCCCCTAAAGTTGTCACAAATCTCTAGAAAGTTTGCGATATGTGTGTTAAGGTCCTCATCTCGTTGTCCATCAAATTAAATGGACTATTGCATCATTTGAATGATACTTGGTTTAATCTCAAAATTGTTGGCATTAATAGTCTGTTTCATAATGGGACTTTGTTCCCTTCAAGTCTGCTTTAGCGTAATTAAACATAGTTCTTGGTTAGTCTACCATAGTTATTGATTCTTTGGTATCAATCAAACTCTCTAAGTCATGTTTTGCAGAGATTTCTTTGAGATATTTTTCTCATTCTCTAGATCTTTGTCTGCTAAGTTCAATGAATTACCTCGGGTCATAAACTAACCCCAAGATCTGTTAAAAAATGAGCAAAATCAAAGAGTCAACAAAAGGAGCTATGTTTCCTCGGCATTTTTGATCCAGGAACATTCACTTCACCATGTCTGGGTTATTTCTGGATTCTGTGGTTATATTCTGCTGATATAGGGGTTATCAGTTTTGAGTTTAATTGCCATTGATTTTTCCTAGAGTTCAATTAGCAGATAATACAACAAATGAATGGATATAAAATTGGTAAGATCACCACTTCGACCTGTGCAAAACCAAGCAGACAAATCTGCCCCATCATCTAGCTGAAGTCAGTCTGGTGTGTAGTTATTATGCCTCCCTCCTGATGTCAGTGTGCTATCAAATTCTGATCATAACTCCAAACTTGTTTATAAAACTATCAATCTTTTGTTAGATGTTTCAGTAAAATTCACGTCAGTAAATGTTTTTGAAACTAGAATTGCCAAAGGTGCATATCAGTTAACAAATCAATTGCATCATTTCATATATAGTGACTATAATTTCAAGGTACATCCAACTCTAAGTAACAACCGTCAAAGAACTACATTGGACAATGGTAATGAGCTACAAAAGAATTTGTTCAATACATAAAGAATGAAAGAATAAACATAAGCTGACTCCAAATTCTAGGAATGTTTCAAAGAACTGTATAAGTATGAGACTAATGTATTCAGAACAAAAGAATGAAAGAATGGTAGTAAGAAAAAGAAGCTTCTGCGGCCATCAGATCAGCTTGCCTGAGAAAAAGAGGATGAGCTCCCTCCGACATCTGTAGGCGCCCACGCTGAGATTGTATATAGCGATTGATCGAACCATCTTAGTGAAAGTCCTTCATTGTCACCTTGTTTACTCACACTGTAATTCTCACAGGAATACATTTTCAACAGCATTTGGCTTTGAAGCAATTCCCTCTCACTAATTACAATGTTCCTATATCCACCTTGCTCCATCAACTGCTTCCATCTCTCATAATTCCCATGCCTTTCAACCCTGTCACTCCCTTCACAAGCAACTATGTTCCTGATTTCCCGTCCAAACATCTCCTCTATTTTGATCCTAGCTGAGCTTTCCAACGGGAGGCTAGAATCTATGGAGTCAAATATGGCAGAGTAGTATTTCAAGGAATTGCATACTCTTGTTTCTAAATCAAGCCCATTGTGCTCAGCTTCTTGCTCTGCCATAACTACTATCACAGGGTTTGTGCTTCGGATAAGTCCCAATAAATCCCTCAGTGCAGCTCCATTTGCGTCATAAAGAGTCTTATGCATTTGGAGGATACAATTAATGGCCACACTTTCTCCTTCTTTCACATGAAGCATCCACAGCCTGACGTCTTCTAGCCTGTCCACTACGGGATGAAACTCAAAAGGTAGGTTCAATTCCTTGGCAAACCTAGCAAGCCTATCTCCTGTCTCGTTCAATTCTTGCTTGGACTCACCTATACCCGTGATTCTGACATGGCTCGGAGGATTGGCCCTCAAGGCCAGACTCTGAAACAAGCTAGGCCATTGAAGCCCTTGCTTGATGTCAAAGTCTATAATGTGAACCCTATCTTTCCCTTCAAAGGCTCTCAACAAAATCTCATTTGCTGTGAAATGAAGAAACTTGGGAATCGGGCTTACCTGATTCAGAAGCCTCAATGCAGTCCCAGAATCATCATCAACTCTATCAAATTCCCGAGGCGTGGTGATATGAAATATTTGAGGCCAAAACCTTGTAACTCGAAGAGCCAATGCCTCGGTGTAATAAGATGTAAGACGGCTAAAAGAAGACCCCCTTGGAGAAGCAAGCTCCCCCAGTTTCGAGATAAAATGATTGATCCCCGTAAAATTCCTGTTCCCAATTGCTTCAACACAGTCTGCGAGTAAACTTAGTAGCTCAAACCCGTTGTCCTCTCCTTGGTGACCCTCCTGCTGTTCGGCCTCCACAGAACCTGCTTGTCGCTGAGGATAACTAGAGCCATTACCAACCTCCTGCTCCACAACATTCTCACTCAGCCGAAGGCCTAAGCTATGACTCTCTGATGAAGCACTTGAACCTGAGGCTTCCAGTACTGGCCTCTGGCTACTTTCTCCACCTTTATCACCAAGGTCAGTGATCTCAGTTACAACAGAATCCACCCATGGATTGTTAGACAATGGTAAAGGCGGTGAGATCACTTCACTTGGCACAAAACAGACCCTTTCCTCATCTCCTGAGCATGTCAAGGAGAAAGGAACTTGGACTGGGTTTAGGCCTCTAGGAACCTCAAAACTCGATTCAAACCAGAAACTGCCATTCCCCAGCAACCTATCACCACCTTCATGTTCGCTGCTCCTTTTTCTTTTAACCCTACTAGTGCAAGATTCATCAACCGTCCCCTGCTCGGCAAATCTCTTTAAGCTCTTACCTCTCTCCCAAAACTCATCTTTCATCGATTGAGTGCTTGTTTCCAGTGCTGGAAGGCGGATATGCTGCTTGATAGAGCAATTGCTGGTCTTGGATTCAACTGTCTTGTCCACAGAGAGGCCAACAGAAACAGGCCTAATAGGCTGTGACCGTGAGGACTCTTTGCGTGAGAAAGTAAACGGCAAGTCTAATCTCTGCGCGCTCATTGAAGGTAGCTGAAAATGGCAAGCTTGGAGCTGTGCTGGTGACTCACTTCTCAATCTATGCCTAGGTGACAGCAGTGTTGAACTAGAACACCCAGCCAACATCCTCTATACCTTCAAATTCTTCTTTTTCTTTCAGTATTTCTTTTCACGATTCACCCACCCTGTTTCCTGATTATTTTTTCTTCCTATCTCTCTTTGTTTCTACAGAATGAAGTTCTAATTTATGAAAACTATGATTTGTTCTGTGTATATCCTATGTATACGAGATGACTCTGCATGTACACGAAATTAGATGCACGTAAGAGAGACAAGACTAATGTGAGTGTGTGAATTTTATTTTATAAGGAATAGATGGAAACAACAGGAATCCGATGAATGATGACAAAAAAAATAAAATAAATAAAACTCAAACAGAAATTCTGTGAAGGTTATGTGTTCCTATAGAAATGCTTAGTATGGACTAATGAACATAAGAATTTGTAAACTCCCCGCCCCAAAAGAATGAAAGAATTCCAAAACCAACGAGTTAAATACCTAGAAGAAAAGAATCATCGGACTCCAATTCGTTCAGCGCAAGCTCATTGTGAAAAAGCTACAAACTTTCTCACACTCCATGAAGGGAAATGCAAAAACTTAGTCGCACAAGTTGGTGACCAAAATCATCAGCAATCTTTCGACTCAGATCAGCATTTGAAGGTTTCACCAAGTCCATGGGAGCTAAAAACGAAGAAAGTAAGAAACGAAAGCAAACCCAGAAATCTCACCTCTATAAACACATGCACGAACAAGTGATCAATCAACATAGACACACAGCAATGACAATCCAAAGAAAGAAAGAAACCATCAACCGTGCCAGAGTTGTGTTTTTATATTATTAAGCCTTTTGGTTCTTTACTTTCCCTCTCTCCCTCTCTCTCTCTCTCGCTCTCCCAGTACTCCTACTACTATACTAAAGACTCTACTAGTATAAGCCTCCATTGCTGTCTCTGTCACTGCTTTTTCCTACTTTGTATACCCATTTGGTTTTACCGGCACTTGGCAAAAAAAAAAAATGATGGCCGTAAAAAGTGGATTCCAGAAGAGTAAGGAAAAGCGGACGTCCTCGCCCTTTGATGTTGATCAGATGGTAGTGAAGGCAAGTCTAGATTACCGTTGGGAAATGTCGGAGAATATGACCGTTGGAATCGGTGTACGGACAGGGATTTTATTCCACTCCATCACGTGCCACGTAGAGATCACGTGCCTGTCCCCTAGAGGCCCTTCTATTTGACCGTTGCTCTTCTTTCAAGGATGTTAAGACACGTGGCGAACAATCAGCCGCCAGGTGATGTCTAATAATGTAATCAAACCTCGAGCATGACAGTTGGGTCCAGTTTCGCTTGAGTTTGTGGTCAACTTGCCAGTGCAACCCACGATGGAGGCCTTACAGCTCATAAACACTTGTGTGCTTGTTCTTTCTAATGTTTGCCATTGGCATTGTTCTGGTTAGGGAATGTTGCGCAACCTAGATTTACATGGCAGGTTGAATAGATACCAAAAAAGCTTCTTGGGTAGAATTAGAAAGGTTCATAAACTGTTCACTCCTAGAGCACCTTGTTTCTCTCTTAAACCAACTCGTTCAAGAGCCCCCTGACACCTACCGCTAATTTGAAACGTTTCCACCAGCAAAAACGTATCATGATCTTTGTTGTTCTGAGTGAAACACCTGACAGGTTACGCATCATACACACTGGACAAAGTAGCTTTGCAGGATGGACCATCTACAGTTCCTGTTTATGAATGTCAATGCAAAGTGCAGCTTGTTAGAAGTTAGTATTATCATCACCAACCCAGGATTCCATTCCAACATACATAGCTCAAAAGCTGAAGTCCGGATGGATAATAATAGCATCACGGGAAGGCGAGGTAAAGCACGGAACAATTGCTAGCAGAGCAGTTCCAACAACTTACCGTTACACCCTACCCTTCAAACGGAATACAGTAGAAGGTGACATAAGGATTAGCAAACACAAGTCACGTCACAAGATTGAAAGTCCTATTCATCTTTGGATCAAGAATGAATAGCAAGATATGTACATAAAAAACCATTCCTCACAAACAGTCTCAGCCCAACGCCTGACACAAATTCCAACAACAATTCCATCTCCCCAATGTAACAGTAAATTTTTCACATATCCGTGTATAGAACAATCTGTTGAGACAGCATCAACTGAAACAGATTACCAGACTGTAACATATATGACCTTATATTAAAGTAGAGTTCAATAACTCATAATTGTCTGTAATATATAGCTGATTCCTACATCAACTCCAAAAACAAGGCTTCTTGTTTGCTTGTCAGACCAAGTTCCTTTAGTGTCAGTCCACTCTCTCCATCACTGAAAGCACACCTTGGGTATGGTCTCACCTGTTACATGACATAAAAGTTTCCAAATCAGATTACTGAAGCTTGGTCATTCACCTCAATCAAGATTTCTTGAAAACCTCTTTGTGAATTTATGGATAATGCAAAATCATTTTCATTCTAGCAAAAGGTAATTAAATGATCAGAGAATGTCCACAATAACAAGGATCATGAGTCTATTGGGAAAATTAAGAAATTTGAGAAAAAGAAATTACCAATCTGTTAAGTCCCAGGCTTTACGAGTCTACCAATATCTGTTAAGTTAAAAAGGGACTGCAAAGCCAGCCAAAGCACCTTGAGAGGCAAGAGAGCAAAAGGAGAACTGCCAAAGCAAGTTATTTTCGTTACCATAACTAACCTGTAAGTTGTCAGACTTCAGGAATCTTTGACCGCGCTGGATTCCATCAGGCATCGGCACCAATAGTGTTACAGCATTCTCATCGTCAGATGTTGGCTCGTGAGGCAGAGAAGCTGTCTTTTTCTGCCAATTGTCTCTCCAATTCCTGCAACAAAGAATCACAAATGCAGCCATATGAATCAAAATGTTAATACTATCTCATTATTATTGCCCCCTCTTATCCATAGAGAAGCAAGTAATAGCACAGTTAATCAACTTTCTTCGCATCAATGGCATTCTAGTCATAAGAACAGCATAAGAGAAGAGATAAGCACGGACATTGACCAGTCTAACAAGTATCAAAACCAACGACCCCCTTCCCCTTCTCCCTTTCATGTCTTTCAAAAGAAAGAACTGAAAGAGAACTAAATGGTGAACATCTCATAGCACAGAGCAACATCATGAAGTCAAGGAAAAAGCCATGATCTTGCCACTCAAGTTTGATGTATTTGACATTCTTGAAGAAATGTTGAAGATGGTGGTCTTCAAATCCTCCAACCTTGGACCCCACTCAAGGGGAACATTTATGTAAAAACATTCTAAATCCTAAAAAATATAAATCAAGATTTAAAAAAAATCAATAGCCAACTCTTCCATATACTATTTCAAAAAGAGTATAAATTTTCCAATTATAAAAATGAGGAAGAACCAAATATACCAGCTCTTCCTCCAGTCTCCTTCGGAATTCCTCTTCTTTTCGAGTTTCCTCTTCAAGAGCAGTTTTTCTAGCCACTTCTTCCTGTAAACGACGAGCTTCAGCTTCCTCCAATGCCTTTATCTCTTTTTCTTAATCAGCTGCTAATGATTCAAGATACTCGCCATCCTGCATCCTCCATACATATACGAAAATTCATCAGACCACCAATTGATGGATTGAAATTCAGTTCTCATTTTGCTTTTGAAGGGAAAAAAACTCGATCTGTTGTTCACGGATCAAGCGCTGTGTTTGCAGAGAAGGTGAAGGAGGATGGGGTACATGACCCGCATAAGGAACCACAGGTTGCATGAATAGATGTGATGGAAAGTGAAAGTGGTAACTAGTCCCTTCAGGAATTCATGAATTGATGTGATGGAAAGTGAAAGCGGTAACTAGTCCCTTCAGGAATTCTACCAAACATTGCAGCCTTAAGCATCACGGCTTCATCATGCTCCTTGGAAGAGATTCCTCCCCACTTCAATTTGTTCATAAAGAAGCCAAGCATATTAGCTTGCACATAGAATCTTAAACTTTCTGCCTTGATGGCAGAATATCCAGTTGCAATAATTTAATTAGTAATCTATAATGGAAAGATACCTCATCAGAAGTAAAGGCATTTCCGTTGTGCAGGAGGGCTGCCATTATGAATGGGACTTGATGCCGAACTATTCTTAACAACCTCAACATCTTTAGTCAACTCCAAAGAGCCCTGTACACCTGATCTGTTCCTAAGAAGAGGCTGCTCCTCCACATCATCAACTTCATCTTGGATAGATGAACTTCCAGTCTCCAACCTAAGTCAAGTCCAATAAACATCAGATTTCTTGTTGTTCTAAACATGGAAATTCTACTTCAAGAGTAGCTTTATCATTCAGTAATCAACAGTTAACATCATGGCAGCATATCTTAATTGTGTCAGCGTGTCTTTACAATTGTTGCGAGACATAGATGTACCTTCCATTAGGCAATGATACTTTTCCCAATTCCATCTCTGCTAGCTTTATATGTCCAACTTCTGATACTTCGGCTTCTCCAATCCATTTACGCAATCCTTTCTCGTGCTCTGCTGTCTGGAGGACTTTGTTGCTGTTTGTAAGAGAACAAGGGATGATCTTGGCAGTACAGAAGTTGAAGGACAAACCTTTAAAGACAATGAAACAGCATGTGCAATTTTGGCATCCTTCAGATGCGAGAGTGTTCCCTGGGTTCCAGAATCACTTATTTCCTGCTTCATGAAAATTTATGATCAAGTTATGAAGCATGAAACAAAAGCAAATTCAAAACAGAAGATGAAGAGATTTTATAATTTATAGACTAAACTACAGCCTCTAAAAATTCAGCTGGGTTAGTTTACCTGAGCTTCCCGTTTTGAAGCCTCAATGGCAGCTCGAATCATTTGTTCTTCTACGTCATTGCCGTAATCTGACAAATTATCAAATTCAGGAGCACTTGGCCTACTGTTTATATGAGGGGAACTAAACTACCACCAGACATTTAACCTTTATGTTCATTCCTCCGAGCAGCCTCTGATCAGTTTCTTCTTCATCCTCAACTATGACGATCCCATGAACATCTGGGCCAACTGCGTGTTCAGTTCCTGTTACATCCTCAATGACAGGAGTGTGACCAAAACCGGTGGATGTATCACCACTTCCACCTTTGACTTCTATGGGTATCTGCCTCACTTCTCTTGGTTCTGAAACATAAGGTGCACGGTTGGTAAAACCTGAAGTCCCATCAAACAGACTCCTGTGAAATTGTGGGTCGAGAAGTGAGAATGAATTAATGATGCTTACCCTCAGAGAAAAGTGATAAAGGATTTGTTCTAGGCAAGAGCTCTACTGGATCATCTATCTCCATGAAGTCATCTTGTGGAACAGCAACAGAAGATTCAAGCTCACTGCCGCAAATAAAAATAAAATAAAACATTAATCCATAAAGCGCGGAAGGATTGATGCAGAGTATGTAACTTATTACCAAATAATACAACGCAGTTAAGAAAACGGAGGACAATATCAATAAGGAACAGCATATAAGATGTCATAAAACGCTAACGTGCTATTTTAAAAAAAAAAAAAACACTAACGTTCTTCTATCTCCTTCTGCGAAATGTGCATTCACAGTCGCATTGAGATCACCACTGTGCTCCTAGATGAAAGCAAGAGTAATATCAATTAGATACACATGAAGTTGTTCAATATCACATAGATTTTTGGAAGTTACCGTGAACTGAATTGGTTTCAAATTCAAAAGATGACATCTTTTTTTAACCGGATACAGCAAAATCAATCATCCTCTACTAAAAGTAAATGCCACCATTGCAATTTTCCAATCACAATGCTGTCAGGTACTATCAAAAATTCAGAACAACTTCTTCAACTATGTTGAAAAGGAAAAATGAAAAATGAAAAATGAAATAGTGCAGCAACAAGCAACCTAAGCCCCAAGTTCCAGCGATTAAAATAGTTTTGAAAAAAATCCTGAAAGAGATGAACCTTGAGTTTTTGAACGGCCACAGGTGCAGTGACATCTGTGATCCTCATGAACGTTTCGAGGACTTCTTGATCAACCCTAGGCATTGTCTCTGAGAAAGAGAAATATCTAGGTAAGGAGGGTAGGTGTCCAATACGCTCTGTCTTTGGGAATATGCCACGCTTCACTTTGCTTTGCTTTGCTCTGGAGTTGGATGGAATTGGAAGAAAGGAGAACGTGGATTCGTGAGCTGGTGGCGGGTAAGTTAGGGGTATTTTTGGTCCTGTAATTTTTTTTAAAGTATTTTCACTTAAACCTTCAAATCTCTCCATTGGATTTGCTTTTTTATTATTAGGTTTACAGTGTCTGATGTTTATGTTGGGGAATTCAATCCCTAAACCCAAAAATGTCAGCTCTAAAATCTTTCTTGTTATTACTATCACCCAATATCAGCAGTCAACCAGTTGATAAGGGTAACATTCTCAGGTGCAAACCGCTAAGAGTTCGAGTACTCCTGCGAGTTGACGGTAAGAGCCATTTAATGGCTTTGAATCTGGTGCAAACTACGTGAAGCCAAGCCACTGTTATGGAAGTAAAAAATGGAATCGGAGGAGCAAAGCACGCACCAACGGAAGAGGAAGGAGCACGACGGAGTCGGTTTTCGGCGATCCGCGGTGTCCGAGGTAGTCCTAATTCTGCGAATGATATACAGCTTAATTGCTTCGCCTTAATTATTCAGTGATAATGTTGTTATTAGCACATTCCTCTTCGATGCAGCTTCCTTTTTGTTGTTGTATGTTTATTGTCAGTGCGTACCTTATTCGAGCTGTTGCCCGGAATCTACAAGAGACATACAGCAGCAGTAGTTAAAATCGCTTGATCTGGTTAATAAATAAAATTTCCAGGTGTTCCTTGTAACTTTATTTGCGATCCAAATAAAAGGAATGTTCTAGACATCTTTAGTCATAATGTAGTATTCGACCAGATCTGCTACCAAGAAATCTGAATGGTATAATAAATGATAGAAGTGATGGATTAGAAGATCGCTCAGGTGACTAACTCAACGAGTCATATGGTAGATTAACATTCTCCAGTGATATTCATCAATTGCACAGCTTACGCAGATAGGTAAAGATTTCCGACATCTGTTGCTTCGAGGATGCTTGTGTTTGTGTTCATTCCGACTTTGATGTATGATTGTGCAAATAATGTCGGTATCCTTCCCCATGTACCCCAAGTATCTAACAAAATCCAATGTTGATGTTGCCTTCTGGTGTACTTACTTCAGGACATATTGCTGGTGTAGTGTATTTGTGCAATTCCTTTGCATTAGCCACTATCATGGGCTTGTCAACCTAGCCAATTGAAAATCTAGTGAGCTTGTAAAAGTATGACGCCACCGTTTTTACCCATGTACGAGTCTATAAGAAACTTTTGGATTGTATTCAAAATCAAAAGTTTTGCTTATCTATTTTTGCCTTTACTCATGAGGTTGTGTTGTTATTCAATGTACCTCTCAACGATTCTCAAATAAATCATACAAATAACTGTACTATTTGCAATATTTCCTTCATTAGAAATCTACTTTGGGCCTCCTTCTCAAAAACACATCTTGAGCATTCTTATATTAAGGCATTGATAAAAAATTTCTTATGAGACTTCATTTGTTGCTTTCAGTATTTCTGCTTGTTCCTGTCACCAGATTTGCAACTAGTTTCTTCTTTAAATGACTAGACTCTGTTTTTGGAATGCATAAACTTCCCACTAGTCAATCATATAGCTTATTCAACCTGTTGGCAGGTGGAAGTCATCTTGGGCTTCAAATAATTACCATACTAGCTCTCGCTGATGTTCTCTGATGTGGTTTTTTTCCCACTAAATTCGTTTACATTAATCTTCCTTGCTTTTGAAGCTTAGGTGCTAAATTTCCCTTATTAAGGATGCTTGACTATGGACACTTATTTTTTAAACTATTGTCCTTTTTTCTTTTGATCCCCAGGAGATATTCCTCTAAAAAAGTTGGATGGCAACACTCTTGTCTCTTTATCTTGCAACTCTGATTCCAGTAAATAGCCACCTTTGTGGTTGTTAGTCTTGTTCGCTAGAAGTTTAGACCTTGAAATGCATGAAAAATGTTATTGAAGTTCTTTCTAATTAATATTTGCTCTAGATATGGTAGTTATTATTTGCGTTTTCTATTAGGCGATACTTGTACTAGGATAATTTCCGGATACTCCCCTTCGAAATTATTCCTGGGGAAAGGATGTGGTGAAAGAAAATGTGCACCGAGTATTGCTTCCCTACAGAAGAGTGCCTGCATTACTAAATTGATTTTCCTTTGGATGCTAACACTAGTTCCGTGTTGGTGATTCACAGTACATTGCCTAGTACTTAACCTGACTACAACAAATGTTGTTACCGGGACTTCAGACTAGTTAATGTTGCCAAAAACTAGTTGCATAAAAAAAATTTATAGCATAAATCTCCCATCTCCAATCCCACTTGCACCCTTACCCCATAAGTAATATGATACTAAGCAAGTTCACTTGAAATTGGTTAATCAGAGTGAATGTGTCATAGCTCTCTAGTATTTGTAATTTCAAATTGATTAGCATTTCAACTTGCATAAAGTTTGTTAAGCAAAAAATTGTAATTATCTAACTTGAATACTGACTCGTTTCTACTGTACATACGAGTTCATTCTAGATTTATCACCAAATATAGCTGTACTATGGTAAGCCAACACATTTGATGCTATTATTGCCAAAAGTCGATGCTTTCATCTCATGTTTGTTTGTTATGTAGCAAAATTTTATTATTGGTACTTTGTAGAAGCTCTTTATTTCTTCTGAATTTTCTTTAGGATAGTTTTCCACGTTAACCTTCTGTATATTGATGATGCCATTAGCTAGAGAATAGGTAGTTTTCCACAGAACTTTCTGTATATTGATGATTCCATTAGCTAGATAATTAAATAACGGAACTACTTCTTGGCTTATATCTTCATAGAACCAGTTCAATGGATAAACCGTATTTATCTGTAAGTTCTTGTCATCTTTGTAATCAAAAGTTGGGCTATTTTAACTTTTACCTTTCTGATACCAACATTTTCTTTGTTGTGATTTCTTCATAATCTATAATCTGCAGTAGTGCAAATAACAGGACTTGACTGCAAGCTTTTAAAGGACATTTGCATTAATGTTTCTATTATTCACTCATTCCCATCCGTTTAAAGGACATTTGCTATAATGTTGCTAATTGGTCCTTCTCCTCTCCTGTTTTGGTTCACAAGGTTGTGAATTCAGCTCTATGCTTGGGTTTGTTCTTATTCCTTGATGAATTAGCGGGTACGCTATTGTTTTCTTTTTATCATGTAGGAATTTGGACTTTTCTTGGGTCATACTATAGCACACGATGCAGACATTCAAATTTTCTTGCTTCCTCTTCTGTGAATATGTTGAGTTTCCATCCTTAGCCGTGTCATGCACATTTTGTGAATTTTGAAGTTAATACTCCCTGCGAAGTTCATAATGATCAGCCAATCTACCAGGTGAATTCTTTGTGTCACAAGATGTAATTGCGGGGTACTGGCAATGCAAACTTCAACAATGCAACTGAACATTCGGTTTCAATATTATTCATTCTTAAGTAAGGGCTAAACAAACGTAATAGTTTATTACTCTTGCAACAATTTCAAGTCAACCTACTCTTTCATGCAAGCTTTTAAGGATTGTGAGTTTGGACTTGGAAAGATAATTGATCCCATAATAATCTTGTGGATTGACTTCCATAATGTTTTTAATCCAAAAATTCTGCACATCTTTTAGCATATGCAACGCTCTTTCTGAAATTCCTTTTCTTTAGGGTGGACAAAATTTTCGTATCTATCTAATTATCATGTTCAACTTTTGATTACTTGATATAGGATGTACGTGGTTAATTAATGAAATTCAAAACAGACATTAAAAAATGGAGACAGTTTTTGTATGCATGCATGCAAGTGCCAGCTTTGAATTGATCCGGAATAACTAAATTTTTAATTTTTATAAAATATTCTTTTGGTATATATTTAATCTGTTTAAATTTTTAAAACACGCAACACTACGCATCTCTTTTTATTAGAAAGTACGAGAAAAGTAAAGATTGCTTTGAGCGAATGAATATGCGTTAGTCCTCTTCATAATGTGATGAGCATGGTGTATTGTGTTTTGACTCTTTGCGTTGCATTCTGATTTCCTTTTTCTCCGTTGCAGATTATATTGGTGCTCGAGGGTGTGACCGATTTGCTGGACTCAACCATAACAGAAAGCCTAGAAACCTTTCCCACAGAAGAAGGGGAAAAGAAAAGATCTTCTTGAAACAGCTTTACGCTGTAACATCTTGGTAGTTCAGGTTCCAAGGGCTTAAAACTGTAGAGGTTATTAACTTCTTGCTTCGGCCCATTGCACAAAGTCTCTCTTTCGGTGCAAGATGAGAGCTGTCAAAATGTTCAGAATAGCAACTCAAAGTTGCTTTTTTATTACCGGTACCCGTACAAAGGTTTACACTGTATTTGGTTGCTTTCTTCTAGGAGCATAAACGGAACGAGATGAAAAGGAAGAGAAAGAATAGAATAAAAATTAATGACAGTGAGATGTTTAATTGTGGTGGACGAAATAGAAAAAATTGTCTTCGTCTCAAGAATAAAAATATGTTTAGTTGCGGTGGGCAAAAAAAAAAGCATATGAATGACTAATATGAGTAGATATATATAATTCATTGATTATTATATAATTGTATCAATATTTATTTTAAGTGTATTTTAATTTTATAATTACAATGAAATAAAATGAGAAACCAAAAATTTATTGAAATGTGAAATCTTAAAAATTAAAAGAAATGAGTTATTGAATAAAAATTCCTACAAGTTAGATATTTCATTATAGGTTTTAAAACATCCTACGATTTAGAAATTGTAGTACATAATAATTTAATAAAACATCCAAATATTCATTGAATTAATGACATAATAGGTAAAAAATGTACAAAATAGATGATATAGTACATAATAATTTAGTAAAATATTTAAACATTTAGGAAATTAATTACATAATAGGTTTTAAAAATTGCATAAGTAAGAAATTTTAAGATATAATAATTTAATATATCGTGCAAGCATTCATTGAATCAATTACATAAGAGGTTAAAAAGTCCTGCAAGTTAGATATTCTACAACATAATAATTTAATAAAACATGTAAACATTCATGAAATTAATTAATAGGTTTTAAAACATCCTACATGTTAGAAATTCTAATACATAATACGTTAATACAACATCTAAGCATTCATATAATTAATTACATAATAGGTTGAAGATACATACAAGTCTTATATTTTATTAAGAATGTCCTTAACAATAATACCCAAAATAAAACCAATGGCAATGAGTAAAAATCCATGATTCCGTGCCATTTTTTTCTTCAAAGTAGCCAGTTTATTTCGTTGTTCATTTGTTGGAAGTAAAAATTGATTCGGTATTAATGACGGTTCATTGGCAGTATGAATAATTTCTTCATTCCGACGAGTCCGCCTATCAACATCCATGACATAGACACTTTTTGTTTCAACATAAGTCTGATAACCCTTGAATTTAGCATTAGGAAAACCTTCAGTTGCCAATTTAACATCATCCCAATTTGTAAAAATACCTACTTCACGTCCAACAAATATGACATAAAAGTTGTACATGCCCATAGTTAACTACCTGAAAATGAGTAATAAACTCATCATTCATACACGTACATAAATTACAAACATTAAATAGTTAATAAACCAACCATTCATCATGGATTCACAAGTTCACAAACAAAGTCAACAATTCGTCATATCATCATTCAACATCACATAAGCTATTTGAAGAGAAATTATGAAGCCATAAAAGTTTAAGAAATAAAGTCAATCTTCATCATATAAGAGGCTCCTAACATAAGCTTGTTTTTGGTCTGCAATTAAACGCTAGAAAAGTTTCTCAGCATGGGCAATCGATGAGAAAATCCTCACAGCCCTAACAACTTTTGTAGTGGAGAAACCGAACTTCTCTAGCTCTTCACCTAGCTTCAGACTTTCGACTCCTTTAATGGAATCAGGAATTATCTTTGCATTCTCACGACTAGTGTTAATGGCTTGATTAAAATGTGGCATAAAGGCTTTGGAAAAGTTCAACATCTTTCATCTTCCTTTTTCCTTTGTTTTGTCGGAGGCCTGCTGTGTTGCTAGAAGATGAGACAGAACCAGTGCCCTGGGCAGAAGCTGTTCCAGGGGGAGTGCCCGATGGGTCCAGTGGATCTGATGGGCCAACAGGAGGTGTCGGAGTTGGAGCATAACCTTCAATGTCATCGATCTCCAACTAAGCTACAGCATCTGCAGCATCTTGAGCTCCTGCGCCAGTGGCTCTGTCCCTTCCAAAGATAAACTCAAGTCTAGGAAAAATCGGGAACGACTTTCCAGGAGTGTAGTATTTATTGAGGTGTTTTTGGAAAAAAATTCAAACGACTTCCGCATGATAAACATATTATTTTGAGGATGCTCCTAAAAATAACCAGAGGCAAAAAAAACATTTACCTCCGTCCATTCATCCATCACTTGCTTGCTGTCAACCTCTATGCATTGCTTGCTTTCATTCCAACCAAACCCACTACAATTCAATATGTCAAAGGTTGTTTGGTTTTTTTCCAACCTCTTGTGCTTATTTTTAACATGCCTCTTGTCAATATTACAATTAGGAAACTTGTCCACCATCCTTTGAGCAAGAAGTTGGAAGATACTAGGCTTAAATTGCCCATTATCAGCTCTGTGACCAACAATAACTGCCTCTTCCATAAAGGTCACAAATGCTTCTGTTTCATCTGAATTCCACTTTCTTAACATCTTACCTGAATCATGCAATGTCATTCCCCAAACAAAGCAACCAAA
The DNA here is from genome assembly GCA_029891385.1 of Erythroxylum novogranatense. Taxonomy (NCBI): domain Eukaryota; kingdom Viridiplantae; phylum Streptophyta; class Magnoliopsida; order Malpighiales; family Erythroxylaceae; genus Erythroxylum; species Erythroxylum novogranatense. Next base: position 85,037,259 of record CM057227.1, on the reverse strand, counting down.
CAATTACCATAACCGATTAATCACCATTATTTGAATTTTTTTTGGAAATAAAGAAGACTGTATTGCAAGTTATCACATTCAGTAATACTGAATGAAAGTGAGCAATATAAAGAGAAATTAAACAAAAGCCTCGATTCAGTTACAATGACAGCGACCCCAAGTTCAGTACAATTCAATAAATAAAAACATAAACAAAATCAAAGTTCACAACTTAATGGTTTCTTCTCCAATCATCATACATATTCTTAGCTAACTCCTCTTTCCATTGACTCCATTCATTACTTGTCTCAACACGATCAACAACTTCAGGAAAAGGTGCATCCTCCCCAATTGGCATATCCTCATCTTCAAAAGGAGTTAGCTCCGCTGGATCATCTGTCATATGCAACCTAATAAAGTTGTGCAGCAGGCAGCATGCAAGAATTATGTGCACATGAGTGGGTGTTGGATAAAAACATGGACTTCTGAGAATTTTCCATCTTTTTTCAGTAAACCAAATGCACGTTCAATAACATTTCTCATAGATGAGTGTCTCTTATTAAACAACTCTTCTAGGGTCCTGGGTGCTCTTCCATCTCTTGCCCACTCTTGAATATGGTATCTTGTCCCTTTAAAAGGTGCAAGAAAACCAGGACCATTGGTATAGCCAGCATCTATTAAGTAGTAATTTCCTATATCCAAAAACACACTCTTACTATTGTATATGTAATCAAACCTTAACAAACAAAAATAAAAAATTTGATAATTCTTATCTTACATACCCCGTGGAACTTCAAGTCTATTACGCCTAGTAACATCATCATACAGAACCCGTGAATCCGCAGCTGAACCCTCCCATCCAACAAGAACATAAACAAAGTTTAAGTTCTTATCACACACTCCTAACACATTAGTGCATTTTTTCCCTTTCCTACCTCTGTATCTAGGTTTGTCTGCCTGAGGAACTGTTATTTCTAAATAGGTCCCATCTAGAGCATCAAGGCAACCCTTCAAACAAAATTCAAACAATAGAATAAAAATTTCTAGTTTTGTATTGTAAAGAAGTGAAATTAGACAAGTTATTGTAGCTAATTAAATTTACTAACCTTAAACCATTTCTATCTATTGTCTGTGCAATCCTCAGGAATTGGTATTGGAAAGGAAATTGTGTACGTGACTGGAAGACAATGGCAGGAGATGGGTCATTTTGATTTTACATAAGAAAGATCCATTGGTATGTGCATGTTTGATTGGTGACACAAAAATAGATTGAGCACAAGCCAACGAGAATGTTTATGGTCCCAATCCTAAAGTAAGGCTATAAGAAAAAGAGGAGAAGGGGAATCATTGTTGAACTGAAATTGAAAATTAGCGTCGCTTCAAAAGCTTGGAAAAACCTGGGAATGATACAACTTTAAGATCATATACGACAATGTTATAAACAGAAGGCATTTGGGGGTTTTGTTAAATCCAGAAAGCTGAATGATGTTATGAGCATTGAAAGTTTGCAGGCACTAGGACGGGGAAAAGAAGCTTACAAATATATGCGGTGAAACCCCAAATGCAAACCACCCAACAAAGAGAAGAGACACCGAACCCAGAAGCAATTTATCCAGAAAGAGAAGAGATCGACATTCACGCAAAGAAGGACACCGAACCCAGAGGCAAAGAAGAAAGAAAAAATGAACAGAAAAATAAATACCTTTCAGCCGCCACGAACCAGAGACAAGAAACTATGCAAGAGAGAGTTGGGAGAAACGTGCTACAGTGGAGAAGTGGGGGTAGGTTTTGATGGATGCATTGGAATGGGAGGGTAAAGTGGTAATTTTCTTTTTTTTTTTGTTTCCATCCCCTGGACAAGAAATATTGTACCACGATCATGGGAGGTACAAAAAATTTCTATCCCCGTACTCTGCAGATGGGACAAAAATAAGTGGAGACAGCAAGCAAATGCTATAGAGTACGGGACTTTTGCGTCCCCATCATCTGTCCCCGCCCATGGGGACAGTAACCAAACATAGTGTTATGGCACAGTTGATAGTCTGTTGCCTCGAAATGATCTTGTGAACTAACTATTTTTTCTACAATTATATGTATTTTGGATGTTGTAACCGTAATCGCTAGAGTGAAGGGGACAGAATCTTCAAGTAAAACGCATGTAACTTACTAATTTTTCTGCAATTATATGTATTTTGGATGTTGTAACCTTAATCGCTAGAGCGAAGGGGAGAGAATCTTCAAGTAAAACGCACATAACTTAGCATTTTCAAACATGGTAGGCACCAAAACTAAAGTTGAAATAAATTTTTTTAAAAAAGTTAAGGATAGCTAGCCACACTTCTCCTACCTATTTTTTGCAAATTATCTCATTAACAAAGACGAGAGTGAGTGAAAAGAGAGAATATTTTGTATATTTTTTGAGTTTAATTTCTCTTTATAATTCTTTAGCTTTTTTAGTAATAAAATTCTTCTATCCTTGTTCATGATTTTTATGTTAATTTAGGAGTTTTTTTTACGTAAAATGTGTGCGTATTTTATTTTCAATATGTTTAGTTTCGTTTTAGCTGTGACCCTACTCTGTCCAAGTCCTAATAAGTGGAATTAGTGTCAGCCTTAGGTGTATATATTTGCTTATTGTATGCCTTGTAGTTGCCACCAAGAGTGGATCCTCCACATCAAAAGATAAGTTTGAATATATTATTTACCTTGTCAAACACATTATTCATAAAACGATTGTGATAGAAGTATTGGTGGCAAAATACGACATTGAAAAATTCAATAGAAGCAATTTTTCACTTTAGAAGCTGAAGATAAAGGCAATCTTAAGGAAAGATAATTGTCTGGCGGCCATTAGTGAACAACCAACTAGAGTCACAAATAAAAAGTGGAATGAGATGGATGAGAAATTCACTTAGCTTTAGCTGATGGAGTATTATCCAGCATAAAGAAAAAGAAGACGGCGAAGGAAATATGGGATCATCTCACTAAATTGTATAAGGTCAAATCACTCCACACACAAAAATTTTCGAAGAGAAAACTATACACTTTATGCATAACAAAATCTACTTAGGTGATGGAGCACTTAAATACTTTAAATAATCTATTGTTTGACTCACATCGTTAAGGCACACAATAGAAATAAGATGAACGTGCAAAACTTCTACTTCAAAGTCTACCAGAACTCGTCATAAATTTAACAAAGAACACAGACACTCTAATCTTCGAAAATATTGTAGCAGCTATTCTAGAAGAAGAGAGTCTGCACAAAAATAAGGAAGACAGGTAGGCAAATTCGTAACAAGCAGAGGCCTTGGCATTGATGAGAGGTAGATCAATGGAACGTGGTCCAAGTGGGAGTCACAATCATAGTAGATCAAAATCTAGGAGTAAGAAGAACTATAAATGCTACAATTGTGGCATGAAAGGTCACCTGAAAAATAATTGCTGGAATCTAAACAAGAAATATTATGTTCCTCAAGGAAACATTTCAAGCACTTTAGATGATGGAAGCACAATGGCTTGTGAAGTAGCAACAACTATTGGAGGAAAGGGAAGATTTGCTTATGTCTGGTTGTTTGATTTAGCAGCTACTTTTGTATGAGCTCTCGAAGAGAATGGTTCCATCAATATGAATTTGTCTCTAGAGGATTTGTGTACAATTGTAATGATCAAGTTCTTAAGATCATTAGTATTTGTAGCATCCCACTCCCACGAGACCCGAACCCGACATCGACGGTAATATCCGAGCCCGCGACCCGTGAGGGTGGTATGCTAGAGCAGTCAATACAGTTTAAAACTTGGTAATATATATATATATATATAGATTTTTTTTTAAACCCATCGAGTGCGCAAATATCAGTAAATAATTTGGGCCCGTTCTAATACGAAATCATTTTTAATCAAAACATTATTTCGGGAATCAAATTATAATACAACATTAATCAATCGGGGCACTCCGCAATACCAGTACGAATCTTGCGGAAATACAAATTTACATATAATTCAAAAGACACAAATGCAGACGTGAACTGATCCCGACCTTAACTCTGACTTGCAATCAGTATTCATACTCCCGTGCCCAACGGGATAATCTGCGATCCCTGAAAAATATTTGCAATGTTGGGTGAATTTGCGAACTCAGTGAGAAACCATCATCGATGGTTCACTCAATTCATGCATATATACACACTTTACCAATTATCACATACAATCACAATTCACAAATGTAAGGCGTATCGCCTTTCATACAGCCCACATTTAATCATACCATATATGCAATGCACATGAGACCCTTTACATTTTCATTACGTTGTTGTGATCGTGCGCCTGAGCTCAATAACGGTGAGCCAGTGGCTCTGAAATTTCATTGGGCTTAAAGCCCTAATACATTGAGCCTGAGGTTCTGAATACGTTGGACCTGATATGCCCTTATACGGTGGCTGCTCCGGTCACAACTGCCTTTATCTGATCATATTTTGATGCATGCAATGCACATGTTCCAATTTCCATTTACAAGTCAATGTTATTTGCCATATCTTCGGACTTTCGGTCCGGTATTTCAATCATATACATTTCCAATTTATTGCATCCTACCATATCATATTGATAGTCACATCCCATCTATCAAAACAGACAACTAACACTTCAATATCAATTTCCCATTTTCTCGGACCTTTGGTCCGAGATCTCCAATGCAAATATTCACAAACAGTTACACACAAGTAGCACTTCGATAACAAGTTTCTAATACTTCAGACACCTATGGTCCGAAATCAATCAAAAACAAACATACATAATCCCTCCATTATCTCCACATGGCATAACCACATCATTTTCATCACATATAGATTGAGGAACCAACTAGGTTACTCACCTATTACTTCCGAGCTATTGCCGGGAAGTCTCTGCAACATCGGTAGGTCGACGCTCCAACTGTGCCTCTATAACAAGCAGAGAGGAATCTGATCACTAATTATCCAATCCGAACTAGTAATAATGCACATGTAAGTGTATAATGCATGTTCATGAGATTTTCGGCCCTAAATCCAAATTTAAATCATAAAAAAAATCCGTCTCAAAATTAGAAATCTATAGCCACTGACAGCACTCAATTCGGACCTCGATTGGTCCAAAAATAAATAAAACAGTGATCACAGACCAATTACTTGGACCCACGTCAATATCCCGTCTAAAAATTCCCAATTTCTGATAAAATGAAATTCAATATCTTACAAATCCGATGCCTCAAGAATCAGGTCAATCGGACGTCGGACGGAGAGGAAATTGACAAAAGAAACCAAAATTCACATTAAACAATTAATATCTATATATATATAACCCTTATTCCCTTCTCTATTTTCCTGATTTCAAGCCAACTTTCAACACCAATAACTCATTGCACACAATTCAGAAAATTACCAACTATATCTCATTGGAAAGATCATGAAACCCTCTACAATTCTCAAGAAGACCATAAAAATCAATTTCACCCCTAAGGGTGTCAAAAATCCCTTCAAAGCTACTGCCTACTCAAATCTCATTAAAACAGACAGTACATTGCAAATTCCATAACTCTCAGATCCTTCAGCCAGAAATTACCACATAAATATGCTCAATAAGTTCACAATGTCATCTACAACTTTCATGAACAACCCAAAATCAAATTTCATAACTAACTAGGTCAAACAATTCAACAAAGAATCAGTCTACTGAAATCAACCAATATGGACAGTAATTTTCCAAACAGTAATTCACTTAGTAGAAATGTCACAAAAATCACAATCTTATATTCTTGAAAAGATAAGATCTCAAACTTCAATTTTCATGAAGAACTCAATTTCCAATTCGATTTCTAACAATGTCAAAACTGTTATGGAAGTTACTGCCATTATCAGCAATTCACAACCTAATGCAGGGACAGTTTTTGTAAAATCGTAACTCCGAACTATGACCTCTAAAAATTACGCACCATATATCATTTTCAAGGTAATTTCTTCCTCTACAACTTTTCAGAAGATCACTCACACCAATTCAGTTCACATAAATTGTTAAAATTGCTCCCAAACAGAAAGCTCACAAAATCAACACTTTGACTAGGTTTCTCCAAAAAGCATAAAACCAATCAATAGAAATCAGTTCATATCTCCCAATATAAAACTCGAAAATTAGCAAGATCAGTGGCAATGGAAAGCTAACTCAATATGCTACAATTTCCATGAAGACCATTTTCCCACATTCCATCTCAATTAATTTAGAAAAATCAGCAAAACAATCAGGTCATATATGCGGGTACTGTTCACAGACCCTACAAACAGAAACTTTCCATGCAAAAATTCACCCTTCTAACATTACAATTTAACACCACCTATTTCAAACAAAGTTGAAGCCAACATCCTAAAGTTTCATTGGGCACAAACCTCACCTCATTTGCCTAACCACACAATTAGTTATGCTCAAAACAGTATGGTAGGTCAAAAACCTAAATTTCCAGCTTTGGTACTAAACTTAGCTTCTATCATTTCCAATGCCAATACCACATCATTAAGCATCCAAATGAACACAAAATCAGTTCTTACAACATTCATACATTCACTAGGACTAATACTCAAAATTTTGCAGCACTCAATTCTTCATTTCTAAGTAAAATCAATCATCAATATGCAATCAAAATCAAGTTAAAAACACTCATTTCCTTCATCAATTCTTACTAAAACCTAACCTTATACCCAACAATTTCACTTCTAATTTTCATTCATTTCAAGCATCAAGAATCATAATAAACATGCCATAACTCCCATTAATGCTTCTAACTACCATGACATTTAATTCCTACTTAAAACATCATTTAAAGCTTAAAAGAAACCTTACCTACTAAGCTTCCAATCTCCACTTCTCTCTTTAATTCTCTTCACTTCTTTCTTTCCTATTCTTTCTAACCTCTTCTTCTAACCCTATGCAAGAGATCATCACCATGGCAAGAGCATAACTTGATTTCATGAAGGAGCTCTTTTTGTTTTGAAGGAAGATTTCACTTTAAAGGAGGAAAAAAAAATCGATGGTGAAGAAAACAATGGAGGAGAGTTTCGGTTGATAGTCATAAACACTCATCTCTCACTCTTTATGGAGGCATAACCGATGGAGAGGGATAAGGAGCATTAATAGAAGGTTTAGGTGGCAATAAACCATTAGTCCACCTAAAAAAAAAATCAAACCTATCATTCCAATTTTTGAAAAAGGTCAAACAAATCCTAAGCTAAATCAAGCAAATTTTCGGTTTCAACAAGAATTAAGGGCCCACTTTTGGGTCCCACCATGATATTTAATAGCTTAGGACCAAATATCAGTAGAAATTCAACCGGTTCGCCACTTGGCGATTATTTTCCGGTCCGGAAATTTCCCCGAATCATTTTTTTTTTAAATTACCTAAATTTTCCAAAATTGTAAAACATATGACAGTCCACTCCCAATAATTGTTCAAACACGAAAACCACATTTTTCACAACAAAAACACATTTAGGCCATTTACCGGCGATTTTGCCGGTCCGAAAATTTTCTTCGGACAATTCCAGAAAATTTTCATAAATCCCTAAAAATGTAAAACACTCAATGGCGCACTCTATATAATTTTCCAAGTACAATTATCCCATAAATTCCACAAAAGATCTCAATTTGAAACCTAAGCCGGAAAATGACATGAATGCATGTATACCATGTGCAAGTGCAACAAACCATCAATCATAGAGGCTATATGCTGTATGTGAATGCCGAGATATAATTCAATACTCCTAGCCCGTCCCAATTTACCAAAATATCCTTCTCATTGGAGATGGGATGTTACAATTCTCCCCTCCTAATAAAAATTTCGTCCTCGAAATTTCATATACGATTGATCAGAAAGGCAGGGGAGTCTTTTCGATTAATACCCTTTGTTTCCCGATTTTACTACGACCAAATTACATCAATGAACGGAGATCAAAACAATCAATTACTCTTTTCCTTTCTCGAACTTTACATGATTTACTGCTTTCTCATGATTACGCGCAATTCGTCACTTTCAATATCAATAACATATATATATATCGGATCCTAACAATATTTCCAATTCTATCTATGAAACACTTTGTGAATCCGAATCATCTTTTAGGTTTTAGCCTAACTTACCAATCCATAATTCTATTCATACCACAATCACATGAGGCCCTCATCACGAATTCAATTTCCCTTAACTACACCTTTATTTCCATCTAAGTACATTGTGGCCGGGGTGACACACTTCAAAATATTTCATTTATTACTTATCAGATTTCGTTATTATAAAACCACAAATCTCATGACATTTGTAACCTCAGTGTGAATCAATTCGACTCATTGTCACCATCTTAAATTACTTAACCTATCACTTTATTGCCCTGATCACATAATATAGGGATAACGACTTCTTTTGGACAGTAAGACCCCTTATACACTTTTTGAATGGTGACACCAATATAATGATTGTCATGCCATAATAATACATCAATCTCATGTCCCAACGAAATCCAAAAATATCTGTTGGTTAATCACACATGTCATCGTTCACTTTGACAGACTATACCATCAATTGCTTTTCCACAATACTAACACTTCGATTGTTTCTTGTGCTTTCTCGAACCATTCACGTATAATCATTTGATTTCTCATTCTAACCTTTCAATTACTCTTTCAATACGCTCTTGCTAGAACATAAAGCTTCAATCATTCCTTACGTTTTCACTAACAGTTCCCGTAATGAGTTTCACCCATATTTCTTAATTTGAACTATACCTATCATTTTCCTCAACATTTGGAGTTAATTCCCGTTCCTCAATACGGTTTACAATTTCTACATCCTCACTTCGGGTTTTGCCAATCCGCTTTGATGTACACCAACTTTGAAATTCCCATAGCTAATAATACTTTCTTTTGCCCCTTTTTTGTCAGTTCGACTATTAATACGCAATAATACACCAGATTTGATAACTTTATTACCCAACTTTTGATTTTTTACAATTGAATTTTTTTAATCCATTGAATTTCACCATTAGCTTAATTTGAAGTAATCGGTATTGAATCCTTTTCAAACATTCAACTGCACGAAATAACTCAATCGGTATCGATTTGCATATTCATAGACATCTCCAAACTATTTCTATACGATTAATATCTCCAAACTTTTAGGCCACACTCAGTGTAACAAACTTCAAATCATCAATCATAATACTGCCCATGGAATCATATTTGGCCTAAGGTGCATAAAATCACTTTATACAATGTCAATAAATCACATCATAACCTTTACTGGAACACTTCAGTATAGATAGTAAATTCTTCAAATGTCTCCTTTATGATCATCAGTCATAACGTTCACACATTTTCCTCATGTATTCTTGTCAATTTGTTAAAACCAGAAAATCTTTGACAATTTCTGAATGCATCCAGCATTCCGTTAGTTCTAATTAATTCCAAATTCCGCATACACATATTTCTGGAATCTTCCGCATTTTAGCAGTACTTATATCTTTGTTACTTCTCTCACTATCCCATGTTCGCATACTAATTCATCCCTTATTCATTCAATCAGGTTAAGATTCACTCTTATGAGACTTGTATAACGACCAATTTCCTCAACTATACCAATTCATCTATTTCTTTTAATTATATCCATTATCCACTACAAACACAATTGAGACATGTTCCTTACCTAAATTTCTCTACATAACTTGATTTATTCACGATAAATCACTCACTGACGTGAATACACAATCGTTATATCGACCTCGTACTTTCAGAACATAACTGCTCAAAGTAGGCACGAACCTTTAATCCCCTCAACTTCGCAATTAATATTTCCTTAATATTCAGTAATTCTCTTACATAATCAGAGTCATCTCATTAACATAATGTACACTCTTTCAAGAATATAGTTTAGCTCTTACGCTAGAGTCTCGCCGGATGTAATACAAATCGGTTACTCTTGATACTTCACGAAGATAAATCTCTGAAGGGCACTTAAACAATTTCATTTCCTTTACTATCTTGACATACATCACCATGAGCGTCACACCTTATCTAACAATATATATATATGCTCATCAATTTGCCCGTTAATAGCTCATACTGCTAAGAACACCGTAATCTCATTTAATTTTCGATAACCATTCTCTTTTTGGTACCAGTTCTCGATCATGGGGGCCTTACTCTATTCATGTCCATTCCGAGCATTCTCATGCCTTACTCTCACTCATTTTGAACTTGAGCTACCGGCATTATAATCGGAACTTACGTAATAGGCCACTGATTACCTCCTATATCATACTCACGCAAATTATTTATTTATGCTTAATCATTTTACCCATGATGGTAATCCCACTATCAGATATACACTTACAGGGACAATATATTCTGAACTCAGCAACCTTCCTGTTTACACCCGTCCTCGTTCGTGAGGATCATATACAATCTCAATTCATTCACAACTGATCGTTATAAGCACTTTCATTTCTTCTTCTAACTCATAAAGGAATTTTTTTTTGACAAGACTTCTGGCTAGCAATTATCCATTAACTTATCAATTCTGACTTAACATTTCACTTACCATAGGGCTCCCATAATCGGTGTGCATTTACTTAGCGGATCAATTAAACCGAATAACTTTTCATCTACCAATTTCATTGTCTTACATTTCAATCTTTTCATTATTACATTATACCCATATATTTCCGCACTCAAATCAATATCACAGATATGAAATCATTCTTGATTTGGCACTTAATATATTTTGACTCCAAATCACCAATCCTTATATATAACTCTCATCACGGTAATCAATCCCAATTGTAACTTTTCTGTATCATAGAACACTTTATTGTCATTTACCTTATACACTGGAAATCTTACCATTACCACATCTCTATTTTCCTCTATTAATGTACAACTATAATCTTTATTTCTAACTCATATTCAAGGATATACCCAATATAACTCCAATATTGTATTTCACAATATATCCGTCAATACCAGCACACTAAATATTCGTCTATCTGATCGAACCATACACTTTTTCCTCTTTTGCGATATCCATTTCTTCCTTTTATCACATTCTAACACATTATCCTTTTTCTCACTTTTTTCTAACCGCTTAAATGACTAAGACATACTTATGCATACGACTCACATACTACACTAGGGATCAGTTATCACTATCTGCCATGACATGACTTAAATGCACGTAACTTGACACTTTTTTTTTTTTTCAGAAAGCCCATGTAAGATTGTACTTCTGGGCTCTGATACCACAAATGTAGCATCCCACTCTCACGAGACCCGAACTCGACATCGACGATGATATCCGAGCCCGCAACCCGTGAGTGTGGTATGCTAGAGCAGTCAATACAGTTTAAAACTTGGTAATATATATATATATATATATATTTTAAACCCATCGAGTGCACAAATATCAGTAAATAATTTGGGCCCGTTCTAATACGAAATCATTTTTAATCAAAACATTATTTCGGGAATCAAATTATAATACATCATTAATCAATCGGGGCACTCCGCAATACCAGTACCGTTCTAATACGAAATCATTTTTAATCAAAACATTATTTCGGGAATCAAATTATAATACATCATTAATCAATCGGGGCACTCCGCAATACCAGTACGAATCTTGCGGAAATACAAATTTACATATAATTCAAAAGACACAAATGCAGACGTGAACTGATCCCGACCTTAACTCTGACTTGCAATCAGTATTCATACTCCCGTGCCCAACGGGATAATCTGCAATCCCTGAAAAATATTTGCAATGTTGGGTGAGTTTGCGAACTCAGTGAGAAACCATCATCGATGGTTCACTCAATTCATGCATATATACACACTTTACCAATTATCACATACAATCACAATTCACAAATGTAAGGCGTATCGCCTTTCATACAGTCCACATTTAATCATACCATATATGCAATGCACATGAGACCCTTTCTATTTTCATTACGTTGTTGTGACCGTGCGCCTGAGCTCAATAACGGTGAGCCAGTGGCTCTGAAATTTCGTTGGGCTTAAAGCCCTAATACATTGAGCCTGAGGCTCTGAATACGTTGGACCTGAGGTCCTGTGCGTTGGTGAAAGCTCATATCGTTAGGCGTGATATGCCCTGATACGGTGGCTGCTCCGGTCACAACTGCCTTTATCTGATCATACTTTGATGCATGCAATGCACATGTTCATATTTCCATTTACAAGTCAATGTTATTTACCATATCTTCGGACTTTCGGTCCGGTATTTCAATCATATACATTTCCAATTTATTGCATCCTACCATATCACATTGATAGTCACATCCCATGTATCAAAACAGACAACTAACACTTCAATATCAATTTCCCATTTCCTCGGACCTTTGGTCCGAGATCTCCAATGCAAACATTCACAAACAGTTACACACAAGTAGCACTTCGATAACAAGTTTCCAATACTTCGGACACCTATGGTCCGAAATCAATCAAAAACAAACATACATAATCCCTCCATTATCTCCACATGGCATAACCACATCATTTTCATCACATATAGATTGAGGAACCAACTAGGTTACTCACCTATTACTTCCGAGCTATTGCCGGGAAGTCTCTGCAACGTCGGTAGGTCGACGCTCCAACTGTGCCTCTATAACAAGCAGAGAGGAATCCGATCACTAATTATCCAATCCGAACTAGTAATAATGCACATGTAAGTGTATAATGCATGTTCATGAGATTTCCGGCCCTAAATCCAAATTTCAATCATAAAAAAAATCCTTCTCAAAATTAGAAATCTATAGCCACTAACAGCACTCAATTCGGACCTCGATTGATCCAAAAATAAATAAAACAGTGATCACAGACCAATTATTCGGACCCACGTCAATATCCCGTCTAAAAATTCCCAATTTCTGATAAAATGAGATTCAATATCTTACAAATCCGATGCCTCAAGAATCAGGTCAATCGGAGAGGAAATTGACAAAAGAAACCAAAATTCACATTAAACAATTAATATCTATATATATATAACCCTTATTCCCTTATCTATTTTCCTGATTTCAAGCCAACTTTCAACACCAATAACTCATTGCACACAATTCAGAAAATTACCAACTATATCTCATTGGAAAGATCATAAAACCCTCTACAATTCTCAAGAAGACCATAAAAATCAATTTCACCCCTAAGGGTGTCAAAATCCTTCAAAGCTACTGCCTACTCAAATCCCATTAAAGCAGACAAGACATTGCAAATTCCATAACTCTCAGATCCTTCAGTCAGAAATTACCACATAAATATGCTCAATAAGTTCACAATGTCATCTACAACTTTCATGACAACCCAAAATCAAATTCCATAACTAACTAGGTCAAACAATTCAACAAAGAATCAGTCTACTGAAATCAACCAATTTGGATAGTAATTTTCCAAACAGTAATTCACTTAGCACAAATGTCACAAAAATCACAATCTTATATTCCTGAAAAGATAAGATCTCAAACTTCAATTTTCATGAAGAACTCAATTTCCAATTCGATTTCTAACAATGTCAAAACTGTTATGGAAGTTACTGCCATTATCAGCAATTCACAACCTAATGCAGGGACAGTTTTTGCAAAATCGTAACTCCCAACTCTGACCTCTAAAAATTACACACCATATATCATTTTCAAGGTAATTTCTTCCTCTACAACTTTTCAGAAGATCACTCACACCAATTCAGTTCACATAAATTGTTAAAATTGCTCCCAAACAGAAAGCTCACAAAATCAACACTTTGACTAGGTTTCTCCAAAAAGCATAAAACCAATCAATAGAAATCAGTTCATATCTCCCAATATACAACTAGAAAATTAGCAAGATCAGTGGAAATGGAAAGCTAACTCAATATGCTACAACTTCCATGAAGACCATTTTCCCACATTCCATCTCAATTAATTTAGAAAAATGAGCAAAATAATCAGGTCATATATGCGGATACTGTTCACAGACCCTACAAACAGAAACTTTCCATGCAAAAATTCACCCTTCTAACATTACAATTTAACACCACCTATTTCACACAAAGTTGAAGCCAACATCCCAAAGTTTCATTGGGCACAAACCTCACCTCATTTTCCTAACCACACAATTAGTTATGCTCAAAACAGTATGGTAGGTCAAAAACCTAAATTTCCAGCTTTGGTACTAAACTTAGCTTCTATCATTTCCAATGCCAATACCACATCATTAAGCATCCAAATGAACACAAAATCAGTTCTTACAACATTCATACATTCACTAGGACTAATACTCAAAATTTTGCAGCACTCAATTCTTCATTTCTAAGTAAAATCAATCATCAATATGCAATCAAAATCAAGTTAAAAACACTCATTTCCTTCATCAATTCTTACTAAAACCTAACCTTATACCCAACAATTTCACTTCTAATTTTCATTCATTTCAAGCATCAAGAATCATAATAAACATGCCATAACTCCCATTAATGCTTCTAACTACCATGGCATTTAATTCCTACTTAAAACATCATTTAAAGCTTAAAAGAAACCTTACCTACTAAGCTTCCAATCTTCACTTCTCTCTTTAATTCTCTTCACTTCTTTCTTTCCTATTCTTTCTAACCTCTTCTTCTAACCCTATGCAAGAGATCATCACCATGGAAAGAGCATAACTTGATTTCATGAAGGAGCTCTTTTTGTTTTGAAGGAAGATTTCACTTTAAAGGAGGAAAAAAAATCGATGGTGAAGAAAACAATGGAGGAGATTTTCGGTTGATAGTCATAAACACTCATCTCTCACTCTTTATGGAGGCATAACCGATGGAGAGGGATAAGGAGCATTAATAGAAGGTTTAGGTGGCAATAAACCATTAGTCCACCTAAAAAAAAAATCAAACCTATCATTCCAATTTTTGAAAAAGGTCAAACAAATCCTAAGCTAAATCAAGCAAATTTTCGGTTTCAACAAGAATTAAGGGCCCACTTTTGGGTCCCACCATGATATTTAATAGCTTAGGACCAAATATCAGTAGAAATTCAACCGATTCGTCACTTGGCGATTATTTTCCGGTCCGGGAATTTTCCCGAATCATTTTTTTTGAAAATTACCTAAATTTTCCAAAATTGTAAAACATATGACAGTCCCCTCACAATAATTGTTCAAACACGAAAACCACATTTTCCACAACAAAACACATTTAGGCCATTTACCGGCGATTTTGCCGGTCCGAGAATTTTCTCCGGACAATTCCAGAAAAATTTCCATAAATCCCTAAAAATGTAAAACACTCAATGACGCACTCCATATAATTTTTCAAGTACAATTATCCCATAAATTTCACAAAAGATCTCAATTTGAAACCTAAGCCGGAAAATGTCATGAATGCATGTATACCATGTGCAAGTGCAACAAACCATCAATCATAGAGGCTATATGCTGTATGTGCATGCCGAAATATAATTCAATACTCCTAGTCTGTCCCAATTTACTAAAATATCCTTCCCATTGGAGATGGGATGTTACAGTATTGCCACCATCAAGTTAAAGTTGTATGATGGTACAATTCAGACTATTGAAAAAGTGTGATATGTGAAGGGCTTGAAGAAGAATATTTGTAGGATAATTGGATGATCTCGGTTTCAGATTTGAGATTCAAAATAAGATCATGAAAGTGATTAAAGGAGCACTGGTATTTATGAAAGAAGAGAAGATTGTTGCAAATTTATAAATGTTGAAGGGAGTAACTTTGCAAGAAGGAGAGACATTTATTACGATAACTAGTTTAGATGACAAATCTGTAATGACGTGGCATAAAAAGCGTAGACGTATATCAGAATAAGGAATGGCGATACTTGCAAAAAAGAATCTCAGGTCTTGCAAAGGTTTCACTACCCTTTTGTGAGCATTGTATTGTGAATAAGTAGTATCAATTGAAATTCAACACATCAAAGTTTATAAGCAAAGAAATTCTAGAATTGATTCACTATGATGTATGGCAAGCACCACTTACGTCCCTAGGAGGAGCAAATTTCTTTTTCTCATTCATAGATGATTATTCGAGGAAATGTTGGGTATTTCCTATCAAAAGAAAAGCAGAAGTGTTTTCAGTCTTCAATTTCACAAAGTGCAAGTGGAACTCAAATCTGATAAGAAGATCAAGTATTTGCAGTCAAATAATGGAGGAATATATAAGGTAAAGAATTTGATGAATTTTACAAGCAAGAAGGTATCAAAAGGCAGTTCACGACGGCATACACTCCTCAACAAAATGGAGTAACAGAGCAAATGAATAAAAATTTGTTAGAAAGAACAAGAACGATGTTGAGAACTGCAAGCTTGGATAAGAAATTATGGGTAGAAGTAATCAATACTGTCTGTTATGTGGTGAATCAAGCTCCATCAACTACAATTGGGTTGAAGATGTCGATGGAGATGTAGACTGGTAAACTAGTGGATTATTCCAACCTCCATATATTTGAAACTCTTGCGTATGTGATGTTCAATACCCAAGAAACTACAAAGTTGGATCCAAAATCTAGAAGATGCATTTTCTCAGGGTATGTTGTGTTAGAGTACTGCCCTGAAGGCAATCGCCTTTAGCGCATTTTGTACAAATTTGTGTACAGTCTTTATGAATAAATAAAGAAAGACATATTTCATTAACTTGCTGTTCATTATTTATGAACTGATATTGATCTATAAGCAAATTAATGAAGTCCATGATATATGACATAGCATGAAGTAAATTGTGATGTGATCATACTCTCGAGATTCCTATCATGTGCAATTATGTCAAGATATCTAAATTATCCCTAGTCATAGGATTCCGAGACCGGACATCGGTAATCCGGAAAGACTAGCACATCTCAAGCTCCTTGATTTGATCAGTGATGGATCTCGTAAAGCTGTACATATGAGATATTTAGGATTGAGATGTGGATGCTTACTAGAGGTAGTAAGTACATTGGATGACCTGCTATGAGATCATCACATGGATGTCCTATTCTAATGTCAGTGATAATCTCATCATAGCAATGGTGCAAGTATCCTTAGACTTGAGGTACTCAAGGATATCTTAGATACTGATTCTGTGCTTTGACTCCATTCCTTGTTGCCTTACAGAGGTCGCTTGTAGGGTGGTGCTTGGGTACAGTTTGAGGTATTCGAAGGTAATTGAGTAGCCAATAGAGGATTCACCACTTCTGTGATAGCAGAAGATGATACCCATGGCCTCTTGTCAGGGTCATTACTTGGAAATCTCTTATCAGTTTACATATGCCATGAAGAGTGTCTTCGTTGACATATTAAATATAAAGTAATGAGTCCCAGGAAAAGAACTGAAATCACTTGGACTAGATTTGACGTAGTCAGTCTAGTAAGAGTTGACACTTTGCCCATACTCATAACCAAGTGGGGTATAGCATGGTGAAAGGACGAATTGCACGGTAATTGTCTATGGAAGGATTCGTGATATGGTTCATGATGAATATATATTCATTCGTCAAACCAATTACTTTCCGGTCAATTGGGGGTCATGATGTGTTGCTAGATACCGCTCATGACTTGCTCAGATTAAGTGTTGATCTAAGTGACCAACATAACCGGGAACCTAATGGGTCACACGCATAAGAGTGTCTCGGAGAATTTGTAAAATAGTTTTGGATAGAGCTCCAATATATGGAGAGCAAAAGGAGTAAATAGATCCCGATGAGATCGAGATATGTCCCGATGAGATCGCGACATTGATATTACTGAAAAACGTTTCCGGGGGTTTTTCCCATACCGGGGCCCGGTAGGCCGGTAGGACCGACCTCAGTGCGACTGGACTGCTTCAGCAATTATATGCATATATATATATGTGATTAATTAATTAAATAATTAATTAATATATATATATACATGGTGTGTACGTGGATGGAGGAAAGGAGCTTTAGAAGCTTCCTTTATTTTGCTTAGTCATTAAGAAATTAAATGACTACAAGACAAAATGATGAAGAGGAAAGATGAGGATTTTCGTTGATGATATAAAAGGGTTTAAAACAAGTTTTAAAATATAACAAAAGAAGGAGTTCTTCGTGGGTTTAGCAAGGAAGAAGGAAAAAGAGTTTTTCATCTTTCAAGCTTCATCATCGACATCTTCATCTTTCAAGGTTCTTCTCCATCATTTTCCAAGCTCTCCAAGACAAAGGTAGGAGCTAGCACTCTTTACTTTGTTCTAGCTATTCCCGGGTCAAAGGGTTTGTCCCGGTTAGGTTTTCCGATCTCTGCGTTGATACCGTTAGAGACGGTCTCCTTTGGTCGTTTTGGTTTGACTTTGTTATATAGTCACATGGATCCTGGCTTTCGGGAAGGTCCCGGAACAACAATTTTTGTTTTCCACACCGTGGGTATGTGATGCTCACACCGGGATTTTCCTACAGTGGTATCAGAGCCACTTGTGTCATATATAACGAAGAAACCATGACTAGGTCGGAGTTCCCTATTGCTTGTGATGATGATGCATGTTATATATGTGAATTTCGAATTCAGTATAGAGATAGTGTTTTCGAAATTTTCTTGCCCAGATATGTTCAAAAGGTGTTTTTGCATATGTCTGTGGAAGCTCGGGATTTATCAATGTGATTTGATATGGTTTTGCTAATTTATCCCTAATGTTCTGGTTGCTGTCTATGTGCACATTCCTTGAACAGGCATGCTTATAAATTCGAGAATAAATTGTAGAATTTTTTTTTTTCTGATTTTCTTTCACCGAAATGTCTCTAAGATGTTTATTAATTTCTATGAGAAAGGAAAAATGTTTTCAAGGTGATTTACTATTTATTTGAGAATTTATTGTGTGCTGCTGGGAATAACTGTGTTGGAGAACACAGATTCTACATTGGCTTTGTTGCTAAGGTTGAATGAGTTTTTGATGGAAATAAATCCAGAAAAAATTCATGGAGCATTTTGTGAACGTGTTGTAACCTTATTAATTTTCTAAGAATTTATTGAAAATTTTTCAATGGGTTTTTCAAGCAAAACATAGAACTTGGCAGTTTTGAGAAAGTTGCTGGAGCTGTTTTGTTTGGAATGAGAAAATGTGTAGTTTTCTATTCCAATGCCTTTGATCATTTTTAATGTGATTAAAAATGTGTTATTTTGATAATTTATGCTTTCCAAATTGAATTTCTTGAAATTAGGTTTCCAAACAATTTTCGGATGTCAAATGTGTCTCATTAGCGTCTCGTTAGTGTATTCCCTTATCTTGATTGTTTAGGCCGTTACAAATTTTGTGACCAGTGTCGAAGTAGTCTTGATAAAGTGTAGACTACCTAGAGATACTTAGGGTGATAGTTTGATATTCGTAAAATTATTTGGAAATCTAAATGAATAAGAGTGTATTCATCGATTTCAAGTTTTTCATGTATAGTTTGACTATATATGGTAAGCAACAATGAAAGTGTTTCATTGGTACATCAAGGTAAAGTGCATTAGACTTGGTGTTGTGAATTTGAACTGCTGCGGATTGAGAAATTAGCGATTAGATAGCAATTCCACACGGATAAGTCGACTTACACATGCACAAGTCGACTTGTCGTACCTTTGTAAACGCGTAAGTCGACTTGCACAATGTTACAAGTCGACTTGTTAGGTACTGATTGCATAACTCGACTTACACTTGCATAAGTCGACTTATCAGAGGCTTAAGTGTAAACTTATACATACACAAGTCGACTTACAACATGCATAGGTGGGATGATGGATGATTTTAGGTATAGATTCAATGTGATTGATGAATTGCCTAAATCATTCCATATAGTCATGGTGACTATAATCCTATAGCTTGGAGAAGAAGTAGATGAGACACGAAAACCCTCAAATCATATGAAAACTAACGTCTTCCATTAATATGGGAGAACGAGTTCTTATAGAGTTGGGTTGTTGGGTAAACCCAAGCTCACTCTATACGAATATGTTCGAACCATGAAAATAAGATTTTCGGATTAATGGATCGGTTTTCATTAGAAGCGTTGATTTGTTGAGTAAACTCAAGGTCAACGTGGACAGAGGCGAAATTGGGTAGTGTACATCAGATGTACGCGCATCAAGAGTTGATAACCCAATCGGTGTGCATACATCACGAGTTGATAGCACTAGTCGATAGTTGCATCTATAAAGTAATTGGTATGACCGATACCTGCCGATTGATCTAAGGTGGCTTGTTGGATAAACCCAAGGTCATTTTAGTAATGTCGGATATCTATGATGCAATTGGTATGACTGATACCTACCGATTGACCTAAGGTGGCTTGTTGGGTAAACCCAAGGTCATTGTTAGTAATATCGGATATCGACCCACTAGGACATTTTGTCATAATGTTTCTTGGATTCGTACTGAGGGTTATGGATTCTTTGAAACTAGTGAGAGCCATATGCATGACATGCAAGTCCTTATGATCATGCATTTAATTCTATTCTAACATTCTTTCTCTCTTTCTCTTTAGGTTGATTGAAGATGACTTCAAGTGTGAACTTGCACTCGCTTATGGACTCAAACAAATTAACTGGACCAAATTTTCTCTATTGGATGAGAAATCTTAGAATTGTTCTCAGATCTGAGGAACTGGGATATGTCCTTGATGTTCCACTTCCTGATCCACCTGCTGTTGATGCTTCTGATGAGGATCAAAAAGTTTATCGAAAGCATCTCAAAGATAGTGACATAGCAACTGTATTATGCTTGCCTCGATGTCACAGAGTGCGAAGCGGCATGAGTCTATGGATGCTCATACCATAGTGTTTCATCTTGGGAGCTATTTGATGAGCAAGCTCGATGCGAAAGGTTCGAGACCTCGAGGTTACTCTTCACTACTAAGGCGACTCGGGTTCATCTGCGGTGCGGTATGCATTTGAAGATGAATGGGTATATTGAGAGGTTGGCTGTCTTAGGTTTTGTCATGGATTATGAATTAAGTGTTGACTTAATTCTAGTTGGATGTCGATAGTTATTCACGGTTTGTGTTAAACTATCGGATGAATCGAATATCCACGACAATCCTCGAAAGTGATCAATCTGGTCAAGAGCAATGAGCAAGCTATCAAGAAGGATAGCAAGCAAGTGCTTATGGTGGACTCTTCTTACGCTTCCAAGAAAAAGCTGAAGAAGAAGAGGTCTAAGAAACCGAAAGGAAGTATAGCGAAGAAAACCAAAGAGGCGCACAAAAGGAACTTGCTTCCATTGTGACAAGGCCAGCCATTGGAGGCGGGCAGTAAAGTCTATCGGAAGAATTGAAGCGAAGAAGGCATCGGATGCCTCGACTTCTTGGTATGTTTGCCATTGAGGTTATCTTGTTTCGATCATAACATATGGGTATTAGATACTTGTTGTGGCTCACACATATGCAATGATATCACAGGGCCTCGAGGACGATGAGCGACTCATGAAGGAGAACTAGACTGCGTGTGAGAAATGGAGCAAGAATTGCTGCATTAGCCGTAAACACTTACTTTTGTCACTCCCCACCGAGCTTGTAATTAAATTGGATTAATGTTATTTTGTACTGTATTAACAAAGAACATATTATGCATTTCTTGTTTAAATAGATTTGGTTTCCATTTGACTTTTAGTAACAATGGTTGTTCTATTAGTTTGAATGGAATGCTTTATGGTCTTGGTACATTATGCAATGGAATTTACATATTAGATATGTCACATCCAATTATGAATGTCAATGACACGAAAAGACATAAGCGAGATAATTTAAAATTAACTTACTTATGGCATTGTCGCTTGGCCATATAAATGAGAGGCGTATGGCTAAGCTCCATAAGAGTGGAAGTTTAGGGTCATTTGATTATGAATTATATGACACATGCGAATCTTGTTTATTAGGCAAGATGACTAAGTTACCCTTTAAAGGAAAGGGTGAGCGAAGCGATGGAGTATTAGACCTAATACATTCGGATGTATGTGGTCGATGTCCATCCATGCTAGAAGTGGTTCTCTTTACTTCATTACCTTTATCGATGATTATTCTTGATATGGGTACCAGATTCGATGAGATACAAATCAAGCATTTGAAAAGTTCAAACAATTGAAATGAAGTAGAAAACCAACTTGGGAAAAGTATCAAGACATTACGATCGATCGTGGTGGGGAATACTTAGACCAAGAGTTTTGGATTGTCTCAGAGATAATGGGATTTTATCTCAATGGACACCTCCTTACATACCACAAAGATAATGGTGTGGCAGAAAGGAGAAATCGAACCTTGTTAGACATGGTACGATCAATGATGGGCTTTGCAAAGTTACCAAAATCCTTTTGGGGTATGCACTCGAGACAATTTGTTTACTTGCTAAGCGAGTTCCATCAAAAGCAGTTGATGTTACTCCATATGAGATGTGGACTAACAAAGACCCTATCTTACTCATTTGAAAGTTTGGGGTTGTCCTACTTATGTGAAGCGGACACGGTCGGATAAACTTGATGCAAAATCGACAAGTGTTTGTTAGTATGATATCCTAAAGAAACAATGGGATATCAAATCTACTCTTTGAGGAACAAAAGGTGTTTGTTTGAAGCATGCTGTCTTTAGAGAAATAGTTTCTTTTACAAGAAGGCGGTGGGAGCAAAATTGAACTTGAAGAAGTTCAAGATGCTCGAACGAGCCTTGAATCAATTGCACGAACTGGCTGTGACTCATACGGATGAAGTAATAGTTCAACCTTCTACAACACACGAAGTTCGTAGGTCACGTAGGATACGCTCTGTTCGAGAGATATGAATTTTCGTGAATGAGCGAATAACGTATTGCTCATAGAAGATGATGAGCCTACCACCTATGAAGAGGTTACGAAGAGTTGAGTGCGAGAAATGGCTTGCCATGAAGTCGAAATGGATTCTATGTATGAAAACCAAGTATGGACTTTGGTTGAGGCACCGAAGGAATAAAACCTATAGGGTGCAAATGGGTTCTCAAAAAGAAAACCGACATGGATGGTAATGTAATTACCTATAAAGCAAGGCTTGTGGCTAAAGGTTTCGTCAAAGACAAGGAGTTGACTCTGACGAGACTTTCACCCGAGAGCAATGCTTAAATCCATTAGGATACTCTAGCCATTGCCACTCATTATGATTATGAGATATGGCAAATGGATGTGAAGACGACTTTCTAGCGAAAATCTGGCGAGGATTTGTATATGACACAACCTGAGGGCTTCATCTCCTATGATGGCGAAAAGGTATGCAAGCTTCAAAAATCCATCTATGGATTGAAGCAAGCATCCAGGAGTTGGAATATCCGTTTTGATGAGGTAATCAAAGAGTTTAGTTTCTCACAAAATCCGGATGAATACTGTGTGTATAAGAAGGTTAGTGTGACTGCAATCGTATTCCTTGTGCTATATGTAGATGACATATTATTACTAGGAAACGATGTCTCGATGCTACAATCAGTCAAGATTTGGTTGTCCAAACAATTTTCCATGAAAGACCTTGGTGAAGCAACTTATATCCTTGGGATAAGGATCTATAGAGATAGATCAAAAAGGTTGCTTAGTCTTTCACAATCAACGTACATAGACAAGATGCTAAAGAGGTTTAGCATGGAACAATCCAAGAGAGGGTACCTTCCCATCACTCATGGGATAACACTCTCGAAATCTATGTGTCTAAGACACAAGATGAGAGGATGCGCATGAATATGATCCGTATGCATCTGCGGTAGGATCTATCATATACGTTAATACTATGTCACGAGACCCGATGTATCATATGCTCTAAGTGTTACTAGAGATACCAATCGGATCTGGTGAGGGTCCTTTGGGTGGTATCGAGAATATCTGAAGTATTTGCGAAGGACTAAGGATGTTTTCTTGATATATGGGGATGGAGATCTCAAAGTGGCGGGTATCTGGATGCGGTTTCAATCGATAAGGATGATTTCAAATCCCAATCGGGTTAAATATTCACACTGAGCAATGAGGCGGTCGGTTGGAAGAGTTCCAAACAAGAGGCATTGTTGATTCAACGATGAAGCGAGTACATTGCCGCTTGAGACGCAAAGAAAGAAGCGATTTGGATTAAGAAGTTCATTCTTGAACTTGGTGTGGTTCCTAGCATTGATGGGCCCATACTGATTGTATTGTGACAACAATGGGGCTATTCTTGCGCGAAGAACCAAGGCCTCATCAACGATCCAAACACGTACTCGCAGATATCACCGATCGGGAGATCATTGGTCGAGGTGATATGCGAGATAGAGAGAATTCCCACATAGCAGAATATTGCTGATCCGTTGACAAAGCCATTGTCACAGAAGAGTTTTGATTCTCATGTACTCGCTTTATGGTATTAGATATCAAGGCGATTGGCTTTAGGTCAAGTGGGAGATTGTTAGAGTAGTGCCACGAAGGCAATCGCCTTTAGCGCATTTGTACAAATTTGTGCAGTCTTTATGAATAAATAAAGAAAGGCATATTTCATTAACTTGCTGTTCATTATTTATGAAATGATATTGATCTATAAGCAAATTAATGAAGTCCATGATATATGACATAGCATGAAGTAAATTGTGATGTGATCATACCACTGAGATTCCTATCATGTGCAATTATGTCAATAGCTAAATTATCCTAGTCATAGGATTCTTGAGGCGGACATCGGTAATCCGGAAGACTAGCACATCTCAAGCTCCTTGATTTGATCAGCGATGGATCTTTAAGCTGTACATATGAGATATTTAGGGTTGAGATGTGGATGCTTACTAGAGGTAGTAAGTACATTGGATGACTGCTATGAGATCATCACATGGATGTACTATTCTAATGTCGTTGATAATCTCATCATAGCAATGGTGCAAGTATCCTTAGACTTGAGGTACTCAAGGATATCTTGAATCTTGATTACGCTTTGACTCCATTCCTTGTTGCCTTACGGAGGTCGCTTGTAGGGTGGTGCTTGGAGTGCAGTTTGAGGTATTGAAAGTAATTGAGTAGCCAATAGAGGATTCACCACTACGTGATAGCGAAGATGATACCCATGGCCTCTTGTCAGGGTCATTACTTGGAAATCTCTGATCAGAGTACATATGTCATGAAGAGTGTCTTCGTTGACATATTAAATATAAAGTAATGAGTCCCAAGACAAGAACTGAAATCACTTGGACTAGATTTGACGTAGTCAGTCTAGTAAGAGTTGACACTTTGCCCATACTCATAACCAAGTGGGGTATAGCATGGTGAAAGGACGAATTGCACGGTAATTGTCTATGGAAGGATTCGTGATATGGTTCATGATGAATATATATTTATTCGTCAAACCAATTACTTTCCGGTCAATTGGGGGTCATGATGTGTTGCTAGATACCGCTCATGACTTGCTCAGATTAAGTGTTGATCTAAGTGACCAACATAACCGGGAACCTAATGGGTCACACGCATAAGAGTGTCTCGGAGAATTTGTAAAATAGTTTTAGATAGAGTTCCAATATATGGAGAGCAAAAGGAGTAAATGGATCCCGATGAGATCGAGATATGTCCCGATGAGATCGCGACATTGATATTGCTGAAAAATGTTTCGGGTTTTCCCATACGGGGCCCTCAGAGGTAAGTGGGACCCGACCTCGGTCTTGTTGGACCGCTTCAGCAATTATATGCATATATATATATATGTGATTAATTAATTAAATAATTAATTAATATATATATATACATGGTGTGTACGTGGATGGAGGAAAGGAGCTTTAGAAGCTTCCTTTATTTTGCTTAGTCATTAAGAAATTAAATGACTACAAGACAAAATGATGAAGAGGAAAGATGAGGATTTTCGTTGATGATATAAAAGGGTTTAAAACAAGTTTTAAAACATAACAAAAGAAGGAGTTCTTCGTGGGTTTAGCAAGGAAGAAGGAAAAAGAGTTTTTCATCTTTCAAGCTTCATCATCGACATCTTCATCTTTCAAGGTTCTTCTCCATCATTTTCCAAGCTCTCCAGGACAAAGGTAGGAGCTAGCACTCTTTACTTTGTTCTAGCTATTTCCGGGTCAAAGGGTTTGTCCCAGTTAGGTTTTCCGATCTCTGCGTGGATACCGTTAGAGACGGTCTCCTTTGGTCGTTTTGGTTTGAATTTGCTATATAGTCACATGGATCCTGGCTTTCGGGAAGGTCCCGGAACAAAAATTTTTGTTTTCCGCACCGTGGGCATGTGATGCTCACACTGGGATTTTCCTACATGTTGAAGGTGTGAAGGGAGATCGTATGTGGGATCCCACTACCCACAAGACTGTTATCAACAGGGATGTTATCTTCATGGAAGATAAGGATCAAGAGAAAAAAGAAAATGTTGGCACTGTATAAGAGAATCCAGAAACTACAATAGTACAAATGGATAGGGAAGTTGATCAAAATGATTCTTCTGAAGCTGCACCAGAGCACGAGGAGCAAGAACTAATTGAATATGATGTTCCAGATACTTGGAGATTAACTCCCATAAGAAGAGCATCGAGCTGACACTCAAACTATATTATAGAAGGCAATACTGCATATTGTTTTTTAACTAAGGACAGGGAGTCATCAACTCTTCAAGAAGCAATGAATAGTTTAGATATATCTCAGTGGATGATAGTAATGCAAGAAGAAATTGAAGCACTTCATAAGAACAAAACGTGGGAGTTGGTGTCATTACCGCAAGGACGAAAGCCTATCGGTAATAAATGGGTTTACAAGATCAAGTGAAGCAATATCGTGCTAGATTGGTGGTAAAAGGATATACTCAGAAAGAAGGTATTG
Organism: Erythroxylum novogranatense; assembly: GCA_029891385.1. Classification (NCBI taxonomy): domain Eukaryota; kingdom Viridiplantae; phylum Streptophyta; class Magnoliopsida; order Malpighiales; family Erythroxylaceae; genus Erythroxylum; species Erythroxylum novogranatense. The sequence continues at coordinate 85,010,457 of CM057227.1, read as the reverse complement.
ACTTGCATCTTGAGCAGTTGAATGTGAAAACTGTAGGAAAATCCCGGTGTGAGCATCACATGCCCACGGTGCAAAAATAAAATTTTTTGTTCCAGGACCTTCCCGAAAGCCAGGATCCATGTGTCTATACAACAAACTCAAACCATAACGGCCAAAGGAGACCGTCTCTAACGGTATCCACGCAGAGATCGGAGAACCTAACCGGGACAAACCCTTTGACCCGGGAATAGCTAGAACAAATTAAAGAGTGCTAACTCTTACCTTTGTCCTTGGAGAGCTATGGAGGAACGATGAAGAAAGCTTGGAGAAGAGAGAACCTTAATCAAAGATGAAGAGAGATGATCGTATGTTATATATATATATAAAAGAGAAGCATGAAAAATAACTTTTTCAAGAAGCCTCTCTAATGCCAACGACCTCAACTCTTCTTCTTACATAAGCCATGTGTCTTTTACTTTTAAAAGACTCATTAAATGCTAAAGTAGGTGGACCATTCACGTTAACCTTACATATATATATATATATATATATATATATATATATATATATATATAAATAAAGTTAAGTCATGTCCTCTCCTCCTCCATGCCACGTTAATCATATATATATATATATATATTAATTAATTCTTTAATTAATTGACAATATATATATGTATATAAATGTCAAGCGGTCCATCACACACTGGGTCGGATCTCTTGGCTCTACGGGTTCGGTATGGGAAAACCCACTGGAAACGTTTTTCAGCAATATCGATGTCGCGATCTCATCTGAACATATCTCGATCTCATCGGGATCCACTTAATCCTTTTGCTCTCCATATATTAGAACTCGTCCAAAACTATTTTATTTAATTCTCCGAGTCACTCTTGTCGTGTGACCCATTAGGTTCGGTTATGTTGGCCACTTAGATTAACACTTAATCGAGCAAGTCATGAGCGGTATCTAGCAACACATCATGACCCCAATTGACCGGAAAGTAATTGGTTTGACGAATGAACATGTGTTCATCATGAACCATATCACTAACCTTTCCATGACAATTACCGCATAATTCGTCCTTTCACCATGCTATACCCCACTTGGTTATGAGTATGGGCAATGTGTCAACTCTTTACTAGACCGACTATGTCAAATCTAGTCCAAGTGATATCGCTTCGTCCGGGACTCATTACTTAATATGTCAATGAAGACATTCTTCATGACATATATGCTCCGGCCGAGACGCCCAAGTAATGACCCTGACAAGAGGCCATGGGTATCATCTTCTGCTATCACAGAAGTGGTGAATCCTCTATTGGCTACTCAATTACCTTCGAATACCTCAAGCTGTACCCAATTACCACCCTATGAGCGACCTCTGTAAGGCAACAAGGAATGGAGTCAAAGCACAGAATCAGTATCCAAGATATCCTTGAGCACCTCAAGTCTAAGGATACTTGCACCATTGCTATGATGAGATTATCACTGACATTAGAATAGTACATCCATGTGATGATCTCATAGTAGGTCATCCAATGTACTTACTACCTCTAGTAAGCATCCACATCTCAACCCTAAATATCTCATATTTACGACTTTCGAGATCCACCGCTGATCAAATCAAGGAGCTTGAGATGTACTTAGTCTCTCGGATTCTTGATGTCCAGCCTCAAGAATCCTATGACTAGGATAATTTAGATCTTGACATAATTGCACATGATAGGAATCTCAAGAGTATGATCACATCACAATTTACTTCATGCTATGTCATATATCATGGACTTCATTAATTTGCTTATAGATCAATATCCATTCATAAATAATGAACAATGAAGTTAATGAAATATGCCTTTTTATTTATTCATAAAGTCATACATACAACTTTGTACAAAATGCGCTAACGGTGATTGCCTTTAGGGCACTACTCTAACAATCTCCCACTGACCTAAAGCCAATCGCCTTGATATCTAATACCATAAGCGAGTACATGAGAATCAAAACTTTTTGTGATAATGGCTTTGTCAACGGATCAAGAATATTCTACTCGGTGGAAATTCTCTCGATCCGACATCACCTCGCCCAAAGATCTCCCGATCGATGATATCCATGAGTACATGTTTGGATCGTTGATGAGACCTTGGTTCTTTCGTCTGTAATAGCCCCATTGTTGTCACAATACAACCGCATGGGCCCATTATCGCTAGAAACCACACCAAGTTCAAGAATGAACTTCGATCCAAACCGCTTCCTTTGTCGCTTCAAGCGCAATGTACTATGCCTCGATCGTTGAATCAGAGTCGCCTCTCGTTTGGAATTCTTCCAACTAATCGCCCGCCATTCAATTGTGAATACGTAACTGATTGGGATTTGGAATCATCCTTATCGATTGAAAATCGCATCCAGATACCCGCCACTTTGAGATCTCCATCCCATATATCAAGAAAACATCCTTAGTCCTTCACAAGTACTTGAGGATATTCTCGACAACCACCCAAATGACCCTCACCAGATCCGATTGGTATCCGTCAGAACACTTAGAGCATATGATACATTGGGACTCGTATAGCATTGCATACATGATAGATCCTACCGCAGATGCATACGGGATCATATTCATGCGCATCCTCTCATCTTGTGTCTTAGACACAAAGATTTCGAGAGTGTTATCCCATGAGTCACGGAAGGTACCTCTTGGATTGCTCCATGCTAAACCTTTTAGCATCTTGTCTATGTATCGTTGATTGTGAAAGACCAAGCAACCTTTTGATCTATCTCTATAGATTCTTATCCCAAGGATGTAAGTTGCTTCACCAAGGTCTTTCATGGCAAATTATTGGACAACCAAATCTCGATCGATTGTAGCATAGAGACATCGCTTCCTAGCAATAATATGTCATCTACATACAAAGACAAGGAATACGATTGCAGTCCCATTAACCTTCTTATATACACAGTGTTCATCCGAATTTGGTGAGAAACCAAACTCTTTGATTACCTCATCAAAACGGATATTCCAACTCCTGGATGCTTGTTTCAATCCATAGATGGATTTCTGAAGCTTGCATACCTTTTCGCCATAATAGGAGGTGAAGCCCTCAGGTTGTGTCATATACACATCCTCAACTAGATTTCTATTTAGGAAAGCTGTCTTCACATCCATTTGCCATATCTCATAATCATAATGAGTGGCAATGGCTAGGAGTATTCTAATGGATTTAAGCATTGCTACTGGGCTAAAGGTCTCGTCGTAGTCAACTCCTTGTCTTTGACGAAAACCTTTAGCCACAAGACTTGCTTTATAGGTAATTACATTACCATCCATGTCGGTTTTCTTTTTTGAAAACCCTTTTACACCCTATGAGTTTAATTCCTTCGGGTGCCTCAACCAAAGTCCATACTTGGTTTTCATACATGGAATCCATTTAAGCCTGCATGGCATGAAGCCATTTCTCAGACTCTGAACTCTTCATAGGTGGTAGGCTCATCATCTTCTATGAGCAATACGTCATCCTGTTCATTCATGAGAAATCCATATCTCTCGGGAACAGAGCGTATCCTACGTGACCCACGAACTTCGTGTGTTGTAGAAGGTTGAATATTACTTCATCCGTATGAGTCACAGTTTGAGTTCGAGCGATTGATTCAAGGCGTCGTTCGAGCATCTTGAACTTCTTCAAGCTCAATTTTGCTCCCACCGCCTTCTTGTAAAAGAAACTCTTTTCTAAAGATAGCATGCTTCAAACAAACACCTTTTGTTCCTCGAAGGTAGAATTGATATCCCATTGTTTCTTTAGGATATCCTACTAACAAACACTTGTCGACTTTGCATCAAGTTTATCCGACCGTGTCCGCTTCACATAAGCGAGACAACCCCAAACTTTCAAATGAGTAAGATAGGGTCTTTGTTAGTCCACATCTCATATGGAGTAACTTCAACTGCTTTGATGGAACTCGTTTAGCAAGTAAACAACTGTCTCGATTGCATACCCCAAAAGGATTTTGGTAACTTTGTAAAGCCCATCATTGATCGTACCATGTCTAACAAGGTTCGATTTCTCCTTTCTGCCACACCATTATGCTATGGTGTGTAAGGAGGAGTCCATTGAGATAAAATCTCATTATCTCTGAGATAATCCAAAAACTCTTGGTCTAAGTATTCCCCACCACGATCTGATCGTAATGTCTTGATACTTTTTCCAAGTTAGTTTTCTACTTCATTTCTGAATTGTTTGAACTTTTCAAATGCTTCAGATTTGTATCTCATCGATACTGTACCCATATCGAGAATAATCATCGATAAAGGTAATGAAGTAAAGACAACCACTTCTGGCATAGATGGACATCGGACCACATACATCTGAATGTATTAGGTCTAATACTCCAGTCGCTCGTTCACCCTTTCCCTTAAAAGATAATTTAGTCATCTTGCCTAATAAACAAGATTCGCATGTGTCATATGATTCATAATCAAATGACCCTAAACTTCCACTCTTATGGAGCTTAGCTATGCGTCTCTCATTTATATGGCCAAGGAGACAATGCCATAAGTAAGTTGATTTTAAATTATCTCGTTTATGTCTTTTCGTGTCATTGACATTCATAATTGGATGTGACATATCTAATATGTAAATTCCATTGCATAATGTACCAATACCATAAAGCATTCCATTCAAACTAATAGAACAACCATTGTTACTAAAAGTCAAATGGAAACCACTCTATTTAAACAAGAAATGCATAATATGTTCTTTGTTAATACAGTACAAAATAACATTCATCCAATTTAATTACAAGCCCAATGGGGAGTGACAAAAGTAAGTGCCTACGGCTAATGCAAAGAACTCTTGCTCCATTTCCCACACGCAGTCTAGTTCTCCTTTATGAGTCAGTCTCATCGTCTCGAGGCCCTCAGATATCATTGCATATGTGTGAGCCACAACCGTATCTAATACCCATATGTTATGGTCGTAAAAAGATAACCTCAATGACAAACATACGAAGAAGTCGAGGCATCGATGCCTTCTTCGCTTCAATTCTTCCAGATAGATTTTCTAGCCCGCTTCAAGGGCTGGCTTGCCACAATGGAAGCAAGTTCCTTTTGGTGCAGTTTCTTTGGTTTTCTTCTTGGCTGCACTTCCTTTTGGTTTCTTAGACCTTTTCTTCTTTATATTCTTTTTCTTTGAACCAGAAGAAGAGGATGCCACCATAAGCACTTGCTTGCTATCCTTCTTGATAGATTGATCAACTCAGGGATTGTCGTGGATATTTGGTTCATCCGATAGTTTAACAAAAACTATGAATAACTATCAGACAATCCAACCAGAATTAAGTCAACACTTAATTCATAATCCATAACAAAACCTAAGACAGCCAACCTCTCAATATACCCATTCATCTTCAGTGCATACTGCACTGCAGATGAACCTGGAGTCATCTTAGTAGTGAAGAGTAGCCTCGAGGTCTCGAACCTTTCAGACCGAGCTTGCTCATCAAACAGTTCTCTAAGATGAAACACTATGGTATTAGCATCCATAGACTCATGCTGCTTCTGCAGCTCTGGTGACATTGAGGCAAGCATAATGCAGGTAGCCATGTCACTGTCTTTAAGATGCTTACGATATGCTTTCTGATCCTCATCAGAAGCATCAGCAGCAGGTGGATCAGGAAGTGGAACATCTAGGACATATCCCAGTTCCTCAGACCTGAGAACAATTTCAGATTTCTCAGCCAATCTAGAAAGTTAGGTCCAGTTAATTTGTTGGAGTCCATAAGCGAGCGCAAGTTCACACTGGAAGTCATTTTCAATAACTTATAGGGAAAGAGAGAAAGAATGTTAGAATAGAATTACATGCATGATCATAAGGACTTGCATGACATACATATGGCTCCCACTAGTTTCAAAGAATCCATAACCCTCAGTACGAATCCAAGAAACATTATAACAAAATGTCCTAGTGGGTCGATATCCGACATTACTAAAATGACCTTGGGTTTACCCAACAAGCCACCTTAGGTCAATCGGTAGGTATCGGTCATACCAATTGCATTATAGATATTCGACATTACTAAAATGACCTTAGGTTTACCCAACAAGCCACCTTAGATCTATCGGCAGGTATCGGTCATACCATTTGCTTCATAGATGCAACTATCGACTAGTGCTATCAACTCGTGATGTATGCACACACATTGGGTTATCAACTCTTGATGCGCGTACATCTGATGCACACTGCCCAATTTCGCCTCTGTCCACGTTGACCTTGAGTTTACTTAACAAATCAACGCTTCTAGTGAAAACCGACCCATTAATCCTAAAATCTTATTTTCATGGTTCGAATATATCCGTATAGAGTGAGCTTGGGTTTACCCAACAACCCAACTCTATAAGAACTCTAGTTCTCCCCATATTAATGGAAGGCGTAAGTTTTCATATGATGTGTGAGGGTTTTCAGGTCTCATCTTCTTCTCCTCCAAGCCGTAGGATTCTAGTCACCATGATTATATGGAATGATTTAAGGTATTTCATCAATCATATTGAGTCTATACCTAAAATTATCCATCATCCCACCTTTGCATGTTGTAAGTCGACTTGTGCATGTGTAAGTCGACTTATACCTTTGTGTAAGTTGACTTATGCATGTGTAAGTCGACTTATGCTAGTATGTAAGTCGACTTATGCATGTGTAAGTCGACTTATGCTAGTGTGTAAGTCGACTTATGCATGTGTGCACGAACAAGTCGACTTGTACCATTGTGCAAGTCGACTTATGCGTCTACAGTGCACGGACAAGTCGACTTGTATCTTTATTAGTCGACTTATCCATGTGGAATTGCTATCTAATCGGCTAATTTCTCAATCCGTGCAGTTCCAATTCACAATACCAAGTGTAATATCCTTTATTATGATGTACCAATGAAACACTTTCATTATTCCATGCTTACCATATATAGTCAAACTATACATGAAAAACTTGAAATTGATGAATACACTCTTATTCATTTAGATTTCCAAATAATTTGAGAACATCAAACTATCACCCTAAGTATCTCTAGGTTGTCTAAACTTTATCAAGACTACTTCGGCACTGGTCACAAAATTTGTGACGGCCAAAATAATCAAGACAATGAAATGCACTAACGAGACGCTAATGTGACACATTTGACATCCGAAAAATATTTGGAAACTCAATTTCAAGAAATTCAATTTGGAAAGCATACAACATCAATATAACACATTTTTAATCACATTAAAAATGATCCAAGGCATTGGAATTGAGAAATACACAATTTATCATTCCAAACAAAACAGCTCCAGCAACTTTCTCAAAACTGCCAAGCTCTGTGTTTTTCTTGAAAAACTCATTGAAAAAATTTCAATAAATTATGAGAAAATTACAGAGGTTACAACATGTGCATAAAATGTCCCATGAATTTTTTTCAGGATTTATTTCCAACAAAAACTCATCCAACCTCAGCAACAAAGCCAATGTAGAATCTGTGTTCCTCAACACAGTTATTCCCAGAAGCACACAATAAATTCTCAAATAAATAGTAAATCACCTCAAAAACATTTTTCCATTCTCATAGACATTCATAAACATCTTAGAGACATGTTCGTGAAAGCAAATCCGAAAAACAGTTTTTCTACAATTTATTCTCGAATTTATAAATATGCCTGTTCATTGAATGTGCACAAAGACAGCAACCAGAACATTGGGGAATAAATTAGCAAAACCATATCAAATCACATTGATAAATTCCGAGCTTCCACAGACATATGCAAAAACATCTTGTGAACATATCTGGGCAAGAAAATTTCGAAAAAAATATTTCTACACTGAATTCGAAATTCACACAATCAACATGCATCATTGTCACAAGCAATAGGCAACTCCGACCTAGTCATGATTTCTTCGTTATATACGACACAAGTGGCTTTGATACCACTGTAGGAAAATCCCGGTGTGAGCATCACATGCCCACGGTGCTGAAAACAAAAATTTTTGTTCCGGGGCCTTCCCAAAAGTCAGGATCCATGTGTCTATACAACAAACTCAAACCATAACGGCCAAAGGAGATCGTCTCTAACGGTATCCACGCAGAGATCGGAGAACCTAACCGGGACAAACCCTTTGACCCGGGAATAGCTAGAACAAATTAAAGAGTGCTAGCTCTTACCTTTGTCCTTGGAGAGCTATGGAGGAACGATGAAGAAAGCTTGGAGAAGAGAGAACCTTAATCAAAGATGAAGAGAGATGATCGTATGTTATATATATATATAAAAGAGAAGCATGAAAAACAACTTTTTCAAGAAGCCTCTCTAATGCCAACGACCTCAACTCTTCTTCTTACATAAGCCATGTGTCTTTTACTTTTAAAAGACTCATTAAATGCTAAAGTAGGTGGACCATCCACGTTAACCTTACATATATATATATATATATAAAGTTAAGTCATGTCCTCTCCTCCTCCATGCCACGTTAATCATATATATATATATATATATATATATATATATTAATTCTTTAATTAATTAACAATATATATATGTATATAAATGCTGAAGCGGTCCAGTCACACTGGGTTGGTCTCACTGCCTCACGGGTTCGGTATGGGAAAACCCAGGAAGCGTTTTCAAGAATATCGATGCATGATCTCATCGGGACATATCTCGATCTCATCGGGATCCACTTAATCCTTTTGCTCTCCATATATTGGAACTCATCTAAAACTATTTTACTTAATTCTCCGAGACACTCTTATCGTGTGACCCATTAGGTTCCGGTTATGTTGGCCACTTAGATTAACACTTAATCTGAGCAAGTCATGAGCGGTATCTAGCAACACATCATGACCTCCAATTGACCGGAAAGTAATTGGTTTGACGAATGAACATGTATTCATCATGAATCATATCACGAACCTTTTCATAGACAATTACCGTACAATTCGTCCTTTCACCATGCTATACCCCACTGGGTTATGAGTATGGGCAATGTGTCAACTCTTTACTAGACTGACTATGTCAAATCTAGTCCAAGTGATATCAGTTCTCGTCCTGGGACTCATTACTTAATATGTCAATGAAGACATTCTTCATGACATATATGCTCCGGTCAGAGACTTCCAAGTAATGACCTTGACAAAAGGCCATGGGTATCATCTTCTGCTATCACAGAAGTGGTGAATCCTCTATTGGCTACTCAATTACCTTCGAATACCTCAAGTTGTACCCAATCACCACCCTATGAGCGACCTCTGTAAGGCAACAATGAATGAAGTCAAAGTACAGAATCAGTATCCAAGATATCCTTGAGCACCTCAAGTCTAAGGATACTTACACCATTGCTATGATGAGATTATCACTGACATTAGAATAGGACATCCATGTGATGATCTCATAGCAGGTCATCCAATGTACTTACTACCTCTAGTAAGCATCCACATCTCAACCCTAAATATCTCATATTTACAGCTTCTGAGATCCACTGCTTGATCACATCAAGGAGCTTGAGATGTACTAATCTTTTCGGATTACCGATGTCCAGTCTCAGTAATCTTATGACTAGGGATAATTTAGATACTGACATAATTGCACATGATAGGAATCTCAGTAGTATGATCACATCACAATTTCCTTCATGCTATGTCATATATCATGGACTTCATTAATTTGCTTATAGATCAATATCCATTCATAAATACTGAACAGCAAGTTAATGAAATATGACTTTCTTTATTTATTCATAAAGTCTGTACACAACTTTGTACAAAATGCGCTAAAGGCGATTGCCTTTAGGGCACTACTCTAACAAAAACTACATTTCTTCATAAAGATCCTGAAGAAGAAATTTATATGCTCAAACCGGAAGGTTTTAAAGAAAAAGAGAAAGAGAACTTGGTTTACAGATTGAACAAATCTCTGTATGGTTTAAAGTAAGTGCCAAGGTGTTGATATAAGAGATTTGATTCCTTCATCGTAAGCCTTGGATATAGCAAACTGAATGCAGACCCCAGTACGTATTTTAAGAGGTTTGATAAAGATGACTTTATAGTTTAGCTATTGTACATGGATGATATATTGATAGCAGGCTCCAACAATGATCGTATCAAAGAATTGAAGACACAATTGGTTAGAAAATTTGAGATTAAAGGATTTGGGACCGGCAAACAAGATTTTAAGGGTGCAAATCCACTAAGAAGAAATAATAGGAAGATTTGACTTTCTCAGAATAATTATTTAAGGAAGATCTTATGGCGATTCAAAATGCAATATTGTAAGCCAATTTATCCTCTTCTTCCTATTAATTTCAAGTTATCCTCAAGTATGAGTCCTAGCAATGAAGAATAGAGGATGGAGATGTCTCTAGTACCGTTTGTATCAGCAGTGGGGAGCCTGATGTTTGCTATGATTTGTACAAGACCAGATATTGCACATGCTGTGGGAGTGGTTAATCGATACATGGTAAATCCTGGTCGAGACCATTAGAATGTAGTTAAGAGGATTCTTAGATATATCAAGGGAACCTCAAATGTTGCACTATGTTATGAAGGATCAGATTTTACTGTCAGAGGAAATGTATAGGTGATCTTGACAAAAGTAAATTCACTACTGGATATGTGTTCACATTAGTTGGAGGGGTTGTGAAGTGGGTTTCAAAACTGCAGTCAATCGTGGCTACGTCAACAATAGAAGCAGAATATGTAGCAATTATACAAGCCAATAAAGAAGCAATGTGGTTAAAGATGTTGGAAGAACATGGGTATAAATAAGAGAATATTACTCTATATTGTGACAGTCAGAGTGTTTTGCATCTTGCAAAGAATTCAGCATTTTATTAAAAAACAAAGCACATTCGAGTATAATACTGCTTCGTTCATGAGAAAGTGGAAGAAGGAATAGTAGATATACAAAAGATTCATACCATGGATAACCTGGCGGATTTATGACAAAAATAATCAACGTTGACAAATTTATATAATGTCGATCCTCCTGTGGCCTAACAGAGACGTAAGTAACATGAAAAGACAAGGTAGAAAGAATAGTGTGAAGATCTGATTGGCTTTTAATCAAATCTTCAAGTAAGAGAATTGTCAAAAATAATAGGCACATCCTATTAGCAGAGAAAAGAAACGAGAGTGAGTGAAAAGAGAAAAAGAATTTTGTATATTTTGTGAGTCTAATTTTGCTCTTTGTAATTCTCTACTTTTTTCATTAGCAAAATCCTTATGTCCTTGCCCGTGGTTTTTACCAGTTTTTCATGTAAAATCTATATGTTTATTTTATCTTCAATATTTTTAGTTTCGTTTTAGCTGCGGCCCTACTATATCTAAGTCCAAACAAGTGGTATTAGAGCTAGCCTTGGGTGTATATATCTGCTTATTGTATGCTCTGTGGTTAGCACCAAGAGTGGATCCTCCACATCAAAAGATAAGTTAGAATATTATTTACCCTATCAAAGACACTATTTATAAAGCAGTTGTGATATAAGTAATGGCGACAAAGTACGACATTGAAAAATCCTATTATATTATAATACACCCTTTCATCTTTGATACTCATTTTCAGTTCAATGCTACCAAAAACCAAACCACATAAGAAACTTACATTTTTTTGCGTTTAATCATACTCTATTATTAAAGCTTGATTAAGTCACACTTGTTACCATAACTTAAAAACTAGTGTCATAGACTGGACCGACCAGATTGAGTCTCATTGAAATCACTAAATAATCCATTTACATTGAGTCAAAAATATTAGACAATATTTAATTACTAGTCTCTTTGTTGAACCAAAAACCAATAAATTGAATTGGTTCAAGCTTTTGAAATATTTTTAAAAAATTTGAAAATCCTATATTGTTTTCTTTATAAGTAATCTGTATATTTTATTATTTATCTTATCTATTATATTGATTAAATTTGATTTGATTTGATTAATTAAATCTACAAATATTTTATAATTTTAATTTGATATTTTAATTTAATTTTTTTGAAAATTGTTTAATTGCAATTTTGTAGATATAAATTTAGTACAAAACCTAATCATGCCTAATTATTTAGTGAGTAGATGGAAGATTGATGACACTTTTCCGGATACTGTGCCCCTTTCAATCTAAGAGCAATGTCTAGACCAGACAGTTAGTTTATCTTCAAATTAATACATCGTGGCTTTGTTTGAACTCGTTGACAGCTTCAAGCGCTTGCTTCCGGATCGAATCATGTGATTCATGTTGCTATATTTTTAGGCTTCTTGTGCAAATTGAAGTCCAATTCAGGCCTACCTTTCAGTAAGTGCTAAGATGAATAAAGCGTTGGACGCTGAAAGAGGGTCATGTGCCCTTGAATACAAGTAATTATCAAATTGGACTGCAATAGGAAACATCGATATGAATGTGGAATACATATAATACAAAGGGAAAACTTATAAATTACAAGAAAAAATAAACTAAGTCATGTGCCCTTTAATCCCTTCGAGCTTTCTAAGATACATTATTATAAAATAACTTATCTTTCAGGAGAAAAGAAAGGGATGGAATGGAAGGCCCTAACCAAGCGTAAATTCATAAAGGTGATGACACTGGAGAAGATAATTAAATACATTGCTGATAGACCACATGTACAGTTTTATTTGGCTTCGATGCATTGGTGTAGTTTATATTATTCCCAATGTGTCAGGTGGCAGTAGCATGGGCAAACGGAGTTGGAATTTGGAAATGGAGCAGTAAAAAAGTTTAATAAGGGAAGCATTGAAATGTTTATACTATTTTTGATGATGGTGCCTCCGTCGCAACCGACCACTTTATAGCTTGTTGTCCAAATGCCTCCCGTGGAGGTGGAGGTTCATCATTACTATTAGGAAAGGAGCTCTTTGCCAACAAGAGCAACGATGAAGAGATCATTTTAAATAAATGGGTTAAATTCACCTGAATGACTATATGTAAATAATAAAATTATGTCTATTAATTAATTATAATAGAAAAAGGTATCGATATTGCATATATCATGTGAATGGGGTGATAAAAGAACATTACTAAATTTTGTAACATATTTTATAAAAATACTAAGAATTTTTAGATAAATAAGGTTTAGAATTCTAACACTTCAAAGATCCTATTATAATTTGATAATTAATTTTAATGTATTACCATATTAAAACCAGTAAATGTTATTAGTAATTAATAAATTTAATAATATTTTAATAAAATAAATTATTATATTATATTATAAATATTATTACACTTTAATATAAGTAAATAAATCAATCTGTTTATAATTTCTAATCACCCCTGTCAGGTGATTGTTCTTGTAAGTGTGACTGTGTCGTAAAAAGTCAAGTTAACAAAATTTCACGTGTTATGAAAAAAAAGGTCGAGTCAATAGAAAAAGTAATTTTGAACTTTGTACAAAATATAAAAGTTTTGAGATATTTTAAAATAAAAAATCTAATAAAATTATAATACTATATAAAAGAGGTCGGTAATCTATACATTTTTAACTAAATTTAAAATTGTGTTTGATAATTTTCATTTTATAAAGTAAAAACATAACTCTTTGGAATATAGGAAACAAGTTTAAAGAGTGTTAAATAGCCAAAGCTTCAATGTATATACCTCTTCTTTTAAACGTATATTTACCTTTCAAATCATTTCAAAATTAAACATCAATAGAAAACCTTGTCCAACAATAATAAAATGCAAAGTCCGATGGAATTGTTTGTTAGTTGATACCCTTGTAGTCAATCGATTGGTTACACTTTAATGTATGAAATTATTATTTAATTAATGAAAAATATTCTTTATCTTTATGTATTAAATTAATTACATTTGATATTTTACTACAAAGGTTAAAATTTCTGAAATAATAATTGTGTAATTAAAATTATGATAAAATCATAATTGTGAAATTCACTTTACGTTTATGTATTTTTGTAAATGTTTCAAGTTATAGTTTCATCAAAACGAGATATTATTTAAATGTTAAACCGACACACATTATATTTCTTTTTATGAAGAAAATAATTGATCTCAAACACTTAAACTAATATATGGGTGATTATAAGAGAATAAGTCACTGAACTAACCCGATCAACTATGAAAATCCCAAATGAAATATTACTTATATGTCTATAGATTTCCTCATAATGACAGTTGTATAATTATTCATTAGACTTGAGATTACCAAGGTATCTCGTGTAACAATTACTTTGTTTTGATGTTACTTATGAATTATCCTAATATAATTTAGTCATTAGTATTTGGATGCAGTGTGAAGTATATAGAGTAGTTAAGTAAGTCGATAAAGGATTCGATATTCTAAAGTAATTAGAAAGAATGTTTTATTATTTTTATTAGTAGTGATTTATGAAATTCTCTAACTAAAGTAAATTGACATTTGAAAAGATATTTTCAAATATCAATTATAAATCAATTACTAATTATCAATAATAAATATGATTGGATGAAAATAGTAGACATTGTATCCATACTCATCTAATTGAAATATTGGATGAAGAAATGATTAAATTATACATCATAACGTGCATAGACAAGTTAAGTCAAATCACTTTGACATTCACGATATTTGTATGGTCATAATATGTTGTTAGATGCCAAACTTGATTTATAAGTATAAATTGTTAAATTAAAGAAATAAAGATAAATTAAAATGAGTTTTAATTTATCTAATCCTAATTGTGAATTAGAATCATAATTTATAATCATTGTCAATTTATTAGGAACCTAACACATTAAAGAGCGACTTGTGAAAGAAAAATCAATTTTAATTGAGTTTGACTTAATTATAAAGTTTGCGAAATTTTAAGAATCAAATATGAGATATTTGGTTTTATTAAAATTAAATTAATTATAATTAGAGTATGACTTTAATTATAATTAAGGAATTTAATTTTAATAAAAATTAAAACTCTAATGTGTTTTTTTTCTAAAAATAGGAGTAACCATCGTGGAATTAGCACTCTTACTTATTTTCCTCTCAAGTGTTGAGAAGTTGCTCTATGGATATCATTATAGGTTGAACGATTGAGCAGCTCTTGGTTTGACACGTGAAAAAACTTTCAAAAGAATTTCAACAGGAAAAGCGAATTAGATATGATTTCTTACTCTACAATTCGTGTTTTTATTCAAGTTATTTAATTATTGGGATTCACGTGAAAATCATAGAAAATTTTATTTTTCGCTGTATCCGTGATTCAATCATGGTTGGTTTCCAACATTATGAGCACCAAAAAAATTGAAACTCATAAAGTTTTCCATTCAATTACAGCTATCGTATTCTATTACTTCATTTTCCTTTTTATTTTGTGTAAGAAAAATAAAATAGAGTTAAGATGTTAAAAGTATTCAAATTAAACTAAAAAAAGTGATACAAAATGATAAGGTTTCATTGGCATTAGTTGATGAAAGATTAAAATTCCTAACTTGGTTAATTTTAAAAAAGAAAAGCATTCACTCCATATATGTTAAGAGTTTAAGAGTTTCTTGTTAGAAATATATGTTAGTGGACTAATATAATCACAACATTAATTCCATATGCCTAACCACAATTGAATTGCCTAATGTATATTTAATAACCATAATAGGATGATTAATTTGCTAATTGCATTTGAGGCACATGGTAGTATCATAATTACTATATGTTGACCCATTAAACTATAGTTCATATCATCCATTAACAATGAGACAATTAGCTCATTCTACCCCTTAGGGTAGAACATGTCATAATATATGACATAAGGTGAGATTGTTGAGTTTGCTATTTTGTATTGAACATGTTGGTACTTTGTATGAATTGCTTATGACTTTTATATATGAGACATGCATAATGAAGTTTGTAGTCATCTTCGTTAGTGTTGACATATATATGTTGAAATTGTACTGCACGCATGTTGTTTTGATGATTACTGTGGTATTTGAACATCTCCAGAGCCAAATCATGTGTAGTATATATATTCTGTTGATATGATATTGCATATGATTTATTTGATTGCCTTTGGATGATGGAGATTGATATGATGGTTTGATTATATTGTCTAAGTGGGAGAATGTTAAAAATATATGTTAGTGGACTAATATAATCACAACATTAATTTCATATGCCTAACCACAATCGAATTGCCTAATGTATATTTAATAACCATAATGGGATGGTTAATTTGTTAATTGCATTTGAGACACATGATAGTACCCTAATTACTATATGTTAGCCCATTAAACTATAGTCCATATCATCCATTAACAATGAGACAATTAGTCCATTATACCCCTTAGGGTGAAACATGCCATAATATATGACATAAGGTGAGATTGTTGAGTTAGAGATATACATTGTGTGTGTATTGGGTGTGTAAGAACAATGGGTCTTCTACCATTAATCTCTCTTACACAAGGTTTGTGTTTTTCTCTCTTTGATAGGTTTTGGAGAAACATGGAGTGAGTTCAAGACATGCCACATGTTGAAGGTATGTTTCCTTAATCTTGTACTTCTCTAAATAAAATGTGATCTTGGTTGGTTGAAGTGGTTTATTACTACATTTATCATAGCATTTTTATTATCTTAATTATATTTTTAAAATTGAAAAACTTACAAATATCATTTTTCTAAATAGAAAAGGAGTCACTTAAATATAAAGTTTATCCTTTTACATGGTTTTAAAAATCATTCTCTTTTTCCCCAACTAAACAACAATGTATCGAACGTTGGACGTTAGCGATGTGAAAAGAATCTTAGTTTAAATTCTAAGAAATTTGCCAATTAGTTTTGCATTTCAATATTTTGTATACACAAAAAAAAGAGTTGCTAATTCAGACATCATGACCTAAAAATGATTTCACTTTTAAATTACTTGATCTTTTATTGAAAATTTACTTAAAATTCTAATTGATTTCTAATTCAAATTTGATCTATTATAAATTGAAACATATTGTTCAATATTAAAGAAAAATTTATTTATAATGAATATTGATGTCATATGTTCACTTCAATTTTAAGATGATACTTAGTCAATAGTAAAAATAGATTAAAACTTGTAAGTATCACTTAAATGGATCCCATCATCGTTTGATTCTCTAACACAAATTGATCTTTTTTCCATAACTCTGATTTTATTTGAAAGACGGAACTCTTCTTTATATAGATATAGAGAGATTTTTCAATCTAGTTCAGCCAGCCCTTTTTCTTGCTGCTTTAAATCCATATGTTCAAAGCTACATTTTCTTAATTGAAAGAAAAAGAAATAAAGGCCCCATTCCATTATCTTTGATTTTCCCTCCTCAATCCAATCTATTTAGGAATTTTTGATTAAAAAAGAAAAAAGGAAGTAATTTAGAAAAAAAAAGAAATAACTTGAATAAAAAGAAAAGAAGTGACTTAGACAAAAAAAAAAATTGTTGATTAGGGTTAGAGATGGATGAAATCAATCGGAAAAACAAATCGCGCAAGAGAAGATGAGAAATAAACCGAAGCGCACCGACTAAGACTCGTGTCGGAGGCACAATTAATTTATCTAAAGCATATAGTTTATGAGTTATTATGTATATCTGACAGTTTATCTAGTTCATATTTGAAACATAATGATTTTATATTTCATCGATATTAAAAAAATATGATAGGTATGAATGCTTGAAATTTACAATGGTTTCTGTGTAATAGGAAAAATCATACATCAGGAAGTTAATTGAACTTTCAAATAAATTATTAACTTCTAACAAAGGTTGCTTCAAATGGATGAATGCTTTTGACTTTTTCTTCTTGGACCTATACGTATAATTACTGGTGAGATAAGTCTTTTAATACTTTCTTTTTATTACTCCATAGTTTTCATGCAAAAGTTGTCATGTTATCAAAATATATTGAACATACAAAGTCAAGTTTGCATCAGAAAATCAGAGGCGTCTGCCAAAATTTCCATCATTACCCAAAATCCATTTTGTACCTTTCGAGAATAAACAAAGAGAACCAATTAAACTGATGAGCTTAGAGTAAAACATGACAACTCTCGAGCATAATTGAAGTCCATAAACAAGTTTTTCTGTTTGTGTACAATTACACGTGAACCAACTAAACTATTCCACTTGAATGGGAGTACCAATGCATAGAGATTGATGCCATTTTCATTGGGCTGTCTCTTTGATTCATTCTCCTAATTGTAAAAAATACACATTGTTCATTATTTCAGGCATAAAGCCTAAATGAAAGTTAAGCAATCCTATCTTAAATACATGCTTCTGATTCAAAGGCAACCAAAACAGTCACCCATCCCTATTGATCAGCATTCAATCTCTACACCTAACCTTTGGGGGGAGAAAAATGCTACTATTGTACTTCTCATGAACCTCTTATAATCCTCCTATGTATGTGTACATAATCCATATCCCTCTAATTGTGTTAACTAGTTATAGCGTTGCGCTTTTCAGTGTTTATATATAGTGTCATGCCCTTCTAGAGCTTAGCTTTCTTAGATGATGAACTATTTGATAATTAGATACATCTAAATTCATAAGAGAGAAGGAAAATTCTGCATGGGGGAAGCAAAGCTGTTAACTGTTGACGTTGTTTTTAAGTACAAAATGAGTTGCTAAGTGGACTCGGTTCGACTGTTACTTGAAAGTTTGAATTCGGATGGCCATAACTATGAAGTGCACCTTCCCTGTGTTTCCATACATGAATAGAAAATGAAAGTTTGCCACTTGCAAAGAGCCAGCCTGTGGGCGACAGACGATAATAGCAACTTGATACAAGAATAATGCTTTGCTAGGGATTCTGACATTTTTAACAACAATTTAGCATCATCAACGATGATGAAGTTGGACAGTATCAAAACCATAAGTCATCCCGAACTTACTTGACAGAAGAATATAATTCACGTACAGAAAATGATCGTATTCTGGAATTTAAACAGTAAGGTTATACATAGTTTCCTTACACGACACAGTGAGTGCTATTATTGGTGGCATCGGTGAATGTAGTCAAAGTGCTAAAACAGTTAGGAACAGTTGATGTTATTTGACTAGGTTCATTTTTAACCAAGTCCAAGGCTTGGGAAGAAAAGCTGTCTCAATACTTTTCATTACTTGGACTTCACTTAAATGACGCATTCTCTAGGCGCACGGCACAGACAGCAAGAACAACTTTCTCCTTAATCCTCTCTTCCTCGTCAAACGCCAAAAAATAATATATAAAACAACCTGCAATTTTCACCGCCATCATAGTTAATATATTCAGTTTACTGATCCAGCTTCCTCTAGCTCGACACGACACCAGTAAGGATTTTTGTATCGCAGATTTCCGCGTCAGTTAAGGTTAGTTTTCGTATTTTTCCTTGCAACTAAAAAAAAAAATATATATATTCAGTTTACTACTACGCTATAATCATTTATATGTATGCTCTCCTGCTTATTCATTTTCATTATACGCACAGTCCATTCGGTAATGGTTTTAAAAGGGTTTAAAGAAGTCAACTTGATCCTTCATCTTGAACCATCCGATCAAAACACACACCTATCCCTGTGAATGTAATCTGATGTAGAGAATATCCTCTGATGTCGACTCTTGGACAATCAAAGGACAGGTAGGACCTCCCCTAAGCTCGTTCGCCCATCAGACACAAGAATTTCTACCTACATTAAAATTGCATATCTTAAGGACTCAAGAACATAACATTTGACTTCAGCCTAACTTAACTTTACACAAGTATTATTGTTATTGTTTATAATTACCAAATCAGAGCTCACTGAGCTGTCACTGTTGTGCAACCCCATCAAGGAGACCCTTTCCAGGCCCGTTCATAGCAGTTGAACAAGCGGAGTCATTCCCTTTATATCTTTCTTTTTTGTTTTATAATATATATGTATAATAAAACAAAGAACTCTAAGCGCGTTGGATTGGGATAACAGAAATGACAGGATATGGTTTTTCAGTGTCTTCTATCTCTTGAATTTATTTAGTTTTTGATCAGTTAATACAAGTGTTCTTGACAGCTATACAAAAAAAATTTCATACCGTCCATGACAACAATGAAAAATCAGGGTGATTTAGACACCCATGTTAGTGAATTTACATCAACTTTACAGGTTTTGTGGTGCCAGATTGTATGCAACTCCACGCATTTAAATTAGCAATGCCACTTTGTACAGAGTAAGCAATTTTCTAATCAAACTTTGCTCATAATTGAGATTCATAATTCACAGTAACCTACCTACATTGTAGCACTTGTTGCTTGGAGGAGGAGTCCGTGGCTCAATGACCGGTGGGACGGTGCTCTATGTGTTGAAATTGGTTAACCTGATCAAATAGCTTACCGTACCTACTCTCACAAATGGTTTCCACCGAATTGGAGAAAAGTTCCTGGAAATGAGAACAGGGGTGCTATGCATATCCAGAGCACGCTCTTGGAGATCACTAGTGATGTATGCACGAGATCTAGAGGTTTTGACATAAGAATTTAACAATATAAGCTCATGATTACAGCTAGAGAAGATCTAGGATGATATCTAATTCTATGGAACACAAGTTTTTAAAAGGAACATGTGAGACATGCGTTTCCTGGATTTTTGTCATTTAGATACTAGAGTATTTAGCAAAGATATTAGGAAGCTAGAAGAAGTTGGTGAGACCATAAAATCGTGGAACTTAATGACGTGGGAAGATGGGTTTCAGACAGATCCTTTGAACCTCTATCAGTTCTTCTCTAATCTAGGGAAGACCCCTAATGCAACTCCTGCATCTTGTCCTCAAAAAAGGCCAAAACTGTGTCCTCGTGTTGCTTCCATTTTGTGCTTTGACTCTTTATATCAAATCAGAAAAAAAGTTAACTAAAACACACAAACGATTACAGAGGAAAAAGGTGTGGGAGGATGAGGAAACATCTGGTAAGCTTCGTAGTGATGCTAGGTCTTTAACACTAACGACAAGGGATCAAAGGAAGTATTATATTCCCTATTCAACTACTACTTTTGGCAAGTTACAAGGCAAAGAGCTACAAATTTTTTTATAATAAGTTACCTGTCAGGTTCAAACTTATACCCTGCCTATTTAAGAGGATCTCCTAATGGTTGCTGAGATACATGCCAGCACTTTCTTCTCTTTCCTGTCCATTCTTCCCACGTTTGCAGCCTCAACACCCTCTCATTTCTGGTAATCCTAAGCTGTCCAAATTTCTTCAGAGTCAACAAACATATTATCAATTTCGATTCAAGATCTTCTGTGCACCTGCGTTGAGTTTCAGCAAAATGTGGGCCTTTTTTTTCGGAATGCTGGTTATTATAAGCATCATACATTGGATATACCGTTGGAGAAATCCCAGATGCAATGGGAAACTCCCACCAGGTTCAATGGGATTACCACTCCTTGGAGAGACCCTTCAGTTCTTTGCTCCCAACACTTCTTCTGATATTCCTCCCTTCGTCAAAGAGAGAATGACAAGGTAGAATCTGCGTAACTTACCAACTTCTTATACGCTTCTTCTTCTTCTTCCTCCGCTTCTTCTTCTTCATGTAAACTCTTTGGTTTTTGCTTCCAGATATGGACCGATATTCAGAACTAGTTTGGTTGGAAGACCAGTTGTCGTATCAACAGACCCGGATCTCAATTATTTTATCTTCCAACAAGAAGGCCGATTATTCCAAAGCTGGTATCCAGATACATTCACTGAGATCTTTGGACGACAAAACGTTGGTTCATTACACGGGTTCATGTATAAGTACCTGAAGAATATGGTGCTAAATCTCTTTGGTCCAGAAAGCCTCAAAAGAATGCTCCCTGAAGTCGAACAGACTGCATCCGATAGGTTGGCACAATGGTCTCTTCAAGACGCCGTCGAAATAAAAGAAGCAACTGCAAGTGTAATCTTCAACAACCGTTCTTCTCGTTGAAACCGTTTATTGGAAGTTTCTACACCAAATCTAATACTAATATAATAGCTTCCTCATGCAGATGATATTTGATCTGACGGCAAAGAAGCTGATAAGTTATGATCAAGACAGTTCTTCAGAGAATCTAAGGGAGAATTTTGTGGCATTCATACAGGGCCTAATTTCCTTCCCTGTGGATATTCCTGGAACAGCATATCATAGATGCTTACAGGTAAACATTAACTATTGTTGATCATGTGAAAATATTTGTTTCATCTTTCTTCTTATTTTCCCTTTTTAACAATTCTTCGCTGACGCATTAGAATCAAATATTGTTTTTCACCAACTTAGCCTCCGAAAGAATTTGCAGCTGCAATGGTATGCTCTAAATTATAATAAACAAATTTTTTTGAACATTTATGAAGAACAAAGTATAAAAGAAAAAAACCTCCGCAGACTTCAATCTATCGTTCGTTAATGCTTTGTATACTTTCAGGGTCGGAAAAGGGCAATGAGAATGCTAAAGGACCTGCTGCAGCAAAGACGATCAAAGCCAAGAAAACACCAAAGCGATTTTTTTGATTTTGTGCTTGAAGAACTTCAGAAAGAGGGAACAATCCTGACCGAAGCGATTGCCCTGGATTTAATGTTCGTGCTACTATTTGCAAGTTTTGAAACAACTTCACTCGCTCTCACTTTGGCCATTAAACTTCTTTCAGAATATCCATTGGTTCTGAAGCAATTAAGGGTATCTAAGAACACTCCATACAAGTTGGAAAACATAACATTTTAGAACCACTTCGTTATGATTTTAAAGGGGATGTTGCACTCTTGTTTTCAGGAAGAGCATGAGGCAATTCTCAGAAATCGGGAAAAATCCAGCGCTGATCTTTCATGGAAAGAGTATAAATCCATGAAATATACATTTCAGGTAAGTAAAGCATATTCGAAGTAGTTGATTGCCATAGTATTGGATTTCTTTGGAGCATCAACTCACGAGTTCAACTTCCAGGTCATTAATGAAACAGTTAGATTGGCAAACATAGTTCCAGGAATCTTCAGAAGATCACTAAGGGATATCCGGTTTAAAGGTATGTGTTAATGGTCCAAACAGTTTCTGAACAAGTTTTGCTCAAATTTACTGTACCTTGTTAATGGTGCAGGATATACCATTCCAGCAGGTTGGGCGGTTATGGTCTGTCCCCCGGCTGTGCATTTAAACCCAGAAAAATATGAAGATCCACTTGCCTTCAATCCCTGCAGATGGGAGGTGGGTTACAGTTCAAGGCCTCTGTATAAATCACCTGCATTAGTTATGCTACCATTATTTACCGATTACTCATCAGTACTAAAACATGGGATACAGGGTCAAGAAACAAATTGTGCATCGAAGCATTTCATGGCCTTTGGTGGTGGCATGAGATTTTGTGTTGGAACGGATTTTACCAAGGTGCAAATGGCTGTGTTTCTGCATTGCTTAGTCACAAAGTACAGGTAATGTCTTCAAAGTTATCAAAAGGGAAGGAGAAGTAGAACTAGAATGGATTTGTGTTTATTTGTATATTGTGCGAGCATCACAAATAGGATTAACAATTTGTTTCACAATGTGTACTTCTCAGATGGCTACCAACCAAAGGAGGAAATATTGTTCGAACTCCCGGTTTACAATTTCCAAGTGGTTACCATGTTAAGATTGCGGAGAAAGACTTGAAAAATCTATCTATATGAGCATAGCAGAAAGATAAAGATGCTAGATGGGAACACGGAGAGATTGGAACTTGACATCTTGAAATCAGGATTGCTTTCATGTGCTATAGAAAAGAGGAAACGGGTTTGGAGATTTATATAAAGAGGATAAGCCATCATAGTACCGACTCCTGCAATAGATACGATGCAAGTTATGTAACCTGGATCGGACAGATTTTTGTGCTTTAGTTTCTATTTTGTATATCTAGTGTATATACAAAAGCAACAATATATCTAGTGTATACACTTCGTCATAGTGACATTGCTTGCATAACAATTGTTACGGACGTTTGAAAGGCACTATTTCCATTTTAAACATGCAACACTAAAGCAATTTTCAAACGAGGGACTTGGATGATTTCTCCCTTTTCTGCACCACAACAAAACATGGAAAGCAATTGCAGAAAAACTCAAGCGATCCACAAATCAACAATAATAGCCCATATCTGAATCTTTCAAGAGCCTGATTTGTGCTGCAAAATTCATCTTTGTTTATCCATGGCTAGTAATTTATGTTGTCCTCTTATGATCTCTGCCTTTTCTGTGTCCTTGGTGACTAGTACTGCCGTTCTCTTTTCTTTTCCATCTAAGAATACTTACTGCCTGATAATCAGTATGCACTACTCTTGTCCTCGTGGGACTCGCTGAAGATAGTAGTAATCAGCATCCCTGGCTGCATGACGATGCCTACGCACGTCATGAATGCACCATTGCTTTATGTTGGCGATCATGTCAGGGATGCCTAGTTGTTTTTAAATTATCTGAAAATTTTGAACAATGTGTTTTATGAAATTGTATACGCTTTGAGATATGTTTGAAAGAAATAAATTGTATTCGTTGTTGTGCATTGGATTGATTAATATGTGATGAAATTGATGAAATTGAATGTGAAATTCAACATGAATTGATGTGAATTATGTATGTGAGTGTATCAAGTCTGACATTATGTGGAAATATGAAAAATTTAAAGGAAATTAAGACTTTTGAAAAGTGCCTTCGGGCAATCTGAATTTCCGTTTTCGCTTATGAGTTATGTGGGTTTGGTCAGGTCCTTTTGTGAGTCAGTGCACTGTCTCTACTTGTTTAAAGCCTTTTTTCGGTTGCCCGCTAATGGCACGTAGCTCCTATTTCGGACTTCCTTCACGGCTACACTGGACCGCTATGCGAGAAAGTGTAATACGTTCTGTTCACGGCTGCACAGGACCGCTATGCGGGAATATGTAATACGTTCTGTTTTGGGACCGAACCAAACCATTCTAAAATGTTATGTGATGTTTGATTTCTTTCTAAAAGTGATGCATACGTACGTGCTTACGTTCATGTTTTCGATCATATTTATAAAATTTGAAAAGTTTTGGAATTTGAAAAATAATAGTTTGAGGGTTGAAATTGAGAAGGAAATTAGAGATTTCAGTATGAGTGTTTGTGAAAAAGTGAAAAGGATTATGAACTTATAAGTTTTTGAGAAATAAATAGCAAACGTTTTGGAAAAATGTTTTTGCTTATGTTTCAATTTATAAGTGTATTATCCACTGAGCTGTCGAGCTCACCCCATTTTCATCCCCACCTCTAGGTTATAAGCGAGAGTTCGGATGAAAGAACGTTAAGACTTCTGTTCGTTTTTGCACACCTTGTATTTTGTGTTTTGATTATGATATTGTTTATGGCTTAGGAAGCCATGAAAAATTGTAGCATTTTCAGTTTGGTTTGTAAATAAATGTTTGAAATTGAAGTATGGATGTGTATATGAATTATGGATTTGTGTGTATGGAATCGAGTTTGTATATGATTATGAGTAGAAATGGTGAATGTATATGAATATGAGTGAATTGTATTCGAATTGAAATATGTATTGGGGAATGAGATTATGAAGTGTTCTAGATATAGGTTTGCGTTTGCTGGTGTTTCGGATTCCGGACGGGAGGTCCGATGTTGATTTGTGTTGTTGGATTGTAATATAGAAGTGTGTTTTTGCCTCTGCATAAATTTTTGGGCTGTCAAAATACAGCCGTTATGCTGCCCGATTTTCGGTAAAAATCGGGTTAAGATAAGAATAAGAATAAGAAGTTAGTTTGTTAAAGATAAGTGTTTAGTTCAGAGATGATATTTTAAGTTATTGCATGATTAGGTTTGATTCATATAAGATTGATTAGGAATGAAAGGAATGAAATATGGGAAAAAAATTTATACCGGTTTCGGATGGTTAGTCTAGGTTATCCAACGAGATAAGTTTTCTATACTGTGTGCTTCTCCGGGATGTCGGAATGTGTTTCAGTTAGATACATTCGTTTTTTCAATTCGGTTTGATTTGCATTTCCGCTACGCGATCCTTCGCTTTCTTTGATTCCGCTTTCGCTTTGTTTGTCGTTATCGAATTCAATATGTCCAATTTGAATTCGCCTCATTATTCGTATCCGTTTCAACTTTTCAGTTGGGATCCGGTTCTCGGATCGGGTCCCAACAGCATACGTGTGAATCTGCCATGGATCTTTATCCACACTTTGTTACGGTAGTTCTTGGACACCGAGATCTGATACCAATTGAAGTTGATCACACGTTAATATACGATATACAAAGTGCACAAGAAGGGGGTTGAATTGTGTATTCGAATTTTTATTACAATCCCTTTTCTTAAATAAAATTGCTTTCTCAAAATAATTGACAAACAATATTATGAAGTATTTATATCAGCAATATAAACAAAAGTTAAAAGTTGAGAATGAAAATCGACACAGCAATTTTATACTAGTTCACTCCAAACCGTAGGCTACGTCCAGTCCTCATAATCCCTTCTGAGATTTCACTATACTTCACAAAAGTACAAGTATTTTTTTCACTGAGCCTCTTTAGGTCTCTTACAACAAGTATTCTTTTTCACACTTAGCCTCTTCAGGCTCTCAGCTATTCTTCTTTATCACAGAAAGATATTACGAGGTTTGTTACAGAAAATATAGCTCTCGTGTTTCGCACAAATACAATATTTAACTTTTTAAAATTCACTAACAAATCACTAACTTTTTTAGTCTTCGACTTCGACTCATATTTATAGTCTTCGTCTTAAACAACTTCTTGATAACTGCTTCTTTCTTCTTGATTCTTGATCTTTAAAGAAACGGTTATTCAGTTAAGTTCTGTAACTAACTCAAACTGATTTGATTCTTCGTCTTCAATTCCTTCATCTCATTTTGCTTCCGTCTCATTTTTTCTTCCGTCTCATTTTCGCTTCCGTCTCATTTTTTACTTCCGTCTCATTTTGGCTTTTGCGTCTTATTTTGCTTCTCCGCCTCATTTTCCTTCCGTCTCATTTTTGCTCTTCCGTCTCATTTTTACTTCCGTCTTATTTTGCTTCCGTCTCATTTTTGCTTTTACGTCTCATTTTGTTTCAGCCATCATTATTTTGTTTTCATCAAAATTAATCGTAAAGTCATTTTTACTTAACAAGTTCGAGTATTGTCGATCAGTAGCAGATATGATAGAGCCCTCCATGTAATCAAGAGGGGGAGATTTGTTAGATATGGGTCCCTCATATAGAGAGAAACCAATTTTTTCAATAATCGGTGCCACATTAGTTAAAAAAAAGGAAAGAAGACAGTTGCCTTTGCAGTTGTCTCATGTGGTGGAGTGCCTATATAAGGCACTCTCTGCTTCATACTAAAACACAAAAAATACAGAGGGAAACTAGAGCAAAACAATGCTTTGAAGTTAAGAAAGATTTTCTTAAAGTGTTGGTGAGTGACAAAATAATGAGGTTACTATTTTAGGTTGGGAAATACCTTGTGAGCCACTATTTTGGTTTTATCTCTGTATACCTACTATTTGTAAAAGTAGAAGAATTATTCTAAGTTTTGTCCGTGGACATAACCCAAAATTAAGGGTGAACCATGTTAAATATTTTGTGTTCATTTTGCTCATTTTATTTTTTCTTTTTAAAAAATACACCCGTTGCGCCTAACAAGGAGAAGCCACATACATGTGATGTAAAAGAAAACATTCAACTACCTGGAACACTATTATTGCAAAATGCATGACTTTTTGGTAGAAGGGAAACATAGTGCTTGTTATATAAGGAATGAAGATGTATTTGACTATGGTATTAGATAAATTATAAATTATACTTCAAAATCAAACAATGAATTCTACTAAAATATTCTTGAAAATGTAATCCTAATCTTTTATTTATGAAATGATCTATTATTATTTACAACTATTAATATTATATAATATATTGAAGTTTTAAATTTTATAATAGTAATAAGTAATAAATAAATTATTGTCAATATATACGACAATGTAGAGATTTTATATATGGCAAATGATAATAATTCAATTTTATTAGATGACTGAAATAATTAAAATTAAAAATTAAATAAGAATTAATGTGAAGTTTAAGGACTAATAGTATTTTGGTTGAAGGTATATTTTCTCTTTAATATTCCAATCAAAATTTAAGTTAGGCCCTAAGATTTGGAGGCGATATAAAAGAGACTTTAATATTTGAAAAATTATTTGAAATGTTCCTCTAATTAACTAAACTATAAGAGGTTGTTAACTAAGTTGCCTTGAATAATTTTTTTTAATTTTGAAGGCCCAACTAATATATAATAGTCATGAACTCCTAAACAATTATTCTTAATTAATTAGCAAATTTAAAGAAATAATCCCTTATTTCTTCTCTTCTTTTTCTTCCAAACAAGTAGTAGCAAAGTAGGTACTTCTTTTTCTTCTTATAAACTAAATTCTTTTAGTTAAAGAATCTCTTTCTAGCTACTCTCAAACAATTAAGATATTTTCTAAAATTGTTTGATCATCTTTTTCAAGGAAGGGGTGAAACATAGTCAATTTGAATTTAGGACAACTATTCAAAAATGTTAGTAAAAGAATGGATTTGCTTTTCGTGAAAAAATCCCAATTGAAGTGGAGGGGTTCTTTAAACAACAAGGAGCTAAATCCAATCTCCTGGTATTAACAAAAAGGGAAAATATTTTTACATCAATTCGAATGAATCATCATTTCCACAAAGTTTAATCTTGGCCTGTTAGGCAAGATAGAGAAACAAACAATTTATAAGCTTCTGGTCTTAATTTGAATTTGATTGATTTTCTAACCTAATTAGGTGTTAAAAATATATGATCCTACGTATCAAACAAAAAAAATAGTAAATAAAAATGGATACCCTTAACCTTAAAGTTAAGGGTGAGGTTTAAACGAGGAAAGGCTTACGGTGGATACCTAAGCACCAAGAGTTAAGGAAGGGCATTATTGTTATTTGACTCAAAACTGTTCCAAAAATAAAAAAGTTAAGGTATTTCAAATTGTTTGTTTACGTTCATCTTATGATAAAAGTTCATTAATTTTAAGTATTTCACAAAAAGAAAACAAGGAATACATTGAATTTCAAATAGTAAATTTCACTAATAAGATACTACAAAATGAAGCTTCATTCTTTAGTTATCGAGTTATAAATTCAATTATGGCAATAAAAAAAACATACCTTTTGGATGGAACTGGAGCAAATCAGTAGAAAAAATCTATTTAAATAGTCTTTTGTGGCTCTAGTGGTAACTAAATCAACACATTTTTGGTATCTTAACTAGTTTAAAATGATACAAATTGCCAATTTTCTTAGTTCACTATAACATTTAATCCATCAATTGCAACACCTATAACCATACAAAAAAGAGAGTTTGAGTTGGGAACAACTTTATGAAGTATAGTCGAATATGTTATAGTCATGTAAAATGAAATAGATAAAACGTTTTTGCAAATAAATAATATTCTAAGCACATTATATATTTCCCATAAACAGTAGTGATGAGATATAATGTAAGATCTACTATTTATATCCTTATATTTAGGAATGACAAAATACTAGTAGCCTGAGTCTATTTTGAAAATTTTCAGCCCAAATCTGACTTGAATCTTAATTAGATTTTGGTTGTTCGACATGAATGTGTTTTTGATCGAGTTTCAAACTGCTTAAAACTTAATCAAACATAATTATACAGCATGAGCCAAAGTCCAATTATGTTGTGCTAGGTTTGAAAATGTAACTGTTAGTCCTTAATATCACTAAAAAAGGAGCATGAATTGGGTGTTTACAAAATTTAACAAATTTTATATCCAATGAACTCCTAACTATAATCTATAATCAATATATATAAGAATAAAGAGTTTCCTTAATATATCAATCAATCAATTGAATAATAATTAAAAAGATAGAGAATAGAGAGTGTAAACTAATTTATAATGGTTTGGTAAATAATCTTTCTTGATATCTTCTTGTAAGACTCTTTTTGAAATTTTACTATAATTCTTCTTCTAAGACCAAAAAAAACAACCTTTGTATGTTCTTTTTAATAAAAGAACTTTTATAATTTTCCTTTACAATGAAAAGGAACATCTACGTCACTTAAAACACTCCTAAGTGCAATAATATAATACACAAATTAAAGCTTATACTTCAAAATATCTCATTTTATCACTTTGAAGACTAGAGGCACATTCATAAAAAAAATGAGACACATGATGTTCATATGATTAAAAAATACTTAGAAATATGTGTAAAAGATAACAAAATGTGTCTTAATGTAAGAACCAACGAAAAAACATGTAAGAACCAAAGAAAAAACATGCATTCATAAGGTTTTAAGAATCTTAATAACTTTATAGCCAAAAATCAACTCTTACAATGGCTAGTTACAGAGCATTGATTAACCAGTATAGTATATTAGACCAATATACATTTAGTGCATATATTTACTAGTCATTGAGACATTGGTTGACAAATATAACATATTGGTCAATCAATATATCAACCAATGTTACTACAAACTCTCAGTATATCAATTTTGGCAATTTTAACTTGTATTTGTCAATTACTAATCATACAAGTCGACAAATCCTCCAAAATCATGTTTTAATAACTTCAAATGCTCAAATTCATTTTTTCATGCAATTATATTTTAAACACTTCTCATAATATTCATTAAAGAGTGATTAAAAGGATAACAGGCTTTCTCTTAAAATTAAAAGCTTTGACACCTCTTGATGAATGAAAAGACTTATGCAGTGAAGTAAGATAAATTTTTTATGTATAGTGAGCCTTTGAGATAACCAAACTAAAAAAGTGATATTATAATAAATAATATAAAATATAAAATAACCTTAATAAGCCTTGATTTTCTTTTATTCTTGACTTAACCTTCACTTTGTCAGTTGTAAACTCCATCTTATCTTTTATCATCTTCACAAAGTATCTTCTTGAGTTATATATGATATAATCTTGTTCTTATAAAGCTTTTCATCAAGATAACAAACTCATTGGTAGGATTTATGTTTTATTATCATTGAAACATTAATTTAAATCTCCTTGATTTAAAAATCTCTCCCTTTTAACAATAACAAAATATTTATAATATTAGAGCACGTTAATAAAATTAGGCACACAAACAAATATCTGTATCGAAATAATGATTAGCTCCTCCTTAGATAATTTAATATTAGACTAAAGAGAAATTAAACAATTATCCATATATAGAAAAGAAATTTACTCAAACATAGAAATAACATAATATAAAAGTCATCACATATATAAAAGTCACACTCATGCACAATATAACTCCTCCTAAATCTAATAACTCCTCCTAAATTAAAATAAATAATTTATCTAAAAATACAAAATATATGTAGAGATGTGATTTTATTGCAAGCAAACAGTTAAGATTCTTTCTAAGTCTTGATTCGATAGTTTTATTATATTTTTCACCCTAAACACTTTGAGCAAGTTAAGTGAACCCTTTGTGAGGATAAGGAATTTTGCGCTTTTGATTTCAAAAAGATTGTCAATTTGATTGCTATTGATATTAGTTTAGGTAAGTATGTTTTAGGATTGCTAGAGTCTAATCGTATGTTGATATAATTCATAATTTAAACAGACTATAATTTTAGTCCGATGTTTAGTGCATTTTACATATTTATTAATGAGTTATTGTCATTTTTGGTAATTAATTCGTTCTTACTATGTTTTTAAGTCTTAATTGCCTTTAAATTGAAAGAAGCAAAATTTGAGCTAAATTGAGGCAGAAAATGAAGAATTGAAGTTATTTTTTATAGACACGCCCGTATTGGTATTGCACATACCTGTGTTGGTGTTGGACACGGCTATGTGGGTGACCGTATAAGTCCCCATAAGCATGTGCAGTTTAAATGATGATGTTTTGCCCATGTTAAGGTCAGACACGCCCGAGTGGTGATGGACACAATCGTGTCCATATACTATCTTTGTTGTTGGAGCCATGTTTTTTGTGATTATTAAGTTACTAGCAGGGTAACACTCTTGAAATCTGTGATGAAAGTGCCTGATGAATTTAAGCATGAGCAAAATTTAACATGACAGTTAAATAAAAAATAATATGAAAATGTAATGAAATAATCATCGGTTGGGAGAAGAACTAAGATGAAATGACTTTCTTTCAGATAAGATAAAAATAGTTTACATGTCTACTACTGACATCTGCAGTATAAAGATACGTTAATCTATAAGTTTTTTAATGTGTGCTTCATAAAATTTCCTAGTCACGAAGTTTACTTCTTTGAGATCGTTGGCTATCTTTATCATTCGACTAGTTTCATACATCTCGACGTAGCGAAGTGCATCTGAACTATTATGTGCCTTTTTATTCCACGCATGGTATTGGATAAGTAACTCATCTAGCTGATTTTGACGATCATATGTCTCCTTTATGGCATTTTTTAGATATCTTTTGCACTCGAAATAGCTGGAATTCATATATGGCATTAAAATAACGAAATTAGTGTTTTAATATTAAAGTGGAGGTAATCTGATAAGTAACAAATGAAATGCTTCGTAATGTATCGCCTCGACCAAAATGAATAGATGGAGATAAAGGTAAATGGGGAAACTAAATTCGTGACTAAATGACCTCTATGTGACTTTGATGTTAATAGATGGGTAAGACAGTTTAAAACCAAAAAGATGATTCGGATTTGTTAAGTGTTACATGGATAGGATTAAGAAATATTGTTATAATTTGGTATATGTATTATTGATACCGACAGTGAAGAATTGCGAGTAATCATGAGAGATCAGTTATGATAATGTAAAGATTGAGAAAGGAAAAAGAGTGATCGATTGTATTGATTCAGTATATATGACAGGAATTGGTCATGTAGTGGAATAAGTAAGACACAGTATATAGTGATCGAAACAATTCCCCAGTTTCTCGAATCAATCGTATATGAAATTTCGAGGACGAAATTTTTATTAGGAGGGGAGAATTGTAACATCCCGTCACCGATGGGAAGGTTATATTGGTAAATTAGGACGGGATAGGATTTTACCGCATAATATCGACTGAACATTTATTTGGCCTCTAATTGTAGAGGATTGAGTCATTGGCACATGCACATTTAGGTACATGCATTCATGACTTTCCTCGGCATTGAATTGTGTTTCTAATGTGCATTGTGAAATTATGAATAATTAGGTTTGCTTTTGACTTATGGAGAATTGTGGAATAATTGGGAATTTTAGAAGAATTGGGTTTGAAAATATGAATAGGAAATGTTTTAGAGTAATTGCTGATTGGTAGTGACTCTTCGAAATTTTTCTGGAAAATTCGGGAGAAATGTCCGGACTTGAATTTTTCCGAGTGGCAGACTGATTGACTGCATAGTGCTAGAATAATTGATAAATGGCAATGGAAAGTTAGAATATATGATTTTAGGAATTTAATATGTCGAGCCATTGAAATTTGGAGACGAATTGGACTGAAAATGATATTGAAAAGAGAAAGAGATTTAAATGCTTTATGAGGAAATGGGGCAAATCTCTTATAAAGTGCCTTAGGTTTCAAATGAAAGAAGGAAAAATCCTCTTCTCTTCTCCTAGGGCACGATGGGTTCTTCTCCTTGGTGATTTTCGATTCTTCCTTGGAGATTTGTGTTTGATCCTTCCTTGTTGTTAAAGATCAATGAAAACCCTTGAGAGAAGAAGAAGATTTGATGAGTTTAGAGGGTTCACCGTCGGTGTAGAGAGAAGAGTAAGGGTTGGAGGATTTTCGGTAGATTTGAGATTTTGAGCTTGATTGGTAAGTGATTTGGTTTTAAT
Organism: Erythroxylum novogranatense; assembly: GCA_029891385.1. NCBI lineage: Eukaryota > Viridiplantae > Streptophyta > Magnoliopsida > Malpighiales > Erythroxylaceae > Erythroxylum > Erythroxylum novogranatense. The sequence goes on along the minus strand of CM057227.1, from coordinate 84,976,731 downwards.
GTTGTTATTTATTGTGTTAAATGCATTCATGTGGTTAAATGTTAAAAATTGGGTAGTTGGAGTGAATTAATACTGGTTTTAGAGAGAGAAAAATGGGAGAAAACTCATCGGAGAAGACGAGCTGCGACTCGCACGTCGCGGCGTGCGAAAAGCCTCGCCGCGGCTAATTATCATATAATTCGTCACGGCGAGCAGGAGGGAGGACGTCGCGGCGAGCTCAAAAGCATTAGACGTCGCGGCGAGCTCCTCTTGACGTCTCGGCGAGCTCTAGTTCTAGGCGCCGCGGCAAGTTCTCTTCCGTGCGTTGCGGCGAGCCCCAAGAGAAATGTTCACCGCGGCGAGCAACCTCACATGTCGCGGCGAGCGCCTTCAGACGCCGCGGCGAACGGCCAGAGGTCACGGCGAGGGATGAATTTCTGATTTGATTTAATGTGGTTTTTGAGGCATAACTTGTGGTGCAGAACTCCTATTGAGGTGATGTTTAATTCGTTGTGAACTAGAGAACGAGGTCTATAATTGAGGAAAAGAAAGAGAGTTTGAATTCAGGTTTTGAGATCGCAATTAGTGAAAGACAATTAAGAATGTAATTGTAATTGCAATCTAAGGATGGTTTCTGATAATTGGGTTATACACTAGGCTAATCTCACATTATGAATGCGAATTCAATGCAATTGGAGTCTTCAATAGGTGAATTTGATCTAGTTCAAATGATATTAGTTTTGAGATTTTCGTGAGATTAGCCTAGTGTATATAAATTGGCAAATGGAACTAAACAGTAGAAATGAATCTGGTGGAGCTCTATCATATGTTATTGAATTGAAATCAGTCATTATTGATAAATTGAGTGAAAAGTTGAAAATTTACGAAAGAAAGTGAAATTGGGAAATAGTACCGGAAAAGTTATGAATAGGCATAGTACATCGTTTTAATTAAGTCATGTGCATCATTAAATTATTTCTGATTGTGTATTTAAGTAATTAGAAATTGTTTGACTGTTTTAGAGAAACCGTTGGAACGACGATTCCACGGGCATTGCTGAGACTTCCAGGCAGGTGGCTCGGAAGTTCAGGTGAGTAACCTAGTTGGTTCCTCAATATTTGTGTTTTTAATTTCGTACTTATGCCATGTGGATGAAATGGAGGGTTACGTGTTTGATTAAATTTGGGATCGGACCAAGGGTGTCTGAAGGACCGATAACTTGTCATTGAAGTGTTAAATGTGTGAAATTAAATGTACATTTGGCATGTGAAATTGGCAATTGGGGCATGTGCATTGCATACATAAAAGTATGATCAGATAAAGGCAGTTGTGACCGGAGCAGCCACCGTATCAGGGCATATCACGCCCAACGTATATGAGAGCTTTAAGCTCAACGCATAGGACCTCAGGTCCAACGTATTCAGAGCCTCAGGCTCAATGTATCAGGGCATATCACATGATGTTTTCGAGCCATCGGCTCAACGCAACGTGCTCGCCATCTTTGGGGCGATTTCAAGTGCACGGTCACAACAACGAAAAGAAAATGGAAGTGTCACATGCGCATTGCATATGTATATGATGGACTGCAAATTGTGGAATGGGATATGCATGTGATATTTTTGTAAATGTTATTGTGTGATGATGTGTATATGATCTGTATATGTATGAATTGAGTGAACCATCGATGATGGTTTCTCATTGAGTTCGCAAACTCACCCAACATTGCAATTATTTTTCAGGGATTGTCGAGTACCCCGTTAGTGAAACGGGAGTATGATTTCTACCAGAGAGACAAAGTTTGAAGTCGGGATCAGTTTCATGTCTGCATCTGAGTCATTCTGATTTTTATGTGTAAATTTGTATTTTCGCATATTTGTACTGTTATTCAGAGGGCCCAATTGATTAATTCTGTATGGTTATTTGTTTACTGAAATAGTATTTGATTGAAAATGTTTCATATTGCGGGCCCAAATTGTTTACCGATTTATACGCACTCGATTGCATTCCTAAAGAAAAATGCATTACCGAGTTTTTGAATTGTTTTGACTACTCTAGCATACCACCCTCGCGGGTCACGGGCTCGGATATCACCATTGATGTCAGGTTCGGGTATCGCGGGAGTGGGGTGCTATAGTCTCGATATCTGCTTTGTAGATTTTGGGGGTTACATGTTTTCGAAGAAGGATTAGTCAATTCGTATACTCCAAGAAGAATTTTGGAATTAGTAAGTGAAATTTAATCGGAGTTGGAAATGACATCAACTGAACTGCTTTAAATAAAGAAGAACAAGAGCAAGCTGAAAGAAGCAAAAATAAGTTGAAGTAGTAAGGCGTTGAAAAGCGATTTAAAGAAGAAAAAGCAGACGAAGTTCAAAAGTAGAGCGAAAGCAAAAGCGGTTGTTATCTTGGATAGATAATCTAATGAAAATCTTCAACAAAGCGACGTGAGACAAAGCGATCATGACGCGAATAGTAAAGCGAGCGTAGATGCAAATAGTAAAAGAGCGAAGGCAGGTATAATGACGAAGAAGAAGAAAGAAGCGAGCCGCAAGAGTCGGTTGGAGTTAATTCTGAGAACTCAATCGATTAAGCATTTCTTTAAAGATTCAAGAAACATGAAACAAGAAGCAGTTGGAGACGAAGGCTATAAATACAAGTCGAAGTCGAAGATTGCAACTAATGGAAAGATTGTAACAATGTTTATCTTTCTTGTAGTCATTCATAATGTGTTAATCAGTTTTTGGGTAAAACTCTGAAGTGTCCTTGTCTATAAGGTACTTACATGGGTTGTGTCTGAGATATCCTCTGATTTTGGATTGTTGAAGTAGAAATAATGATGAAACAAAGAGACGATGAAAAAGCAGAGCGTAGAAAAGACAGGAAGCTATTGAAAAGCGAGCGAAACTTCAAAAGCGAGCGGAGTTGAGCAGAGAGAGGAGTTGAAAAGGCAGGCTTAAAGCAGGCGGAAGTTGAATAGATGGAAGGTGAAAAGCAGAAGAAAGAAGAAAAACAGACGGAGTTGAAAAGCAGACGGAAGCAAAAGCAAAGGGAACCAAAAGCAGACGGATGCAAAAGTGGACGAGAGCAAAAACATTTTATAACTTTTATTTTCAGTAGGTCTTGTGAAAAGAACAAGTCTGTTTTAGTTAAGCTTTTTCGTTGGTTTTTTTTAAAGGGAAATACACAAGGTACAACTTGTTTGATTGAAGTCTCTACTTCTATCGTCTTAAATAACACAAAGCGATATGTCAGACGAACTGGAAACCGAGACGAAGCAGTTACCATATTATGCTATCTAATATTACAATTCTTCAAAGTACAATCTTGATGAACGTATTTACAATCTTCCTATTGAATCAAAAGTAGCTGCTATATGGACTGACACTGACGATAAACAACATGATAAATGTCCTCATATCCAAGTCTGCAGTAGGCATTCTTTATTTTCGGCATCCTTTTTTATATTTGTCTGCCCTTAATGAAGATGCTCGAAGTTTGTGTCACTCAAAAACTGATTAACACATTATGAATGACTACAAGAAAGATCAAGATTGGTAGAATCTTCCTATTGGATCACAAGGACACTGACGACCGACGTGGAGAATGATAGACATGATAAATCTCGTCATATCCAAGTCTCCACTACGTCTTCTTTATTTGAGCCATCCTTTTTCAAGACGGCAACATGATAAATCTCCTTATATCCAAGTCTGGTGTACGCCAAGAGTTGGTGAACACTGATATTCTTTCGACAGCAAAAAAGTCGACAAAGAACAACAAATGAAACTCCAAAACATCATGCAGACAAAAAAAGAAGCTTAAAGAAGATTTACAAGTAATAGAGGAATAAACGTAACAGGAAGCGAAAACTAAGAGCAACTGGACCTGGAGTTGGTGAACACTGATACTGTTTGGACAGCAACAACAGCTACGACAACTACAACGAAAAAATGCTAAAAGAAGATTTACAACTAACACAGAAACATTGTGATACTCTTTCGACACGAACAATGACTACGACAAGCACCAAAGACTTTGTCGTAGAGAAGATACAAGAGAAGGTGAGGCAATGAGCAAGAAGACACTATATAAGCAGTCACAAGGGCATGCATTGTGGGGCCGCGTGCGTGGTCGCCTGACAAAATATTGCATCAGAAGATTGGGTCAGGAGATTGTGTGTATAGAGAGAAACGACACAACATGAATGATAATATGAATGAATGAAAAGATATAAGTAGTCACAAGGGCATGCATTGCGCGACGCCGCCGCCTGACAAAAGATTGTATCAGAAGATTGGGTCAGAAGATTGCGTGTATATCGCTCGAAGACACAAGATAAAATATTGCATCAGAAGATTGGGTCACAAAATTCGCGTAATAAAAAATTAAAGTTTAAAATTTGCATTGTATTAAATGAGGAGCAGTACTGGAAGATGATAGAGTGAAACAAAAACGATTTTCCTTGAGATACGTTAAAAATAGTTAGCATGTGTAGAGAGAAAAACATATGATGAAATGTTATTATGATTATATATGTAGATATCATAAGAAATATATCTATTAGTGATTCGTGTTTCTCATTTTTTCACCAAGGTGTTGAAGATTTTCATTAGATTATCACAAGAAATATATATATTAGTGATTCGTATTATTTAATATCGTAATGTAAATAGTATTATTCCTATTAGGTATAATAAAATTTTTCGCTTATATTAATAAAAACAAATATACAAAGAACCGTTATTATGATTATATAAAAAATATGAATATATGAATGAAGTTGAATAATAATAATGAATTTAATAATCATGATAAAAATATTTAAAGCGATATTGCAAATGAGAATAAATATATGAATGAAGTTGAAAAATAATCATGATATTGCAAATAACAATAACATTAGAAGGTGATGAACCATCTGTTAAGTCAAAATGACTTCACATTTATGATTTTGATTAAGAACAAATACTCAATAGAAAAACAGACAGAGAAAGAAAGACAGACGGAGAAAGAAAAACAGACTAAGTAGAAAAACAGACGGATAAGGAAAAACAGACGAAGTAGAAAAACAGACGGAGAATAAAAAACAGACGAAGTAGAAAAACAGACAGAGAAAGAAAAAAAACAGACGAAGTAGAAAAGCAGACGGAAGCCAAAAACAGACGCCTATGTTACTACAATTGCATTTGAAGAACTCTGGGAGAAGGATGATTGATCCACATTACCCTTTGACTTGCAAACAGAAGTAAATCATCTACGTAAAGAACTGAAGGACAATAAGCCTTGGCGGAAAGAAATATGGAGAGGTGTATGCTAAGCAACCTCCTGCTTTTGAGGATGTTAGGAATCGAGATCATGTCTATAGACTTCATAAAGCGTTATATGGTTTAAAGCAAGCTCCTAGAGCTTGGTATGATCGTCTTAGTACTAGAACTTGGTATGATCGTCTTAGTACTTTAATCTTAGAGAGTGGTTTCAGAAGAGGTCAAGTTGACAAGACGTTGTTTAGGAAGAATTGTAAGAATGAGTTTATTTTAGTACAAATTTACCTAGATGATATTATATTCGGTGCTACCAGAAAAAAGTTGTGCATCAATTTTGAAAGCTTGATGAAAGATAAGTTTGAGATGAGTATGATGGGTGTCATGTCTCTTTTAAACATATTTCAAAGTTGGCAAAACGTGATTTGAAGTGAACACTCGAGCTAAAGTAACGACAAAACTAACGGCATCAGAAACAGTGAGCTACAGCTGGTAACTTCTCTCACAAGAAAGTTGTGGAGGGAAAGTCTGATAATCTCGAGGATTTTAAGGACTCTAGAACACACCGCACTATATCTCTACAAGTAACCTAAAAGCAAAATCATTACGGTTATTCTCATCTCCAGACGGTTCATTTTGCTTTCCCAATTCTCTCAAACATCCAACCCTAAAAAGCTTACCAGAGTCAGTTTTTCGTTCTGAAACAATGGAGGCAGCCATGATATTCGGAAGACATATGGATTTCGAGTCATTGAGGAATGATGATATGGATGTGGAACCAGAGATTGTAAGAGCTGGTTGGAGGAACTTCTTTGAGGTACGAGAACCAGTATACACAAATGAGGTTTTTTATTTTCGGAAGAATGCTCAGCTAGTAGACAACACCGTAGTATCATCAGTAGATGGTATATCCGTTGTTGTGACTAAGGAGTTAATAAAGAAGGTGACCGATTGTCCGTCAGTTGGTGAGACCCTCTCTACCAAGGCCGGATGGATGTCCCATTCGGTATGAGAGAGGAAGATGTCAGAAGACGTTTATATGGAGCCAATGATCCATGGGAGAGGAAGACCTCTAGTTTGGTTCCGAAGGCGACGATTCTCCATGCAATTCTGTTTAATTGCATTTTACCCAGAGCAGGTTCAAGGCATTTGTTGACTACGTTGGATGAACAATGCTTGTTTTACCTGCTAAATCGCAATCCCATCGACTTACCCTTCTTAATCTTTCACTACATGATTAAGGGGATGAAGGATACAAATAGCTATCCTTACGGCATGTTGCTTACAAGGATTTTTAAGGAATCCGGAGTCCTCCTACATCAAGGACATAGAAGGATTGTACCTGTGAAGAGTAAGATTGATTCAATCATATTAAGGTGAATAGGTCTAAGGACTGTAATCAAAGAAGAAGCCGACTCTTCAAGGAGAACTAGGACTGAGGGGGAGCGTGTTTTGAAGATGACTCTTGCTTCAAGTTCTCGACCTCAAGTGAGTACCAGATCACCTGCGGATGAATTAAGAAGAATGATTGGAAGACAGCTAATAAAACAGGCGAGTCCTAGAATCGAAGCAAGTCAGTCCCGGAGGACAGAAGAAGGTCCGCCAAAAAGACAAGGAGAAAGTCTTTTAAGTGAAATTACAAAGAAGGCAAAGAGATCACCGAGGATTCGGACTGTAACGCAACAAGAAGAAAAGAATGCCAGAGACCATAGTCGGGAACAATCCTCTCAATCTTATGAACCCAGAGCAACAAGATCTTTATTCTTTATTCTGGAAGAGGATACAGCCAGAAAAGCCAAAGAGACTGAGAAGAAAAGAAAATCAGAATCTGAGACAGGAAAATCTCAAGTGCAGAAATCTTCAAGATTGACTGAAGCAGAAGAAAAGACTAAGAAGATTAGTCGGAAGAAGACCGTGTCAACTGCTGGGGAAGTTAGTCGAGAGAGAAAAGCGTTGATCTTGCTCAAATAGAAAAAAAAGCGAAGCGAGCACGATTCAGAAACCCCATTACTAAACAGGAGGAACTAGTGGAGCAAAGCCTGGTTCAGGAGAATCCTAGTGAAGCACAACCAGAGGCAATGGCGGAATCAGACTCGCATAGTCATGAATCTTATCTGATGGTATACAACTATGATAGGTTTTTGAGAAAGCAGAGGTGAAGATCGAATGGTGGAAGTTGTTACCGAAGGAGAACTGCTATTGCAATCAGTAGTCAACCGATAAAGAAGATAGTGGGCGTAGTGCGACCTATGTTGATTAATAGTAACACATGGGAATTACTAAAGAAGATGAAAAGATCTTCTACGATGCTTTGAGGATGCTACTAAGCCATACCCTTCAAAGCGTCCCGCAAACCGTGTACTATTTTTTCGATCATCGAAAACACGAAAATAAAGGTTGCACGGATATCCACTAAGATATCCTCTGGATTTGACTAAGGGGAAGTCAAAATTATTTCCTGAGGAAGAAGCTAGTGATGATCTGTGCGCAGATCAAATAGCAGAAGAAGTGCGAAAAATTGATCAGGCATGTGCTTCTACACAGAATAAAGATGAAGTGAGCTGCACTATCTTGTGAAGGAAGGAAGTATAGTGGGGAAGAGTAATATGAGGAAATTTATTGAGTTCCTTGTTAGATAGATTCTGCGTATTAGACCTCTATCTAATACACTGTCTATTCAAGTAGATGGATTACCCCTGCAAGGAAGACGGTTGCTGATGCTGCCTGCTCCATTTCACTTAGATCTTCCTGAAGCTGAAACGTTTATTCGTCCACCAATGATCAAGATAAATGAAGAATACATTTCGACCTCAGATGCTTATGCTACTTCAATCCCATTCACTCCTCCCTCAGCAGATGTTGATCAAGCCTCCTCGTCGATTGACCCACCGGATGAACTCGGTGACACGTGGTGAAGTCAATGAGATCAAGGAGACGATTAATGATCTGAAGAAGATGATGATAGAGCGCTAAAGAGCCACCATCGTTAATCATTTTTATTATAACAAATAGGGGAGAATAAGAGCAGAAAAGAAGAGAATGAACAAGGGAGAAGAGAATGAAGCGTAAAAGAAGAGGGTGTTCAAAAAGAAGTTATGGCTGAAGCGAGGCGAAGAAAGGAAGAAGTCAAAGAAGAAGTTCTGAAGATAAGTTTTTGTTTTCTTCAAAACTTTGTAATTTTGTTTTCTTTTGTATATAATTTGTTATCATCAAAAAGGGGGAGATTGTTAAGTACAAATGACTTTACTTAGATATGATTTTGATGAATAACAAAAAGAACAAACAAAAAAGAACACAGATGAAGTCAAGCAGACGCAGAGACAAAGCAGACACAGACGTTAAACAAAGCAAATGCAGACGCTAAGCAAAGTAGATGCAGACACAAAGCAGACGCTAAGCAAAGCAGATGCAGACACAAAGCAGACGCAGATGCTAAGCAAGGCAGACACAGACACAAAACAGACGCTAAGCAAAGCAGACGCAGACGCATACACGAATAGTAAAGCAGACGCATATGCAAATAGTAAAACAGACGAAGACACCTATAATAGACGCAGAAGAAGAATCAAGAAGCAGACGCAAGAGTCAGTTCGAGTTAGTTACAGAACTCAACTGATTAACCGTTTCTTTAAAGATTCAAGAAACAAGAATCAAGAAGCAGTTGGAGACGAAGGCTATAAATACAAGTCGAAGTCAAAGATTGCAAAGTTAGACAACGTGAGAAAAAGTGATCGTAAAAGAATTAAGTGCAAATTTAGCCGAGAGCTATTTTACTGTAACAAGTGTTTAAATACTTTTCTGAGAGAAAGCAGTACAGATAGATTGCAGAGGGTAAGTGTGAAAGAATACTGGTTGTAGAGACCTGAAGAGGGTCACAAATTAGTAAATTTCTTTAATAATTTAATTACACATTTTTAATTTTTCATTTTGATTTATACATTAAAATTATATAATAATATAAGCAATTAAATTAAACAATTAATCCTTTTTAGTTATGCTTAAATAACAATTAATTAATATTTTAGACTCATTGTAAAGAGTTAATCTCATAACTATATAATCAATAAAAAAATTTCACCCTTTATATTAATTATTATTACCTTATATTCTTCTAACCCTAAATTAATAACAAACTTAATCAATAACAAAACATTTTACTGATCTTCATATTATACCTTTAATATTTTCAATATAATATATTTTCAATATAGCATACGCTTCAAAAGAATCATAAAAAGGGAATACACAATTCAATCCTCCTTCTCTTGCATTCTAATATCGTTTTTAAGTATTGTATTAACGTGTGATTCACTTCATAACTTCTTGAAGCGAAAGGTTGTTCTTTCTTTGGTTGAAATAGAAGGCGTAAGTTTGATTGTTGTTATCTTCTTGCAATGAAGGATGTGATGTATTTAGGTTAAAGAAGAAGAAGACAAAAGAAGAGGGTAGGAATTGTTTGATGTTTCAAAAGAATCATAAAAAAGGGGAATACACAATTCAATCCTCCCTTCTCTTGCATTCTAATATCGTTTTCTAAGTATTGTATTAACGTGTGATTCACTTCATAACTTACTAAACTGAAAGGTTGTTCTTTGCTGGTTGAAATAGAAGACGTAAGTTTGATTGTTGTTATCTTCTTGCAATGAAGGATGTGATGTATTTAGGTTAAAGAAGAAGAAGACAAAAGAAGAGGGTAGGAATTGTTTGATCGAAGTTAAGAGGAGAAAGGTTTCAAAGTTTAGGGAAGATATATAATCACGTTATAAAAAATTAAAGTTGAAGAGTTCCACTGTATTAAATGAGGGGCAGTACTGCAAGATGATAAAGTGAAACAGAAACGATTTGGCTTTGAAGAAGGATTAGTCAATTCGTATACTCCAAGAAGGATTATGGAATTGGTAACTGAAATTTAATGCGAGTTGGAAATGACATCAAGTGAACTGCTTTAAATAAAGAAGAACAAGAGGAAGTTCAAAGAAGCAAAAATAAGTTGAAGTGGAAAAATCTGAATCGTTAGTCCATATTACGATGAACAATGTTGTTATACTGGACAGATAATCTAGTCGACAAACAACCAAGGTGTTGAAGACTTTCCACTAGATTATCTGTCCAGTATAACAGCATTCTTGACGTCATTTTTTCGCCAAGGTGTTGAAGACTTTCCACTAGATTATCTGTCAGGACTAAAGCAGACGAAGAAAGGAAGAAGTCAAAGAAGAAGTTCTGAAGATAAGTTTTTGTTTTCTTCAAAACTTTGTAAAGTTGTTTTCTTTTGTATATAATTTGTTAGATATGATTTTGATGAATAACAAAAAGAACAAACAAAAAAGAACACAGACGAAGTCAAGCAGACGCAGACACAAAGCAGACGCAGACGCTAAACAAAGCAGACGCAGACGCTAAGCAAAGCAGACGCAGACACAAAGCAGACGCTAAGCAAATCTGATGCATACACAAAGCGACGCAGGCGATAAGCAAAGCGAGCCTTGAGACACAAAGCAGACACTAAGCAAAGCGACGCAGATACAAAGCGACGCAGAACCACGAATAGTAAAGCGAGCGCAGATGCAAATCGTAAAACAGACGAAGATGCGTATAACTGACGCAGAAGAAGAATCAACAAGCATTTAAGAAGTCGATTCAAGTTAGTTACAGAACTCAACTGATTAACCGTTTCTTTAAAGATTCAAGAAACCGTTTCCTCTAGAATTTACCAGGATAAAATAGTATCCCTTTTATATATAAAGCAATAATTTCAATCCATTAATTTAATATCATTGAAAATATGGACGTTCCGTGACATAAATGATTTTGATGAATAAGAAGAGGAGTTAAGAAAAACAGACGGAGTTGAAAAACAGACGGAGTTGAACAATAGACGAAGTCAGAAAAACAGACGAAGTTGCAAACTAGACGAAGTCAGAAAAACAGACGGAGTTGAAAAATAGATGAAGTTGAAAAATAAGCGAAGTCGGAAAAAGCGAGCGAAGTTGAAAAGTAGAGCGAAGTCGAAAAGCGGACGAAGTATGCGAAGAGATACAAAGATGCGAAGTTGACAACCACGACGAAGTTGAAAATCTGAGCGAACTCAACAACGAGGCGAAGTTAACAACACGAGATGAAGTTGACAAAGCGGGCGGAAGCACATTCGAGAATCGGTTTGAGTTTATTCTGTAACTCAATGGATAATCGTTCAAGAAGAAATTTCTCTTAGAGAGTGGTTTCAGAAGAGGTCAAGTTGATAAGACGTTGTTTAGGAAGAATTGTAAGAATGAGTTTATTTTAGTACGAATTTACCTAGATGATATTATATTCGGTGCTACTAGAAAAAAAGTTGTGCATCAATTTTGAAAGCTTGATGAAAGATGAGTTTGAGATGAGTATGATGGGTGTCATAATCAGTTTCAATGTACTTTCACGAAGTTTATAAGAACTGCTGACCCTTTGTTGTAGTTCTTCATCGGTATCAAAGAAATAAAGTTGGATTCCAGATACTTTATTGCTTGTCGGGTTCAAGAAAATCAGACGAAATCTAAACATGGTGATGTTAAATGATGAACCGTCTGATATCTCACAATCAGGTTAAAAGGGCGTCAAGATTAGCGGCGTTAAAACGATGAGTTCTGTTGGTAACCACGGTACAAGGAAAGTTGTCGACAGAAAATTTCAGTCTTGAGAATCCCAACGAGTCTAGAGCACACCTGACAAGACGCTTTGTATAACCTCAAATCAGAAACTGTTCGAGGAGCATCAACCTTCAGACGTTTTATCTCTCTCTCTCTCAAAATCGTTTCGAATGACCTTACTATTGAAGAACAGAGTATCTGAATCAGATTCAAATCAGAAGCAATGGAGGGAGCTATGATGTATGGAAGGCATGTGGACTTCGAATCTCTGCGAAGAGATGCAATGGATATCGAATCAGAGATTATTGGAGCCGGTTGGAGAAATTTTTTCGAAGTTCGAGAGGATGTGTATCCAAATCAGGTATTTGATTTTTGGAAGTATGCACAGATGGTGGACAAGACTATTGTCTCTACGGTAGACGGACTTACCATTATTGTGACAATGGACTTGATTGAGAAGGTTACTGGATGTTCATCCATTGGAGAGAAGCTTTCTACCAAGGCAAAATGGATGACAACGGTCGGTTTAAAGGAAGAAGATGTTAGTAAACAACTTTATGGAGTGAATGACCCATCGGAAAGGAAGACCTCAAGTCTGGTCCCGAAAGCTAGAGTTCTTCATGCGATTCTGTTCAACTGCATCTTACCAAAAGCGGGTTCAAGACACTTGGTAACTACCTGGATGGCAAATGTCTATTCTACCTGCTGAACCGCAAACCAGTAAATTTACCATTTTTGATCTTTCATTATATGGTGAAAGGAATGAAAGATACAACTAGTTATCTGTACGACATGCTCTTCACAAGAATTTTCAGGGAATCCGGAATTCGTCTTGGAAGTGGAAAAAAACTAAGAGTGCCTGTAAAAAGTACTATCAATTTAGGTACTATAAACAGAATGGGCTTGAAGAATCTCAATAGTAGAAATGGAGATTCTGAGAACAAAGCTAGGACTGAGGGGGAGGGGTTACAGAAGAAGTCTCCTGCAAGAAGTTGTAGATCTCAAGTAAGCTCAAATATGCCCATTACTGAAAGGAGAAAATCATCTGGAGGACCTTTGTTGAAACAGGTGATGCCTCAAGAAGAGGTTAGCCTTGTTCGAAAGATAACAGAAGGTGGGTCAAAAAGGAAAGCAGAGAATCTTCTTAGTGATGTTCCTAAGAAAGCAAAGAGATCACCAAGAATTCAAACCTTGAGACAGAAGGAAGAGAAGAGAGCCAGAGAGCAGAATCAGGAAGTATTCTCTGAATCTCGCGCAGCAAAGGCAACCAAATCCTTAGTCTCAATCTTGAGTGAGGATTCAGCTAAGAAAACCAAGGAGACTGAGAAGAAAAGCAAGTCAAAGCCTGAGAAGCAAAAATCTGAAGTTCAGAAAACTCTGAGACTAACAGAGGCAGTGTCCACTGCTAGGGAAGTTAGTCGGTAGAAAAATAATGTTACTATTGAAGAGCCAGTGGAGATCAACTTGGCTCAGACGACCCCGATTGCTGTTGTACAAGAGCAGCAATTGGAAACTCACATTATTGTTCAACAGGAGGAGCCAGCGCAGTTTAGCCTGAATCAGTCATCTCCTATCGTTGTTGAGCAAGAAGAAATAGAAGAATTAAGTTTGGAACAAGTACACCAGGAGGAGCCAGTGGAACTTACTTCTGTCCAGACTGCACTTACCATTGTTCTAAAAGAAGAATCTGTGGCGCCTGGTATGGTTGTATATTACTATCCTGATATCTTGGACAAAGATAAATTGGAAATCAGATTGGTTGAGAAGATACAAACTACATCTATAACCTTCAGAGAAACACCCAGGAGGTTTGTAAATGTATACCTTCAACCTATCTCCATAAATAGTGAGACATGGGATTTTTTGAATGAGGATGAACGGAATTTTTATGATGCTCTGAGATGTGCAGGAAGCAAGCCATATCCAACAAAAAGGCCGTGTCAACCACACACTATTCTTCCGATTACAGAAAGGACCGTGATAAAATTTGTTCCAGATTTGCAACCAAGATGTCCACCAAGACGTCCCTTGAACATGAATAAAGGGAAGAAGAAGAAGTATCCTGAGAAGGAAATTGGTGATCTGTCGGCAGATCAAATTGAAGATGAAGTGCACAGAATTAATGTTGCATGCGCTTCAAAGCAGTCAAATGGCGGAGATAGCTGTAGCTTTACAGAGAAAGGAGAACATTGTCCAGTGGGGGGAACATTGTTTGCAGGATCTTCTATTGAATTTCTTGTGCAGACAGTATTGCGTCTAAGACCAATAATTACTACACTGTCTCTACAACATGAAGCACTACACCTGCTAGGAAGACAAGTGTTGATGCTACCTGCTCCGTATGATTTAGATCTTCACGATCTACGGTTCATCCACCCTTGATTGAAGTTGTTGAAGACTACATCCCATCTGCAGACGCATATGATACTACACTTGCGTTTGTAGAACTCCCAGCAGATGATGATCAACCTTCTTTGCCTTCTGACTTGCATAATGAAGTACAAAGTTTACGTCAAGAAGTCAAAGAACAGAAGGAAATAATGAATCGAATGGAGAAGATGATGACAGACATGTAGACGAGGATGATAGATATGCAGAAGATGCTGACAAAATTTATGCAGAGTCATCACCATTAATCATTTTTTATTATAACAAATAGGGGGAGAAGAAGAAACTGGAGAAGAATATGGGAGAATTAGTTGAAACCATTATGTCAGAGGGAGAGCACAAAGGATGATTAATGAAGATAAGAAGAGGAAGATCAAACTGGGACACAGAGGCAGATGAAGACGAAGAAAATATGAAGTTCACGTTTTCTTATTGTATTTTATATTTTTTGTTTTTCTTGTATAATTTGTTATCATCAAAAAGGGGGAGATTGTTAAGTCAAATGACTTTACATAAATGAAATAGACGAAGTCAGAAAAACAGACGAAGTTGTAAAATAGACGAAGTTGAAAAAATAGACGAAGTCAGAAAAACAGACGAAGTTGAAAAGTAGACGAAGTCAGAAAAGCAGACGAAGTATGCGAAGAGATACAAACACAGACGCAGTTGACAACACAGACGAAGTTTAATGCTTATTGTTCCTGATGTTAAAGATGTGTACACTCCTTTGCAAATTGATGTCCTTGTTCCCCTTTTTGAGGTGAGGAATAAAAAATCGGTCTTCTTTATTTGATTCTACGTATACAATCAAGTTATTTGAATGAGCATTGATGTTTGAGTTACCAGTTTTATATTTTTGTGGATTCGATTGTCGTGAGCACCTTGAATGTTATTGGACTGACATTCAACTATGTTTCAGAATGGTAAAACAGCTGAATAAGCCTTTGGTGCTGCAATTAAGGTATATGCGAAGTTGACAACACAGAGGAAGTTAACAACACATACGAAGTTGACAACACAGACGAAGTTGACAACACAGACGAAGTTGACAACACAGACGAAGTTAACAACACAGACGAAGCTAACAACACAAATGAAGTTGACAAAGCAGACGGAAGCACATGCAAGAATCAGTTTGAGTTAGCTACAGACCTCAACTGAATAACCGTTTCTTTCAAGATTCAAGAAGAAAGAATCAAGAAGCAGTTAGAGACGAAAGTTATAAATACAAGTCGAAAGTTATGAGAATCTGGGTTTTTTCCTATTACGACGAGTATCTGTAGTAGATTGTGCGTCTGATTGTGGCGTACATTCGCTGCTGCTGATCGACTTATCCATTTATGACGACAAGTGGTATTCAGCATCGGAGAATCTTTTTTTGAGACATTGTTTAGCTGATGAAGAAGATTCAAGATTTTTTTTTCTGAAAATATCAGAAATCAATATATATTAAGCAAGCGATATAAGGGGAGATGAATTCAAACTAAATGGCACATACACAAAGAATTAAAGATGATGTTATAGATAAAATCAAGATGAAGTAAGAATAAAAAGCACCTGAGAGGGGTGAAAGTGAAGTCTGTTGTAGTTCATGAGCATCAATTTTCTGGCAGTAAACAACAGTAAATCGTTGCACCTCATCTGAAGACCGAGTGTTTGCTGGCTTCACGTGGAGAAGAAAGGTATCGCTTTTCAATTGTGCGTACAGTTTCTCCAAGGGGAGATCCATGTTCTTATAACGGAAAACAAAAAATGTCCATTGTCAGTGGAATAAGTAGATGAAGATATTTTGGGCTGATTAAACTAGAAATGTAGATGAAAGAACGAAGGGAAAATGTAACCTTATTGTAATATTTCATAGCTTCAACGGCGGTTAAGTTTAATAGTTTCTCAGCGAGGTCGCCGAAAATGGAAGTCGTTATAGTTTCGATTTCGTCGGTCAAATCCATGTCATATCGGCATCTGTTCAATAAAGTCAGAATAGTCAAAAAGGAGGAGCGTGGGCAAAAAAGTAGTGCAGGTGACATGGAAGTAAAAAAGTGATGCGAAAATTATGGAATGGACACGGAAGGAATAAGCAAGAAATGGAAGATTGCAAATAGAAGGCAGAAACCTTGGCTCATTGTCCGTTTCTCTACAATAATTACAAGTGAAGAGAACTCAGATCTGTGTTTGTAGACGGAAGCATTTCTTGCATCCCATATACCAAAATTTTGCAAAATGTCTTTGAAAGGAAATTTTGGCTTCAATCCATGATATCTACGGAAGAGTCGATAAGAATGTTAGTAAGAAGAAGTTTCAAATTCAATATGTCCTTTGGAATATCTGATCACGATTACCTTGGGGTAGAATCTGAGACATGATCTTGGTGATATTCGGTGAGATCCGGAAGATATATGAGGATTATATCTAAAGTAAGATTTTCCACTGACGAGGTTTTTGATGTGGCTGTTATTTCGTTGTGCCCTGTAAGATAATAATTATATAGGTGACAAAATAAAGAAAAATTAAAATTCGTATATAATTTGTAACAAAATGTTAGAAAGGTTGTACGTAACATAATGGATTACCAATTTTTGAGATCGGCAACCTCTTGTATGGGTGGGTCAACGAGGATGGCTGAGTCGAACCACGTCGACAATGCAACAACTAACATTTGAAAATCATTTTTTGAGATAGAATGAAAAGGGACAGAGTAAGATGTGTTATTATGAGGAAGGAAAAATACCGTTAAAGAAATTGACTTTGAGCTTTGTGCAAACAATAACTGGATGAGAGTGAAGTGATTCCATAATCTTCTGGCCCTCGTTGTCAACAAAACAATTCCAAAGTGATAGTATGACTGTTTGTTGCCTAAAAAAATAAGAGATTACGAGAAGATGTTAAATTTGTTTATTTTCGACACAAAATACTAACAAAGATACAGAGTGAGAATTACTCTTTATTCATGATAACAAATTTTTGGACAGTTGAAGCTTTTAAAATGCATCATGACATCTTTTTTCCAACACTTCAACATTTACGGCTAAAATATCTATCATGTGTTAAAAATTAATGTAATCACCAATGGAAAAGTTTTTGTAAGATTGTATGAACAAATGTATTAAGCATCTAACCAACAGATTTTTGCTTGTCGTCTAGATAATCCATAAGACTTTGGAAAGGTGTGAAGTTGAAAATCGGAGGATGATTGCATCGTCTTGTGCAGCGAGTTCGATGACCGTGCGACTTGTGAGAATCCTTGTATCTTCAAATTTTTAGTTTGATACTGAGGGGGAATTGATTTGACAATTGCATTAGAAATGATATATTCCTGACACGGTTGTAAGATGTCCCCAATTCTTTGGATATCATTGTTGAATATGATACCCTCAACTTGCGAACCCTGTTAATTATGAAGGAATTATCGATAGGTAAGTTGATAAAATGTAAAAGGAAGAAAGTGTAATTGATATACCTCAAAATCGCAGAAGACAAACTTTTGTCTTTTAGTCGGTGAATCTTAGAAACAACGACTGTTGTTTTCTTGGACCATCACTTGACAAGACCATGATTGCGCTCCAGGAAAATATTCTTCATCGATAAGCGATTATCCATGCTGAAAGAAAATGTTGGATGGTCAAGCCAAGACAAATAATTATGCGTATAAAATCGAATTATGTGGCGAGAAAACAAACAAATAATATACCTCGGAGGAAATTTGATGTTTTATAATTTGACTAATTGAAAATTTTCACGAAAACAATATTCCTTATACATTTTTCAAAGTCGAAGATTCAAAAGTTCGGGAATAATAAGAACTTCAAGCGATTCAGGAGTTCGCGCCATATGAGCTACATATAAGCGTCTGATGCGAGAATACGAGGTTGACGGAGATAAATTCCAACATGATCAAGTGTTTGACCTTGGGATTTGTTTATAGTCATTGCAAAACAGATTTAATTGGAAATTGTGTTACGATGAAAGGAATTCCATTTTTCATTCTCCGGAGATTGCGAGGAATCTTAGGTATAAAATGATTTTTCCTTTGTGATGTCCAAAACAATTTCAGCTGAAATTGTATGATCTTTAGTTATCGCATATCAACCTTGTTCCATTGCATAATCCTTCCGTTGGATTTAAATTTCTCATAAGCATAATTGGAGAGCCTTCTTTCAGCAAAAGTTTATGAGGAGGTAGGCCTTTAGGGTTCAAAGAATTGAGAAAATCTTGATAATCAGCTTGATGTCTGCGATCAACCGTCTTGCCAAAACTCACATATGAATGCAAATCTCCTGTTAATTTTTGAATCATGATGTCATTAATCTCATCAACACAACTATTTGTTGGACATAGCACGCATCTGTTTATCATCTGATACGGGTCGGATGAATATAAGCTTAGGTCAGGGAAGACGTTTTCCAATAACCTAGTGAGGATAATTGTATATTAGAAAAGTTTAATCGTAATGGGAAAAAAGGTTAGTATGTCGTTTAATGAAAAAAGAAGTGACCTATTAACAGATTGATCCTTGTTGTCGTAAGGAATAATGAGTTCATTTGGTAAACATATTTGATCTTGTTCAGCGCCTTCTCCAACTCGCAATAAGAAATCACAAAAAATTAGATTTGAGATAGCTCTCATATTTGTCGTTAAACAGAATTTAGAGATGTGGCGCCAGAGATGTGAATTTAGAAGACTTGAATCAATGAGTTGTTGTTTCGTTGCTTGGTGAATAACTGGCAATGTTTGGCGAAAGTCGCCACCAAATACAACAATTTTACCTCCAAAAGGCTGATCAGAGTTCATTATATCTTGAAGTAAGCTGTGAAATGCTTCGATGGCTTCTCGTTTTGCCATGGAAGCCTCGTCCCATAAAATAAGGCTGGATTCAAATATCAATTTTGCAACACTGCTCTGTTTGCTCAACTGACAAACTTTTTGCTTTCATAAATCAAGCGGGATTTTAAATCTTGAGTGAGATTTCCTACCGCCTGGAAGAATTGACGCAGCAACGCTTGATGTCGCGACTGCGATTGCAATATGTCCTTGTGATCGTAAATTTGCAAGAAGAGCTCGATATAAGAAAGTTTTACCTGTTCCCTCGGGACCATCTATAAAATAACTGCGATCGTTGAAGTGAGGCTGAATTCATTATTAAATCAAATTTGTGCTTTTCTTTGGCTGTTTAGTTTTGATTGTAATAAGAGGTCTTGTTCATCAATCTCTATATTCATCTCACTTTCTACCTCCTTAGTCTGCTCTTTGGCGAATGTCGATCTGAAATTCATGTTTAGTGAAATGATAATCAGCTAAGCTTTTTCCCATTTGTTCCAGAAATTTATTGATATCTTAAAGAGCCATTTTTGTAATATCATCAGATGTATACGTATTAGAGGAAGAATAAGCATATAGGTAGTCAGAGCATAGGTGGTCTGTGAAAGTTTCCCAGAGTTCCCTAGGATTTGCCGGTGAACAATAGAACAAAAGTGTAGCAAATAACAATCTGAGGGATGTTGGCATTTGAAATATGACAGCTTCGTCAAGTGTTTGTTGTATGTAAGAGTCAGATGCTAGCAATCCTAATTGTAGTGCAGCATCCCTAAAACAGTTCAACTTTTCACCATCAACAGTTAACAAGTTGTCAAACGATGTTGGTCCTCTAACATTTGCGAGCAATAATCTCAAGTAATACCTTTCTCCTTCTTGAGGGTCAACAGTAACTAATCGTCCTATGACTTTTCTCCGCTTTCTTTCTGACCACGTCCTTATTTTTTGATTCCAAACAAAATGTTGGGGAAATCCATCTGAGACATTTCATTTTTGTAGCCTTTTGATTTGTTGAATTGGTCCTTAAAAATTCCGTCAGCATTGTTTTGGAGAAGTCAATATTCCTCAATAAATAAGACAAATTAGCATCTTTTGCGAAGGAAACAGATTGTTGATCTGGAAGGTGAACTTGGAGTATATAGATGGATGGATTAATCTCGCGGTAGGAATTCATATATCGCCATAAAGCTTGAGGTGAAATCCAACGACCTTCTTGGAAATTAGTGATTTAAATCAATATCGGACTGGTTTCTTGGTCGTTGACCCTAAAGTTCACAAGGTCGTGGCCCTTAAATACATATTTGTATAAATATTTAACAAGCTTCACAGTGGAACATATTTCAACATTAATGTGGCAGTCAAGCAACATCAAAAGGTACGGGTTATGAGGAACCACCCATCTATTATCAACCTCGTGTCTAGATATTTTAACTTTTCTTCCATTATCTCTACGTCTATAGCACGGATAACTGTCTTCTCCATGGACAATGAAAGGACTAAAATCTTTGGGGTAATGACTTTTGCATACACCATTTCTCATGCAAGGGCACTGTTTGTTCATAAAACCACAAGGACCGTGGATCATGTGCTTAATGACAAGAGAATATAATCTGGAATTGTGATCAGGATCAGGTATTTCAGCTGATATGATTTGATCATAGGAATCTAGATTCAACAACTTAAATTGTTGTTGAAGTATTAGAAGCAAGTGAGCATGAGGGAATCCACGCTTTTGAAATTCAATTACGTAAACAAATGTGGCAACATCTCCGAATATTCCTTTTTTGATCAACTCATTTTTCAAATTTTCAAATTTCGCCCTGAACACTCTGGACAATAAATCTGGTCTATCTTGTGCTTTTTCGTGGAATTTAAGATTCTCTTGTATTTCCTTCCACATAGGGTTGCAAGTCATAGTGAGAAAAAAATCTGGTTTGCCATATTTTTGCACTAGAGTCATTGCATCCAGATAACGTCGTTTCATGTCCCTTGGGCCGCCGATAAATGAAGTGGGAGGACAACTCATGACCAATTGTAGAAGCTTGGTTTGACTAATATTAACGCTATCTAAAACACCTCGCAAAATTTCGATCGTATTTAGTTCGCTTTTTCCTATAGAATTCAAGCCATGATGTTTCAATCTTTATATAAGGACCAACAACGAATTGTTGTAGTAGTCTTAAGCTGTGGATAAGCATGGATTTATCATAACTTCTCATTTGAAGTCGATAGCAGTAATACTCTCTGGCAGATACTACGCCATGTATTACACAATATTTGGGAACCAAGGGAATAAGCACACAACTAACCTATGTTTTCGAGAGCAAATAATTCAGCTGCTTCAGTAAAAGTGCATAAAGGAGCACCGCTTGTTTGATCAGAACCATTGGTGCTATTTGTTTGTGAATTTAACCGCTTAATGCGAGAATGCCATCCTGATTCACCCCTTGGAAACATAAGTGGGTATTGAAGCGGGTCGTAGCATGCATAATAAGATTGAATTCTATAGCTCAGACCTGAGTGACTGTAGACGTGGATATGAGGAGATTTATCATGTTGTTCATCATCAGTTTCAGTCCATATAGTAGCTACTTGTGATGCAGTAGGAAGATTGTAAACGCGCTGATTAAGACCCGGATAACATCTCAGAACAATCTCGTGATTTTCAAGGGAAGGAATATCTTTAAGACGGCGAAAGAACCTAGCATAAGGGTTATCTTCAAGAATTGTCATAATCGACTTCAATGTACTTTCACGAAGTTTATCGAGCTACGACCCTTTGTTGTAGTTCTTCATCGGTATCAAAGAAATAAAGTTGGATTCCAGATACTTTATTGCTTGTCGGCACTAAACTGTCAAGGAAATGGTAAACTTGTCCTTGAACACGGAATGTATAAACTCCCATTGTGTTTTTTGTTAGGTCACGATCATATCTGGCTCCATAGGAAGTGAAAGCTACATTGTTATTGTATGTATGAACATTCTTTCAGAAATGTTCAGATTCTTCGTCGCTATTTAGAAACAAAGACTTTAAAGCATAAGGCATCTGAGGAGCAACAATAGAAATTTGTCCGGACGAGCAACAAAATGATGGAGGTTCAAGGTAAAATCGTTTTGCGTTACAATATTGACAATCTGGAACAGAAGGGAGCTGTTCAGGTTCAACTGGTAAATTCTACAAGGATGTTAATGTTGAAGGAAATGTGCGATGATTTATCCCTTGAAACGTATAAAAAGGACATAATCATTATGTGGACTAGTTAGGTTGGAAATAGTTTCAATATAGTGTAAAAAAGGTACCTTCATTTATGTGATCAGCATGGATATCAATACATCGGTCACGTATTTGATGATAAGAGGGTTCATGACTTGGAAGTTGACTGGTGGAAGGTTCGATATTAATGAAAGAATCCTTCTGTTGAGGAGTAATTCTTTGCTGAAGTCTAGATGAAGTGGAAGTTGTGTTTTTTGCAGCTCGATTGTCTCTACGTCGTCGCAACAATTCTTGTTTTTTTTCATTTGGCATTTCAGCATATTTTTGACGTCTTTTAGCATTTCTATCCATATGTAAATACCTGAGGAATCGATACAATATGAACGTCTTTGATCTATCCATTCATGATGTTCAGTAAAAATGAATTGTCACATATATATATACATGCCTGCATACATTGATATATATATATATATATATATATATATATATATCAATATATATCTATATAGCTATATCGATATATATATAGAAACAATCAAATTAAATATATATTATAAATCGTATCACAATAAACATGTAAAAAATATTTTGTTTATAATCTAACAAACAATATGTAGAACAAACATGATTATAAACCATTTAAATAACTATAGCAGAATTTATAAAAAATTATTTCATTTAACTACACATACCTTACTACACGAAGAATGCGTGAGAGAATAGCGGGGACCTATAAAAATGGAGTATACATGCAGTCAGAACGTAGAAAGGAGAATATGCTCTATTCAGGTTAATAAATAACAATAGCTAAATTTTTACAATAAATTTATTTAACCTAAGCATATATACCTTAGTACTACAAGAATGCAGCAGAGAATAAGCACGGGACCTTACAAAAATGGAGTATAAATGCAGTCAGAATCTAGAACGGAGAATTCGATAACTAAAAGAAGAGGGTAGTTGAGAGAAGTAAAGTTTGGGTGGAGAAAATGTTTCAACGGTTGGGGTAGATTTGCTTTAAGGATTAATACAGGAGAACAGGTAAGAAGTTAGAATATAAAGGTGTCAGTGGAGTGCGTGCGAGAGATCAAATTTCGTTGTAAGTTATTTTGATGCCAAAGAAATGGCCCTTGAATGATTGATTGATAAACGAATGCAAAAAGGCAAGCTTCAGAAGAAGAGGAAATGATTGTAGAAGGTGAACCTGTCAGGAAGAAGAGTAAAGGCAAACAATGATAGTAATTTCTGAAGAAGAGAAAATAATTATAGAAGGTCAACCTGTCCGGAGTAGCACATGTATAATAATTTTATCACCTATGAATTGAAATGTCGATCTCTACTCTGGTGCTCTTCTTCTCTAATTCTGTTCATGTTTGCTTACTTCTTTAATACGTTTTTGGCAGGAATCGACATTATTATACCAGTTAGAAGATTATTCCATACAAGAAAAACAGGTATGAATGTCTGGTTCATACATTTTGGGGGTTAGCGTGTCTTTCCTTGCCACAAGTAAAAAATTATGACGGTCTCACCTATGAATTAAAACGTCAATCTCTGTTCTGGTGTTTACTTCTGCAATACGCTATTGGCAGTGTTTGACATTATACCTATTAATTGAAACGTCAATCTACCTGACAGAAGAAATATGTGCAATTAAAAAGGAGGAGATTGTTAAGTCAAAACGACTTTACATAAATGATTTTGATGAAGTACAAGTAATGATGAAAAAGGAGACGATGAAAACAAGACGGAAGTTGAAAAGCAAACGCAAGTTGAAAAGCAGATGGAAGCAAAAGCAGACGAAACCAAAAGCAGACGAAAATTGTGCAAAAGTAGACAGGAGTAAAAGCAGACGATGGAAAGCAGACGAAAGCAAACTACGTGTGAATTAAGAATCAGTTTGAGTTAGTTACAAAACTCAATTGAATAACCTGTTCTTTCAAGATTCAAGCAATCTCTGTTCTGGTCGTGTTCTTCTTGCGAAAAACAGAAAATAATTGTAGAAGGTCAACCTGTCAAGAGTAGCACGTGAGAAATCTATCACCTATGAATTGAAATGTCAATCTCTGTTCTGGTCCTCTTCTTTTCTCTGCACTCCTCATGTTTGCTTACTTCTGGAATACGTTATTGGAATTTGGCAGGAATCGACATTATCATAGCAGTTACAAGATTATTGGATACAAGAAAAACAGATGTGAAAGTGATTCATACATTTTGGGGGTTAGCGTGTCTTTCCTTGCCACAAATAAATAATAATGACGGTGTCCAAAAGTCTATCACGTATGAATTGAAACGTCAATCTCTGTTCTGGTCTACTTCTGCAATATGCTATTGGCAGTGTTTTTCATTATTATAGCGGCTAGAAGATTGTACCTATTAATTGAAAACTCAATCTATGTGACAGAAAAAATCTACGCAGTTAAAAAGGACGACATTGTTAAGTCAAAACGACTCGACGTCAATGATTTTGATGAAGTACAAATAATGATGAAAAAGCAGACGATGAAAAACGGATGAAGAAAAATAGACGGAACCTATTGAAAAGCATTTTAAGTCAAAATG
This sequence comes from Erythroxylum novogranatense, assembly GCA_029891385.1. Lineage (NCBI taxonomy): Eukaryota > Viridiplantae > Streptophyta > Magnoliopsida > Malpighiales > Erythroxylaceae > Erythroxylum > Erythroxylum novogranatense. Next base: position 84,951,890 of record CM057227.1, on the reverse strand, counting down.
ACTTGACATATATGATTTTAATGAATAACAGACGAACAAAAACAAACGAAGTACAAAAACAGACGAAGTACAAAAATAGACGGAGAATGTGAACGCATAAATAATATGTTGACTTCAACTCTTATTTATAACCTTCGTGTTCAACTGCTTCTTCAATCTTGCTTCTTGAACCTTGAAACAAGCAGTTATTTAGTTAAGTTCTGTCTTTTGCTTTTGCTTCCGTCTGCTTTTGCTTTCGTCTGCTTTCAACTTGCGTCTGTTTTTCTTCTTTGGTCTACTTGTCACATTTCGTTTGCTTTTCAAGTTCACGTAAATATGAATTTATTGTCCTAAAAATATTGGCCTTTGGTTTTGATTTTATGATATATTTAACCATGTTGAGATTTCGTCTGATTTCTCTGAACCGTTCTTCACTTAATGATTTAGCAAAGATGTCCACCCATTGATACTATGTTTCAACGAACTGTCCATTTCTGAAAACACATTAGAAATGAAGTTGTACGTCAAGAATCTAGATATCCCAATACACGTAGTAGATTATGGGATCCAAAAGATGTCTTTAAAGTACTTGCAGAGGACAAGGTAAAATTAGTCACTTACTTTCTATATGAGATTTTTAAGTTGTGTATTGATATTATCTTAAGAACAATATATATTACAAAACTTTAAACTTATGGTTTTCAAATAAGGATATTTTAAACATACCTTCAATTATTATAATATAATTTTGAAAATCATTTTAACTTTCTTTTTTACTAAAAAGAAATATTTGATTGTTATTTCTTAGGGAGCGGAAGCAGCGGAAAGCATAAGGTTGGATGTGTCCAAAATATAGGAGATAGATTTAAATGCAGAAGTGGATATATGGTCATGGTTATTCGTTAGGGAATTTAGCCTTGTTCAAGTTCAATTTAGATGAAGATGCAAGTACAGAAATCCTGAAGTGCGGCGTCACTCCATTATATTCCTAATATCAGGATCAATTCTATTAAGCATTCGAGTTTCCTACTCCAGTGTCCATTATGTTTTATAGCAAATTTGATGTAGTTGGTCAAAGCTCGTTACTTCTCTCATAAGGAAATTGAGCCTCGCCCGCTTTTCGATTAAATGCCTTTTGTGCTTCGTCTATTTTTGTTCAGTATTGCGCTTTTAAATGCATCTTTATGTCTTCGTCTGACTTTTGTATTCTCCGTCTGTATTGTTAACTTCGTCTACTTTTTGAACTCCGTTTATATTTTTAACTTCGTCTACTTTTTCAACTCCGTCTATATTTATAACTTCGTCTACTTTTTCAACTCCATCTATTTTTAACTTCGTCTACTTTCTCAACTCAAATCTGCTTATCTCTTCTTCATCTATCTTTTCAACTTAAATGCTGTTAGAGGTGAGGAAAAGCAGACGATGGAAAGCAAACCAAAGCAAATCACCTCCGAATTAAGAAGCGAGACGATAGAAGAAGCAAATCACCTCCCAATTAAGAAGCGAGACGATAGAAGTGAGACGATAGAAGTGAAACGATCAAAGTCAGATATTGAAAAGTGAAAAGCAGACTGAAGTAAGACATAAAGCACAAAAAGTTAGAGCAAGCGAAACTAAGACATAAAACTTTACAAAGCGATATGTCACATTCTTGAAAAATAGCACGAAGCGATATGTGCAGTTACTATATTATTCAAATCTGCACTACGTCTTCTAAAACTTTACAAAGCTGTAGGCTTCCTAGCTATATGGACAAAGACTGACGATGAATCTGCTCATATCCAAGTCTGCACTACGCCTTCTTCGTCTGACTTTTGTATTCTCCGTCTGTATTGTTAACTTCATCTACTTTTTCAACTCCGTTTATATTTTTAACTTCGTCTACTTTTTCAACTCCGTCTATATGTATAACTTTGTCTACTTTTTCAACTCCATCTATTTTTAACTTCGTCTACTTTCTCAACTCAAATGCATTTTTCTTCTTCGTTTGTCTTTTCAACTTCGTCTGTTAGAGGTGAGGAAAAGCAGACGATGGAAAGCAAACCAAAGCAAATCACCTCCGAAGTAAGAAGCGAGACGATAGAAGAAGCAAATCACCTCCCAATCAAGAAGTGAGACGATAGAAGTGAAATGATCAAAGTCAGATATTGAAAAGTGAAAAGCAGACTGAAGTAAGACATAAAGCAGAAAAAGTTAGAGCAAGCGAAACAAAGACATAAAACTTTACAAAGCGATATGTCACATTCTTGAAAAATAGCACGAAGCGATATGTGCAGTTACTATATTATTCAAATCTGCACTACGTCTTCTAAAACTTTACAAAGCTGTAGGCTTCGTAGCTATATGGACAGAGACTGATGATGAATCTGCTCATATCCAAGTCTGCACTACGCCTTCTTTGTTGCACACATCTATTTTTTGATTAAAGTAGATGATTCCTGGTGATAATCCTAAAACCTCTGCTTTGACATAGGAGTTCCTTTCTGACATGAGAAAAATATATGTACAAGGAAAGAGGATCTTTGGTGGTGAGTAACTTGACTTTGCAATTTATGATAAATCTCCTCATATCCAAGTCTGCACTACGCCTTCTTTGTTTGATGTTGGACCCCGATCTTTAATTGGAATTTAGAAATAGTAAATGAAATTGAATAAGTGTTTTGTTTAAGTATTATGTTATAGATGAAATTATGCTTTAAGGAAATTTTGAGAAAAAAATTATGAGTTTTCAATGTATTTGATAATTGTGGAGATTTGTATGGGTTATGAAAGTTTAAGCGAATGAATTGATTAAAAAGTTAGTAGAAAATCAAGAAATAAAGAGAAAAGTGAGAGAATTTGAAAATTTAAGAAAGCTGACTTTTGGAGATAGAAAGTTTGACTTAAGAGTTGACTTTTTTTTTAGGCAAAATTTGAGAAAATTGTCTTCTGGAAACTTGTAGTTTATGTCAAGACCTTTCTGTAGCCATAAAGTTTGATATTTTTTGATATCGTAAGTGAGAGTTATGATCAGTCAAAGTTTGCTTAAAGTTTGACTTTTTGAAGAAAAAGTTGACTTTTTGATTTAGGCAAAATTCGAGAAAATGATCAACATAAAAATTGTAGCCTCTGTTGAGAGCTTTTTGTGGACATAAAGTTTGCTATTTTTTGATGTCGGGATTGAGAGATATGAATTTCTGAAGATATGTTTCGTTTTGAAAATGCTATTAAGTATAGATTTGTGTGTTTTAGATTTCGAGCCCACTTGTCGTATGGATTTAGTTTTAATTGGAGTAAGTGATCTTCATGAAAGTTTTGGATGATATTTTTATCTTTCCATTGATATAAAGTTTGCAATTTTTCGATATCGGGGCTAGGAGTTATGAGCGATTAAAAATTGGAAGTCGTTTAGGAAAAGCTGTTTTGGACAGAATCTTTGATTGAGGTTTTAACCTCTTTCGAGACCTAATTTGATTTTGAGTTCTTCAGGGAAGTTATAGAGCTTCCTTTTATCTTTCTATTGACATCAAATTTGTCAAATTCTGAGTTCGGAATCTAGAGATATGATTTTTGAAAAGTTCGGTTTTGAAGTTCCGATACTTTGTTTTTAATCCGATCCCTTTTGTAATCTTTTGCTTATAGTTCCTTCGTCCGACATCCGATTGACTCGATTATCGAAGCGTTGGATTCCTAAGACGATTAATTTCATTTTCATTAAGAATTATGATTTTTAGGAGATTAAATAGAAAGAGATTGATTGAACCTAAGTGAGAGATTTGGTTATAGGTTATAAGTTGGATAATTTTCTGAACATGGTTCAGTATTTTGTGAAATTCGAGAGCTGTACAACTCCGATTGAGTTGATTCTTAAGGGAAAATAAAATTAAGATATAGGGCTACAACTCTTGTGAAGGGATCGAAATTTAATTTCATTCCTAAGATTGTTAATTTCTGGACTGAAGTTATGTTAATGTTCAGTCCCGGATTTTGAGAAGGTCCGATAATATTTTGGCTATAACTTCTTCGTTTCTGATCCGAATTGAGCGCGGTCGGTGGCGTTGGATTCGTATGATCTAGAGGAACAATTTTCAAGAAGAAAGTTTATCCAAATTATTTCTTTTAGATGCTTGAAAACAGGACACAAGTAGTCAGTTTTTTAAGTTCCTGCAGGGGCAATTTTGAAAATAGGCAAATAAGTGAGGGGCAACTTGGTCATTTGTGCCCCATTTTAATGACTTGGCATCTTGAAATCAGATGAGTGTATTGGAAGAGTCTGGAAAATGAAGGAAGTGAGATAAAAAGAGAAGAGAAATAACGAAGAGGGAAAGAAGGAAGAAAAGAAGAAAGAGTAAGGTGAGTTTCAGATTTTTCTTGGGTTTTATAAGTGATTTTCGTTGGTTTTAAGAGCAAAGAGGAGGAAGAAGATGGAAGTTGTCCATTGAAGCTCAAAAATAATGAAAATGGTGGAAAAATGGTAAGTGAGAGAAAGTTGAGTTTTGAATTTTTTTATGAGTTTATGGTGTTAGATGGCTTGGAATGGTTATGGATTTAGTTTATCTATGATTAATTGAAGAGATTAGGCTATGATTGTGTTTAATTTTGGAAAATTTTGAATTGGGGATTATGCCCACAATTGAAAATTGGGGATTTTTGAAATTGATGCTTTAGCTAGCTTGGATTAATGATGAATTTAAGATATCCTAAGTCAATTTTGATGTTTATGCTTTAGGTGAAGTTTAATTTGAAAAATTGTAAATTGGGGGTTTAGGTTTAATTTGAAATTTGGAGATTTTGTGAATTAATGGTGTGGAATCATCAATACTAGTATGAATTGGTGAAATATGAAATCAATTGTGAAGAAATTGTGATTTATGATATGGAATTTGTGTAAATTGGTTTAGGCCAATTTTGAAAATTGGGAATTTTCAAAATTTGAGATTGAAATACCTTGAATATGTGAGGAATTGATGTTTCCTAAGCTCAATTTGAGAAATTAAGTTAATTATGATATCGAATTTGATTGAATTGGTTTAGGTTCAATTTAGAATTTGGGAGATTTTGGGATTTTTAGAAATTGTTGAAGTAAGATGGCTTGAAATATGATGAGTTTGTGAATTATGAAATCAATTTTGAAGAAATTGTAATTTATGGTATTGAATTTGGATAAGTTGGTTTAGGCCAAATTGGTGAATTAGGGTTTTTGTAAATTGGTGAGTTAGATAGCTTGGAATTATGATAAATTGGTGAATTTCTATGTTAATTTTGAAGATTATGTTATTTATGATGTGAATTTGGATGATTATGGTTTAGGTTTTGTTAAATTGGAAGAGAGAGAGAAGCAAAAGTCAAATTGAAGCATTGGACAAGATGCTAGCATGGAAATAAGGTGGGTAGTATATTTATTTATTGAATTTTAAGGTAAAAATGTGAATTTGAAAATTCAAGAAGCAAAGTTTTGAGAAATGAATGTTTATAAAAATGTTTGGATATTATGATTTTGAAGGATTAATTTCCTTATGTTAGAAATGATTTTAGAAAATACAAGATTTATGAAAATCATGTTTTAGACAATTTGAGCAATGTGTTTTATGAAACTATACATGTTTTGATTTATGTGAAAGAAATAATTGCATTCATGTTTATGCGTTTGATTTATATGCGATTAATTGATTTATTGAATATGATTGTATATGTGGAATATGCATGTGTCAAGCTTTTTGACACAATTTGATGTTATGATTTGAAAAATGTGAAGAAAAAAAATCAAGATATTTGAAAAGTGCGTTCGGGCAATCTGAATTTCCGTTTTCGCTTATGTGTTATGTGGGTTTGGTCAGGTCCGTTTGTGAGTCAGTGCACTGTCTCTACTTGTTATAGCCTTCTCCCGGCTGCCCGCTAGTAGCATGAAGTTCCGATCACGAACTCCCTTCACGGCTGCATGACCATTATCTTGGAAATGTGCGACGTCTATTATGGACCAAACCAAACCATTTAATGTGTTATTGTGATTTGTGTTGGATGTCGCGGTATAACCCGCAAACACACGCCGCAGTATAACCTGCAAACACCTATGGGTGGGGTGTGGGGTCCAACGTCAAACCATTCTGTTATGTTATGTGGTTTTTGATTTTGTTTATGTGCTATGTGATGCATTCATGTTTAAAGCTGTGCATGATTGGTAAAAAGTTTGAGATTTTGAGAAATGAGAAAGTGAATTTTCAATTATGAATTTCGGAAACTGTTTATGAATGTTTTGGAAAGTTTGAAAATGGGTTTTTGGATAAATTTTCGAATGGGAAATGTTTGAAAATTTTGAAAAGATAATTTTCGCTTATGTTTCAATTTATAAATATATTATCCACGAGCTTCCGAGCTCACTCTCCCTTTCATCCCAATCTCCAAGTATTCGAGCAGGAGATCGGATGAAAGAGCGTCAAGTTTGATTTTGTCGTATTTGTATTTTTGTGTAAATTGAGAATTGATATTGTTTTGGCTTGAATTGCCTTTTGTGTATATAAAGCAGTTCTTACGGGATGTATATGAATTCGAGACTTGGATATTGATTTTATGATCACAATTGAGTATGATTATGCTTTATGTTTGTAATTGGATATTGAATGAGGATTTTGTATATGGATTTGAGATATTGAATGTGGTTGGGATTGATTGAGTTTTTATATAATCGATTGAGGATTTATGAAGTGTTAGGTTTAGATGTGCGTTCCTGCTGGTGTTATGGATTCCGGACGGGAGGGTCCGATAATGATTTGTGTTGTTGGGTTGTGATATTAGAAGTATTTTTACCTTTGCAGAAAATTTTGAGCTGTCAAAATACAGCCGTTATGCTGCCGAAATTTCGGTAAAAATCGAGTTTAGATAAGAAATAGAATAAGAAGTTAGTTTGGTAAAGTTGAGATTTTAGTTAAAAAGAAATGAAAAGAAAGAAAGAATGGGAATATGAGATTAAATTATGCGTGAGTAAGAAAAAAAAATTTATACCGGATTTTGGATATGGATAGTCTAGGAATTCCAACGCGACGCTTTTCTTTGTTCGTTGTTTTCGGATGTCGGATTTGGTTGCTTTGGTTCGATCCGTTTCGTATCCGGTTTCGATTCGTATTCGATTCGTAATTGTTTCGTATTTCGGCTATTCGATAATATGATTTCGATTCGTTTTGTGTTTTGCCCCGCTTTGTTTCGCTATTAGATCCGATTCTCATGTTTGCAACGGATGTCGATGTTTGTTCAGGTTGATTAATTCGTTCGCTTTGTATTTGATTCGATTCGCATTCGATTCCGAATTCTGTTTGTTTTCAGTTTCCGCTTTCCGGTTGGGATCCGGTTCCCGGATCAGGTCCCAACATTTGAGGCACTCTTTTTCAGAAGTCTCGACTACGTCTTCTTTATTCGAGCCATCTGTTTTACGGATAGGCCAACATCAACAATGGACAGCAACAACAGTTGACGGCAACAACAACGAAACTCGAAAAACATCTTTACACACCAAAACAAAAAAAGCTTAAAGAAGATTTACAAGTAAAGAACAACTGGAAACCGAGACGATGCGGTTACAACATCCGACGTCCATTTGGTCAACAATCTTATGCTAGGTTCATGCAGCAACGACAGCAACAACAGTCGACAGCAACAACAACGAAACTCAAAAAACATCTGTACACACCAAAACAAAAAAATCTTAAAGAAGATTTACAAGTAAAGAACAACTGGAAACCGAGACGATGCGATTACAACATCCGACGTCCAGTTGGTGAACAACCTTATGCTAGGTTCACGTCCTAGGTTCACGTCGAAACCACTGATACTCTCTCGACACCAACAACAGCTAAGACAACCACAGCTGGAATGGAAAAAGCAGAGGAAGGCAAGGGCGGAGAGGAAAAACAAAGACAGAGAAAGGAGATAACATGGATCTATTCCGTGATCGTCCATCCCATTCGCTCTTTAAGTACTCACAAGCGTGGCCGCCTGACAAACTATTGCATCAAAAGATTGGGTCAAAAGATTGCGTGCATATCGCGCTTATTTGGGTCAGAAGAAGATTGCGTGTATATCGCGCAAAGACACAAAATTCAATAAACAGAAAGAAAGAAAAAGAAAGAATATAAGCCGCTGGATTAAATGGACGATAGGGATCTATTTCGTGGTCGTCCATCCGGTCGCTCTTAGTATATATACTTAATGAAGTGATATTTAAGGACACGGTCAGTATACACCAGCACAAAAACCATAATTTTAAAGTATAAATGGGAAATAAGAAGGGCAATTAAAAGAGTTAGAGTTTTAAATACAGTTTTGAACCTTCAAACAGTAGAGACTTGAAGATTGACTTAGAGATCTGAATAAAGAGTATGTTTCATCAAAATTTCAAATGGATTATATAATAGAAAAGGAGATAAATAATGAATTATATTGTTTTTAATTCTTCTTCTAAATCATTGATTATGTTTTTCTATTTTTATGAACTAAGTATATTTAATACCTAGGTGGGATTAACTTTGAGATTGATTTTGTTATTTTATTATATATTTAATGTAATTTGATTGTTGATTCATTATATTCAATTATATGTTTTGATTATTTCTTAAATTAATATTTCGGGATACTAGTTCATATATGATTTCATGCAATTAAGGTTGAGAAATCATTAATATTAATAGATCTAGCATAACTAAAAGGAGTTGCAAGTAGTCTTAGATTATGATACCATAAATCTTCTAGATTAAGGTCATACTTAATAGTGAAATTCATAAATCGATTAAAGCAATTTTAGAGGTTTTAACTAGAAAAATATTTCAAAAAACTGACTTAAGATTAGGTATTGATAGATTTGAGAAAGACATTAACATAATATAGGAATTTTTATAAACCAATGATCTTTAATTAAATTGCATGATAAAAGGTTAAGAAATTTTAAGGGTTTTCATTACCTTTGTTTGATTGGGTTAAAATATTTGAATGATTTGCGTTCTTAGTTATTATTTGTGTTAAACTTCAGTTTAGTTTTAAAATTTGAATTAAACCATCACCTTATTTTTCCAGTATGATAATAGAAAAAGGTAATTACTAATACTTAAGGTCTTTATGGAATCGACACTCGATATTCATCATTATTGTAAAATAATTTAATATGTGCAATTGCCTTTATAGATCTATAAGGTAGAGATCTCATGCATCAATAATCCATTTAATTTTTTTAGTCATTAAAACAACATGTATATTCTTAATCATATTCCCGTGACACCTTTAAACTTACAAACTAATAGAAAATCTAGTTTGAACTATTTTTTAGTATGGAATTATTTACTTGATACGAGACATTGTATCCCTTGTAAGAAAGTCAAAGACCTAAATTCTGTCTATTATTATTTTATTTTATTCAAAGCATTATAAAAGACAAAGGTTTTGTTATCCAATAAAAAATATTATAATCATTGAATCTTTAGGCTATGTTTGGTTTGAGGGTTAATAATGAAATGAGATGGAACGTAATACACTTCTATCGTTTGTTTGAAGGTTTCATAAATAGAATGGAATGGACTGGGATGGAAGTGGAGGGTTTCATGTTATGTTCCATTCCATCTTAAACAGTGAAAATAAGAAACCTCCGATTCGGGAGGTTTAGGATAGAACATAAACTAATAAATACATACTACCTAATATATCCTTAATAATTCTTCTTAATATCAACTCTGACCAAATCATAATATTAATATATTAAATAGAATATAGTAATATTTAATATAATAAATTTTATTAAATAATTAATAATAATAATTTTATATTATTAATAGTAAATTATATATATTTAATAATAAAATTTATATTTAAATTTTATTTATTTCTTTTATTTATATAGAAATATATATAAAAACAATTAAATAATAATTTTATATATTTTCTATTTTCATTAATAAAAATATATTAAAAATTATTCTTGTTTGTATATATTTCTATATAAATAAATTATTTTAAATATAAATAAAAATTTAATAAATACTTAATAATAATAATTTTATAATTAATAATAAATTGTATATAATTAAAAAATCAATAAAATTTTATTAATGAAAATAGAAAATATATTTAAAATTATTCTTTAATTGTTTGTATATATTTCTATATAAATACAAATAAAATAAATTATTTTATATATAAATCACATAGAATAGAATAGAATAAAATAAAATATATTAAATAATTAATAATATTATTTTATATAATTAATAACAAATTGTATACAATTAATAATAAATTTAATAAAAAATTGTATTAATGAAAATAGAAAATATGTAAAAATATTTTTAATTGTTTGTATATATTTTATATAAATAGATTATTTTAATATAAATCACATAAAATAAAATAAAATATATTAAATAATTAATACTTATATTTTATATAATTAATAATAAAATAATAAACCTTCTGCAACAAACATTTTAATATAAAAGATATAAAAGTCATTTATTATACATTATATTCCATTCAATCCATCTTCTAAACAATATTTCACTACATTATATTATGAACCATTTCATCATTCCTAAACAACTTTTTATTATATTACATTCCATTTTATTTAAAACATTTTATTCTCTTCTATTATATTATATTTTATTCTATTAATTAACATCCAACTAAGTAGAGCTTTAATGTCTGCCGGTTATAAGTCTTAAGCTAATGCAAACTAACGGGACATTGTTGACTGTCAACCTCTCACTTTCATTATTAGCTTTATTGACCTTCTTCGATCTCCAATATGGCCTAAAAAGTAAAAACTGAATTGTCTCCTTTCATAATTTTGCAGCGTTAGGTTCATAGTAGGAGCTGCGATCATCATTAGCCTTTAAAAACTAAATGGACAACTAGAGCCTACTTCACTGAGAAAATAATATTATCTCCATCCTCAAAGCTACCTAGACATCAGTACACTATTCAGTGATATTTCCTTTTTCTTATTATGACTTCCGAATATACTGACAAAGGTCACCTCAGTGGCCCTATCCCCGCTCTCTCCGTATTAGCGAAGAACTCATGTGCTTCCTTCCCATGTCCGTTTACAGCCAATCTTATAATCAGAGAAGTCCAAGAATCCACACTCCTCTCACCCATCTCATCAAAAAACTTCTCTTGTTCAATGTTTCCAGACTTCGCAAAGAAGTCCGTTAATGATAATTCCAAGCCATAAGATCTCTTTGTGGCACTAGTTCGAACACTTCATATGTTTTCTCGTACTCCTCGTAATCACCATAAACATGAAGCAAATTGTTTTTGGATAAATCCCAATGAGTTGAGCCTGTTTATTATAGAAACTGAGTAAACCTTTAACCTATTTTATCATCACCCCATAGTCTTCAAAAGAAAGGAATAAGTGTTTGTCGGAATCAAAGGAATTTGCACACGTGATATATTTCAATAGTTGTCTTTAGAACTCTCAGCATACGCTCTATTAATTGTATTCCACGGTTGTAAACTGTTAGGAGATCTTGCTTCTCTCTAACTTGCAATCCATGTATGGTCTCGTCCACTCCAAGCCCTCATTACACACTACTCTTATTCAAAGTTTCTTATTGACCTCGGGCTTCCTTATCCTGCTCCAATCTTCTAACCTTCCTCTGGACTTATTATTATTCGTCTTGTTCGAGCTTATCTCCTTGCCCCACTTTGACAACACACTGATCATTAACCTTATACTAACTTAGCAATGTCAGAAACAATGTTATTGTCAGACAAAACTTTTCCCATTTATCAAAAGAACCTACAAAAGCTAAAACCTCAGCCAACACCAACCCTCTGCACAACAGCCTACCACACACCTCCACCCCTCGCCAGACCTATACCCTGAGACCTTGGAAGTTGAGCTAAATAGTATTACAGGATAACCCCAGGTAAAAGAAATCCTGGAGGCAGGTTGAGAATGATGTCTACCCAGGCTTTAAGCTTGAATTTGACCCCCTAAAGCATTTCTTCATACTTTTCCTGCCTATTTCCACATCTAGAGTTACTGTAGTGACCTTTGTAGGTTTTTCCCACGGACAGGAGCTCTTTTAAAGCCAAGAACTCCGGCGCCACAAAAAAGAAGAGATGGCTAAAGGATTCGGGCCAAGTGTAGATTGGTCGGGTGGGCCTGGCATCTGATAACCAAAAATGATACATTTTATCATTAAAAAAATATCATTTTGTTTTTTTTAATTTAGGCTTAACAGTCCTAAATCCGATCGGGTTCGGGTTCAGTCTGATTCATTATCATTCTTACAAAAAAAGTAGAGAAATATGGGAACTTCATAAGGTGTTACCGAATGATAACAATGTTTTTCTATTCAGATTCACCTCTCCATGGCTTAGCTTAAAAGATACTTGAAATGGGGCTTTGGCCTATTACAACCAATGTTATGAATACCGTACCGAATTTGATATTGGATTGAAACAAAAGTAATCAGTCTGGATTTTGGGATATTTTTTAAATTTATAAAATAATTCTTGAAATTTTTAAAAATTACAAAATAGTCCAAATTGATATATTATACAAATTGCATCAGTATACTTTACTAGTTATCGTTTATATCAACCATGCTTTCAAAAATCTTAATAATAAATAATAATGACAATTAATTTGAAATAACAATAATTATTATAATTATTATAATCAAAATAATTATTCTAATTATTTGAAATAACTTTATAATCAATTAACTATTTACCTATCTAAAACTAATACTCAAATAAGCAAATAATATCATTAACTACAATCAAATTATTATTAATTTCTAATTCTATATTTTATACTTAACTAATTATTTACCAAAATTCAATACCCAAATATTAAAACAAATAACCATTTAATAAATATTAAGAATGTGTCAATTAATGTTAAGCTTTTTCAATTTCACTAATTTTGATTATCAATTTTACATTTGATTATCAATTTTACATTTAGGTTTAAATGTTGATTTGATTTTGATTATCAACTTTCAATTTTAAGTTTTAACAACCAATTAATCAACATCAACAATTTAACTTTAAAGTTTAAATTTAAAACATAAGGTTAACCATAAGCACTACATTATCATTAAAAAATAAATGTACAATTAAACATTTCAAATTATCAAATTCAATCTCAATTCTCAAATTCAATTGGTCAAACTCAAATTCAATTTCGTTCATCAATAATTCAACAATTCAATATTAATACAATAATAAATCACAAGCCAATTTTCACCATTCAATAATCAATAAATCACTATTTCAAATTTAATTTCTAATTCACTTCCAATTTCCAATTCCAAAATGCAAAATGCCAAAATCCAATTCTAATTTCAATTCCAAATTTAATTTCCAATCCAATTCAAAATTTCAATTCTAATTCCAATTCCAATTCCAAATTTAATTTTCAATCCAAATCCGAATCCAATTCCAATTCTAAATTTTATTTCCAATCCACTTCCAATTTTCAATTCCAAAATGCTAAAATCCAATTCCAAAATTCAATTGCAAACTTCCTATTTCGGTTGAAAGTTGATAACTCACAAATCACAAAAATCACAAATCATAAATCACAAATCACAATTTCAGTTGAACCGAAATCAACAACATTCAAAGTTTCAAACCCAATCCTCCACAACTCTACCCACCGATAACATTTTCATCAACCGATCAACACTAATACTCTAATACATGACAAATCAAATCCATTTCCAACCCACAACACACACAAAAATTCATTTACCAGTCAACACACACCTAAAATATTTTGTACACCGTCGGGTTCGGGTCACTGGATCTTCACTTGGGTCGTTGTCGGAGGGTCGGTGGGCCGACGGTGTTGCGACAGAGGGAGGACGAAGGAGGCAGCGTATGTAGGCAGTGTGGACGACGCAACGGAAGTGAGCGGCGAGACCACCAAAGGACGAAAGACGGACGGACGAGAAGAGGAAAACTCGAGGAGACCACCAGAGTCCAGATCCAGACCAGGGAGGGGAGGCGACGCGGCATGAGAGAGACAACCGGAAAGATTCAGGTGGCGGAGGGACAGACGGAGGGCGACAGAAGAAGGCAGGCGACGGGCGACAGAGAAGAGAGATGAGATGTGGTTTGAAGGTCGAGAGTAGTTTTTTTAGGGTTAATTTTTTGTTATTTGCAAATTAGTGCCTAAGTTTTTTAAATTTTGTAGAACTACTCGGAATTTTCCGTTACCTATGGTACTGCCGTATGAGACCGAAAATGGCGATCTTGGTTGGATTTTTCCTGGTATTTTGTTCCGTCATCGCATCGGATCCCGGCCGTGCACGGAACGGTATTTAGATCATTGACTACAACCCGTTGCTTCGTCATATTTGGAAACCTGGGATCAAAATTAAATATTTAGGATAAAAACAAACTCCTATTTACATCCACAACATATGCTTAGAATACTGAACTACTAGGGGTTGAGTCACCTAGAGAGCTTTATTAGTAAGCCCTTGTGTTTAAATGAAACCTCGGCCACTCTAAAGAGGGTAAGCTTTGCTCATATATGTATCCTTGTGAAGGCCTAAAATGACCTCCCCATGGTGAGAATGGATGAAAGAGGCTCCCTTTTTAAAAACCAAGTGATTGTCCATACAGATGGAAACCTATATGCTTCGAAACAAAAAAGATTCTTTTTTTAAAAATTAAAAATATATTAAAGAATAAAAGAGTTAACAACAAAGGAGTTTACCAAAGGACCCGCAATACACTAATCCACTAAATTAGTTTAATCAACTAACATATAAAAACCAAGCAACTATAAGTCTTAAACAAAATGACGACGCATAGGAAACTCGAGTATATCATTGTCCAATTAGGGTATAACCAATTTCCTCTTTCTCAACACTTTCAAAAACTTCTCGATTGGGATAGGTGAGAGCTGGCGAAGGTATCGACATGGTTATCCCTCTCTTCTTCTCCTTCTTTGTCCGCACTCAATGGAGCTTATCCCAGGTGAGTCTCATCATTAGAAGCTCATTGATTCTCAGCATTTTAGGGCAACCTAACCTTATTCCTTAAATCTCCAAACATGATTGACCAAAGGAGTGAGCGATGCGCTCTGAGGGAATCTCTCTCAGGTAGGTATCTTGATTTGTTTTGCTCTTTTATGCTATTTTGATATCATTGTAACTCAACAATCTGACAGAGGGATAACTATGACGAGGGCTGAGAAAGGAGAGTTACTTTGCTTTCAACAAGTGAGTCACGAACTCCTCTTCCTTGTTTTTTCTTTGTAGAGGCATGATTTGTCATTTGTTTTCTTGAATGAATGATTTCCTGAATGCTGGAATAGTAGGTAGAAAGAACTCTAGTTTTGCATTACTGAGTAATTAGGAGTGGGGATTAGATTCTCCATGTAAGAGCTATTTCTCTGCTAAAGTGGGAGTTCAACTGATTTGAAATCAGTTATTCTCTCATGCTAGCTATGATAATCTCAATAATAGAGGTAGGGAAGTAGACTTCTATTCAAATCTTCTGTAACTTCTCTCTTTCCAAATTTCTTGAGTGCATATGGCCACTAAAATAATAATCACTGCTCTGTCAAAATTTAACACAAGTTGTTGGATCCCGTTTTCGGAATCCAACTTTTACCAAAATACCGTCATACTTGAGCGTGGTTTCCTTGTAATTCTTCTTATCTGTTGGGTCCCAAATCCAACTGCTTAAAACTTAACACTTTCACTCTTACTCGGATACCCCATTTGTTGGACTTCGTTTCCAGAGCCCAACTTCCTGAGTCCTGAAGCCTTGCGCTTATTACCTTGCAGGGTCATTAGCTATCACTCCACAATCGTGGTGAGCGCACACTATTTAATCATCAAAATCATAAGTTGACTTGTTCATACAAATTGTAGCTCTAAGTCTCGTGTTCGTTTTGAAACAAGAATCACCTCAAACGGAGTTATATAACTCAAGACATAGGCAGGCTAAGGGGTGTTTTCCCACCCGAGAATGTCCGTTTAACGTACTCCCATGTCCGTTTAACGGACATTGGGGCTCCCCAAAGCCCCCAATGCCTCTCCAATGTTTCCAAACTTCAACCTTACATCATAAACACTTGCACACTTCTCAAATTCACTCATTCTAAGGCCTAAACACTTCATAACACTTCAAACTCTAAGTTCAACTCACCAACTTCACAAATTACAACTTAAATGGTTAATCAAATCCACAAAATTTCAATCATTAATCATCGAAGCTATCATAAACACACAAGCTATATGGACAGCAAAATGGATAGTAACTGTTATCTTTCCATTCCCATAACTTTTTACTCCAAATTCCAAAAATTGCATATTATACCTCAATGGAAAGATAACAAGATGTTTTAAAACTTTCATGAAGGATGCAAAAGTCATTTCCATCATTAAAAGAGGTAAAAAGTCACTCAAAGGCACTGCTCACATAAAGACCAATGAAACAGTAACATAGCATTATGAACAGTAACTGAATGTACTCCCATCCTCATAACTTCTTCATACTAATTCCAAAAGTGACAAATTCTATATCGTTGGAAAGCTCTCAACAAATACTATAATCTTCAAGAAGACACCTCAATTCAATTCAAACACTAAGAGGGTCTAAAACCTATGTGAAGTTTCTGTCAAATTTTGCAAAAATTTGACAGCACCTCCTTTGAATATTCAACTAGCCAAACTTCAATCCAAATACCATCACCTGCATAAAACTTAATATTCACAATCTTCAATCTTTCAACTACCAACCAAATCCAAAAATCCCACAACTACTCAAATGGCAGCAAATGCAAGCTTATATCTCTACTCATTCTCAATCCACTATATTTACCAATTCAAACCATACAATGATGCATTTGTATAAAACATATGCAAAGTACATGAATTACATTAAAACCCAACACTCTTGCATTACATGAACAATATGAGTTCTTACAAAGCTTTAGAGGGCATTTAGCCCGATTACAACCCAAATAACCAAAAGTTAAAATACAAAGTGAATCAATTCTCCAAAATGCAACCTAATACTTTATTTCCAAAAATGACTTCTAAAGTAAAAGCATCGGGGTGATGCTTCAATCCCAATACTGTAACTCGGTTTCCTACTCGTCACCTGTGGAGGAGAAAAGGGGTGTAAGCTCGACGGCTCAGTGGGTAACAGCTTAATAATTAAGAAATAAGCAAAAACATTATTTATTTCTCATTCTCAAAGCAACTTTCAGATTAATAAAAACCTTTCAAAATCATCAAAACTTTTCACAATTTCATTTCATCATTCATTTTCAAAGCCAAAATCACATTGATCGAAACGCTTTTAATTTATCAAAACCTCTCGTAAACTCATTTGTCCACAACAATTACACATCCAGATCACATAAGCACAGAGAAAGTGGTAAATCAATTTATCAAAAGCATTTACAAAACAACATAACATATAAACACAATTTAGACAAGCATATCACATAATCACATATAAGTTGGTTTGGGTCAGTCCATCGGGACGTACTACACATTTTCGCAAAGCGGTCATGTGTAGCCGTGAACACATGTGGGAGTCCGTGAGGAGCTCCATGGCCACTAGCAGGCAGGCGGGAGAAGCCTATAATTTGACAGGTGCACCTATCACACATAAGGGACCACCACAAACCCAAACAAACATACATATCACATAATTCACACAATTCATAAACATTAGCCACAAATGGCACTTGCAAATATTCACTTTCACATAATTTCCCAAAATGTCGCTTTTCCGAAATCAAGTATCCAAACTTTTTCACTTCACAAATCATTTCACAATTACTTCCAAAATGTAAAAACATCTCATACAAGTTCAAACCATCACAAAGAATCATTTATACAACTTTATAAATCATTTGAAAGCATTAGATAACATTTATTTCAAAACAAAGGAGTAACTTATTATCTCAATCATTAAAATACTACCCACCTTAGTTCCTTTAGCTACGAGCTTGAACCATTGGCCATTCTTTTCACTCCAATTCTCTCTCTTGACCTTAATCAAACACAAAAATTCCATAGGAAGCATGAGATGTTAAAATTGGCCATTCTAAGGAAATGTAAACATGAAAATTAACTCATCTAACTTTACCCGTACCTAACTTAAGCTATTTTCACTAAAACTCATCCATAATTTCAAAAGAATTCATATTTTCTTACCTTTGGGATGAAACCCACGAAAATTCCCTCTTTGCTTCTAATGAAGGATTTCCCTTTCCTCTTCTTTTTCCTTCTTAAAGGACTCTCCAATCTCTTCTTTAAAGCAAGAAATAACAAATCCCTAACCTCTTTTCTTCTCTCTTCTTCTTCTTCTTCTTCACCAACGAAAATCCCCTTTCTTTCTTGGTAAGTTTCATAGGCTTCTTTCCCAAATGACTTAACAAAGAAGCCTTTTAAACTTTAAAACCTAGGGCAAAACTATGTAGTTTTGATATCTAATCTTCACTAGCTATTTGTCCTCTCTTCTTTTTCCCTTGCAAATTTCAGCCTCCACTCTTCACATACGACTACACTTCTTTAAATTCTCTTCCTTTTTATTTTAATTTAAGCTAAAAGACCAATGAAGCCCTCCATGAAAGCCTTAAGTCTTTAAAAACATTTGTGATCTACCTAAAATGCTTCCAAGCCATTTTATTCTTTTAATATCTAATAACATACTCCACTCTAATTTAAACATAATCCATCAATTAATTTCCATTTCTTAAGAGCTAAAACCTAAAAAATAATTTAGACTATACCTCAAAATAATTTAGACATGCTTAAATAAATATTAAAAAAAATTCAGGGGCCAACATTTCTCCCCCTCTTAAAAGAATTTCTTCCTCGAAATTCATACTTAAGCAAACGCTAAGCAATACAATTTCTTTACTCATGCCTTCCAAATAATCCTAGTCATTCGCATATTCAAATTTCTCAACACACATTTTAATAATGTTCTTCACCTCTTATCTTAAATAACATCCATAACATATCCAAACAACAATATTTCTTATCGAATTGATTTGGAGTGTAGGATGCTCCTCCGTTTCTCATTTAACATCATCACTCGAAAATTTTCTTTCAAATGATAGTATTCAGTAGGCTCACTCGGTCTTTCAATTCGTTATTTGGTAATTTACTTTCTTAACTAGTTCCTCCTTATGCTTCAGATTACTCACAAATTTTTTTTCCTTCCTGTGTCGATAACACCATAATCTTATCACATCAATATTTCCTTAACATACTCACATATATCATATTTTGAATCCTTTTGTCAGTAGCATTAACTCATAATACTTTCATACGAACCAATTCATAGCAGCTTAGCAAATTCTTTTTCCTAACTTGAGCACACCTGAGCAAGGTGATACCTTCAGAGACGTAATAATTCACATCACTTTAGTCTCAATTCATGTAACTCTTATGTCAATCTCCCGTATTCCATATCTTTTCTGTGAATCCACCTAATTCATTCATCTTTCTTGATCACTTAATTTCTAATACCTCTTCAATCGATCTAACAGTCAATCATTTTTAGGCCTTTCTCATCATAATACAAAAGCGATGACTCTTTCTATCTTCTAACTCCTCATCCAGTATTCTATTGAAAACACTATGACAACGATTGAGATGCTTAAAGTCAAATAGAACTATACATTGATCTCATGTTCCTACAAACTCTAAACTATAAACTTTAAGCACATCTCCAACAGTTAAAACCATCGACAATTCAAACTTTCAGTCACTTGACATATTTCTTCTAGGATGTAAAGCTTAAATCACCATTACTTTTCTCAAATTCTCTTTGCTTAATCATCTTTGCCGGTACGCATACTTCTTATCTCAATCACCCAGTATCATTTTTCCTACTCGAACTCAAAATTCATACTCATTTCCAATTTCTTTTGTAAGATTCACAATTTCTGAATCATCAATTTAGGCTTGGTTCATATGTACTGATCTAAACTTTCAATGACTAATCATTTTGCCTAAAATCCAATTCCACATTCTACACTCTTTACTGCACTAGATTTAAAAACCTCAATATCCAAATTTATGACACACTGCTATTAATTTCTCTATTCAATTCATCTGATCATAACACTAGCTTTACCAATATAGCACTCACTTATACAATCATCATCCTTCGAATAACTCTATCTATTGCCTCAGTCTCATATTCAATTCTTTCTACTCAAGCATCTTTATTGATTTCACATACTTCTTATTCAGTCACCCTATATCCTTCTTCTCATTATATCTGTTTTCAATCTCACAATCTCTTAATCCTTAATTTGAGATAAACCAAACCCTCTATTCTATGCTTTCTTTTGTATTAATTCTGATAACCTCCATATCGCATTTCTATTTAAGGCATCTAATATACCACTTAGCTTCACTTGGACTTTCTCATTAGAACAATCATAGCCTTTCGGTATTTATATCAATCTCTTGCGTCTTATAACTACTTCTCCCAATTCATTGATTGGCTCAAATTTTTACGATCTGCACTTGCATATGTATATTGAAGATATTCCTGTACATATACTGTCTTCAAACTTTTAAAAATAATCATTAATGTAGCAGTTCTAAATCATGTATCAAGTAGTCAACTCATAGGACTTCAATTGTCTCCATACATATGAAATCACTTTGTTATGCTGCATTGGATTTCAGCCAAATGTCTTATACGAAATCAGTGCATACTATAAAATCTCCAAATCTATATGATATAATTTACCTCAGCATAGTTCCTTCAAAATTCTCTTTACTCACGTTACTCATACGCTTTACACTTTTTTTTCCATGTTCGAATGCCTCTAATACACCATCAAATCCTGAATCTCTTTAGTCTCTAATACCATAGTGCTATTAGGCATTTGCTAACTCAAGCAATTATTATCAAATTTCATATGCCTCTTGATTAGCCCTCGTGATTCCTTAAATAACTGATCCTTAATGAGGTACATTGCCTCACTTTCTTTTCAATTACCTACTTGACTTCCTTCTGCGAATGATTTTCTCCATTCCTTGAATTTCCTCTGATCTCTCTTGAACTTATTCTCATGGTTGTTCATTCATACAAATTTCTCCATACATTGTAATTTATTTGCAGACTTAACTTCTTGATTTTAAGACATTCATCAAGTTGGGTTTGCATCTCCTCAACATACTTTCACCTAATGTAACTTGAACGTACATACTCCTCATACTAGCAAATTCGTGTGTCCATAGATTCAAGGATCCACTCATATGACCCCTTTACATCAAACAAAAATACATCCTTTTTTTTTAACATATTCCACCTCCCTGCTTGATGCTCTAATAGGGAGTGTACTCAGTTTCGAATCATTACATATTCCTTCATGATCAGTTCTTTCATTGATCATCCTTAATATAAACTATTTGATCTGCTTATTCTTACTTAACAAATTTTTTTTCTTCAAAAGAGGGTTTCTTGCTACTATCATCTATACTCTTTATGCAATCTTGATCAATCACTTATTACTAACTAGTCGTAATACTGCGGGAGGACCCATTTCTATCTTCTTCACCAGGTCATAATGTTTAAAACACCCAAAACCTAAGGAAGTAAAGAACATACTTATTGCCGCACATGCTTGGGTAACGTCATCAAATTTATCCTATTTTGACCACTTATCAATTCATTGGTCTCCATTAACCCCAGACACTATTCTTCTCAGATCAATTTATTTCTCATTGTGACATCTTTAACAAATCCCAATCTATCCTCACATGATCATTATGAACACCTTCATATGTTACTCTAGTTTCCCCTCAAACTTTAGACTATGGGAGCTATGACTAACAATTATCCAATAAGTCATAAGTTTCTTCCTCTATCATCTCCACGCATATATATATATATATATATATATATATATATATATATATATATATACCTATGTGCGTAATATACTTACTTGTGTATGATGAAGGGTCATCTGTACACAATAACAACAATTAAACCTTCTTAGACTTATACAAATATCGCCTTCATTCATATAATCTTCCCATTATCCTTCACATTACATCTTACATATATAAATTCACCATTGATTCAAATTTATAAATGTAAAAATCATCACAAAACTTACATATCAAACATATAGCACATTTCTCAAATCAATCACAAGCAAGAAAAGCAACATTTTTGAAGTAATTGAAAGCATTTCATTCTCTTGATTCAAAAACAAACTTTTATTCCTTGATTCGGAAAAAGAAAACTTAAAGGCTCATTTCTCAAATTATAAGCTTGTACCCACTTAGGTTCTGATTTCATATTCTTAAGACCATAAGAATCTTTGTTTTCTATACATTCCACTTGTTCACTTTAAGCTCAACATTTCTTCTTATATCCTTGTCTTCCTCAGACAAGTCATGTCCATACATTTACATCTATATCACATTCGGAGATATATTTCCATAATGCCATACACTGCATCACCCATATGCTATTTCGTATTTCCATTTATCCAATGAAAAATTATCATTTTTCTCACTGATTCGGTCAGCCCAAAATCTTAA
This sequence comes from Erythroxylum novogranatense, assembly GCA_029891385.1. NCBI lineage: Eukaryota > Viridiplantae > Streptophyta > Magnoliopsida > Malpighiales > Erythroxylaceae > Erythroxylum > Erythroxylum novogranatense. Next base: position 84,929,379 of record CM057227.1, on the reverse strand, counting down.
CAATTGCTTATCTAAGTAACTTATACACATGTGCCCATGTAAGATCTCAATTTCGGCGCTCTGATACCATAAATGTTAGATCTCGTTTTCGGAATCCAACTCTTACCAAAACACCGTCATACTTGAGCATGGTTTCCTTGTAATTCTTCTTATCTGTTAGGTCCCAAACCCAACTGCTTAAAATTTAAGACTTTCACTCTTGCTCGCATACCCCATCTGTTGGACTTCGTTTCTAGAGCCCAACTTTCTGAGTCCTGAAGCCTTGTGCTTATTACCTTGCAGGGCCATTAGCTATCACTCCACAATCGTGGTGAGCGCACACTATTTAATCATCAAAATCATAAGTTGACTTATTCATACAAATTGTAGCTTTAAGTCTCATGTTCGTTTTGAAACAAGAATCACCTCAAACGGAGTTATATAACTCAAGATATGCTTAAAATTCCTAAAAGACTTCATACTTTAAACATGCTCTCCTAACCGACCTCTCATTCACTTTAATGAAAACTTCCCCAATTCAACTCCAAATGGAACAAATTTTTATGGAGAGGAAGACATATGTCTTAGGAATCTAATGGTTCAGGTCTCACCTCAATTGGAGGTCGGATGAGGGATTTATATCCAAAAGAATAAACTATGTTCACACCTAAAAAACAAATTGAAACTCTTTTGGCGCGATCACCATAACTTTCGATTTATAAATCGGATTTCTTTCTTTTTTAGACCGTTTGAAAGAAGACATCTAGATCTACAACTCTCATGAAGACAAAAAAACGTGATTCGGCCTCTAACAATTTCGAAATTCAACATCTTTCCCGTAGCTGGATGTCCGATTAACGGACATGTACGGGTGAAAGTGGCCCAAATGATCTGAGATTGTCCGTTAAACGGACATTCAGGTCTGTCTAACGGACATGGGCAGCCTAAGGGTTGTTTTTCCTCCCGAGAATTGTTGGACACCCCGATTTTTAAGTGGAATTGAGAAATAAGAAATGATATAAAAAAAGTGTTATATATATATATATATATATGTTGTATGTATGCTTTAAGGAAACTTATGAGAAAAGCATTATTGGATGTTGATATATTTGATAATTGTGGATATTGGTATGGTTTATAAAAGTTCAAGTGGATGAGTTGATTGAAATGAAGTTAAATAGCAAGAATTAAAAAGAAAAAGTGTGAAAATTTGAAGAATTTAGAAAGTTTGACTTTGGGGATGAATAGTGAAAAATTGTTTGACTTGGGAGTTGACTTTTTGATTTTGGGAGAATTTGAGAAAATTATCTTCTGGAAATTTGTAGTTTATGTCAAGAGCTTTCTGTAGCCATAAAGTTTGATATTTTTCAATATCGGAAGTGAGAGTTATGATCAGTCAAAGTTCGCTTGAAGTTTGACTTTTTGAGAAAAAAGTTGACTTTTTGATTTAGGCAAAATTCGAGAAAGTGAACAACATGAACATTGTAGCCTCTGTCGAGAGCTTTTTGTGGACATAAAGTTTGCTATTTTTTGATGTCGGGATTGAAAGATATGATTTTCTAAAGATATGCTTTGTTTTGAAAATGCTATTAAGTATAGATTTGTGTATTCTATGCTTCGAGGCCACTCGTCGTATGGATTTAGTTTGAATTAGAGTACGTGATCTTCATAAAAGTTTTAGATGATGTTTTTATCTTTCCATTGATATGAAGTTTGCAATTTTTCGATATCAAGGGTAGGAGTTATGAGCGATTAAAAATTGGAAGTCGTTTAGGAAAAGCTGTTTTGGACAGAATCTTTGATTGAGATTTTGACCTTTTTCGAGACCTAATTTAATTTTGAGTACTTCAGGGAAGTTGTAGAGATTCCTTTGATCTTTTTATTGACACCAAATTTGTCAAATTTTGAGTTCGAGATCGAGAGATATGATTTTTGAAAAGTTTGGTTTTGAAGTTCCGTTACTTCGTTTCTTTATCCGATCCCTTTCGTAATCTTTTGCTTATAATTCCTTCGTCCGACATCCGATTGATTTGATTCTCGAAGCGTTGGATTTCTAAGACGATTAATTTCATTTTCTTGAAGAATTATGATTTTTAGGAGATTAAATGGAAAGAGATTGGTTGAACCAAAGTAAGAGATTTGGTTATAGGTTATAAGTTGGATAATTTTCTGAACATGGTTCAGTATTTTGTGATTTTTGGGAGCTGTACAACTCTGATTGAGTTGATTCTTGAGGGAAAATAAAGTTAAGATATAGGGCTACAACTCTTGTGAAGGGATCGAAATTTAAATTCTTCCCTAAGATTGTTAATTTCTGGACTGAAGTTATGTTAATGTTCAGTCTCGGATTTTGTAAAGGTCCGATAGTATTTCGGCTATAACTTCTTCGTTTCTGATCCGAATTGAGCGCGGTTGGTGGCGTTGGATTCGTATGATTGAGAGGAACATTTCTCTAGAAGGAAGTTTTGACAAATTCGTTCAAATTGATAGTGCGAATTAACTCGCAATTAGGCATGACATAAAGTAACATGTTAGGGGCATTTTGGTCTTTTTATCACATTTTAAATGACATGGCTTTAAACACATGGTGAGGTGTCGTTCGAAGCATTATAAGGCCACGATTTAGGCTGGAAATGAGAATAAAGGAGAAGAGAAATAAGAAGAAGAAGAAAGATGTAGAAGAATTGGTTATGGAGAAAAGAAGAGGAGAAAGGTAAGTTTCCATTTTCTACTTGATTCTTAAGGCTTTTGGGATTTTTCAAGAAGGAAATGGATGGAGAATGAAGAGAGCATCTTCATGAGCCAAGAAATTCAAAATTGGAGGAGAAATGAGGTAAGAGGAAATTTTGAGCTTTAAGATTTTGATGAATTTTGGTTTAGAAACATGGATAAGGACTTGGGTTTGTGATTTATGAAGTTGATTTTGATATATATGCTTTAGGTTGTGTTTAATTTTGGATGGAAATTTGATTAAGGTTTAGGCTTAATTTTGTGATTAAGAATTTTGTGAAATTTTGGTGTAGAATTATAGATAATGATATGGGTTTGTGGAATATGAAGTTAATTTTGAAGAAATTGTATTTTATGGTATTGAATTTGGATAAATTGGTTTAGGCCAATTTTAAGATTTGGGGATTTTTGGAATTTATGATTTAGATAGATTGATTTTATATGGAATTGGTGTTTTCTAAGTCCAATTTGAAGAATTAAGTGAATTATGATATTTATTTTGGATAATTATGGCTTAGGGAATTTTAAAGTTGAGGAAAGAAGAAGGAATTTGGAGATTCGATGCTTTGGGCAAAGTATTAGCGTCAATTCGAGGTGGGTGATGTATTTATATTTTGAATCATGAGTAAATTATGTGATTTTGAAAAATCAAGAAAAGAATAATATTTTTGAAATTATGTTTTCAAAGGATTTGAAAATAATTATTCAAAGATTTACGTTAAAATGTTTGAAAATGATTTGGGAAAATTGTAGAAAATTTTGAGAATACGAGATTTATGAAAATTGTGTTTTCGCATTTTTGAAAAATGTGAACCATGCTGTTTATGCATTAATATATATTGATTGTGGGTTGAAAAAAATACTTGCACTCTTTTTTATGCATTTGAATGATATACGATTAATTGAGTTATTGAATATGATTGTTATATAAAATGATTGTGAATTTGTAAGAAATTGATTGGTGAATTTGTATTTTTGCAGCATGACATATGAAATTATGTGCTTAGTGAATGTAACTGTGTCTAGTAAGACACGACATGAAAATGTGAAATTTTGAAAAGTACCTTCGGGCAATCTGCTTGTTTTAAGCATGAATATGTGAATTGTATGGGTTTGGTCAGGTCCCCTCCGTAGAGTCAGTGCACTGTCTCCCTCTGATAGCCTTCTCCTTTTGCTCTGAAGTGGCTTAGGAGTTTCGATTTAACTCCCCTCTGTTTCACTTGGCGCACATGACCGCTATGCGGGAATGTGCAAGACGTCCTGTTAGGACCAAACCAAACCATTTTGTTATGTTATGTGATTTTTGATTTTGTTTATGTCGTGAAATTTCTCCGATGTGATTGCATTCATGTTTATGAGAAATTTTGAAAAATGAGAAAAGGGTTTTCAACCATGAAATTATAGAAATTTGATATGAAAAGTTTGGAAAATTGAAAAGGGTTTGAGAAAATATTTGAAAGTTGAAAAGTTTGAAAACTAAGCCTTTGGCAAAAAGTTTATGAAAATTGATTTCGCTTATTATTAGGTTTATAAATATGTTACCCACGAGCTTCGAAGCTACCCCCTTTCATCCCCATCTCCGTGTTTCATGCAGAGATCGGATGAAAGAGTGTCAAGATATTCGATTCGATTTTGTAGTATTTGGATTTTGTGTAAATTGAGATTTTGGTATTAAAATTGGATATGGCTTAAATTGCCATGTAAGTGTATGATTTATGAAGTTTGTATGTAATTGTGTATATTGGGTTGATGCAAAAGAATGAAGAGGTTGATGTACGGATTTAAAATCAGAATTGTAAATAATTTTGGAAATTGTATATGAGATTGTGTATGATTTTGGGAAAATATATTGTTAATTGATATGGAATTTGATGAAGTGTTTAGAACTAAGATTGCGTTTGTTCTTTGGTGTTTGGATTCGGACGGAGAGTCCGATGATTCTGGATTTTGTGATATTAGAAGTATATTTTGGCTTTGCAGGAATTTTTGGGATAGGATAAATGCAGCCGTTATGCTGCCGAATTTTCGTTAGAAAATAAATTGAAAAAGAAGAAAAATAAAATTTAGATGTATGAAAGATGAATTTATGAGATTGGTATTAATGTTAAGAAGTTTATTATGATTTGAGTGCGATTTGGGATTTGTATGAGTATTCAAGCATATGATGATTTTGTATGTAATGAAATAAAGTGTTTAAGAATGAAAAGACAAGGATTAAGAAAGAAAAAAAATTTATACCGAATTTCGGAATGGTACGTCTTAGGGTTTCCAACGCGATTATGTTCATTCGATCGTTTTCTTTGATTATTGTTCTCGGATGTCGGATATGTTTCAGTTTAATTGATTATTTCGTTTATCCCCGCCTTATGATTCGATTCTATTGATTTCTGTCGATTTGGTATTTCGATTGATAAATCCGATTTGTATTTTGCGTCCGTATTTTGGTATTCGTACTTTGTTTTGCAAGCGCTTCTGATTCATACTTATTCGATTCACTCCGCTATTTTCGCCTCTGCTTTGTACTTTGTTTCCACATTCTGTTTTCTGTGCTTCGTTTTTTGGTTGGGATCCGGTTCCCGGATCGGGGCCCAACAAGAATGTCCGTTTAACGTACTCCCATGTCCGTTTAACGGAAATTGGGGCTTTCCAAAGCCCCCAATGCCTCTCCAATGTTTCCAAACTTCAACCTTACATCATAAATACTTGCACACTTCTCAAATTCACTCATTCTAAGGCATAAACACTTCATAACACTTCAAACTCTAAGTTTAACTCACCAACTTCACAAATTACAACTTAAATGGTTAATCAAATCCACAAAATTTCAATCATTAATCATCGAAACTATCATAAACACACAAGCTATATGGACAGCAAAATGAATAGTAACTGTTATCTTTCCATTCCCATAACTTTTTACTCCAAATTCCAAAAATTGCATATTATACCTCAATGGAAAGATAACAAGATGCTTTAAAACTTTCATGAAGGATGCAAAAGTCATTTCCATCATTAAAAGAGGTAAACAGTCACTCAAAGGCACTGCTCACATAAAGACCAATGAAACAATAACATAGCATTATGAACAGTAACTGAATGTACTCCCATCCTCATAACTTCTTCATACTAATTCCAAAAGTGACAATTCTATATCGTTGGAAAGCTCTCAACAAATACTATAATCTTCAAGAAGACACCTCAATTCAATTCAAACACTAAGAGGGTCTAAAACCTATGCGAAGTTTCTGTCAAATTTTGCAAAAATTTGACAGCACCTCCTTTGAATATTCAACTAGCCAAACTTCCATCCAAATACCATCACCTGCATAAAACTTAATATTCACAATCTTCAATCTTTCAACTACCAACCAAATCCAAAAATCCCACAACTACTCAAATGGCAGCAAACACAAGCTTATATTTCTACTCATTCTCAATCCACTCTATTTACCAATTCAAACCATACAATGATGGATTTGTATAAAACATATGCAAAGTACATGACTTACATTAAAACCCAACACTCTTGCATTACATGAACAATATGAGTTCTTACAAAGCTTTAGAGGGCATTTAGCCCGATTACAACCCAAATAACCAAAAGTTAAAATACAAAGTGAATCAATTCTCCAAAATGCAACCTAATACTTTATTTCAAAAAATGATTCTAAAGTAAAAGCATCGGGGTGATGCTTCAATCCCAATACTGTAACTCGGTTTCCCGCTCGTCACCTGTGGAGGGAAAAAGGGGTGTGAGCTCGACGGCTCAGTGTAACATCCCACCCCTAATTGGAAGGGTAAAATAGTCAATTTGGCATAGGATGAGATGGATCGGAATGACTTAGGACTATTCATGCATACTGGTACTAGTAACCAGTGAAATCTGTGCACATGAACTTATTGTACATGCATACATGACATTCCCGGTAATTGGGCCTAATGCAATTTTATTGGGATTAACGTGGTTAATGGGCTTGAAAAATTATTCTGAGTACGCCATAAATTGTTTTCTATTTTAAGGGATTTTCAGAAATTTTTCTGAAATTTTACGGAGAAAATTCCCGGACCAGCAAAATCGCCGGTAAATGGCCTAAATGTGTTTTAGTTGTGGAAAATGTGGTTTTCGTGTTTGAAAAATTATTGGGAGTGGACTGTTATATGTTTTACAATTTTGAGCAATTTCGTAATTTTCAAAAATTAATTGGAGAAATTTCGAAATTTTGATCGGAAATAATCGCCAAGTGGCGAACCGGTCGATTTTCTACTGTTCATTGGTAGTAAACTATTAATTATTTGGTGGGACCCAAAAGTAGACCCTTAAAATTAGTTGGAACCGAAATTGGCTTGAATTATTGGTAATTGTTGTATTTGTTTTTAAAAAGTTTGATTGGCTTTGACTTTTCTTCATTCTTCCTCCTAAGGCCAAGTGTCCCACTTAAATACATGGTTATCCTATATAAGTCGGCTACTTCATTGCTTAGTAATAAAAGGGAGGCTTTTTAGTGCTTTAGATAAAAACCAACCGAAACTTTCATTCTTTTCAAGCCCTCCATCGTTTTTCTTTCTTCTTCCTTAAGAAAATCCTAAAATCTTAAGAGTTCTCTTTCTTGCCATCAAGTTACTTCTTTACTTGATGATGATGATGCACATACATGGTGGTAGAAGTGTGTTGGGAAGGTGTTAAGTGAGCCTAAAGAGAGAATTGAAGGTTGGAAACTTAAGTAGGTAAGGTTTTAAGTTTGTTTTAAGGAGGCTTTACTTATATAGTATTGAATCATGGTTGTTAGATGTATTGAATTAGAGTTATGGTGCATTTATTATGATTATTGATCCATGATTTGAATGAAAATTGTAGATGGAATTGGTGGGTATAAGGCTAGGTTAAGTATGGTTTGATAAAGTGAACATGAATGATGTGGTTTAGAAGTGTTTTAGCTTGATTTTGATTGAATATTGATGATTAATCTTGCATGGAAATGGAGAGATGAGGGCTGCCAACTTAAGATGGTAGTTCCTAGTAAATGTATGAATATTGTAGGTACTGATTTTGTGTTAAAATGAGATGCCTATGGTAGTAGGAATTGAATTGGTATGATAGGAAGTGAATTGGTGAAATAAAGCTGAAAATTGATTTTTGACCTAGTATACTGATTTGATCATAACTCATTGTTTAGATATGCAAATTAGGCACGGTTTGTGCCCACTTAAACTTTGGGATGTTGGCTACAACTTTGTGTGAAATAGGTGTTGTTAAATTGTAATGTTAGAGGGGTGAATTGTTGCATGGAAAGTTACTATTTTATTGCCTATGAACAGTAACTGAAACCATAACCTATGAGCTTTGATGATTTTTCTAAATTAATTGAGATGGAATTAGGGAGAATGGTCTTCATGAAAGTTGTAGCATATTGAGTTATCTTTCCATTGCCACTGATATTGCTATTTTTAGAGGTGTATATTGAGTGATATGAACTGTTTACTATAGACTAGTTTTGGGCATGTTGATGAAACCTAGCTTAAGTGTCTGACTTGTGAGTATTCTGCTTGGAAGCAATTTTAGCCATTTTTTTGGACTGAATTGGTATGAGTAACCTAGTTGGTTTCTCAACCTTATGTGTTTATTAATTATATGCATTGATTGCCATGAGGAAGCAAGGATGGATATATGTGATTGATTGATTTGATTGATTTCGGACCATGGGTGTTCGAAATATTGGATTGTGATATTGAAGTGCAAATGAGAATAAGTGCGTGAGAATGCATTAGTAAATTGGATTGTAAATGTGGTAGTGAAACGAAAGGTAAATGCATGGGAATGAAATACCGGACTAAGAGTCCGAGGACATTGGAAAATGATCGGAAATAGTAATTAATTGGAATTGAAAATAGAAATGCGATAATTGGAAATTGGAAAATGACATGTGCATTTATGCATAGTAAATGATCAGATAATGGAAGTTGTGACCGGTGTAGCCACCGATTTCAGAGCTTTAAGCTCAACGCACAGGGCATCGTGCCCAACGTATTCCGAGCCTCGGCTCGATGATCAGGGCTATGCCCAACGTTTCGGGGCTTTAAGCCCAATGTTTCAGAGCCAATGACTCAACGATAATGAGCTCAAAGCACGGTCACAACAACGAAAGAAAATGAAAGAGTCACATGCACCTTTGCATAAATGAATGTTTTATGTGAATTGTGTGAAAGGCTTATTGCCTTATAAAATATGAAATTGATTGCTGTGATTTCTTGTTTATGATATATATACAATATTGTGTGATTGTGTGGATATGCATGAGTTGGGTGAACCATCGATGATGGTTTCTCACCGAGTTCGCAAACTCACCCAACATTGCATCTATTTTTCAGAAATTGAGAGTACCCGTTGGACACACGGAGTACGTCTCATCGCTAGCAAGACAGTATTGGGTCGGGATCGATTGTCGTCTCAGATTCTGCATTAGTGTATTGATTTGGTATTTAGTAGGCCCAATTGTTTACATGTAATTGTATAGAGTGACTGAGCACTAATGAGTGCTAATAATGATTGAAATTGTTTTATCAGTGAAATGGTTTTATATTTGAAAATGTTTTGTTATAATTGGGCCAAGTCAATGATTGTTTCATGACTCTAATGTTTTTGAAAGAAAAAGAAAATGTCATACGATTTTTTTTAATAAGGTAATGAATGTTCTAGTACGCCACCCTCGCGGGTCACGGGCTCGGATATCACCATGGATATCGGGTTCGGGTCTCGTCGGGAGTGGGGTGCTACACTCAGTGGGTAACAGCTTAATAATTAAGAAATAAGCAAAAACATTCTTTATTTCTCATTCTCAAAGCAACTTTCAAATTGATAAAAACCTTTCAAAATCATCAAAACTTTTCACAATTTCATTTCATCATTCATTTCCAAAGCCAAAATCACATTGATCGAAACGCTTTTAATTTATCAAAACCTCTCGTAAACTCATTTGTCCACAACAATTACACATCCAGTGTAACATCCCACCCCCGACAGGAAGGATAAAATAGTAAATTGGCATAGGATGAGATTGATAGGGATTTATTAGTATTGTTCATGCATACTGGTACTAGTGAACAGTGAAATCTGTGCACATGAAATTACTGTATATGCATACATGACATTCCCGGTTTTTGTGCCTAATGTAGTTTTACTGTGATTAATATGGTTCTTGTATTTGAAAAATTATTCGGATTGTGCCATTGAGTGTTTTACATTTTTAGGGATTTGTGAGAATTTTTCTGGAATTTTTAGAGTTATTTGCCCGGACCGGAAGATTTCTAACTGGCAGACTGAGTGAATTTTTGGTACTGGAAATGACTGTCCAATGACACTGGACTTTTAGACATATGATTTTAGGAGTTATGAACTTTGAGCCATGGGAATTTGGAGACAAATTAGACTAGAATTGAATTGTAATTGGAAGAAACCTTATGAGTGTTTAGAAATAAGACAAGTGGCAAGTGACACTTGTCACTTGCCCACTTATGTATTAAGTTTAATCTTTATTTAATTAACCTACTTTTTGGAGAGCTTTCACGCCACTTCTCTTTAGAAGAGTGAAAATCCCTTTTTAATGCAAGTTTCCTCCTTCATCCGTAGCTCCTCTCCCCCTCTCTTTTTCGTTGGTTTTTCCATCCACCTAAACAAAAGCTTTCATTTGTTACTTACTTGCTCTCTTTTATACACACATAAATGCAAACCTAAGCCTTTCCCTTGTGATAGTGATCATCGTATGGTGTGAGGGGTGTGAGGGAAGTTGGTGAATTAGTGAAGAATTGAAGATTTAAAGCTTAGTTAGGTGAGAATTTATGTTTGTATTTATTCTTATGGTAGTTAAAATCATTCATGGAGATCATTTATGCATTTAATTGATCATGAAAGTGTTAGTTTTGTTTGGGTTTATAAGTATGTTTGTGTGAGGGAATTGGATATGGTAGTTAAAGAATGTAAATGTAATGTTGTTAATGATGTTTATGATGTTTAATGAATGGAAATAAAGTATGGAAGTTGTGTATGTGGTTGCTGCCAATTATGCTCAATTATACAAGAAATTGTTGTGATGATTTTGGTGGCTGAATTAGAGGTGTAAATGGATGTTTAGTGATGTGTTATTGGTAGTAGAAGTGATAGGAGTTAAGTTGAAGATGAAAGCTGGAAAATAGATATTGAACCTATTGTAATGTTTTGATCATAACTCATTGTGTAGGTAAGCAAATGAGTTGCGGTTTGTGCCCAATTAAACGTGAGCTTGTTGGCTACAATTTTGTGTGAAATAGGTGTTGTTAAATTGTAACTCTAAAAGGTCGAATTTTAGCATGGAAAGTATAACCGAACCACATAACCTAGAGTTTTGCTGATTTGTATAAATTAATTTAGAAGGAATTAGGGAAAATGGTCTTCATAAAAGTTTAAGCATGTTAAGTTAGGTTTCCATTCCCACTGATTTTGCTATTTTTAGATCTGTATATTGGGAGATATGACCTGTTTACTATTGACTGGTTTTGAGCATTTTGATGAAACCTAGCCTAAGTGTAGATTTTGTGAGTATTCGGATTGGAAGCAATTTTAGCAATTTATGTGACTTGAATTGGTATGAGTGATCTTCTGAAAAGTTGTAGAGGAAGAAATGATCTTGAAAATGACTTATGGAATGTAATTTTTAGAGGTCAGATTTGAGAGTAATGAATTTACAAAAACAGAACCTAAGCTAGGTCATGGATTGCTGATCATGGCAGAAACTTGCATAACAGTTTTGAAATTGTTAGAGGTTGAATTGGAATTTGGGTTCTTCATGAAAATTGAAGTTTGAGATCTTATCTTTTGAGGGATATAAAGTAGTGAATTGTTTGACATTTGTGCTAGGAGATATACTGGTTGGGAATTTACTGCTCAGATTGAGAAATTTCAGAGGGCAGATGCTTTAGTGAATTGTTTGACCTAGTTAGCAAGTGAATTTGATTTTAGGTTGTTCATGAAAGTTGTGGATAACATTGTGATCTTGATGAGCATATTTATTGTGTAATTTTTGACTGAAGAGAATGAAAGTTACTAAATTTACAAGATACTGTACTGTGTTGAGTGACTTTGAGTGAGCAGTAGCTTTCATGGGGTTTTTGACACCCTTAGGGGTGGAATTACTTTGAATGGTCTAAATGAAACTTGTAGAGCTTTTCATGATCTTTCCAATGAGATGTGGTTTATAATTTCCTGAATTGTGTGCAAAGAGTTATGGGTGTTGGAAGTTTGGTTGGAAATCAGAAAAAAAAAAGGAAATAAGGGTATATATATATATATATATATATATATATATATATATAGATATTAATTGTTTAATGTGAATTTTGTTTTTTTTCGTGAATTTTGTTTTTTTTCGTGAATAACTTTTCCGTCCGACATCCGATTGACCTGATTCTTGAGGCATCGGATTCATAGAATATTTAATTTCATTTTCTGAGATATTGAGAATTTTTGGATGGAAAATTAACGTGGGTCCGGGTAAAGGTCTGTTTAGTCACTGTTTTAATTAATTGGGGACCTATAGAGGTCCGATTTGCGTACAGTCAGCGCCATTAGGTTTCTAATTTTTAGACGGATTTTATGATGGAAAAAATGAGATTAGGGTCGGGAATATCATGAACATGCATTTTACACCTACATGTGCATCATTACTAGTTCGGATTGAACAATTAGTGATCGTTTTATTCTCTGATTCTTATAGAGGCCCAACTGAAGCGTTGATCGACCGACGTAGCAGAGACTTTTCGGCATTAGCTCGGAAGTAATAGGTGAGTAACCTAGTTGGTTTCTCAATCTATGTGTGTGTTTAATATTACGCATTGATGCCATGTGGAGTTAAGGAAGGATCTGTGTGTTTGATTTTGATTGATTTCGGACCAGGGGTGTCCAAAATGTTGGAAATGTGATATTGAAGTGCTAATGTGTGTAAATGACTGTGAATGCATCAATGCAATAAATTGAAAATGTATATGATCGAAATACCGGACCGAAAGTCCGAAGAAATGGAAAATAGCATTGACATGTAAATGGGAATTGGAACATGTACATTGCATGCATAAAAGTATGATCGATAAAAGCGGCCAGACCGAGCAGACCACCGTATCGGGGCATATCACGCCTAACGATATGAGAGCTTTCACCAACGCACAGACCTCAGTCCAACGTATTGAGCCTCGTGTTCAATGTACCGGGCTTCAAGCCCATGTTTTCAGAGCCACGGCTCAACGCAATGTGTAAAATCCATCGGGGCGCCAAAGCAGCGCGGTCACAACAACGAAATGAAAATGAAAAGTGTCACATGTGCATTGCATCTATAAATGATTGAATATGAATTGTGTTAAAGGCGAAATGCCTTACATTTGAGAAATGTGATTGTATGTATTATTTAGTAAATTGATTGAATATGCATGAATTGAGTAAACCATCAATGATGGTTTCTCATTGAGTTCGCAAACTCACCCAACATTGCAACTATTTTTCAGGAATTGAAGAGTACCCCATTAGTGGAACGGGAGTATGATTACTGCAAGAAAGGCAGAGTTTGGCGTCGGGATCAGTCTCATGTCTGCATTTGAGTCATTCTGGTTATATGTGAAAAATTATATTTTTTTCGCAGATGAATATTGTTATTGTATTGGGCCCAAATTGGCTGTCAATCTATGTGTGTATGAATGGTTTTATGACTGAAATTGAAATTTGATTGAAAATGTTTTCGTATCGTGGCCCAAATTGTTTACCGATATCTGCGCACTCTATTGTTTTCGAAAATTTTCCGAGTTTTAAATTGATTTGACCGTTCTAGCATACTACCCTCGTGGGGCACGGGCTCGGATATCACCATCGATATCGGGTTCGGGTCTTGCGGGAGTGAGATGCTACATCCAGATCACATAAGCACAGAGAAAGTGGTAAATCAATTTATCAAAAGCATTTACAAAACAACATAACATATAAACACAATTTAGACAAGCATATCACATAATCACATATAAGTTGGTTTGGGTGGGTCCATCGGGACGTACTACACATTTCTGCAAAGCGGTCATGTGTAGCCGTGAACACATATGGGAGTCCGTGAGGAGCTCCATGGCCACTAGCGGGTACGCGGGAGAAGCCTATAATTTGACAGGTGCACCTATCACACATAAGGGACCACCACAAACCCAAACAAGCATACATATCACATAATTCACACAATTCATAAATATTAGCCACAAATGGCACTTGCAAATATTCACTTTCACATAATTTCCCAAAATGTCGCTTTTCCGAAATCAAGTATCCAAACTTTTTCATTTCACAAATAATTTCACAATTACTTCCAAAATGTAAAAACATCTCATACAAGTTCAAACCATCACAAAGAATCATTTATACAACTTTATAAATCATTTGAAAGCATTAGATAACATTTATTTCAAAACAAAGGAGTAGCTTATTATCTCAATCATTAAAATACTACCCATCTTAGTTCCTTTAGCTAGGAGCTTGAACCATTGGCCATTCTTTTCACTCCAATTCTCTCTCTTGACCTTAATCAAACACAAAAATCTCATAGGAAGCATGAGATGTTAAAATTGGCCATTCTAAGGAAATGTAAACATGAAAATTAACCCATCTAACTTTACCCATACCTAACTTAAGCTATTTTCACTAAAAACCCATCCATAATTCCAAAAGAATTCATATTTTCTTACTTTTGGGATGAAACCCACGAAAATTCCCTCTTTGCTTCTAATGAAGGATTTCCCTTTCCTCTTCTTTTTCCTTCTTAAGGGACTCTCCAATCTCTTCTCTAAAGCAAGAAATAACAAATCTCTAACCTCTTTTCTTCTCTCTTCTTCTTCTTCTTCTTCTTCTTCACCAACGAAAATCCCATTTCTTTCTTGGTAAGTTTCGTAGGCTTCTTTCCCAAATGACTTAACAAAGAAGCCTTTTAAACTTTAAAACCTAGGGCAAAACTACGTAGTTTTGATATCTAATTTTCACTAGCTATTTGTCCTCTCTTATTTTTCCCTTGCAAATTTCAGCCTCCACTCTTCACATACGACTACACTTCTTTAAATTCTCTTCCTTTTTATTTTAATTTAAGCTAAAAGACCAATGAAGCCCTCCATGAAAGCCTTAAGTCTTTAAAAACATTTATGATCTACCTAAAATGCCCCCAAGCCATTTTATTCTTTTAATATCTAATAACATACTCCACTCTAATTTAAACATAATCCATCAATTAATTTCCATTTCTTAAGAGCTAAAACCTCAAAAATAATTTAGACAATACCTCAAAATAATTTAGACATGCTTAAATAAATTTAAAAAAATTCAGGGGCCAACACAAGTAGATGGGATAACTCCAATAGTATGTCATAGAGTTTGTTCGAAATTGGATATTGGAATTAGTCGTGAGATTTTTGCCCAAATTTTTTTTGGAGTAATCATACTCAAAGAAAAGATGATCTCTAGTCTCTTCCTTTAGATTACATAGAATTCACATCTTTGAGGAAGGCAGGGATTGTAGTCTATCCATTATGCTGAGTCTGTTCAACATTGCTAGCCAGAGCAGAAAATTAGTTTTAGGTCTAAGAACCTTATTCCAAGCCATAGACTTGGGTGCCTACTGTGAGGAGATTCAAGAAAGATTGTTCTAGTGAGTTAAATCAAATAGAGGAGGTTGCCCTCATCCCAATAGCAAATGATAAGGAGGAAACATTGGATATGAGGCAATAATCAGAAACTATTAAGGGAAGCATTGTTGAACAAGTACCTAGTAGATTACCAGACAGATCTTGATTGAAAGGAAAATGTCTCAGATTCAACATCTAGTGAGACTCTAAATCAGCAAGAAGGACTAGAGGGAATTAAGGTAAGCTCTAGTTTTAAGAGAGTAACAAGGAAAAGCTCCAAGAGGAATATTTCTACTTCTACTCATAATTATTGTCCTAATTAATATGAAATATGAGAGGGCTTAATCACCCTAATAAATAAAGAACGGTTGCTAATTACATTCAAGAAACCAAACCCTTTTTAATCAGACTCTTTGAAAAAAGACTAAAGGAGAACAATGCCACTAAACCTTTCTTTTTCAAGGAAAATTGCTATATCCTCACAAATCACAACTACCACTACAATAGAAGAATATTAGCACCTTTTTACAAAAGGAGTTATGTTGGGCCCCGAAAATTTTTATTTTTATTTATTTATTGATTTATCGATTTACTTGACTTATTCTTTATTTTTGCTTTAATTGTTTTAATTATGTGTGTATAGATATATATATAGATTATGTTGAGCCTTAGGATTAGTTAGTATGATTGGATTATTGGAAGTGAGCTTAAAGTGTAGAGCCATATGAGACAAATAAAGGTTTGTTAGAAAGAATGAACTTTAATGTATAGTGGGCTTGGGAGGAAGGGGAGCCCAAACGGAAATGCAAGTGAACTTAAAGGAGTATCAAAACTACATAGTTTTGAGGTAGGGCTTTAAGTTGAGATATAAAGGAATTAAAGGAAGAGTAGGAAGCAAGTTGTCGTAAGAGCCAAGGAGAAGAAGAGAAGAGAAATCGTGAGCCAAGAGAAAGGAGGGTTTCGTCCAAGAAGAAAAAGGGAGAGCTGTAGGAAGCTTGAAGGGAGGAAGAAAGAAGAGAAAACTACTTGTGAGAGGTAAGTTCTATCTTTGTTTGTGTTGGGTTCGAAAATGGGAGGAAATGGAAGCTAAGGTTTGTGTAGAGATTGAAGAAAGTTAGAAGAGAAGGGTAGATCTATGGATTTTTGGGATTTCTAAGTTAGGGTTTTGGGTTTTCTGACATAGATGGCTTATGGGTAGGTTAGGTTTAGAGTTTATTTTACCTTTGCATGATTTTATGCATGCTATGCCTTTCTTTGGAATGTATTTATTAAATGGAGTGTGATTTAATTGAAGGAACTCAAGAGAACCCCACTCAAGACAAGGAGGAAGGGCGATCTTGAATTCGGATTCCGACGATAGGTGGGTAACATTTTTATAGTTGTTGTGTAATGGAAAAATGCCCTATGTGTGCTATCTTTGTTAAATGGTGTGTATATTGAAAGTGTTTTCATTTGGTTTGCAAGAAAAAGGAAAGAAACTATGATGATTTGATAGAATGAAAGAAGCATAAAATGCTATGCTTGTGTCGTAATGTGTGAGCATAAATTGGTTGTGATTGGGCAAGAGAGAACCTACTTTGATAGTCATGTGCACGTTGACCCCCCTTAGCCTTCGCCCGACTGCCTGCTTGAGGCTTACGAGATTCGAAAAATGGACTCGTCGTGTTTACGGTAAACTTCGGTTTCTGTCGTGTTTATGGAACTCTCGAGCCAATTGTGTGCATTTCATCATTTTGGTGTTATGATGCATAATATGTGTTTTAATTGATATAAGATTTCATGTTATGCTTTATGTGATGATTTTGGGCTAATTTATGATTTATGTGATGAAGTTGAGTTATTCGTACTTTATATGATAGACTGCAAATGTTTTGGATTCTTTATGTGTTGTATGGCTCATTACTCGATGACTATAAAGGTGTTAGCCACTGAGTCGTGTTTGCTCACCCCATTCTCCCTCCTCAGGTGCAAATTCTAGTTGATCGTGGAACCTTGCAAGGCATCGGGCATAACTCCAAGAAACTTTAAACACTTTTGTATTAAGTTAGTAACTAGCTTTCGGAATGACTTTATAAGCATATTAAGCATTGAGCATCTCATATGTTGTATTTTGGTACTTGATTCATGATGGATATGATGAATATGCTGATATGTAATTAAAGCTATGATTGAACTCTTGAATGATTGATAAAGAGATGAGAACTCTAGTACTCTCTTCTTCTTGTGAATTTGTTGATTTGCGATTTGTGCTTGACCTTGAAAAGGGTATATGTATGAGTCTTTAGATCATTGAGTTGTTGTTGGGTTTTGTCTTGGGATAGCTTGCTGGAATTTGCAAAGGTTTATGAGTTGTGATAAGGAAAGATTTAGAGATAATATTGGTAGTGATCTGAAAAATGTTCACTGAATATGCTTTAGTCTTTTAGCCATAACGTTTTCTCTAGTAATCCAAAAGAGATGATTCTTGTTTTGAATTAAACTAGAGATATATGGCTACATTTTGTAAGAAGACATCGAATTTCAATTCTATGTCTAAGAGTCTCAAATATTGTCATGAAGTTAAGAATTGGGTGCAGTTTTGGTGCAGGAATGAAAGTCTTATCTTCTGACTTTAGGGGCAATTTTGGGATTGATAAAGATAGATTTTAGAAAAATTCCCTTCTGGAAAGTTGTAGATATTTCTTTTATCTTTCTAACGGTATAAAGTTTGTAAATTTTGAACATCTGAGTGAAAAGTTATGCATCTTTGAAGTGGAGACGTTCTGGAGAAAAAGGTCAGACGAAGTTAATCTTCATCTTCGTCTGTGATGACGTCACTTCGTCTGTGATGACGTCATCGTCTTCAGCATCGTCTGCTTTTTTTTTTACCCTTCTTCCTTCTTTTGGCCATAACTTTTTGCACAAACCTCCGATTTAGCCGATTTTCGAAGCGTTGGATTTCTAAGAAAATTTTTTATCTTTTTATACCTGATTGGTCAGTATTGCTTTTAATTTGAAAAACGTGGGTTGGAATAAAGTATGACGATCGATTGTCAAAGTCTGAATATACTTCACTTATTTTAAAATATCTTGAGCTATAGGGCTCGGATCCAGGCGATTCTTGTCTTAAATTAAACTAGAGTTATAAACCTACAAGTTTTATGAAGGAACTGATCGGCAATTTAGTCTCTAAAGTTTTCAAATTCTGACATGAAGTCGGTAGAGGGTCAATTTTCACTGTTTCTTTAAGATAGTATTTTAACCATAACTTTTTCATTTCTAATCCGAATTGAGTAATTTCAGAGGCGTTAAAATCGTTAGAATATGAGGTACAAATGTCCCTAAGAAGCCGATCTGAAATTCCTATTGCAAGTCCCCCAAATTGTGGTCGGTATGTTGTCGGTTTTGGGTCTTCTATGTTTGTGTGTTTCCGAATGTTGGGCCTCGGAGACGGGGTCCAACATTGTTTGGTATCAGAGCTTAGGTTTCACTCCTAGGTTTAGGATGCATAGTAGGAAAATTGTTTTGCTATGTGATTAAATGTTTGCATTATGAATTGATTGTTTGTATTAAGTGACATGCATATCATGCATATATATAGGAACTAAGATTAAAAAGAATTGTAGCTAATCATAAATATTTTCATTGAAGGAGTAAGATGCCACCTCGTAGAAGGACACGAGGAATTCTACAAGGTTCAATTGCACCTGACTCTCCACTGAGAGAGGAGAGCACGGATGAGTCCGTAGCCCCGGGAGTGGCCCCAGCTGAGGCTTCTCTGGGGCAGAGTAGTGAGCCCCTCCGATCTCAGACGCAGCAGTCGCCTAGTCAGTCTGAACAAGTGCCTGCTCTAGACCCAAGATTGTTCCAGGCATTTACCCAAGCCTTTGTTCAGGCTATGGGTCAAATGTCACAAGTTTCTAGTTCGGCCCCAATTAAGAAGGGGAGACAGTTTGACAAGTTAAGGAAGTACGGAGCGCTGGACTTCTATGGGACCACAGATCCTGAGGAAGCCGAGACCTGGTTGAGGAAGACCGAGAGGGTCTTGGATCAGATGGAGTGCGAGGATGACGAGATGGTGGTCTATGCGGCCAGTTTACTTCAGGGTGATGCCTTGCATTGGTGGGAGTGTGTACCGGGGAGTCAGCTGAAGCCGATGGGGTTGACATGGGGAGACTTCCTAGCTGCTTACAGGAAGAAGTATCTGTCTAAAGTGTACATTCAGCAGAAGCAGAGGGAGTTTCTGAGTCTCACCCAGAGGGAGATGACAGTTACTGAATATGAGCGTCAGTTTACCCAGTTATCGAGGTATGCTTCAGAGATGATATTCAGTGAGGCTGCCAAGTGCCGCAGGTTTGAGTCAGGCCTGCACCTATCTATCAGAGAGAAGGTGGTAGTGCAGAACTTTGGCGACTTTCAACAGCTGGTTGAAGCAGCATTGAGAGTTGAGAATATCGAGAACATCAAGAGTGCAGTCAACAGGAAAAGAAAGGGAAGAGAGCAGTTCAAGAGGGGAGGTGGTACTTCTATGCCTGAGAGAAGTGCCAGAGCCTTTCCTGTGCAGTCTGAGGAGAGGAGCAGCGGTGGAAGCCAGCCTAGACCTATGAGGACCTCTACTGTTTCTCACCAAGCCTCAGCGGTGGGCGGCAGTAGAAGAGGAGATGGGGAGAGGCCACCTCTTCCCAAATGTGAGCACTGTGGGAATCTCCATAGGGGAGAATGTCGCAGATTGACAGGAGCATGCTTCAATTGTGGGCATAAAGGACATATAGCCAGACAGTGTCCTAAGCCGGATAGAAGAGAGGGATCACAGATGCAAGCTTCCAGGAGGACAGAGACAGTGGGACAGAAGGCTGTGACTGAAATGGGTAGCTCTGGTGCACCTAAAAGAGCTCATCCTTCAGATAGATCCAGGGGGCAAGCAGCAGCTAGAGTGTTTGCAATGACTCGAGAGGAGACAGAGACAGCTCCAGAAGTGGTGACGGGTATGGTAAAATTGTTTGATGATGATGTTCTTGCTTTAATTGATCCGGGTTCTACCCATTCCTTTGTGTCTTCGGGTAGGACTGTGCCTAAAAGGATTTTGAGCCCATTGGATACTCTGCTTATGGTGAGTACTCCGATCGATCAGTATATTATTATCAGTCAAGTGTATGTAGATTGTGAGATAGAGATTAGTGGAGGAAAATTTGTGGTGGATTTGATGCCTTTGAAGATGGGAGGATTGGATGTGATATTAGGTATGGATACATTAGAGAAATATCATGCCAATTTAGACTGCAAGCAGAAGACAGTGGAATTCGAGCTAGAGGATGGCAGAAAAGTGGTATTCATGGGAGATAGAAAAGTCAGTCCGCCTCGAATTATTTCGGCGATGATAGCAGAGAGAATGATGAGTAAAGGGCGTGAAGCATTTTTTACCTATGTGTTAGACACGAAGGCAGATAGAGGGAGGTTGGAAGACATTCCTGTAGTCAAGGAATTCCCGGACGTCTTTCCTGAGGAATTGCCAGGACTACCTCCGCCTAGGGAAATTGAGATTCCCGTTGAGCTTCTTCCAGGTACTGCGCCAATCTCAATTCCGCCTTACCAAATGGCTCCGGCAGAATTGAAGGAGCTTAAGGAACAATTGGAGGATCTTTTAGAGAAGGGTTATATTAGGCCGAGTTCTTCGCCTTGGGGAGCTCCGGTTCTCTTTGTGAAGAAGAAAGATGGGTCGTTGCGGATATTTGTGGATTATAGGAAGCTGAACCATGCCACTATTAAGAATAGATATCCGCTCCCGCGCATAGATGATTTATTTGATCAATTGCAAGGGGCGAGAGTCTTTTCCAAGATAGATTTGAGATCGGGTTATCATCAGTTGAGAATAAAGGAAACCGATGTGTCAAAGACTGCTTTCAGAACTAGGTATGGCCACTTTGAGTTTTTGGTTATGCCTTTCGGATTAACGAATGCTCCTGCAGTCTTTATGGATTTGATGAATAGAGTCTTCAAGTCTTTCTTAGATCAATTTATCATTGTCTTTATTGATGATATATTGGTCTATTCTAAGAGTGACAAGGAGCATGAGGATCATTTGAGGGTTGCTCTGGAGACTTTGAGAAAGAACGAGTTGTATGCCAAATTCGACAAGTGTGAATTTTGGTTAAGAGAAGTGGTATTTCTTGGGCATGTGATTTCAGAGCGTGGAGTGCATGTGGATCCACAAAAGATAGAAGTTGTGGTTAAATGGGAAGCACCTAAGAATGTAGCTGAGGTGAGAAGTTTCTTGGGATTAGCCGTATATTACAGGAGGTTTGTGGAGGGCTTTTCTATGATAACTGCTCCACTTTCCAAATTGACGAGGAAGAATCAGAAATTTGAGTGGACTGAGGAGTGCCAGAACAGTTTTGAGGAATTGAAGAATAGACTTACTACTGCACCGATTTTGACATTACCTTATAGTGATGATGGATACATTGTATACAGTGATGCCTCTAGAAAGGGTTTAGGGTGTGTACTGATGCAAGGGGAGAAAGTGATTGCCTATGTTTCTAGGCAATTAAAGCCTTATGAGATGAACTATCCTATTCATGACTTGGAATTGGCTGCTATAATTTTCGCATTAAAGATCTGGAGACATTATTTATATGGAGTTACCACTAGGGTATTTACAGATCATAAGAGTCTTAAGTACTTGTTGACCCAGAAAGAGTTGAATTTGAGGCAGAGGCGATGGTTAGAATTGTTGAAAGATTATGACTTGGTGATAGATTACCATCCGGGGAAAGCTAATGTGGTAGCCGATGCTCTGAGTAGGAAGTCCACTATGGCACATATGGAAACGATGTATCTTCCTTTGCTGAAGGAATTAGCCAGGCTTGATGTAACGTTGAGACAAGTTGAACCTGATTGTATCTTGGCAAATTTTAGAGTGAGACCAGTATTGAAGGAGAAGATTAAAGAATTGCAGGAACAGGATGAGTACTTGAGCAAGCTTAGAGAAGAGATAAAGAATGGCAAACCTTCTGGTGTAGAGGTGAAGGTAGATGGATTGATGGTTATGGGCAATAGATTGTGCGTTCCAGACATGCTAGAGATGAAGGATGAGACCCTTGATGAGGCGCATAATGCTCCATATGCAATGCACCCAGGGAGTTCTAAGATGTATCGGGATTTGAAAGAGTATTTTTGGTGGAAAGGAATGAGGAAAGATGTGGCAGAGTATGCTAAAAGATGTTTAGTATGTCAGCAAGTTAAAGCTTAACACCAAGCACCTTCAAGCAAGCTTAATCCTTTGCCGATTCCGAAATGGAAATGGGAGAAGATTACCATGGATTTTCTGATGGGATTACCGAGGACTAGCAAGAAGCATGACGCTATATGGGTGATCGTTGATAGGTTGACTAAGTCAGCACACTTCTTGCCAATTAAACAGACAGATTCTTTGAATGTTTTAGCTAAGAAGTACGTGGATGAGGTAATCAGACTTCATGGGATTCCAAGCTCGATAGTTTCTGATAGAGATCCTAGGTTTACCTCCAGATTTTGGGAAAGTTTACAGGAGGCTCTGGGGACTAGATTGCATTTTAGTACGGCTTTCCATCCGTAGACTGATGGACAATCGGAGAGGACGATACGAACTTTGGAGGTGATGTTGAGAGCTTGTGCATTGGATTTCAAAGGTTCGTGGGATGATCACCTACCTTTGATTGAGTTTGCTTACAATAATTTCTATCACTCGGGAATTCAGATTGCACCTTACGAGGCTTTGTATGGTAGGAGATGCAAAACTCCTATTTGTTGGGATGAGGAAGGTGAAAGGAAGCTTGTAGGACCTGAATTGGTACAGGCTACAATCGATAAAATTAAAGTGGTAAAGCAGAGGTTTAAAGTAACTCAAGATAGGATGAAGAGCTACACGGATGCCCATAAGAAAGAGATGGAATTTGAAGTGGGAGAAAGGGTGTTTCTTAGAACTTCTCCATGGAAAGGTGTTTTGAGGTTTGGCAAGAAGAGCAAGCTTAGCCCGAGGTACATAGGCCCATATGAGATCATTGAAAGGATTAGGCCTTTGGCTTATAAGTTAGATTTGCCATTGGAGTTAGCTAAGATTCATAATGTGTTCCATGTATCGATGCTGAAGAAGTACAGATCGGATCCTTCACATATAGTTCAACCTTCAGAGGTTCAGTTGAGATAGGATTTGACTTATGAGGAGCAACCCGTGGAGATCTTAGATTCAAAGGAAAAGATGTTAAGGAATAAGATCGTAAAGCTGGTAAAGGTCTTGTGGAGGAACCATTCGACCGAAAAGGCAACTTGGGAGCCTTTAGAAGCCATAAAGGAGATGTATCCATTCCTCTTCATGGACTCAGGTAAGGATTTCAAGGACGAAATTCTTTTAGGAGGGGAGAATTGTTGGGGCCCGAAAATTTTTATTTTTATTTATTTATTGATTTATCGATTTACTTGACTTATTCTTTATTTTTGCTTTAATTGTTTCAATTATGTGTGTATAGATATATATAGATTATATTGAGCCTTGGGATTAGTTAGTATGATTGGATTATTGGAAGTGAGCTTGAAGTGTAGAGCCATATGAGACAAATAAAGGTTTGTTAGAAAGAATGAGCTTTAATGTATAGTGGGCTTGGGAGGAAGGGGAGCCCAAAAGGAAATGCAAGTGAGCTTAAAGGAGTATCAAAACTACATAGTTTTGAGGTAGGGCTTTAAGTTGAGATATAAAGGAATTAAAGGAAGAGTAGGAAGCAAGTTGTCGTAAGAGCCAAGGAGAAGAAGAGAAGAGAAATCGTGAGCCAAGAGAAAGGAGGGTTTCATCCAAGAAGAAAAAGGGAGAGCTGTAGGAAGCTTGAAGGGAGGAAGAAAGAAGAGAAAACTACTTGTGAGAGGTAAGTTCTATCTTTGTTTGTGTTAGGTTCGAAAATGGGAGGAAATGGAAGTTAGGGTTTGTGTAGAGATTGAAGAAAGTTAGAAGAGAATGGTAGATCTATGGATTTTTGGAATTTCTAAGTTAGGGTTTTGGGTTTTCTGACATAGATGGCTTATGGGTAGGTTAGGTTTAGAGTTTATTTTACCTTTGTATGATTTTATGCATGCTATGCCTTTCTTTGGAATGTATTTATTAAATGGAGTGTGATTTAATTGAAGGAACTCAAGAGAACCCCACTCAAGACAAGGAGGAAGGGCGATCTTGAATTCGGATTCCAACGATAGGTGGGTAACATTTTTATAATTGTTGTGTAATGGAAAAATGCCCTATGTGTGCTATCTTTGTTAAATGGTGTGTATATTGAAAGTGTTTTCATTTGGTTTGCAAGAAAAAAGGAAAGAAACTATGATGATTTGATAGAATGAAAGAAGCATAAAATGCTATGCTTGTGCCGTAATGTGTGAGCATAAATTGGTTGTGATTGGGCAAGAGAGAACCTACTTTGATAGTCATGTGCACGTTGACCCCCCTTAGCCTTCGCCCGACTGCCTGCTTGAGGCTTACGAGATTCGAAAAATGGACTCGTCGTGTTTACGGTAAACTTCGGTTTCTGTCGTGTTTATGGAACTCTCGAGCCAATTGTGTGCATTTCATCATTTTGGTGTTATGATGCATAATATGTGTTTTAATTGATATAAGATTTCATGTTATGCTTTATGTGATGATTTTGGGCTAATTTATGATTTATGTGATGAAGTTGAGTTATTCGTACTTTATATGATAGACTGCAAATGTTTTGGATTCTTTATGTGTTGTATGGCTCATTACTCGATGACTATAAAGGTGTTAGCCACTGAGTCGTGTTTGCTCACCCCATTCTCCCTCCTCAGGTGCAAATTCTAGTTGATCGTGGAACCTTGCAAGGCATCGGGCATAACTCCAAGAAACTTTAAACACTTTTGTATTAAGTTAGTAACTAGCTTTCGGAATGACTTTATAAGCATATTAAGCATTGAGCATCTCATATGTTGTATTTTGGTACTTGATTCATGATGGATATGATGAATATGCTGATATGTAATTAAAGCTATGATTGAACTCTTGAATGATTGATAAAGAGATGAGAGCTCTAGTACTCTCTTCTTCTTGTGAATTTGTTGATTTGCGATTTGTGCTTGACCTTGAAAAGGGTATATGTATGAGTCTTTAGATCATTGAGTTGTTGTTGGGTTTTGTCTTGGGATAGCTTACTGGAATTTGCAAAAGTTTATGAGTTGTGATAAGGAAAGATTTAGAGATAAGATTGGTAGTGATCTAAAAAATGTTCACTGAATATGCTTCAGTCTTTTAGTCATAACGTTTTCTCTAGTAATCCAAATGAGATGATTCTTGTTTTGAATTAAACTAGAGATATATGGCTACATTTTTTAAGAAGACATCAAATTTCAATTCTGTTTCTAAGAGTCTCAAATATTGTCATGAAGTTAAGAATTGGGTGCAGTGTTGGTGCAGGAATGAAAGTCTTATCTTCTGACTTTAGGGGCAATTTTGGGATTTATAAAGATAGATTTTGGCAAAATTCCCTTCTGGAAAGTTGTATATATTTCTTTTATCTTTCTAACGGTATAAAGTTTGTAAATTGTGGACATCTAAGTGAAAAGTTATGCATCTTCAAAGTGGAGACGTTCTGGAGAACAAGGCCAGACGAAGTTAATCTTCATCTTCGTCTGTGATGATGTCACTTCGTCTGTGATGACGTCATCGTCTTCAGCATCGTCTGCTTTTGGTTTTGACCCTTCTTCCTTCTTTAGCCATAACTTTTTGCACAGACCTCCGATTTAGCCGATTTTTGAAGCGTTGGATTCCTAAGAAAATTTTCTATCTTTTTATACTTGATTGGTCAGTATTGCTTTTAATTTGAAAAAAGTGGGTTGGAATAAAGTATGACGATCGGTTGTTAAAGTCTGAATATACTTCACTTATTTTAAAATATCTTGAGCTATAGGGCTCGGATCGAGGCGATTCTTGTCTTAAATTCAACTAGAGTTATAAACCTACAAGTTTTATGAAGGAGCCGATCGGCAATTTAGCCTCTAAAGTTTTCAAATTCTGACATGAAGTAAGTAGAGGGTCAGTTTTTACTGTTTCTTTAAGATAGTATTTTAACCATAACTTTTTCATTTCGAATCCGAATTGAGTAATTTCAGAGGCGTTAGAATCGTTAGAATATGAGGTACAAATTTCCCTAAGAAGCCGATCTGAAATTCCTATTGCAAGTCCCCCAAATTGTGGTCGGTATGTTGTCGGTTTTGGGTCTTCTACGTTTGTGTGTTTCCGAATGTTGGGCCTCGGAGACGGGGTCCAACAAGTTAGATGTAAAACATATCAAGGTAGAGCAACAATTGATTCAATTTAAAGTAAAAAGAAAGAACACTAATGTAAGTTTCTAACTCTCAATCATCTATTCTTTTAATCATAGATTTCAAAGAATAGTCATCAAGAATAGCCTGATAGGTACAGGGAATGGGATCAAGGAACCCTAACTAATAGCTAGGGATTTTAATTGTATACTAAATGCTAATGAAGATGAAGGGGGAACCATCTACCAAAGGAACTATACAGATGAAATGATGGACTTTATTAATAAAATCCAAGTCACAAACTTGAAAATGAAGGGAAACTATTTACTAGGAGTAACAAACAACAAGGACATTGGTTGATTTGGAAGAAGCTAGCAGGGCTTTGGTCAATAGGAAATGGCTAAGGAAATTTTTAAAAAGCAAAGGCTCTTTTAATTGCAATCTACTATATGATTGCAGCCCCAACTTTATCAAAATGTATTTTGTCAATAAAAAAGATACAACCCCTTCATATTTAATAACTTCCTTGTTGGATTGGAGGCTTTCGATGCTACAATTACTAAAGGAGTTAATGCAAGAATACTTAGAACTAACACGTTTTCCTACATAAGGAAGCTAAAGGTGATAAAAGGGGGGGGGGGGGGGGGATGGGGCTAAAGTCATTGAACCAAGCTATAGAAAACAATCATCAGAAGGTAGTCACAAAGACAAAAGAGACGTTAGTTAAGATGTAAAAGGATCTTTATTTAGATCCCAAGAATGTTCACATTAGAAATAGAGAAGCTACTGATCTCGCAATTAGTGTTTCTCTACTGAGGTAAAAAGCTAGTGACAATTGGTTAAAGTAAGGGGATAGAAGTACAAAATTCTTTTATAGAGCCATTTCGGAGAGGAAGAATACAAACAAAATATCCTCCTTGAGAGATAGGAGTGACAATCTCCTCTGCAGCTATGAAGAGATAATAAAGCTTACAACTTCTACTATAACACTATAGGCACAAGTATGAAGCCTCATCCAGTGTGGAGCAATTGAAGAGAATTGTGAATTATCATATTCCGATTGAATTAACTGAGAGCGTAGACTAACCTTTTGAAACTAAAGAGGTGGAAATAACATTATTCTTCTTTCTTCCCCATAAGGCCCCTAGTCTTGATGGATATAATGCACACTTCTATGAGAAAACATGGGACTAGACCAATCATATGGTTACATAAGCAGTGTTATAATTTTTCAGGAATGGAAAGATGTTAAAGGAATTGAATAAGAAATTTATCTGCTTGGTTCCTAAGGTATCATCCCCTAATTCCATAAGGTATTATAGTCTAATTTCTTGTTGAAATGTTATGTATAAGATAATTATTAAGATGATTATAAATAGGCTAAAACAAGTTATGGAACAACTAGCTGATAGTACTCAAGGGTCCTTTATCAGGGGAGGCTCTATTGGACATAATATTCTCTTAGTGCAAGAGCTAATCAAAGGCTATAATAGAAGAAGAACAACAAGAAACTATATTATAAAGGTTGGCTTTTAGAAGGCCATTGCCTGCTTAGAAAGACATAATATTCTCTTAGTGCAAGAGCTAATCAAAGGCTATAATAGAAGAAGAACAACAAGAAACTATATTATAAAGGTTGGCTTTTAGAAGGCCATTGCCTGCTTAGATTAGGGCTCCCTTAAAAGCACCTTGCATGCTTTTGGTTTCCCTATTCTATTCACAAACTGGATATCAGTACACCATTAAAGTCTTCTATGGAGTCTTAATCAATGGTGAACCTATTAAACTGTTAAAGGGAGCCAGTGGACTAAAACAAGGGGACCTTTTTATCCCTAATACCTTTTCACTCTTGCCATGGAGGTTCTATTAAGAATAATTAAGGAGGTAGCTACAACAACAACAATAACAACAACTTAGCCAAAATTTAGCTAATCTTAAGGAGGTCTAGTAGTATGCGATCTTACTCCTAACTAGTTGTAATATTAATATTAATAGTATTAATAATAATAACAATAATAGGGGAAATCAAATTCTACTACAAATGCAGGCTTCTCAAGATTTTCTTACTCTCCTTAGCTGATGATTTATTATTGTTCTTAAAGGCAAACTCCAACTCTATAGTTCCTTAATAGGAGCCTTGGAACCTTTTAGGAAACTATCTGGTTTGTCTATAAATATTAACAAGAGTCAGCTAATGTGTTGGACCCTATTTCCAGAGCCCAACATTCGGAGTCATAAACCTTGAACTTATAAACCTGTAGGGTTATTCCAAAGAACCCTCTTTGGCCATCATCTCACAAGGGTGGTGTGCCCACTCTAATCAGTCACCAAAATCATAATTGACTTCTTCAAAACAATTGTAGCTCCACATATCTAGTTTAATTTGAAGCAAGAACTATCTCAATTGGAAATCTATAGAAGAAGTTATGCTTAGAAAGCCAAAGTATGTTCATACCTCAATCATGGTCTCCTAGCTAACACCTCACTTTCTCTCAATCAAACTTTGTCAAATCAACTCTAAAAGATCCCAATGTTTATGGAGAGATAGATACATGTGTTAGGAAGCTATTTCTTTAAGAATCACTATATTTGAAGGTCATATGAGGAAGTTAGGGCCAAAAGAATCCAACATATGTATATCCTTAATCATTTTGTACCTATTTTGGCGCAATTGCCATAACATTTGCTACATATGTCGGATTGAATTCGTTATTGGACTATTTGAAAAAAGACTTCTAGATATATAACTTTCATGAAGACATAAAGTGATATTTTGCCATTTAAGAGGTTAAAATTTGCAATTTATTGAAGATATCCCGTGAATGTCCGTTTAACGAACATTGTCAGGGTTGGGAGCCAAATTTGGCCTAAGAAGGTTGATGTCCATTAAACGGACATGGGCGATGCTGGGGGTCATTTTTGACCCGAGAAGGTCTGTTTAACGGACCTAAAGTCTGTTAAACAGACATGGGGGTTTCCCAAACCCCTCCAAAGCCCCTCCAATGCTTCCTACATCCATTCTAACATCATGTTCACTCATAAACTTCCTAAATCCAACTCTTCTAGTGCAACCTCACTTCATATCAATTCAAACACAAAATTTATCTTATAAAACTCTCAATTCTCAACCTATTTGATTCATCAAAACCACAATTAGACATCATTCTCCATAGCTGTCCTATACACACATCCTATGCGGCATTACAACTTGTAATGATCATAACTTTCCACTCCGATATCCAAAAATTACAAACTTTATATTGTTGGAAAGCTAGAAAAATCATCTTCAACTTCCATGAAGACAACTTGGTCAAATTCATCCTAAATTATTCCAAAATTTCCTCTAAAATCAGAACACAAATCCTACCCTCATGAAAAGCTTAAAAATGCAATATAAAGACTTTGGAAAGCCATAAATAAACATAATGTATATGTATTTCATTCGCATCAAAATAAGAGTGTTACAACACTTTAGTGGGCATTTTGAGCCATCTTACAACATAATTCAAAATACAAACTTTACAAAAACAACAATTTCTCAAAATGCAACTAAAACATTATTTTACAAAATCTAACTTCAAAAGAGCAAAATGTGCAAATTGGAGTGATGTCTTGATGCTCGACTCGATCACTCAATATCTTGCTCATCATCTGTGAATTGGAAGGAGTGGGGGTGAACTTAACGCTTGTGGGTAATAATTTTATACTCAGTAATAAGCAAAAATCATTGAAAACCTTCATGATCATAAAAATTTTTCACAAAAATCAATAAAAACATATATTTCTCAACTTGTCAAGCCAATTCACAATTCACATATGTCAAACATTCATCAAACTTGTCAACACATGTAAACACATAAGCACATTATAATGGTTTAGGTGGATCTGTAGAGAACATACTACACATTTCTCATACAGGTCTTGTGTAGCCGTGAACAGAACGTACTATCGCAATCTCACAAAATGGTCTTGCGTAGCCGTGAACTTATGGGAGTCCGCGAGGGAGCTCTATGCCACTAGTGGATAGGCGGGAGAGGCCTTTTTAATTAAGTGCACTTGACTTAACTTAGGGGACCACCACAAACCCACATAACATGTAATTCATGACTTGAAAACTGATTGCCCAAATGGCACATTTCTAAAACTTGTTTGCCATTCACATGACATATTTCACAT
This sequence comes from Erythroxylum novogranatense, assembly GCA_029891385.1. Lineage (NCBI taxonomy): Eukaryota > Viridiplantae > Streptophyta > Magnoliopsida > Malpighiales > Erythroxylaceae > Erythroxylum > Erythroxylum novogranatense. Next base: position 84,898,554 of record CM057227.1, on the reverse strand, counting down.
GCATTCCCATCAACATTCCTATACCAAGCATAAAGCCATTTCCCAAATCATTCAAAAGTGAAAAATACAACTATTATAAAGCCATTTGAAAACATTTTCATATCAGCTCATAAGTCATTCATAGAAACTCACATACAAAAATCGCATGACACATTCTCAAGGCATTTTTAAAGGACAATAAATGCACATTGTCTAGGTAGTTGGAAAATCATTAACTTCCATTTATTTGGAGAAACTTTAAAAGCTTATTAACTCAACTATGAAAATGTCACCCACATTGGTTTCCTTGCTTGAAACTTGCTTAAGGATGTCTCTCCTCTTGCTCCTCTTGCCTCTCTTGATTTTCTTCAACATTGACAACAAAATTTCAAATCAATTATAATTCAAATTGGACAACCCAAAAAACCATATGCATGAAATTGACCATAGAAAACTTATACCCATGCATTTCTTAAGTTCTTTGAACCAAAACCTTTCCAAAAAATCCAAATATTAAAACACAAACTTACCTTGAATCTTCACCAAATAATGAATTTCTTAGCTCTAATGGAAGCTCTAACCTTCCTTTTCCTTTTTCTTTTATTGAACAACCTCAAATTCCTTCTTGAAAACCAAGAAAAGTTGAAACCTAGCTTTTCTTCTTTCTCCCCTTTCTTCTCCACCAAACTCTCTCCTTTCTCTCTTATTTTTGTGCTTTCTCTCTTCTTTTCTTCCTCACTAACGTTTTTGGCTTCTAAAATGCAAGCCAATAAATTCCTCTTCCTATTTTGCCCCTCCTTCAAAGCTTTAAAGCCTTCCCACTTAAGTGATCTCCCCAAAATACCCCTTATGCAATTTATCACTTTAACTTTAATTAGATTCACCTATGTAACATAATCTCATTAACATTAACATGCTAATTAACTCCAACGTACATTAATCTAGCAAGACTCCAAAATAATTCTAATCATGCTTGATCAAATAAATAATAATAATAATTCAGGGGCCAACATACTGATATCAGGAGAGGCAGAACCCCTTGTCAACTGCTTAACATTCTTAACAGGCTTGAAATGGTGTAAACCCCCCATAACTTATTTGGCTATCCCTATAAACACGAAAAGACGATCTCGTATAGACTTCAGACCTACTCTGGAAAGGATACAAAGGAGGCTAGCAAGTTAGAAAAGCAAATCATTGTCTTTGGTGGGTAGGATATAACTGGTGAAATTGGTACTGAGCAACCTATATATCTACTTGAAATCACACATTTGGCTCCCTAAAAATCTAATAAAGGAAATCAACAAAATAATAAATAGATTCATCTAGTCTGGCAAAGCGAAAGGCAAAGTTCCTATTAAGATTAAGTGGGAAGAGACATGTAAAGCCAAAAAGGAAGGGGGATTGGGCATTCCATCTATAAGGATTTTTCACAAAGCTCATATGCTAAAAGAAGTATGGAGGCTTCTAACTGATAAGGACTCACTTTAGGTTAGATGGGTGCATTCTCAATATGGGAAACAAGGAAATATCTAGAATTGGAGATCTAAAGCTAATACCTCCTAAATACTAAAGCATATACTAATTATCATGTAACTCCATAGAGAATATTTCCTTTATAAAATAGGGAATAGAGTCTCTGGCCGATTTTGGTATGATAACTGGACCAATTTAGGATCATTATTAGATGCCCAGATGTTAAGGTCTTTAAGGTCTTAAGTAGCAGATAAGGCCATTATACTAGAGACCATCACTTTCTACCACCAAACAACCTCAAGAGCAGAGCTCACTAATTAGTTACTAATATCTTTAAATCCCCAAATTAAGGATCAGATATGATGGAAACACCATCAATCAAGCTATTTTACTAGTAAATCATGTAAAAGTAGACTGAGTAGCAACATGCTCCATGCTGAGTGGTCCAATCTAGTATGGTTTGAATGTGTATGTCAAAGGAGTAGATACTTACTTAGTACTATAAAAAACAAGACAATAAGGGATGTGGACTAGATCATCTCCAAAATGGTATTATGCAACATGGTGAACGCCTTGTGGATAACGAGGAACCACCGAGTATTCGGGAAAGGAGCTAAAAAAGGGGAGACCCTATTTTATGCAATCATCAACAAAACATAGGGGTAAATTCCCATTCATAACTTGAATAGAATATGCTCTATCGTTCTAGCAATAAGATGAGGCTTAGCTAGATAAAGCTCCTAGAAGATTGATAATAATTATACAGCATTGCAACTACTAGCTTCTAGAAAATGACCTTTGGAACAATTAAATTGGATATTCTAAATGAAGTCTTTTTGTATGTAGGAACTTCCTAGTATTGCTACTATTTCCATCCTTATATGTGTGACTCTTATATTAAAAACATCTTTTGAAACAACTATTGTAAGATTAATTTCCCTTTGATAAATTAAAAATATTTAAATTTTCATCAAAACAATTGTACTCCATGTAAAAACATTCAGGTTTTAGATTTGAACGAATATATTATGCACATAGGTTATGGAGGTTGATAGAGACAGGTGTCGTTAACATCACCCTTCTCACTAATGGAAGGGAGAATGATGGTCGATGGTTCTTAAAATGCTAGTAGTGATGGTTGAGTTTTGTTTTTAAAAGGTAGCTCAAATTTTCTAAATGTTGAAAAAGATGAGTGTTCAATAACAAAAAAGGTTCATTATGTTTAATTAATTTTATTAAGAATAAAAATAAAATTGAATTATTTTAATTTAAATATGACTTATGAGTCCATTATGCCACGTAAATATTACACGATATAATAAGACATACACATTAATTAAAAATATTAAATTCATATAACATCAAAATTATTGTCATATATAATAGGTAATAAACATTAAGAATTTAATTTAAATATTCTAAAATATTATGATTCAACTTGTATTTTAATGAAAGGCAAAAAGGGCATATTTAACCCTAAGGTTTACATCTACTAACAAATTTAATTCTAATGTTTCAAAGAGTACAAACTAAACCTTATCATTTGACAAACGTTAAAATTCAACCCTAAATTAGTAGAGAAACTAACGATAATGTGATGTTATTAGTTTTCTGCTACGTCTACGATAACCTAACATATGTTTATAATATTTTATTATTGCCCATGTGGCAGTGTGAGGCCCACACTTAAATTATCAATTTTAAATCAAAATTTATAACTTAACTAATTAATTAACCTATTATGAAACTCAAATCCCTAACAAAAACATGTCATGAAAAAGTTGTTAACTCTTGAAATCCCTAAATGGGTACTTGAAATCCCTATTGTCTTTGTTGGTGGAATCCTAATTTGGAAAAAAACTGTGTCCCTCACTCGCTTTAGTTCGTCCATCACTGCCATCTCCCTCATTCACCTCCATTCATCACCACCGCCTATCATTACCTTCATAATATATGGTAATGACGAATAAGAAATACATAAACCTTTATGATTTATAATATAATGAATATTAGAATGGCTTATGAAGAGCATCATGATCAGATTTCAGTATATACCTATATTGATTTTCATTATAGCCATCTTTAGGACTAAGAGAACATGATACTGATCTATTGAACTAAGAAGCTTTGCGCCTGAGCTCCGGATATGAACCATTCTCAATTTTTCTATCTTAGGGACACTTATAGTTTCATTACCACCTAGGCATTTTCTATGTTCAACTAGTGGCCTTATGGGGCTTCTTTCCCACAATTTCAAGGTTTAAGCCATTTTTTGATCCAAATCATTCTTAGGTTAGACTATCATGTATTGGAATTAGAAACTAATGTAAGATTTTGAATTCCATGCATTAGTTGCATTAGCACAACCATTGTGTGTTGGGCTTCATTACATTTTTATAGCGGTTAATATGATCATATTCTAATTTTGTAAGAATAAGTGAAAATTGTAGAATCCTAGATTAAATCAACTTTATATTAATGTCAACCTGAGTTAATATGTTACCTACTAAAAGTTATTGTTTTTGTTTCTTTTTCTTACAAAATTTCTAAAAGATCTTTCTCCATGTCATAGGTTTTTTTAATAATTTTTGTCTTGTTTTTGGTAGTGTAATTAATGCATGCATGACTCTTTATATATGCCATGAATGATTATCAATTAATATCAGCACATCAATATTTAAATAACTAATTGAATTTGACAAGTGTTTCCAGTAACCTTAAATGGTGGGCGTGACCTTGACTTGCCTGTTGTTATTTGGATAAGTTGGGATTTATAGTTGACCTAGTTGGTAAACTTAGGATTTATATTTATCTTATCTTGGATAGGCCAAGATTTATAGACATCACCTAGCAAAGATTATCTTTTATTTGGAATCATATTTTCTTTATTGGAGTATTAGATTGTGATTGTCTTTAATATACAGATGGAATCATCATCATCATCATCGAGTAGTACAATAGTAAGTTCAAATTTAGGAATTATGGTTTGATATTGTTGGTTAAAGACACCATTAAGGATTTTAAGTGTGAGCATAATCTTGGTTGGAGATTTTATGGATGCTCCAATTATCTCGTGAGAATTTATTGTTATTTGATTAAAAACTTGTGTTTAAGGTTTATTTAATGAAATAAATATTTCAGAATGGGAGATCCAACTTTTTCAAATGGTATGATTAAAAATTTACTAAGAGAGTTATTGAAGTGACTGAAAATTAAGGCAAAAATTATCAATGTTAAAGAAGGAGGTTGAAACAAGCATAACTAAGGAATTTTAAGAACACATAAAGCTTATGAAGTAGGACATAAATTTATTGAGAATAGCCAAAAATAAATGAATTTTATGTTAATTAACATTGTAATAGGATTTGTTATAGTTCTAGAACTTTTATTTGTACATATGTTATGGGGATTTTGTATTGAATTTCAACTATGTAATGGTTAATATTCATTTCAACTATGTTATGAAAAATTTGGTTTTTAATTATATTTATATTTGAATTATTTAATGTAAATTTAACTATGTCTTGCACAATTAAATTTATTTTCATATATGAAGTAGTGGTTAATCAAGAAAAAGAACACTACAACATAAAACCAATAGATTACGAATAATTCAGTTTATATAAATTGAAGGGAAATTATATGTATGACATTGAAATAGGTTCTCAAGATTAATCAACTCATATTGATCAAGCCAAAAAAATATTTACATTGTGTTTATTCAACATAAACATTTGTCAACATTATCAATATTACATATATTTAAAAGCCAATGGGACAAATATCAAAATATCAAAAAGTTAGATTATGTTGTGTTTGCATAATGTAAACAATTGTCACCATTATTTGTAGCACATATATGTAAAATTCAATGTGATAAATATCAAAATATTAAACAGTTAAAGGCATCACTAATTGATATTTGCCTCATTTTTACTTGATCGCTAAAGTTAAGGTTGTGATTGTGTCAATGATGTTCTCTTTTTTATTGGTTTAACTTGTAATTGTTGTGAAGTAATATTAGAACATTTTTTGAACCATAAACCCCTTAGTTCAAATAATAATTAGAATGTGTGTAGGTTATCATCTCCAAATTTTTTCTTATTAGCATGTCTAGATGTACCAACCTAGAAAATTGAAGATAAAATATTAGAAACACACTTGGTATTTCAACTAAGACAAATTGATAAAGAACACATTCCTTATAATATTGCTTTGTTGATGCAATATTGACGCAATATAGCATTATCACAAACCAAATTCGTGTCGCTTAACTGTATTTTTCATGAAAACAACTTTGTCCATCATTAAAGTCAATAATAATTAATATAAAACTAAAAATTGTATACTTGTGAAGTTGTCATTATTGTAACCTAATTAAGATAATAATTAACACTAGTTACTGCATGTTTATAAAACTGTATTCATATGATTGAAGGTATACACACCTGTGAAGAAGCCTCACCACGTTGAGTTGAGTTGTCCTTATTGCATTATTTGGAGTTATGACCAAAATTACCACATTTTCAATATTTTTCCACTTGTCCTTTTTGAGACAATTTGTTTGATTTATTATTTTCTTTGACTCATTTTGCTATTTCCTTCTTGTAATTTTTGGTCTACCGGGCATAACTCTTTTAGCTGGAGGATGGTTGACCTTTGCATCACTTGAAAGCTAGAAAATTTCACCTATAATTGGTTGTAATACGTGTTCATACAAACTCATGAACCGACCCTTCCTATAGCATAAATCTACGAATGTCTCAACCTTTTATTTTGGGCAAGGGATTGAACTAATTGTATGTTTGCTTGGGTATCAATATAGTTCCTATGCTCAACAACTACATGGTTGTTGTCTACCAATCTTCACAATATGCTTCCTATTACATTTGAAAATTCTTAAGCACCATCTCTATTCCATAAAATTCTCCAGTGCATAGCTTCCTTTTTGTTCTTATCCAACTTCTTCATTGTAGTTGGTGCAATATTTGACTTCCACCCAACTACAAAATATCTCCTATCTGTATGTGTCTTCATTGCCATTATTCTAATTATCTCAAGCATGCTAATCACTAGCTTGTCTCTTGTCGATAGGATTTACCCTTTTAAAGTTTCATTCATATTGTTGTCAACTATAGGACATTTAGTTTCAAAGGGCTGGCAACATCTTGTCCATCTCTCTTTAGGACATTCAAGTAACACTGAAGGACATCCAGGCCTTATTTTATCAATCCTCTTTAGTTGCTCATTGAAATCATCAACATAGGTTGACCATGAGCAATTCCAAATTTGCTTTCTGAGGTCCTTTCCCTTCCACCTGCCATGTCAATTGTGATTTATTTTAATATTTTATATAATATTTATTAATAAAGTATTAATAAAATATTTTATTTTTAAAATAAATAATATAAAATTATTATTTATAAACTAATATTTATTTTATAAAATTGTAATTATTAAATCAAATTTTATTTGATTTATATATTTTAAAATATATTTTAAATTTAATTATATTTATTAATAATTATTAAATTAATTTTATAAATGAAATTAAAATTGTGATTATTGTTTATTATTATGATTTTTGGAGATAGGATTAAAAATATATAGTACAACTGTACAATATGACAATTGACTATTTTGTAATTTTAAAAATTCAAGGATTATTTCATAAATTTAAAAATTACCCAAAAGCGGTATTTAGGTATTAATCCAGCATCTGATGCAAGATCTGCATTAGAACCCAATCTGGTACCAAGTCTGGTAAGATATTTGTAACATTGATTAAAACTAATGTATAATCTTTTGAAATGTAACAAAATATAAATAAGTATTATTATAATATATAACATAACATAATGAAGTAGGAATTATTAATACATTAATGAAATTTTCATTTATCATTACCTAGAGCAATGAACTCTTTTGATTTCTTGATAATTGTAACTGAATTGTTGATCCATGATTGCTTATTGTTAACACATGTACATAACCTTGCAACTTTGCATATTCATGAATATAATATGCTATTATCTCTTTTCTCAATCTCTTCTTTACTATTCTACACATGCTTAAGTAAACAAAAATGTTGAGTTTTTTTTCTGCATTCTTTGACATTTTTTTGGTTGAGACACTAAGCTTCTCCATAATTCTATCTTTGAACTGTCTCATTAAGAATTTGGTAGAAACCAATTTTGTCTTGATTTTTGTGAAACAATTGTGATCGGGGTTATAAGTTTTAACTTTGAAACATCTCTCGTTCTTACAATATCTAGCATATAAAACCTATGGGCATTCATTAATACACACAAGCCTAATCTGATTACCCTCATACTTTTTTAACCTAACATTGTATCTAATATATACTACATAATCAACAATAGCATCTTTGAATTCTTTTGCAATTTCGAACTTCATTCCCAATCTCTACTCATATGCCACATTTGTAGGATTATCTCTAATATTTAACTAGGTCTAACAAAGCTTCACCTGCCTCCTCTCCATTAGGATATTCATTAGTACTAATAACACTACCACAATCTGTTGATTCAATTTCAACTAGATGATGGTCAACTAGAATGTCTATATAGAAGTCTGATTGAAAATGTGAACCCTGTTCTCCATATCTCATCTATATGTGGACCCTATTCTTCCAAATTTTCATTTAAATGTGTATGTTGGTTCTCCATATTTTCATTCACATGTGTACCATATTCCTCCACATTCCCATATACACTCGGTTCCTCCAAATTTACACCCTATTTATCATCATCATGGTCCTCTCCTCCAGTTATATGTAATATATCAAGAGTATGGATAGGTATATCTAAATGATGAGTTACATATACGCCAACAATCCCATGTATTTGTGTTAGATTTGTTAGCCTAATACAATTTTGGTTTGACTCTTTAAAGTTAAAACTAAATCCTCTATAATATGTCTTGTCAATTTGATTATACCCCAAATCCTTCCCCATCTCATACATTTGTCTATTACTAACATAGTCAATGTCAACATTCTCAAATGTAGTAATATCCCCACCAACATATCTTAATTAAGGCGCTAACATGAAATATCCACCATAAAAAAGCCTTATATTTCCATGTTAAGTCATTAAAGCTTGTAAAGCAATCATTAAAAAACAATTTCATCCACATTAGGGACCCAAACACAAAAAGATATTCACAAGAAATTCAAATCATAGAGAGTAAAACACAATGCTTAAGAAAGAATCAACAAGTTTGGCTTATATAAATTCTAAACATTAATTCAATTTGTAGATTAAAAAAAAGATCAATTCAACTTCAATACTAGCAAGTGGAACAAAGAATATATCTAAACCTTAATCTACTAATTTTGATCATATAGAACAAAGAATAAATAGAACAAAAAGTGATAATTTAAAGACTAAAACTTAGTACTTTTTTATGTTATTCAAAAGTTAACGTATCCTAGTAGCAAGTCTCTTCGGTAAATAGTCAATTATAAGGTTAAAATAAATAGTACATTACAAAAATCAGAACTTTTCAGTATTTAAAATACTCCAAAGAGCTAAAAGAAGCTACTCCTTAGTAAAGAATTTACTTGCTTGTGATTTAATAACAAATATAAACTTTTTAATTCAATTTCATATATCATCATTATCATAAATTTTTATCTTTTGAGGCAGCATAGTTTTCAAAAAAAAATATTTTATTGAAAGTAGCCTTGATGGTTAAGGAAAACTCTTAAGAGTTGAGAGTTCGAAGAAGTTAAGAAATTTTAGATCTTATTATCAGACCAGTAAAATCAAATATTTGTTAGTTTCATATTCTTCAAAGCCAAAGTAAATTGACTTCTTAATGATATTATGACCAATGTAAGAAATAACACAAATATAACTCTCATCCACTCTCATCCATAAGAAAGCCATCTTTCTATAAATTCAGTAACCTAATTACTAGGAAATTTTACAGACCAATCCTAATATAGAAGAGTTGAACCTAAAATCTAAAGCTTCTATTGCTTATGTTAGCCTCCCAACGGAGAATGTTATAAGTGAGGTAAAGGACAAAACTCCAAGCTCCCCTAATATTATTCAAGAATTACATTCATATATCACTGAGATAAATGGGAAGAAAATATAGCAAATGCCCAACCTATTAACTCAATCTTGGAATTTACAATAAGGGATAAAGGAACTAATGTAATATTAGTAGAAAATAGAATTCACTCCACATTGCCATGTACTACCATTACACCTATATGTATATTCAGCAAAAGAAAAGGAAGTAGCAAAAGGACGTTGAAGCAAGTCAATGTATACAAAAAAAATGGAAGTGCAGCAGCAAAGACATCATTTGTTTTGGCTTCATTCTTAAAAATGTTATTTTGTCATATACATAAGCCTAATAACATAAACATTCAAACGGGATCATATGAGAGGCAAGCCAAAATACATATGTCCCCATATGGGATTGCCTCTCATGTGCAACCCATAATAAGAAAAGCAAAAGACACAACAAAAACTAACAGACAAAAGTAAATACAATCATTGAACCAACCAAAAGCGGATACAATTATTGAAGCAAGCAAAACCACATGCACAAGGAAATTGAAGCATACACGAATAAGAATCAATAACAAATACATGGAAAAGAAGCAACTAACATATGAAAAAATGAAGCAGCTAAAAGTAGATATAGATAGGTAGACATGAACAAGAAGCAATAAAAAAAGACTTGAAAATAGCCAAAAGAAGATACAAAATTGAAACAACCTTTTTCTATACTAAACTTAATATGTTGTAAACTTAAAAATGGTGAGGAATTCAACTATAACTAGTGATAGACGAACATTATAAACTTTAAGATGGTGTCGACTTAATTGGTGACTAACAACGAATGTCAATGGATAATTGGTGATTATGAGGAAGTACAATATTAACGGTGAAGATTGGGATTTTTTAATAGTTTCTTCAAGACAAATGCTTTTGTTAGGGATTTGAGTTTTGTTTCTGTTAATAGGTTGGGTTAATTAATTAGTTTTGTTAATAAATTTAATTAGTTAGGTTAATTGGTTAAGTTAATTTGTAAGGTTAATAAAGTTAGGGTTAAATTATCTTGTTAAGTTAATTATTAGTTAAATTAATTTGTTGGGTTAACAAAATTAGGGTTAAATTATCACAATGGGTCCCACCTTTTTAATTGTTAATTTTATGTAAATCTTACAATTTAAGCATATAGGTCCAATGCTAGCACATTAGATCCATGTGGTAGCGTATGACCCATTTCGATAATAAAATATTATAAACATATGACAGATCATCGTTGATTTGGCAAAAAATTGACAACGTCACATTGTCATCAATTCTTCTATTAATTTATGATTGAACTTTAATATTTTTCAAATGATAGTATTTAATTTGCACTCTTTGAAATGTGAGGGTTAAAATTGTTGATACATGTAAACCATATGGTAAAACATGTCTTTTTTGTCAAAAATAAAAGAGTTATGATCAAATTTATAAGTGTTTTTTACCTTATATCCATGTATATAAGTTTTTTATCGGCAAACCATGCTACCGCAGTAAACTAACATGTATATTATTCACTTTTCTCATGCTTTTTTATCCCTACTTTCGTATGATATTAATATCTAATTTAACGTTTGTTTGGTTTAACTTTTGGAGATTTTAAAAGTATTTTTTATCGCAAAAATTATTTTAAAAAAATATTTAACTGTAAACTTTAAAAGTACTTTTGAAATGGAAATAATTTTTAAAAATTTATAAAACAATTTTAAAAAAGCTAAAGTTAGGAGCTTTTTTGTACCTCGCTCCGTCCCTTACGTTTATAATCGTTGCTGAACAAAAACCTCAAGAAGCTTGTGTCGCAACACTCACTTCGAAGTCCACACGCCACACACCGCTCCCCTTCGGCCTTTTAGATCTCTTGGCTTTATGTTGCTTATTCGTTGTATGTATTATGTCTGTTCTTTGTGTGTTTAAATGATTGTGAGTGGGCATTGGATCATAGATAGAAAGTACAAATGGGAGAGAAGATTTGTTTTGGTGGAGAATTTTGAATTTTCCCTAAGTTGCTGATTTTGTTCTCTCAATTCACCATATTCTATTCGCTTGGCGGCAAATCCGATAACCAATTTTGTTGATACTTTATGTTATTATCTGATTGAAAGGATGAATGTACATGAGTTGCTCATACGGAAATATGTGATCATCAAGTCGCAGATCCAAAACTCAGAAACCCACAAAAAAATTTACATATTCCGTCTCCAAAAGGTGCAATCTTTCTCTTTGTGGAAGAATGTCTCACGCGTATAAATCAGCAACTGTTTTAGGGGCTATATGTTATATGTGGGTCTTTATGTGCTCCGTTGTTGAAGGTTCAGTTCATGAATATAAAGGTGAGAGTTTCGTGAGCAAAGGTAATGCCTTTGTTGTTGATGGAGGTAGCGAAGGGATTTATTTAGGCTTCAATTGGTCAATGATGATTTTTCTTTTTCAACGCTTGTTCCTATCTTTTATAACCATCCTCATCTTCTGTCTTTATTTCCCTCTCGTAAGCGCCACAGGAAGAGTGCCTTTACTATTATTTTTTCGTTCCCACAACCTAATTAGGGTGCTATTACCCTTTATTTGTCTTTCCTTCTAGCAGTCTATTGAGACTTCAGAGCAACGCCACCCACCTTTTATCTTATTCTAGCATAGCGTGCCATTGAAAGCATCATCATTACCTTCTGGCCACCTATTCTATTCATTTCTTTCTTCCTGGTCACCATCAAGTCATTTTTGTTTATTGATTATAATATAACATATCTCAACACCGACTTTATGGAAAAACAGAGACCAGAATCAACGTTTACATCCTTAAAAATTGTCCTGCCCTTTGAAACCCAACCACCACCGCAATAGGGAGTGAATCCTCTGTTACTTTTGTCCAAGATCAACCTTATGTCATTCCATAAATTTCTGTAGGTCCCAGCAAATTGTGGCTATGCATGTATGGAACAGAATTGGTTACGGGAATAGTTGTATTCCTCCAGTCTCCAGACGTCAGTGCTACGGAAACACGTTTTTACCTTTGACTGCACCATTCTCGAGCTCCAAAATATACCAGCTAACTTCAAATAAATGATTATATTTAAATATTATTATTTGTTTTATAATACTATTACATTATCCATAATATTTTTATTTTTATTTATTTATATTTAAAATCATATATATTAAAATTGGGGCTTCTCAGTTTGTTCTCTGTAGTTTATCCGTGAACCACACTTGAATGTTCTCCAAAAAGTAGTTTGCTTCTAGGCTAGAATGTTAAACTCGCATTATTTCCATTCAACTACATTTGGACTCTGGAATTGGAATTGATATAATTATAAGAAATACAGTAATACTTGAGTAAGAAATAAATTGTTTAGAAAATGATAGGATTAGATGATAAGTTAGATATCCAATTCCTCATTGTAAATCAAATGTGGGGTCTCAGATGGCAGAGTCAACGTGGACGCTTAATGCTTTCCCACGAATTGAGTGCTTGCTTTGTCTGATAGAAAAAGAAATAGTTGCCTAGGGCATCTCCAACTCATTCCTTCCCGTCGTGACGGAGTAGAGTTTCCTTTACATTAGTTTTCACTCCAATCTACAACTTTATTTTTTACAATATTTTCAACATACTCTTTTACCTTTTATTAATGATTTTTACACTATATCAAATAGCCAATCGATGATGAGAAATCTCCAACATCACCAACAAGTACTTAGGCATGATTGGCTGATTCTATTTGGCATTATCTGTTGATTCCTATAGACATGACAAAACAGGTCTCGTTTTTATGAACATTTTAATTAGTCATCCTCACCAGTTTTTCTCATTTTGTCTTATGCATATCAGATCCACATGTCCGCTGAGTGGATATTGGTCATTGCCCTCATCAAGAGCAATTTATCGGATGGAGCAAACCTCTCACTGAATGGGTGAAGTTAAACACAGATAGAACATGCAAACGATCACAGTACTCAGCCGCTACAGGTAGCTTTCTACGAGATAGTGCAGGTTATTGGCTTGGAGGTTTCATACAAAATCTTGGATGGTATTCGTCGGTGCTTGTGAAACTCTGGGGAGTTTATACCGGGCTCACATTCTCATAAAATCTGGGGTATCGCCGGATTGAGTTTGAAGTAGATTCTATTGCAGTGATCAATATTCTATTTTCCTCAAACAACGGCTCAAGGACTCTTAATCCCATGGTCATGGATGTCCACGAACTGTTTACTCGAAACTGAATTGTTGTACATCGACATATATATCGAGAAAACAATAGATGCGCCGACTGGTTTGCTACTTACACAGCATATTTTGATGTAGGAATTACTTATTTCGATACTACACTCATTAAGTGCCACATTATCCTCCTAGAAGATATGTCGGGGATCTGTTTCCCTAGACTCATGTTGTAATATGTTTCGTCTGCTTTCCTTTTAATAAAAAAATGATTATTAAAATTGTTTGACAAAATTAACACAACTTTACTTTTTCACGTATATTTTTATTCTTAATATGATTTTTATTATATTTTATGTTAATAAATAATAAATTTTCAATTAAACTATAATTTGTTATTTGATAATACTAAACGAAATAATATATGAGATGTATTGCATTATTTTATATTATTTAACTATAGTAAATGACAATAAAATTACGTAATATCAAACATCAAATTTTATCAATTTTATAAATCAAAACATTTTAACATAAAAAAGGCATAGAATATTCATTACACCAAAAAATAAAAGATAATATCGTCACTGAAAATAAACATAGCATAATCCACACTAATTCTCTGAATTAGTATATTGTTCCATAAATGAACTATTAATGAATTTCTTAATTCTATATACGCAATTTTGTCCTTGACTTATTTATACCGGGCAAGAAATTATTGAAATCGAATATTTTCATATGTTACCCTTTCTATAGTTGATTCTGGAGCTTTCATTACACTTGTGATTGGTCCATTTAGATCACATTCATCCTCAATAATCATATTGTGCATAATAATACAAGCAGTCATGATATCATGCAACACTTTTTTTTTTCAAAAAAGTGTCGATCCTGTAATAATTGCAAATCACGATTGTAGAAGTCCAAATGTACGCTCCGTGTCCTTCCTACGTGACTCTTGTCTCATTGCAAAATATTTTTTCTTTACAGAACGTGGCTCATGAATTGTTTACACAATGGTGGACCATTTCGGATAAATCCCCATCAGCTAAATAATATCCCATATTTTATTCTTTTCCTTGAGAAAGGTTAGAAAGTAAATGTGATGATTCCAACACGTTAATGTCATTATTTGTATCTGGCATACTGAAATAAACGTGTCATATCCACATATTATAATCAAATGATAGCTTCAAGAATAATAGTTGGTGATCCTGAATGTCCAACATGTTGTCCTAATCAAGCCATCAGACAATTTTTCCACTTCCAATGCATACAATCAAGACTACCCAACATTCCCAGAAAATCATGTTGCTCACCATTATGAAGAAGCCTTGCAATATCGTTAGCATTTGGTGATCTAACATACCCCTTTACAAAAATATCGACAATGGCATGACATAATCTCTTAAACCTTCAATTGCTGTTGACTCACCAATTTTAACGTACTCATCCGGAGCATCCGCAGGTATACCATACGCTAACATCTGGAATGCGGCTGTTATTTTTTGTAGAATGGATAATCCAAGTCTACCAAGCTCGTCTCTTCGTTGTTGGAAATAACTATCATGCTCTTTTACAACATCAGCAATGTGAAGGAACAAACTTCGGGACATTCGATATCGTCATCGAAAATTATTATCATTACATCGTTGATTTTTGCAAAAATAATATACAAACAAATAATGATCTGCAGCTTCACGATTGCGGTTGATCACTATATGCCCTAGGATGGAGCCATGATGCCCACCTTGGTTGTTTTGTTGATTGCAAAGAAGCTCAATTGCTGGGTTATTTTTTGTATCAATTTAGGTGTGGCTATTTCATCTTCAAGCATCATCAATTTAAGTTTATCATCACTTGAAGATGATGATGATGAAGATGATAGCAGGTCTTGGAATTTGATATCAGAAGGACCTCGAATATCATAATTCATGTTAAGTCAAAATGACTTTACTTAGATATAATTTTGATGTATAACAAAGAGAAAAATAAAAGAAAAACAAAAGCAAAAGAAGCAAAGCAGACGAAGTAATACATAAGAAGAAACACAGACGCAGACGCACAATAAGACGTAGACAAAGAACGCAGAAGAAATAAACAGACGCAGACACAAAAAAAACAAAGACGAAGCAACGCAGATGCAAAAGAGAAATACAGACGCAGACGGAGACACAATAGTAAAACAGACGAAGAAGCGAATAGTGAAGCAGACGGAGACACAGTAGTAAAACAGATGAAGACGCGAATTGAGAAGCAGACGCAAGAGTCAGTTCGGGTTAGTTACAGAACTCAACTGATTAACCGTTTCAGTTAAAGAAACAAGATCCAAGAAACAAGATTCAAGAAGCAGTTGGAGACGAATGCTATAAATACAAGTCGAAGTCGAAGATTGTAAAGTTAGTTGAAAAGTTGAAAAATTGCAAATTAGCAGATTTACATCTACGTGATCGTAAAAGCATTCTATGCAAAATAGTTGAGAGCTATTTTCACTGTAACAAGTATTCAAACACTTATCTGTGAGAAAGTGGTATAGATAGCCTGCAGAGGCTAAGTGTGAAAGAATAATGATTGTAGAGACCTGGAGAGGCTCGTAAAGAATACTTGTAAAAGTTGAAGAGATAGTGAAATCTCAGAAAGAATTCTGAGGACTGGACATAGCTCACGGTTTGGGGTGAACCAAGATAAATCACTGTGTCAACTACTCTCACTCTATATCTCTTTTAGATTCAAGTGTTATCATTACTTAGTTCGTAAACAAAGTTTTCAAAGTTTTGATTAATCAGGATCTATCGAAAATTCTATAAAAGAATATTATTTCTAACAAACATTTTGGAAAGAATTTCAAAAAGGGGAATACACAATTCAACCCCCCTTCTCGTGCATTCTATATCGTTTTATAAGCATCGTATTAACGTGTGATTCACTTCAATTGGTATTAGAGCGAGGTATCCAAGGATCACTTTAGCAAAGTGTGGATCAAAGATAATGGCGGAATCACATGTATACATCGCAGAAGGAGCCTCAGTCACTAGACCTCCAACATTCAACGGAGAAGATTATCATTACTGGAAATATAGGATGCGGCTATTCATAGAATCTACTCATGTCGACCTTTGGGACGTGATAGAAAACGGACCTTATACACCAGTAGATGAAGATGACAATTTTATTCCACGAATCAGATGGACGGCAGACCAGAAGGCGAGAATTCAGTTGAACTCAAAGGCAAAGTTCTTCTTGACCTGTGTCCTAAGCAGGAGCAAGTATGATAAAGTCCACGGATGTGACACTGCGAAGGAGATGTGGGACACATTGTCCATTGCTCACGAAGGCACAAGCCAAGTTAAAGAATCCAAGATAAGTATTCTTGTGCACCAGTACAAACTTTTCAGGATAAAAGATGAAGAATCTATTGATCAAATGTTTGGAAGATTTCAAACAATTGTTAATGGATTGAAAGCTCTTGGAAGAACGTACAACAATCAAGATCATGTTCGAAAGATCTTAAGAAGTCTTCCAAAGAGGTGGAGACCTAAAGTTACTGCGGTGCAAGAAGCCAAAGATTTGAACGTGCTAAAGCTTGACGAGTTACTTGGATCCTTGAAGATTCATGAAGTTGAACTCGATGCTGAAGACAAGCCCAAACGGGACAAGACGATAGCGCTGAAGGCCGGACAAAAGAATCACAAGACTCAAAGAAGGAGGAAGTCATCAAAAGCGTTAAAGATTGAAGAATCAAAGAATAACGACTCCAGCCAATCAGAACAAGAGTCAAGTGATGAAGATGATGAATTATCTTTCATCTCTAGAAAAATAAGACACATGTGGAAGAAGAAGTCCAAAGGAAATCAAACCTTCAGGAAGAATGGCAAAGATGAAGCTAAACCAGAGAAGTCATCTGTCATTTGCTACGAGTGCAATCAGCCTGGACACTACAAGTCTGAATGTCTTACTCTAAAGAAGAAACCAAAGAAGAGTAGAGAAGGCAAGAAAAGTATGATGGCAACATGGGAGGACCTAGATTCATCAGAATCAGATACAGGTTCCAAGTCATCTGAACATGCAAATATCTGCCTGGTAGCCGAGGAAGATAGTGATGAGAAGGTAAAATCTGATTACGATAACTTGCATGATGCTTACTCAGAGTTGTTAGAAGATTCTCATGCTATTCTGCAACAGTACAAACTGTTAAAGAAAAAGTATGCAGAAAATATTAGACATACAGAAGTGATAGAGAGAGAAAATGTCTGTCTAAAGAAGAAATTAGAGGAGAAAAAGAAAGTCATAGACAGATCAGAAGAGTCAATCAGCTGAAATTAAGAATTAAGAATCTGTCAGCAGACTTAGCTACTTTCACCCAGAGCACAAAGAAAATGAACGAGATGCTTGGTAAATATAGACATCCGAGTGATAAAACCGGATTAGGGTTTACAGGCAATAAGTCTCATCCTCATAAGAACCCTTTCTTTCAAAAGAGAAACTACATGAAAACTCGTGTTAATCAACGTACTAGTAATATGCATCAAAGAACTCATTATGTGCATGTTACTAACCCTAAAGGACCCAAGAAAATATGAGTACCAAAAAATAAAATAGTTTCTCCTGCAGATATCCTTCCTTGGAAGATGCGGCAAACACCATTGGTATTTAGACAGTGGATGCTCGCGACATATGACAGGAAGAAGGTCTATGTTCCTAGAACTTCAGTATAAGAAGGGAGGATCAGTAACTTTCGGAGACAACCAGCAGGGCAAGATCATTGGAATCGATAAAATAGGTAAAGATTCCTTTGCATGCATAAATAATGTACTGCTTGTTGATGGTCTGAAACATAATTTGATCAGCGTCAGTCAATTGTGTGATTCTGGTTTCATAGTCACATTCAATCAAAATCTTTGTGAAGTCAGAAACAAAGATGGGTCTATACTTTTTTATGCCAAGAAAATAAATAATCTTTACAAAATTGATTTAGAAGATTTTCAAAGTCAAAATATTTCATGCTTTCTGTCTTCTAAAGAAGAAAGACTAATCTGGCATAAAAAGCTAGGTCATGTCTCTTTTAAACACATTTCAAAGTTGGCAAAACACGATTTGGTAAGAGGTTTACCAAAAATAAGTTTTGACAAAGATTCTTTTTGTGAAAACTGTTTGAAAGGAAAACAAGTTAAAACTTCATTTTCTTCTAAAAATTTTGTAACATTATCTAGACCTTTAGAGTTTTTACATATGGATTTATTTGGTCCAACACGGACAATAAGTCTTGGCGGAAAGAAATATGGACTCGTTATTGTTGATGACTTTACTTGATTTTGTTGGATATTATTTTTATCACACAAAGATGAATCTTTTAAGTGTTTTAGGACCTTATCTAGAAAGTTACAGAATGAAAAAGGAATGTCTATAGCTAGTATCAGGAGTGACCATGGTAGAGAGTTTGAGAACGAGAAGTTTAGATTATTCTGTGAGAAGAATGGAATTTTTCACAATTTTTCTGCTCCCAGGACTCCACAACAAAATGGAGTTGTTGAAAGAAAGAACAGGACGATTCAAGAAATAGCTAGGACTATGCTTTGTGAGATGAATCTTCCTAAGTACTTCTGGGCAAAAGCGGTGAATACAGCATGCTATATTCAGAATAGAATTCTGTTGTGACCCATGTTGAAGAAGACTCCTTATGAGTTATGGAATGGAAGAAGACCAAACATATCTTACTTTCATCCATTCGGGTGTAAGTGCTCTATTCTGAATACAAAAGAGCTGTTGGATAAATTTGATTCAAAGACCTATCCAGGAATCTTTCTAGGCTACTCATCATCGTCTAAGGCATTCCGGGTGTACAACCTTATTTCAAAGACAGTTGAGGAGACCATCCATGTCAAGTTTGATGATAGTTCCCAACCCCATAAGGAAGATGACATGGAGAGTGAAGATCCTTCAAAGAACTTAGACGACACAACAAACACTCCAGCACCGGATACTCAAGAAGACAAAGTTAAAGATATTCCAGAAACTATTAGACTGAAAAGAGACTGGAAATATAAAAGTTCTCATCCAGAAGAGTTGATTATCGGAGAGACCTCAGAAGGAGTTAGGACAAGGTCCAGATTCAGAAGAGAAGCTAATGTGGCTTTTATCTCTGAAATAGAGCCTAAGAAGGTTGAGGAAGCCCTTCGAGACGAAGCTTGGGTGTTAGCCATGCAAGAGGAGCTGAATCAATTTACTAGAAACAATGTGTGATCCTTAGTTCCGAAACCCCCTAAGAAATCAATTATAGGAACGAGATGGGTCTTTAAGAATAAGTTAGACGAATCAGGAAGAGTGAGTCGAAATAAGGTTAGATTAGTAGCACAAGGCTATAATCAGCAAGAAGGAATAGACTACAATGAGACATATGTTCCGAGAGAAGACTTGAAGCCATTAGGATATTGCTGGCATATGCAGTCTGTCATAATATAAAGCTATTTCAGATGGATGTGAAGAGTGCCTTTCTGAATGGTTTTATAGACGAAGAGGTATATGTTAAGCAACCACCTGGTTTCGAAGATGTTAAAAAATCAGACCATGTCTATAGACTTCATAAAGCCTTATACGGCCTGAAGCAAGCTCCTAGAGCTTGGTATGATCGTCTGAGTACCTTTCTCTTAGAGAATGATTTTAGTAGAGGTCAAGTTGATAAGACGCTCTTTAGGAAGAATTATGAAAATGAATTTATAATTGTACAGATCTATGTTGATGATATTATTTTTGGTGCTACTTTAAAGAAATTATGCATGAAGTTTGAGAGCCTAATGAAAAATAAATTAAAAATGAGCATGATGGGTGAGTTAAAGTTCTTTCTTGGGTTGCAAGTAAAGCAAACCGAAGAGAAAATCTTTATCCATTAACAAAATATGTGAAAGAGTTGTTGAATAAGTTTGATATGCAAAATGTGAAGTCAATGACTACTCCGATGCATCCTTCAAACCTTTTGTCGAAAGATGAACTTGGTAAGAAGGTGGATCAAACCCTGTATAGAGGGATAATCGGTTCTTTACTCTATCTTACAGCAAGTATACCTGATATATTATTCAGTGTATGCTTGTGTGCAAGGTTTCAGGCCGATCCTAGAGAGTCTCATTATATTGTTATTAAGAGGATTATGAGATATCTCGCAGGTACTACTGATCTTTGCTTAATGTTTGAGAAAGGTAAAGATTTCAGGTTAATTGGATATTGCGACGTGGACTATGCCGGAGATAGAATCAAAAGAAAGAGCACAAGTGGAGGATGTCACTTTCTTGGCCCAAACTTAGTTTCATGGTCAAGCAAGAGACAAAGCTCAATTGCACTATCAAGCGCCAAGCGAGTATATATCTGCCAGAAGTCGTTGTTCACAAACGTTGTGGATCAAATATCAACTTGAATACTATTCAGTTCAAGAAGAGGAGATTCTAATCTATTGCGACAACACCAGTGCAATCAATCTGTCAAAGAATCCGATTCAGCACTCGAGAGTGAAGCACATCGAAGTCAGACATTACTTCTTGAGAGACTATGTTCAGAGGAAGGTGGTTAAGCTACAGTTCATTGAAACAGAGTATCAGTGGGCAGACATCTTCACTAAGCCATTGAGTGAAGAACGATTCCAGAAGATCAGACGCAACCTTAACATGGTTATGTTAAGCGAACAGTCAGGCTAAAGGGACGTTAAAATTAACGGCGTCAAAAACAGTAAATTACAGCTGGTAACTTCTCTGACAAGAAAGTTTTGGAGGGAAACGCTTCATGATCTTTAGAATCCCAACGATTCTAGGGCACGCGTGATAAGACTCTTCAATTAGCCTGAAGTGGAAATCATTGCGGTTATTCTCATCTTTAGACGGTTCATCTTGCTTTCTAAATTCTCTCAATCATCCTACCCTAGAAGAAAAGCTTACCAGAGATAGTTTTTCGTTTTGAAACAATGGAGGCAGCTATGATATTCGGAAGGCATGTGGATTTCGAGTCACTGAGGAAGGATGGTATGGACGTAGAACCTGAGATTAAAAGAGCTGGTTGGAGGAATTTCTTCCAGGTACGGGAACCAGTCTATATTGACGAGGTGTATGATTTTTGGAAGAACGCTCAACTTGTAGACAACACTATTGTATCTTCAGTAGACGGTATATCTGTTGTCGTGACTAAGGAGCTGATAAGGATGGTGACTGATTGTCCATCGATTGGTGAGACCCTGTCAACCAAGGCTAAGTAGATGACAATGGTCAATATGAAAGAAGAAGATGTTAGCAGACAGTTGTATGGAGTGAATGACCCTTCGGAGAGGAAGACTTCGAGTCTGGTCCCAAAAGCTAGGGTTCTTCATGCTATTCTGTTTAATTGCATCTTACCCAGAGTAGGTTCGAGGCATTTGGTGACCACTCTGGATGAACAATATTTGTTCTACCTTTTAAATCGCAATCCTATTGACTTACCCTTCTTAATCTTTCATTACATGATTAAGGGGATGAAGGATACAAACAGCTATCCTTACAGCATGCTTCTTACAAGGATTTTTAAGAAATCCGGAGTCCTTCTTCACAGAGGAAATAGAAGGATTGTACCTGTGAAGAGTACAATTGATTCAGTCACGATACGACGAATGGGTCTGAGAACAGTTATTAGAGAAGAAGCAGACTCTTCAAGGAAAACTAGAACTGAGGGGGAGCGATTGTTAAAGAATTCTCCAGCAACATGTTCTAGATCTCATGGAAGTGTGAGTATGCCAATAAAAGAAAGGAGAAGAATAAATAAAAGGCCTTTGATAAAACTGGCATGTCCTAGAGAAGAGTATGATATTGCTCAAAGGACAGACGATGGTGCGACAAAAAGAAAAGGAGAGAATCTCTTGGGTGAAATTATGAAGAAGGCAAGGAGATCACTTAGGATTCGAACCTTAAGGCAACAAGAAGAGAGAAGAACCAGAGAACAGGAACAAGAAGAAGCCTCTGGATCCAGCACACCAAAGGCAAAGGCGACAAGATCTCTCGTCTTAATTTTGGAGGAAGAATCAACCAAACAGAGCAAGGAGACCGAGAAGAAAAGAAAATTGGAGTCTGAGACACAGAAGTCTCATGTGAAGAAAACTCCAAAAATAAAGACTAAAGTGGTTAGTCGAAGGAGGAGTTTGTCTACTCCTGTGGAAGCTAATCAAGAGAAGAATACTCCCATTGTTGAGCAACCGGATGAACCAGTGGAGCCTAACCTGGTTCAGCCTACTCCTGACGATAATCAACAAGAAGTCACAACAGATTTGAGTTCAGTACAGGTACCATTGAAGAAATATGATAGACCTAGTCTGGTCGTTCATAACTATTCTAAATTTTTGAGAAAGGATAAGTTTGAAGTCAAACTGGTTGAAGTGGTGACTAGGAGGAATACTGCAATTGCTATCTGCAGTCAACCTACAAGGCAAATAAAGGTTATCTTACAACCTATTATGATAAATAGTGAGACATGGCACATATTGAATGAAGATGAAAGGAACTTCTATGATACCTTAAGGTATGCTGCTACAAGGCCATACCCTACAAAAGTGTCTTCTCGTCTGTGCACTATTTATCCAGTCACAGAACAGTCGATAATAAAGGTTGTACCAGACATTCAGCCAAGATATCCCTTAGATTTGAGTAAGGGGAAATCGAAACTTTTTTCTGAAGAAGAAGTTTGTGATGATCTGTCCGCAGATCAGATTGAAGAAGAAGTACGAAAAATTAATGAGGCATGCGCTTCTAAAGAGACTAATGGAGGAGCAAGTTGTAGCTATACTGATAAGAAAGAAGACTGTCCAATAAGGGGAAGATTAATCACAGGGACCTTCATTGAATTCACAATGCAGCATTCTGCGTATTAGACCCTTATCTAATACAATCTGCCTATGAAGTCAAGGCATACCCTTGCAAGGAAGACAGTTACTGATGCTACATGTTCCCTATGACTTGGATATTCCAGAGTCAAGAGTATTCATTCATCCACCCACATTTGCCATTAATGAAGACTATGTTCCATCCTCGGACGCATATGCTACGACAATTGCGTTCACTTCACCCTCAGCAGAGAATGATCAACCCTCCTCAACGTTTGCCTCCCAAGCAGAAATCAGTCAATTACGTGGAGAAGTAAACGAGATAAAGGAGACGATGAATGATCTAAAGAAAATGATGACATAACTGTTGAAAAGTTGTCGTCATTAATCATTTTTTATTATAACAAATAGGGGGAGAAGAGAATGAGCAGAAGAGGAAGGGAAAATGTCAAATTTTAAGGGTGTGATCGAAGGAGCTAAAGAAGAAGGCAGAAGAAGAAGATTTTTTTGAAGATAAGTTTTTTGTTCTTCTCATACATTGTATTTTGTTTTCTTGATTGTATATAATTTGTTATCATCAAAAAGGGGGAGATTGTTAAGTCCAAATGACTTTACTTAGATATAATTTTGTTGTAAAGCAAAGAGAAAAATAAAAGAAAAACAAAAGCAGACGAAGTAATACAGAAGAAGAAACACAGACGCAGACGCACAATAAGACGTAGACGAAGAACACAGAAGAAATAAACAGACGCAGACGCACAATAAGACGTAGACGAAGAACGCAGAAGAAATAAACAGACGCAGACACAAAATAAACAAAGACGAAGCAACACAGACGAAGCAACGCAGATGCAAAAGAGAAATACAGACGCAGACGGAGACACAATAGTAAAACAGACGAAGAAGTGAATAGAAGGCATTTGCGGAACACGGTAGTAAAACAGACGAAGACGCGAATTGAGAAGCAGACGCAAGAATCAGTTCGGATTAGTTACAGAACTCAACTGATTAACCGTTTCAGTTAAAGAAACAAGATTCAAGAAATAAGATTCAAGAAGCAGTTGGAGACGAAGGCTATAAATACAAGTCGAAGTCGAAGATTGCAAAGTTAGTTGAAAAGTTGAAAAATTGCAAATTAGCAGATTTACATCTATGTGATCATAAAAGCATTCTATGCAAAATAGTTGAGAGCTATTTTTACTGTAACAAGTGTTCAAACACTTATCTGTGAGAAAGTGGTACAAATAGCCTGTAGAGGCTAAGTGTGAAAGAATACTGATTGTAGAGACCTGAAGAGGCTCGTAAAGAATACTTGTAAAAGTTGAAGAGATAGTGAAATCTCAGAAAGAATTCTGAGGACTGGACGTAGCCCACGGTTTGGGGTGAACCAGGATAAATCACTGTGTCAACTACTCTCACTCTATATCTCTTTTAGATTCAAGTGTTATCATTACTTAGTTCGTAAACAAAGTTTTCAAAGTTTTGATTAATCAGGATCTATCGAAAATTCTATAAAAGAATATTATTTCTAACAAACATTTTGGAAAGAATTTCAAAAAGGGGAATACACAATTCAACCCCCCCTTCTCGTGCATTCTATATCGTTTTATAAGCATTGTATTAACGTGTGATTCACTTCAATTCATTTCAATAAATTGATGCATATTTGATTTAGTAAAGGATGATATTTATAAAAGTTCTTGCTATGATTGAGATACAGATAAAATCTATCCAATGGTTAAGTTTATGATGAAATATGATCGGATGGTTAAGATTTAGATGGAATCCATCTATCTAACGTGGATAAGGTTGATGATAAGTTCTGAAATGATTAAGGATATAATCCATCTAACGGTTGAAATGATGATGAAATCCAATCGGACGGTTGAGATTAGGATGAAATATACCAATTTTATCTAACATGGATAAGATTGATGATAACGGTTAAGATGATTATGAAATCTAATCAGACGGTTGAGATTTGGATTAAATATATCAATTTTATCTAACATAGATAAGGTTGATGATAACGGTTGAGATTAGTACGAAATCCAATCGGATAGTTGAGATTTGGATGAAATCTATCGATTTTATTTAACATAGATAAGGTTGATGATAAGTTCTCAAACGATTAAATTTGTAATCCATCTAACAGTTGAGATGATGATGAAATCCAATTGGACGGTTGAGATTTGGATTAAATCTAGCAATTTTATCTAACATGGATAAGGTTGATGATAACGGTTGAGAATTGAGATGATGATGAAATCTAATTGGACAATTTAAGATAATGATAATATTCATATACAGGTTTACAAATATGAAAGATATTACCATTTCGAACCAAGTATTTCCCTTTTCTTCATCCTAAATATTACATTCTCACAAGCACATCAACTTTCAAAGAAAAGTGGCTTCTTGATCCATTGGATACAGCACTAACGAAGATATGCTCTTATGTTGGATTTATAAGGAGATTTCGCAAGATTCGATTATTGGGAGGCATCAAACTTTTGATCACTTTTGGGGCCGAATTTAAGAGGCATATAACAACAAGGCGACTGATGGGTGGGATCAACATAACAAGAGATCTTTAAATGAGCAACGGTGAAAAATAGCGCAAGCTATTAAAAAATTACGAGCATGCATGAAACAAGTGGAAAATATGAATCCCAGTGATGCATCCGATCAAAATATTGTGAGTTTCCAAAAATTTTAATTCTTCCAATTTTATATATACTTGGTGGCTGGATAACTAACACATATATATACATTGTTTCCAACTAGATTGTGCAAAGGTGCTACTAACGCAAGATGTTAATTTCAAAACAGGTTTCAAATATGATCATGTATGAAACATTGTCAAAGATTTTGAAAATTTTAATGATGATGCCATCACACCAAGACAAATTTATTGGAAGCAAACTTCCAACTACGTGTCATTAGAATCCGATAATCCAACACCTAAACCTCATGCACCCGTATCTCCTTTGCTTTCTGATGTCAATGTAAATTTGAACGATGATGAAGTCAGTGGCTCTTCATCTAAAAGGCCTATTAGGGTGAAGAAGGACAAAGCGAAGAGACAAATGGAGAACAAAATCTTCCTTTGAGATAAATAATCTTAGAACTGAAAACTAAGAGCTTATTGAGTTACTGAAAAAACAAAGAGAAGAGAAACAAGTAGCACTTGAAATGATATGGAGATTCAGAGACAGAAGTTGGCTTCGAAGCAGTGGAAAGAAGAAATTAAAATTATGTATCAAGACTTGAATAAAATTAGGGATCTTGGTTGTCATGTTTATATTATAGCTGAACAAGCACGGATTCTGGAACAATCATCGCATCAACCATAACCACAATCAAACTTATCAAATAATATTTTTGGCGAGTATTTTATTAATATTGGTACTTGATTATTAAATTTTCGATTTTGTATTAATAGGTAATTATATTTTGTTTGTATTTTTAAATTTAGTTCTACTGCTTAACTATTCATATTCATGTATGTGTGTTTTAATTTAGTTTATCTTTGTTTGTAATTTATTATGCTATTCAACTATTAATATCAATATATCTGTGGTTTACTTATTTGAAGTTTTCTAATAGATATTTTTAAATTATTTATTTAAAATATTTATTCATAAGTAAATAATTACAAAGTTGTAAACATATAATGAAAATATTTATAAACATGAGACTAAACCTTAAAATTATTATAAATTTATAATTACTTAAATAAACATATAATGAAATATTGTTTAAATAATAAAATAAAAATGAAAGAATTAAAAAAGAATGAATGAATGAAAAAGAAAAACAAAGGAAGAAAGAAAAGATTGAGAGAGAAAAAATGAAAAAAAAAGCTAATTTTTTTTTAAAAATTATTAACAGTACTAAAACTTCAAAACGGAGGAAAAAATGTCGGTGGATTGGAGTTGATTTCTCCTACATTTTGGTGTTTCTCCTCCCATTATGGAGATGCGTTGGAGACGGCCTAATAGCAGTCAAAGAATGTGGGTTGACTAGTCCATGTATTCTGTGCCGCAAGTTCAACTCACCTTGTCTCTCAACTACTACCGGACCCATGCATGTGGGCTCTAAGCGGGGTCCACGAAAGCAAGTAGAACGTGTCAAAACCATATTGGAACTCAGAACTAAGTTCGAATCCCCGGAGCAAAAAGTAAACAGCCCCGATATTTATGCGTGGAGTGATTGAAGAAAAGGTCTCTTGGTCTTGGATTTACTCCCACTCGTTGACGTGAAAAAGGGTGGAAAGGAAAAAACACAATATAAGAACGTGAATCACCTAATTCATGAAATGTCATGACACGACATCACGTCCGGAGAGACGTAACACTGGAAGATTTCTGGGAGATCCCTAGATACGTTCTCAGGGTTGGAACCTTTGGTTTAACACTGCTACTGTGCCTCCAGCTGCAGTTGCAGAGACGGGAAAAACCTTTAACTGCTCTCCACAGTCCACCCGTGAGCTGCTGAGCTGAATCTTGAATTGAATATTTATATCATTAATTAAATATAAACCCTAACGCTGCCAAGAGCGTAATAGAATTGTCTCGTCCTGTCTTTTGAAGTCACGGCATGCAAAAAGAATAGGTCTTAGTTACCCTTAATTGATGCCTATTTCTGATTTGTCTATATTAATGATATGATTATTACTAACGATATACAAGAGATCCCTAATTAATATCAAGAATTTTTAAAAATGAGTTATTATCTATATGTATTGTTGTGTATTACAATAAAGGAGATGTATTAATTTGTATACAAAACTATTAAATTAATTAGTCATTTTTTATACAACTTAGTTTACCAAAGATTTGCTTAATGTTTATATACAATTGTTCATGTTTATTAAATTAATTGGATAGGTTGATATTTGGTTGGGTCAGGCTATATTGGACCCGAGCCCAATCCCACAGGCCGATCGGTCGGTCTCACATCCATCAATTAATTCCTACCGACCTACACATCCACTACCAACAAGAGGTTAACATCTAAAATGCAGATCGTAAAGACCTAAACCCTGGTGAAAAATCATATAAAAGGTATTATTCTCATAACAGATGACGCACAATCATTAACCTAGCTTTCTACATGTTTATCAACCTCACCTCACCGAAAACTAACTTGGCGTCGGAGGGCTAATCGGGACACAACCCCGTCAAGCCTTCCTTGTTTTGCGGTATCCTCATCAAAATTCACCATGAAGATACCAATCACATGGAGCACAACAGATAGCGTTCCATCCGCCGAATCTGGCGAACCAAATGGCGCCCAGTGGGGCTCGACTTCCGCACCACGCCCGAAACACACAAATCACCAGTGGCGACGATGAATCTCGACATAGGCTGCTGTCGCGGCTCTGGCGATCAACGTATAAGCTCGCGACTTCTGCGACTCGCCACTGCACTACATGTCTCGCGGAATCCTCTAATCCTAACGATCAAGCTGCGACCTCAAACCTTAGAACAAGAAGAACAAAGCGTGACCTTAGAGGATAACGTTGCACTCAATGCGCCGAATCTCCAAAGACCGGTTGGCGCAGATCCTCCTCCGTCCATAAACACCACCCGACCGGAAGCAGATAGAGGAGGCAATGGGCGGTGATTCGCCAGATCTGCGATCTCAACCAAGACAATGCAATGCCGTCTGCATATGACCACCGCCGACAAATCGACTTAATAACCGATCATCGCCCATCCGAAGCCCTAAAAATCGCAGATGATCGGATTAACGCTTTATGAGCTTTCGTCCGGATCGTGATAATGACGATCTGACTCTCCTTCACCCGAAATCTTGGGCTGACCTCAAGCACCGGAACAAAAATACCGACCCCCGAGAAATACACTGGGAAGACCGACCTCGGGATTATCTGCAGCACTTCCAGTCCATGATGAATCTACATTGTGTTCCGGACGCTATCCAATGTAAGGCTTTCTGCACGGCCTTCCAAGAGGGAGCTCGGCGATGGTTCAACAGCTTGCCCCCGAGCTGTATCACATGCTTCGAAGATTTCAGGTTGTTATTCCTGAACCAGTTCGCCACTAGTAAGCGGCCGCAAAGCGACTCTGGAGGTGATGCAACTTACCCAAGGAAGAAACGAGAGTTTGCGGGAGTTCATCACTCGGTTCAATAATGAAGCGGTCGAGGTGCCGACTCACCTACTCGTCCCATCTTGGGCGCTCATGACCAATCGAGGACGAGGAGTTTAAGAAGTCACTAGCCCTCGATCGGCCCGATCCGCTCAGAAATAAGAAACAGGCGGATAGGTATATTGACGAAGAAGTCTGAAAATACTGGCGTCGAGCGGATGATCGTCACGAATGACGAGGCGAGCAATTCGCCAAATGCAAAAGGCGGTCGAATTGGAGAAGACCGATCGACCAAGCGAGGACATCGACAGGAGTTCACCCCACTAAGCAAAGCGATATGAGGAGGTGTTGGCAAGAATGAGAGCGGATGGGAAGCTGTCGAGAACCGAAAAATGAAGACCCCTACAAGGATAGGAACCCTAATTTGTATTGCCGTTTCCACAAAGAGGTCTGTCATGGCATGGAAGATTGCTGGCAATTGAAAAAGAAATCAATTCCTCATACAAAGGGAAGGTTAGGCCGATTTGTGAAGCAGGCGAGAATGCCGATCGGGATAATCGGACGCAGATAGGTCGGCCGGACAATAGGCAATATACTGGAGCGAAATAGCGAAATGACGAAGGAGGCAGAATGTGAATTCGGATAATCGACGAGAAGAGAGAGGCGGTCGAGGGAAAGAAATGAGCGAAAATGCCGTGCAACAAGACAATCAAGCGATCGGGGTCATTAATATGATATTCGGTAGAAATACTGTAGGGATCCACCAACAAAGGAGAAAAAGATATGCCAAGCAATTGGCAAAGACTCATCCATCAAAAGCCGAGGGAGAGTGGCGGGATGATATCATTTGTGAATCCGATCTCGATGGAGTAAGTTGCCCTCATAACGACGCCTCGTGGTAAACTGAACATGAGCGGATCGAGGTGAAAAGGGTGATGATTGACACAGCAATTTTAGTCGACTTGTTGTATTATGAGGCCTTCAAGCGGATGAAGATACCAAGATCGACTACTACCCATGACGACCCCATCAAAGGCGAATCAGGCGTCGGCCTACCGTTCGCCGGGTGTACTTGAAAGTGAAGTTGAGGCGTAAACCGTGTCGATAGAAAGGGACGTTGAGTTCACGGTTGTAAAGTTTCAAAGGCGTACAATGCAATAATCGGCGGGCAACTCAAAATGCCCTCAGTCGATCGTGTCCACCTACTACCAAGTTATGAAGTTCCCGACACCCCACTTGAGTCGGTATTGTTAGAGGTCAAGAAAGAATCGCCAGGAATGTTACTTAGCGAGACTAAAACATTAGATGGGGCGGTAGTCTTGTGAGCTCTCTTGATGTGAGAACCGACGAAGAGACGGACGGGATGAACCGGTGGAAGAAACACAGAGGTCGTCTTCGACGGCCAACCTTCTAAGTTCACAAACCTAGGATCCGAGTGCAGAGGGACTGGTTAAAGAAATCCTGATTGTTTGGTGAAAAATAGGTCGGCCATTGGGTACCGAGCGACATGTCCGAATTTCTCGATCGATCGCATCTCACTCCTCGGTATTCGGCATGACTATAAGCCGATCGGACAAAAAGCGATGGCATAGCAAAGAGCGACAGGGGGTGATCGAGAAGGAAGTAGCGAAGTTCTTGGAGGCGGGTTCATCCGAGAGGTCAAATATCCTGAATGACTCGCCAATGTCGTTTTAGTAAAAAAGAAGAACGGGAAGTGGAGAATGTGCATAGATTTCACCGACCTGAACAAAGCGTGTCCAAAGGACTTCCCATTGCCTAAGATTGACCGGTTAGTAGACTCCACCTCGGGGCATGAAATTGCTCGACTTCTGGATGCTTTCTGCTATCATCGATCGAATGAGCATGGAAGACGAAGAAAAGACCGCCTTCATAACCGACCAAGGCACATATTGCTACCAAGTAATGCCTTTCGACTTGAAAAATATTGGGGCGACCTATCAACGGCTCGTCACAGAAGTCTTTAAAAAATAGATTGGCCAGACGGTGGAAGCTTATGTGGATGATATGGTGGTCAAAAGTAAGGCGTCCATGAGCATGTACAAGATCTCAAGGAAGTCTTCGGACCACGAATAAATTTCAGATGAAGCTAAACCCGGAAAAATGCGTGTTTGGGGTGGCATCTGGAAAATTCCTGGGGTTTATGATCACTCAGCGGGGAATCGAAGCTAATCCAGAGAAGATTGAGGCCATCATACAGATGCCTTCGCCTCAATGCTTAAAAGATATTCAGATATTGACTGGTCGGATAGTTTATTTGGGTGTTCATTTCGTGCTAGAGACAAGTGCCTCCCATTTCTCAAAGTCCTGAGGAAAGCGAACGTGACCCAATTTCAATGGCCGGATGAGTGCGAGAAAGCTTTCCAACACTTAAAACAATATTTGTCTAGCCCGCCTATTCTGCAAAGCCCGGTAGAGGGGGAGAACCTGATTTTATACTTTGCGATTACGGAGGGTCGATCAGCGCGGTACTTATCCGATCGGAAGGAAGCCAAAGAGATCCATCTACTATGTCAACAAAGTGTTGACCGGCCGTAAACGCGATATCGCCCATAGAGAAGCTAGCCTCTCTTTGATAATGGCGCCGTGAAGTCGAGGCCTTACTTCCAAAGTCATACCATTGAGGTATGGGTGATCAACCCTCAGCAAGTGCCTTTTCAAAAGCCCAAACTTGGTCGTGATAAAGTGGGTGGTAGAACTGGGAGAGTTCGACATACAATACAAGCCCCGCACGACCATTAAAGCGCATGTGCTGGCAGACTTCATTGCAGAGATGAACCAACCGGGCTCGAAGGACGAGCAGTTCCCCGCCTGGAGCTTGTTTGTCGACGGGTCATCCAATGCCGAGGGATGCGGAGCGGGAGTAGTGTTGGTCAGCCCGCATATGGAAGAAAAGGTGGAATCGCCTTGGCTAGAAGAATTCAAGGCCTCCAATAACGAGGCGTAATATGAGGCTCGATAACCGGCCTCCAACTAGCTGGAGATGGAGGTGAAGCACCTGAAGATATATAGCGATAGCCAAGCGGTGGTCGGCCAAGTCACTGGGCAGTATGAGGCCAAGGGGAACAACATGATTAAGTATCTGGAGCTAGCAAAGCAGGAATTGAGCAATTTCAAACAGTACTCAATCAGCAGAATAGAACGAGCTCGAAATGCTAAAGCGGATGCGCTCTAAAAAATAGCTTCCGACCGTGATGCCATAAACAATGTTATAGTCGAACGACTTGATCGGCCTAGCATTCAGAAAGCCGAGGAAGCTCTCAACGTGAGTACCGGTCGGTCGAGTTGGACAGAACCGATCGCGCAGTACCTTTTAGAAGGGAAGCAACCGGAAGACGCGTCAGAGGCCAAGAAGCTAAGGATAAAGGCAGCCGAATACACGATCGTCAACGGTACTCTATATAAGCGGTCTTACGACTGGCCGTTGCTTCGATGCTTGACTGAAGAAGAAGCCGAGCAGGCAATGGCCGAAGTCCATGAAGGGATGTGCAGAAATCACATAGGGGGCAGAATGTTGGCTCACCGATTGATCAGACAGGGGTACTACTGGCCGACAATGAGAAGAGACTGTCAGGAAAAGGTCGACCAATGTGAGGCCTGCCAGAGAAACAGCAGCCTGTCTCACCAGCCGACCGAGCGAGTGTAAATCGTGAGACATCCTATCCCTTTCGCTCAATGGGGAATGGATATACTGGGGCCTTTCCCTCTCGGTCCCGGACAAAAGAAATTCCTGATAGTGGCAGTGGAATATTTCACTAAGTGGGTAGAAGCGGAGTCTGTCGCTACAATCACCGAGGGGAAGGTGGAAAGTTTCATAAAGAAGAATATACTATGCCGCTTCGGGATGCCTATGGTGTTGGTTACAGATAATGGTTGGCAGTTTGACAATCACAAGTTTAGAGATTTCTGCGACCGACTAAAGATCAAGCTACGGTTGACTTCGGTAGCTCATCCCCAAAGTAACGGTCTCGCAGAGAACACCAACAAAAAGATAATGAACGCCCCCAAGAAGCGCCTGGACGGCCGAAAGACCTGGGTGGAGGAAGTAGACGAAGTGTTGTGGGCATATAGAACCACACCGAACGGAGCCACAGGGGAAACACCGTTCGGGATGACCTTGAGGCGAAGCCCTAGTTCGATGAGAGGTGGCATTGCACAATCAAAGGGTGTCGGGCTATGAAGAAGAGCGGAATGATGAAGCCCGCAGAGCAGAGCTCGTTCTCCTTAGCGAGGATAGAGAAAGGGCAGCCGCTAGCTCAGAAGCCATCAGGCAAAAGGCGACCAAGTTCTACAATAGAAGGGTCAAGCTGAGCGATGTAAAGGTAGGTGGTTACGTCCTACGAAAAGTCGAAGCGGCTGGAAAGCACCCCGAAAACCTCGGACAGACGTGGGAAGGACCCTATCGAGTGATTAAGCAAGTCGAGCATGGCTCTTACATCCTCAGCGATGAGAAAGGGAAGTTTTTACCAAGGCCTTGGAACTCACAGAACTTGAAGGCGTTCTACCAATAGATAAGTTTTATTTTAGTTAATCTTTCCTTATTATCATTTTTGTATACATGTGGGTACCTTTTTCCTGTCCCTGCCAGACAGGTTTTTTAACGGCCCACGCCCTCATTATCATCAATAAAGGGGTTTTTCAGATTTCTTGGCAATAAAGAATTCAATTATGTATGGCAAAAAATAGAAAATCCAGGTACCCATTGCTCGGCGTTCTCCATAGATCGACCACGGTCGGTCGGGTCGCCAAGACAAGATCCTTGGGACCCTCGTTCGCCATCGTTTGGCATTCTCCATAGATCGACACGGTCGGTCGGGTCGCCAAGACAAGATCCTTGGGACCCTCGCCATCGCCATTGTTCGGCATTCTCCATAGATCGACCACGGTCGGTCGGGTCGCCAAGACAAGATCCTTGGGACCCTTGTTCGCCATTGTTCGGCATTCTCCATAGATCGACACGGTCGGTCGGGTCGCCAAGACAAGATCCTTGGGATCCTCGTTCGCCATCGTTCGGCATTCTCCATAGATCGACACGATTGATCGGGTCGCCAAGACGAGATCCTTGGGACCCTCGCCATCGCCACTGCTCGGTACTCCCATAGATCGACTACGGTTGGTCGGGTCGCCAAGACGAAATCCTTAGGACCCCTTGCTCGCCTTCGACACGGATCGACTTAGGTCGATCGGTCACCAAGGCAGAATCACCGGGACCGTAGCTCGGCCTCAATTATAGGTCGACCTCGAAGCCGGTCGACCATGAGCGACTTTACCAAACTACACTATGATCGAAAACAGCGAAAACACGGAAAACCAAGGCAGAATCGTCGGGACCGTAGCTCGGCCTCAATTATAGGTCGACCTCGAAGCCGGTCGGCCATGAGCGACTTTACCAAACTACACTATGATCGAAAACAGCGAAAACACGGAAAGTAACTTCAAAAAAAAATTATATTATTGCAAATTGATCCCGCCCAAGCTCGACCGGTGAGCTCTACAACTGGGAGAAGGGAGCTACAAAGTAGAAGGAGAAGGAGAATACCCAGGGGAATACCTAGGGGAAGCCTCGTAAGCGGGCGAAAAAGACGTAGGAGCGGGACCTGGGGGAGCAACCGGAGGAATATCTTCATTAGGAAGCTCTTCCTCCTCGGAGAGCGACACAATGGGAACAGGAGCAGGACCCGGGGGAGCAACCGAAGGAACATCTTCACAAGGGAGCTCTTCCTCTTCGGAGCTGAGATCTAGCTCTTCATCCAGAACGTTGCCTAGTTCTCCCTCGACTTTCTTCGTGATCTCCTCCAAAGAAAGCCCAAAAGCTGCGGGAATGAGTGGCTCGGCATAATCTTTGAATGAAGGGCATACCACCCCCTCAGGAGCATAGAGCTCGTAGCCCCTCTTCAGAACCGAGAGGGTTACCTCACAGGCGAGCTCCAAACTCTCCTCGTACAAGAACCGCCTCTTCTATCGCTTGATTGCTTCAACCCGCTGCTCCCGCACAGAGCGCCGCATCTCTCGCAAGGTTTTCTCGACTTTATCCCTATCCACCAAGACGGAATGACAACCTTGGAGGTATTTCTTGTTGAGCTCCCGCTCCGCCCTCACAGTCTTCCTCCATTCCTCATTCTCCTTCTCCCTCCTCTCTCTCTCATTCTCCTTCTCCTCCTCTACTTTGGCCAATCGAGCCGTCAAAGCTCCCATCTCCCCCTCCTAGGCCTTCTTCTCCTCTTCAAGGGACGCGTTTTTAGCCTGGAGGAGGTCTCTCCCCTCCTTCACCTCTGACAGCTCGCCTTTCAAACCCTTCATCTGCTCATGGAGATCCTGGACTTCCTGGTCCAGAGTCTCCAAATCTTCGCAACATGGCAAGGACGTCGTCGCAGCCCGCATACCGACATCTGAGCAGTGAGAACCTAACTGTGTTACCTTTCTTCTCCATGACCCGCTCGTCCACAGGGGGAGTAACCCTCTCGGCCAGGTAGCGGGACACCTCGAGGTCCCCGATCGAGACGTCCTTACTTAACTTGATGGCAAGCTCCCACTGCCCAAGGCTCACGGCTCGCGCCTTCTCCTTGACTTTTTACGCTTACACTCGCTCAAATTTGGACTTGGAGGCGGGATGGAAGGTCACCCAGTCGAACCAACTTCTTCCTCTTAAGAGGAGGACCCGCGTCCTCCTCCTCCTCCTCCTCTACCGGAGTAGCCCGTACCATGACGACTGACACAATCGGCAACGGCTCCGACGCAATAGGAAGGTCCCCGGCAGGGGGAACACCCGCCGACACTGCCGAGGAAACCAAACCCGCAGACAAAGCGGCGCCCTCACCGGTCTCCGCCTCACTCCCTTCTTACGTGAGGCCCGCTTCTCGACGTAGAAGCTCGAGCTCCCATCCTCACCATGGCTGCACGATGAAAAATTGAGTTAGAGAACAAAACTAATGCACAAAAGTTCAACAATTAGTACAATCACGAGGAGTCAACCGGACGGGGCGGTTTCCTCCTTTAACCCGCTAATTCGTGGTGGGGGATCGACGAGGAAAGAATCGGCCGAGGCCCCCCTGGGGTATCCCTGAATGAGCCGAGCAAAGTTGTATCTGCCGAGCTCCTTGATACGACGGACCACCTCCCACTCCTTCCTGCTAAGGGACAGGGTAGACGAATCATTCCATTGCTCGGCCAGAGGATACCTCAATGGTCGACACTCAGAGGAAGATCCTGGGGGCTTCACAAAGAAATACTTAGTTTGCCAGGAAGAAATTTTCGAGGGTGTCCTGGCCGGGCGATACCGAGCATCTCTATATTGCAGAAAGGGGATTCCAGCCCCAGAACTCGGACTATGGCTCATTCTCAGGAAGTGGCGCAGAATGCCGACGGTAGGCGGATGACCGAACTGATGGCACAGCAATACCAACCTGTTTATAAACCTCCAACTATTCGGAGGAATTTGTCTCGGCAATAACCCGAACATAGCGCATACCTCGTCAACAATCGGGGCGTACGGGAGCCTCATGCTGCCTACTGATAAAAAGCTACCGAAGACGGCGAAGTATCCTTGAGATTCTTTGTGGATCCTTTCGTACCTAAAGGCGGTCGGGGCCCCAAGGCGAAGGGATATTATACTGAGGGACAATTTGTTCAACTCTCCACGATTCTATCGATGTATGTAGTCTTTGGCGGCAACTCCACAACCAAACCGTCTTTTCTCTCTCTCATCGATATCTCCTCCGTACCTCCGACCATGCTCCCAGAACTACCCGTCGACATGTTCACCAAGAAAAAGATTTTTGGAAAAGAAGAGGGAATGAAGAAAAAGAACGTACCTAATCAGAGGTTCGAAACAGGAAAATCGGACAGCGAAGTGAAAGGAAATTTCTGGGAACCGCGAATGATAAAGAACAAGCGAAGGCAAAGTGTAAGCGGGAGAACGAAAGCAAAAGGTGAAAACTGCCACAACTTGTCGACTATGAGTATTTATAGAGGGTCGACAGAAGGAACACTCGAAACTGACCTGATCGGACTACGACAAGTGGAAAAAATCCGAGCTATGCTCAGACACGTGGCACGATCTAAGCCATGGGAATTAGGGTTGTTCGAAATCCGGAAAGGAGCGGTAGTTGAAAGGATGTACGGAGACGGTGTCTGCGATTCAAGGACGATCGTTTGATTACGAGCGGTTATCGAGAGCACGCGCCGTCAAATAATAAATGTTTCAAGCAAGTTCAAGCGTCTGCCAATGATGGCTATCCGACCTACTATAGCGTTAAGTATCACGCGATAAGTCTGAAGAGACCGTCGGTCGGGGCCGCGGCAATCTACCCCAATCTGACGATCGGTATGACTAGTCGGCACCCGACCGATTTAAAATGCCCGAGCTATCCCATGATCGAGCTACAAGGCCAATACCTGACCGATCGACCACCTTACGAGCCGTCTTGCTTACGAGCTATGAGGTGGCAAACGAACAACAACGCCCAACATACTCCTTCGACCACGCTCTTCGCTCGGACTCGAGGAGTAGGGGCTTATGGTTGGGTCGGGTTATATTGGACCGAGCTCAATCCACAGCCGATCGGTCGGTCTCACATCCATCAATTAATTAGGCCGACCCACACATCCATAGCCGGTGAAGAACAGAACAATGCGCAGATCGTAAAGACCTAAACCTGGCGAAAAACCATATAAAGGTATTATTCTCATAACAGTGCATAATCATTAACCTAGCTTTCTCGTGTTTATCAACCTCACCTCACCGTAAAACCGACTTGAGTGTCGGAGGAATTGTCGGGACACAACCCCGTCAGCCTTCCTTGTTTTGCAGTATTCTTATACCGAATTCACCAAGTACGGTCAATCGCTGAAAGACAACGACAACGTTAATCCCGCAGAATCGGCAGAACAAATATTCATTTTGTTTTAAGAATAAAATAAAATATATTAAATCAATATTTTCGTTAAAAAATTAAAAAAAAATTTAAAGATGAAAAGGCTGCAAATCGTGATGTGACTGAGGAACGACGGGATATGATATGGGGGAAGGGATTGGGCAAAAGCGTCATTATAGCAATACGGACCTAGATGCCACTCCAGTTTTCAACTTCTTTTGTTTTGTATTGTACTGTAATGTTACGTAACCAAACCTTTCCATCTCTCCATTTTCATTACACTATCGGTCAATGGTAACGTCCACGCTACACTTTCTTGTCTCTTATATAACCTCTCTCAATACTGATGTGAAGAACCACCATTTCCACTACTAGTCGTCGTCAACACCACAATGGGCAAAGCCTCACGGTGGTTCCGTACCGTTCTCGGCCTCAAAAAGCCCGATCACCCTCTTCCAGAAGATAAGCAACGCCCGAAGGAGAAGCGTAGATGGAGCTTTGTCAAGTCCTACCGTGAAAAGGATCATCATCAACACCAGCGACGCCACGACGCTGCACCGCCTAAAACCGGCGTTTCATTCGAGGATGAAGAGGACCCCTGCAAATACGCCTGCGCGGTGGCCGCCGCCAAGGCACAGGTTATGGAGAAGGCAAAGACGGCAGCACAAGCGGCCGCGGAGGTGGTGAGACTGGCGAGCAACTCCGCAACGTACGTTAGCGGACGCCTTGGACTGCGTGAATATTTGGCAGCTGTAAAGATACAAGCTGCTTTTCGAAGTTATTTGGTTAGTTTCATTCTCTTATTATATTTCAATTTCATTACCCCAGCAATTTTATGCTTTCCAATTTTATTATTCCTTATAAGCAAATTTTTATCACCTTGAGTTTAAAACTACGGACGCAGAAGAAGTGTCACGTGTCCTGTTTATTACGTTTTGTCTTCTGGTTCTTCTCTGACATGGACATGCTAGTGTTGCTTTAAGCTTTGTTTCTTTCGTCTGTTTGCTAGATTTGCTAACGAAGTTCGTACCTTGATATAGGTACCAGGTTCAAAAATTTTTACCTTGTTTTTTTGTATGTTTCTTTAATATTCTGGTTTAAGGGGTCGCGATCCATTTTTTGGTCTGTTGTTGAGATTGATTGATCGGAACGAATGAATTTGCATCGTCTTCTACAGTTCTTGCTGGTGGCAAAATTTGCCTGGTCCATGGTTGAAACGGTGCCGTATTATTCGTTGAATCTGGTGGGAAGACTGGAAACTTCATCGTTTTCACATTGACTTAACCCCAAAACTTCATCGCTTTGTCGTTTTTACTCTAAACAACCTCACCCAGTCGGACGTAACCGTTCACATTTCCCCCTTAGAAAAGTTGTCATTAATGGATTCTACTATTCACTACCTTGCACCGGGGGGCGCGTTGTGCACCAACCCCAAAACCCCCAGTAGGTACTAGGACCTCCTATTAATTTTCCCACTTAATTCAGTATCGGTCGGTGGTGTTGTGATTTCAAGCATTAAAGGTGACGGAATTTGGATCATGTACTTAGGAATCAAGAATAAGAACGGTTCCACTTGTTTGTTGCTATTTTGTGGGGTCGTTTAAGTGGCGTTGAACGCGGGGCCATATTCTAACAATTGTCTGACATCTCGGTGATTTTGGTTGGTTGATGAGATTCTTCTCCCTTTTTTTCTAGTTTACAAAATGCAAACTTTCTATTATGAGTTGAAGTTGAAGGATTATTGAACTATGGTTGTGACTTTTAAGGAGTATAATTGTTATCAATGATGAGGTTTTGGTGATGTGAACCGTGGTCCATATAACAAAAAGTTGTAAATGTTTCCTCAAGCTCAGGTGGATGACTTTTTGGAGATGAGATTAGGTTGTTTAATATGGTGCCACTAAAAAGACTTCCAGAGTCAAAAGTCTTGTATGTTGCTGCTTATCTTCTTGTTGGGGGTGGGCGGCTAGTGAGACGTCTTTGTCTTCTTGATGTCTGTGTCAAATGGATTTTGGCGCCATTTTCAAATTAGATGGAATTTTTTTTCAAATACCAAAATTGACTAAATGTGATTTGATTTTCTTTTGTAAATGAGGACTGTAATTGACAAAGATGGATTGAAAATGGTAGGATTTCTGGCAATTGACTTGTATTTCTGTCTATCTGAAAGGCAAGAAGAGCTTTGCGGGCACTAAAAGCATTGGTAAGGCTTCAAGCATTGGTAAGGGGTCACATTGAGAGGAAGCGAACTGCAGAATGGCTTCAGCGAATGCATTCATTGTTGCGAGCTCAAGCACGAGCACGAGCACGTGCTCGTGCAGGACGTGCACCAATCTCTGAATCCTCACATGCAAGCTGCAAGTCCTCTCACTTCCTTCACCCTGTAAGCCATCTCTTTATGATTACGTTCAAGTCAATTCATTGCATCAAGTAATGTGGTTATTAATTACCATCTGCACATTGGTACGGTGGCTACGAATTCCATTTTTGAACGTTTATCTTATGGATATTTTTCTACTTATACAGGGTCCACCCACCCCTGAGAAATATGAGATCAGAACTAAGACCGGAAGAAGCCAATCATTGCCATCTGTGTTGAAGGTATTATCGTATGTAGTTTAAAACTGGAAGTTAGTGGATTATTAGACCTTGCTATAGTGGCTAACTAATGTTCCTGTTTTCAAACATTGCAGAGAAGTGGATCAAAAACTAATGGTAGGGCCATCGGTGATCTGGAGAAACCACACGTGTCCTTTAATTGGTCAGAACGTCGAATGGACGAACAATCCTTGGAGCACCAGGTGTCTTTGCCGAGATCTGGAACTACAGAAACTGAGATCAGTGACAAGATACTTGAAATTGATAATGGAAAGCCCCACTTCACTCCTAGACGTAGAAATCCCTTCCACTTTTCTCATAATGCCATTCCTTCTGATCAATACAGCCATAGCTTCACAACTTCAAAAGACTCAACAACCCATCAAACATTTCCGAGTCCTTCCTCTGGTGGGGAAATCCAATCGTCAAGTCCTCTGAAACTCTCCGAAGATGTTGATGAGGTGTTTTGCACAGCCGAAAACAGCCCACAGTTTGGGGGAATTGGTAGAAGCCCCTTCACTCCCACGAAGAGTGATAGCTCCAGGAGCTTCCTTAGTGGTTATTCTGATTATCCCAATTACATGTCCTATACCGAATCTTCACGAGCCAAAGTTAGATCAGTTAGTGCTCCAAAGCAAAGGCCTCAGTATGAGAGATCAGCATCAGCGAAGAGGTACTCGGTGATTGGCTACGGTGAGCCAAGATCAAGTAGTGCACAGAGAGCGTCTAGTTTACATGCAAGCTTTACCAGCAGAGCTTATCCAGGGTCTGGTCGCTTGGACAGGCTTGGAATGCCGATAGGACTGCGATACTAAAAGTTCATTTTTCCAGTAATTCGGTGATCCAAGTAGCTGATGATCTGTCTAACTTAAGTAGCTAGCTAAATTAATATTCCACTTCTGGACATATTATCCAACGACTGTCATGGAAACTTTAGCTAACCATCATGCATTTCTTAATGTAATGCTTAACAACCAAGACAACTGTTACCGTACATGTCCTACAAATCCCGTTTATGTAGTCTGAATCCAGAGTTGGAGATTTGTGAACCAACTCCTCACCATTACTTTATTGGTGCCCCTGATAAGTTTTGGATATTTGGCCGTATCATATCTACTAGAATGGAATTAATTTGATTAAATTGTAAATGCCAATTAATTTCTCTCGTCACATGGTCATTGCAACTCCAGGGAGAATAAAGGTGAGTTCATCTAATGGCTGATGCTATTACTAACAAATTAAGAATAAAGGTGGGTTCATCTAATGCCTGATGCTATTTCAGAATAAAGGTGGGTTCATCTAATGCCTGATGCTATTGGTAATAAATTCACTCTGCATGTATGTTGCGCTTGGGATGCTGCCGTGGTAGATAGTTGGTAATGATACTCGATTAAGTTCCAAATTGATAGTTTTGATAGGGACCGCAGGTTGTCCTCTCCTTTTGAATCTGCATGCTCTGTGTTGAATCGGTGCTTATGGTTGTTTGCAATAATTAACCATAACCAGGTTTACATTCCTTTCACTGTTAAAAATAGCAGCAGAGAGTTCTGACTTCATTTCCACTTAGAAATGGATACGAACTAACATTTTCAATGGACATAAGATGAAATAATTGGTGGCATAAAACATGTTATGTTGATCTACAATTGGGTAAGATAAGTTATAAACTGCAGTTGGGTTTACACTTTTATTTGGGCGTAGAATTTTAGACTTGTGGCTCTTTTGGATAATTAGCTTCAGTGAACCCTCAAATCTTCTTGCCTCCTTCCTCTGTCTCTACCCTATCTCATTGGATCTAAGCCATCCATTTAGGGACAGAGGAAGGAGGCCAGAGGATCACATCCCTTTCAGTGAAAAGTTGAATTACAGATTTTTCATGATTCATGAGATCAACCTGACTGAAAAATCTTTAATATGGATAATGCTTAGTGAGAACGGTTGCGGTTATTTCGAAGTCCATAAGCTCACCAAATAAGGTTAACTAAATGCATTGGCCTGCACC
Source organism: Erythroxylum novogranatense (assembly GCA_029891385.1). Lineage (NCBI taxonomy): Eukaryota > Viridiplantae > Streptophyta > Magnoliopsida > Malpighiales > Erythroxylaceae > Erythroxylum > Erythroxylum novogranatense. Next base: position 84,855,438 of record CM057227.1, on the reverse strand, counting down.
ATTTTATCGTATCATTTTCAGATATGTAGAATATCACATGAAATCTTCTGTGCCATTTAATTTTATTTATATACTTGTGTGTGGTCTCATATAAATGTGTAGATAAGGTTTAGTGTAACAACGTAGTAACTGTTTACGAAAACAGAGGATCCGTCCCCATAGAATAGATAGATTTAGAAATATGACATAGTTTTGGACTTGCCACTCATTTTATCCAATTTCAATCTAGAAAAATGCAAATTTATTGTTAGATCCTTAAATTTAAAATGCAGAATTGTGTAAGTATTCATGAGTATTGATCAATGTTTGACACTTGAATTAACATGAAGATGGCATGTCTATAATGGAACAAAGTAAAGACTTGCAACCAGTTGAGGCAAAACAAATAATATTGATGAAAGTTCGAACATAAGTAAATGTTGGCATATATCAGTGCAAATTGAAAAAAATCTTCAACGAGAGGTAAAATTCAAATACAAGACAAAAGATAAAAGACACAACAAAATCATACTAAGTTTGAGGGTGCGGAGACACACTTAACTTAGATGACAATGTCGAAAAGTATGTAAATCTATAATATTTATTACACGATGGTTCAGATTGTTGGGAATTTAGGTCATGAAGTAAGGTAATTGCATGATGGACGTGCTTGGATGAACCACGCACAAAAATAACTCGGGATAGCTACACCAAAGGCTCATAAAAGCAATTATCTTTAAGAGGCAAAGATATGGCGACACATGGTAAGAACATGAAATAGTGGGCTAAGAAAGTGAGAGTACTACCGTATAAATGGAGGCACTTCTTTAAGTAGTATGAAAGTGAGTCAGATGATGTGGCAACATATTGGAATCTTTTAAATACATTCCTCATATGAAAAAGAGGAATTAATGGCCTAAAGTGGAAAACTCTTCACAAATAAAATTAGTGGAAGAAATGGTAATTCCCCACTGGTTTGGTAGGTTTGTGGTTATCTTACTTGGTTTCTAAGTTCTTAAAGGCTATTTAAAAGCATCATTTATAGTTCATTTGTAACATTGGGTACATTTAATCATTAGTAAGAGAGTTAAAAACTTTGGGATGAAGTTCTTGTTAAGAGCTTTAAGTAGAGAGTTCTTTGAGTGGTCATATTATAGACTGCTTCGAGGAGAATGTAACTCAAGTTCCTTTATATTGTTTCTTTGTGAATAAATAAAAAAATGGCTTTATTTTATATCTTTTGTTTATCCCATTTGATTGATTTTGCTAAACACTTGTATAATGAAAGCATGAGCGGAACACCAAAATATGAGTGGAATGAGATGATAGAAAGCAAATAGATTTGTTAGTTAGTGATCACGAAGGAAGGCTAGGTTAGGCTTTAGTAAACTAAAACTTGATTATCACACAAGGACTTAAACAATTTTACTCAATTTAGCTGCACCAAGAAAGTTTCCATGATAAATAGTATTAGAGCTCAGTGATGAGTTATTTCAATGTTGGTGAAATATGGTTGTTGCAAGCAATCTTGCGAAACGAGTTGCTAAAATAGAGACAATTGTTGATTCTCTGACCCTAAAAGAGGAGGATATAGTTCCTTGGTTATAAAATTTGAAGTTTTGGTGTTAGAGCTTCAAGAAACTAAGAGAGCACTTGAGGAACAATTAAAAGCTTGTGTGTGGATGAGCTATGTCTTGTTAATGCTTAAATGTGTTATATATAGGCACGAACCAAAAGTTCGATTGAAAAGCACTTTAGTGAAGGTGCAAAAGCTGCAAGTCTTTAATGAAAAGTAAAGTGCTAAAGAACTCAAAAATTTCTTGTGAGATATAAAGCAATACTTTATAGAAATAAAGGTTCCAACTCGGAGAAGGTGCTAACCACAAAAATATATATGGTGGACAATGTAAAGCTATAGTGGAGGATGTGAACTTATAATGATATTAATGTGAGTAGACCTTCCATTGACACTTGGGAGAAAATAAATAAGGAGCTAATAAACTAGTTCCTTCCCAACAACACTTCTTGACTTGTAAAAGAAACTTTGAGGTGATAAAAGCAAGAGAACTTAGTGTGAGAGCATTTGAGAAAATTCACATCTTTGATATTGGATGTGCAAAATATGTAGGAGAAGAAAAGTTGCTCAAATTCATAAGTATCTTGTAGGGTTAGGTACAAGTTAAGTTTCAAAAGCATAATATGAATGACATATTTAGCAGAAAGTGTCTTGGATGCCTTAGTAGACTTCCAAAGACCACCACCCATTTAAACTAGCATTGAAGGCAAGAAGAATGATATAACTTAAAATAGTTCAAAGCAAGGCAAGGAGAAGGTGTGTGAAACTTCTCTTTGTAACTCGAAGATATAATTAAAATGAGATATTGCTTATTTAATTTATGAAGAGTTACATTTTACTTGTGAATTCCTAAAAAGAAATGAGAGTGAGAAGTAAATCAATTTCATATTATAAACAATTAAGGAAAGGAAGGTGAGGAATTGAAGAAAGAAGTATACCCTAATAATTATGCTATAAAGAAGCTTCTAAGTAATAAGTTCCGACGAAGAGGAAAAATGATACACAGGTGATGTCCTAATGAAAATAAAGATTAGCTCTATGAGAGAAATGTTCACAAAGGAGTTCTCATATATTATTTCAACGAGGGTGTCAAGTTTTTCATGAGGGGTAGTTTGTTAGAATTTTAAATCCAAATAGGAAATTATGCAAGTATTGGTGAACCTTGACCAATGCTTGACACTCATATTGATATAGAGATGACGTATTAATAATGAAATAAGGTAAAGATTTGTGAGAGTAGGTAAGAAAAAAATGGGCAATATTGACAAAAGTTTGATATTAAGCAAGCATTAACATACATTAGTGTGCATTAGCAAAAATCTTCTATGAGAGGCAAGATTCAAATATGAGATCAAAAATGAAGCACATAACTAAGTCATGTAAAGTCTGAAGCTAAGAGAAGGAGCATAACTGACTCGATATGTTGCTAACTTATGTCTTAGAGTAATGTGACTACACTGTGAATATGCTTAGATGGACAAGATGACTAAACCAAAGTCTTATTGAGACATATTTCTTCAAGAGACAATAATATGGCATATGATAAGAACATGAAAGTTATGGGTTAAAAAAAGTGGGAGTACTTCTTCATGTAGTGGAAAAGTGGATGAAATGATGTGGTAATGAATTAGCATCCTCTAAACATATTTCTTATGTACAAAGAGGAGCTAGTGGCATAAAATGAGTAACTCCATACTAACGTAATGGGTTAGCGAAGAAAGTGGGTAGTTTCAACTTACTTAATCCCTAAGTTCTTATGAGTTTTATAAAGAAATCCTTTATAATTCATTTGTAATATCGAATATATTCAATCATATATAAGAGAGTTTAGAGCTTTGAGAGAAAATTCTTGTTGAGAGTTTCAAGTAGAAAGTCTTTTGAGTGGTTATATTATGGAGTATTGTAAGAAGGAAGTAACTTGAGTTCCTTTGTATTGTATTTTAGTGTATAGATTAATAAAAAATTGGCTTTGTCATGTTTCTCTTGCTTGTTCTATTTGATTGGTTTGTGCTAAACATTTGTTAATAAGAGTGTAAGCGAAACAACAAAACACAAATGGCATGAGACATTCAAGAGAGTTTCAAAGCAATTTATGTTAAGTGAACTAGTAACAAAAAAGAATGAAGTCTTTCCATATTTAGCAATCAATATAAGATTTCTTTTAACCTCATCATAGTCATTTAAATAAATTAGGAACTCCATTGTTGTATGATCATTTACATGTAGGATATAATATATAGATCTTTTAATAATCAATAGAATTTTTTTTGAACTTTAGAAAAAAACATTTTGATATTAAGACAACTTCAGAGAAATTTTAAAATTGTTCAGAATAGGGATGTCAATAGGTTGGGTTAGGTCGGGCCTGGTTGTATGGCCCGTGGGCTAGAGCTAACCGACCCGTGGCCAGGCCCGCCCATGGGTTGACTGGCTTGTGACCGGGCTCGACCTATCCTTACCTTTTAAGAAAAGAATTACAAAACGACGTCATTTTTGTCGTTTGATCAGACCACGGCCTGACCTCAGCCCATGGCCCGATTAGGCTGAACTATTTTGGCTTGTGGCTTGCAGGGCCAAAATCAAGCCGAACCGGACCAAAATTGACATCTCTAGTTCTAAATTAATATTTTTATAAAAGAGTGTGTTTTATAAATTAACCTTTAAAAATCCTTGAGAATTGATGTTTTAAATTTATTTTCTATATGAGTTTAGTCATCCTAAAGATATTGGTTGGCTACTAAAAATTTAAAACAAAACGAAAGGTTATTTAATGGGTCATTTGTCTTTATCTAGTCAAAGTGTTAATTGATGAACCATTAACTAGTTGAGGGGTTTAGGTTGATTCACTATTGAGATTATTTAAAAATTATATAACAAGCATTGAGTGTTCAACTAGCTTAAACACCAACAGAATATCTCCTAGTTAATCGTTCAAAGATGATCAACAAACCTAATGTATCCTAAAATTAGTCATTATTATAGTTAGTTTATTTATCTAATAAGAATTTGAGTTGGATTTAAATATAAGTATATCATGATTGAGTTATGGGAAGAAAATATGGCCTTAAAGGGAGTCTTTGGAAGCTCTGAAAGATTTTGAATATATTTATATATGTATGAGCTTGATATGAGCCTTTAGTATATTATATGATCAAGAAAGAAATTTTTAGACGGTCTTTAAGTAATTAAAAGAAGATGTTTAAGGATTTCTCTTCACCAAAAGGAAGCTACATGTATGAAGGTTTTACATTCTTTTATTGATGAAGACAATATTAAATTCTCAAATGGAACTTGAGGAGCATATATAGGGCAAGATTGTGTTATTAAACCACTATAAATTGATTTTATCTCTATTTTCCTGGCCTCTTTAATTATTGTTGTGATCTTTTTGTGATTTTTGTATATGAAAATGACATAATTATTCTTTAGAATATGAAACCAATTTATTAGTATTCAAATAGGACCAATGGTGTACACAAACAATTCACTTCATCTTATTTACCATTTAAGGACCAAAAAATAGTATCTAAGGAGTCTGATTCATTACAAATAGATTTTTAGCAAAGTTTGGGTAAAGTCATTATGACATGATTTTCTTCACCTTTTAGTTAACAGGACCAAGATATTAATATTGCTCAATTTTTCACCAAAAATGATTACTTATTTTAGAGAATTAAGATGGAAATCTTTCCTATGGTTAAAGATCTTAATTTATGGATGATTGTAAAGAAGAGTTATTGGAATTGAAATGAAAATAAGCATATGTCAATGAATAATATGGTTATGGATTTTTTGTGTTAGATCGAAATATGTTATCTAAAATTTTAATATGTTAAAATATTCATGATATTTGCACATAATTGATCTTATATGGTAATGATTTTCACAAAGATATCGATGTTCATGATATTGATTTCACTTATGACAAGCTTGATGAGAATCGAGAAGATAATTAAGAATGAAGTGAAAAGAATAAGGAGAAGGAACAAGTGAAGAAAAGAGTATTAAAGGCCTAATAGGATTATGCAAGCTACACTAGAAGTAAAGAATCCAATAATAAGGTCCACATGTTCTTCATCAAAATTATGGTAAGGTATAGTATAAAGTCTCTTAATGATAATAATTATGATGAAAATTATGATATTAAACTTTCATATGATGAGTTTGTTGAAAGTTTAGAGGCTATAAACATAAAAATGAAAAAGTATCTTCCAAGTGTTAAATGGTTAAAAAATGTTAGATATATGCATGATTGAGAATAAGAAATTAAATGTAAAATTTATAACATGGTTGATTCTAAGAATGTAGATATTACTAACAATGAAGTGGAGGATTTGTTACAGAAGGAGCAACTAAAAAGGGAGCTTAATGATTGTCCAAGTTCATTTTAAGGAGTGAATAATTAAATATTGATATTTGGACCTCAAAAGAGCTCAAATGATAGGCAAGTGAATGGATAAATTTATAGAAATACATCACCCAATAGCAACTCTTTTTGTGAGGAGAAAACATGTGCATAACGATAAGACATGTCTTAAATCATCACATTGGCATATAATATTCAATTATAGACATGAAAATTTCAATACTCATTCATCATCTTTTAGATTCCAAGCTAAAGGAAAATTTAATATTTCATGTATGGTGCAAAATCTAGATTTAAAGGACTAATTTTTAAAGCAATAATATGTATAAATTTCATAAAAGGCCACCTAGAAAAAGCATACAACAATCTAACCTAACTTATTATCATTTTTGGCCTCACATTTATCAAAAGGAATTACATATGTTCATCGTAGGTGACAGCGTGTCATTACACTAGTCAAAATAAAAACTAGACAACTACTATAGCAGTGGCGAGTCCAGATTAATCCCATAGAGAGTGTGTGCAAATTTTATGTAATAAAATTAATCGGTGTTTAGGAAAAGGGGGGGGGGTTTGGATTTTGGAATAAGAAAATAAAATAAAACTAGCCTAATGAAAAAAAATTAAAGAAAACATGCTAAAAAAATAATAAAAGTGGGGAATTCGGTAGGGAACCGATTCTTTGGTTCAATTTTAGTCTACATGCTAATTAAACATATTTCATTGATTTGTTGTCTCAAACCTCTCCTAGCAACTATTAATCGTGGGTTAATAATTAACCCAAGTTTTCCCTTAGGTAGTTTTTAATCAAGATATGATCATTAATTAAACTTAACCACCGAATAACCTAGGATATGATCTTTAGATTTAATTAGGCAGTAGCATTACGAATTAAGAAAACCGATTAATCAAAGCAACAACCACATACGATGTGTTTTTTAACCTAGTTCTTGTTAGTGATTAAGAATCATTAGTCGTTACACATTAATTTCAACATAACAATTACGAATTATATCGAAATTCTAGCAATGAGTTTGAAATTAAACGATTCAATGAACTCATTAAAATCATCTTTTCACAATATCCAATAGGTTCATACACAAATAACCAAACAATAATAAGAATATGATTATCCATACATAATACCCAAATCAATTAACATAGGATAACACAATTAATTTCTAATGAGAGAGAAATAACAAAATAATAAAAAATACTTAACCTGGGTCATTGATGTCATTGTCACCTTCGAACCGGTATCGAGATGTCTAGCCCTCTATGGATCTCTCCCGAAAAAATACTTCAGCCCCCTATTCAATGTCCCTAGCCAAAACCCCCTTCGGCTCTCTTCACTGTTCCTCCCTCTCTTCTGTTTCAACTCTCTGCAAGCTTTGTCCTGCCGCCCTATTCATGCCACTGTTCAATTGTCCCCTCACTATTTTTAATGTGACGAATAAGTTTTTGGTCCATGTCCCTATTCACTTAAAACCCTCTCCTTTACTACATGTTTTGAATAAAACGCACATCATGCATTTGGAACGCAAACGCGTTGTGCGTTTAATGCACAACGTCTGCGTTGTGCTACTGCTCCTGTTTTCTATTTAGTGAATTAGTTTTTGGTCCAATTTACCATTCATCACCCCTATGTTATTGTGCTCTTCCTCTCTTTACCGCAGTCGCTATGCATGGGGCTTTTAATGTGAAGCAACATTTTACTGCATTTTATTCTCTTGTTTCCTTCTTATATTGTCGTTTTGTGCTTCCACATGCTGCATGCTTTTAAATTTTTCTTCTTCTTTGTGTTCCATTTTTCTTGTCTTTTATTATTTTTTTCTTCTTGCTTCATGAATGCAAGTAAATATTAATCTTTGAAAAAGGGCGGGCCCATTGCTTTCGACTTATTTTAACTTCTTTGCTTCCAAATTGTACCTAAAATCATATATAAATCAAAGTGAGTATCTTAAGCATTTTTATGTCAGTAATCGCTAAATGTTATAGGGTAATTTCATAATCAATTAAACACCTATCAGTAGGCCATATTTTTGTCAAAGAAAAATGTCATTTGTCAATTTAGATACTAGGCCTCCTAGTTACACAAAATTCTTATAAAATCTAAAAGAGAGTTCCCATTCACCATTACATCTAAAGAAGACCTAAACATACATGCCATATTCTTATAAGTTTAACTCAAATATCTTTAATTCTTACCATTTGTATCAAGTGAAATGTCATTTTTGAGGTTATTATGGGCCTATAAAAAAGAAATTATTTTTTGAAATGATGTTTATTAGGTAAACACAAAAGAATTAGGTTGTAAAAAGTTTAACAGTTAACCCCTTAGAATCTATGTTTATGTAGTATTAATTTCTTTTCCTTGTATGTAAATATCAAGTTATATAAAATGAATACCAAAATTATATCAAATAAGCATAGTATCTTTAAAATTAATTTCAAAGAAAAAATCATTAAGAGCCCTTATATAAGTCAAGTAAAAAATTTGTGTTAGAACACCAATTATTAAACCAAGCAAGGAAATGATGAGCAAACTCTCATTGACATATAAAACAAGTATCACGTATTTTAATATTGATAATATTTGAGCATATTGATTTAAAATGCATATTTAGGGGGCAAAACATTGTTGTATATGCCTACGAGAAAGATTTATTTTGAATTTGTACATAAGATTTTGAGAATTATTTATTTCTTTTAAAAACTACTTTGTATGTACAATTTGTCAATATGATATTTTTTAGTAGGGATGGCAATTTTTGGCCCATAAGCCTAAATTTAGTTGTTTTCAAAGAGTCGGCCTATGGTCTAGGCTTGGGTTCGGGCAACCCAGACCTTGATCTAATTAAAAAATAAATTACTATATATTTTTAATTTTAAAAAATTATTTAAAATTTTTTTACTTAGAAGAGTTGAATCTCAGGTAAGCTTGGGTCTGGGCAACTCAGACCCTAATCTAATTTAAAAAATAAATTATTCTATATTTTTTAATTTTTAAAAATTATTTTAAAAACTTGGCGGGGGCTGGCCCATTATCATCCTTATTTTTTAAGAGGGAAAAGAAAGTTAATTTTTTAAATACTTATAGCTTTATATATAATATTTTCTCTTTTTAATGTTAATAAAAAGAGAGTGAGTAGTGATATTAAATCTTGGTCTTAAAATTTTCCATAATTTTTATAGTAAGACTTTTTAGCATCTTAAGGAATAGGTCTACAGTCTCTTTCTCTGAAAAAGACAATTGGGGATTTATTTGCTTTTGCATGCCATCGTTTTAAGTATTCTTTTAAGCTTTTCGTTAACTTCTTGTTCATTTTTTATATATTTTCATGGCTTCCCATTGTGTCCTAATTAAACTTTGTGATGATTCATAAATATATTTACTAAATCTTTCGAATCTATGATCATAAGTTGATTCACATTCAAAAGCTGATTCAAATTTAGAGACTAACTTATTGTTGGACCAATAAGATTTAAGAAAGTAATTCACTAACATATCGTCATTTTCAAAGTAAGCTTCCATCTTCTTGTATAAAATCCTCAAATAAGCCCTAAGATTTTTATTGCCATCATACTTCTCGAAACCTGGAGTTTTGAACTTCAAGGTCATCTAGATGTTTAGCGTTGACCAAAATTTCCTAAGTGTGGAAGTGTTAGTAATACATGCATCTCTTATAAACTGCAACATCTTTTCATGTTTTTGCACCAAGTTGACCATTTTGCCTTAACAATCCCTTTTATTCTTATAAAATACACCTGTCTACTTCATCACCTTTATCATGACCAATTTATAAAAACTAGGTCCATATGATATTATTAGTTATAAATGTAAAACATAGATGTTAAATGAATTAAAATAGAGTGAGTTGGATAAAACATACTTATTTTTAGCACGATTATGTAGAAATTAGTGGATAATAATATACTAAAATTAGTAAATATTTTTTTGAAAAATTTAAAATTTTATTAAAGAATTAAGGGGTTAACATACAGAACAGGTTTGCCACATGAGACCCCTTAATACACTGAAACATCTGGGCTAAAATGAAAAACTACTACATAAAGAGAAAGCCCAAGTTTTGTTGTTAATACAAAAAACAATGATGTAAAGAGGAAGCTGCAAGTTTGTCTTTATACAATTAGGGAATAAGTAATTTCTCATTTCTCAAAGTTTACAAAGCTTCTTGATTCGGGTAGGTGAGGAGCGTAACACAGATGGCAAGGATAGCAGCGTGGTTGTCCCATTCTTTTTCTCCTCTTTATCCGCACATAATGGATCTCATCTTAGGTAAGTCTCATCTTTATAATCACTACGATTCTTAGCGTTTTAGGGCATAATATAACCATTTTACATAATTCTACAGACATGGCTAACTAAAGGAGTGAGCGATGCGCTCTGAGGAAGGACAAAGGAATCTCACTCAATGAGCTTCTCAGATAGATTCACTCTTTTCTATTATTTTGAACTCATAGTAACTCTTGAATCTGACAAGGGGTACCTTTGACGAAGACTGAGAAGGGCACTACTCTGCTTTCAATAGATGAGTCCTATCCCCTCTACCCTTGTATTCATAAGTAGAGGCATGATTAAGCGTTTATATTTATGAGTGCATGAGGTCATGATTTATGATATGCAGTGAGATTGAACTCTAGTCATGAATTTATTGAGTAATATGGAGCGAGGACTAGATTCTCCATGTGAGAGCTATTCCTCTGCTATAGTGAGAGTTCAACTGATTTATAATCAGTTATTCTCTTATGCTAGCTATAATGAGCTCTATAAGAGAGAGTAGAGAAACAAATTTATGTTCAAACCTTCTGTTTTTCCTCTCTTTCCAAATTGCTTAAGTACAAATAGCAACCGAGATTAGAATAACAGCTCTATCAAATTTAGAAACATGTAGATGGGGTACCTCTAGTAGGATGTCATAGATTTTATTCGAATTTGGATCAACAACACATAGTGTTGAGATTTTTGCCTAAATTTCTTTAGAGAAATCACACTCAAAGAAAAGATGGTCTGTAGTTTCTTCCTTTAGATTACATAGAATACATGTCTTTAAGGAGGGCAGGAATTGCAACCTATCCAAAGTGTTGTCTGTTCAACATTGCTAGCCAGAGAAGAAAGCTAGTGTTAGGTCTAAAAACCTTGTTTCAAACCATAGTGTACCTTCCCACTCTATTAATTGTCCCATCCCTAAATTTTTAAGCTTCCTTTAGCGTTATTTCTGAAACTGGAATCCCTTTCTATAGATAAGTATCCCTTTCTCGGAGACTTAGGAATTGTGGAATGAATAGAAGTCTAATTTCATCCACTAGTAGTGAACAACTTCCATTTGTGATTATTTCTTTGAGCTTAGTATTCTTACGAAACCTCACCAATAGGGTTCTTGCCAACTAATTTTAAAATAATACTCCTTAACCTGTCCAATTATCATACCATAGGGAAAATCTTTCTCCAGCCTTTGTTTGACAAGAAATGTTCTGTTGAACTTCATCTTCATTTTCAAAATTTGGTTAAAAAACTAAGTGTAACTGTCTTTGGGTTTTAGAACCCAAAAACTCCCATCTTCTAATATGTAGATGTGAATCCATTTGATCCACATTGACTGCTTATCACTTAGGATTCTCCAAATTCTCTTAGTCATAAGTAATATGTTCTTCTTGGTTATTGCTCCAGTCCCAATCCCCCCTCTTCTTTCGGTTGATAGATACTCTTCCAGCTGACTTTTTCTTTCCCTTTTCCACCATTCCTATTCCCCTATAGGAACTATTTCATCATTCTTTCAATTGTTTTAGTAAGCCCTTTCGAGATAAATAGATAGGAACACTAGTAAGTTTGTATTGATGATATCGTCGACTTCAAGAGCTAAAGTTCCCCTCCATATGTTAGGGCTCTATTAGCCCATGATCCTAATCTTTTCTAAATTTTTTAATTAAAACCTCAGTGTTCTAGATGAGATAGGAATGCCTAAATAAAGGAGAGGAGGCTCTTTTAATTCCATTCTTGTAGCTTAAGTCAAAACATTGGAGAGGTGAGAAGCACTTTTTGAAAGCATGAGGTAACTCTTTTGAAGATTAATACTCAAACCCGACATCTCTTTGAAAGAATTGAGAGTATTCATCAATAGAGAGATTGAGTGGACATTCGCCTTGCTCAGGAGTATGACATCATCTACAAAACATAAGCTAGTTAATGAAATCTTCTTACATTTGGAATGGTATTTGAATCCTGGGTCCTTAGAAGAGTTATAATTCAACATTGGAGTACGAACCTCCATGTAAATTAGGAATAGATAAGGTGACAGAGGATCCCCTTGCCTAACTCCTTTTCTGCCTTTAAACATCTCTGTAGGGCTCCTATTTATTAGAATTCCATAGGAGGTGGTAGTAATGCATTCTCGAATTTACCTTAAGAACCTATGAGGAAATTCCATGACCTCTAGCAAAAAACTCCAGTTCACACTATCAAAAGTTTTCTGTAAGTCCACTTTGATAGTACAATTATGATAACTTTTCTTGCAATTATACCCTTTCAATAGCTCTTGGACTAGAATAATATTGCCCTCAATATCCCTATTGTTCATAAAAGCTCCTTGATTTTCACTTGTGAGATAATGCAGAATCTCTTTCAACCTATTTGTCAAAATCTTTGCAATAATCTTATAAAGAAAGTTTGTTCAAGAAATAGATCTGAATTCACTCCAATAGGACGGATTTAAGTTGTTAGGGACTAAACAGAGGAAGGTCTTGTTAATCTCCTTTAATAGTACCCCTCTTTAAAAGAACCTATGAACTGGCTCCTTTACTAACCCCTATAGTAATCCAAGTTTTTTTATAAAAGAAACCATTCAAGCCATCAGGGCCCGAAGCTTTAGAGTCATTCATGTCAAACACCACCATCTCTATTTCTTGGTCTGTAACTGGCCTAATTAATAAGGAAACCATATGTTTAGGAATTCTTACGGTGACAAACTTTCTAAGATCATCTCTATGTCAGGAGGGGAAGCTACTAAGCCTAGAAGGTTCTTGTAAAAGTTCATTGCTTCCTTAGCTATTCCTTTTTATCCAACCACAACCTCTCTAGCTTCAGTTTTAATAAAGGTGATTATGTTTACATTCTTCCTAGCTTGCACTGAGTTAAAGAAGAACTATCCCCATCATTTAGCCAATTAACTCTAGATCTCTGCTTCAATAGTGAGCTTTGGTTATCCACCAGTTGCAAATATTCCTTAAGAGCTTCCTTTTTATTCGAGGCTAAAGAAATATTTGTAGGATTATCCACCAATGAAGTCTGAATAAATGACAATTTATCTCTAGCCTTATCAATTTCCTTCGAGAGATTTTGTCCTTTTTTTAAATTAAGGGATTTCAGTTCTTGTTTGATAAACTTGAGCTTTTGGAGGAAAATGTACTTTTTCATCCCAAAGCAATCATACTCCATCCCTTTCAATATTGTTTCATGCAAGCCCTCCGTATTTGCAAAAAAATTGTTAATTTTGAAAGGATGAAGGATTCTGACAGAGTTGAACAAGTTGTCAACCCTTATAAGAGTATGGTCATAAATACCAGGGTCTAGGAATTTTGCTAAACTTTCTGAAAAGGAATTTAGCCAATCCACATTTACCATAGGCCTATCTAACGTTTTCCTGATATGCCAAATTGAACTTTGTTTGTTATACCAAGTGAATCTATGGCCTCTAAATTTTAGATTTGTGAGTTCCACCTCTTGCATACAATCATAAATATCTAAAGAATAATTATGTAAGTTACAATTTCCTTCTACTTCAGATTTGAATAATGTGGTGTTAAAGTCACCACACACTAACCATAGAGAATTTATCGAGTCCTTTAATCTTCATATAGAATTCCATAGTTCAATCCTTTGAAATATAAGGTTAAAACCATAAACAAAAGTAGCTAAAACACTAGAGTTTTCTGTCTTGAAGTAAATCTTAGTGTGAATAAACTGCTGATTTGTTTAGAGAATATTCACCTCCAAGGAATCACCATCATATGCAATAATAATCCTACCATAGGCATGGCTTTAGTGGTTTGTTAAAAACTACCATTTTCTACCTAAACAACATAGCTTATTCAGATTTGTTTCTCTAATTTTAGTTTCCAAAAGAAAAAAAAACACTTGAGGCTTTTCCTTCAAGAAAAAATCCCTTATCGAATTAAGCTTGGAAGGGTTATTTATTCCATGTACATTCTATACTATCACAGTCATAGGAGATTGCTCTTACCTTTGGAGCCTTTCCTACTGCTCCTGTTAGTTTTCCTAGAAGTCACCTATTCAAACTGCTCCTCTTGAGGCCCACCATTCGGCAGATCAACCTTTTGTAGGCTTTGTTCATTCTGTTGGGGATCATAAACTTCTTTATCTTGATTAGTTTCACTAGTTTCCAACCCATTCACCTCCTTGTCCATTAGAGAATTATTTTGATCAACCAATGATATCAGACCTGATCCTTCCTTTTTGTCTGAAGCTAATCTATTTTTTTCATGAATGCTTCCCCCAATTTTAAGAGTATCTTTTTCCAACTTAATTGGTTCAGGATTTTTAGCAACTTGTTCAACCTCCTCGCCATCTTTCTTTTCTTCCAAATCACATTTATTTATACCAATCACCTCCCAGTATTCTCCTCTTGTAAGATTCTTCTAGTAGATTTCCATTCTTTACCTTGAGCTTTGAGAGACGGTTTCCATTGGTACATTACCATAACTCTATCCTCTCTAGGAGAATGCTCATTTGCTAACCTTAAGATAGGAATGCAATCTTTCATTTCTTTAGAAATATCTATACTCACACACAATCTGGCAAACTCGACCCTTTTTCGCAAAGTAATGTTCTCATCCATACATATAGGTTTCCCTAAATAACTAGCTAGTATACTCAAGCCTTTGGTAGTCCAATATTCTAGAGGCATATTGTGAATGTTCACCCATAAGGGAATGTTTATTATTCTAATTTTTTCTAGTTCCATTCCCGGTTGCCAACTTTAAAGAAATAAGGGGATTTGAGAAATGTGCTAAGGGCCTTCTTCAATTACCTTTTGTGCTTCTGATTTTGAAGAGAAAGTGAAGATTATGTTATCCTCCTCTGTGAGCATTACCTCCATTAAACCTCTTCCTTTGAGTCCAAACTTGTATCACTAGAAAGGCAGGTCTTTTGTCCATGAAAAAACCAACTAGGGTAGACTCCTATTGTTGGGACCCGATCCGGAAACCGGATCCCAACCGGAAAAGCAGAACGGAAAACGGAATCGAATGGAAACGGAAATTTCGCATCGAAATTTCGAATCAGAAAACAAAGCATAAGAATCGAAAGCGAAGCGCATACTCGAAGCAAATGCAAATCGGAATCGAATACCAAATCGACAGAAATTAATAGAATCGAATCTTAAGGCGGGGATAAACGAAATAATCAATTAAACTGAAACATATCCGACATCCGAGAACAATAATTAAAGAAAACGATCGAATGAACATAATCGCGTTGGAAAACCTAGACTATCCGAATCCGGTATAATTTTTTTTTTCATATTCATTTATTACATCTTTAGGCAATCTTATTCAAAATCACACAAGCAAATTCCACTTTTGGAAAATCATTCTCATGCAAATCTCTAAATCTGATCATATTCTTATTGATCCATACAAATCTTAAATTACATTTTTATCCCAATTTTATCAAAATTTCGCAAAGATAACGGCTGCATTTATCCTATCCCAAAATTCCGCAAAGCCAAAATACACTTCTAATATCACAAAATCCAGAATCATCGGACTCTCCGTCCTAATCCAAACACCAAAGAAACACAAATCTATTACCTAACACTTCCACAATTCTCAATTCAAATCAAAACATCCTTATTCAAATTCCTCATTCAATCCAAACGCATCTAATCATATCTATATATAGTCACAAGTCACATTCCATAATCACACAAATTCTCATATCTCCAACCCATATACAAGTTCAGAAATCACTTACAATCCCATAACTCATTTCCATACACAAATTCATATACATATCCATACTAAAATTCAAGTTACTCAAAATCTAACTTATACAGATTACAAAACATATAAATATCGAAACTGACGTCTTGACCATCTTTCATCCAATCTCTTGCTCGAATACCTGGAGATGGGGATGAAAGGGGGGGTGAGCTCGGAAGCTCGTGGGTAACATATTTATAAACTGAATAATAAGCAGAAATCAATTTTCATAAACTTTTTGCCAAAAGGCTTAGTTTTCAAACTTTTCAACTTTCAAATATTTTTCTCAAACCCTTGTCAATTTTCCAAACTTTTCATATCAAATTTCTATAATTTCATGGTTGAAAACCTTTTTTCTCATTTTTCAAAATTTCTCATAAACATGAATGCAATCACATCAGAGAAATTTCACGCGCATAAACAAAATCAAAAATCACATAACATAACAAAATGGTTTGGTTTCGGTCCTAATAGACGATCGCACATTCAAGCATAGCGGTCATATGCGATCGTGAATAGAGGGAGTCCAAATCGGAACTCCTAAGCCACTCAAGGGCAGGGAGAAGGCTATCGAGGGAAACAAGTAATCGACTCTACGGAGGGACCTGACCAAACCCATATAATTCACATATTCATGCTTAAAACAAGCAGACGCTCAAGGCACTTTTCAAATTTCACATTTTCTTTAAATTTTCATATCATATAATCATAATGTGTCATAAATGACACCAACATATATCCACATGAATCCATATAACAAATCGAATGCAATTCACTTAAATCACATATTCATCAAATTCATCACAATATATGCACTAATTCTTTAAATCATTTAAATCATAAATCCAATAATTTGAAAACCATGAATTTCATAATTCTTGCATTTTTAAAACTCATTTTAACCCTTTGAAATCATAATATCAAACATTTACAACCTTTTCAACCCATTTTATCAACAATAATTTATCAAAATCAAATTTTGCTTTCTTAAATTTTCAAAATCACATTCTTAGCTTACAATTCAATAAATAAATATACTACCCACCTCATATCCATGCTAGCAACTTGCTTTGTGCCTCAATTACTCCAAAGCCTCCTTCTTTCTTCCAATTTAACATTCCCTAAAGCAATTTCATCAAAATTCAATCTCATAAATAACTTAATCCTTCAATTTGATGCATAAGTCATCAATTCATACTAATTCCAAGATATGTACATCATAAATTTCTAAAATCCTTCAAAATCCCCAAATTCCAAAATGCACCTAAACCAATCCACTCAAATTCAATATCATAATTAACTTAATTTCTCAAATTGAGCTTAGAAAACATCAATTCCTCACATATTCAAGCTATTTCAATCTCTAATTTTGAAAATCCCCAATTTTCAAAATTGGCCTAAACCAATTTACACAAATTCCATATCATAAATCACAATTTCTTCACAATTGATTTCATATTTCACCAATTCATACTAGTATTGATGATTCTACACCATTAATTCATAAAATCCCCAAATTTCTAATTTGGCCTAAACCCCCAATTTATAATTTTTCAAATTAAACTTCACCTAAAGCATAAACATCAAAATTAACTTAGGATATCTCAAATTCATCACTAATTCAAGCAATCTAAAGCAACAATTTCAAAAACCCCAAACTTTCAAATTTTGACATAATCCCCAATTCACAATTAATCCAAAATTAAACATAATCATAGTCTAATCTCTTCAAATAATCATAGATAAACTAAATCCATAACCATTCCAAGCTTAATCAACCATCAAACAAATAAAAAACTCAAGCTTTTTCTCTCTTACCTTTTTCTCCTCCATTTTCGTTATTTCTTGGTTTTGCAAGCAAGCTTCCTCCTTCTTCCTTCTTTTCTATCTAGAAATCACGAAAATAACATGGTAGAAACTCCAAAACTCCAAGCTTTTTCTCTCCTCTCTTCCTCCTTCTCATGGCCGAACCTTCCACTTTCTTCTTCTTCTTATTTTCTTCTTTCTTCTTCTCTCTTCTTCTTGTTATTTTCGTGAACCTTCTTCTTCTGTAAATGGGCAAAAACGACAGCTCCAAGTGAGTTTTGCCATGTCACTTAAAATGGTGCCAAAATGACCAAGTTGCCATTCACTTATTTGCCTATTTCTAAAATTACCCCTGCAGGAACTTAAAAAACTGACTACTTGCGTCCTGTTTTCAAGCATCTAAACGAAATAATTTGGACAAACTTTTTTCTTGAAAATTGTTCCTATAGATCTTACGAATCTAACGCCACTGACCGCGCTCAATTCGGATCAGAAACGAAGAAGTTATAGCCGAAATACTATCGGACCTTCACAAAATCCGAGAC
Source organism: Erythroxylum novogranatense (assembly GCA_029891385.1). NCBI lineage: Eukaryota > Viridiplantae > Streptophyta > Magnoliopsida > Malpighiales > Erythroxylaceae > Erythroxylum > Erythroxylum novogranatense. Next base: position 84,837,146 of record CM057227.1, on the reverse strand, counting down.
TGAACATTAACATAACTCAGTCCAGAAATTAACAATCTTAGGGATGAAATTAAATTTCGATCCCTTCACAAGAGTTGTAGCCCTATATCTTAAATTTAATTTACCTCAAGAATCAACTCAATCGGAGTTGTACAGCTCCCGAAAATCACAAAATACTGAACCACGTTTAGAAAATTATCCAACTTATAACCTATAACCAAATCTCCTACTTTGGTTCAATCAATCTCTTTCCATTTAATCTCTTAAAAATCATAATTCTTCATAAAAATGAACGTAATTGTCTTAAGAATCCAATGCTTCAAGAATCAAATCAATCGGATGTCGAACGAAGGAATTATAAGCAAAAGATTACAAAAGGGATCGAATTAAAAACAAAGTAACTGAACTTCAAAACCGAACTTTTCCAAAATCATATCTCTCGATCCCGAACTCGGAATTTGACAAACTTGGTGTCAATAAAAAGATAAAAGGAAGCTCTACAACTTCCATGAAGAACTCAAAATCAAATTAGGTCTCAAAAGAGGTTGAAAACACAATCAAAGATTTTGTCCAAAACAGTTTTTCCTAAACGACTTCCAATTTTTAATCGCTCATAACTCCTAGCTCCGATATCGAAAAATTGCAAACTTTATATCAATGGAAAGATAAAAATATCATCTAAAACTTTCATGAAGACCACTTACTCTAATTCAAACTAATTCCATACGACGAGTGGCCTCGAAGCATAGAACACACAAATCTATACTCAATAGCATTTTCAAAACAAAGCATATCTTCAGAAAATCATATCTCTCAATCCCGACATCGAAAAATAGCAAACTTTATCTCCACAAAAAGCTCTCGACAGAGGCTACAATTTTTATGTTGATCATTTTCTCGAATTTTGCCTAAATCAAAAAGTCAACTTTTTTATCAAAAAGTCAAACTTCCAAGCTAACTTTGACTTATCATAATTCTCACTCCCGATATCGAAAAAATATCAAACTTTATGGCTACCGAAAGCTCTTGACATAATCTACAAGTTTCCAGAAGATCATTTTCTCAAATTCTCCCAAAATCAAAAAGTCAACTCTCAAGTCAAACATTTTATCTCCAAAAGTCAAACTTTCTAAATTCTTCAAATTTTCACACTTTTTCTTTTTAATTCTTGCTATTTAACTTCTTTTCAATCAACTCATCCACTTTCTTCTCATAATCCATATAAGTTCACTCAAATATCAAAGTCCTCAAAATTAAACAATTCTTTTCTCATAATTTTTTTCATCAAATTTCCTTAAATTCATAATTTTCTCACCAATTTCTTTCTCACTTAAATTCATTTTAATATTTCTAATTTTCATCAAACGTACGGGGTCCAACACCTATATCTTAGCTCCCTCTTATAGAATATCTAGGCTAGGAGCCACCATTAGTTTCCCTTCAATCTCCACAGAAGAACTGAAAATCAAAGAAGAATCAGAATTATCTCCCATAACTTGTTTTCATGTCTTCCTAGTTCCTCTAGTAGAATCTCCTTCTGTTGGATATTTCATCTTAGGGGGAAAATCTAAGTTGAGGGAGGGATATTTTTAGAGAGGGGTGGGGAGAAAAAATGGGTTAAAGAAGATTAGGAGGGGGAGTAGGGAGTAGCATGTGGGTTTGCAGTTTTTAGACTAGAAGATAGTGGAGGAAAGTGCATCTCTATTTTATGGAACCCTATTCCAGGTCATCCAATGGAGGAGCAATGGAAAGGGGACAAGAGCTTTAGAGTGAAGGGAGGAGGGTGTTTTGTGAAATAGCAAAGGAAGCAGGAAAATAACAGTAATGGCTAGGGCATTCAGAAGCAGAGTTAGTGGAGTTAATATATAAGGACATATGGAAGGGAAGGCTGTGAATAGAGAGGTGGAGGGCTTCAGAGAAGGGCTGTAGGTGGTTGCAGAAGGAAGGTGGGTCAAGGATATTCTGGTGGTGGTAAGTTTTTGACCAGCCTTGCTTTTTGTGAAATAAAAAAGGAAGCAAAGGAAAAAAATAGTAATGGCTAGGGTATTTAGAAGGAGTGTTTGAGGAGTTGAAAGAGGGGGACAATGTGGCGTGGGATGATGGTGGAGGCCATCGGTGTTGGACCCTGAACCTTTCTGTAAGCTAGGAATATTAAATGAGAAATTATTGGCAATTAGTTATGTGTAAAGCAAAACAAAATCCTTGAAATTTAAAAGGAATAGAAAAGATGGTTTAGATACAAGATGAGTTATATGTGAGATATAGGAAGTTAAAAGTTGGAGAGTGCAGTTGAAAAATTTTCTTTGAGCATGCTATGGTGTTTTGTCCATAACTTGATGTCTAGTTATCCAAATGAGATGATTCTTGATTTGGAATAAACTAGGGATATAGGGCTATAAATTTTCTGATGAAATCAAGTTCTGATTCAATCTCTAAGAAAGTCAATTTTCAGATGGAAGTCATGTACAGGATAATGTTTTAATACAAGAACAGTCCAAAATGTTTGGAGAATAACTCTTAGACTATGGAACCAAATTGAATGATTTTGGTGTCATTATAAACTTAAGACAATGAGGACCAATTTTTTAGAAGGAAGTGCAAGCAAATTTCTTCAATTACATGATTAGAAAAAGTGTTGATTTTCGGAAGGAGTTAAGCGTGATTTAGATGAATTTTGAGGTATTGATAGATTAATTATCCTATTTTGTGGAATTAATTAGCATGTTAATGGGAGTTAGACCATATGACATGGATTAAATTGAATTAAGTTGGTAACTTATGCATGAGGGTAAAATTGGAAGGTTACTAAAGGTTTTTAAGTTAGAAGGCTAACATGGAGGGGCATAAGGGTCTTTTATCATTCATTAAATGACATGACATGTGGGTTAGTATATAAGGAAGAGTGATGCACGAAAATGAGAGGGAAAGGCCAAATAAAAGAGAGAAATGAGAGAGAGTTGTCGTGGAGAAGAGGAGGAAACGAAGAAGAAGATGCTAAGGTTGGATTTTCATGGACTTCAAGAGGGATTTTGATGGTTATTCATGAAGGAAAAGATGGAAGAAGATGAAAGCTTCATTTTAAGCTAAGAAATTCATGATTTGGTGAAGATTCAAGTTAAGAGTTTTTTGGGTTGTTGGATTTTTGTGAGGGTTTTGGTTTAGATAGCCTAAGAATGGTATGTGTTTATGTTTTCTAAGACCAATTTCATGATATGTTTCTTTGGGTTGATCAATTTGGATGTCTTTTGATTTAGGGATTTTGTGGCTTTTGTTAAAGGAGATTAAGAGAGGATTCAAGAGGAGCAAGAGGGAAAGCATGTTGAACAAGTTTATAAGTAAGGATTTAAGGTGGGTATCGTGTTTATAATAAAATTAACGAGCCATAAATGTTTCATTTTAAAGCCAGAGAAGAAAATGATTTGAAATTGTTTCATATTTGTTGCATTATTGCTTGTGACCAATTTGCAAAACTGTTATGTGATCGATATGTGAATTTGGTTGATGAAATATGAGATATTGCATGATCATGAATAAATGTGTTTTTGAAATATGCCATTATGGCAAAATGTCAAAAAAAAAGAATCAAGTTTTCCTGAAAAGTGCTACTTTTGGCAACAAGATTTGAAATACATGTTATGCGGGTTTTGGTAGTCCATCCAAGAATCGTCACATGCACGTTGACCCAAGAATAGGCTTATCCAGCCTGCCTGCTAGTGACACGGAGTTCCTTCAAAGACTCCCCAAGTTTACGACTACACAAGGCCATTATATAGAATTGTGTAATTCGTCATGTTTATGGATCTACCTAAACCATTTATGTGCTTATGTGTTCATGATTTGTGAATAACTTGATGCATTCATGTTTTGTGATTTATGAATTTGAATACATGATGAGGATTTGAGAAACACGGGTTTTATGGATTTCAACAAGAATTTTTCCATGATTAAGAACTTTTGAAAGGTTTTGCTTGTTATTTTGTTATAAGCATGTTACTCACGGGCTTTTAAAACTCACCCCCACTCTCTTTCCCCAATTCAGGTGTTGACCAAGAAACAGAGAGAGAACCAAGGCATTATTTTGTACTTTGTATGTTTTGTATTGTTTTGGAATAATTGATGTAAATACAAAGCTGTAATTGCATTTTGAGCAATTGAATGATGTAATTTGTGATTTTGTGAAATATTGTAACATGGGTTGGAAATGCCATTGGATATTGTAAACTCTTATATATGATGTGAATAAAATATGGAATTGTGTATGGATATGAATTATGGAATTGTGTATGATGATAATGAAATGTGAAATTGGGTACGGATCAAAGTGGAGTTAAAATATGGATTAATTAAGGATGAGGTTAAATGGGAATTAAGTACATTTGAAGAAGCCGATCCATGTGAGTTATGGACAAGAAAGATTGGAATGTTATGATGATAATCATGAGATGTTTTGAATAAAGTGCAGTGATGAATTGATGAACTTCTATTGGTAGTTGAAATTAAGTACACTTAAAAGAAGTAATCCAACTGAATTGATGGACTTTGAATATGGGTTGCCATTACTTATAATTGAAATGTTATGGAAAAGAAGGATTTGTATTTGAATGGATAAGAATGATGGCGTATTAGCTAAGGAAGTGAATTTGGGGTAAAGTTCCAATTTTTCATAAGGGTAAGATTTGTGTTCAGGATTCAAGGGAAATTCTAGAAAAATATGGGTAGAATTAGTAAAAATGGTCTTATTTGAAGTTGTAGATGATCTTCTTATCTTTCCGACGCTATAAAGCTTGTAATTTTTGGACATCGAAATGAAGAGATATGATTGTTACAAGTTGGGATGCTACTTAGGATTTTTGTGTGTATGATAGCTATGGTTATTGATGGGAATTGTGGTTTTGATGAACCAAATGAATTAATAATTGAGAGTTTGATGAGTTAAATATGTTGTTTGAGTTGTTATGAAGTGTTTTGGCATTGGAATAAGTGAATTTGTGAAGAATATAAGTGTATATGATGTTAGATTGGGGGTAGGAAGCTTTGGAGAAGGTTTGGAGGGGTTTTGGGAACCCCCATGTCCGTTTAACGGAATTGATGTCCATTGTAACTGACATTTATGGGTCAAAAAGGACCCCAAGCATCGTCCATGTCTGTTTAACGAACTTTCTCGGGTGAGGAAGTGCATTTTGGCCCGACAGTGCATGTCTGTTAAACGGACACTCACAGGTCAGCTTGAGGAAATCACGATTTTTGATCATTTGGAAGGTAGAATCTGACTTTGTGGTCTTCATGAAAGTTTTAGATCTCGAAGGATTCTTCCAAATGGTCCAAGAACGAAATAAATCAGACATTTGTGTTGAAAGTTATGACAATCGCGCCAAGACATGTTACTGCATGATTGAGGTTATGAACATGTTAGATGCTTTCGGTCATAACTCTCTCGTACGGCCTCCAATTGAAATGATTCTTGAGGAGATAGATTTCTAAGACATGTATTTATCTCTCCATAAAATTTGGTAGCTTTTGGAGTTGATTTGAAAAAGTTTGATTGTAAGAAAGTGAGAGGTCAGTTTAGAGAGCATGATTGAGGTATAAGCTCATTTTGAAATTTTAAGCATATCTTGAGCTATATAGCTCCGATTGAGGTGATTCTTGCTTCAAAACAAAATAGAAGCTTAGACCTATGATTTATTTGAGAAGCCAAATTGAAATTCCTGTTTGATGATTTCCAAATTTTGCTCACAAGCAAGAAAATTTGAGTTTGAGCATGGTGACTGATTTGTATGGGCACACCATGGAACAATTTGTGAGTAAATTTTTTGGATTTTATGAGAATGAAGATGTAACAGACGATGGCTAATGATGGTGCAAAAAAAAAACCTTCAAGGTAACACGCATGCACTCACGCGTTTCATGATTTTCGCAAGAGGTTGGGCTTCGGAATCAAGCGGGATCTAACGACTGTATGAGTTCGCAAGAGGGTTGGGTTCCAAAATATAAGACATCCGAAGTTGGGCTCCGCAAGTGAGGTCCAACATGAGTGGTATCAAAGCAAGCTCAAGTTTCATGATTTAGCAAGAGAGTTGGGCTTCGGAAGCATAATCGGGATCCAACAATCGGAGAGGACTTAAATTAGGTTTTTTAATCCCAAGACAAGTAAAAATTGATAGGGGATTACGATTAATAGAAGTTAGGATCTTGATGCAGTCAAGAATATAGGTGCTGATATAGATAGGAATTTATAAGCAGATGTAGATGGTGTGGCAAACATAAACTTATGTTTATGCTCTAAGAGTATTCAATTACCTCTCTTCCTTAATTGAAGGTTATGTTTTTTCTAATATGAACTTTTTGGTAAACTGGTCCATTCTTTCTTTTAGTTCCTTTACCTCAAACTTTTCAATTTGTATGGGCTTTAACATTTTAAGTGAGTGAGATATGAGTTCCTTTTGATGATCTTCTTAGTTCTCTTTTTAAGAGCTTTGATTTTAGATACTTACCTATAAAAAAGATAAGGATAATACAAAAGTTTGTTTTTATCATAATATTGTCTTTCACTTATCAATTTTCTTATTTGGCAATGCCCAATAATTTTCATTTAAAGCATTATTTTTAGTTAACTCTTCATACCACATTTCGTATTTAATCTATTCCATTTATTCTAGCTCTTTGTTATCTTTGTGATAAACTTCAACGCTCCTTGTTAGATCCTGAATCTTCTTATTGTCTATCTTATGGATCCACTTGAGTACTCACTTATTATTTTTATCAATGGTTCTTTTTAATTTCTCATTATCTTCTTTAAACTTTCGATTCATTTTTTATCATCTTTGTTGTCTTCTTCCAAATCTTTTTTACATTCTTATCATCATCAACTAAGTTGTTGATTAACTTAATTTGGTTTTCTATGACTCTTTTTAACCTTTTCAACTTTTGATTGCATTCGATCAATATATTTGTATTTTTATCTCCAAATCACACTCCAACCCTTTCTTTTATTTCATCATTCTTGGCTTGTTGCATAATGGTTAATTCACCTTAGTTTTTTGCTATCCAAGTAAACTCTTGTCTTCAAGAATTTTGTTATGCATTACTCTCCTCCCTAGAAAAAGTTTCATCTTATACCTTTTACTTGCACGCATCTTATTCTTCTTTTACTCTCACAACTTTACCTTTCCATCATGATACTTCTTTCAACTTCTCTTTTTCCTTTTCCTAATCATGGTAATTCTTTTCAATTATGCTTTAGTGAACAAAGATGAAACTAATTGATATTTCTAATTGGGGGCTCTTAATCATTATACAAACATCTAAGGGCTCAAAATTCCATTTATTTTTGATAGCCTCATATCATATATTAAACTAAAGTCTTTGCGATTTTTTCATTTGTATGTTATAAAGAGCTTCCATTCAGTAATTTGCATCCATACTTGGTTACATTGCTTAAACAACTCATTTGTTTTGGTTTTACCAACTTGAATTCCACTACTTATCTCTTATTAGTCACTTAGATCAATCTATACTTCAGGCTTAATAAATCTAACCCATATTAAAGCTTCTCTTTTAATTAAGAAATGTCCTATTGAATTGTATGAAAACATTTGACAATTGATGTTTGGGTGTAAACTATCATTCTAATAATTGCAAACTAAAGTAGCCAAATGAAGTATGATGCTTGTACTATCACTTTAAAATTTTCCTTCCATATGAAATCCAATTAAAGACCTTAAAGAGGCATTAGAATTAATTCCTACATATCGTTAATTTTCAACTTCTACTTAATGATTATTCTAAAGATCAACGTGAAATAAAAGAACATAAAAGTTAAGTATTTATAGACCATATGGTTTAAAATCTAATTGTTAGTCCTTAATAGGGGTGGGGAGTATTCAATTAAGTGTTTAAAAATTCAACAATTTTTAACCAAAGTACTTAACTACAAAAATCAATGTAAATAAGGATAAGGAAATTGTTTAACATAAATTAATTAAATAGTTGAGCAGCTTATTTAAAGAGAATAGGAAAGAGAGAAGGAAAATTGATTTATAGTAATTTTGTTGGACCCCGAACTTTGATGATAATTAGAAATATTAAAATGAATATTAATGAGAAAGAAATTGGTGAAACAATTTATGAATTTAAGAAAATTCTTTGAAATTAAGAAAATTTATGAGAAAAGAATTATTTAGTTTTGAGGACTTTGATATTTGAATGAAGTTATATGGATTATGAGAGGAAAGAGAATGAGTTAATTGAAATGGGAGTGGAAAATCAAGAAATAAAGAAAGAAAGTGAGAGAATTTGAAAAAAAATTAAGAAAGTTGACTTTTGGAGATAGAAAGTTTGACTTGAGAGAGTTGAATTTTTGTTTGAGGCAAAATTTGAAAAAATTGTCTTCTGAAAACTTGTAATTTATGTTAAGAGCTTTCTGTAGCCATAAAGTTTGATATTTTTCGATATCAGAAGTGAGAGTTATGATCAGTCAAAGTTCGCTTGGAGTTTGACTTTTTGAAGAAAAAATTGACTTTTTGATTTAGGCAAAATTCGAGAAAAAGATCAACATGAAAATTGTAGCCTCTGTCGAGAGCTTTTTGTGGACATAAAGTTTGCTATTTTTCAATGTTGGGATTGAGAGATATGATTTTCCGAAGATATGCTTTGTTTTGAAAATGCTATTAAGTATATATTTGCGTGTTCTATGCTTCGAGGCCACTCATTGTACGGATTTAGTTTGAATTAGAGTAAGTGGTCTTCATGAAAGTTTTAGATGATATTTTTATCTTTCCATTGATATAAAGTTTGTAATTTTTCTATATCGGGGCTAGGAGTTATGAGCGATTAAAAATTGGAAGTCGTTTAGGAAAAGCTGTTTTGGACAGAATCTTTGATTGAGTTTTTGACCTCTTTCGAGACCTAATTTGATTTTGAGTTCTTCAGGGAAGTTGTAGAGCTTCCTTTGATCTTTCTATTGACACCAAATGTGTCAAATTCCGAGTTCGGGATCGAGAGATATGATTTTTGAAAAGTGCAGTTTTGAAGTTCTGTTACTTTGTTTTTAATCCGATCTCTTTTGTAATCTTTTGCTTATAATTCCTTCGTCCGACATCCGATTGATTTGATTCTCAAAGCGTTGGATTCCTAAGACAATTAATTTCATTTTTATGAAGAATTATGATTTTTAGGAGATTAAATGGAAAGAGATTGATTGAACCAAAGTAGGAGATTTGGTTATAGGTTATAAGATGGATAATTTTCTGAACATGGTTCGGTATTTTGCGAAATTCGGGAGCTGTACAACTCCGATTGAGTTGATTCTTAAGGCCAAATAAAATTAAGATATGGGGCTACAAATCGTGTGAAGGGATCGAAATTTAATTTCATCCCTAAGATTGTCTATTTCTAGACTGAAGTTATGTAAATGTTCAGTCTCGGATTTTGTGAAGGTCCGATAGTATTTTAGCTATAACTTCTTCGTTTCTATCCAAATTGAGCGCGGTCGGTGGCGTTGGATTCGTATGATCTAGAGGAACAATTTTCAAGAAGAAAGTTTGTCCAAATTATTTCGTTTAGATGCTCAAAAACAGGACGCAAGTTATTAGATTTTGAAAATCCTGTGCAGTGGTATTTTGGGATTTCACTTGAAAGGAGGGGCAACTTGGTCAATTACCTCTAAATTTTTAATGACTTGGAACTTTAAATCAGATGATAGTCGTTAGTCATAGAGAATTCACGATTTTTCTAGAAGAAAGGAAAGAAAAGTAGAAGAGAGGGGAAAGAAGAGGAAGCTTACGGATGGAGAAGAAGAAAAAGAAGAGAGAGAAAGTTTTGGGGTTTTGATTTTATGGAGCTTCAAGCTTATTTTTGGAGTAGATTCAAGGGGAAAGAGATATAAGAAGATGAAAGCTTGTCTTGGAGCTCAAAAATAACGAAAATGGTGGAGAAAATGGTAAGTGAGAGAAAGTTCAAGTTTTGAATTTTTGATGAGTTTGTTGGTTGGTTTAGTTTAAGATGGTTATGGATTGAGTTTTCCTAAGGTTAATTGAAGAGAATAGGTTATGATTATGTTTAATTTTTGATTAATTGTGAATTGGGGGTTTTGTCCAAATTTGTGAATTGGGGTTTTTGTAAATTGATGCCTTAGATAGCTTGGATTAATGATGAATTTGAGATTTCTTAAGTCAATTTTGATGTTTATGCCTTAAGTGAGGTTTAATTTGAAAAATGGTATATTGGGGGTTTAGGCCAATTGTGGAAATTGGGGATTTTCTCTCCAATAGCTTGAATATGTGGGGAATTGAAGAATTCCTAAGTCAATTGAAAGATTATATGATTTGTGATGTTCAATTTTGGAAAATTGTGAAGTAGGATTTTAGGCCCGATTTTGTAAATTAGAAAAATGGGAGAATTTTGATTTAGATCTCTTGAGGCTAGTATGGCTTTGTGATTTGTGAAATAAATTTTGAGGATTTAGTTATTTATAACGTTGAATTTGGATGATTATGGTTTAGGTTAAATTTTCAATTGGAAGAACAAAGGATGCTTTGGTCAAATTGATGATCGGGACGAGGTCCTTGCATCATTTCGAGGTGGGTAGTATGTTTATTTATTGAATTTTAAGCATAAGCATGTGAGATTGAAAAATGCTTTTAAAAAATTATGGTTTATGAAAATGTTTGAAAAATTGGTTTTCGAAATAAATGTTACGAAAATGCAGTTTGCTTTATATGAACGATTTGAAAAGTGAAATTGAAAAAGGTTGAATTTGTAATTGAAAGAAATAGCTGCATACATTGTTGTGATTTTGATTGCTGTGTGATGTAATTCGTGAGTTAGATTGCATATGATTTGTTATATGATTTGATGCGACATGTGATTGTACTATAAGAAATGTTGAAAAGTAAGATTTTCGAAAAGTGCCTTCGGGCAATCCGACTTTTCATTTTCGAAATGTGTTATGTGGGTTTGGTAGGTCCCTTGTGAGTCAGTGCACTGTCTCTATTTGTTAAATCCTTCTCCCGGCTGCCCGCTAGTGGCATTGGAGCTCCGATTTTGGACTCCCTTCAAGGCTACACTGGACCGCTATGCGGGAAAGTGTAGTATGTTCGCTCATTTACCGCACAGACCGCTTATGCAGAATGTGCAAGATGCTCTGTTGGACCAAACCGCACCATTTTCTTTGTGTTTTGTGTGTTTTGTTATGTTAATAAGTGTGTTGCATTGCATCATTTTTACAAACAAAATGTGAAAATTTTTTAGAAATAAATTATGGTGGTTTTTCAACTAAAAAGCGATTGCAATTGTTTTGACAATATTTTGAAAAGTGTGACAAATACTAGATTTGCCAAATTTCTAATGTGAAATTTCGGAAATAAATGGTAAAGTTTTCCAAATATGTTTTCACTTATTTTTCAATTTATAAACATATTATCCACGAGCTATTTTAGCTCACCCCCTTTCATCCCCATCTCCAGGTATTCGAGCAAGAGATCGGATGAAAGATGGTCAAGACGTCAGTTTCGATATTTGTATAAGTTAGATTTTGAGTAATTTGGATTTTAGTATGGATATGTATTCGTTTTTGTTCAAAGTGTATCTTATGTATTTTGGGCTTGGAATGCCATTAAGTGTGTTGTGTAAGTCATTCTAAGAATGTTTTATGAGTTCTGGACATGTGTATTTAAGAAAGTTATGGAAGAGATTTGAGTATAACGTATTCGATTTATGGGATTTGTGTCAATTATTAATGGTTAATTAGATTGAATTGTCATTTATGAATGATGGGGATTGTATATTGATTATAAATATGATGATTGTGATTGGATATAGATAATGAGATTGTTGTGTTGACTAATTGAGAATTATGGAAGTATTAGGTATAGACGTGTGTTTTGCTGGTGTTTGGATTCCGGACGGGAGAGTCCGATGATTTTGAGTTGTGTTTGGGATTATAGAAGTATTTTTGAACCTTTGCAGGTTTTGGGATAGGATAAATGCAGCCGTTATGCTGCCGAATTTTTGTTAGAAAATAAATTGGAAAAGAAGAAAAATAAGATTTAGATGCTTAAAAGATGGAATTATGAGATTGGTATAAATGTTAAGAAGTTCGTTATGATTTGAGTGAGATAGTTTGTTATGATCTGAGTGAGATTCTGAAATGAATAAATTTCCAAGAAAAAGGAAATTGTATGATTTGCATGAGTTTGAGTAAAAATGGTTATAAGAAAAAGAAAAAGAAAAAAAAATTATACCGAATTTCGGATCGTTTTAGTCTAGGTTTCCAACGCGACGCTTCTTTAAGATAATTTATGCACGGATGTCGGGCAAGTGTGAATTCGATCCGTTTGTTAAGTAATATGATTTCGATTCGTTCGGTGTTTTGCTCCGCTTTGTTTTGCTATATGATTCGTTACGTATCCGTTTTCGATTCGTATCCGATTCGCTTACCGTTTCCATTCGTTTTCATGCCATTCGTTCTTCGTTTTCCGGTTGGGATCCAGTTCCCGGATCGGGTCCCAACAAATTTGTTAAATAATCCTTACCTATGTCCACTCCCAAATCTCTTATTCGAATTCCACTATATAAAGTGAATAATAGCCTTTGCACAATTTTTCTTAATAAAGATAAATCCTCCTTAAAATCTTATTCCAATGTAAATAGGCACCTTAATCCTACTTAGAATACTCCCAAGTACAATATCTAATACCCAACAAAGGATTACAACTAAAAACATCTCACTTATTCACTTGATAACTCCAAAGGGCTCACTCACACAAATATGAAACAATGATGCTTAAAATATTAAAAATCACTTAAACATGTATGTAAAATATACCCAAAAGCTTCTTTATGCTAAAATCAATAAGAAAGCACAAATTTATGGTGTTTTGGGACCCTTCTTAGACATTAAAGCCAAAAACTAGCCATTATAATATATATATACAGAGCATTGGTTGACCAGTATGCATTAAAGACACCAGATTCAGTAATCGTTAGAATATTGGTGAAATGATCCAAATGTTTTGTTAAATTAACCATAATGGATCAATAAGGAGAAAAGCCTATAAAAGTATAAGTTGAATTTAAGATAACTTAAGCTCATTTCTCTCTTAAACCCTTTTCCTTGTAGGTTACTATTTACTCCTAACTTCCAACACTCATACCTTTACCGTCTAACCACATGTCCTCTGTCTAGGACTTTACGAAAAGCTCTTAGGATGATCTACAAAACTCCTAAACTTATTTCATCAAAAACTATCGAAATTTGGAGGAATCACAACTGAAAATTTAGGTTCATTTAGGTAAGTCACCGATCTCCTATTTTTATTCATTTTTAGGCAAAAGTAACACACCATCATGTCTAACTACTCTAAAATAGTATGAAAGGAGGGAAACCCGACATCAATCGATTCATTTTACTAGTCAACAAAAATGACTCACCTTTGAGCTTTAATCCTCGGATTCTCGTAAATCGGGAGGATTTTCAACATAAGATTAGTGTCACTTGATTATAAGAGGTGAGCTCGTCATTTTTAGATGATATGGTAAAATTTTTGACTAGCCCAAAAATGGTTGAAAATAATTTTAAAATTTTTAGAATATTATATGGATCAATTTTTATAAAAGTGTTGTATTGAAATTCTTCATAATTTGTGAGGTAAAAATTTGTAAAGGGTTATGTTCTTATACAAGTGCATGAAAATGATAAATTGAGTTGTTTTTAGTTAGAATTGAGACTATTTGGATGTATTAAGTATAAATGAAGATGTAAGAGTTAGAAATTGGTATACTTGAATTACGAATTTTGCGACATAATGTGGACTCAATTGAGCATAGACATGTAGTTTGGAGGCTCAAATTGAGCTTTGGTTACTAGTCGATATAGAAGTTTATTTTTATTGCACTAATGACTCTTCTTTTTTAAAAGGGAGATGTCTGTTTTACAGTAGAAACCTTCCTGAATTTTCAGTAGGCTCTTTGTAAAACATGATATCGCCATTTTTAAATAAAAAATAGAGTTCCTTAATATTGAGTCATGATTTTATTCTTGAGGTATATAAATTTGGTTTAGGTTTTAAATCCTAAAGATCATTTTTATTTTTCTTTTTATAGATCAATTAGGAGCAGAAGCCTCCACTATGAGGCACTAGGTTCGACATAAAAGAGCACATTCTACCTGTGAGTTAATATTTATGTTTATGATTAGAATTTATTCTCATATTAATCATGGAAATCATCGTCATTATCATATGCACACATTATACTCATACATATGGATTGACACAAGTACACATTTTTTGTTGTGCTATGTTATGCTTGTCTTGATGTTTGATGACATGGAGGATTGTTATGGCATGAGCTACTTAGTGGGCATCACCAGGCTATGTGCATAAGAAGTCAATTGGTTAGGTATATGTTTGGGTTAGTATTTGATCTACTGATGGGTCCATTGACTGAGATACGACACAATTGTGGTAGTTCGATCGAGCTTGCTCTCGGGCGCTAATCAATATATAGTACACGATATGGTAGAGTGATTGTGGCGATTTGATCGAGCTTGTTCTCTAATGGAAATCATGTCATAGTGCGGTTATGATGGTTCGGTTTAATGTGGCTCTCAGATAACAGTCTACTACATTTGGACTAAGTGACCCATATGGAATAAGAGAGCCCACATGGCTATAGTCTATAGATTAGGGGTATGTCATAGGGTCATTTGTCAGTCCTCTACTATTATTTGTGGTTGTGATGATTATATGATATGATATTGATATGGAAAATGCATGCATATTTATGAGCAAAATCATTATGTTATGAAATTGCATTTATGAATGTAATACATTATAAATATATGCATATATGTATCATTTGAAATCCTTAGGAACGTAACCATATTATTAATTCACTCAACAAAATCTGACTCCCCTTAACTATTTTTTAGGATCTTCTTTTCCAATCTCTTCTAACCGGGTACTTTGTCAATCTTCTTCCTCTTCGGCTATGTGATGTATGTTTGTTGGTGACCTTTGACTCTAGAGCAGCAGTAGTCTTGAATATGTTGGATTTCCCTTGTATTAACTATCTCAACATTGTAGCACATTGAGGATTGGATATTGTTAGAATTGTTTGATTATTATAAGCATGACTTTCATCATTTGAAATACTGTCTTTATTATGGAAAATAGAGATTTGACAAATATTTTAGGCTTACTAAGGGTCCAATAAACCTCAAGTTTACTATTCCTTTAGCCCTGGAGATAGTCCAAGGTTAGATTCGAGACAATTGATTGACTAGTGGGCATATTGGTTGACCAATATGACACATTCGTCAACCAAAGCATCAACCAATGTTGTAACAAACTCGTTGTTTATCAAATTTAACAACTTTACTTATACTGGTTAACCACTAACCTGTGAGGTTGACCAATCACCTAAAAAATATGATCTTAACAACTTCAAATTTTCAAAACTAATTTATTTAGCTCAATTATAATTTAAACACTTCCCAAAATATTCACTAAAGAGTTTTTGAAAGATCAAGAAGTTTTTCTATTAAAATAAAAAGCTTTAGTGTCTCTTAATGAATGTAAATTTCATGCAATGAAGTGATAGGAAATGTTAATGCAGGATGAGTCTCTTAGAGCATCAAATTAAAAAAGTGAGATTACAATTAATATTATGAACTAAAGAATGACTTTGACAAGCCTTGATCTTCTTTTATTCTTAGTTTGATCTTCATCTCGACAATTGTAAATTTCAACTTCTCTTTATCAACTTTATAAGCTAACTTCTTGAGTTTATGAATTTATTTTGTTTTATATTACTTTTCATAAAAATAATAAACTAATTACAAGTTTTATGTTTTATTATCATAAAAAACTAACTAAAACCTCCCTTAGTTCAATAATCTTCCCATTTTTAACGATAATAAATATTTATGAAATTAGAGAACAATAATAAAATTAATCACATAATAACTATCATGATAGTGATGAATATAATTCAATATCAAGAACAAAAGAGATATTCAATATCAAAGAATTGTCCGTACATATAGATAACAAAAATTTGCTGAAGCATAATATATAAAGTGCAAGAAATACAAAACTATAAAAACAATACTTCTCGTGAATTTCATCACTCGCTCTTAATGTTATCACTCCCCCAAAATCTAATATCAATAATCTTTCACTCCTTTTTGGAAACATGAAAATGAAACCATTATTTAAAAATGAAAATTTTAAGTCATGCCTCAAGCTAACTTGGTCGGAATAATTAAACTTATTTGATTAAGAATGATAAACTTTCTAACTAAAGAGTGCCATTAAATATTTAAGGATTCATAACAAAAGGTCAATTTTGATAAAAACATTCATTGTTATGTCTAATTTGAAAATTTCCCAATTTCGGTATTGTGTCTCAGTTGAAAGATTCAATTAAAACACCAAAGGTAAGTTTTGACAAAATTAGAGATTGAAATTGTAACAAATAAAAGCAAAATTGCAATATCTAACAATCAATTTCATAAAATAATGTATAATTTTGAAAGCCCTAAAATATCAAAAATAAAATAAAAAGTACCTAAAATACCAAAATTAAAGATGTATCGATATAATTGAAAGGAAAACAACCTTAACTCCTTTTACATTTTATCTATCAAAAATCAATTTGAAAAGATAGCTTTTAATTAAAAAAAGATTGAAAATCCCCAAATTTGAAATAAAAAAATGAAATTTGAATATGGTGCAATTTAATAAATTCTTATGAAATAGAGGATGATCTTTTTGAACTATTTATAGTTTTGGAAGATATAAATTAATAAGATGAAATATAGAAGAAAAGAGGATAAATAGAGCTTTAATCATGAAGACTAGTGAACCACACAACTTCACTGGTCCACAACACAGCTTCACTGGTAGACTAGTGTTTGTGGTTGACTAAACATATCAATCAACTGAGGTACAAACTCTATAGAATAAAAGTCTTTAAAGGAAAAAGCTATTTTGTTTTGACAGCTGAAGTATAGTGGTCGATCAATAGAGGTAGTTAGTCAATTAGTATATGTAATTAAACTCCTCTCAAACTCACTTTAAAGAAAATTATCTTAGGAAAAGGTGACATTGATCGACTACTCGAATACATTGGTCGACCGGTGTTAGTAAGTAGGCAATTAGACTTTTGATTAAAAAAAACAACAAACTCAATGAAAAGACAGAAACATAGTTTTTAGTTACAATAGTTGACTACATTAGAATATTGTTTGACCAATGTGTTCTAAAAAGTTATAGAACAACCTCAAAACTCGAGCAACTAACTAAATATCAACAAAAAAGAGTTAAATCATATAAGGGGACTTAGAAATAAGCGTGTAATAGAGATAAGAAAAAATTGTCAACAAGGAAATATGGAGATCTTAACATAACAATTAGGAGGTCATATTCAATTTCAGAATATAGTCATAAAAAAGGCACGAGGAAATGAATTCATAGGTCAAACTAGTCAGAAAATTACTTCACATTGAGAGAAATAAATGGAGCTGGCTTGATTTGATGTTGGGGACATAATGAATATTATTAAACATCATTATAATTAGGAATATCAATTTTTAAAGTTCTTAAAACATTTTTTTTAAAAATTATTCATTATCTAAGTTTTTAAAATTTTCAATTAAGTGATCAATCTTTTATAACCTTAACAACTCAGTTCAAAATATTAGTTATGTTAGTATTTTACTAATTTAGTTAAAATAATTTTTTTGTCCATAACATTTAAACGTCTATGTGAAAAATTAATTGTCAAATAATCATTTGCATGGACTAAAATATTAGGACATTTTTACCAAATGTAACCTTTCAAGATGTGGTAAGACTAAATGACAAAGAAGAACATGAATCGATGAAGCTTATGAGAATTCATTGGGGAAAATCTCTACACATACTGATTGATAATGGAAACACGTATAACTTGTTCATGTATCAGTGATAAAAAGGAGTGAAGAAGTTGTTAACATGATTCCCTTCTAAATAATTGTGGGAGAAGGTCTCAAATTGAATTGTCGTCAAATTTATAAAGGATTTACAAAAAGCATATAAGGGGTAAAATTTATGACATATGCGTTGGTGATTACCTTAGGAGGTTGCGACATCATATTTGGAGTCCAATGACTTGTTACATTAAATGATGTGTTGTGTAACTTTAGAACATGTCCCATGAGCTTCGTTTAGGGGGGGGGGGACACATTATAAGAATGATAGGAAGTTCTAACAAATATGATAACATATATATGGTATAATTATCACAATACATTGAATGTCGCATGTGATAAGCTAGCCTGGATGAACAACCAAATTTATTTGAGGAACTTAATGGATCACTATCTAAGTTTAGTAGGGTTTTTAAGAAGCATGATCAAGTGCCACTAAGGAGAACATGCAATTACAAAATTAGGTTGAAAAAAAGGTTAAGTCCATTAATGTCAGGCCTTATAGGTATTATAGGGATTAAAAAGATGCTACAGAGAGAGTCGTATTTAAGTTAATGATTTAAGGGTTATTAGGTATAACATTAGTTCATATTCCTTACTAATGGGCCTAGTTAAAAAGGAAGATAATTTATAAAGGATGTGTACTAATTATCGAGAGCTTAATAAACATGCAATCAAAGACAAGTTCTATGTGCCCCTAATTGAAGAACTCCTTAATAAATTATATAGGTCAAGTTGGTATTCTAAATTAGATATGAGATTTGGTTACTAGTAAATCAACATATGTAAGATTAATAGTCTAAAAATATCTTTTAGAACGTATAAAGGTAATTACAAATTTCTAGTGATGACCTTTGGATTTACCAATGCCCCTATCAACCTTTCAAAGTCTCAAGAATAAGATACTCAAGCCCTTTTGAGGAAATATATCTTGGTTTTATCAAATCTTAATTTACAAAAAATATTTTTAATGGCATATAGAGTATCTCTAAAGGATTATGCAAATCCATCACAATTATTAGCTCTTCATTAAAGAAAGCAAATGCATATTTTGGACTAGATAAATAGATTACCTAGGTCATTCCATTTTAACTCAAGAAGTAGCAATTGATGTTAAAAAGGTGAAGACAGTAGAAGTGGTTTATACCTCGATCATTCAAGGAATTAAGGGGATTTCTTAGACTCACAAATTATCATAGGTGGTTCATTAGGCATTATATACAATTAGCAAAGCCCACAACAAAAATGTTTGAAAAGCAAGCAGCTGGAAAATAGGAATAAGGTATGGACCAATAATAAGCCTTTGAACAACTTAAAGGGGCATTTATATATGTTATAGTCTTAGCATTACCCGATTTTGTTCAACCATTTATGATTGAGGCTGATGCAAGTTGGTCAAAAATAGGAGCAATTATTTAACAAAATAAGCATTACATCACATTATTGACCAAGACATTAGCTACAAAGCATTTGACGCTCTCTACATATGAAAAGGATTTATTAGCAATCATTAAGGCAATTAAGCAATAACATCACTACCTTAATGGAAGAGTGTTCAAAGTGCAAGAAGACTACCAAAGTCTTAAATGCCTACTAAATCAAAGGATCATTACTCCTTTTTAACAAACATGGTTGCCTAAATCACTTGGTTATGACATTAAAGTGGAATATTGAAGTGTTAAAGAGAACCTGATACCAGATGCCTTATCTAGATTTTCCAAGAATAAACTATTAACTTTGATGATATTCTAGGTTTATACTAACTTTCTTAAAGACATTAAGAGTAGCAGAGAAGAATATGCCACTATATAATATTTAATAAATAAGTTAGAAGCCAAAAACATATGTTTAAAAACTTATGAATGGAAGGAAGAATTTCATAGGTGGAAGGGAAGAGTTAAAGTCTAGTTTGGACAAAAGATGATAAATAAACTCATTTTGATAGCTCATGATAGCCCTCGAGGGGGTCACTCCATAGTTGCAATAACAATTAAAAGGATCTAAAATATAGTTTATTAGAAAAGCTTAAAGAAGAATGATATAAATTATGTCAAGAAATGTTTGCTTATCTAGGACTATTATTGCCACTTTTAATACCCAAAGAATGTGTGGGAGAAGTCAACATGAACTTCATCAAAAGATTACCTATATATAGAGGCAACTCAGTTATATTTGTGGTTATAGATAATTTAGCAAATATTCTCATTTCATTGATATCAAGCACCTGTACACTACCCTAAAAATTCTATAAGTATTTATTGATCATGTTTTCAAACTTTAAAGAATGTTTGAGATAATTGTAAGTGATTAAAACCCCTTATTTTTACGTACTTTTTGGAAGGAAATTTCCATATTGCAAAGAACTAGCTTAAGCTTCTCTATAGTTTACCTTTCGCAATCTAATGGACAAATTGATACTATTAACATGATCTTATAGACCTATTTGAGATGATTCTAAAGCAAGGTTCCAAATAAGTGGTTATAATGGATGATATAATGATGCTATAATTATTACACAACTTTTAGCTTTACACCACTTGAGCTTATTTCTGATTACACTCTGCTATTATATGTCCCTTATTTTGTAGGGGACTAAAAAATCCTAATTTTAGATCAAGCTTTGAGAAATAGAGAAGCAACGCTTTTAGTTGCAGACTTTCAATTGAAAAGGGCACAACATAGGATGAACTTCAATTGCTTGTAAAGTCATTGATTCATCGTACACTCCATATCTCATAACTTAAAAAGTATATTTTTAGGTTAAACCTAGACTTGGAAAGCTACTAGCATGACTTAAGCCTGTCACATAAGTGCTATCCTGAGATGGAGAATGGTTCAACACCATAATAAGCCTGTCACATAAGTGCTAGTCTAATATTTGAATGGTTCCTCAAATGAAACAACTTAGGAGACACTCTTCGAGCTTTAAAAGAAATTCTCACAAGCCAACCTTATAAACAAGATTTTTATAAAGGAAGGCAATGTTATAGACAATCAGAAGGAGAAGTGGCAAGGGAAATAACAAACATATTAAGAATAAAAATTATATCATTATTTATGTTACTTAGTTTACCACATCTACACGTATTGTTTCATTCATATGATTGGTTAATGAACTTAGGAGACATATATCTTGTGTCTAAATGAGAGACACTATTACGTAGATTGTAAAACCTTCCAAAAATGTATATAATCTAAAAAAGCTCATTCTCAGACTTCTTCTTAAGATCTAAAAATTCTTCCCTTTTATTGCCATCCCATTCAAGTTTCTTATTTTTACCTAAAAATACATGCAATTATTTCACCATCTCTCTCTTGCATTTCATCTTTTTATTTTTTTTCCTCATCTTTCTGAAGTTTATAACCCAAATCCATTAAAGTAGCTCCATCATCATTAATTCCTTCACTTTAAGTATCATTTATGTGATCTAGAA
Source organism: Erythroxylum novogranatense (assembly GCA_029891385.1). Lineage (NCBI taxonomy): Eukaryota > Viridiplantae > Streptophyta > Magnoliopsida > Malpighiales > Erythroxylaceae > Erythroxylum > Erythroxylum novogranatense. The sequence continues at coordinate 84,815,759 of CM057227.1, read as the reverse complement.
ATCATTAGAGATTCTCAAATTGGCAAGAAAGCTTGACATCAATCTTGTGCATCATATAGGCTAATGTTCCTATAAGTAGGAGTTGAAATATTGAACATTTACTTTCATTTCGTGAATAGTAGGATTTTTATTCACATTAATACTAGCAACCTTTCATTGCATGGTTGAATTTCATTAGAAAGCAACAACTTTAATAAGATGATTCTATGACTAAAATTTTCTAATTTGTAACACTTTGAATTGAATAATCAATAAGAGTGGAATGTACCTATTCAATCCAATAAGATGTGTATATTTCAAGTTAGAATTTTCTTATTAGTAAACATGATAATAATGAATGATAACTTTATTTAAATCATTATAAGTTGAATAAATGTATTAGAATATGTTTAAGATTGTAGGATCAACTTGTATGCATCATTTGTTATATCACTTATGAATATTGATCTTGTTTCTAATGGTTAAGTGAACTAAAAAACAAAATTTCTTTATTCCACTCTCAATCTTATAATGTTAGTTTTGGACTTGAAATCATGTCTTATAAATGTAAATTCAAAATTATAATTATTGTTTAATAGTTAGAATATGAATAACAAACAATATGATAATTATAATCTATATGTAGATGTAAGTATAGCCATAATCTCCCAAACACACACATAATATATTTATTTGATTTGAATTTCACAGTTATAACTCATGTATGACTAACTGCGATGAGATTATATTATCATATATCTATTAGGTGTATATAAATTGTCAATTAATGAATTGATATTTAAATAGATTAAGTGTGATATACCCTAAATTATTTATTGCACCAATTATCATCTCAATCTTAAATACATCCTTTTTAATATATTTTGATGTAAACTTAAATTTATAACAATTAATCTCTTTTTTAATCCCTTTGGAGAATTGTTTTATTGTATTTCTTATTTGTCCAAAAATGAAAACTGGCCTTTTGGTCATTTATCATAGACCAATTCCTTTGTTCTCATAAACCAGTTCTTACTTTGTTTTATTAAAATTTATCCACATTTATGTGAGACCCATATAAATATGTGAATAAAATTAAATAACACAATATGAGAATACTGTGTACAGAGGATTTCACGTGCATTTATCACCGTAGACAATAAATTAGTTAACCTAATTGCCCTTTGAACTCTTTCACGTTCTTGCAACTTTGTTTTGTATGGGCATGTAAACATCTGCTTTTTGGTTATCTATCCTCTATCAGTAGCATTGTGATCTATTTACCCTCATGGATATTCCTCTCTTTTCATCTCTGAATCTAAGCCCCTTTTGATCAATTCATTTTTTTGTTGCTTTTATAGTTTATAAATATTACTATACAAAGCCTTCAGAAGGTTTGTCAGCTTGTCGTTTAGGAAGGACGTGACGCATTTGAAAGCAAGCTGTGCATTTTCATCTAACGTCCTCGTCTTTGGTGGCTACCCTTCTTTGTTTCTCTTTACTTTTCTTTGCACTTCTTTTGCATATTCACATAAAATTGAGTTTACTGGCAGATTTGTCCCACAAAAGATGTTTGAATAGGAAGTCATTTCATTTTTCCATCCACAAGGTATCTATTTTGTGCTTGTATTTATTTTGTTTCTTTCTTCTTTTCTTTGGTTCAGTTTGTTGGTCAGAATTTTCTTGATGGAATTGTATGGATTTTGAGTGACAGCTCGGTGAAAATGCAAGTGAACTCCATCGCCGAGCGCTTGCTATTCTAAATAGTAAAGTTATTAAAGTCCGCAAAAGTCAAGGTGAGAACTTTTGCTATTATTCCTACTCTTTTTGTTGCATCTCATTATGGATTCTTATGAAACTCAAATGACCCTCAATGTAATACAAATTGTCATTTGCTTTGCTATAAAGGAGTACTAAAGAAAAAGAGAATAAAAGAAGCAATCTTAGTTAAACTGTTGTGTGGAACTTCACCTCATATCATGTTTTGATGTGGGTGTATTTCTGGCCTTTTATGTTATTGATTTGGATTATGTGTTGGTGAATTCCCTTATTATTCCTAATAAATATTCTCTTAGATTATAGTTGTTCAAGTTGTTCTGTCTAGCGATAAAGTGGCATATGTATGTGGGACTGCAATTAATGGAGGGTTGCGTGGAAAATTAAATAAGGTGGTTTTGGCATATAATGGTGTCTTAGACACATCAGTTATTGTACCATGGCTAAGGTACATGATTGTGTGAATTCTGGCTCACTCGAACATTCCCCACATTGTATTGGCATTTCTAGTGTATATAGGTAACGAGGTGAAGCTGAGAAATTGTGGTTATTCAATCTAGAAATGATTCTTATACCAATTCTTAAGTAGATAACTACCAATTTACAATATTGAGAATCAGAAGTTTTGTTGCATTTTGGTATTTGACGGTTGTATTTTCAATGAATAATTTATATATTTTACATTGTTTTGTTAAGGTTCAATTGGATTTTATATACATTTTCTCCTTTATAGCATCTATAGCTACTTAATTTTTTTCACTTGTATGCCTCCATCCTTTCATGTATCACATTTACATTATAATGTTATTTAGTCAACCAATTATGTTTTTGCAGTGAGAACTATGGCTGTGAAGTTGTCTGCTTCATTGCTGATGTTGGCCAAGTATGTGCATGCTAGTCAAATGAATATTTAATTGTGTTTATCATTCTTGGTACGCAAGCAACTCCTCAATTATCAACTATTCAAAATTACAGGTCTCCATTTGTAAATTTGTAGGGCTTAAAAGAATTGGAAGGTTTAGAAGAAAAGGCCAAGGCAAGTGGTGCTAGCCAATTACTTGTGAAGGACTTAAAGGAGGAATTTGTAAGGGATTTCATATTTCCATGCTTGCGAGTTGGTGCAATTTATGAGAGGAAATATTTATTGGGGACTTCCATGGCTTGTCCAGTTATTGCTAAAGTGAGCTCATATTTGGAAAGCTTTGATATTTATATGGTTTTTTAATATGGTAGTTGTTTGCAATTTGTATTCCTCTTCCCACTCTGATATGATCTTTGATTTTTATTGTAGAGAGGAGAATATGTAGCTTTTCTAGTTCACTTCAGGTTTGGTTAACTATATGTGTTTATGGTGGATTTCTTCATTCTTGACTGTACTTTTTTCTCTATGATATGGTTTATATCATTCCATTTTAGTGATTATCAAAGTTTAGCTCTCATGTTACATGAGTTGCTACAGTGATCTGCCTCTAATTACTTAGGCTATGGTAGACGTTGCTAAAGAAGTTGGAGCTGATGTTGTCTGTACGACTACACAGGCAAAGGAAATGATCATGCATATATAACTATTAATTGTTGAGATGATTTGTCTTGGGCAGCCTGAAGTGTTGAAATTAGTGCAGGAGTTAGCAATGACAATGAAGATTAGGAAGAAAAGAAAGCTGAAGGGAAAGATGAAGGAGTTTAAATGCAAGTGGAGATTGAAGATGATGATCCTAAGCATAATTCAACAATGTATGGATCAAAGTAATCAAGATACAAGTCAGATGGATGAAGCACAAGGCAAAGGAGAATGGAAAATGAAAGAAGTAGATGAACAAATGCACAGCAAAGGGTCGATTTCTAAATTTGGTGCAGCAACTAAAGGAGTTTGGGGAGAACACTAACACAGAGAGGTTGGTAGATAAGTTTCTGAGTAGGTTGCCATTAAGGTTTGAAGCAAGTATAGCACCTTGGAGTGGCAATTCACTAATGATCCTGAATCAGTCACTTTGGAGCAAGTGTTTAATGTTTTGGAAATTCATGAGGAGAGACATGGCCATAGAGGAATATGCACTCAAGGCTAAAGGTTTAGAACACCAGAAAATCCTCCAAGCTACACACAAAACCAGAGTTCCTTTGATTCAAAACCAGTTCCAGCACAAAACTATCCACCAAATCAGCCTCACAACCATCACATTCCTCATCAAATTCATACCTACACTCAAAACCACCCTTATCCGAACCAACCATATCCTCAAACACAATATGCTTCACCAATGCCCTACTAAAACATCCAAAATCTAAACCAATATCCTGGCCATAAAGATATCCGAATGCAAGGAGGAACAAGGCAGCCTAGAGGGAGTTTGTTTGCTAATTGCAGATTTTGTGGGAGGACTAATCATGCAGTTGAGGATTGCTTTTGGAATGATAATGTTGAGTGTATTTTTTGCAGGAAAAGGGGACATACAAGAAGGGTTTGCTATGAGAAGTGGATGAAGGAACATCAAAATCCACAAAGTTCACTCTTTGGCAAGCCACCCCCAATACACCCTCTCCAAAGAACCAATGCCTCACCAAACATGATACCATCCCAACCACAACCTTACCAGCATGTTTCTGAATTACAAATGCACCAAGCTCAATTTGTTGTAAAACCATAAACTTATCAGCTATCCCAACCAATTTAACCTTGCACAAGTTCCTTTCAAATCCCTCAACAGCACATGTATCCACCTCAAATGCCTCAACGTTATTCAATTCCTCAATCTTATGCCTATTACCCTCAAATGACTCAACCAAACATGCCTCAATCTAGCTCAACACATCAAACTCACAAGAATCTTCAAACAGCCTTACCAAATCAATCAAACCAGTAATTTCAAGCCACAAAACCCATGACAGAACCAGCTCTATACTTACAGCCACAAACACCTTCAAATCCTCAAAACCACTCATCAAACATGTCAAGCACCCAACCTGAACCTTCATAGACCAAAAACTAATCAAACCAAGCCATAACCGAAGAGAATGTTTTTGTAGCTGAAGCTGAAACTTGTCAAGATTTGAAAATGGTAGCTACTGATGGTGTGTGCATTTATGAAATGAAAAAGGAGAAGGAATGTGAGTGGTTGATAGATAGTGGTTGCTCTAACTACATGACAAAGAAGGACAAATTTGTGAGCAAAAATGAAGGAATTAATGTTGTAGTTAGAATTGGAAATGGAGAAGTTTTACCAATTACTTAGAAAGGGGCTGTGAAGTTGGGAACCAAGGATGGCAATAATGTTCTTGAAGAGGTTTATTACTGTAATATCCCATTACTAGAGGGTAGGATGGTAAATGTGAGTGACTCATGAGAGTTAGGGATGTATTCTACATGTTCATGCATAACTTGCTACATACTTATACTTGATTGTTGCACATGAAAATACTTGTACATGCATTCATGAATAATTCCGGGTATAATTGGATGGATTGGTGAATTTTTGAGAATTTTGAATGTTATTACATTGAAAATTTTATGGGTTAGTGAAATCTTGATATTTTGAATTTTGGTAGAATTATTGTATTTGTATATGTTGGTGAAGTTATGGAGTATTGAGAAAGATATATTTATAATAGGGAACAAGAAATAAATTAAATGAAGATTTGGAGATAGTTGGGTTGTAAAGATGATTATTGTATTGGAAAGAGGAGAACTAAATGGAGTTAGTTTCAAAAGAAACTAAGTTAGAGTTTAATCATTAAGAAAGTGACATTTGTCACTTAGACCTTGTACTCTAGCTAGGAGTAGGTCACTATTCCTTGAGAGTTGACAGGTTAAGTCTTGTCCAAGTCCCTTCTTTATTCTCATCTTTCTAAAACTTCTCTCTTCGAAACACAGAGTTTTCCATCAAAATATCTTCTAAGGGACTTCTGTGATCTTTCATTCTTTCACCAAACTTACTTTGCCACTTGTGTCATCTTCTCTAAAGAAAAACCAGAAGCTGATCATTTCACTCAGTGAAGTACGAAAAGGTATGGAGTTTAGGGCTTGAAGATTTTGAAGTTTTTAGCAGGTAAGTATTAGAGAAATCCCTTGTAGTTTGGGATTTGTAAAATAAAGTTGTTAAATTGCTGTCATCTGCATGAAAAATATACTTTATGTGTTTGTTCATAAATACTGGGTAGTTGGGGAGAAATAAATTCAGTTATAGTGTTAAATTAGTTTTGAGAAAACTTTTGGTGTTTGGTGACGTAAAGTGTTGAAAGTTAGAAAATCTGGAAAATTTCTCACTGAGTATGTTTCAGTATTTTAGCCATAACATTTTCTATGGTTATCCAAATGAGATGATTCTTGATTCAGAGTAAACTAGGAATATATGGCTACAATACTTATGAAGACATCGAATTTCAGTTCTATCTCTAAGAGTCTCTAAAGTTGTCACGAAGTGGAGAACTGGGTGCAGGATGTTGAGAGTTGAGCGAAAATTCGTGTTCCAACTTCGGGAGAAAATATGGACCTGATTTAGATAGATTCTGGTAAAGTTGCCTTCTGAAAAGTTGTAGAGCTTTATTTTATCTTTCCAACGGTATAAAGTTTGTAAATTTTGGATATCGGAGTCAAAAGTTATGATTGTTATAAGTGGAGATGTTTTGGAGCAAAAGCAGACGATGGAAATGAGACGATAGAAAAGCAGACGATAGAAATGAGACGATAGAAAAGCAGACGATGGAAATGAGACGATAGAAAAGCAGACGATGGAAATGAGATGACAGGAAGGCAGACGATAGAAATGAGGCGATGGAAAAACTAAGACGAAAGCAAGAACTGATTGGAGTCTTTTGGTCATAACTTTTTCTCTAGATCTCCAAATGACCTGATTTTTGAAGCATTGGATTCCTAAAATATTTCTTTATCCCTCCACCAAAAAGGTATGGTATTTGGTATTAAATTGGAAATGATTGACTGAATCAAAGTAAGGGTACCGGTGGAAGGAGTATGAATTGGATATTTTACTGAATGTATTTCAGTATTTTGATGATATCTTGGTCTATAGGATTCCAATTGAGGTGATCCTTGATTTGTAGTAAACTAGACTAATAGGGCTACAAATTATATGAAGGAGCTGAATCTTGATACGGTCTTTAAGGTGTTCAAATTCTGGATGGAAGTTGGATGTAATACACTGTTTTGGAGAGGAACAGTCCGAAAATGTTTGAGGTACATCTTTGAAACTACTGAACCAAATTGAGTGATTTTGGTGTTAATGTAAAGATAAAAGATAGAGGAACACTTTTCTAAGAGAGAGTAGGCTCAAATTATGCAAGTTTTGCCTTCTTATTAAACATGAACAGTTGACCCGAGAGTTAGAGTTTGGAGAAAGATCTGAAATGGTTCATTGGGCTATGATATTGGATTCAAATGGTTTATGGAGGTTTAAATCCCACAGAATGAGGCTAGTTAAGTGAGTTTTGATAGTTGAAAGTCTTGTGATGAAATTGATGGATTGATAACCGGGATAGTCATGAATATGCATTGTACATATTTGATCTCATTCACGTGCATTATTAAACACTTATGATTGTTCAAATTATGATATATGCATATGTTATTTGTTATAGAGGAGCCACTGAAACGTCAACCTCCAGACGTTGCTGGATCTTCCAGGCATTAGCTTCGGGAGAAACTTGTGAGTAACCTAGACGGTCTCACTTAATTAAGTGTTTGCTTAGAATATGTTTTAAATGGGTTATTTAAGTGCTCCAAACATGTAAAAATTGTGAATGTGCATATGAATGCAAAAGTATGCTCAGCATTTATGCTGAATGTCGGACTAAGGTCCGATGATGAATGTGATCAAAATGTGAATGTGCATCCATGTGATTGAATGAGGTTATGATATGTGCAACATTCGTTAAATGAATGCATGTAAGATAAAGGAAGTTATGACCAGAGTAGCCAGGACAAAGAGCTTAAAGCTCGAAATGTGAATAGAGCCTCGGGCTCGAGTGCGACTGTCCCCGATATCTACTAAGGGATATGGGACGTATACGACAAAGCTCGACATCCATGAAGGGATGAGCTAGAAAAAGGCACTCAGTCATAACGACAATAATAAATGAAAATGAGTCTCATGTGCATTGCCAATTATAATTGATGTATGTTTGTTGTGAACAATGTGATATATTGTGAATATGCAATGAAGTGAATATTATGCTATGTGCAATGATGTGATGCATGAATTGAGTGAACCATCGATGATGGTTACCTCATTGAGTTCGCAAAACTCACCAAAATTGCAACGTTGTCTTTTCAGGACCGAGAGACAACTCTAGCTGCTATAGAGGATCTACTAGCCGAGTAGATTGCGATTGGAGATAGAGGTCATGGCTCAAAGGTCGGTCAGCTGGGGTTCTTTTGGATGGTTTAGATAACTTTGATGCACTTTTCCTCATTCCCGTAGCACGAATGTATTAGGTTTCTATTTATGTACATTTGGATAAAGTTGTAAGACAATGTAGACTTCGATTTTTGTGAAATGTAATGAGGAAAAAGTTGGTTTTAAAATATTGTGATCTTCTTATGATGTTTTATAAGTGAATTATGTTACCATGCCATATGAAGGGATTCTAGTGATCGAATGTAACGTGCCCACATCGTAGGATATGCATCGGAATGACCTCCGGGTGTTCCGGTGGGTATCCTGCGGTAAGGAGGCACTACAATTACATTCCCGAGCTAGATCAGAATCTTATAAGTGTTGGTCAGCTATTGGAGAAAAAAATACAAAGTGAATTTTGAGGATGAGATGTGCAAGATCATTAATGCAAAAGGAGAGTTCATACTTAGCATTCCAATGGTGAACAGAATTTTCAAGTTGAAGATAGCTGAAGTTGAAGGAGCATTTTTTGCAAGGCCAATGAATGAGTTTACTCTACTATGGCATAGGAGGTTTGGACATGCAAGCCTTGATTACATACTTGATATGCAAAGGAAGGAGATGGTTCTCGGATTGCCACATTTGAGCTCTAAGTTGAAGAGTGTGTGTGAACCTTGTGCAAAAGGAAAAAGCCATGTCTTACCTTATCCATCAAGTGATTGGAGAGCAACCGAAAGGCTCCAATTAGTGCACACTGATGTGTGCGGTCCAATGAAAACTCCATCAGCTGGAGGGAGCAAGTATTATGTGGAGTTTATTGATGATGCAACAAGATATTCATGGATCTACTTCATGAAAACCAAAGACCAAGTTTTCGGATTATTTAAAATTTGGAGAGCTGAAGCTGAAAGCCAATGTGGACATAAGGTGAGATGTTTGAGAAGTGATAGGGGAGGAGAATATGTATCTAATGAGATGAAGAAATACTTTGAAAATGAAGGAATATACCATCAATTTTCTGTTGCATATTCACCACAACAGAATGGTGTTTCGGAGAGGAAGAATAGAAGCATAATGGAGATGGCTAGATCAATGTTAGTTGGAATGAATGTGCCAAGAAAATTCTGGCCTGAAGCATGTTATACAGTTGTGTATTTGCAGAATAGGCTGAAGATAAGATCATTGGATGGAAAGACATCATTTGAGGTTTGGTTTGGAGTTAAAACGAAAGTGCAACACTTGAGAGTATTTGGATGCATTGCTTATGTGCATATACCTGAAGCTAGAAGAACCAAGCTAGATGAGAAGGCAATCAAGGGGATGATGATGGGATATAGTGGAGAATCAAAAGGCTATCGGATATACAATCCAGAAACAGAGAAAATGTTGGTGTCTAGAGATGTAAGGTTTGATGAAAATGAAAAATGGAATTGGAATGAGCTGATTGATGACAGATCAGGGACTGTAGGTGTTGAGTTTCCATTGGCTGATCCAAATGTGGGTGAAATAGCAAGAGAAAATGCAGATGATGATCACAATGATGCAGATGATGGATCTTAGGAGGAGACATCACATTCAAACTCACTAAACTCAAATGACAATGACAGCAATGGAGGTCAGGAGGAGAATGTGTCAAGCCCTGAAAGTGGAGGAGCGAGCTTGGATTCTCAAGAAGGATCATCAAGCTCCAATAGTGCTCACAAAACAAGGGATTTGGCATCAATTTATAGAGACAGTAACCCTATTTTTGATTTTAGGTACAGGGCTGAAGATGGTGAAGAACATGATGAAGCATTGATCATGGTTGAATCTGCATTGGTTGTTGGTGCAGAACCGAAAACATTCAAACAAGCTATCAAGCATGAAGTATGGAAGAGAGCTATGGATCAAGAAATTAAAGCATTAGAGGACAATGGAACTTGGCTGCTAGTGGATCCACCTTTAGCTTAAACTAAACTTGTTGACTCAAAGTGGATTTTCAAGGAGAAGCTGAATCCGGACGGCACAATCAACAAATACAAGGCTAGACTAGTTGTAAAAGGATACAAGCAAGAGTATGGAGTGGATTACATAGAAACTTATGCTCCAGTTGCAAGATTAGACACAGTGAGGATGCTTTTGGCACTAGCTGCAAACAATGGGTGGAAAGTGCATCAAATGGATGTCAAGAGTGCTTTCTTGAATGGGATGTTAAATGAGGATGTGAACTTGAAGCAACTAGAAGGCTATGTGAAGGAAAGGGAAGAGCAGAAGGTATACAAGCTAGTGAAGGCTTTGTATGGGTTGAAGCAAGCTCCAAGAGCTTGGTACTTAAGAATCAACAATCATTTGCTACAAAATGGCTTTAAGAGGAGCAAAAGTGAAGCAACTTTGTATGTCAAGACCTATACTGAAGGTAAATTGATTTTCTCACTATATGTTGATGACTTGATGATTATATGGATTGAAGACAAGCTTGTGAGTGAATTCAAAGAGTCAATGCAATCAGAATTTCAAATGACTGATTTGGGAGAGATGAGATATTTCTTGGGACTGGAGATTCAAAAAAGGAAGGATGGCATCTTCATTCATCAAAGGAAGTATGTTGAAAAGTTACTTGATAAATTTGGATTGAAGGATAGTAGTAGAATGACAACACCAATGGAGCATCAATTGAAGATGGAGGCAACCAAACTAGGTGAAAATTTTGATGAAACTTACTATAGAAGCATAATCGGATCCCTCATGTATTTAAGTGCATCTAGACCCGACATTGCTTGTGCTGTTAATATGTTGGCTGCTTTCAATCATAATCCCTTAAGATATCATGCATTGTATGCTAGGAGAGTGTTGAGATACATAAAACATACGGTTGATCATGGTATATGGTATGGAAGAAGGAAAAATGTAGAGTTATATGTGTTTAGTGATGCAAGCTATGCTGGAAATGAAGATTGCAAGAGTAGGAGTGGATATTGTTGTAGTTTAGAGACAGGTGTGTTTGCATGGAGCTCAAGGAAGCAAAAGGTGGTTGCTCAATCCACTACTGAGGCTGAGTACGTGGCTGTGAACATGGCAGCCAAGCAAACACAATGGATGAAGAAAATTCTGATGGATGTTAATAAATTGCAAGAGAAATGTGTGACGATTTACTGTGATTCAAGTGCAGCAATAGCTATGGCCGAAAACCCCTCTGATCACATGAGAACTAAGCATATGAGAGTCAAGTATCATTATGTGAGGGAGCTGATTGAAGAGAAGGAGATTAAGTTGGCTTTTTGCCAATCCAACTTCCAACTTGCTGATGTATTCACCAAAGCATTACCAAGGTGGAAGTTTGATTCATTTAAGAAGATGATTGGTGTGCAGGCTCCATAAGACAAAGGAGGAGCTGTTGAGATGAGTTGTCTTGGGTAGCCTGAAGTGTTGAAATTAGTGGAGGAGTTAGCAATGACAATGAAGATTAGGAAGAAAAGAAAGATGAAGGGAAAGATGAAGGATTTTAAATGCAAGTGGAGATTAAAGATGATGATCCTAAGCATAATTCAAAAATGTATGTGTTAATTCATTTAAAGTGCATATATTTTGGGCGTAATTGTTGTAGATGTGTTGAAATTATTATCCAAATTTAATGGGATTGTTCTATAATTGTTTACAGATGGTTTTCAATAATCTAAGGACGAAAAAGGACTAAAAAGGCGCAAAAGAAAGAAAGAAATTCAAAATCTTCCAATTTGGCCAAAATTCAGAGATTAGGCGTGGGCACGCCTAAGGATGGAAAATTTTTTTAGTTAAAATTTCAGAAGTTGATTCCAAGTAAAACACAATCTTTGAAGATTTTATTGCCTTCCTTTCAAGAAGTCTCTCACCAAAATTAGAAGACCACCTGATCTGGATCAAATCAAGACAAGAAAAAGAAGAGATTTACATGAAATAGGAGAGAGGAGTCACTGCCGCATATATACATAGTTGTATGAGGGTTAGGGGATCAACGTGTATTTTTTCTTTCTTGAGGGGGATTGCCGCACTTCACTTTCTCTGGCTTTTCTGATTTATATTTTCTACACTTCTCAAGTAGGAGTATTGTAGGTTGAGGATTCTGGGGCTGTCGTATCTTGTTTTCTTCTTGCTGATAACGTTTTCTTCATAGTTTCAATTAGGGATTTTCGATTTTATCATCAAAGACCTGTTATGGAGACTGTTTCTTTTATTATTTCTTTTGATTTCAATTCAAGTATGAGTAGCTAAATTTTCTTATTTTGGTTGAGGGATCCATGTTACATGTTATTGTGGTGAGATTTTCTGGATATTTTTCATATTGTTGATGAACATTGGATAAATTCAGATCTGTCTTTTAAAATTGAATTCGTTAGAATCTAGGTACGCAACTAAAGATTAATTGGTTCAAACGCTAGGTTAACAAAATCTGACATTCAATTTTGGTAACCATAAGTAGCAATTAGGATTAACCCCTCTACGTTAGAGTCAGAAAATTCTAAGAAAATATCCACTTGATTGATTTCATGTCGTACATGTTTATCACTTGTCATTGATTCTTGATTCTTAATGCTATTATTCAATTTATTCTATGATCGTATCTAGGTTGTTGTTTAATAAGATTGCTAGAATACATGTTTCTAGTCAATACACTTAAGAAAAAACTCCCCCAATGAATGTTCATTAATAATTACAATTTTATGTCGAGGATCCATAATAGCATGGTAACGTTGGTGACCGAAACCAAGGTATTTTTCCTATTGAATTTTTAGACTTAATTATTATTTTAGTTTGCGATTTTTCTTTTATTTTCACTATCACTGCCATGAGTAACAAAACCCCCCTTTTTAGTGTTTTCTTTATTTGTACCGTTTGAATTCGTAATTTTCATAATCGCGAAATTCCTCGTGGGAACGATATCCGCTTACCGCTACTACATTAATTTGTTTTAACGGGAGTGAAAAATCTTTTATATTTGGTTGCAGGCGACAACATCACCAAATTTTGGTGCCGTTGTCGGGAAATTTTGACGGTTTATGTACGTTATGCGTTCAAACCAATTAGAAAATTTGCAGTATAATCCTAAGATAGAAAAGACAGCAAAAAGACTGCAGAAACAGACCAAACAGTGGAAAGAGACGCAAAAGATGGATAGGATAGCTATCAACCTCACTCTTCGCGAATTAACCGCGCCTACTGACGCGCAACAACCCCACTGCATTAATTTTTCGAATTTAGGTGATAATAATACTTTTGAATTAAAATCTGGACTGATTCACTTATTGCCTATTTTTAGGGGTTTACCGGGAGAGGATCCATACAAGCACCTGAAGGAATTCGATGTAGTTTGCATGGGTATGAAGCCGACCAATGTGACAGAAGAACATATCAAGTTAAGAGCTTTTCAGTTTTCTCTTAAAGATGATGCCCAAGATTGGTTATACTATTCGGCGGGAGAGAACGTGCAGACATGGGCTGAGATGAAAAGACTTTTCTTCGAAAAATATTTTCCAGCCTCGAGAGTAGCCAATATTCAGAAGGAGATTTGCGTAATTCGTCAACATACAGGAGAAACACTCTATGAATATTGGGAAAGATTCAAGAAATTATGCGCTAGCTGTCCACACCACCAGATAACCGAACAATTATTAATTCAATATTTTTATGAGGGACTTTCACTTTCTGATAGGAGCATGATTCACGCTGCAAGCGGTGGTGCTTTAGTCGACAAAACGCCAGCGGCCGCTAGAGAATTGATCATAAACATGGCTTCCAACACGCAACAGTTCGGAATCCGTACAGGTCATGGGTCAAAGGGCGTGAATGAAGTTATTGCGACCTCGGTAGAAAAGAGATTGGATGACCTCACTTCTTTGGTGCGACAGTTAGTGGTCACAAGAAAAGAAGAAGCTAAGGTATGTGGAATTTGCTCAAAGTTAGGACATGCTACTGATTCATGTCCGATTTTGCAGGAAGACAACACTGAACAGGTGAATGGCATAGGTAGATTTAATGGGCCAAATCAAAGGAAGTATGACCCATTCTCCAATACTTATAATCCAGGATGGCGTGATCATCCAAACTTGCGATATGAAAATCCTCAAGGGCAACAAGCACCCACGAATTTTCAGCCATATAGACCACCATACGTGCAGCGCCAAAATCCAAATATGACGTCAACTGTCGAAGGTAAGTCTTCTTTGGAAGATATGTTACAAACTCTAACCACGAATACTTTGACGTTTCAGCGAACTATGGAAGCAAGTATTCAGACTACAGAAGCAAGCATTCAGAATTTGGAAAATCAATAAAGGAATTTTGAGAATCAGTTCAGTCAAATTGCAGCTGCTGTTAATCGACTAGAAGCGCAAAATTTCGGTAATTTTTCAGCACAATCAGAGGTAAATCCTAGACAAAACGCAAAGGCTATCACATTGCGGAGTGGTAAAGAACTACCAGAATCAATTCCGAAGGCTTCCAAACGAGAAATAGAGGAAGAAATAACGCACTTACCTGAAGAGAAGCAGAAAGTTGTGATCAATAAGGTGCTCCCACCTCATTTTTCGAGTCGATTAGCAAAGGCGAAGAAGGAAGAACAAGAAAAGGAAATTTTGGAGACTTTCCGAAAGGTTTAGGTAAATATTCCTCTTCTTGATGCAATTAAACAAATTCTAAGATATGCTAAATTCCTTAAGGAGCTTTGTACGTCAAAGAGGAAATTGAAATTCGATGAGAGGGTTCAATTAGGCGAAAACGTTTCAACCATCTTACAAAAGAAAAAACTTCCACCAAAATGCCAAGATCCAGGTATGTTTACTATTCCATGCCAAATTGGTAATTTGTGAATTGAAAGGGCTATGTTAGATTTAGGTGCGTCTATTAATGTCATGCCATATGATGTGTATAAATCTTTGAATATTGGACCTCTTAAAGAAACTAACGTAGTAATTCAATTCGCGGATCGATCAAACGCTTATCCGAAAGGTGTGTTAGAGGATATATTGGTTCAAGTGGGAAACATGCTTTTTCCGACTGATTCAAGTGAGAGTCACAACCATCCTTCAAATACAAAACTTTTCGATCATACAAACACCACCTTGTGAGAGGAGTTCGAATTGTATTTCACTGAAGCAATATTTTACATTCTAGTTGCAAATCTGTGAACAGAGTTGGCAGCATTTTCAACTAGCTGGAGTTGGCGTGAACGGTATAGAAGGTGTTCGATCATTTGCCTCATCCACATTTAAGCTCGATAGGTTGTTAGCTGAAGGAGTCTTCTTCAATTCTTGGAGGGAGCACTTTCAAGATTAATCCATGCATAAAAGTTCTAGTTATCGTTTTAGTTTTCTTCTTACACAACCTTGCCTTTTTGATTTTGGGTTCAGGTTCGATTTGAACACACATTTTTTGCTTTAAATCCTGAGTTACATTTTGTGGCTCCATGGAGGGAGTGGGATATTACTGGAAGAAAAGATGTTATTGAATATGCAAAGAAGCATAACCCTCCAAGCAGAGACAGGAACTTGTGGCACTTTAGTCACGAGGTATGATTTGCTTCTTATATGAATAGGAAATAAGGTGTAATTGTTGGACTTGGAGGGTTAATTATAGTTAAATGGATATTATTGACCTATTGGCTCAACTATTCTTGGGGAAGCTGTAACTATATTTGGTGGAAATATAATGTTCAAATTGCTAATAGAATAATTGTGAAAATTGTAAGGATACTTGTGTACAAGTTGAATAACTCAAGTTTGATGTGGATATAACAGTTCGTTTAAAATAATATTATGATGCATTATCGGAAATCTTCTTATATGAATTTTCAGTTTTTACGGAGAAGTTGCATTTTGACCTTTAGACTTTGCAGGGACATGATAGAGATGTTCTATTGTACACATATTAACTGTTTGTGCATCATCTGTTAATTACACATCAATGATAACTTACATGTCAGACACACACGTGTGCGGGTGTGTATGTATTTGTGTTTTATAGAACTATACAACTGATAACTTTGGAAAAGTTCAACCTCCATATGATTACAATTGAAAGTTTTGGTCTAACATCTTTGAATGTTTAACATTTGCTATTAATCCCTAATAAGCTTTTGTTTTTACTTCCATCTTTTTTGCTTATCTTCTTTCCAGTTAATCAAATTGCAACATTTAGGGTGACATGGTGGACGATCCAACAAATGAGCCTAACATTTGCTATTATTTCCTAATAAGCTTTCATTTTTACTTCCATCATTTCTGCTTATTTTCTTTCCTGCTACTCAATGGAATTGCAACATTTAGGGTGAAATTTTGGAAGATCCAGCAAACGAGCCTAAGAAAGATATGTACATGATGACAGTAGATCCAGAAGATGCACCTATCCAACCAGAGCAATTATCATTCACTCGAACTATTTTTTGTAATATTCTCTTCCATTGCTAATTCTTCTTTCCCTTCTAATATTCTTCTATAGATATGTTGTGATAGGATAGTCTCAGGGGTTCCAGTCTCAGTAAATGGAAAGAAGTTGTCCCCTGCATCCTTACTATCTGAACTCAACAAGATTGGTGGAAGGCATGGAATTGGCCGTATTGATATGGCTAAAAACCGACTTATTGGTATGAAAAGCTGTGGTGTGTATGAAACTCTTGGAGGGACCATCCTATTTGCAGCTGTTCGCAAGCTGGAGTCTTCGACACTTGACTGAGAAACAGTGCAAGTTAAAGATTCTTTGGCTTTTAAATATGTAGAGTTGGTTTATGCAGGCAGGTGGTTTGACCCTCTTCTTGATTCAATGGATGCATTCATGGAGAAGGTCACAGCAATAACAACTAGTTCAGTAACCCTGAAATTATACAAGGGTTCCTGTTCTGTAACAGGGAGGACGAGTCCCTATAGTCTTTATAGGGAGGACATTTCTTCAGTTGAGGGTGGGCAGATATATAATCAGGTTGATGCTGCAGGATTTATAAGACTATGCGGTCTTCCAATGAGGGTTAAGTCAATGTTAGAGAAGGGTATCAAAGGAGACTCTTTGAATTTGATGTTGTGGACATCTTAGACAGGATTAGTGTTGCGAATCATGTGGATTGTGTGTTTCATTACATCTTCTATCTGTTTTAGTTTAGACTGCTGATTAGCCCTTGTTAGTTTTCATCAATTACAAAACGAAAGTGGTTTGGATTCCCATACTACAATGACTGATTCCAATCCCGACATAAAACTTTAAAAAAAGATAACACCCTGATTCACGATGATGAGTCACCTCATGGTGTGTGGAAGGCGCTCTGGCAGTGGCTAGGGCCGCAGCGTATCTGCTCGTTCCTTTGGTTACTCACTCACGATCGCCTACTCACGAACCATCATCGGGCTTGTAAGCATCTCACGATGGATAACTCATGTCCTCACTGCTCCCTCGAAGAATCTTCCCTTCATGCTGTGCGAGATTGCCCCCAGACTCGTAACGTGTGGACCGCTTTGTCGCCACACCTCAACTGTGGGGACCCGATCCGGAAATTGGATCCCAACCGGAGGAACGGAAAACGAATACGAATACGAACTAATATGAATTGAATCAAAACAAGGAAACGAAACATAAGGCGAAATCAAATCAGATACGAATCAATTGTCAAATCGGATAAATCGAATCCGAAGGCGAATCTAATAACACAAAGCGGAAGCAAATCGAAACGAAGCAAACTTCAGATCAAAACGAATCGAAATCAATTTCCGACATCCATGAACAAATATCAAAGAAAGCGTTTGCGTTGGAAACCTTAAGACTATCAGTCGAAACTAATCCAATCCGTGTACACATTTCTTTTTTTTTCTCTTTCATTTTCATTCCATCTCTTACAAGTGACTTCAATATCCTCAATCCACTTACATCCACATACAATCGCATTATCCAATGTCCAATACACATTCATTCATATTTTTCCATATAAAATCATGCTTATATCTCAATTGAACATACAAAACTTATATGACATATTCATGTGCAATACCATAACTCAATAGCCTCATCCAAATCTCATAATTCAATTACAATTTATACACCCTTTCATAAATCAAATCAATCCAAACCCAATAATCAATCATCTCTATATCCAGATCCCATTCATAGCTTATATCAATACACATGTCCAGAATTCATAATACAATCCCATAATAATACTTGTAATACAATAATTGACAAAACCAGTCTTATACAAACCGATACAAAAATCCCATTTTTCACAAAATCCAAACGATACAAAATCGAATAACACGTCTTGACATTCTTTCAACCGATCTCCCGCTCGAAAACCTGGAGATGGGGATGAAAGGCGGTGAGCACAAAGCTCGTGGATAATACGTTTATAAAACGAATAGATAAGCAAAAACCCTTGAAATATGTTTTTTCTTTCTCTGGTCTTAGAAAAACATTTCTTTGAAATCCGTAAAGCACGTTTTGAAAAGTTCTTTTCTTCTTGAATAAACTCGCAGCTTGTAAACGATGATTCTTAGGCTTTCAGCCATAAATCCATAGATTACAAAACATGAATGCATCAACTTGACAATTTATAGATGCAATGTCATATCACATATGCAATGCACACAAATGGCTCGAGTGTTGGGACCCGATCTGGAGACCGGCGCCCCAACCCGAAAACGAAAGACGGAACGAATCACAAAGAGGCGGAACGAATACACGATTGATCACAAAGCGAAACAGAATCGAATACCAAATCGACAGAAATCAATAGAATCGAATCATAAGGTGGGGATAAACGAAATAATCAATTAAACTGAAACATATCCGACATCCGAGAACAATAATCAAAGAAAACGATCGAATGAACATAATCGCGTTGGAAATCCTAAGACGTACCATTCCGAAATCCAGTATAATTTTTTTTCTTTCTTATTCCTTGTCTTTTCATTCTTAATCACTTTATTTCATTACATACAAAATCATCATATGCTTGAATACTCATACAAATCCCAAATCGCACTCAAATCATAATAAACTTTTTAACATTAATACCAATCTCATAAATCCATCTTTCATACATCTAAATTTTATTTTTCTTCTTTTTCAATTTATTTTCTAACGAAAATTCTGCAAAGATAACTAACTGCATTTATCCTATCCCAAAATTCTGCAAAGCCAAAATACACTTATAATATCACAAAATCCAGAATCATCGGACTCTCCCATCCGGAATCCAAACACCAGCAACAAACGCAATCTTAGTTCTAAACACTTTAATCAAATTCCCATATCAATTAACAATATATTTTTCCAAAATCATACACAATCTCATATACAATTTCCAAAATTATTTACAATTCTGATTTTAAATCCAGACATCAACCTCTTCATTCTTTTGCATCAACCCAATATACACAATTACATACAAACTTCATAAATCATATACTTACATGGCAATTTAAGCCATATCCAATTTTAATACCAAAATCTCAATTTACACCAAAATCCAAATACTACAAAATCGAATCGAATGTCTTGACACTTTTTCATCCGATCTCCGCATCGAAACCCGGAGATGGGGATGAAAGGGGTGAGCTTCAAGCTCGTGGGTAACATATTTATAAACCGAATAATAAGCGTAAATCAATTTTCATAAACTTTTGCCAAAAGGCTTAGTTTTCAAACCTTTCAACTTTCAAATATTTTCTCAAACCCTTTTCAATTTTCCAAACTTTTCATATCAAATTTCTATAATTTCATGGTTGAAAACCCTTTTCTCATTTTTCAAAATTTCTCATAAACATGAATGCAATCACATCGGAGAAATTTCACACATAAACAAAATCAAAATCACATAACATAACAAAATGGTTTGGTTTCGGCCCTAATAGACGATCGCACATTTTCGCATAGCGGTCATAAAAGTGGAATGAGGGGAGTCCAAATCGAACTCCTAAGCCACTCATGGGCAAAGGAGAAGGCTATCGAGGGAGATAGTGCACTGACTCTACGGAGGGGACCTGACTAAACCCATACAATTCACATATTCATGCTTAAAACAAGCAGATTGTCCGAAGGCACTTTTCAAATTTTCACATTTTCATGTCGTGTCTTACTAGACACAGTTACATTCACTAAGCACATAATTTCATATGTCATGCTGCAAAAATACAAATTCACCAATCAATTTCTTACAAATTCACAATCATTTTATATAACAATCATATTCAATAACTCAATTAATCGTATATCATTCAAATGCATAAAAAAGTGCAAGTATTTTTTCAACCCACAATCAATATATATTAATGCATAAACAACATGGTTCACATTTTCAAAATGCGAAACACAATTTTCATAAATCTCAGATTCTCAAATTTTCTACAATTTTTCCAAATCATTTTCAAACATTTTAACGTAAATCTTTGAATAATTATTTTCAAATCCTTCAAAACATAATTTCAAAATATTATTCTTTTCTTGATTTTCAAAATCACATAATTTACTCATGATTCAAAATATAAATACATCACCCACCTCGAATTGACACTAATACTTTGCCCAAAGCATCGAATCTCCAAATTCCTTCTTCTTTCCTCAACTTTAAAATTTCCTAATCCATAATTATCCAAAATAAATATCATAATTCACTTAATTCTTCAAATTGGACTTAGAAAACACCAATTCTATATAAAATCAATCTATCTAAATCATAAATTCCAAAATTCCCCAAATCTTAAAATTGGCCTAAACCAATTTATCCAAATTCAATACCATAAAATACAATTTCTTCAAAATTAACTTCATATTACACAAACCCATATCATTATCTATAATTCTACACCAAAATTTCACAAAATTTTTAATCAAAAAATTAAGCCTAAACCTTAATCAAATTTCCATCCAAAATTAAACACAACCTAAAGCATATATATCAAAATCAACTTCATAAATCACAAACCCAAGTCTTTATCCATGTTTCTAAACCGAAAATTCATCAAAATCTTAAAGCTCAAAATTTCCTCTTACCTCATTTCTCCTCCAATTTTCGAATTTCTTGGCTCATGAAGATGCTCTTCATTCTCCATCCATTTCCTTCTTGAAAAATCCCAAAAGCCTTAAGAATCAAGTAGAAAATGGAAACTTACCTTTCTCCTCTTCTTTCTCCATAACCAATTCTTCTACATCTTTCTTCTTCTTCTTATTTCTCTTCTCCTTTATTCTCATTTCCAGCCTAAATCGTGGCCTTATAATGCTTCAAACGACACCTCACCATGTGTTTAAAGCCATGTCATTTAAAATGTGATAAAAAGACCAAAATGCCCCTAACATGTTATTTTATGTCATGCCTACTTGCGGGTTGATTCGCACTATCAATTTGAAGGAATTTGTTAAAAATTCCTTCTATAGAAATGTTCCTCTCAATCATAAGAATCCAACGCCACCAACCGCGCTCAATTCGGATCAGAAACGAAGAAGTTATAGCCGAAATACTATCAGACCTTCATAAAATCCGAGACTGAACATTAACATAACTTCAGTCCAGAAATTAACAATCTTAGGGATGAATTTAAATTTCGATCCCTTCACAAGAGTTGTAGCCCTATATCTTAACTTTATTTTCCCTGAAGAATCAACTCAATCGGAGTTGTACAGCTCCCGAAAATCGCAAAATACTGAACCATGTTCAGAAAATTATCCAACTTATAACCTATAACCAAATCTCTTACTTTGGTTCAACCAATCTCTTTCCATTTAATCTCCTAAAAATCATAATTCTTCAAGAAAATGAAATTAATCATCTTAGGAATCCAACGCTTTGAGAATCAAATCAATCGGATGTCGGACGAAGGAATTATAAGCAAAAGATTACGAAAGGGATCGGATAAAGAAACGAAGTAACGGAACTTCAAAACCAAACTTTTCAAAAATCATATCTCTCGATCCCGAACTCAGAATTTGACAAATTTGGTGTCAATAAAAAGATCAAAAGAAGCTCTACAACTTCCCTGAAGTACTCAAAATCAAATTAGGTCTCGAAAAAGGTCAAAACCTCAATCAAAGATTCTGTCCAAAACAGCTTTTCCTAAACGACTTCCAATTTTTAATCGCTCATAACTCCTAGCCTTGATATCAAAAAATTGCAAACTTCATATCAATGGAAAGATAAAAACATCATCTAAAACTTTCATGAAGATCACGTACTCTAATTCAAACTAAATCCATACGACGTGTGGCCTCGAAGCATAGAACACACAAATCTATACTTAATAGCATTTTCAAAACAAAGCATATCTTCAGAAAATCATATCTTCAGAAAATCATATCTTTCAATCCCGACATCGAAAATAGCGAACTTTATGTTCACAAAAAGCTCTCGACAAAGGCTACAATGTTCATGTTGATCACTTTCTCAAATTTTGCCTAAATCAAAAAGTCAACTTTTTCCTCAAAAAGTCAAACTTCAAGCAAACTTTGACTGATCATAACTCTCACTCCCGATATCGAAAAATATCAAATTTTATGGCTACAGAAAGCTCTTGACATAAACTACAAATTTCCAGAAGATAATTTTCTCAAATTCTCTCAAAATCAAAAAGTCAACTCCTAAGTCAAACAATTTTTCACTATTCATCCCCAAAGTCAAACTTTTAAAATTCTTCAAATTTTCACACTTTTTGTTTTTAATTCTTGCTATTTAACTTCATTTCAATCAACTCATCCACTTGAACTTTTATAAACCATACCAATCTCCACAATTATCAAATACATCAACATCCAATAATGCTTTTCTCATAAGTTTCCTTAAAGCATACATACAACATATATATATATATATAACACTTATTTTTATATCATTTCTTATTTTTCAATTCCACTTAAAAATCGGGGTCCAACATTTCTCCCCCTCTTAAAAGAATTTCATCATCGAAATTCAAACGTAGTCATCAAGTAACACATCCTTCTCATAATAGTCAAATCACTTTCTTATCAATTTCTTATTCTTAACTTAATCACTATTTTTTTCACTTCTCATTTATATCAGAACACTATTGTCTCAAATAGAATATTTCTTAACACATTTTCACAAGTCAATAGTCATCAAAATTCATCATAAAATTTTAATCACAATGTCTTAATCTCAAACCTAAAATCAATCATAATCCTTAACCTTAATCAAATAATCACTCTTCTTATCTAATTTTTCTTCATCATACATATTTTTCCCTTCTTCACAAGGAACTCTTAAGATCATATTAACACACAATCACCACAAATCAGTATTTCTCAATCCATTTACACGGATCAAAGGTTCAGGTCTTACTGAACCCTAGAATGGATCAATCATCAGTCAAATCAATACCATCATCAAACTCGTCTTTCAACTTTTCATTCGTTCATCTCCCAAATATATAATCATACACAATTCATCCCAATCATTAAAAATTTCAATCTCATTTTCCTTAATACATTTCTAAAGTCATGATAGGTCACTCACATCAAATCACACTATCATTAATGCAATTCGATCTTAATCTCTTATCAATCTCCTGCGCCAGCGATTCGATCCTAATATCGGGCTCGATATTATAAATGTTGGGACCCGATCCGGAAATCGGCTCCCCAACCCGAAAACGGAAGACGAAACGAATCACAAAGAGGCGTAACGAATACACGATTGATCACAAAGCGAAACAGAATCGAATACCAAATCGACAGAAATCAATAGAATCGAATCATAAGGCGTGGATAAACGAAATAATCAATTAAACTGAAACATATCCGACATCCGAGAACAATAATCAAAGAAAACGATCGAATGAATATAATCGCGTTGGAAACCCTATGACATACCATTCCGAAATCCGGTATAATTTTTTTTTCTTTCTTATTCCTTGTCTTTTCATTCTTAATCACTTTATTTCATTACATACAAAATCATCATATGCTTGAATACTCATACAAATCCTAAATCGCACTCAAATCATAATAAACTTCTTAACATTAATACCAATCTCATAAATCCATCTTTCATACATCTAAATTTTATTTTCTTCTTTTTCAATTTATTTTCTAACGAAAATTTAAAGATAACTAATTTGCATTTATCCTATCTCAAAATTCTGCAAAGCCAAAATACACTTCTAATATCACAAAATCCAGAATCATCGGACTCTCCCATCCAGAATCCAAACACCAGCAACAAACGCAATCTTAGTTCTAAACACTTCAATCAAATTCCCATATCAATTAACAATATATTTTCTCAAAATCATACACAATCTCATATACAATTTCCAAAATTATTTACAATTACAGATTTTAAATCCGTACATCAACCTCTTCATTCTTTTGCATCAACCCAATATACACAATTACATACAAACTTCATAAATCATATACTTACATGGCAATTTAAGCCATATCCAATTCTAATACCAAAATCTCAATTTACACAAAAATCCAAATACTACAAAATCGAATCGAATGTCTTGACACTCTTTCATCCGATCTCCTGCACGAAACCTGGAGATGGGGATGAAAGGGGGGTGAGCTCGGAAGCTCATGGGTAACATATTTATAAACTGAATAATAAGCAGAAATCAATTTTCATAAACTTTTTGCCGAAAGGCTTAGTTTTCAAACTTTTCAACTTTCAAATATTTTTCTCAAACCCTTTTCAATTTTCCAAACTTTTCATATCAAATTTCTATAATTTCATGGTTGAAAACCCTTTTTCTCATTTTTCAAAATTTCTCATAACATTTGTAGCCCCATGTCTGTATTTTAATTATCAACAAGAATCAACTCAATCCGAGCTCTAGTGATCGAGATATATCCAAAATACTGAACACTGTTCAGCCACCACAACACTGGGACTGAACACTACACTGAACTTCCAACCGATATTTGGAAGTCTTAGAGGCTAAATTATAGCTCGGCTCCTTCATAACATTTGTATCCCCATGTCTCTATTTTAATTAACAACAAGAATCATATCGATCGGATGTCAGAAAAAGAAGTTATGGCCAAAAGAGTGAAGGAAGGTCAGAGCTCGGACAGAAAATAAAAGCTCGGCCAGAACGAAGATCGGTCAGCCAACAGAGGTCGGTCGGCCAACAGAGGTCGGCCAGCAGAGGTCGGCCAACAGAGGTCGGCCCACAGAGGTCGGCCAATAGAGGTCGGCCGGCACCCAATCCGACCTTCAAACTTCCAACTCTCATAACTTTTGACTCCGAGCTCCAAATTAGACAAACTTGGTACCCTTGGAAAGATAAAAGAGAGATCTACAATTTTCAAGAAGGACTCACAAACAAGCTCGGTCTTTAAAGGGGTAAAAAATGAGCTCGAAGATAACTGATCGATAATCTCCTCAAAACTTTACACAGCACCTCAACTTGAAAACATCATAACTTTTGAACCAGAACTCCAAATTTGACAAACTCGGTGTCTATAGAAAGGTAAAAGAACCCTCTACAACTTTCATTAAGGCATTAAAAATCAGATCGACCTCTAAATGAGTCAAAAAATCCACACAAAGTGACTGGTCGATCAGCTTCACACTAAACAGCATCAAAACTTCTAACAATCATAACTTTCTACTCCCTTGTCCAATATTTTCGTGCTTTATATCAATGGAAAGATAAAAACAATCTCTACAATGTTCATGAATGACTCCAAAGCAACTTCAACCTCTAGCTAAGTTAATTTTTCAATTGAAGTTTCTTCCCTGATAGCAATCACCTAAGCAATATCCAAAATTCACATTATGATATCTTTCAACCTCCACAACCAAGAATCGCATATTATACATCATTTTAAAGCTATTCAAATTCTCTATAACTGTCATGTAGACCATGTACTCCAATTCAAACCACATCAGTACGGAAATCGCCTCAAAACACAACATATACAATCCTACACTTAGAGCATTTTCCAAAACCAAAGCAAAATACACTTAACTTTCAAAGATCATAACTTTCAATCCCGTTATCGAAAAATAGCATACTTTATGGCTACGAAAAGCTCTCAACATAAGTTACAAATTTCATGTAGATCATTTTCTCAAAATCTGCCTAAATCAAAAGTCAACTCTTTACTCCAAAGGTCAAATTTCTTAATTCTCCAAAATATAACACTTTCACCAATCATTTCTTGCTTTTCAACTTCCATTTCAATTAACTAGTTCATTTTGACTTTCATAACTCATACAACTCTACTCAAATTTCAAAATCATCAAAACCAATCACTTCATTTCTCATCAATCTCCTTTAAGTACAATAACATCTATAACACAATACCTATACAAACACACTCATTTAATTCCATTTAATATTTCTAATTTCTACCGAAAGTTCGGGGTCCAACATCAACGCTACTAATTTTTTCTCTATGCCTCTCCGCGACTGGCTCTTAATCAATCTCCGCCATCACCGTCCTCTTCTGGGGCATGATTGGGCGGTTATTTTTGGAACAACCTGTTGGTTCCTCTGGACATGGCAGAATAAATCTCTTTTTGACTGCCAATTTACTTGGCACTCCTCACCTGACTTTCTCATTTTGTCTTATGCAGATTAGCTCCACAGGTATTCTAGGAGGCACAGCCGGATGGACACCAGACTCTGCACCCGTCACGAGCTACACGTCAGTTGGAGCAAGCTATCATCGGGATGGATCAAAGTCAATACAGACGAAGCTAGCAATTGCTTAAAATTCATGGCTTCAGCGGTTGGCCTTCTTCACGACAGTGATGACAATTGGATTGCAGGTTTTACTCAGAATCTCGGATGGTGCGCTTCGATGTTAGCCAAATTATGGGGTGTGTATACAGGGTTATCCGTCGCCTGGCGCCTGGGATTCTGACATATTGTAACATCCCACCCCCGACAGGAAGGGGAAAATAGTAATTTAGTAAAGGATGAGAGTGATTAGGATTAATTAGAATTGTTCATGCATACTGGTATTTGCAAACAATGAATTTTTGCACATGAAAAATATCTGTACATGCATTCATGATTATTTCCCGGTATTGGGCCTAAACGGCATTTTATTGTGAATAATGTGGAAATTGTATTTGAAAATTTTATTGGACTGCGTTTTTATGTATTTGACATTTTACGGGAATTTCTGGAATTTTCTGGAGAAAATTCTCGGACCAAAAAAAAATCGCCAAGGGGCGAACCGGTTGATTTTCGGTAGCGAAAATTGTTATCCAATGGCACTATAATATTGGGTACATTATTTTGGTATTGAAATTTGGGACATTGGAATTAAATGGGTCAAAGATTTATTTCATTAGGGTTTAATTTTATGGTTTAGTCTTTTTCCTCTCTTTACATGCCAAGTGGCATGATGACTCACCTTAGCATATTTAATGCTTTTATTTTCCACTCATCTCTTCACGACACATCCATGTAGAAAACTAACAAAAATGCTTAGCTCTAAAAAGGCAAGAAGGTGCTTGGATAAAAGCCTCTCCATCATCGACGTAGGTCTTCTCCTTTCTTATTATTTTGTCAACTTTTGCTCATCTTCTCCACTCTTTTCTCCTTTGTTGCTTTTCCTTGTCCATTAAAAAGGTAACCAAAACCTCACCCCCCTCTCTAGTGATGATGAGGATCGGTTATGGTGTTGTGAGGAAGTGACTTGGTGGCCTTGTGAAGAGTTAAGGATTTGGAAGTTTTAATAGGTAAAGATTCAGTTTTTGCCTTCTTTTGTTGATGAAATGCATGAATTGTGATGTCTTTGCATTAAATTGTATGAGAACTATGTTGGTATATGTGGTTATGTAATTTGTTGTTAAATTGAGAGTTGATTTATGGTTTGATTAGGTAAAATATAGGGAATGAAAGAAAAGGTGTTTTATATGATTTTGAATTGAATATGGATGATTATTCTTGCAAAGAATTTAAGAGGTAGGTGCTGCCAACTTATGGTAGGTACTCCTAGTGAATGTATGAATGATGTAGGGACTGATTTTGTGTCTAATTGAGATGCTTATGGTAGTAGAATTTGAATTGGAATGATAGGAAGTGTAAGTTGAAGATGAAAGCTGGAAAATGGATTTTGACCTACTGTACTATTTTGAGCATAACTCATGTGTGGTTATGCAAATGAGGTGAGGTTTGTGCCGAATTAAACTTTAGGTTGTTGGCTACATTTTTGTGTGAAATAGGTGTTGTCTAATTTTAGTCTTAAGAGGGTGAATTTTAGCATGGAAAGTTACTGCTGATGGCTGGAATGAACAGTAACCGAACCACATAACCTAAGTGTTTTGATGATTTTTCTAAATTAATTGAGATGGAGTTAGGGATAATGGTCTAAATTAAAGTTGAAGCTTATTAAGTTATCTTTCCATTCCCACTGATTTTGCAATTTTTCGATATGTATATTGGGAGATATTCACTGTTAACCATTGACTGATTTTGAGCAATTTGGTGAAACCTAGACTAAGAGTGGATTTGGTGCATATTCTGATTAGAAACAATTTTAGCAATTTCTATGAATTGAATTGGCTTGAGTGATCTTCTGAAGAGTTGTAGAGGAAGAACTTATCTTGAAAATGGTATATAGCATGTAATTTTTGGAGATCATTTGTGGGAGTAATGAATTTTCAAAATTTGAACCTACATTAGGTTTCTCACTGCTGCCCTGATCAGTACATTGTTTCACAGATTTGAAATTGTTAGAAGTTGAATTGGAATTTCGGTTCTTCATGGAAATTGAAGTTTGAGATCTTATATTTTCAGGGATATAAAGTAGTGATTTGTTTGACATTTGTTCTAGGAGATATACTGGTTGGAAATTTACTGCTCAGATTGGGGCAGTTTAGTAGACAGATTCTTCGGTGAATTATTTGACCTAGTTAGTAAATGAATTGGGATTTTGGTTATTCATGAAAATTTTAGATAACATTGTGATCTTGATAAGCATATTTCTTATGTAATTTTTGACTGAAGAGAATGAAAGGTACTGAATTTACAAGATACTGTACTGTGTTGAGTGACTTTGAGTGAGCAGTAGTTTTCATGGGATTTTTGACACCCTTAGGGGTGGAATTAAGTTGAATGGTCTAAATGAAACTTGTAGAGGGTTTCATTATCTTTCCAACAAGGTATGGTTTGCAATTTTCTAAATTGTGTACAAAAAGTTATAGAGGATTAAAATTCGGTTGAAAAACAGGAAAAAAAGGAGGAAATAAGGGCTTATAGATATAGATATATTAATTGTTTTATTTGAATTTTGGTTTCTTTCGTGAATAACTTTTCCGTCCGACGTCCGATTGACCTGATTCTTGAGGCATCGGATTCAATAATTATTTAATTTTATTTTTTGAGAAATTGAGGATTTGTGGACGAAAAATTGACGTGGGCCCGGATAACGGAGCCTTTACTCACTATTTTATTTAATTGGGGACCTATACAGGACCAAATTGAGCGCCGTCAACGCCATTGGATTTCTTATTTTGAAACGGATTTTTTCTGATGGAACAAAATGGGATTAGGGCCGGGAATATCATAAACTTGCATTGTCCTTATTCTATATTTGTGCATAAATGGGAATTCTTATGCAAAGTGATTAATGTGTGCATATGGCATAAATTGGCAGTGCAGGATAAATGTCCGCACTCAGGCGTTCCCAGAAATTGGAAACCAATGCAAATCTGGAGCGTACTGTGAGTAGACCTAGATGGTCTTATTTATTGGTTATTTGCTTTTGTTATATGTTGAATGAGTATTGATTTATTTTATTGATTATGATTAAATATGGGTTCCGGACAGGAGGTCCGGTGATTGAAGTGCTCCTTGGATGTGAATGGGATGACCTAAGTGTATATATTGAGATTGTTGAAATGTCTTGCATGCATAATTGCATATAAATGAAATGTGACTTCTTAATTAGATGTCGAATGCCGGACTACGGTCCGATGATAGTAATTATGATTGACTGAGCGCATGCAAATATGCATAAGGCATTCCACTGCATGAATACATGAAAGATAATGGGAGTTGTGACCAGAGTAGTCAACAATGAGTGAAAAGAGCTTCGTGCTCAGATACTGATTCAGAGCCTCAGGCTCAACGACAATGAGCCCTTCATGGGACAGTTTACAATGAGCCCTATATGGGACAGTTTACAATGAGCCCTATATGGGACAGTTTCAATGAGCTCGATATCCATGAGTACGGGATAGTTTAGACACTCGGTCACAACAAACTAATTAAATAGAAAGTGGGTCTCATGCACATATGCATAACATGATTGATTTGATTGTACAGAATGGGAATGGTTGAATTACTTGTATTGAATGAGACTGCAACACTGTATTGAATAGGAATGTGACATTGTGTTGAATGGGAATGATAAATTGGATTGAATGATCGATTTGATTATATTGAATATGACATTGTATCGACATAATGAAAATATGAAACTGTATGTGAATGTGAGGTGTGATAGGGAATATGAATTGTGACTTAATGGAAATGAAAGTATGTGTTATATGTTATGTGATTGGGTGAACCATCAATGATGGTCACTCACTGAGTTCGCAAAACTCACCCAAAATTTGCATCTATTTTTCTGATCTTGAAGAATACCCCGTTTGACACGGGAGTATGTCTACTGTAGGCAAGTGAAGGATAGAGGTCGGGATCGATTAGGTTCGCATTAGTGTCTTATCGAATTGTATTCCGCAATCATTGTGCAATAATGCTTTGTATTTATAATGAGTCATTGTGGTTCTATTGTTTTACATTGACTGATTGTAAAATTATTATTGGATGACTGTAATAACTGAAAATGATTAATTGTGAACATGGGCTCAAGTTTCTTACTGTTTATGTCGCGTTAATGAATGGTTTAAAAATAATAATAATAAGAGGAGAAAATTTTATACTGAGTTTTATACTGAGTGATGTAGCACGCCACCCTCGCGGGGCACGGACCTGGATATCACCGTCGATGTCGGGTTCGGGTCTTGCAGGAGTGGGGTGTTACACATATAGAGTTGGAAATGGATTCACTTGCGGTGCACCAACTCCTATCTTCCTTGACCAATTGCACACAAGCGTCCAACCCTATTGTAGTGAGCATCCACGAACTGTTTACCCGCAACTGGTCTGTTGCTCATCGGCATATTTACCGAGAGGGCAACAGATGTGTTGATTGGGTTGCCACTCAGGCTGAACATTTTGATATCGGTGTAACCTACTATGATGTAGCATCTACAGGGTGCCAACGTATCCTATTTGAGGATATGTCGGGGACTAGCTCCCCCAGCTCTGTTTTGTAACTTGCTTCAACAGCTTCCCTTTACTAAAAAAAAAGGTAACACCCTGATTCTCCCTTGTGACATGTTCAGAGTCTATACAGCTGTCTAGTACCTGTATAAACAAGTTTGCACCTATTGATTCTATCAAACTCTGCAAATAAATACAACACTTAAATATTATCAAAAATAATTTCAAAACAAACATACTAGATTTGAGAAATTAGTTCGGAACTTGGTAAAATATATTCACAACATTAGTTTAAATTTTGGTACGATAAATTTACAAGACACAATGTTTTCCAAAGTTAAAGAGTTCACCAAAACATATATAGTAAATGTGAAATAATTATTCAATAGCAACATAAATAATTGAAGAGATAAAGGAAGAGAAACATTTATGATGTATAATAGTTCAATCATTTTTTAATATAAGTTTACTTTTAAAGTTCACTTGGAAGTCTCAAATTTACTAGTGCTCTTTCTTAATAAGTGAAAATGAAACTTATCTTTCCAAGGTTCAACACATACCTTACAATATTTTGAGTATTTAAAGCACTTAAATGAACACTTTATAAGTTATCTCAATAAAACACGAAGTATAATTGCAATAATGTTTTCATTGTAAAAATATAAATAACTTAATGTTTATATGACTTGAATTTTCTTGTGATACTTGTAATCTTTGTTTACTCATATTTCTCTTATATCTTTGATTAAAAAAGGCTTTTATATCTGTATTCAATCTTCGATTTGTTGTTAGGGCTATTTTGTCTATATTACACAAAATATGATAGTTATATCTTAACACTTGCAACCAAATTCGGTTAACCTAACTAACTTGATCAATTGAACTACTATTTATAGATGAGAAATCCTTCACTATTTGGTTGTCTGATCCAATTCAATCAACCAAACTAATCGATCAAAATGTTCTTCTTATAGACAAGAAATCCTTCACTATTTGGTTGACCGATCCAATTCAATCAACCAAACTAATCAATCAAAATGTTATTAAAAGCTAATTTTGTCAATCTTTTCTACCACAATGCATCTACTAGCAAGCTTTCATTTTGGAGGTTCCTTTACTTTTCTTGTAACCAAACGAATAGCTATGTAGTACTACACATTCCTAAAAATTTAGGAATTTACAACATTTAATAAACATGTTAATTCATTTAAAAATCCACAAACACTTTGTGAACAATATTGATTCAGTGAAGAATTTGAAAACACTTAATGAACATGATGGCCACCTTAGTCTTTTCTAACTTTTCACTTTTTCCTTCTTTTGTCATAAGAGAGTTTGAAGGTGGAGTCTTTATTGATGTTTAGCTTTACAAGCCTCATAATAACTTTCATTCCTAAGAAAAAGAGGTAAGAAGACAAGGGATCTCCTCGCCTCAAGCCTCTTACTAACTTAAGGAGTTTTGTAGGTTCACTATTGATCAAGACACTAAAGGATATTGATTTTCTGCATTGTTCCACCCAACCAATGAAATCCGCAGGATTAAATAAGCTAGAGGAATGAGTTTTATAGATGAGGTATAAGAAAGTTTTGTTTACCTTTTTCAATATTTTCCTTTATATCCATTACTATATAGAACATTATGTGCCTTACTAGCCACCAGGATCCTTGATACAAGAACCCATTCATGCCATTAGGTCCTAGGACTTAATTAGGGTCCAGAAAAAAAATAACTTCTTCAGATCCCTAAATGTGATAGGTCTAACTAATAAGTCCACATCTGAGCCAAGATTTTCACCACCAATGATGGATCTAACGAGAGGGACAAAATAAGTCGCATTAGAAGGAGCTCTTCAGGTTTGAGAAAATTTTTTGTAAGCTTCATTTAGTAGTCCTTTTTGAGTATCAATTAATATTCCCATTTCATCTTTGAGGGAAACAATTATGTTAATATCCCTTTTTTGAGGTCATGAACTTATGGAAGAAAGAGGTATTCCTATCTCCATCCTTCGACCAAGTCAGTATGACTCATTGCTTTCGTAAAGAATGGTTAAAGAGTAACTTTTGAGTATTAGTTTGAAAAGGCCTCCTTCACCTCAACAATAAGAGTTACATCTAATGGAGAGCTATACAAGTTAAGATGAGTTCTTATTAAATCGTTTCTAGTTTCATTCACTACACATTGAGTGTCTCCAATTTCCTCTTGTTTAATATTTATGAATTCTCCTTGATACTCTAAATCTTTATCATACATGTGAATTATTTGTTCCCTTGAATTTCTATCTTCAAGACTCTTAGGATTGCTTCTTCGAAACCATCAAATTCTGCAAAATGGTTGTTGAAACTAAAAGGTGGTTGAAGTTTGAGGATGTTGGCATGTTTTACACAAAAACTGAAGTATGATATGAGAATAAGGGATTATAGTGTTATGTTATTGGGGAACTTAAACAACCATAATTCATATCTCAAAGCTCTATCAATCTTTTTCTTAAGAGCCACCTTCCTTATTACTCTTACACCAGGTATAAAAATTTCTTATTAACTTAAGGTTTGAGAGTTGCATGAAACTTATGGAATCTATAAAATCATTAAAGTAGTTTTGTGTAGAGAAATTACCCTCGACCTAATAGGATGAAGTATGTTTCTAAAGTCTGCAAGCAATATACAAGGCAAGTTTATTGAGGCACCAAGTTCCTTGAGTTTGTTCCATAGGTGAACTTTATGAAAAGCATGATCGATTGCATACATAAAGGTGAAGGGGGATTCTCTTTGAGATTAAAGAGGTTGTAAGGTGAATAAGGTAATTCTCTATGATCGATTGAGTGACTTCTAACCTATACAGCCTGTATGTAGTCATATTTTTATATAGCGATGTCTTTGATGATTAGTGATCAGCTACTATTGATGCTTGAACAGGACACATTCTTGCATCTTTCCTCTTTAAGTTTTGTCTCCCAAAGACTAAATATGAATGATATAGCTGTTGAGAATTAATTCAAAATTTTAGAGTTGTTTAAATCCCTTTAGAATATGTCTTAGTTTATCTTTAATCTTATCTTACAAGCCAGATTTGTTGGCTGCAATATCTATTTTAGTTTTTTTATATATATTTTTTCTATATAAGGCAACCAAGTTTAATAATAAAAGTATGGGAGTGTTACGTATTTTTTTAATCTTTATCTTATCCCATCTTCTTCTCCTTAAAATCCAATATGGTATCAGAACTCTTAAAGATCTCGAGGGACCTATGAGTGATTAATGTTCTACAAGCTCAAAAATAAAGAAGAGCAATGAGAGCTCAAGAGAGTGAAAAGATGGTAGAGGGAGCCTATCTACCAAAGATTTCATTATCAAAAAAGAAAGGAAACATTCCTCAATGTAGCCATTGTGAGAAGATTGGTCATGAAGAGAAAGAATACTAGCGTAAAGGGAAGTCTCGATGATTTATGATAAAGAATTGTAGGTTTATGGAGATAAGTGATGAGAGAAGTGCTCATGTTGAAGAATAGAGAGAAGTGCTAAAAAAACAGAATTGTGGATAGATGTGCTCCAACTATTGAAGGGTGATGGGAATTACATCATCAAATTCAAAAAAGTCTTACAACTTTGAATCAAGAGGGCATGTTGGAGAATAATTCAAAGTTGTTAAGAATGAAGTCTTTATTTAAAGATAAAATTTAGAAAGTAGTAAAGATAAGATATGTTGTTTGTTAAAAGATAAAATTTTATCTATTAAGATAAAGTTATTATCTCTTTGTATTTAAACTTTTAAAATTTTGATTTATTTGCTTAATCTTTATCTAGTTATTAGCTAAGTTTGTTATTTTATTGCTTATATATTTAGGTCTTCAACATCAATGTCAAGTGTAACTCATCATTAAATTGTCTCTTGTATTACCTCTTTTCTATTCTATTTTTTTGTTATATTTTGGTTCTAAAATCCAAAGTGGTATCAGAGCTTTAGATCCTTGAGGGACTGTGAGATTGAGTGAGAAAATACAAAAATAAAGTTCCCATGGCTGCCAGCAATTCAATAATTATCTCACCCCCAAGTTTCAATGGTGAAAATTATCTAGTATGAGTTGTTAAGATGAAAGCTCATTCAGAAGGTCTTAGCTTGTAGCAGTGGGTAGAAAATGAAAGGGAATTACCACCTCTAGGAAACAGAGTTATGGGATCCATACCGTACTGACCAAATAACGGTACAGTGGAACCTAACCTCGATACTGGCTAAAAATACCGACCAGTACCGGGGTTTTTCATTGAGTACCGGCCGGTACCCAACATACCGAAAAATACTGGGAGGATCCAGGAAATTAAAAAAATTCGAAGACTATTTTGCAAATTTAAAAGATTTAAACCTAAAACCTAACCCACCCCTCGACCCCGACTGCTGCAGCTGCCTTTCTCCTCTCTCAAGTCTCACCCTCTCTCTCTCACTTTCTCGCTCTCACCTCTCTCTCGTCGCCGTCTAGGTCGCCTCATCACTGCCGACACTTGCTCTCTTCTCTGGTTGTCTCCTCCGTCTGGGTCGCCTCATCATCGTCATCGGAGTCGCGATCTGGGTTTGCATTTGGCGTCCCCCGAAGATCCACCGCTCCACCGCAACACCATCCACAACATGTCATCACCACACCACCACACCACCAAGTCACTGACCCCCCAACACTCACAGCTGGACAATCCGAAAACTCGAAGCCACAACCTGAAGAGCGAAGACCCGACGGTTTAAAATTTTTTTTGGGTCTGTTGATTTTGTTTCATTGATTTGTTCTCTTCTTTAGTTCTCTGTTGTTTGGTGTTTCCAAAAATTGTTGGTAAACCGTAAACGTAAATTACAATTTTTTTATGTTGTGAATTGGATTGGATTTGAATTTGTGTAATTGTGTTGATGAATTTGGGAGTTGGGTTGGCTGTCGGTGGGTGGAGGACCTAGAAGTTGAAGTTGTTGTCATGGTTTTGGAATGGATTAGTGATTGTTTTGTTTTGGAATTGTTTTGGAATGAAATTGCTTACAGTGGATTTGTGTGTATGTGAAATAAATTGGTTTGAATTTGATTTTGGAATGGAATTGTTGAAGTTGAAATTTTGAAATTGTTGGATTGAAGAATACCGTGGGGTTTTGTTATTTTATTATGAATTTCTTATATGAAAATTAGAATTGGAATTGTAAAATAGGGTTATTGTGTAATTAATTAATTATGTATTATGCAAAGCTAATTGTTAAAACTTAAAATTGAAAGTTGATAATTAACATTTAAACCTAAATGTAAAATGAATAATCAAATGTAAATTTGATAATTAAATGTGAAATCGTAAAATTGATAATAAAATTTTGTAAAATTGTAAAAATTTAAATCATTAATTGATACATTGTTAATATTTGTGAAATGGTAATTTTTTAATATTTGGTATTGAATTTACTCATTTAGGAAAAAAATTGTTTAAGTACAAAGAAGTGATGTAATGAATGTTTGTTGTCAAATTGTGAATATGTTATAGACTTGTAGATTTTAATTATTTATACTTACATTTATTACTATCAATTAAAAATTATAAAACAACATATATATTTAAGAACGAAATATGAAATGGTGTATATAATATTATGGTTTGCTAGAAATGAAAAGAAGATCAAAGGTTTAAATGAGGAAAAATTTCTAAAAATTTATATCCTTCAACTTGATCTCATATTATGAATAAATCTTTCAACTTGATGATCATGTTATGAATATATGTGTATGAACAATTGTAAAAGATATGTCATGTATTATTTGTCAATTATGTAAATCATATCATACCCTTCAACTTTATCCTCATTTTCAAACTTTGAATTGAAATTGTTAGAAATGGAATTGGAAATTGTTGGAAATTCAATTAGAATTATGAATGGAAATGGAAATGAAATTATAATTGTTTTTATTGTTGAAATTGGGAATTGTTGTAAATGGAAGGAAATGGAAAGGGAATTATGATTGTTTTGCGATTGTTGGAAATGGAAATGGAAATAGAATTATGATTGTTTTGTAATTGTTAAAATTAGAAATTGAGGGAACTAGAAATGGAAATAGAATTATGATTGTTTTGTGATTGTTGGAATTGGAAATAGTTGTAAATGGAAAGAAATGAAAATGAAATTATGATTACATTGTGATTGTTGTAATTTAGAATTGTTGTAAATGAAAATAGAATTATGATTGTTTTGTGATTGTTGGAATTAGAAATTGTTGAAAATGGAAGGAAATGGAAATGAAATTATGATTGTTTTGTGATTGTTAGAATTGGAAATTGTTGTAAATGGAAGGAAATGGAAATAAAATTATGAAAGTTTTGTGATTGTTAGAAACTTAGAATTAGAAATTGTTGTAAATGGAAATGGAATTATGATTGTTTTGTGATTGTTGGGTTGGAAATTATTGGTTATTGTTGAAATGGAAATGAAATTATGAATGTTTTATGATTGTTAGGATTGGAAATTGTTGGTTATTGTTGGAATGGAAATGGAATTATAAATGTTTTGTGATTGTTAGAAACTTAAAATTGGAAATTGTTGTAAATGGAAACATGGAAACAAAATTGTGATTGTTAGAAACTTAGAATTGGAAATTGTTGTAAATGGAAATGAAATTATGATTGTTTTGTGATTGTTGGTATTGGAAATTGTTGGTTATTGTTGGAATGGAAATGGATTTATTAATGTTTTGTGATTGTTAGAATTGGAAATTGATGTAAATTGTTAGGAATGGAAAAACAATATTGAATGTTTTGTGATTGTTGGAAATTGTTGGGAATGGATAAACAATATTGAATATTTTATGATTGTTGGAATTGAAAAT
This sequence comes from Erythroxylum novogranatense, assembly GCA_029891385.1. Taxonomy (NCBI): domain Eukaryota; kingdom Viridiplantae; phylum Streptophyta; class Magnoliopsida; order Malpighiales; family Erythroxylaceae; genus Erythroxylum; species Erythroxylum novogranatense. Next base: position 84,777,629 of record CM057227.1, on the reverse strand, counting down.
TGTTAGGAATAGAAAAACAATAACGAATGTTTTGTGATTGTTATAATTGGAAATTATTGGAAATGGAAGGAAGTGGAAATGATATTATGATTGTTTTCTAATTGTTGAAATTGCAACTTGTTGGAGTATGTTTTGTGTTACTTATTATATATGTTGAATGTTTTAAATTGTTAGCTTTTGACTTATACAGAATGAGATATATTATATAAGATGGATATGTATATTGTCATTGTGTACTAAAATTATGTGTTATTTATTTTTGTATACAGATAAATGGAAGAAAGTTCAAATACTCCCAATCAACCTAATTCAGGAAGATGCAGTGATTCAACTTGGGCTCACGCTGGTACGATTTTTGGTCAAAAGAATCATACCATTTGCTTGTTTTGTAACAAGCATTTGAAAGGTAGAGGAATTACCCGATTAAAAAGGCATTTAGATGGGGTTAAAGGTGATGTGGAAGCGTATAAAAAAGTAAGTCATGATGTGAAGTGGCAGATGAAAACATTGCTTGATAAACATCCATTTGAGAAAGATAGAAGGGAAAGATTGAATTCTAAAATTGGTAGTGGTAGCTTATTTTCTGGTTTTCGTGGTGATTATGGAAATGTTGAAGGTGGAAGTGGTAGTGGTAGTGGTAGTGGTACTGGTAGTGTTCCATCTCAAGATCATGAAGAATCTGATGTGAGGAAGAGAAGAAGGCAAGTGACTAGTTTCTTTGCACCACGAACAACTCCTGGAGCCTAACCTTCAATTTGTAGTGCAATGCAATTAAGAGATGCGACTCACAATATCGATATGGTAGTAGCTAGATGGTGGTATGATACAGGTTCGTCATTCAATGCTTCTCAGTCTTATTATTATCAACCTATGATAGATGCAATAGCCTCTTATGACCCAGGATGCAAAGGGTCATCGATTGATGACTTAAGAGGTAAACTTTTGAGTTGTGTTGTTTCTAAAATTAGAAACTATTTGGCTGAAGGAAAAGTGAGTTGGGGTACTCATGGATGTTCAATTATGTGTGATGGTTGGACAAATAGGAGACAAGAGCCTATTATAAATTTTTTGGTTTATTCTTAAAATAGCTCTATGTTTTTGAAATCTATTGATGCATCTGGCCTTATTAGAAATGTTAAGACTTTGTTTGGGATATTTAATAAAGTTGTGAATGAAGTAGGGCCAGAAAATATTGTTCAATTTATTACTAACAATGATTCCGCTTATAAAGCGGCAAGGAAAAGGTTTCGAAATACTTATAATTCATTTTTTTGGACTCCTTGTGCTGCACATTACATTGACTTAATGCTGGAGAATATAGAGGATCCTAGATTTTTTCCTGTTATTGATGAGACCATACAGAAGGCTAAAAAGGTAGCAAAATTCATTTAAAATCGTGCATGAGTTTTAAATTTGTTGAGAAAGGAATTTACCAATGATAGAAATTTGTGTCGCCCAGTTGTGATAAGATTTGCAACAAATTTCTTATCACTTCATTCTTTTGTTTCGATGAAGAAGGAGTTAAGGCAAATGTTTACAAGTGATAAGTGGATTGCATCTCATCATGCTAGGTCTAATGCTGGAGTGGAAGTTTGTAGTATTATTGTAGCACCCTACTCCCACGAGACTCGAACCCGACATCAACGATGATATCCGAGCCCGTGACCCGCGAGGGCGGTATGCTAGGAAAGTCAAAACAATTTAAAAACCCGGAAAGCCATTCTTTAACTTTTAAAGCAATCGAGTGCGCAAGCATCATCAAATAATTTGGGCCCGCAATACGAAAACATTTTCATTCAAGATACGATTTTATCCATAACTCGGTTCATACACATATTATCCGAAATCAAATTGGGCCCAATACAATATTAGGATAAATCTACGGAAATACAATTTACACATAAATCAGAAAGACTCAAATGCAGACATGAGACTGATCCCGACCTGAACTCTGACTTGCTTGCTGTAATCATACTCCCGTTTGTCTAACGGGGTACTCGCCAAATCCTGAAAAATAATTGCAATGTTGGGTGAGTTTGCGAACTCAGTGAGAAACCATCATCGATGGTCCACCCAACTCATGCATATACAACAATTCATATAATATTCCATATTATCACAATCCAAATTATCTCAGACATTATCACTTTTACACATTCGATGTCACCACATAACACTGATCAGATGAATATACAGCAGTTACACCTTTTTCCCACATTCACACATAATAGTTACACTCATGAACTTTTCCCATTATTATCCATTCTTTTCTGAGTTGTGAATGAGCGCCTAACAGTAGCAGAATTCAGACACATTTAGGGAGTAGGAGAGCCCTCTGGGTATGCTGTAATATCCCATCTCCGATGGGAAGGGTATTTTCGTAAATTGGGACGGGTTAGGAGTATTAAATTATATCTCGGCATGAACATATGTCATGCAGCCTCTATAAATGGTGAGTTTTGCACAGGCACATAGTCATACATGCATTCATGACATTTCCTACCTAAGTGTCTAATTGTGATCTTTGTGAAATTGGTGTGATAATGGGATTTGAAAAATTATTGGAGTGCGCCATAGAGTGTTTTACATTTTTAGGGATTTATGGAAATTTTTTGGAATTATCCGGAGAAAATTTCCGGACCGGCAAAATCGCCGGTAAATGGCCTCAATGTGTTTTGTTGTGGAAAGTGTGGTTTCGTGTTTAAAAATTATTGGAGTGGACTGTCTTATGTTTTACAATTTTGGGCAATTTAGGTAATTTTCAAAAAATGATTCGGGAAATTCTGGAAATTCGGATCGGAAAAATCGCCAATTAGCGAAAAATTCGATTTTCATTGGCGAAATTGCTACCCAATGGCAATCGTCTTATTGGGTATATTATTTTGGGATTGAAATTGGGTCAATTGAGTTGATTGGGTTGGGTAATTTTGATATGAATTATAAAATTAATATTTTGACTTTTCTTTACAAATGTGGACTAATTAAAATTGCCACCAAATGCCATCTTTAAGACTCCAAGTGGTTCCTATCGGTTTTACTTGTTTCAAAGCAAGAAAAGAACAAGTTAGTAGCCTTTGTTATCCATCCGAAACTCTCCCTCCATCTCCTTCTTTGGGTTTTTTTTTTGGCTTTGGTTCACTCTTTCTTCTCCTCCCTTAAGTGTTTTCTTTACAAGTTTAAACATCCTACTTCTTTATTATGTTGGTGATTGTATATGTGGAGTGAAGAGGAGAGGTTGATGCTAGGAGAAGAAGTAAGAGTTGGAGTTGGAAGCTTTTATTAGGTAAGGTTTTAATGATACTTTGATTATGTAGTTATTGAATCATGGTGATTAGAAGCATGTAATGGGAATTATGGTACAATTATGATGTTGATTGATGCTTTAATTTGATGATAATTATTGCTTGACTTAATGGGTATAAGGTTAGTTTGAAGTTGGAATGGATAAGGTAGTATGAATACATGGTTTTAACTTGATTTGTGATTGAATTTTGATGATAAATGTTAATTAGAATTGAGAACTTAAGTGCTGCCAATTTTTAGGTATTAGCCCTAGGACATGTATGAATGTGTATGAATGGTATAAGAACTGATTTGTGTTATTTGGATGCTTGATGATGTGTTAAAGGCAATGGAAATGAGAGAAACAAAGGTTGGACCAAATCTGGAAAATCAGGGTTTTTGATTGATTGTACTGTTTTAATCATAACTCATTGTATAGAAATTCAAATGAGGTGAGGTTTGTGGCCACTTAAACTTTGGGATGTTGGCTACATTTTTGTGTGAAATAGGTGTTGTCAAATTGTAACTCTAATAGGTTGAAATTTGGCATGGAAAGTTACTGTTTTATTGCCTGTAAACAGTACCCGAAACCATAACCTATGAGCTTTATTGATTTGTATAAAGTAATTGAGATGGAATTTAGGAAACTGGTCTTCATGGAAGTTGTAGAATATTGAGTTAGCTTTCCATTGCCACTGATCTTGCTAATTTTCGAGTTGTATATTGGGAGATATGAACTGATTCCTATGGACTGGTTTTGGGCATGTTGATGAAACCTAGTGTAAGTGTCTGATTTGTGAGTATTCTGCTTGGAAGCAATTTTAGCCATTTTTGTGGACTGAATTGGTGTGAGTGATCTTCTGTAAAGTTTAATAGGAAGAAATTATCTTGAAAATGAGATATGGAATATAATTTTTAGAGGTCAAAGTTGGGAGTTATGATTTTGCAAAAACTGATCCTGCATTAGGTTAGGAATTGCTGATCATGGCAGTAACTTGCATGACAGTTTTTAAATGGTTAGAAATTAAATTGGAAATTGAGTTCTTCATGAAAATTGAAGTTTGAGGATTTATCTTTTCAGGGATATAAAGTTCTGATTTTTCTGACTTGTGTACAGGGAGTTATGCTTGTTATAAGTTTACTGCTCAAATTGAATGATTTCATGGACAACAACATTGAGTGAATTAATTGACTTGTTTAGCAATGGAATTTGATTTTGGGTTGTTCATGAAAGTTGTAGATGACATTGTGGACTTATTGAGCATTTTTATGTGGTAATTTTTGGCTGAAGAATCTGAGAGTTATGGAAATTTCAATGTACTGTTCTGTTTTAATGGGATTTGAGTAGGCAGTAGCTTGAAGGGATTTTTGACACCCTTAAGGGAGAAATTGATTTTTATGGTCTTCTTGAGAATTGTAGAGGGTTTCCTGAGCTTTCCAACGAGATATAGTTGGAAATTTTCTGAATTGTGTGCAATGAATTATGGATGTTGAAAATGGGATTGGAAATTAGGAAAAAAAAAAGGGGGAAATGGAATCACGCTTGGGTCACTGTAGGCGACGCGTCGCCCTAGTGATTTGGCACATAAAGGCAGCGTCGCCCTAGCGACGGGGCCGATTAAGTCAGCCCCGCTGGGGCGAGACGTCGCCCCCAGCGAGGCTGACTCTTTTTATTTATTTATTTATTTATTATTTTATTATTTTTATTTATTAATTGATAATTTGGGATTTCATGCTTCTTTTGTCAATTTCTTTTCCGTCCGACGTCCGATTGACCTGATTCTTGAGGCATCGGATTCGTTGAACATTTAATTTCATTTTGTGAGAAATTGGGAATTTTTGGACGGGAAATTGACGTGGCCCCGGGTAACGGAGCCTTTAATCACTTTATTTTGTTTAATTGGGGACCTATAGAGTGCAATTGCTTGCCACCGGCGTCAATAGGTTTCTAATTTTTAGACGGATTTTGTTATGGGGAAATTTGGATTTAGGGCCGGAAAATTCATGAACATGCATATTTCACCTACATGTGCACAAATTGCATCTGTAGTGACTCGTTCTTTCTCTGTTTCTTATAGAGGCCTAAGTGGAGCGTCGTCCGACCGACGGGGTGGAAACTTCCCGACATTAGCTCGGAAGTAATAGGTGAGTAACCTAGTTGGTTTCTCAACCTTATGTGTTTCTTAATTATATGCATTAATTGCCATGAGGAAGCAAGGATGGATATATGTAAGTGATTGATTTGATTGATTTTGGACCATGAGTGTTCGAAATATTGGATTGTGATATTGAAGTGCAAATGAGAATAAGTGCGTGTGAATGCATTAGTAAATTGGATTGTAAATGTGGTAGTGAAACGAAAGGTAAATGCATGGGAATGAAATACCGGACTAAAAGTTCGAGGACATTGGAAAATGATCGGAAATAGTAATTAATTGGAATTGGAAATAGAAATGCGATAATTGGATATTGGAAAATGACATGTGCATTCATGCATAGTAAATGATCAGATAATGACAGTTGTGACCGGTGTCGCCACCGATTTCAGAGCTTTAAGCTCAACGCACAGGGCCTCGTGCCCAACGTATTTCGAGCCTCAACTCGATGATCAGGGCTATGCCCAACATTTCGGGGCTTTAAGCCCAATGTTTCAGAGCCAATGGCTCAACGTATATGAGCTCAGGCGCACGGTCACAACAACGAAAGAAAATGAAAGAATCACATGCACACTGCATTAATGAATGTTTAATGTGAATTATGTGAAAGGTTTATTGCCTTATCAAATGTGAAATTGAGTGCCTGTGATTTCTTGTTTATGATATATATACAATATTGTGTGATTGTGTGGATATGCATGAGTTGGGTGAACCATCGATGATGGTTTCTCACCGAGTTCATAAACTCACCCAACATTGCATCTATTTTTAGGAAATGGAGAGTACCCGTTGGACACGCGGAGTACGCGTCTCTCGCTAGCAAAGATGAGTATCGGGTCGGGATCGATTGTCGTCAGATTCTGCATTAGTGTATTAATTTGGTATTTAGTACGCCCAATTGTTTACATGTAATTGTATAGAGTGACTGAGCACTAATGAGTGCTAATAATGATTGAAATTGTTTTATCAGTGAAATGGTTTTATATTTGAAAGTGTTTTGTTATAATTGGGCCAAGTCAGTGTTTGTTTTGCGCACTCTAATGTTTTTGAAAGAAAAAAAACATGTCATACGATTTTTGTTAAGAAGGTAATGAATGTTCTAGTACGCCACCCTCGAGGGTCACGGGCTCGGATATCACCATGGATATCGGGTTCGGGTCTCGTCGGGAGTGGGGTGCTACATTTGTGGTATCAGAGCCCAGAAGTACAATCTTACATGGGCTTTCTGAAAAAAAAATGGGTGTGTCTAGTTATGTGCATTTAAGTTGTGTCACGGCAGATAGTGACAACTGATCCCCAGTGTAGTATATGAGTCGTATGCATAAATATGTCTCAGTTGTTTAAGCGGTTAGAAAAAGTGAGAAAAGGATAATGTGTTAGAATGTGATAAAAGGAAGTAATGGATATCGCAAAATAGGAAAAAGTGTATGGTTCGACCGATGACGAATATTCGTCTTTGGTATTGACGGGTATATTGTGAAGTATAATATTGGAGTTAGATTGGGTATATCCTTGAATATGAATTTGAATAAAGATTATAGTTGGGAATGAATAGAAAGAAAAAAAAAGAGTTGTGATAATGGGAAGATTTCCAGTGTAGAAGGTAAATGAAAATAAAGTGTTCTATGATATAGAAAAGTTACAATTGGGATTGATTACCGTGATGAGAGTTATATATAAGGATTGGTGATTTGGAGTCAAAATGTATTAAGGGCAAAATCAAGAATGATTTCACATCTGTGATCTTGATTTGAGTATGGAAATATATGGGTATAATGCCATAATGAAAAGATTGAAATGTAAGACAATGAAATTGATAGATGAAAAAGTTGTTCGGGTTTAAATTGATGCACTAAGTAAATGCACATTGTTTATGGGAGCCCTATGGTAAGTGAAAATGTTCAGTTGCAATTCTTTGAGTTAATGGATAATTGCTAGCGTAATTCTTGTAGAATAATAATAATTCTTTATGAGTTAGAATAAGAAACGAAAGTGCTTATCTTGATCAGTTGTATAGGAATAGAGATTGTATATGATCCTCACGAGCGAGGACGGGAGGAAACAGGAAGGTTGCTGAGTTCAGAATATATTGTCACTGTAAGTGTATATCTGATAGTGGGATTACTATCACGGGTGAAATGATTAAGCATAAATGAATAATTTGCGTGAATATGATAGAGGACGTAATCGGTGGTCTATTACGTAAGCTCCGATTATAATGTCGATAGCTCAAGTTCAAAATGAGTGAGAGTAAGACATGAGAATGCTCAGAATGATCAATTGAGAAAGAAGTGATACAGTTAAAGATGTTAGCATCAGTAATGAGTTTGAGAGAAGAAAATGAGGGACATGAATAGAGTAAGGTCCCCATGATCGAGAATTGGTACCAAAAAGAGAATGGTTAGCGAGAATTAAATGCAATTAAGGTATTCTTAGCAAGATGATCTATTAATGGGCAAATTGATGGGACTATAGAGATATATTGTCGATAGGATGTGATGATTATGGTGATGTATGGCGAGATAGTAGAGGAAAAGAAATTGTTTAAGTGCTCTCAGAGATTTATCTTCGTGATGTATCAAGAGTAACCGATTTGTATTACATCCGCGAGACTCTAGCGTAAGAGCTAAACTATGCTACAAAAAAAAAAGTACATTATGTTAATGAGATGGTTCTGATTATGTAAAAGAAGTACTGCATAATAAGGAAATATTTATTTGTGAATTTAAGGGGGATTAAAAAAAATGTGGAGAAATGAAGGTAAGGAACACGTGGCAGACTATGTTATGATGAGACAAATTATACGAAAATTGTTCCTCATTGGAGACGTTCGATAATTAAAAAGTTACATGAATCAACTATGGGTACGGAAAAGGAACATGTCTCAATTGTGTTGCAGTGGATAATAGATATAAGCATAAGAAATAGATACAATGGTATAGGTGAGGAGATTGGTTATCATGCAAGTTTCATAAGAGTGAAATAAGGGATGAATTAGGATGCGAACATGGGATATTGGGAGAATTAATTAAGATATAGGTATTGATAAAATGCGAAAGTTCAAAAGATATGAGTAGGCGAATTTGTAATTAATGAGAACTAATGGAATTTGGATGCGTTCATAAATTGTCAAAGATTTTCCGGTTTTAGCAAATCGACAAGAATAATTGAGGAAAACATGTGATTATTATGATGATGATCATAAAGGAGACATGTGAAGAATTTACTATCTAGATTGAAGTGTTCCAGTAAAGGTTCTGATGTGCTCTATGGAACTTGGATAAAGTGATTTTATGCACCTTGGGACAAATATGATTCCATTGGCGGTATTATGATTGATGATTTGAAATTTGTTATACTGAGTGTGGCCTGAAAACTTGGAGACATAAATCGTACAGAAATAGTTTGGAGATGTCTATGAATATGCAAATCGATAACTATTGAGTTATTTCATGCGTCTGAATGATTTGAAAAGGATTCCGTGGCTGATTACTCCAAACTAAGCAAATGGTGCAATTCAAGGAATTGAACAAAGAAATAAATAAATTCAATTGCAGAAGATCCAAATTTGGGTAATAAAGTTATCAAATCTGGTGTATTATTGCGTATTACTAGTCGAACTGAAAAAAAAAAGGGGCAAAAGAAAGTATTATTAGTTATGGGAATTTCAAAGGTGGTGTGCATCAAAACGGATTGGCAAAACCCGAAGTGAGGATGTAGAAATTGTAAACCATATCAAAGAACTGAAGATAACTCCATTTGTTGAGGAAAGTGATAGGTATAGTTCGAATTAAGAAATATGGGTGATATTCATTACGGGAACTGTTAGTGAAAACGTAAGGAATGATCGAAGCTTTATGTTATAGTATGAGCGTATTGGAAGAGTAATTGAAAGGTTAGAATGGGAAATCAAATGATCATAAGTAAATGGTTCGAGAAAGCATAAGAAATAATCGAAGCGTTATGTTCGAGTAAAAGTATTGTGGAAAAGCAATTGATGGTAAAGTTTGTCAAAGTGAACGATGATATGTGTGATTAACCAACAGGTGTTTTTGGATTTCATTGGAATATGAGATTGATATATAGTGCAAAGTGATTGTGGTATGACAATCATTATATTGGTGTCACCATTCGAAAAGTGTATAAGGGGTCTTACTGCCAAAAAGGAGTCACTATCCCTTTATTATGTGATCAGGGCGTTAAGCAATTTAAGATGGATTCACACCGAGGTTATAAATCTCATGAGATTTGTGTTGATAATAACAGAATCTGATAAGCGATAAAGGAAATATTTTGAAGGGTATGGCCTCGGCCAAAAGGTACTTAGATGGGAATAAAGGTGTAGTTAAGAAAAATGGAATTCGGGAGGAGTGGCCTCCATGCGATTGTGGTGTGAATAGAATTATGGATTGGCAAGTTAGGCTAAAACTTAAAAGATGATTCGGATTCACAAAGTGTTTCATAGATAGAATTGGAAATATTGTTAGGATCACGAATTGTGCGTAATCATGGAAAGTTGAAAAAGGAAAAGAGTCATTGATTGTTTTGATTTCCGTTCATGGACAGAATTTGGTCGTGTAGTGAAATCAGTGGGAAACAAAGGGTATTAATCAAAAAGACTCCCCTGCCTTCCTGATCAATCGTATATGAAATTTCGAGGACGAAATTTTTATTAGGAGGGGAGAATTGTAATATCCCATCTCCGATGGGAAGGGTATTTTCGTAAATTGGGACAGGTTAGGAGTATTAAATTATATCTCGGCATGAACATATGTCATGTAGCCTCTATAAATGGTGACTTTTGCACAGGCACATAGTCATACATGCATTCATGACATTTCCCGGCCTAAGTGTCTAATTGTGATCTTTTGTGAAATTGGTGTGATAATGGGATTTGAAAAATTATTTGGAGTGCGCCATAGAGTGTTTTACATTTTTAGAGATTTATGGGAATTTTCTGGAATTATCCGGAGAAAATTTCCGGACCGGCAAAATCGCCGGTAAATGGCCTCAATGTGTTTTTGTTGTGGAAAGTGTGGTTTTCGTGTTTAAAAAATTATTGGGAGTGGACTGTCTTATGTTTTACAATTTTGGGCAATTTAGGTAATTTTCAAAAAAATGATTCGGGGAAATTCCTGGAAATTCCCGAACCGGAAAAATCGCCAATTGGCGAACCGGTCGATTTTCGATAGCGAAAATTGCTACCCAATGGCACTGTCTTATTGGGTATATTATTTTGGGATTGAAATTGGGATCAATTGAGTTGATTGGGTTGGGTAATTTTTTATCTGAATTATAAAATTAATATTTTGACTTTTCTTTACAAATGTGGACTAATGAAAAATTGCCACCAAATGCCATCTTTTAAGACTCCAAGTGGTTCCTATCAGTTTTACTTGTTTCAAAGCAAGAAAAGAACAAGTTAGTAGCCTTTGTTATCCATCCGAAACTCTCCCTCCATCTCCTTCTTTGGGTTTTTTTTTTGGCTTTGGTTCACTCTTTCTTCTCCTCCCTTAAGTGTTTTCTTTACAAGTTTAAACATCCTACTTCTTTATTATGTTGGTGATTGTATATGTGGAGTGAAGAGGAGAGGTTGATGCTAGGAGAAGAAGTAAGAGTTGGAGTTGGAAGCTTTTATTAGGTAAGGTTTTAATGATACTTTGATTATGTAGTTATTGAATCATGGTGATTAGAAGCATGTAATGGGAATTATGGTACAATTATGATGTTGATTGATGCTTTAATTTGATGATAATTATTGCTTGAATTAATGGGTATAAGGTTAGTTTGAAGTAGGAATGGATAAGTTAGTATGAATACATGGTTTTAACTTGATTTGTGATTGAATTTTGATGATAAATGTTAATTAGAATTGAGAACTTAAGTGCTGCCAATTTTTAGGTATTAGCCCTAGGACATGTATGAATGTGTATGAATGGTATAAGAACTGATTTGTGTTATTTGGATGCTTGATGATGTGTTAAAGGCAATGGAAATGAGAGAAACAAAGGTTGGACCAAATCTGGAAAATCAGGGTTTTTGATTGATTGTACTGTTTTAATCATAACTCATTGTATAGAAATGCAAATGAGGTGAGGTTTGTGGCCACTTAAACTTTGGGATGTTGGCTACATTTTTGTGTGAAATAGGTGTTGTCAAATTGTAACTCTAATAGGTTGAAATTTGGCATGGAAAGTTACTGTTTTATTGCCTGTGAACAGTACCCGAAACCATAACCTATGAGCTTTATTGATTTTTATAAAGTAATTGAGATGGAATTTGGGAAAATGGTCTTCATGGAAGTTGTAGAATATTGAGTTAGCTTTCCATTTCCACTGATCTTGCTAATTTTCGAGTTGTATATTGGGAGATATGAACTGATTCCTATGGACTGGTTTTGGGCATGTTGATGAAACCTAGTGTAAGTGTCTGATTTGTGAGTATTCTGCTTGGAAGCAATTTTAGCCATTTTTGTGGATTGAATTGGTGTTAGTGATCTTCTGTAAAGTTGAAGAGGAAGAAATTATCTTGAAAATGAGATATGGCATATAATTTTTAGAGGTCAGAGTTGGGAGTTATGATTTTGCAAAAACTGATCCTGCATTAGGTTAGGAATTGCTGATCATGGCAGTAACTTGCATGACAGTTTTGAAATGGTTAGAAATTAAATTGGAAATTGAGTTCTTCATGAAAATTGAAGTTTGAGGATTTATCTTTTCAGGGATATAAAGTTCTGATTTTTCTGACTTGTGTACAGGGAGTTATGCTTGTTATAAGTTTACTGCTCAAATTGAATGATTTCAGGGACAGCAACATTGAGTGAATTAATTGACTTGTTTAGCAATGGAATTTGATTTTGGGTTGTTCATGAAAGTTGTAGATGACATAGTGAAATTATTGAGCATTTTTATGTGGTAATTTTTGGCTGAAGAATCTGAGAGTTATGGAAATTTCAATGTACTGTTCTGTTTTAATGGGATTTGAGTAGGCAGTAGCTTTGAAGTGATTTTTGACACCCTTAAGGGAGAAATTGATTTTTATGGTCTTCTTGAGAATTGTAGAGGGTTTCCTGAGCTTTCCAACGAGATATAGTTGGAAATTTTCTAAATTGTGTGCAATGAATTATGGGTGTTGAAAATGGGATTGAAAATTAGGAAAAAAAAAAGGAGGGAAATGGAATCACGCCCGGTCGCTAGGGCAACGCGTCGCCCTAGTGACGGGGCGTAAAAGGCCGCGTCGCTAGGGCGGCGTCACTAGGCGACAGCGTCGCCCTAGCGACAGAACGATTAAGTCAGCCCGCTGGGCGAGACGTCGCCCAATGAGGCTGACTCTTTTATTTATTTATTTATTTATTATTTTATTATTTTATTTATTAATTGATAATTTGGGATTTCATGCTTCTTTTGTCAATTTCTTTTCCGTCCGACGTCCGATTGACCTGATTCTTGAGGCATCGGATTCGTTGAACATTTAATTTCATTTTGTGAGAAATTGGGAATTTTGGACGGAAATTGACGTGGCCCGCAACGAGAGCCTTTAATCACTATTTTGTTTAATTGGGGACCTATAGAGGTCCGAATTGCATGCCACCGTCCGCCAATAGGTTTCTAATTTTAGACTAATTTTGTTATGGGGAAATTTAGATTTAGGGCCGGAAAATTCATGAACATGCATATTTCACCTACATGTGCACAAATTGCATCTGTAGTGACTCGTTCTTTCTCTGTTTCTTATAGAGGCCTAAGTGGAGCATCGTCCGACCGACGGGGCGGAAACTTCCCGGCATTAGCTCGGAAGTAATAGGTGAGTAACCTAGTTGGTTTCTCAACCTTATGTGTTTCTTAATTATATGCATTGATTGCCATGAGGAAGCAAGGATGAATATATGTAAGTGATTGATTTGATTGATTTCGGACCATGGGTGTTCGAAATATTGGATTGTGATATTGAAGTGCAAATGAGAATAAGTGCGTGTGAATGCATTAGTAAATTGGATTGTAAATGTGGTAGTGAAACGAAAGGTAAATGCATGGGAATGAAATACCGGACTAAAAGTCCGAGGACATTGGAAAATGATCAGAAATAGTAATTAATTGGAATTGGAAATAGAAATGCGATAATTGGATATTGGAAAATGACATGTGCATTCATGCATAGTAAATGATCAGATAATGGCAGTTGTGACCGGTGTCGCCACCGATTTCAGAGCTTTAAGCTCAACGCACAGGGCCTCGTGCCTAACGTATTTCGAGCCTCGACTCGATGATCAGGGCTATGCCCAACATTTCGGGGCTTTAAGCCCAATGTTTCAGAGCCAATGGCTCAACGTATATGAGCTCAGGCGCACGGTCACAACAACGAAAGAAAATGAAAGAGTCACATGCACACTGCATTAATGAATGTTTAATGTGAATTATGTGAAAGGTTTATTGCCTTATCAAATGTGAAATTGAGTGCCTGTGATTTCTTGTTTATGATATATATACAATATTGTGTGATTGTGTGGATATGCATGAGTTGGGTGAACCATCGATGATGGTTTCTCACTGAGTTCGCAAACTCACCCAACATTGCATCTATTTTTCAGGAAATGGAGAGTACCCGTTGGACACGCGGAGTACGTCTCTCGCTAGCAAGACAGTAGTATCGGGTCGGGATCGATGTCGTTCAGATCTGCATTAGTGTATTAATTTGGTATTTAGTAGGCCCAATTGTTTACATGTAATTGTATAGAGTGACTGAGCACTAATGAGTGCTAATAATGATTGAAATTGTTTTATCAGTGAAATGGTTTTATATTTGAAAGTGTTTTGTTATAATTGGGCCAAGTCAGTGTTTGTTTTGCGCACTCTAATGTTTTTGAAAGAAAAAAAATGTCATACGATTTTTGTTAAGAAGGTAATGAATGTTCTAAGACGCCACCCTCATGGTCACGGCTCGGATATCACCATGGATATCGGGTTCGGGTCTCGTCGGGAGTGGGTGCTATATCTGATCGACTCCCTCGAGCACAAGGCTCGGTTCGGTAATGAGAATCACATTTTAGGAGAGTAGAGAGCCTCGGGGTATGCACTCTCGCCGCTCACATTAGGGATAGGAGAGCCCTCTGGGTATGCACTAATCCCTCTCAGCGGCAGCTCCAGTCACAACCATTATTTTTAACCGATTATGGAATTCGTTTATCACAATATAACGCACATGTATCAAATCACATTCACAATCATTGCACATTTCAAAGACCAATACCTATTTCTTCAGACCTTCGGTCCGGTAATTCAGTCATTGACATTTATGATTATCTCATTGATGCATTCATGGTCATTTACTCACACAATAGCACTTCAACATCACATATTCAATATTTCAGACACCCATGGTCCGAAATCAATCAAATCAGACATACACATATCCATCCATTATCTCCACATGGTATCATTGCAGAATATTAAACACATAAAGGCTAAGAAACCAACTAGGTTACTCACCTGAACTTCCTAGTTGTTGCCTGGAAGCTCCAACACTGTCCGTGGATTATCGATCCATCGGCTCTATAACAATCAATTAATTTCATTCAATACAAAACGCACAGTCAAAATAATTAACGATGCACATGCCTTGAATAAAAGATGTACCATGCCTATTCATGATTTTCCCAGTACCGATTCCCATTATTCACTTTCTTTGACCACATCTAATTTCCCCACTCATTTGCTAAAAAATAACTCACTTCCAATTCCATAGCATGTTATAGAACTCCATCAATTTCATTTCTAATATTCAGTCCATTTATCCAGTCATATTTGTCGTAGTATTACCTCAAAATCAACAAACCTGTTCTCTAGGTCGAATTCAGCCTTTATGCTCATTTCCTAAAATTTCCAATAACATTGAATTTACTTTCAAAGTCTCACGTTATAACCCCAATTATTCAAAACAATTCTTAGGATGCAATACCATCATATTTCTTAGCTTTCTTTCACTAATTGAGATCACAAAAATCTAAATTCAAACTCTCATTCTTTTCCTCAATTGTAGACCTCTTTCTCTAGATCACAACGAATCAAATCCCACCTCAATTGGAGGTCTACACCATTAGTTATGCCCCATAAATTAAAACACAAATTTCAGAAATTCGTCCCTCTCCGCGACGTGTAAAGGGTCGCTCGCTGCGGCGTGGGAACCATTCGCCGCGGCAAACACCTTCACTGGACTCGCCGCGACGTAGAGCAAAAAGATTCTCCGCGGCGTGAATTCATTTGCTCGTCGCGGCGAACACGCATTTTCTCGCCGCGGTGAGGCCTTTTTCCAGACGTCGCGACGTGCGGCCCACATCGTCTTCTCCGATCGATTTTTCGAGCTTTCTCTCTCTAAAAACCAGTATTAATCACTCTAAACTACTCAATCTTTCATATTTAACCCCATGAATGCATTTAACACAATAGTAAACAACATTAAAACCAAGAATACTTACCAATCAAGCCTTAAATCTCCAAACTACCGAAAATCCTCTATCCCTTTCCTCCTCTCTAATGTCAACGGTGAGCTTCCAACTCTCAAAAATCATCACTCTCACAAGGCTTTGGCTTGATCTTCAACCACAAAGATGGAATAAGCAAATCTTGAAGGTGAAGATCGAAAATCACCGAGGAAGGGAAAGAAGAAAACGTGCCCTAGGTATATGAAATGGGTTTTTAGGTTTCAGAAGAGGATTTAGGCATTATAAAGGGGTTTCCCTCTTCCTCTAACAAGATCATTTCCAGTCCAATTTGCCTCCGAATTTCAATGGCTCGCACATAAATTTCTAAAATCATATTTCCAAATTTTTCCATCGCCATTAGACAATTATTTCGATCCTATTCATCAATCATCCGCCACTGAGAATTTCCGATCGGACATTTTCTCCTAATTATTCCAGAAACTTTTCCTAAAGTTCACTGTCTACTGGCGATCACTCTAATACAGTTCCCACTCAATATTCAAACTCAATTAGTCCAAAATTCTCAATAAATCACAATCAAATCTTATATCTCATAATTTCACACTTCATATCATATTCACGTATTCACGATCAAAAATCGGGAAATGTCATGAATGCATGTACCTATATGTACATGTGCAAAAGACTCATGGCCTCCAAAATTAGAGGTCAACAGGATGCTCAGTCCATTATGCGGTAATATCCTATCCCGCCACAATTTACCAATATGACCTTCCCATCGGTGACAAGATGTTACAATTATACTGGAAGACAGAGAATTTTAGTCACAATGTCAATTTGTTATCCGAGTTTATGAGCCTTTGGTGAGGGTGCTTTGCTTGGCTGATAGTGAAGAAAAGCCAACAATGGGTTATATTTTTGATACTATGGAGAGAGTGATGGAAGCAATCAAGGTCAATCTAAAAAATAGGTCTTCTTTATACACACCATATCTCTCAATCATTAATGAGAGAAGGAAAAGACAACTTTCTTCTCCATTGTTTACAACTCGGACTTTTTTGAATCCTAATGTGCATTTTAGACTGGATCTTACAAAGTAAGTTGAAGTTAATAGAGGAATGTTTTTCACAATTACAATAGTTGTTCCTCATGACGCGATGCAAGAACTTTTAAGCTGACAAATGGAGCTTTACAAGTTGTCTGATTTTGGAATGCCGATTGCTATTTGACAAAAAGGAAAACTTTTTCTAGGTATTACTTATTTCCTATTTCTTATTTGTTGAAAATTAATTATCACTTTTTTTAGGTATTACTTATTTCCTATTTCTTATTTGTTGAAAATTAATTATCACTTTTTTTATTTATAACACTACTTTTGTTATTTTATAGCTTGCAGTTTCTTGGGGGATCAATTCGGAAATAATATCCCAGAATTGAAAAGGTTTGCGATTCGGATTTTAAGTCAATGTATAAATGCAACTGGGTGTGAATGAAACTGGAGCACATTTGAATTTATCCACTCAAAGAAAAGGAATAAATTGGAGCATAAGAGGTTGAATGACTTGGTTTTTGTTCGTTACAATTTAAAGCGTCAAGAAATGAATGTTATTTTCATTATTATCATTATTAATTTCGATATAATTTCTTATAATTTTCTAATAATTAAATTTAATTGTTTACTAGGAGTCCTAATAGCACAAGTAGTTCAACTGATCCAATTGCTATTGATAATATTGATGATTTGGTGGATTGGGTTTCTGAAGAACCCAATTTGGTTGATGTGAATGATTTAGATTTGGAAGATAATCTTGGATGAGAAAGCATTGACATATCAGCTGGTGCGTTAAATTTGAATGATAATGATGATGAAACTCCTCTCAATAATGAGGATTTTGTACCAAATGATCACTGGGGTCAGTGTAGTTCTAGCGGGTATCCTCCCATTGACAATTGAATTCTAGGTTTTTATTTTTCCTTGTATTTGATGTTTATGTTAAATTCTATATATGTAATGTAATTGTAATGCTTTTATTTTAGGATTAACTTCTACTTGATTGTTTCTTCGTCATCAACTCTTTTTGTAAATTGTTTAAGGATATTTATTGTTCTTTTTATTGGATGTTTTGAATCTTTTGATGTAATATTATTTATTAAAATGATGAAATTGTATTATTGTAATATTTTAAATACTTTGTACTATTCTTAATTTTATAATTGTATGATGATGATTGTCTTTGTTTATATTAATTGTGGTTATTATTTATATGTAAAATATTTAAAAATTATTGTTATTTCATATTAATTGTCATTATTATTTATTATTAAGATTTTTGAAAGCATGGTTGATGTAAATAGTAAACTAGTAAAGTATACAGTACAACTGTACAATGTGCCAATTGACTATTTTGTAAATTTTAAAAATTTTAGGGACTATTTCATAAATTTAAAAAATTACCCAAAACGATACCCGGTATCGACCGGTATCGATACAATTATGTTCCATAACTCAATCCGATATCAAGCCCGGTACAGTGTTCATAACTTTGCTAGGAAATAATCCAATACTCAACCAGATAAGGGCTCATGAAAAAGAAGAAGAAGCAAGAAGCAAAGGAAAGTGTAGAGCCCGGCTTCTACCGCCATCACTCCAGGTATTGTCCTCTTTGGCACTTGCGTGAGTCACAACTCGAACACAAGACCTCAAGGTTTTGTTCCACTTTAAGTGGACGCCACTTACCATTGAGCCAATCCAAAGAGGACAATACCTGGAGTGATGGCGGTAGAAGCCGGACTCTACGTTAAAAAGGTCCCAAATGTAGCACCCCCTTACCATAGGGTACACATCGAGATGCCCGTAGGTCATTCCGATACATATCCTACGATAAGAGTGAACTACGAACAATCACTACTATACCTCAAAGCATCAATATTGAAAATCACTAATTTTTAAAACCATAAACTTTCTCATTTTATATCATCAAATAGTAATTACACATCTGTCTGTTTTCATTGTCAGTACAAAACTCAAAAAGAGATTTAGTACAACATGCCTAACTAGGTTATCTCCAAAAGATCTCAGCTGACCGACCTGTGTGCCATGACTTCTCTTGCCAACACGATCTACACAACAGGAAAAGTCTCTCTAGAGCTAGGAGTCTACTCTCTCGGTCCTGAAAAATAATTTGCAATTTTGGGTGAGTTTGCGAACTCAGTGAGGAACCATCATCGATGGTTCACCCAATTCATGCATTGTCAAGTATAACACAATTATCACACAATAGCTCACTCAGAAATATCACAGAATCATTCATATGATACCAATGCGATTTGCCTTTCACTCAATCAAAGTATTCAATCAAGTGCACATGTAATGCGTATGTGACCCTTTTTCCAATTAATTTCGTTGTTGTGACCGAGCGCCTAAACTGTCCCAATAAGGGCGCATTATTCGTTGAGCTGGAGGCTCTGTAGCACTATAGGCTCGAGGCCCAGATACATTGAGCTTTAAGCTCTTGGTGGCTGCTCCGGTCACAACTGCCAATTACTGATCATGCATCATGCATGGAATGCACAAGGCCATACAGGCAAAGCTCACATCACATTCAGTTCCAAATCTACCACATTCACACACATAGTCACAATTTATCACATTACAAATCACATATAACACTTCTATGTCAAAAACTCCTAATACATCGGACACCTTCGGTCCGGAACCAGCATAGACAAACACAAAACCCACTATTCTTCTCCACAGTTTTATAAGTGCAAAATATAAACAATTAATAATCGAGAAACCATCTAGGTTACTCACCAAATAACTTCTGAGCTAATGTCAGGAAGTCTCAGCAACGTTAGTGGAGCGACGTTCCAACTATGCCTCTATAACAATCACAATAATCACACATTACCAATTGCACAATCAGAAATGTTAAGTAATGCACATGTAGCAATTTAGATATGTGCAATGCATGTTCGTGACATTTTCGGTACTATTTCATAATTTTCCATCACAACAATTTCCTTTAATCATTAGAAACTTATTGACAATAAAATCACTCAATTCGGACCTCCATAGGTCCAATTATTAAGAAAACATAGATCGGAAAAATCATTTCTCGGTCCCCTCACTTCGACCTAACCAATTCCTGTCAATTTCTACTCTAAAAATTCCCAATTTCACAAATAAATGAAATTAAATATTTCACGAATCCGATGTCTCGAGAATCGGGTCAATCGGACGTTGGATGGAAAAGTTATTCCCAAAACATGTTCAGATCAACACACTATGAAACTTCACTCAGAAAAATGAACATCTTAAGGGCTAAATTGAAAACCAACCTCTTCATGACATTTGTAGAGCTATGTCTCTAGTTTACTTACGAAAAAGAATCAACTCGATTCGAGCTCTCTAGCTCAAGATATCCTCAAATTACTGAAGCATGTTCAGACTATTCCAACTGACCCACTCACTTAGATCCGACCATCTCCTTTTTGTTTGATCTTAAAAATCCTAAATCTAGTGTGGAAAGATAGAAAAATATCTTAGGAAACCAACGCTTCGAAAATCAGGTCGATTGGAGGTCGGATGGAAAAGTTATGCACAAAAGATTGGATAGAGGTCGGAGGACGAGCCGGGCTCCTCGCTCGCCAGGCGAGCTCGGCAAGCGGACGCTCGCCCACGAGTGTTTTTTTTTTTCCAAAAACCATCTCTTCTTTCACAAGGTCGATCTTTTCTCACAAATGTCCAAATAATACAAGATCGGTCTGGTTGGAAAGATCTCGAAAAATCCTACAAGTTTCATGAAGTACTTGAAATTTAATAACACCTCTAAGGGTGTCAAAAATTCACTCAAAGACTCAGCCTAGTCACATATTTACTACCACAATGCAACATTATCACAAAAATTTATAACTTTTCATCCCCTTAACCAAAAATTCCAAATTTTATATCAATAAAAAGAGAAAAACAAATGCTACATCTTTCAGTAATAACTTAGAAGCCAATTCCATCTCTAACCAAATCAAATTCTCAACCAAAGATTCAGCCTACTCAATTTATTCTCAACAGAAACCCAATCTTTCATAATTCATAACTCCAAATTCCCTTACTCCAAATTCCCTTAGAGAAAATTTCCATACCTTATAGGGATAAAAAGATCAGACAATAAACTACAGTTTTCAGGAAGGGCTTCACAACAAATTCCAATTTAAGCTAGGTCGAATTCTCTCATGAAGGTGATTGTCCTGTCAAAGCTTATGAAATCAGCATGTAATCTCAACTATAATAAAACTTTCCAAATTTATATATTGCAGTCCTCACATACAAAATTCGCATAAAATATTTCATTAAAAAGCTACCACAATTCTCTACAACTTTCCAGAATGTCATTTGAGCCAATTTCACCCTTAACAGTCCTAAATAAATGTCAGAACTCAAAAAGCACAATTGCTCACCAAAACACATTTTGGACTGAATTACCACTTGAGCATTATCAGACCATAACTTGTAAACTACACATCGAAAAAATATCATACTCAGTGGCATTAGAAAGCGAACACATAAATCTTCAACTTTCAGTAATACCAATGTCTCAAAATCGGTCTCCTTTATCCTAGAAAAATTCTCAAAGATTCATGTCATCAAAATGGAACCAAAGCTCGGATACTGTTCATCCAGCACATACATTTCAAACTTTCGAGCTAATTTCAAAGCTCTTCCAGCCATAATTGGGCAGAACTTCCTGCATAGGAATTATAGCTTTACCTCTCAAGTTTAATTTAAAGCAAACCTCAACTCAATAGCATAACCACATCAAAAGTTATAAACAAATTCCTGAAACATATATAAGTTCTATTTTCCAGATTTCATACTAAATCCTACCCCTTGTATGAAACCATCAATACCACATCACTAAACATCCCATTTAGCTAAGAGGTCAGCCACAAATTCATCAAGACAAATACTTGAGTAATAAAACACAATTTGGGCAGTACACATCATACACAATTTTTTGACTTTATTTCAACTCATCTAACATTATATACTTCATTGGAAGCATTAAAGTCACATTCTTTCACTTCCATACCATTTTCCCTCACACAAGCATACACCTATACCCATACAATTTATACACAAGCTTCATGAAATTAATGCATCAATAAGCACAATAAACGCTTCAACCTACTAAGGAAAGAACACAAAACAAGTTCTTACCTAAACAAGCTTCAAGCTCTTCAATTCACCAACACTTCAAACTTCTATGCCTCTCACCAACACCCACGGCTATCACCCCAACACACACAATTCATCATCTTCACAAGGCTTAAGTTAAGTCTTGGTTGAGAATAAAGAGAGACAAGAAAGTATCAAGTAGAGCTTCTTGTATGGGATGGAAAAGAAACAATCGAAGGAGGAGAGTACAGCACCTACAGATGGAGGATGTTTTTTTCACTTTCCAAGTAATCTTATTCAACCTTCAAGGTAATTTTCTAATGCACTAAGGAGAAGAACCGAGAATCCATGAAGGGAAAAAGACAAATAAATTAAATGCATGAGGACACTTGTCCTTATGGAGAAAAAGACAAAACATCAATTAACCATTTAATCAAAGAACCCAAAACCAATTAATCTTTAACTCATCCAAATCCAATGGCTCTTAAAACAATCCCAAATTAATACACCCAGAAATCCAGTGTCATTAGACAGAAATTTTCGGTACCGGAAAACAATCAGTCCGCCACTTGAGGATTTTTTCGGTCCGGAAATTTTTTCGAAAAATTTCAGGAAAATTCCTGAAATTCCCTAAAAATATAAAACACACATAAACCACTCCAAATCAATTTTTCAATCACAAAAATCCCATGAATAACACAAAATTACATTTAGACTCACATGCTGGGAAATGTCATGAATGCATGTACAATCATGTGCATGCGCAAACATTACCATTTATATAATTATAGAGGCTATGTGATGCATGTTCATGCCGAGATCCATTTGCTCTCGCCTAACCCGTCCTAATTTACCAAAATACCCTTCCCATCGGTGATGGGATGTTACAGAAAGCCTCAATGTAATTGCAAAAGATTTGATCATTTGCAAAAGAATTGCAGATTTAAAAAAGAAGAACATGCAAATTTAGTTGAAGTGGCTAAAGAAGAAACTCTTTTTAGATTTGTTGGTGAGAAGTGCACCGTTGAGGGATGTACTCTAATATCTATAAGTTGATGATAATGTGCATTAAAATTTTGAAGACGGTGATGAGAAGTGCATTACATTAGGAGAGAAGTGCTCCATCCTTGAAATTTTGAATTAAGAGGGAATGTTGAGAATTAATTAAAATTTTAGAGTTGTTTAAATTCCTTTAGAATAGGTCGTAGTTTATCTTTAACCTTATCTTATAAACTAGATTTGTTAGCTAAAATATCTATTTGAGTTTTTTTTTGTATTTTGTTTATATGAGGCAACCAAGTTTAATAATAAAAATATAGGAATGTTACGTATTTTTTAATCTTTATCTTGTCTCATCTTATTCATCTTTTTTTCTTCAAAATCCCAACAGCAACTCCTAATAAATCTTGTAAAGCTATTTATTGGTTAGGGCAACTGAGCCATCTAATATTGGAAGATTTCTTCTTTTTTTGGGATCTTCTATTACTCAAAAGCTTGAGTCCATTACCTGCCTCCTACTCAAGTTGTGTGATTTCTTTAATCTTTAGATCAACTAGAGTAGCATTGCTAGAGGATGGATTTGCCTCAATGGATTTATATCTTCTCTTCTTTCAATATCTAATGTTGAGATAAATCGAAGAGAAGTACCTGCCAAAGGTTCCAAATTAGTAGCAAGTAGAGCTACACCTTCTCGTTATTTTCAAATAAGCTCTTTCTTAAAGGGGCCTTAGACTAGGGGTAACTACCACAGGACTAATTTGATTCACATCCACTTGATTCACAAGTTCTTGATATTCTCTAGTGGTACTCCTCGTGGGCCTCCAAAGCATGTCTAGTTTAGGTTGGTTAGGTCCCCTAGGGTACTAAACAAATATACAACTTCAAAGAGAGCTCCCTTTCCATCTAGACACATGAGGGGTATGTAGTTAGGTGATGGCTTTTGAATATCCATAAGGATATAAACTCTTAAAAAGCTAGCAATTGTTTCATATGCTCTTTAATTTTGGCTGAATGTTGTCATCCTTGTTGAAGGATAGTGTTGTACTGATTATTAATTCCTTTTAATGTTTTTAAAAAAAAGATACAGAGGTCTGCATGGATAATTAATCAGCTAGTTGATTTCTTTAGTGGTCTGATATTCAAAAGAAAAATAGCGTATGTTTATCCACAACAGAACTTGAGGCATGTTGAATTTTTTGAGTTGAAGGCTTGGCTTCCACTTCTAGAGGAAGATAGGTTGATTATTAAAATTCCCAAGACATGTTTCAATCACTATAAGAGCTTGTTCAACCGAGGTAAACTTAAATAAGAAGATATTATCGTTATCGACTGTAACTTTAAGAAGGCAAAGCTTCTCCTAATGGTGGTGAATCCAAGCGCTAGGGACTGGAAAAAGTACTCTTGTGCAAAAGGAAACTAATCGAGTGCTATTTGGTAGCTCCCTCCTTCAAGATGTCCACTAGAGGGTGGACATAAGAGAACCATTTTCCAGACATCTGCTAAGGAGCCTCATCTCCTAAAACCTAGGGCCAGGTCTTTCTGGGACTCGGAGTGGTA
This sequence comes from Erythroxylum novogranatense, assembly GCA_029891385.1. Lineage (NCBI taxonomy): Eukaryota > Viridiplantae > Streptophyta > Magnoliopsida > Malpighiales > Erythroxylaceae > Erythroxylum > Erythroxylum novogranatense. The sequence goes on along the minus strand of CM057227.1, from coordinate 84,753,022 downwards.
TTGGAAGGGGGAATAGAGGCTTTAGAAATTGAGATATCTATGGAGTCAGAGGAAGGCATAACAGTAGATGTGATGAGAGTGGGAAACTGTCAGAAATTTTATTCATTAGTCCAGTTGGATCTGGGCGTAGATCTTAGGGAAAAAAAATTAAATGTGAATGGAATTGTCCAAAACCAGATATGAGAGCCAGAAGACTAGAAAGAAGCATCACTATAATGGATGAATAGTTCTGTACAAATAACAATCTGAACAACGCGAATCCAAGGCTGTCCATGAACTATGCATGTACATCACTGACAGACTATGAGTAAAGAAAAAGGAATCAGTTGTCACAAAATACATGTACGAAAAATCCAAGAATCCTAAAAAATGAACAGAAAAAAGGAATCAGTTATCACATTTCCATCTTGAAGTTGGCACACAGCTAAGGTAATGGCACCAGCTGCAGTGCTTGTTTGCATTCTCTCCTTTAAACAGCATCACCAATCCCAGAATAAAACTGCGGCATGCATTAACAAAAGATAGTTTCTTTTAACAACCATTGGTATAGCCAGCAGTAGTTTTAACTAATTCAAAAGAAGATATAAAAACAGACCTTAAAAAATGAAAGTTGACATCTGGACTTACCCAACTATGAGGAGAATCATGGCAACCAACCACAATACATACTGGTACACCTTGTGTTTGGATTTTACACGAGCACCAGCAGGAAGATGCCGCCTTTCCACCCACCTGAATTGAGGACGAAGTAACAATACAAAGCCCAGGAGAAAACCAGTCAGAAAACCTCCTATGTGTGCAAAGTTGTCAACATGTGGAAGAATTCCTACGGCCAAATTGACAGCAATGATGACAAGGAGAGTAATTAGAGCAGCAACCTACAGAAAGAAGGAATGTCCAGAAACAGTTAAAAACCACCATTCATTCATCATTCAGAAGTCCGCACCTGCACATAATCCTTTAAGTACCATGGCAATTAACACAACAGAATTTTGACAATCAAATCAATTATTTTGAGCTTTGAATTCCTGTCTCAAATACACTCTGGAATTTGCTGAGTTCTAGACATTAGAAAACATCACCGCTTGCATCCCTTAAATACTATCTTATGATGATATATGATACAATCACCGCAAAAGAGCTCAACTACCTGTCAATTTGTAAATATTTTAATATATCACACCTGCTCTTACCACTGTTCATATAGCTACTACCTAATCCTTCGGGACTGGGATACTTGAATTGTTAACAAATTTGCATCCGCAGAAGTTATCCTAGTATGTGATTTGAAACGTACCTTATTAGAATATATTGTCCAGTTGGTAAGAAGCTCGGATAGCATAGCACCAAGAAGTCCAAACAAAGCCCCAGAGGCACCAACAGAAATGTTCCGCTGAATAAAAAGTGAGGACAATATGCTGCCACCAAATCCTGACAGCAGATAGATAATCCCAACTCGTGCTGTCACAGTATAGACACAAAAAAGTTATTAGAAAATATGTGTTTAATAAAATGGTAGCAATTATAAAGAGGAAACAAATGAATATTAACTTGATGTTCTTGTGGAGGTGTTGAAAATTAATCATTCACAGGAATGACAATTCCAATCTATAATCTATAAAATTTCAGCCCAAAAACACCTAAGCCTCACAGGATTAGGAATTAGTTTTAGGACGATTAAGAACTAATAGGAACTACATCTGTAAACTTTAAACCATGGAAAAATCCAAGAAAGAAGTCTAATATCCTATTCTGCATTCAACAATTCAATTAATGCTCTTTCAGACCATGTGCGAAGGTCCACTAGCAAGCAAAATCCATAAAATTAGCCACGAAAATGATTCATTCAGATCAAAAAAGTTCAAACTTGAACCATTTTCTATTATAGTAAAATAGGAAAAATGAAAAAGGAAGAAAACACCTATTTATCCTAATGTGTCAAGTAGTCATATAGCAAAATCCTTTCACCAGTTTATTAGAATTAGGATGTAATAAGAAATGAAAATATAATACAACATACCAAATCCAAATTGCTGTTCAAGGCGAATCCCGATGAAGACCAAGCTCAACATATTTGCAAGCAAATGTATAACACCTGCATGTAACCACATACAAGTTACGAGCCTCCACCCTTGATGCGCGTGCACTACCTTGTCCCACTCAAGGGCTCCCATCTTTTCCAATCTGCAGCAGGAAAATGGCAATACAATTGGCATTGAAATTCATGCCTATACACTTGCAGTCTCCAGAAGAAGCTAGGGAACATTCTAGATCTCATAAATTAAATAAATTTCCTAAGGGCAACTAGATGTCTGACAACATAAAGTAGCGCCAATAGATAGTTTAATATTGAAGTTGAAGCATGAAGGAATGCTTCACAATAAAACTCCATCCCCCTTATTCTTTATCTTCCCTTCCCTTTCTTTTCCTTTATCAAAAGCCATAGAATTAGTATTGTAATGCGTAGTAGCTGCAAGATTGTGATGGTTTGACCTCTAACTCTCAGCTTGGGCACTCAGGAAACGAGCTCAACACAACCACAAATTCTAATGAATGATGGAAAAAAGCGAAATCAAGATCACAAGCTTTGAAGACAAGTTTCTACTAATACTCTAGCGTTCCCAAGTCCACCGAAGTGAAAGTCAAATCAATTGCAAAACAAAATAGCAAAGCAAAAACCTAGCAACAAGAAATCAGTAATTCCACGAAACAAAAGATGAGTACCAACATCATGATCAACTTAAGAAACGACCTAAATCTATGAAGGTCCAAAATTTACTAGCCCAGACCGAGACAAAAGAACTCAAACTGTCAAACATCAAAACCAATTATTAAAAAAAATAAAGATTTCACAGAATCTAACGATAATTTTCAATAAGACCACGAGAAGGCAAGGAAGAAAAATAACATACGTAGTAGAAGATGGACCAAAGAGAGGGTTCTCTCTCAAAGGCTGGAAAGAGATGCGGCCAAGGAACCTGGCCACACAACCACCATCAAAACCCAGATTGTTTCTGGGACAGTTGTTGACATACATGACAGCAACGAACACGGCGACATTAGCAACCACAAACATAGGAATAAGCCATGAGGTCCAAGCCTTGTCGGAGGTCTCAACATAGTAGGAAGCGAAGTTGGCATTGTTGTTGGCTCCCCGGTTCTTGGAGCCCCTTTCTAGATCCCCACTTGCCATTTTCGAATCTGCGTATTGGAAAGACTCGAACTTTAAACGATCATCTTGGGGATTGAGGAGAGTTTTATTGTGGAAGAATCAGAAAGAAGTGGAATTGAAGGGAAGTAGCACATAACAAAAGAGAAAGAGGGTTGCTTTTATGAGCTCTTACGATTGTCAACTTACGCAATAATCTCTATATATTTGCTGCTATAAATTTGATAACCGGAGGAACTCTACGGTTTCCTTTTTAATGAAATTTAATACGCCTGAAACAGAAGCATTAGGCCTCTTGCACGTTCAATTTAAAATCAAGCTTAAAAATGGATTATCTTAAATAATCTGAACAAAAGTCTGTTCATCCTTGTGATGATTACCACACTGTAGAAGAGACAAACAAGGACAAAAGAATGTCTTAATACAAAAGCCGAAGTTCAGAGCTTGGTTGGGACAGGCGAGCGTTGGCTGGAGCTGGTCTGTAGGAAGCCTTACAATTACAATTACAATTTCCTATGGCCCATCAAGAGAAATGAAAAGGATTGCGTGGATTCTGACGCGTAAAGAAACATTAGATCCAAAAACGAGTGACCAACCTCAACCTGTCCCACTACCTGCCTATTTCAGGCACTTGGCACCTGGATGATGCTTAGGACCTAACTTTCTTCAGAGGAGCTCCCGGTGCCAATTTTTCCGAAATAAATTAAGCAAGAAATGACAGCTGCTGAGGATCCAATGCCTAACAACTGTACTAATCGTACCAAAGAGTCGAAACGTTAAAATACAGCGAAGAACTCTAAGATGCCGCTAAAAGACAACTTTCTCCTTCCTTTGACTCCTAACTAGTCTCTTCCTCTTGTCCCTTTGCCGTTTGTATACCTTGACAATTTAATGGGCACATAGCCATTCTCCAACAACATCAAATGCCAAACGATGTCTTTGCGTTTACTGATTGCGCTGGAAAGGAACAGTTTGTTGAGCTGGTACTTTGGCTCAAAATTATTAATATCGTACCAACTTCGGTACTAGATTGAATTCTCATATGATATTGTACCGATGTTAGTTAATACCGGATACTATTTCGGGTAATTTTTTAAATTTATGAAATGATCTCTAAAATTTACAAAATAATTCATTGGTATATTATACAGTTATACTGTATATTTTACTAATTCTTATTTACATCAATCATATTTTCAAAAATCATAATAATAAATAATAATAACAATTAATATGAAATAACAATAATTTTTAAAGATTTTATATATAAATAATAACCACAATTAATATAAACAAAGATAATCATCATCATACAAATATAAAATTAAAAATAATACAAGTATTTAAAATATTACAATAACACAATTTTATCATTTTAATAAATAATATTACATTAAAATATTCAAAATATCCAATAAAAAGAACAATAAATATTTTTAAACAAATTTCAAAAAGAGTTGATAACGAAGAACAATCAAGTAGAAGTTAAACCTGAAACAAAAACATTATTGTTACATTACATATATAGAATTTAACATAACATCAAATATAAGTAAAATTAAAAGAAGAGGAAAAATAAAAACCTAGAATTCAATCGTCAATGGGAAGATACCCGCTAGAACTGCACTGACCAAATTGATCATTTAGTGCAAAATATTTATCATTGAGAGGAGTTTCATCATCATTATCATTCAAATTTAATGCATCAAATGACATGTCAATGCTTTTCCATCTAAGATTATCTTTCAAATCCAAATCATTCACATCAACCAAATTGGATTATTTAGAAACTCAATCTACCAAAAGATCAATATTATCAATGGCAATTGGATCAGTCAAACTACTTGTGTTATTAAGACTCTTAGTAAATAATTAAATTTAATTATTAGAAAATTATAAGAAATTATATCGAAATTAGTAATGATAATAATGCAAATACCATACATTTTTCGAAGTTTTAAATTATAACGAACAAAAATCAAGTCATTCAACCTCTTATGCTCCAATCTATTCCTTTTATTTGAGTGGATAAATTCAAATGTGCTCCAGTTTCGTTCACAACCTGTTGCACTCACACATTAAAATCTGAATCGCAAACCTTTTCAGTTCTAGAACACCATTTCCGAATTGATCCCACCAAGAAACTGAAAGTTATAAGATAACAAAAGTAGTGTTATAAACAAAATAAAGTGATAATTAATTTTCAACAAATAAGAAATAGGAAATAACTAATACCTGGAGAAAATTTTCCTTTGTCGAATAATAATCGGTATTCCAAAATTTCTATAAGACAACTTGTAAAGCTCCATTTGTGAGTTTAAAAGATCTTGCATCGCGTCAAGACTAACAATTATTGTAATTGTTAAAAGTATTCATCTATTAACTTTAGCTTGCTTTGTAAGATACATTTTAAAATACACACTAGGATTCAAAAATGTCCTAACTGCAAATAATGGAAAAAAAAAGTTGTATTTTCCTTCTCTCATTAATGATTGAGAGATATGGTGTGTGTATAAAGAAGGCCTAGTTTTCATATTGGCCTTGATTGCTTCCGTCGCTCTCTCCATGGCATCAAAAATATAACTCATTGTTGACCTTTCTTCACTATCAGCCAAGCGAAGCACCCTCACCAAAGGCTCACAAACTCAGATAACAAATTGACATTGCGACCAAAATTCTCTATCTTGCAGTATAATATTACAAACCTCTACTCCAACATTAAATCTAACATGCTGAGATGCAACCCACTTATCACTTATAAACATTTTCCTTAACTCCTTTTTTATTGAAATAAAAAACTGAAGTAATAAGAAATTTGTTGCAAATCTTGTCACAGCAGGGCGACACAAATTCTTATCATTGGTAAATTCCCTTCTTAACAAATTCAAAACCCATGCACGATTATAAATGAATTTTGTAACCTTCTTAGCCTTCTGCATAGTCTCATTAATAACAGGAAAATACTTAAGATCTCATATATTCTTCAGCATTAAGTCAATGCAATGTGCAACACAAGGAGTCCAAAAAAATGAATTATAGGTATTTTGCAACCTTTTTCCCGCAGCTTTATAAGTGGAATCATTGTTAGTAATAAATTGAACAATGTTATCCGGCTCTATTTCATTCACAACTTCATCAAATATCTCAAACAAAGTCTCAGTATTTCTAATAAGGCCAGATGCATCAATAAATTTCAAAAACATAGAGCCATTTGAAGAATAAAGCAAAAAATTTATAATTGGCTCTTGTCCCCTATTTGTCCATCTATCACACACAATTGAACATCCATAAGTACCTCAATTCACTCTTCTTTCAGCTAAATAATTTCTAATTTCAGAAGCAACACAACTCAAAAATTTACCTCTCAATTCTCAAGTCGTCAATCAATGATCCTTTGTATCCTGGACAGTAAAAGGATATTGCATCCATCATAGCTTAATAATAAAATGACTGAGAAGCATTGAATGACGAACCTGTATCATATCACCATCTAACTATTGCCATATCAACATTGTGAGCTACATCTTTTGATTGTATTGTACTACGAATTGAAGGTTAGGCTCCAGGAGTTATTTGTGGTGCAAAAAAACTAGTCACATGCCTTCTTCTCTTCCTCACATCAGATTCTTCATGATCCTGAGATGGAACACTACCAGTACCACTACCACCACTACCACTTCCACCTTCAACATTTCCATAATCACCACAGAAACTAGAAAACGAACTTCCACTACTAATTTTAAAATTCAATCTTTCCCTTCTATCTCTCTCAAATTGATATTCATCAAGTATTATTTTCATCTGTCACTTCACATTATGACTTACTTTTTTACACGCTTCCACACTTCCTTTAACCCCAGCTAAATGCTTTTTCAATCGGGTGATTCCTCCACCTTTCAAATGCTTGTTACAAAACAAACAAATGGTATGGTTCTTCATACCGGGGACCATATCAGCACGAACCCAAGCTAGATCACTGTATCTTCCTAAGGTGGGTTGATCGGAAGTATTTAAACTTTCTTCTATTTATCTATACACATAAAAATAAATAACACATAATTTTAGTACACCATGACAATATGCATATCCATCTTATATAATATAACTCATTCTGTATCAGTCAAAAGCTAACAATTCAAAACATTCAACATATATAATAACACAAAAAATACTCCAACAATTTACAATTTCAATAATTGCAAAACAATCATAATGCCATTTCCATTTCCTTCCATTTCTAACAATTTCCAATTCTAATAATAAAAATATTCATAATTCTATTTCCATTCCTAACAATTTCCAATTCCAATAATCACAAAAGATTCATTATTGTATTTCCATTCCTAACAATTTTCAATTCCAACAATCACAAAACATTCATTATTCTATTTCCATTCCTAACAATTTCTAACAATTTTCAATTCCAACAATCACAAAATATTCATAATTTCATTTCCATCCCTAACAATTTCCAACAATTTCCAATTCCAATTTTCAACAATTACAAAATATTCATAATTTCATTTCCACTTCCAACAATTTGCAATTTCAACAATTACAAAACAATCATAACTCCATTTCCATTTCCTTCCATTTACAGCAATTTTCAATTCCAACAATCACAAAACATTCATAATTCTATTTTCATTCATAACAATTTCCAATTCCAATTTTCAAGAATTACAAAACATTCATAATTTAATTTTCACTTTCAACAATTTGCAATTTCAACAATTACAAAACAATTATAATTCAATTTCCATTTCCTTTCATTTACCACAATTTCTAATTCCAACAATCACAAAACATTCATAATTTCATTTTCATTCCAACAATAACCAACAATTTCCAATCCTATCAATCACAAAACAATCATAATTCTATTACCAATTCTAACAATTTTTAACAATCACAAAACAATCATGATTCTGTTACCAATTCCAACAATTTCTAATTTTAACAATCACAAAACATTCATAATTCCATTTCTATTTCAACAATAACCAACAATTTCCAATCCTATCAATCACAAAACAATCATAATTCCATTACCAATTCTAACAATTTTCAACAATCACAAAACAATCATGATTTCATTACCAATTTCAATAATTTCCAATTCCAACAATCTCAAAACATTCATAATTTCATTTCCATTCCAACAATTTTCAATTCGAACAATGACAAAACATTCATAATTCCATTTCCATTTCTAACATTTCCAAACAATTTTTATTTTCAATTCCAACAATTATCAACAATTTCCAATTCCATTTCCAACACAATATTTGGGCATGTATAATTTTCTTTTACAATATATCAAAAATGAAAAGACAACCCAAATCGTAGTTTATCATTATAACTAATGATTAAAAAGGGAAAAAGTATTTAAATAGTTTCCTTATAAGTATGTTGTAAACAATGTATGTAATTGTAAATAGAATTGGATGTAAATGATTATTTTACTAAAATAAAAATTAATACTTCATTTTGTGATTTGATTTTATATATTTTATATAATAAAAGTTCGAACATATATTTCTAAACTTAAATTGTGAATTTTAGTTAATATGCATTATATTTTATTAATTTTAGAACTTAAAAAGTACACTCAATTAACATATCTATTAAAGTGAGAATGAGATAGTCAACTAATTAACTTTTCTAAATACACATTCATTTAAATTTGACCAAAGAAGTTAAAGATAGGTTTTCGGTAGTTTTGCATATATCAGTTGCATTTAACTTCTAAGTTCTAACAAGATAATTAGTCATAATTAAAACATAAAATTAAGGAATTTCAAATTTTCAATTGATAAATACCAAACAGAAGTTACAGAACAACATAATTTCATTTCCAATTTTCACAGTCAACAACTATACCCATTTCCAATTTCCAAATCACAAATACATAATTAACTTCGACAATACACCGTGATCATTAACTTCAACAATCCAAAATCTAACATGTTCATATACACTAATAATGCTATACAGTATACACCCAACTCCAATTATCCAATATTGTGAAAAAATACAAATCACAAAACCCCTTCAGGTTCAACTTCAAGGCTTCAACAGAATCAATCAACACCGTCAGCATTACCTATTTCAACTTAAATATTCAACACCAGAATCACTAGTCTAACCAATCCAACCAATTCAGAAATACAAGCAACCCCAATACCATCGGCATTCAACAATCATAATAAGAAATCCATCATCCAACTTTCAGAAATCCATCATTCAACACAATAAAAAATTAAATCAAATAGGAAAATTTTGAAAAATGACAGAAAAACACATACCCAAAAACAAATTACGGGTAAGGTGATGCAGTGTGTGGCGGTGTGGTGGGGCGGCGGTGTGGTGGGGCGGCGGTGCGGTGTGAGGTGGTGCCTGATGCAATGTGTGGTGGACCTCAGTTGTGATGGTGACGACTGTAGCGGGCGGTGGCGTCTTCAGGTGTGGAGGAAGGTTGAAGATGAACTGATAAAGACGGCGAGACCACAACAGAGGAGGAGGAGCCGAGGGAGGATGAGGCTGAGGCGACGACACCACGATGGCGAGACATCGACGACGAGAGAGAGAGAGAAAGAGAGAGAGAGACAGTGAGAGTGAGTGAGATTGAGAGACGCGCGAGAGAAAGATGAGAGGCAGTCGCAGTCGGGAGGGGGGTAGGCTTAGAATTTTGAAAATTTGCAAAATGGTCCTCATACTTTCTCCATTTAACTATACCAGTTGAAATTTTCTAGTATTGTTGGTACTGAACAGAAACAACTGGTACTGATCTGTATTTTTGGCCAGTACTAGTACGGTAGAGTATTCACATCCTTGCTTTGGACTGTCTTCGTGGTTTAATATATAGGCCTATAAGAAAAGAGGTTTGTTACGATAATTAATTAATCAGTTTACGTTGAAGTCGATAAGAAGAAAAGAAGCTAGAGGCTGATAAAAACTACGTCGAAGAATTTAGTATTAACTTATATATGCTAAGGACGAATGGGATGGACAATCAAGCATTTCTATTTTATCGTTCATTTGATCCAATGGCTTCCGCTCCTATCTCATCGTCACGCTTATGACTTATTACTCACAACCGTGACATCAAATTTGTAGATTTTGTGACTTCGAAAATGAGATGGACGTCCATGCATTTCTATCCTACCGTCCCTTTGATCCAACGACTCTTGCTTCTATCTCATTGTTATGGCTGTGACTTATTACTCACAACTGTGACTTTGATTTTCTAGATTTTGTGACTTCGAACAGTTAATAGATGAAAGGTCTCACATGTGCGACACTCAAGTCACACATGTGAGACACATATATTTGTATAAATTTTTTTATGAAATATAATTAAAATATAATTAATTAATTAACTATAATATTATTAATTATTTGATTAATTAAAATATAATTAATTGGTTAATTAATTATAATATATTTAACACATAAAAATATAATTAATTAATTAGATTGTACTTAATTACTTAATTATATTATATTTTAATTGATTAATCAATCACTTATTGTTTTAATTATTAGTACTATATATTGCTATTAAATATATGTCTTAGTCATAATTATGAATTATTAATTGTTAATTATTATTAAGTATTATATACTAATATTAAGTATATATATACATAGCTTCTCATGGTTGTGATTAATTAATTAATTAATTAAAATTTTATGATTAATCAATCATTTATCATTTTAATTATTATTCCTATATTATTACGTACTATATATTAATATTAAGTATATATCTTAGTCATAACAGTGCAATATTAATTTTAATTATTATTAAGTACTATATATTAATATTAAATGTGTGTGTATATATATATATATATATCTTCACGGTTGTGACTCATTAATTATTATATTATTATTATTATATTTGGGACATTAAGTTTATATACTTGTTAGTTGCAGGTGTGAATTCGATGCACTTTTGTGAGTTAACAAGTAACAGCCGTGGTTATTATTATTAATAATCATAATAGACGAGAGGTCTCATAGGTGAGACACTTATATCACACTTGTGACACACATATATTTGTATAAATTTTTATGAAATATAATAAAATATAATTAATTAATTACAATATTATTAATTAGTTGATTAATTAAAATATAATTGATTGATTAATTAATTAATTATTTTTAATTGTTTAATCAATCAATTATCATTTTAATTATTATTATCATATTATTACGTACTATATATTAATATTAAGTATATATCTTAGTCATAACGTGCATTATTAATTGTTAATTATTATTAAGTATTATATACTAATATTAAGTATATGTATATATATATATATATATATATTGTAACACCCAAATACCCCCTGGAAGGATACATGGATGCCACCCAAGACAGAACAGACAAAACCAAACGTCACATTGATATTTATTTTATTTAGTAACTCAAACCCACATACATATATTACATATTGTAAATCTCAGAATAGAAATCCAAAGAATATTTACAAGTCCAAACAAAGGAAACAAAATACATTTTCAAACTTTATGAACAGACTCTTTTGGCGGTATGAGAGCTTGTCCCGATCTTTAAACTCTTCGCTCAACCTACACGGGCAAATCCACCGTGCTAAGCATATAACTTAGTGAGTAATAATTAATCTAATTTAATGGATTATCATATAAAATTTAACTTCATCGTAAGCATGCAAGAAGAAACATTTATCGAAAATCGGACATAACACATTTGAGATGATTCACTTACTTATCGTAACTGAATATCACAAGAGGTATAAACCCGTCGAATCATATCTGATTTTGTCAAACACATATCAAGACCGTAAATCCATTTACGAAGCGGGTAACGGACTTATACAGGAGATACCATAATTAGTATCAGCAGGAGAGACATATGTCTCAATATCAGGAGACACCAAAGTGTCAAATAACAGGAGCAGCTGCAGACCCTTCTAGGCATGCCTATTTACCCACAACTAGGACTTAACAGTTTTAAAACAGAACAAGGTCATTTCAGACATTTCATGTGCAGGCAATTAGCACTTTCAATAAATCAATCCTAGACATCATCTAGGTTGACTCACAAAATTGACTATCCAAATTACTTACTGAAATTATTTACCTGTATTACTTACCAAAACCGCCCTTACTGTTTATTGCCTCGAAGTCCCGACAATATCTAGCAGTGGTCGTTCCTCTATAATAGGGAACACAGATACAAATTACTATTTTGCATAATTACTGTATGAAGAATGAGTATGATGCATGTTCATAACAAATTCCGGGACTAATTCTAAATTCCGAATTTGTATTCTATAATTCACAACTTACATTATTGAATCCTTAATTCTTAATTAAATCTGAAAAATTACAAATTTCACATAAAGAGGTAGAAAATTTTCTTACGAATCCAACGCTTCGAGAATCAGGTCATTCGGAGGTCGGATGACAAAGATATGGTCAAAATAGTGAAGTTTATCACACACAAGTCGACTTATACTTATACAAGTCGACTTACATAATACAACAAGTCGACTTACATAACACAACAAGTCGACTTATGCTTACACAAGTCGACTTATCCATTAAAACACACACAATTCGATTTATACTTATACAAGTCGACTTATATAACACCACAAGTCGACTTACACTTCATAACTCGACTTATTGAAGAGCGGAGATGACATTTTCATGCAATAAGTCGACTTATACACCACAATAAGTCGACTTATACCACTGTTCATCGTCTTCTTCACCAAACCAGACGTAACAACAAAGTTTTCTTCCATTTTTCTTTAACTTCATCACTTTAAAACTAACCTATTTAGCATTTCTAACCTATCAGAATCATCAGAAACAACTTTATACTCCCAAGATCACAAAACTAATATTCCAACTTTCTCTCTCTCTCTCTACGGTATACTTTCCAAATTCATATTTTTATCCCTTTTTCTTGGTTTTTTTCCAACTTAATCACTTCTAGACATCTATTATACTTGTTTATACTCATTGAAACTTACAAAAAATTCGGAAATAATTCTAAACTTCAACATCATAAATTCAAATCCTCATCTTCACTTTCTCATACTACGGTATTGTTTTTCACCTTTCTTTCACTACTGAAACTTCCACACGTTCATGTATATCTATATTTCTAGGTCTTAGTTTATGTAAACCAAGTATGTAAAACAACAGAAACAACATAGTCAGTTGTCTTCTAACGGAACATAACAGATCATATAGACATATACATATATCTCAATTTTCAAGCCATTCATGCATGTAACTCTTTATTCTAAACACTAAACATTAACAAAAGCACTTACTGCGTAAAGATCCGAAGAGTGACTCAATTGATGCTTCAGTCATTAGTTGGTGGAGAAACAGTGAAGGGAATTCGGTAAAGACTAAAACAAATAGGACTCTTTTAACTCTTCCATAACTCCACCTGTCATTACCACTGGCGTATAAGCTTGCATGTAGGACAACTATTATAAACGTGTCTTCACTATTATCTAAATGTCACAAACCCAAACTGCCACATGCCACTATAACCGTAGTTCATTAATTTATTTATTATTATTTTATTAATAAATTATTCTTATTAAATAACCAAAAACATTGTTTTGAATTCTTATAACAAACAAATACCCAAAAGTTTCAGACAACTTCCGAAAATTCACCAAAATTTCGTCATAAAATAATGACTCGTAAAATAAATTTTCAACTCAAAATTAATTCACCATCAATTTCTAAAAATATTTGAAGTATACAAAATTACTAAAATTATATTAATCTGGTAGAATCAATCCAAGTTTCATTAAACCAATTTACGGAAAATGTCATGAATGCATGTCAAAATACTTATGCACAATTTAAGCAAATATTTAATAAGCAAATAACAAACATTATTCGTACTAAATTCCTTTAATATTCTAACCCCTAATTTGAGGCGTTACATATATACTTATATATATATATATATATATATATATATATATATATATATATATATATATATATATATATATATATATATATATATATATATAGATAGTTGAATTCAATATTTTTATTATTATTATATTATCATAATAGTGACATTAAGTATATGTACTTGTTTAAACTCCTCCATTTTCTTCCAATAACTTCTAATATATATAAAAAAATTGAAATTAGACAAATCTTGAGTAATCACACTGTGACTTAATAGTCATTGGCGTGATTCCTACACACTGATTGTGATTTAACAAGTCACAATGCATGCTATTTTGTTATTTTGTTAATTAATCTGTAATATTATTATTTAATTATTAGTTTAGTTATAATTGTGTTATTATTTACTAATAATTATCATTAATTGGTTGTTAATTATTCCATTAGAAATTTTATTATTATTAACTATTACTATATTATTACGTACTATATATTAATATTAAGTATGCATCTTAGTCATAATCTGTACATTATTAATTGTTAATTATTATTAAGTATTATATACTAATATTAAGTATATATATAGCTCTTCTTTGTTGTGAGTAATGAGTCACAATCGTAAATTCAATATTAATTATTATTATATTAGTAACATTAAGTATATACTTCTTAGTCGTAAGTCGTAGTCGTAGTCGCAGTCGTGGATGTGAATTCGATACACACTTGTGAGTTAACAAGTCACAGCCATGATTATTATTATTATTATTATTATTAATCATAATAGATGAGAGTTCTCACAGATGTGACACTTACGTCACACCTGTGACACACATAAATTTTATAAAATTTTTATGAAATATAATTAAAATATAATTAATTAATTAGTTAAAATATCGAGGTGTAATACTTAAGTCACACTGTGAGACTCATATATTTGTATAAATTTTTCATGAAATATAATTAAAATATAATTTAAAAGGTAATTAAAATATTATTAATTAGTTGATTAATTACAAATAATTAATTGATTAATTAATTATAATATATTTTGCACCTAAAAATATAATTAATTAATTAGATTGTAATTAATTATTTAATTATATTTTAATTGATTAGTCAATCACTTATCGTTTTAATTATTATTACGCACTATATATTAATATTAAGTATATATCTTAGTCATAATCGTGCATTATTAATTGTTAATTTGTTGGCCCCTGAACATTTTTTTAGCATGATAAGACTAAATTTTGGGGTCTTTCTAGAGTATTTATGTTGGAATATATTAGCTTGTAAATGTGGGTAAGATAATATGGTATAGGTTAAGAGCATTGTAAGGTTTTGGAATGGGATCCTTTGGGTCTTCCTATTTGAATTCTTATAATTTGGGATTTTTGTCTAAGTTGAAGAAAATCAAGAAGGACAAGAGGAGCAAGAGGAGTGGCATATTTGAACAAGCCATAATTAAGAACTTCAAGGTGAGTTTCACTTTTATAGTTAGGTGATAAGCTAATAAAATTTTTATGTCAATAAATGACAACAATAAATTTTGCAACTACCTCATTCATGTGCTTCTAATGTTGTTAAGTGTTGCAAGATTGTCCTATATGCATATACATGATTTGTGTAATATTATGGAAAGTTGTTTTTAAAAATGATTCTTTGAAATGTTGCATGATTATGAAACCATATTTTCGGAAATGGTTTTTAAGATATAACAAGCATATAAAAAGCAAGTTTTCAAGAGAATGTGCCTTCTTAGGCATCAAGTTTTCAAGATTTTGAAATCTATGTGTTATGTGAGTTTGTGGTAGTCCCTCAAGAACCGTCACGTGCACGTTGATCCAAGTATAGGCTTCTCCCACCTGCCTGCTAGTGGCATGGAGCTCCCTCAAGGACTCCCTCAAGAATTCACAACTACACAAGACCATTTCATTGGAAATGTGTAGTGCGTCATGTTTTGGACTTACCCAAACCATTTGATGTGTTTTGTGTGTTCATGACAAGTTGCTTGAAGTAATCCATTCATGATTTGTATACCTATGAATTTCTGCATGGAAAATATTTTTAAAATGTCTTTGTTTGTTGCAAAATATAAAATTGTTACTCATAGGCTTTAAGCTCACACTCACTTTCCTCCCCATAAGCAGGTGATGAGCAAGAGATTGAGTAATCAAGGGCTAAGACATCACTCCACTTTTGAAATGTTGTTGTAATTTTAGCAAATCTAGTAAACCAAGGCTTTAGTTGCATTTTGAGTAATTTATCGTTCATGTATCCTTTGTATTTTGGGATATTTTTGAAGCATTCATGTATTGGGGGCTTGAAATGCCCACTAAAGCTTTGAAAAACTATGATCTTTTGATACTAATGGTCTATGATTTTGGTTTCGCCCATGATGTTCAAGGTTACATAGGGGAAAAATTCGTGTACTGATTGCAAGGATATTTTTGGGTTGATGTGAGCTAATTTAAGTGAAATTGTCTTCTTAGAAGTTGTAGATGATTCTTCCAACTTTTTAACGATATAAAGTTTGTAAATTTTAGATATCAGAGTTGAAAGATATGAGCATTACAAGTTATGATGTTGCACAGAATATATGTATGTGGCAACTATGGAGATTGATCTTAGTATGACGTCAGCATCGTCTTAGTATGACGTCAACATCGTCTTAGTTTTGGTACCTAAGATGCTTCGTCTTCGTTTTACGTCTTAGTATGACGTCAGCATCATCTTAGTATGATGTCAGCATCGTCTTAGTCTTCTTTTGTCTTAGTTTTGGTATCTAAGACGCTTCGTCTTAGTTTTGCGTCTTAGTATGACATCAGCATCGTCTTAGTATGACGTCAGCATCGTCTTAGTCTTGTTTCGTTTTAGTTTTGGTACCTAAGAAGCTTCGTCTTAGTTTTGCTTCTTAGTATAACGTCAACATCGTCTTAGTATGACGTCAGTATCGTCTTAGTCTTCTTTCGTCTTAGTTTTGCGTCTTAGTATAACATCAGCATCGTTTTAGTATGACGTCAGCATCGTTTTAGTATGATGTCAGCATCGTCTTAGTCTTCTTTCATCTTAGTTTTGGTACCTAAGATGCTTCGTCTTAGTTTTGCATCTTAGTATGATGTCAGAATCATCTTAGTATGACGTCAACATCGTCTTAGTCTTCTTTCATCTTAGTTTTGGTACCTAAGATGCTTCGTCTTAGTTTTGCGTCTTAATATGACATCAACATCGTTTTAGTATGACGTCAGCATCATCTTAGTTTGTATCATCATTTTCTGTCCTCTTTCTAATCATTTTAGAGGTAGAATCTAGCTTCGAAGTCTCACAAAAGTTTTAGATCTAGAAGTCTTCTTTCAAATGGTCTAAGAACAAAGTCAATCCGACACTTGTAGTGAGAGTTATGGCAATTATACCAATGCATGTACAAAATGAGTAAGGGCATGAATATGTTGGATTTGTTGGCCACACCTTCTTCATCCGACCTCCGATTGAGATGATTCTTGAAGCGTTAGATTCCTAACGCATTTTTCTTCCTTCACAAATTGATAGCCATTGGTGTTGAATTCTGAAAGATTAATGTGAAGAACGTAAGGGATCGCTTGGTAAGGCAAGACTTGGTCGTGTACATACTTTGGATTTTTAAGCACAAGGTTTATGACTCCGGTGGTCGAGCTTCGGATCATTATGATATCAGAGAAAGTGTTGGACTCTAGAAATAAGCGAGGTCCAATAGATGTGGCATGAGAGTAAGAGTTGGATTTCGAAAACAAGCAGGATCCAACACAATTATTATTAAGTATTATATACTAATATTAAGTATATATATAGCTCTTCACAGTTGTGACTTAACCTTGAATTCAATATTAATTATTATTATATTAGTGACATTAAGTAATATATACGTGTTTAGACTCCTCCATTTTCTTCCTATAACTTTTAAATATATAAAAACTGACATTAGACATATCTTAAGTAATCACACTTGTGACTTAATAGTCATAGGCATGACTCTCATGCATGGTTGTGACTCATGTTATTTTGTTTTTTGTTAATTAATCCTTTCATATTATTATTCAATTATTAGTTTAGTTATAAGCGTGTTATTATTAATAATTGGTTGTTAATTTTCCATTAGAAATTTGTTTATTATTAACTATATATATATATATATATATATATATATATATATATATCTTGTTCTAGAATTTTATTGTTATTTATTAATTAATTAAGTTTATACTAATGTTCATACTTTTCTTAATGTCTCCTTAATGCAACACTACTAATTTATCTAATGGCTCCAATTTACCTTTACTAGACATTAATTACTTCTCGATAAAATTTTTTGACACAAATCTTAAAATTAATCGACTGGAAAGCCTACAAAATCTCAAATTAATAATTTTTGGTATTCTCTACAACATTTATTAGAAACCTATCAACCCAATTAATAAATAACTCACGTGACTTGCATGTGCATGTTATTATTGATGCTGTTATTATTAATTATTACGCAACTCACTTCAACTCTTCATCTTCTTCTCCATAACTTGTTCTATGGTGACTCCTTTGACTTCCTCTTTTTCTCTGCCATCAGCTTCTTCTTTTCTTTTTTTTGGGTCTAAGTTATTATTATTGTTTCTCATAATGAAACCTCTCTGATTTTGTTGCCATTGACCTCTATTTCTTACTAACTTCCAGATTTATATTTTCTTAACCTTTCCAGATTTATATATTTTCCTATCCTATGTGATTTGAGTTCTAATTGGTACAATTTCTTTTGTTCTCTCTGTAGGTAGATATATAAGTAGCAGTAGTCGGTGTTGAAGACATATTTTATCATCAGCTGAAAATGGAAAATGTCAATAATGGCTACGCTTTTTAGCTGAAGGAAGCTTATCGCACAGTTTTGTCGATAAAGAAAAAAAAATGATAAGAACGATTTGTTATTTGCTAAGTGAATACAACTTTGCATGTTTCAATATCATAGTCGTATGAGATTTATTATTTGGCAAACGATGTTAGTAGGCAAACACTGGCTTTTCAATGCATCTATATAAAGTCGCGTCAGGCAGATAATGCTAATTTGCTTGAAGAACAAGGTAATTGTTTCCCGTTCTTATGTTCAATTGAAATGTATACGCCTTTAGTTACGTCATGTCTGCGCGATTGGAATTTTCAGATCTTATGTTAAGGAGGATTATCATCCAAAAGTTGCAACAATTTTTCTTCTTATTTACAACATTCATTGATGACTCTTTATTTAATTAGTTTCAAGTTTTTCTACTGCTTATGATTCTTGCAGATAGGTATGTTTTTGGTTTGATGTCTATGACTAATCTTGTAACATCCCACCCCCTACTGAAAGGGTAAAATAGGAAATTTGTCATAGGATGGGATTGATAGGGAATAATTAGTACTGTTCATGATAATAGGATTGATACATGATCAATTGTGCACATGGAATTATCAGATATGCATTCATGATAATTCCGTGAATTGGGCCTAATGCAATTTTATTGGGATTAACATGGTTATTGGGTTTGAAAAATTATTTTGACTGATCCATTGACTATTTTATATTTTACAGGATTTTTAGAAATTTTTCTGGATTTATCCGGAGAAAATTTTCGGACCGGAAAAAAAAATCGTCAAGTGGCGAACCGGTTAATTTTCTACTGTTATTTGGGACTAAACTATTAAATATCTTGGTGGGACCCATAAATGGACCCACAAAACTAGTGGAACCGAAATTAGAGTGCTAGTTGCTTGGTCTTTGTTTTATTTCTTTCAAAAAAATGTGATTGGTTCTTTGACTTTTCTACATTCTCCTCCAATTGCCAAGTGGTCCCTTCATTTAATGCATGATCATCCTATGCATTCTTGACTCTTCTAGTGGAAGGAAAGAAAGATGACTTGCTTTATTTATTCCATTCTCTCACGACCATTAGGAACAAATGAAAGAGTTCCTTGCTTTGTAGTGCTCCTCCACCGAAACTCTTCATTATATTTTCAAAAAAAAATCCTCCAACCTTAAGTGCCTTCTTTCTTGCATATAAGCTTAAGCTTTCTACCCTCTTACCATGATGATGTCATGTATGAGGAGGAGGAATTAGGAAGTTGTGATGGTTGAGGGAATTGAAGAGTGGAAGCTTGAATAGGTAAGTGTATGGTTTAAGTTTTCCTTATGCTTTGAGTATGCATTTAATGAATCATAGTAGTTAGTTGCGTTGATTGGAAGTTATTATTCATTATATATGATGTATAATGCATGGAGGTCATGAAACCTATGGTTTAAATTGTTGGGTTTAAGACTAAGTTTAAGTATGACTTGAAAGTTGTATGATTGAAGTGTTTTTAGCTTGATTTTGGATTGTATATTGATGACTAAACTAGCATGAAATGTAAGAGGTAAGTGCTGCCAAATTATGGTGGTTATTCCTAGTGAATGTAGGCATGATATAGGGACTGATTTTGTGTCCAATTGAGATGCTTATGGATGTAGGAAGGGTGTTGGAATGAAAGGAAGTGAATAGAGAAGTAAAGCTGGAAAATTGATATTTGACCTACTGTACTGTTTTGAGCATAACTCATTGTGTAGTTATGCAAATGAGGCAAGGTTTATGCCCAAATAAACTTTGGTTTGTTGGCTACAGTTTTGTGTGAAATAGGTATTGTTTAATTTTAACCTTAAGGGGTTGAAATTTGGCTTGGAAAGTTACTGCTGGAACTTATGTGAACAGTATCTGGATTGTTGACCTATGAGTTTTGATGATTTTTCTAAATTAATTGAGAAGGAGTTAGAGAAAATGGTCTAAATGAAAGTTGAAGCCTATTAAATGATATTTCCATTTCCAATGATTTTTCAATTTTTCGATCTGTATATTGGGAGATATGCATTGTGAAATATTGACTGATTTTGAGCAATTGGTGAAA
Source organism: Erythroxylum novogranatense (assembly GCA_029891385.1). Taxonomy (NCBI): domain Eukaryota; kingdom Viridiplantae; phylum Streptophyta; class Magnoliopsida; order Malpighiales; family Erythroxylaceae; genus Erythroxylum; species Erythroxylum novogranatense. The sequence goes on along the minus strand of CM057227.1, from coordinate 84,731,964 downwards.
CCTAGCCATCAGTGTAGGTTTTGTGAACATCCTGATTAGAAGTAATTTTAGCAATTTATGTGAATTGAATTGGTTTGTGTGATCTTCTGAAAAATTTCAGAAGAAGTGATTATCTTGAAAATGGTATATAGCATGCTATTTTTAGATAACAGAATTGGGACTTATTATTTTTCAAAGATTGGACTGAAGTTAGGTCAGGGACTGTTGAACAGGGCAGTAACCTACAGGACTGTTTTAAATTGGTTAATGATAGAATTTGATTATAAGCCCTTCATGAGAAGTGTAGTACTGTGTTTCATCTTTTCATGGGTATAAAGTATGCAATTTTTCGACATTTGTACAAGGAGTTATACTGTTTGAAAAATTACTGTCCAATTTGAGTACTTTCAAGGGCAGCAGCCTTCACTGAATTATTTGACCTAGTTAGCCATTTAATTTGAATTTAGACTGTTCATGAAAGTTGTAGATCACATTGTGATCTTACTGAGCACATTTATTTTGTAATTTTTGACTAAGGAAATGGGAAGTTATTGAATTTACAAAATACTGCACTGGTTAGGAACTCTACTGCACTGGTTAGGAACTCATTGACTGGACAGAAACTTTGACTGGATTTTTGACACCCTTAGAGGTGAATTTGGCTTCTGTGTTCTTCATGAACATTGTAGATCTTTCTTTTCTCTATGAAATAGACGTTAAGTTTTACCCAATATGGAGTTCGGAGTAAGGAGTTACGACCTATGGAAGTTGGTATGTCGGAGAACATTTTGCAGATCTGTCATGGGAGTAGTGTAAGTCGACTTGTATCCTCAGATAACTCGACTTATGCATACACAGTAGCATAAGTCGACTTGTTTTCTCATGTAAGTCGACTTGTACTGACATTTTTCCATTCTTTTGCTTATAACTTGTCTGTCCGGCGTCCGATTGAACTGATTCTTGAAGCATCAGAATCATTGATTATTTAATTTCATTTTTTTGAGAAATTGAGGATTTGTGGACGGAAAATTGACGTGGGCCCAGGTAACGAAGCCTTTACTCACTGTTTTATTTAATTGGGGACCTATAGGGGTCCAAATTGAGCGCCGTTAGTGCCATTGAATTTTTAATTTTAAACAGATTTTTCTGATGAAAAAAAAATAGAATTAAGGCCGGAAATATCATGAACATGCATTGTGCACCTGCAAACTGCTACATGTGCATTATTAAATAGTTCTGATTGAGTAGTTGGAAATGTTTATATACTGTAACTGTTTTAGAGGTACATTTGGGCGTCGGTCCACTAATGTCACTTTGAGACTTCAGATACTAGCTCGAATGCAATGTGAGTAAACTAGGTGGTTATCTCAATCTATGTGGTTAATGTGACTTGATTGCCCTACGGGGATTACTGTGCTTGTGAATTATAGACTGTGACTTGTAAATTATGGAATGTGAATTAGGAATTATGGACTGTGAAATAGGACTGGTTATTGACTTCAATTGGGCATATGCATTCATACACCGATGCATAAACTGATAAAGGAAAAATTGTGAACCGAGTCGCCACTGATACTGATACTGCGAGCTTCGAGCTCGAAGGGAGTCCTACTCCCTAGACGCCAAGCGTCCACTGACTGATACTGAAAAAGAGCTTCAAGCTCGAAGGGAGTTCTACCTCCCAGACGCTAAGCGTCCACTGTTTACTGTTTATGCGCTCGGTTACAACACTGAAATAAAACTGAAAAAAAAGAGTCACATGTGCATTGCATCTTATCGATGCCCGAAATGAAATGGTATGTTTTCTTTTTTTTTTCTGTGGATGAATTGACAGTGAATATTGACTGTGCAATCATTGATTGTGAATATCGACTGTGTAATCGTTGACTGTGAATATTAACTGTATTATTATTATTATTAAGACTGTCTTATTACTGTAATTTGTTATATGATGCATGAATTGGGAGAACCATCGATGATGGTTTCTCATTGAGTTCGCAAACTCATCCAAAATTGCAATCTATTTTCAGACTAGAAGAGTACCCGTTTGACACGGGAGTAGTGCAGGTGCAAGTTGAGATAGAGGTCGGGATGGTTCAAGTCTGCATTAGTGTTTCCTAATTTTGTAATCCGCAATTGTTGTAAACTGATTTGTAATTGTACTTTATGGTTCCTGTAAAATATTATTAAATGATTGTATCTACTACAAATGTTTTCTACTGTTTACTGCTTATTCCGCGTGATTGTGTTGATTGAAACTATTTCCTTTTAACGTAGAATGAATGGTTCAAAAAATATATATATATATACTGAGTTTTAATCGACCGACTGATGTAGTACGCCACCCTCACGGGGCACAGACTCGGATATCACCATCGATGTTGAGTTCGGGTCTTGCGGGAGTGGGGTGTTACAAATCTATTGCATCTAGTTAGATTTAACATTCCTATCAATTTTTGTGATGCTTTATTTGTTTATGCATCTTTTAGTATCATATATGTATGAGCTATGGAAATTTATTTGTGCATTTGTGGGCATACAATTTTGTTTGTTGCAAATGCTTATTTGTGTTAGAAAACTTGTTTATATATGTATCTATTGATGTATTACAATATTTGACACTTGAAAAACGTGATGGAAAATATACATCTACTTGAGTATTGCGCCTAAAGTAAAAAACCGATGAAGACTACTCAATATGTAGCTCATACTGGTTTTTAGGGTTTATTTGTTTTGGTTTGTCTTTTGCCATTTGTTTGAACAATTTTTTCTCGATGCCTTCTAAAAGTTAATCAACTTGGCTTGCTTATTGTTATTGTGCAGGAAAAACGATGTTGCACCCTTCTCACCTCCTAGGAAGGGGAAAAATCACTAATCAAAAGTAATTTTTTGATAATTAATGTTGGTAGATTTCATTGATTTTAATACACAAGTAAATGCCCATGTAGATTTTAAAGATGACAAACTTTAGCAGGTATTCATCTTACTTTTTAAGCTTTCTTAATTTAATGGATGAAAATCTGGACTTCATCTATCTTTAAGTGATTTTAAAAATACTTACACTCTTGAAAGGATTTCAAAAAATATCTGCCAGTCCAAATATGCCCATGTTGGTTTGTGGGGGATTGTAATAAAGATCTTTGAACATCCATTTACAATTTATATTTCTTTGCTAATATAACATATGTTATTTGATAAATAAGAAGGTGAACCTATTGACAGCGTTCCCCGTGCATTTCTTGCTATGGGAAAGGTGTATACCTTGTATCCAAATCTCATGGTAGATCATTTTGGAATTTTAAGCCATCATAGGTGGTTTTGCCGGATTCTGGCGGAACTGAACGTTGCCGTTTGGATCCATGGAGTTGGTTAGTTCTTGCAAGAGCTTCGGTTTGAAGGTTCCTGCAAAACAAGAAAGGCACGTCGGGGGTTATTTCCCGATAAGCCTCTCCGACGCTCAAGTCAGTCTTTTTTGGTGAAGGTGAGATTGCTGTCTGCCAAGAAAGCTAGGTTATGATTACGTACCTCTGTTATGGTAGAATTATACCTTATATATGAAGCAATAACTAGGTTTAAGTCTTTACGTATACATAGGAGACTCTCACCTGCGAATGAGCCAAGGAGATCGTGGATTAGACCTGGGCTTGACATAGGTATAAGACTGATATTTGAAGAACGGACCGATTGGCCCACGGGTCGTTATGACTGGGTGCGGGCCCAACACAACCGACCCGACCATAAGCCCCCTACTCCTCGAGTCTGAGCGAAGGGAAGGGTCGAAGGAGTATGTTAGGATCTTGTTGCTCGTCTGCTATCTTATAGCTCGTCCGTAAGACAGCTCGTGAGGTGGTTGATCGGTCGGATATTGGTATTGTAGCTCGTCATTAAGACAGCTCGGGGTAGGCTCGATCGATCAGATATCGACAGGCAGTGCGTGAATGCTCGTATTGGGATCGGTCGACTGAGTGCCCCAATCGGTTGGCATCGACACTTATCGCATGATAGCTTGCGCTAATGCAGATCGGATGGTCATCACTAGTGAGCACGTGAAAGTACTTGGAACATTTATTGTTTGACTGCGCGTGCCCTCTGATACCTTTTTAGAATCTGAAACGTATCGTCCTTGTAACCGTTGTGCAGCTGTCATGCGCGTTCTTTCAACTGTTGCACCACTCCATATTTTGAACAACCCTAATTCTCCTTGGCTCGGATTCTGCCGCGTGTCTGAGCTTGTTTGGATTTCCTCCACGCGTCGCGCTTTTGTTGGGACTTCCGCTCGACCGATCTTCTATAAGTACTCAGGATCAAGATACTGCGGGTTTTCTTCACGTTTGTTTCGTTCTTTGCTTCCACTTTGCTTTCATTTTCCCTTTCTCGCTCTCAGTTCCCGAAAATTTTCCTTCAACCGTCGTTCGATTTCCCCCTCTCAAATCACTAAATAGATACGTTCTTTTTCTTCATCTCCTCCTCTAAAATTTTCTTTTCAAAGGTTCTCCTCTTGGTAAGCATGTCGACGACCAGTTCTAGGAGTATGGTGGAAGGTGTTGAAGAAATATCGACGAGAGAAAGGAAGGATGGGTTGGTTGTGGAGGCGCCGCCGAGAAATGAATCGACGGTGACCGTGGGGGAGTTGAATCGGTCAATACTTAGATATAACATCCCTCAGTCCTGGGGACCCTAGCTGGCCCTGGGGAACGAGCGAATCCACAACAACTTGAGTGGATATTTCGCCATTTCCGATAGCTTTTTCTCTGTTGGTGGTATGAGGCTTCCATACGCTCCGATCGTCGACGAGGTGTGCGCGGCCTATCAGCTGATGCCTGTTAGAGTAGTGCTCTGAAGGCAATCGCCTTTAGCGCATTTTGTACAAATTTGTGTACAGTCTTTATGAATAAATAAAGAAAGGCATATTTCATTAACTTGTTGTTCATTATTTATGAATGGATATTGATCTATAAGCAAATTAATGAAGTCCATGATATATGACATAGCATGAAGGAAATTGTGATGTGATCATACTACTGAGATTCCTATCATGTGAAATTATGTCAGTATCTAAATTATCCCTAGTCATAGGATTCTTGAGATGGACATGGTAATCCGGAAAGACTAACACATCTCAAGCTCCTTGATTTGATCAGCAGTGGATCTCGTGTCGTAAATATGAGATATTTAGGGTTGAGATGTGGATGCTTACTAGAGGTAATAAGTACATTGGATGACTGCTATGAGATCATCACATGGATGTCCTATTCTAATGTCGTTGATAATCTCATCATAGCAATGGTGCAAGTATCCTTAGACTTGAGGTGCTCAAAGATATCTTGATCTTGATTACGTGCTTTGACTCCATTCCTTGTTGCCTTACTGAGGTCGCTCATAGGGTGGTGATTGGGTGCGACTTGAGGTATTGAAGGTAATTGAGTAGCCAATAGAGGATTCACCACTTACGTGATAGCGAAGATGATACCCATGGCCTCTTGTCAGGGTCATTACTTGGAAGTCTCTGGCCGGAGCATATATGTCATGAAGAATGTCTTTATTGACATATTAAGTAATGAGTCCCAGGACAAGAACTGAAATCACTTGGACTAGATTTGACATAGTCAGTCTAGTAAAGAGTTGACACTTTGCCCATACTCATAACCAAGTGGGGTATAGCATGGTGAAAGGACGAATTGCACGGCAATTGTCTATGGAAAGGTTCGTGATATGGTTCATGATGAATACATGTTCATTCGTCAAACCAATTACTTTCCGGTCAATTGGGTGTCATGATGTGTTGCTAGATACCGCTCATGACTTGCTCAGATTAAGTGTTAATCTAAGTGGTCAACATAACCGGGAACCTAATGGGTCACACGCATAAGAGTGTCTCGGAGAATTCGTAAAATAGTTTTGGACAGAGTTCCAATATATGGAGAGCAAAAGGATTAAATGGATCCCAATGAGATCGAGATATGTCCCGATGAGATCGCGACATCGATATTGCTGAAAAAGATTTCCGGGAGTTTTTCCCATACCGGGACCCGGTAGGTCGGTAGGACCGACCCCAGTCTGACTGGACCACTTCAACAGTTATATACATATATATATATATGATTAATTAATTAAAGAATATATATATATATATATGGCATTTACGTGGAAGAGGAGAAGAAGCATAAGAAGCTTCTTTTGGATGCTTAGTCATTAAGTGTATTAAATGACTAAAAGACAAAATAATGAAAGATGAAGTGAGATGTTCGTTGGTTATGGAAAAAAGAAGAGTTTTGAAAGAAAAAAAGGGTTTTTCCTCTTCTTGATCAACGATCTTCGTGGGTGTGAGAAAAGGATTTTAGAAATCAAGATTTTCTCCTCTCTTTGAAGCTCACGATCATCTCTCTAGTTCTCCAAGCATCTTCTCCTCTTCATCGTTGATTCCAAGCTCTCCAAGGACAAAGGTAAGAGCTAGCACTCTTTAATTTGTTTTAGCTATTCCCGGGTCAAAGGGTTTGTCCCGGTTAGGTTCTCCGATCTCTGCGTGGATACCGTTAGAGACGGTCTCCTTTGGCCGTTATGGTTTGAGTTTGTTGTATAGACACATGGATCCTGGCTTTCGGGAAGGTCCCGGAACAAAAATTTTTGTTTTCCGCACCGTGGGCATGTGATGCTCACACCGGGATTTTTCTACAGTTGTATCAGAGCCACTTGTGTCGTATATAACGAAGAAACCATGACTAGGTTGGAGTTGCCTATTGCTTGTGACGATGATGCATGTTGATTGTGTGAATTTCGAATTCAGTATAGAAATATGGTTTTCGAAATTTTCTTGCCCAGATATGTTCACAAGATGTTGTTGCATATGTCTGTGGAAGCTTGGAATTTATCAATGTGATTTGATATGGTTTTGCTAATTTATTCCCCAATGTTCTGGTTGCTGTCTTTGTGCACATTCAATGAATAGGCATGCTTATAAATTCGAGAATAAATTGTAGATTTTTTTTTTCGGATTTGCTTTCACCAACATGTCTCTAAGATGTTTATGAATGTCTATGAGATTGGAAAAATGTTTTTGAGGTGATTTACTATTTATTTGAGAATTTATTGTGTGCTGCTGGGAATAACTGTGTTGAGGAACACAGATTCTACATTGGCTTTGTTGCTGAGATTGGATGAGTTTTTGATGGAAATAAATCCTGAAACAATTCATGGAACATGTTGTGAACATTTTGTAACCTCTGTAATTTTCTCATAATTTATTGAAATTGTTTCAATGAGTTTTTCAAGCAAAACACAGAGCTTGGCAGTTTTGAGAAAGTTGCTGGAGCTGTTTTGTTTGGAATGATAAATTGTGTATTTCTCAATTCCAATGCCTTGGATCATTTTTAATGTGATTAACAATGTGTTATATTGATGTTGTATGCTTTCCAAATTGAATTTCTTGAAATTGAGTTTTCAAATATTTTTCGGATGTCAAATGTGTCACATTAGCGTCTCGTTAGTGTATTTCGTTGTCTTGATTATTTTGGCCGTTACAAATTTTGTGACCAGTGCCGAAGTAATCTTGATAAAGTTTAGACTACCTAGAGATACTTAGGGTGATAGTTTGATATTCTTAAATTATTTGGAAATCTAAATGAATAAGAGTGTATTCATCAATTTCAAGTTTTTCATGTATAGTTTGACTATATATGGTAAGCATGGAACAATGAAAGTGTTTCATTGGTACATCAAGGTAAAGTGTATTATACTTGGTATTGTGAATTGGAACTGTAAGGATTGAAAAATTGGCCGATTAGATAGCAATTCCACATGGATAAGTCGACTAATAAAGATACAAGTCGACTTGTCCGTGCACTGTAGACGCATAAGTCGACTTGCACAATGGTACAAGCCGACTTGTTCGTGCACAGCTGCATAAGTCGACTTACACATGCATAAGTTGACTTACACACTAGCATAAGTCAACTTACACATACACAAGTCGACTTACAACATACAAAGGTGGGATGATGGATGATTTTAGGTATAGATTCAATGTGATTGATGAAATGCCCTAAATCATTCCATATAGTCATGGTGACTATAATCCTACGGCTTGGAGGAGAAGAAGATGAGACACGAAAACCCTCACATCATATGAAAACTAACGCCTTCCATTAATATGGGGAGAACCAGAGTTCTTATAGAGTTGGGTTGTTGGGTAAACCCAAGCTCACTCTATACGGATATGTTCGAACCATAAAAATAAGATTTTCGGATTAATAGGTCGGTTTTTACTAGAAGCGTTGATTTGTTGAGGAAACTCAAGGTCAACGTGGACAAAGGCGAAATTGGGCAGTGTGCATCAGATGTACGCGCATCAAGAGTTGATAACTCAATGTGTGTGCATACATCACGAGTTGATAGCACTAGTCGATAGTTTCATCTATGAAGCAAATGGTATGACCGATACCTGCCGATAGATCTAAGGTGGCTTGTTGGGTAAACCCAAGGTCATTTTAGTAATGTCGGATATCTATGATGCAATTGGTATGACCGATACCTACCGATTGACCTAAGGTGGCTTGTTGGGTAAACCCAAGGTCATTTTAGTAATATCGGATATCGACCCACTAGGACATTTTGTCATAATGTTTCTTGGATTCGTACTGAGGGTTATGGATTCTTTGAAACTAGTGGGAGCCATATGCATGTCATGCAAGTCCTTATGATCATGCATGTAATTCTATTCTAACATTCTTTCTCTCTTTTCCCTTTAGGTTGATTGAAGATGACTTCCAGTGTGAATTTGCGCACGCTTATGGACTCGAACAAATTAACTGGACCCAACTTTCTAGATTGGTTGAGAAATCTGAGAATTGTTCTCAAAGTGAGGAGGCTGGGATATGTCCTAGATGTTCCACTTCTGATCCACTGCTGCCGATGCTTCGATGAGGATCGAAAGCATATCGTAAGCATCTTAAAGACAAAGTGACATGGCTACTGCATTATGCTTGCCTCGATGTCACCAGAGCTGCGAATAAAGATGAGTCTATGGATGCTAATACCATAGTGTTTCATCTTAGGAAGCTGTTTGATGAGCAAGCTCGATGCGAAAGGTTGAAACCTCGAGGCTACTCTTCACTACTAAGATGACCTCAGATCATCTGCGCAGCAAGTATGCATCAAGATGAATGGGTATATTGAGAGGTTGGCCATCTTAGGTTTTGTTATGGATTATGAATTAAGTGTTGACTTAATTCTAGTTGGATTGTCGATAGTTATTCACAGTTTGTGTTAAATTATCGGATGAACCAAATATTCACGACAATCACTGAGTTGATCAATCTGCTCAAGACAGCAGAGCAATCTATCAAGAAGGATAGCAAGCAAGTGCTTATGGTGGACTCTTCTTCCGGTTCAAAGAAAAGAAGTCAAGAAGAAAAGGTCTAAGAAACCAAAAGGAAGTGCGCCAAGAAGAAAACCAAAGAGATCGCACCAAAGGAACTTGCTTCCATTGTGGCAAGGCCGCCACTTGGAAGCGTAATCAGAAAGTCTATCTGGAAGAATTGAAGCGAAGAAGGCATCGATGTCTTAACTTCTTCGGTATGTTTGTCATTGAGGTTAATCTTGTTTACGACCATAACATATAGGTATTAGATACGGTTGTGGCTCACATATGCAATGATATGCAGGCCTCGAGGACGATGAGATGACTCATGAAGGAGAACTAGACTTGCGTGTGAGAAATGGAGCAAGAGTTCTTTGCATTAGCCGTGAAGCACTTACTTTTGTCACTCCCATTTGGGCTTGTAATTAAATTGGATGAATGTTATTTTGTACTGTATTAACAAAGAACATATTATGCATTTCTTGTTTAAATAAATTTGGTTTCCATTTGACTTTTAGTAACAATGGTTGTTCTATTAGTTTGAATGGAATGCTTTATGGTACTGGTACATTATGCAATGGAATTTACATATTAGATATGTCACATCCAATTATGAATGTCAATGACACGAAAAGACATAAACGAGATAATTTAAAATCAACTTACTTATGGCATTGTCGCTTGACCATATAAATGAGAGACGATAGCTAAGCTCCATAAGAGTGGAAGTTTAGGGTCATTTGATTATGAATCATATGACACATGCGAATCTTGTTTATTAGGCAAGATGACTAAATTACCCTTTAAGGGAAAGGGTGAGCAGTGATCGGAGTATTAGACCTAATACATTCAGATGTATGTGGTCCGATGTCCATCCATGCCAGAAGTGGTTGTCTTTACTTTATTACCTTTATCGATGATTATTCTCGATATGGGTACTTGTATCTGATGAGATACAAATCTGAAGCATTTGAAAAGTTCAAACAATTCAGAAATGAAGTAGACAACCAACTTGGGAAAAGTATCAAGACATTACGATCGGATCGTGGTGGGAATACTTAAACCAAGAGTTTTGGATTATCTCGAGAGATAATGGGATTTTATCTCAATGGACTCCTCCTTACACACCACAAAGATAATGGTGTGGCAGAAAGGAGAAATCGAACCTCATAGACATGGTACGATCAATGATGGGCTTTGCAAAGTTAGAAATCTTTTTGGGGTATGCACTTGAGGCAATTTGTTTACTTGTTAAGCAGAGTTCCATCAAAGACGATTGATGTTACTCCATATGAGATGTGGACTAACAAAAACCCTATCTTACTCATTTGAAAGTTTGGGGTTGTCACCTTATGTGAAGCGGACACGATCGAGATAAACTTGATGAAAAATCGACAAGTGTTTGTTCGTAGGATATCCTAAAGAAACAATGAGATATCAATTCTACCTCTTTGAGGAATAAAAGGTGTTTGTTTGAAGCATGCTGTCTTTTTAGAGAAAGAGTTTCTTTTACAAGAAGGCGGTGGGAGCAAAATTGAACTTGAAGAAGTTCAAGATGTTCGAACAGACGCAGATCAATCGCTTAACTCTGGCTCGTGACTCATACAGATGAAGTAACAGTTCAACCTTCTACAACACACGAAATTCGTAGGTCACGTAGGATACGCTCTGTTCCCGAGAGATATGGATTTCTCGTGAATGAACAGGATGACGTATTGCTCATAGAAGATGATGAGGCTACTACCTATGAAGAGGTTCTGAAGAGTTCAGAGTCTGAGAAATGGCTTCAAGTCATGAAGGCTGAAATGGATTCCATGTATGAAAACCAAGTATGGACTTTGGTTGAGGCACCCGAAGGAATCAAACCCATAGGGTGTAAATGGGTTTTCAAAAAGAAAACTGACATGGATGGTAATGTAATTACCTATAAAGCAAGGCTTGTGACTAAAGGCTTTCGTCAAAGACAAGGAGTTGACTACGACGAGACCTTGACCCAAAGAGCAATGCTTAAATCCATTAGAATACTCTAGCCATTGCCACTCATTATGATTATGAGATATGACAAATGGATGTGAAGACTTTCCTAAATGGAAATCTAGGCGAGGATGTGTATATGACACAACTCGAGGGCTTCACCTCCTATGATGGCGAAAAGGTATGAAAGCTTCAAAAATCCATCTATGGATTGAAACAAGCATCCAGGAGTTGGAATATCCGTTTTGATGAGGTAATCAAAGAGTTTGGTTTCTCACAAAATCTGGATAAACACTGTGTGTATAAGAAGGTTAATGGGACTGCAATCGTATTTCTTTTGTTGTATGTAGATGACATATTACTGCTAGGAAACGATGTCTCTATGCTACAATCAGTCAAGATTTGGTTGTCCAAACAATTTTCCATGAAAGACCTTGGTGAAGCAACTTATATCCTTGGGATAAGAATCTATAGAGATAGATCAAAAAGGTTGCTTGGTCTTTCACAATCAACGTACATAGACAAGATGCTAAAAAGATTTAGCATAGAGCAATCCAAGAGAGGGTACCTTCCCGTGACTCATGGGATAACACTCTCGAAATCTATGTGTCCTAAGATACAAGATGAGAGGATGCGCATGAATATGATCTGTATGCATCTGCGGTAGGATCTATCATACTTAATGCTATGTACGAGACCCGATGTATCATATGCTCTAAGTGTTACGGCGGATACCAATCGGATCTGGTGAGGGTCTTTGGGTGGTGTCAAGAATATCCTCAAGTACTTGCGAAGGACTAAGGATATTTTCTTGATATACGGGATGGAGATCTCAAAGTGGCGGGTATACAGATGCCGACTTTCAATCGATAAGGATGATTCCAAATCCCAATCAGGTTATGTATTCTGCTTGAATGGCGGGCGATTAGTTGGAAGAGTTCCAAACAAGAGACGCATTGCCGATTCAACGACCGAGATAGAGTACATTGCCGCTTGAAGCAAAGAAAGGAAGATTTGGATCAAGAAGTTCATTCTTGAACTTGGTGTGGTTCCTAGCGATGATGGGCCCATCTGATTGTATTGTGACAACAATGGGGCTATTCAAGCAGCGAAAGAACCAAGCTCTCATCAACGATCCAAACATGTACTCCGCAGATATCATCGATCGGAGATCATAGGGCGAGGTGATGTCGGATCGAGAGAATTCCCACCGAAAGCGAATATTGCGATCCGTTGACAAAGCCATTATCACAAAAGAGTTTTGATTCTCATGTACTCTTCTATAGTATTAGATATCAAGGCGATTGGCTTTAGGTCAAGTGGGAGATTGTTAGAGTAGTGCCCTGAAGGCAATCTCCTTTAGCGCATTTTGTACAAATTTATTATGCAGTCTTTATGAATAAATAAAGAAAGGCATATTTCATTAACTTGTTGTTCATTATTTATGAATGGATATTGATCTATAAGCAAATTAATGAAGTCCATGATATATGACATAGCATGAAGAAAATTGTGATGTGATCATACTATCGAGATTCCTATCATGTGCAATTATGTCAAGATATCTAAATTATCCTAGTCATAGGATTACCGAGGCGGACATCGGTGTAATCCGGAAGACTAGCACATCTCAAGCTCCTTGATTTGATCAGCGGTGGATCTCGGAAAGTTGTAAATATGAGATATTTAGGGTTGAGATGTGGATGCTTACTAGAGGTAGTAAGTACATTGGATGACCGCTATGAGATCATCACTTGGATGTCCTATTCTAATGTCAGTGATAATCTCACCATAGCAATGGTGCAAGTATCCTTAGACTTGAGGTGCTCAAAGATATCTTGGATACTGATTCTGTGCTTTGATTCCATTCCTTGTTGCCTTACAGAGGTCGCTCATAGGGTGGTGATTGGGTACACTTGAGGTATTGAAGGTAATTGAGTAGCCAATAGAGGATTCACCACTTCTGTGATAGCAGAAGATGATACCCATGACCTCTTGTCAGGGTCATTACTTGGAAGTCTCTGGCCGGAGCATATATGTCATGAAGAATGTCTTCATTGACATATTAAGTAATGAGTCCCAGGACAAGAACTGAAATCATTTGGACTAGATTTGACATAGTCAGTCTAGTAAAGAGTTGACACTTTGCCCATACTCATAACCAAGTGGGGTATAGCATGGTGAAAGGACGAATTGCACGACAATTGTCTATGGAAAGGTTCGTGATATGGTTCATGATGAATACATGTTCATTCGTCAAACCAATTACTTTCCGGTCAATTGGGGTCATGATGTGTTGCTAGATACCGCCATGACTTGCTTCAGATTAAATGTTAATCTAAGTGGCCAACATAACTGGGAACCTAATGGGTCACACGCATAAGAGTGTCTTGGATAATTCGTAAAATAGTTTTGGACAGAGTTCCAATATATGGAGAGCAAAAGGATTAAATGGATCCCGATGAGATCGAGATATGTCCCGATGAGATCGCGACATCGATATTCTTGAAAAAGGTTTCCGGGGTTTTTCATACGGGACCGGTGAGGCAGTAGGACCGACCCGATCTACATTTGGACCACTTCAAGATTATATATATATATATATGATTAATTAATTAAAGAATTAATTAATATATATATATATATGGCATTTACGTGGAAGAGGAGAAGAAGCATAAGAAGCTTCTTTTGGATGCTTAGTCATCAAGTGTATTAAATGACTAAAAGACAAAATAATGAAAGATGAAGTGAGATGTTCGTTGGTTATGGAAAAAAGAAGAGTTTTGAAAGAAAAAAAGGGTTTTTCCTCTTCTTGATCAACGATCTTCGTGGGTGTGAGAAAAGGATTTTAGAAATCAAGATTTTCTCCTCTCTTTGAAGCTCACGATCATCTCTCTAGTTCTCCAAGCATCTTCTCCTCTTCATCGTTGATTCCAAGCTCTCCAAGGACAAAGGTAAGAGCTAGCACTCTTTAATTTGTTCTAGCTATTCCCGGGTCAAAGGGTTTGTCCTGGTTAGGTTCTCCGATCTCTGCGTGGATACCGTTAGAGACGGTCTCCTTTGGTCGTTATGGTTTGAGTTTGTTGTATAGACACATGGATCCTGGCTTTCGGGAAGGTCCCGGAACAAAAATTTTTGTTTTCCGCACCGTGGGCATGTGATGCTCACACCGGGATTTTCCTACAATGCCGAGCCAAATTCCTCCGAATAGCTGGAGGTTTATTAACGGTCTAGCGCTGCTGTGCCATCAATTCGATCATTCGCCCTCTATTGGCATTTTGCGTCACTTTTTGAGGTTGAGCCAGAGTCCGAGTTCTGGTGCCGAGGTCCCCTCTCTGCAGTATAGAGATTCCCGATATCGCCCGGTAGGACGACGAAGGTCTCTCTTGGCGAACTAAGTACTTCTTTGTGAAACCCTAGATCCTCCTCGAGTGCCTACCGTGGAGGTATCCTTTGGCGAAACAATGGAGCGACACGTCGGCGTGTCTCTTAGTATGGAAGAGTGGGAGGTGGTTGGGCGATAAAGCGGCTCGGTCGTACGATTTCGCTCGGCTCATTGCGGGGTATTACAGAGGGGTCTCGTTCGATTCCTTTTTACTCGTCCCTCTGCCACAAATTAGCAGGCTAGGAGAGGAGACCGCCCTGTCTGGTTAGGCCTTCGTGGTCGAATTACTTACTGCATTTTTGATTATTGGTTTCTTTTTCTGACTTGTTTTATTGATGTGCAGCCATGGTGAGGATAGAAGATTTCTCCGGGCCCTCCCAATCCTCTAAACCCAGGAAGCAGGCCGGACAGGGGAAAAAGAGGTAAGAGGCGGAGACTGGCGAAGGCGTCGCTCTGCCAGTGGAGCTAGGCCATCCCATAGCATCGTCGGCCCCTCCGCCTGTTGAAGGTCGTTCTGTCGTGTCGGCGTCATTGCCGGTCGTACCAGCTAGCGTGGGCCGAGCAGTTTTGCCTGAGGAGGAGGAGGAGGAAGTGGAGCCTCCTCTTAAGAGGAAGAGATTGGTCCGGCTTGGTGATCTACCGTCCGGTCCGCTAAGTCAAGGCGCGAAAGTGAAGGAGAAGAAAGGCAAGGGGAAAAGGCGAGCCACCAACTCTGGGCAGTGGGAGATTGCCATCAAATTGGCCAAAATTACCTCGGTCGGGGACCTCGAAGTGTCCCGCCATATTGCCGAGAGGATTACTCCTCCCGTGGATGAGCAGACCATGGACAAGAAGAGTAATCTGGAGTTGGGGTCTCAACTCATTCGCAGCGGTATACGGTGTGCGGTGATGTCCTTCGCGGTGGTGCAGCGTCTGGAGGCTCTGGACCGGGAAGTCCAGGACCTCCATGAGCAGATGAAGGCTATGAAGGACTAGCTTTCAGGGGTGAAGGAGGAGAGGGACCTCTTCCTGGCTCAAAATTCTTCCTTAGAGGAGGAGAAGAAATTCCGGGAGGATGCGATGGGCGTCCTGAAGGCTCAACTGGCCACGGGAGAGGAGGAGAGGAGCCAGCTGGTTGCTGCGAATGACAAGCTGAAGAGGACGGTGGAGAAGGAGCGGGAGCTTAGTAAGAAGTACCTCGAGGATTGTCATGCCGCGGTGGAGGGCAGGAATAGAGCCGAGGACACATTGCAGAGGGTGTGGGGCTCTATTAAGAAGCAGCGGGTAGAAGCAATCAAGCGGTGGAATAGGCGGTTTATGAACGAGGAGTGTTTAGAGCTTGCCTGTGATTTAGCCCTCTCGCTCCTGAAGAAGTGCCACGAGATTCACGTTCCTCAGGGGTCGGAGTGTCTTTCCTTTGAAGAGTATGCCGAGCCGCTTCTTCCCGCAGCCCTCGGTCTTTCTTTGGAGGATATAAAAAAGAGGGCCGAGGGAGAGCGGAACCTTGTTCCGGATGAAGAGCTGGATCTTAGCTCTGAAGAGGAAGAGCTTTCTCATGAGGATATTCCTCCAGTTGCTCCCTTAGACCCTACTCCCGCCCCGTTTGTTCCGTCAACTTCTGAGGCTTCTCCTGTGCATCCGCCAACTTCCGAAGCTTCTCCTTCTGCTGATTTTTAGAACTCACCTGGTCGGGCTTGTGGCCAGGGCGAATTCAAAGAGGTGAAATTTTTCATTTTTGTCCTTCATTTTTTTGAAGTCATTTTCCGTGTTTATGTTCTTTATTTTCGATCTATAGTGAGATTTGATGAAGTTGCTCATGGCCAACAGGCATCGAGGTCGATTTATAGTCGAGGCCAAGCCGAGGTCCTAAGGATCTTGTCTTGGCGACTCGGTCGAGCGATGGTGAGGTCGATCGACAGTTCTAAGGAACTTGTCTTGGCAACTTGGTCGATCGGTAGGCGAGGCTGAGCTGTGGTCCCAAGGATCTTGTCTTGGCGACCGACCGACCGTAGTCGATCTATGTCGAGGCCGAGCGATGGTCCCAAGGATCTTGTCTTGGCGACCGACCGACCGTAGTCGATCTGTGTCGAGGCCGAGCGATGGACCCAAGGATCTTGTCTTGGCGACCGACAGAACGTAGTCGATCTATGTCGAGGCCGAGCGATGGTCCCAAGGATCTTGTCTTGGCGACCGACCGAGCGTAGTCGATCTATATCGAGGCTGAGCGATGGTCCCAAGGATCTTGTCTTGGCGACCGACCGACCGTAGTCGATCTATGTCGAGGCCAAGAAATGGTCCCAAGGATCTTGTCTTGGCGACTGACCGACCGTAGTCGATCTGTGTCGAGGCAGAGCGATGGTCCCAAGGATCTTGTCTTGGCAATAGACCGACCGTGGTCGATCTGTGTCGAGGCCGAGCGATGGTCAATGGGATTTTCTGTGCTTTGCTAAATATAATGAAACTTTTTCTTGCCAAGAAATCCGAAAATACCTTTATTAACGAAAATGAGGGCGTGGGCCGTTAAAAAACCTGTCTGGCAGGGAAAGGAAAAAGGTACCCACAGGTTTTGTACAAAAACAGTAATGAACAAACATGAGCTAAAATGAAACTTATCTACTGGTAGAACGCCTTCAGGTTTCGAGAGTTCCATGGCCTCGGCAAAATTTTCCCATTCGTATCGCGTAGGATATAAGAGCCATGCCCGACTTGCTTAACCACCTGATAGGGTCCTTCCTATGCCTGTCCGAGCTTTCCGGGGTGTTTCCCAGCCTCCTCGACTTTTCGCAGGACGTACCGCCTGACCTTTACGTCGCTCGGCTTTACTCTCTGGTTGTAGAACTTCGTGGCTTTATGCCTGACGGCTTCCAAACGAGCGGCTGCCCTATCCCTGTCTTCACTAAGAAGAACGAGTTCTGCTCGGCGGGCTTCATTATTCTGCTCTTCTTCGTAACTCGACACCCTTTGGTTATGCAACACCACTTCTATTGGAACTAGGGCCTCTGCCCCGAAGGTCATTCTGAAAGGGGTTTCCCCTGTGGATCCGTTTGGTGTGGTTCTATATGCCCACAACACTTCATCCAGTTCTTCCACCCAGGTCTTTCGGCCGTCTAGGTGCTTCTTGAGAGCGCTCATTATCTTTTTGTTGGTGTTCTCTGCGAGACCGTTGCTTTGGGGATGAGCTACTGAGGTCAACTGCAGCCTTATCTTTAGCCGATCACAGAAATCTCTAAACTTCTCGTTATCGAATTGTCGGCCATTGTCCGTAACCAGCACCATAGGCATCCTGAAGCGACATAGTATATTTTTCTTCACGAAGTTTTCCACCTTCTGCTCGGTGATTGTAGCGACCGCTTCTGCTTCTACCCATTTAGTGAAGTACTCCGCTGCCACTACCAGGAACTTTTTCTATCCAGCACCGAGAGGGAAAGGCCCCAGTATATCCATTCCCCATTAAGCAAAGGGGATAAGATGACTTACGATTTGCATCCTCTTGGTTGGCTGGTGAGATAGACTACTATTTTTCTGGCAAGCCTCACATTGGTCGACCTTCTCCTGGAAATCTTTCCTCATTGTCGGCCAGTAGTACCCCTGTCTGATCAGTCTATGAGCCAACATTCTGCCTCCTACATGGTTTCCACACATTCCTTCGTGGACTTCGGTCATTGCTTGTTCTGCCTCTTCTTCGCTCAAGCATCGCAGCAGTGGCCAATCATAAGATCGCTTGTATAAGGTGCCATTAACGATCGCATACTCGGCTGCCTTTATTCTCAGTTTCTTGGCCTCCGAGGTCTCTTCTGGTTGTGTTCCCTCTAGGAGATATCGTCTGATCGGCTCCATCCAGCTTGATCGTCCGATATTTACATCGAGAATTTCCTTGGCTTTCTGGATGCTAGGCCGGTTTAGTCGCTCGACCAGAACGTTATTTCTGACATCTCAATCGGAAGTCATTTTGGAGAGCGCATTCGCTTTAGCATTTCGAGCTCGTTCTATTCTACTGATTGAATACTGCTCGAAATTATTTAACTCCTGCTTTACTAGCTCTAGGTACTTGATCATGCTGTTCCCCTTTGCTTCATACTGCCCGATGACTTGACCGACCACTACTTGGCTATCGCTATACATCTTGAGATGCTTTACCTCCATTTCCCTAGCCAATTGGAGGTCGGCTATCAGAGCCTCGTATTCCGCCTCATTATTGGAGGCCTTGAATTATAGTCTAAGGGCGTATTCCACCTTTTCTTCCATGTGCGGGCTAACCAATACTACTCTCGCTCGCGATCCTCGGCGTTAGGCGACCGTCAACGAATAAGCTCCGAGTGGTATCACTCATTCTGCATGAAATGGGCTGGCTCATTTCGCAATGAAGTCTCGCCAACACCGTGCTTGATCGTAAATCGAGGCTTATATTGTATGTCGAACTCCCCCAGCTCTACCGCCCACTTTATTAGTCGACCCGAGATTTCGGGCTTTTGAAGGCACTGCTTGAGGGGTTGGTTGGTCCATACCTCGATGGTATGACTTTGAAAGTAAGGCCTTAGCTTCCGAGTTGCCGTTATCAAGGAGAGGGCTAGTTTTTCTATTGGCGCATACCGCGTTTCTGGTCCGGTTAACACCTTACTGACGTAGTAGATCGGGCGTTGTTCATTTCCCTCCGATCGAATAAGTACTGCGCTGATCGACCCTTCTGTAACTGCCAAATATAAAATCAGATTCTCCCCCTCAACCGGGCTTTGCAGGATAGGTGGGCTAGACAAATATTGCTCCAAGTGTTGAAAAGCCTTCTCGCATTCATCCGGCCACTGGAACTGGGTTACATTCGCTTTCTTTAAAATTTTGAAAAATGGGAGGCACTTGTCTCCCAATCTGGAAACGAACCTGCTCAGAGAGACTATCCGACCGGTCAATATCTGTACTTCTTTCAAGCATTGTGGTGAGGGAATTTGGATGATGGCTTCGATCTTCTCTGGATTAGCCTCAATCCCCCGCTGAGTAATCATGAACCTCAGGAATTTTCCTGATGCCACGCCAAAGATGCATTTTTTCGGGTTCAACTTCATCTGAAATCTGTTAAGGGTCTGGAAGACCTCTCTGAGATCTCCCACATGCTTCGCGACCGTCTTACTTTTGACCATCATATCGTCCACATAGGCCTCGACCGACTGACCGATCTGTTTCTTAAAAACTTCCATGACGAGCCGCTGATAGGTGGCTCCCGCATTTTTCAAGTCGAACGACATTACTTGATAGCAATATGTGCCCTGGTCGGTTATAAAGGCAGTCTTTTCTTCGTCTTCGAGACTCATCTGAATTTGATGGTAGCCCGAGAAAGCATCCAAGAAGCTTAAAAGTTCATGTCCGGAGGTGGAGTCTACTAACTGGTCGATCTTGGTCAAGGGGAAGCTGTCCTTTGGGCATGCTTTGTTTAGGTCGGTGAAATCGATGCATATCCTCCACTTTCCGTTCTTCTTTTTCACTAAAACCACATTGGCGAGCCATTCAGGACACTTGACTTCTCGGATGAACCCGACTTCAAGCAATTTCTCTATCTCTTTTTCGATCACCTCCTGTCGCTCTTTGCTATGCCATCGCTTCTTTTGTCTAATCGGCTTGTAGTCATGTCGAATACCAAAGGAGTGTGATGCGACCGATCGAGAAATTCCAAGCATGTCGCTCGGTACCCAAGCGAAGACCGATCTGTTTTCTACCAAATAGTCCGTGATTTCTTTAACTAGGTCCTTCTGGAGCTCGGAACCTAGATTTGTGAATTTAGAGGGATCGACTTCGTCCAGTACGACCCGTTGCGTTTCTTCTACTGGGTTCATCTTATCCGTCTCCTCATCGACTCTCACATCAAGAGAACTCGTCAGGACTACCGCCCCGTCTAATGTTTTTGTTTCCGCTAAGTAGCATTCCCTAGCTATTCTCTACTGACCCCTGATAGTACTGATTCCATGGGACGTTGGAAATTTCATCGCTTGGTAGTAGGTGGAGACGACCGCTCTAAGGGCGTTTTGAGTAGCTCGCCCAATTATCGCATTGTACTCCCCTTGAAACTTCACCACTAAGAATTCAGCGCCCCTCTCAATTTGACGTGGCCTTTGCCCGAACTTCACTTTCAAACAGACCCGGGAAAACGGATAGGCCAATGCTTCAGTTACCCCTTTGATAGGTCCTTCTATAGGCAGTAGTCGATCTTCGGGTACCTCCATCTGCTTGAAGGCATCATAATACAACAGTCATTCGAAAGCTCAGATCAATCATCACCCGCTTCACCTCGTTGCCGTCCATGTTCAGATTTACAACAAGCGCGTCATCATGAGGACAACTTACACCATCAAGGTCAGACTCGTCGAACAATATCATCCCGTCGTTCTTCCTCTTTCTTTTGGTTGACGAGTCTTTGCCGACCTATTTGGCATATCTTTTTCTTCCTTTAGCAGTGGATCCCCCCGCTGCATTTTCACCAAATATCATGTTAATGACCCTCATCGGGCGGTCATCTTGTTGCCCAGTGTTTCTGTAGTCTCTTGCCCTTGATCGTCCTCTCTCTTCGCGTCGATCGCCTGTATTCGCATTCTGCCTTCCTCCGTCATTTCTATCATTCTGCCTCCAATTTTGTCATCTGTTGTTGGGCCGACCGCTCTTTTGTTCGTTATCTCGATCGACATTTTGATCGTGCTTCACAAATCGGCCTAACCTTCCCCTTTGTATGAGGAATTCGATTTCTCTTTTCAATTGCCAGCAATCTTCCGTGTCATGACCGACGTCTTTGTGGAAACGGCAATATAAATTGGGGTTCCTATCCTTGGAGGGAGTCTTCATCTTATCGGGTTCTCGGATAGTTTTCCCATCCGCTCTCATGGCGCCAAGATTTACGATATCGCTTTGTTGGCGGGGTGAACTCCTGTCGATATCCCTGTCGATCGGTTGGCTTTCTCCAGCTCGACTGGCCTTTTTGTTGCTTATGCAAACCACTCGCTCTGTCATTTGGCGAGCGATCATCCGTCCGACGCTTCGTATTTTTCAACACTTCTTCAAGCTGAATGTACCTATCTGCCCTGTTTCTTATTTCCTGAACGGATTGGGGCTGATCGAGGGCTAACAACTTTTTGAACTCTTCATCCCTCGTGTTGTTCATAAGCGCTGCTAACATTGACAAGCAAGTGAGGTCGGGGACCTCGACCGCTTCATTATTGAACCGAGTGATGAACTCCCGCAAGCTTTCATTCCTTCCTTGGATCAATTGCATCACCTCCAAAGTTATCTTCTGTGGCCGCTTACTGGTGGCGAACTGGTTCAGGAATAATAACCTGAAATCTTCAAAACATGTGATCTACTCGGGGCAAGTTTATTAAACCATCGCCGAGCTCCCTCTTGGAAGGCCGTCTGAAAGTCTTACATCGAATGGCGTCCGAACGTAATGTAGATTCATCGTGGATTTGGAAGTCTTTGTAGGTAGTCGCGGGTCGGTCTTTCCAATATATTTTCAAAGGCTCGGTATTTTGGTGCGGGCGCCGGAGGCTATCCAAGATTCTTGGAGTAAAGGAGAGTCATCTTGTGTAAATCGGTCGATGCAGGGCGTAAGCTCATGGCTGCGTTAATCCGATCGTCCACGATTTTCTCTAGGGCTTCAGCAGGAGGACGATCGGTTGTTATACTAATCGGTTGTTATACAAATAAAACTAAATTAATAATTGAATAATAATATCAAAAGAAATGCGTATATATATTTAATGAATAATAATATGAAAGGATTAATAAACGTTAGATAGTTAATAAGAACATAATTTCAAATAAAGTAATAACTAATAATAAATAACAATTAATAGTTGTGACTTATTATTTTGAGCGATATTGCACTATTCTCATTAGTATATATATACATTTAATATCAGTATATATTTCTTAATAATATAATAATAATAATTAGTATTGAATTGTGAAGAACTATATATATATACTTAAATTAGTCTATAATAATTAATAATAATTAACAATTAATAATGCATGGTTTTGACTAAGATATATATTAATATATAGCACGTAATAATATAGTATTAATAATGCATGGTTAATTAAGTGCATGGACCTTGGACAATAATCGGTAATGAAAACGTAACAAAAATAATAGTTACAGAAATATATATAATAACATTCAAGGTTAGGGTTGTGACTAAATAAGTCACATGTGTGACACTGATAGGTAGAGTGTCAAATGAAAGGGACAGTGGGATGGAAACCGATTATGACAACAAAAATAACATGTCACAACTGTGCATGAGTCACGGCTGGGACTAATAAGGCACAAACATGACGATATACTTAGTACAATTTGGTTTGGGTGGGTTAACCGGTTTACGTGAATTCGGTTCGAGCTCGACACAAGATAAATTCAGTATTGTCACTTTGGTCGAGGCCATGGATCGAACTCCGACCTCGGGTTTTGGTGTTTAAGAACACGCCACACCACTCTCGATGGTGAGGCGTCTTGTCTCAACGCATCAAAACCTCAGAAGTCATGATTCGACTCACGCTCTGAGATCGATGCACAAATTCCCTACAAAATTTGAGTGTGACCAAAAGGGACAATACCTGACCGGTGAAGCTCCCGACCCAAACCACAATTAATAATCATCAGTAATAATAATAATAAAATAGCTTTTTACGCCAACTTTTAAACATAATCATAATTTGTTCATGTATGCATGCAAGAATTTTGCAACGTAACACTTTTTTACGTAAACTTTTTGATGTTACCCTTATTTGTCATTGCATGTAAAGCCTAATTAACTTAATAATAATTAATAATTAATAATAACAATTAATTATAATTTAATTAATTAATTAATTGTAATTTAATTAATCAATCAATTAGTTATATATTACGTAATCAATTAGTTAATAATATTTCAATAACTTATTTTGTTATATTTTAATTATATTTAATTAAAAATAAAAGAAAATATATGTGTTCGTGACCCTTAGTATATAGTATTTAATTAACTTAATATTAGTATGTAATAATTAATTATTTTATTAATTATAATTTAATTAACACATATATCTTTTTTAATTAAAACAAACTAATATGCACCATTAACGGTTGTGACTAATAAGTCATAGGCGTGATGATATAGTTACTATACTTCATAATTATATTTTATAAAATTTTATCAATTAATTATATTTTAATATAATTAATTAGATTGTAATTAAATAATTAATTATATTATAATTAATTAATAACTAATTAATAATCACTTAACATATCACACCTGTGACATGCAACATTCTTCATCAAATTTTCAATTATTTCCTTCATTCCTTTTGGTTCTTAACATCATTAACCTTCTAATCTTGCAAAAAAAAAATCCCTAGAAATACACCGCATCATGTCAGAGAACATAATTTTCCAGCAAATATGCCAACAATTGGGATAGACAATCTTTGAATATATTAGCCGTCAATTAAAAAATGAAATGTTATAAATGAAAGATTATGTTTAATTAAAGGATGGGACAATACCATTATTTGTTTTATGAACATTTGTCGATCAAACCACGTCTATATCCTTTCGTCTTTAACCATGCAAATGTTTCCTTCTTCTCCATCTCTAAACTATCTATATATTCAATAAAAATGACACAAATGAAACAAAATTAATAATTGAATAATAATATCAAAAGAAGTGCATATGTATACTTAATAAATAATAATATCGAAAGATTAATAAACGATAGATAGTTAGTGATGAAAAATACTGCAAATTGTCATTAAAAATTTATTTCTCAACTACTGACTAAAGATTATTGTTTGTTTTATTTTCATGTCAGATATAATAAATAATAAGTTAAAATGATTGGGTATCCTAATAAATTTAGTAATTAATTTTCAAATTGATTCTAAATTTAACAACAATAAAAAGTTGATGTGATCATAAGCAACGAATCCAAGATTTTAGTCTTGGAGGGACAAGGAACTTAATTTTGTAGGGGCTATAGCCCTACTTAGTTTACTATGTATATATATATATTCTGAAAAAAAATTTAATTTTGTAGGAGCTATAGCCCTTGCTAGCCTCCTGGATCCATCCCCAGTGATCATATAATAAATTGTGCAATTAATAATCAAAATCTAGTTGTTTGGAGGTGATAGGACGTAGTTGGAATGTTTACTATTTCTCTACACGTATAATGCAAATGTATAACAAAGTTTTAGTTGGCGATGATTAGGTTTATTAATTTATTAATTAGAACCTATTACTATTAATTTTTTACGGAAGCAGTTATAGGTAGATATAAAATCTAATATAAGGTAAAAAAATTGTTTAGTGCTATGTATTTATTTTAATTCATTTTAAAGTGACATGATTGGGAGTTAAGAGTATTGCAAATTTTAAAT
Organism: Erythroxylum novogranatense; assembly: GCA_029891385.1. Lineage (NCBI taxonomy): Eukaryota > Viridiplantae > Streptophyta > Magnoliopsida > Malpighiales > Erythroxylaceae > Erythroxylum > Erythroxylum novogranatense. Next base: position 84,706,891 of record CM057227.1, on the reverse strand, counting down.
AACTAAAGTGGAGAGATGATTAGTGATTTTATTTTAAATTAACTTTAGGTGACTTAATTCACAATTGTAATCAATTATAAGTGAAATTGTGTTTTAATGCCAATGATGTACAGATAATAGAAGGTACTAATATTTTAGTTAAAATTAAAATAATAAGGGTTATATAATGTAAGGTAATAATAATTTTAGTTAACTTAAAATACGTCACTGCTGTGAGTTCTTAAGTCACAACTGTTTGTCCGCTTATCCGCTTATCATGGTTGTGACTTAAATTGGAACGAGTTATAAGATTGTGACTTAAATAAGTCACAATCGTGAACAATCAGTACGGTGATTCAATTAATTTTATGCAATATAGAATAATAAATGATTATGTTCCTTTTGATACATGGTAGTCTAAGCTAGGGTACTCTCGTGTTTAAATTGTTTTAAGAATAATGAGTGACAATAAATAACATGTTTTTTTAATGAATGAATTTATACTGGGAACTAATACATCATTAATTCTCTACAATATCCTTATAATATGATTTAGACATTATAAATGAATTAAAATTACATATTAGTTTCAAGAGTTATGTCAAATGGTGAATGGTGAGGTAGATAGTAATTCTTTGCAAATATACTAACAATAAATTATAATTTATAGATAATTCTTTGAGTTATTGACTTCGACTTCCTTACTTATTATTCACTACTAAGTACAATCGTCCCTTTCATCCAACGGCTCTGATTCTTATTTTTTAATTTTTAATTTCAACTTACTTATTTTATTAATTCATTCTAAATGTTGAACTTTTATACTTTTACCTCTTTTCACAAAATTTTATTGCAATCACCCAATCCTATTTTTTTGCACAAAATTTTAAATTACATGATATTCATTTATACATTAGATTTAGATAATATAACCTATCAATAAATAGTCCTAGACTTTTATTTGCTACACTCCTGTTCTATTATTCACCGACAAACCCTAAGCAGCTCAAATATGATCTTTGATCTGATTACCAACATGCTTCCTCCTATAATGCATGTACATCTGAGGACGTTACAAGGATAGCGCTTCAAAACATTAATAAATATCTAGAACAAATGGGAAAAGGCTTAAGCGATTATCATTCTACTGATTATCGCTTTGAGGTTGCCTGTCACGAACATGTTAGTAAAGAAATACAAAGTGAGAAGAATATATAGGTTGATCCAGAAGACTTATTGTTACATTCAAGGTTGCATAATGAGTAGAAATACATATTTGATTTGATTATGCATTCAGTTTTGGCTTCAAGTGGTGGGAGTTTTTTTATTGATGGTCCCGGTGGTCCAACGGTGAAAAATAACACAAATAAAACTAAATTAATAATTAAATAATAATATCAAAGGAAATGCATAAATATGCTTAATAAATAATAATATGAAAGGATTGATAAATGTTAGATAGTTAATAAGAACATAATTCCAAATTAAGTAATAACTAATAATAAATACAATGAGCTGACATAATTAATTTAAATAATAAGTCCTAAATAGCGATATTGGACTATTGTCAATATATATATATATATATATATATATATATATATATTCTACCCAAAACTCGAGTTGAAGGTAGGGCAAAATCAAATTACTTAAGTCCACCACGCATCCGCAGGTTAGCGAACATTCAAAGAACCATTGAGCACTTCAGGCGCATTTCTGCGGGTAGGGGGAGTCGAACTCAAAACGTGGTGGTTAAACCTAAGCTCTGATACCACTGTTCTACCCAAAACTCGAGTTGAAGGTAGGGCGGAATCAAATTACTTAAGTCTTTATATATATATATGTAATGTCCACTAATGTATATATAATTAATATTAGTATATAGTCCTTAAAAATATAATAATAATAATAAATATTGAATTGCGAAGAGCTATATATATACTTAATATTAGTATATATGACTAAGATATATACTTAATATTAATATATAGTACGTAATAATATAGTAATACTAATTAAAATGTAATAATTAATAATGCATGGTTAATAAAGTGCATAGACCTCGGATAATAATGGGTGATGAAAAAGTCACAAAAATAATAGTTACAGAAATATATATAATAATATTCAAGGTCACGACTGTGACTAAATAAGTCACAGGCGTGACAATGACGAGGCAGGGTGTAAAGAATCAGAGCCGTCAGATGAAAGGGACAATGGGATGGAAACTGTTCATGTGAAAAAGCCTAGCAACATAAATAACATTCACGGTCACAACTGTGCATGAGTCACGGCTATGACTAATAAGGGACAGACGTGACGATATACTTAATACACTTAATAATCATAAAAAAATGATAATAAAATAGTTTTTTATGCTAACTTTTAATGTAATCATATCCATGCATGCAAGAACTTTTCAACGTAACACTTTTTTACATAAACTTTTTGACGTTACCCTTATTTGTCCATGCATGTAATGCTTAATTAACTAAATAATAATTAATAATAACAATTAATTATATTTTAATTAATTAATTATATTTTAATTAATCAATAAATTAATTATAATTTAATTAATTAATCAATCAATTATATATTAATTAATCAATTACTTAATAATATTTCAATAAATTAATTAGTTATCTTTGAAATATATTTAATTAAAAATAAAAAGAAAATATATATGTCCATGACCCTTTAGTATATAGTGATATACTTAATAGACTTAATAATGATATTATAATTATATTTAATAAAAAATTTAATCGATTAATTATATTTAAATTAATTAGATTGAAATTAAATAATTAATTATATTTTAATTGATTAATCAATGACTTATCGTTTAGTTAAATAAATAATTATATTTTAATTAATTAATTATATTTTTATGTGTTAAATATATTATAATTAATTAATCAATTAATTATGTTTTAATTAATCAACTAATTAATAATCACTTAACATGTCATACCCATGACATGTAACATTCTTCATCAAATTTTCAATTCTTTCATTCATTCCTTTTGGTTGTTAACAATATTAACCTTCTAATCTTGCAAAAAAAAATTCCCTAGAAATACACTACATTACCTCAGAGAACGTAATCTTCCAGCAAATATGCCATCAATTTCGACAGACAATCTTTGAACAGATACGTCGCTGAAATATTATAAATGAAAATTATTCGGTTGTTAGCAATGAAATCTAAAAATAGTTAGTTTTGCTTTCAACAAACATTTAATATATTATAATTCTTTCTGACAGATGCATTCTTTATCGTTTCAATTTTGTTTATTAGGAGTTACCTTCACGAAATCTTCCACCATATTTATTTTGTGCGTTTCCCTTCGTATTGTTTTACTTTTTCAAAATAAGCAACTAAGAAGCGGTATATGAGTTCAAAGATCTTGCCTAATCGATTAAAAAAAAGTTGTGCTACATTATCTAACCAAGCAAACTCCTCTCTCGCAGAGTCAGGTAAGATCTTTTTCTTTTTCTACTATTTCTTTTCTGTTTCATTTTTTTATGATGAAGAAGCAAGATTATATCAATAGTGAACAAATAGGTACTGCCATTAACATGATTTTCTGATCACAGAAAAATTTTATAACGACACTTGTATTGAACGGTTCCTAAAAGCTAATGGTGACAATGTTAAGTTGGCTATAAAAAATTTAAAGGCTTGACTTTCTTGGGGACAAAACATATTTATCGATAATGTAACAATACTTTTTATTATAATATAATGAATGCAATCAAATTTTCTTATACTTTTGTGTTGCTTCTTAACCTTATATTTTTTAAAATCAATCCTTTTCTATTTCTTCCATTATAAATAAAATTGTATTTTTCATAGTAAAGAATGAAAAACATTGCTTCACAATCTATCGGATATTATTTTTTTTACTTTGTGTTATTGGCTTTTTCTTTGAAATGTAGAGAACTTGACAGTAGATGAATTTTCCACTGAAATCATAAAAGGACTTGCTTATTTAGTAGGTCACGATGAAAATTTCAGGCCTGTTTTGATAATTTTTAACTTTACCAATAACATTTTATTCACTTTTTCATTTTTTAAAACTGATAGAAATTATCTACAATATTGTTTACATATATCTCTTCTAAATTTCATTTTTTATATTTGTTATGTCTAAACTCGTTTTAACGATTTATTCGTCCTTTGTTTTGCTGTTGGTTGAAGATTTTCACCTTAAACAAAATTACTCGAAGTTCAATTCATGAAAACTGTAAGTTACTATATATAATTTTTCACTGTACGTGTATTTCAATTTTTTTCCCTTCTTAATAGATTATTAATCATATTAGAATTCTATCTTTTGTATCAACTTCTCTAGATTCACACACTTCATTGCGTTTACTTTGGAAGTTTCCGTATCAACCATGCAAAAAACTGTGAACAATTTGTACTTCTTTTTGATGCAAGTGTGTTGGTTTCTTCAAAAACTCTGTTGATAACCTATAAAAGTATAGCCACTATTTTATCAAAGAAATGCTGGTGAGTCTTTTTTGCAAAATTGATAGTTTTCAACTAAAAACAATTTAATTAGATTTAGATCAGTGAGTTCATTTTACTTTTTCATATGTTATCTTATAATTTGTTCTTTCTATCTTGTCATACTTTTTCAGGTTTGCTTTAACTTTCATAAATGTACTTTTATCAATATTGAAAATTGTTATCGACTATTACCCATCTAGACTTTATAGAGTTTTTGTAATCGACTCACCATCTTTGTTTTCTTATCTATAGAAGGTAACACTGTTATTTATATTCGTCTTATTTATACACCTAATTCTTGTTTATTTTATCTCGCTTTTAACATCTTTATGAAAAATAATCATTTTTAATACTTTCTTAACATACATTAGTCTATTACTATTGGCCCACTTATGTTATACTTTACCCTCTACTATTTACTTATAATTCAAATCTTCATTGTTATTATAAGGTGTCTGACCTTTTGTTGAATTTTCAACAATCACCACGTTCATATGTTCACTAGACTTTGAAGAATTATTAGAATTCTATAATTCACATAATCATCTACAAGTCTCTTCCCTTCGATTTCACCCTTTGTCCATAAGATCAACAATTAACAATGGCTTGTCCTTATCAAGGTTTTCATTTACTGCATTGTAACATTCTAACGTATCCAAACCATGGTATCTTACCTTAACCCGCCCATCTTCTTTAGAAATAGGGTCCACTAGCAAGTCACCTTTGAGCTCAGCACAGATTAACCCATTGAATGCGAGATCTATCTCCTTTGCATCACCCACTGGTAGAATGTTGATCACCTCTAGATCTTGAAAAGTGTCTTTATGTTTATAAATGTGCTAGAAATTCAGTTTCTATTAGTAAGTTGGATAAGATAGGTTTTAGTTTCAATGTTGAAAATGGTGTTTTTTTATCTTTGTATAAACAGCAACACTATTATGGTTTTGGTACATTAATGGATGGTTTATATTGTTTCAACCTTGATGTTAATTATTCTGAATCCCTGTTTCATGTTGAACATAATATTGGTAATAAACGTAGTGCATATAATGAACACTTTGCTTACTTGTGGCATCAAAATTTAGGTCATATATCTAGAGCAAAGATGAGGTTAGCGGAAGGTGAAATGTTATCTTAATTAGATTTTACTGACTGGGATGTGCATGTAGATTGCATTAAAGGCAAGCAAATCAAACACCTATCTAAGAGTTCATCCACAAGAAGTACTAAGGTATTTGAATTAATACACAATGATATATGTGATCCATTTCATGTTCCATCTTAGGGCAGTGAAAAGCATTTTTATCACCTTTATTTATGACTATTCACGTTATTGTTATCTCTATTTACTGCATGAAAGGTGTCAATCAGTGGACATTCTTGAGATGTTCATTAATGAGGTAGAGAAGTAGTTAGATAGAAAAGTGAAAGTCGTACGGTCTGATAGAGATAGTGAATATTATGGTAAATATGACGAGAATGGACAGTGCCTAGTTCATTTGCAAAATTTCTTCAAAGTCGGGGCATTTTTACATAGTATACAATGCTCGATACACCATAACAGAATGATATAGCCAAAAGGTAGAATCGTACTCTTGTGGATATAGTTAGGAGTATGTTTAAGTTACACGAATTTACCTTTATCTTTATGGATGTATGCATTAAATACAACTACATATCTACCTAATAGGGTTCCTTATAAAGCAATTCCTGTGGCATCTTATGAATTATAGGCATGTAGGAAACCTAGCTTGAAGCACCTGCTTGTTTGGGGTTGCCTAGTAGAAAAAAGGATTTATAATCTTCATGAAAGGAAGTTTGATGTAAGAACTATTAGTGGTTACTTCATCAATTATATAAAGAAGTCCAAAGGATATATATTTTATTGTCCTAACTACGGTACAAGAATAGTTGAGTTTGGCAATGCTAGGTTCATTCAAAATGGACAAATCAGTAGGAGTGGGGGAACCACGAAAGCTGGATATTCAAGAGATTCAGGTGAAAAATCCTTCACCTAATGTCTCTTCTCAAGTTGTTATTGCTCTTATTGTATAACAATCACCTAATATATCAAAACAACAAGTTAATATTCCAAACCCATAAGAAGAGAATGTCAATAATAAACTAGTAAATAATGTGCAAGTCACAAATGATGAAGTGATATTACAAGAAATAATATTGCGAAGGCCTATAAGGGAGAAAAGACTAGCTATATCAGATGATTATATGGTATATTCGCTTAAGCATAAGTGTGACTTAAGCATTGATAAGGATCCAGTATCATTTAAAGAAGTCATGGAATGTAATAAATGTTAAAAGTAGCCCGATGCTATGAAAGAAGAGTTAAAATCTATGGATGATAATTAAGTCTACGAACTAGTTGAGTTACCTGAAGGCTCAAAGCAATTGGGTTGTAAATGGGTCTTTAAGACCAAAAGGGACTCAAAAGGTAATATTGAAAGTTACAAAGTTAGACTTATAGCCAAAGGATATACTCAAAAGGATGATATTGGCTTTAAAGATACCTCCTTTCTAGTTTCAAAGAAGGACTCTTTAAGAATTGTGATGACATTGGTAGCTCATTATGATTTAGAGCTTCACCAAATGGATGTAAAGACCTCTTTTCTGAATGGTGAATTAGTAGAAAAAGTTCATATAGATTAACTAGAAGGTTTTGTGACTGCAGAAACGAAAATATGGTGTGTAAATTAAAGAAGTCAATATATGGTTTAAAACAGGCTTCTTCGCAGTGGCATCTTAAGTTTAATGATTTCATTCGGATCTCTTCCATTTTGTCGATTTTGTCTGGATCCTCCTTTTCTTCCAAAAAAGGGAAGAAGCAGGATTATCATTATCTCTTATAGTTTTGTAGTAAACACTGTTGATAGGTGTATTTATATAAAGGTCAGTGAGAGCAAGTTTATTATTTTGGTACTATATTTTGACAATATTCTTTTGACTGCTAATGATTTTGGGCTTATTACATGATGTAAAGAAAATTTTCTATAATAACTTTGAAATGAAAGATATGGGTGAGGCAACTTATGTGATTGGAATAGAAATATTCTGTGACAGGACACAAAGATTATTAGGGTTTTCTTAGAAAGGATATATCAATAAAGCATTAGAGAGATTTAAGATGAAAAATTGCTCAGTAGAGGTAATTCCAATTCAGAAAAGGGATAAATTTAGTGAAATACAATGTCCCAAAAATGATTTGAAATGAAAGGAAATTGAATCTATTCCCTATGCATCTGTAGTTGGGAATCTGATGTATATTCAAAAAAGTAATCCCAGATTGGACCACTACAAAGCTGCAAAGAAAGTTTTTAAGTATTTACAAGGCACCAATGATTACATACTCATATATAAGAAATCAAATCATTTAGAAGTGATAGGTTATTCAAATTCAAACTATGCTAGTTGTATAAACTCAAGGAAATCTATCTTCGGTTATCTATTCCAACTAGCAGGAGGGGCAATTTCTTGGAAAAGTGGAAAACAATCTATCATTCCTACTGTCAAAGTGGAGGCTAAATTTGTGGCATGCTTTAAGGCCACTATTCAAGCATTGTGGTTGCAAAATTTTGTCTTAGGGCTGAGTATTGTCAACAGTATAGCTAAACTACTAAGAATTTATTGTGATAATTATGCAGTTGCCTTCTTCTTTAAAAATGAGAAGTAGTCTTAGGGTGCTAAAAATATGAATTGGAAATACTTGTCAGTTAAAGAAGAAGTACAAAAATATAAAGTGTCAATTGAGTATAATGGACTAATGGTAACGGATCTGTTAACTAAAGGATTACTCCTAAAACATTTACTGACCATGTTGAAATGATGGCATTATAGATAAGTCCTTGTTAGCATGAGATCATGTTATGTATATACATATGTTTGGATATTTGCTATTATTGTCTTGACACTTGTGAATTCAATTAACGTTATGTTTTTTATTATTTGTTAATTGTCACACTATGTTGTGTACATGCATTACTTTATTGTGATGACAAATTATGTTTTAAGAAAACATTAAAGCTGAGAATTATAGCGTTTCTCGATTACAGTTAATTTGAGTTGAGTTGATTTTTTCATACTTGGAAGAAATCATATTGATAGATGACTTGTGACCGCCATGATCCCATCATTTCAATTCACTCAAGTTGGATGGGTTGATAGATTCAGTATATGGTGCACACTTGTGTTGTTGGATCATTAAGTCTTAACATGGGCTAAGTAATAGATTGTTAAATTAATTTTATAATCATAAAGTGTGGCCCATATTACTTTAGTTGATTCTAATATAAAGTGGACCTAAAATAATGGTTGCTGGGCTTATAAAGAAAATTAGAGTCATTAGGGTTTTATTATAATTAATAAAACCCTTCCCTCCCCCTTTAGTCAATATAAGCAAATAGTTAGCAAAGATACATACGTTCTTGCACCATTGAAAAGAATGAAGAAATGAAGAAGGTTAGATTTAATAAAGCTTTGGAGTAGAGAAGGTATTTGGGATTAAAAAGGGATTACAAATATTGAGCATGGATCAAGGTTAGTATTTGTTTCTTTTGTTTATAGTGTGAATCTTAGGGTTTGAAGGTGTTAAATCAATTATTTCGTAGATCATCTTAGGTGTATTCTAGGCTTGAAATATTATTTAGAATGTTAAAGACTAAATTTACATTTGAAGCTGAGATAGGTTGAATACTTAGGACACTCAATTTCTCAAGAAGGAGTTTGAATAGATGAGAGAAAGATATCCATTACAAAAAATTAGCCACCTCTGTGAACTATAAAGGAAATCGGAGGTTTTCTTGGATTAACCGGTTATTATCGACATTTTATTAAGCATAATGGTGTAATAGCAAAGTCGTTAAAAAAACCCCTCCTAGGGAAATGGAAGTGGTAGAAGGAACAACAAGTGTTCGAGAAATTGAAAGATTTACTGATTAAAAAACCGAAGGGAGTAATAGTTTCGCAAACTTTCTAATTTTACCATGGACTTCTCTAGCACAAACGAAAACAAAAACAATAAAAACGAAATAATAAAAAGCACTAGAAATTTGGTAACACAGTTCAGCCCACCTTGCTTATGTCTGTGGGGCCCTCACCTAGCTTAATACTTTAATCGAGGTACAATTGATTTACTTAAGACTTTATTGAGCCGACACTACTCAACCATTGATACTATCTCTCAACCTCACTTTCTGTGAAAGAATTTTACACCCAATAACACGATCGACTCGTGTTAACCTCGTCATCTATTTTTTCTAAACAAATTTTAATTAAAAGACAATTGATAAAAATATCTCAATTGATGAATTAACTAAGAATAAAAAATATAATACACTTGAGACAAAAAAGAAGACAACTTCCCAATTGGTTTAGCTCCTCTATAATAGATCTGCAAATTGTTCACCAGTTGAATTGATTCATCCCATTTTCAACAACTCCAATTAAACCATACGGGATACTCCACACACTATGTATATTTCACTCACAAACCCAGAATACCAAGCTTGGAAAATAGAAGCTAACCCACTCGCGACTTACATCAAGTCATACCAAAACTTCCAGTCGTGCTCCACTACTTCATGCATGGTTTTGTACTATATCAACTGCTTCTTGGTTTCTTACATACTCCCAAAGTCCATCAGAAGCAAATATAACAAATTAGTAATGTGGACCCAACTGGTCCACTGAGATTGGTGATTTTGCCTTCACATTGGCCTTTTTAAAAGGTTATCGGAGCACAAACTTCGCATGTAAGTGCCTACTATTTTAAATCATGGTGCATATATGAAAACATAACACCCACACCACATAAGCTACGCTTTTCAAGTATGTAAATAACGCCCACTGCACTGTTGATTGTAAGACTCCCATGTAGGATACGCTACTTTTATGGATAGAGACATACACGATATTCACTAGCAAGAGCCCTTTTCCAACACGCAACAACCACTTCACTGTTTCTTCTATCCACAAAATCCATAAAATCCAGCATTAAAATAATTCCAATACCAATATGATAATAGACTTCAAAATAGTGTAGGATTTTTTCACAACTACAAGTGTAATAGTCACATCTTTTTTAATCCCATTACAATTAATATCTTATTTGTCCAATTAATAAATAAGATGTCAAAACAAAATAAAAGATATATATTATATATCTTAATAATCTCCTCCTTTTTAGCATTATTTGTCACATATTTGAAACTCCCCCTAAAGGAGATAATTGGACATATAAATATCAAATGCACAATCCATATGATATGAAAAAAGAACTCCCCCTTAATCAAATATCAAGTTTCAAAGAACATCACAATTATCCAATCATCTAAATTTCTCCCCTTTAGGACAAAAAGATGCTAAAAGGCATGATGAATAGTCACGCATATACCTTAAAATCTTCCCCTGAATGAAACATTCACCATAAACAATTTGATGTCTCCCCTTGGAACAAAACATTGTCAAAATTAAGAATGCCTTCAACATAATCAATCTTAGCAAATAAAGAAGCATAAAAATCAGTAGTAAGTTCAACGGAAGAATTATAAGCATGCCAATATGACAATTTACCACCAGTCAATACGCATGCCAACATATCATTACTACTTCAATTCCATCTTCATAAGACTGATCAAATTTATAAACCCAAGCAAATAAAGATGAGTGTTGCCAGTGTTGTGAGAAAGAGAGATACCAGAGAGAGACCTACACTGATGAGAGAGCTTAAGAGTCTTCGGTGGAGCCAAATAGAAGTCACAATACAAACTACTAAAAGGATAAGACGACAATAGCAACTTAAAAACTAAAGAACTAAAAAAGATAAATCTTTTTTTTTATGTTTAATTTGTTTTACACAACACAAAAAAACACTTTAAAAATGAAAATTACACAATTTATGTGCCCCTTGAAGAAATTCAAACTTGGTATTTTTCCTTGTCATATTATCTTTGTCATCGATTTCTTCTTCTGAAGTAACTGGTTTATCCTTTTTCTGAACAGTTTCTTCACAAGTAGTAACTAACTGTGAATCTAAACAATTTCTTATTTTTGAAGTGAATCACACGTTAATACAAGACTTATTATACAATATACAAATGCACAAGAAGGGGGTTGAATTGTGTATATTTTTTATTAACCCCCTTTGAAAACGTTTTGTTAAAAGAAACTTGTTCTTTTCACAAGAACTACTGAAAATCAAAGTTATAAAATATTTTTCAAAAATTTGTATAAAAACTAGTAAAATCGAAATTGAAAGATAAGAGAGATTAAGAGTTGAGAGATGTTGACACAATAATTTTTATACTGGTTCACCCCAAACCGTGGGCTACGTCCAGTCCTCAGATATCTTTTTGAGATTTCACTATCTCTCAAAACGTTACAAGTATTCTTTGTCTCCGACCCTCTTCAGGTCTCTTACAATCATTGTTCTTTCACACTTAGCCTCTGCAGGCTATCTATACTACTTTCAATCTGAAAGGTTTTTCAAGCTTTGTTATAGAAAAATAGCTCTAGATTTTTTGCACAATAGTTTCTCTCAAGTATTGTTAACTTTTGTAACTTTTGCAATATTCGTAATTTTTGTAACTCTTTCATAACTTTTTCAATCTTCGACTCTGACTCATATTTATAGTCTTAGTCTTCAACTGCTTCTTGATTCTTAATTCTTGTTTCTTTCAAGAAACGGTTATTCAGTTGAGTTCTGTAACTAACTCAAACTGATTCTTGATCTGACGTGGTTTGCTTCCGTCTGCTTTTCAATTTAGTTTTTGTCTGCTTTTCTTTTGTCTGTTTTTCTTCCGTCTGCTTTTCATTTTAGCTTCCGTCTTCTTTTCTTTCGTCTGTTTTTCTTCGTCTGCTTTTCTATTTGCTTATGTCTACTTTTCATTATTATTTGTACTTCATCAAAATCATTTATGTAAAGTCATTTTGACTTAACAATCTCTCCCTTTTTGATGATAACAAATAATCATACAAGTAAGATAAAAAAACTGTAAATGAAAAAATGTACAGATGAGAAAATAAGAACATATCTTCACTTCATCTTCTAGTTCTTCATTTTCTGCTTACTCTTCCTCCCCCTATCTTTTTCTTTCTTCTTCAAAAATTTTCTTCTCCCCCTTCGTTTCTCCCCTAATTTGTTATTAATAAAAAATGATTATGACCGATGATGCTTCAATAATTCTTTCAAAATCTCCTTTATCTCCTTAACTTCCCTTCTTAGTTGAATAACCTCTGCTTGTAAGTCAAAAGATGAGGTTGGTCGGCCATCATCCTTCGGTTGTTCTTCTTCAACAACAATTGTAGTGTTATATGCATCTGAAGATGAAACATATTCTTCAATGATCTCTAGGGTAGGAGGTTGAACAGATAGGTTGGGTTCTGGAGGATCTAAATCATCAGAAGCTGGTAGTCTTAACACTTGTCTTCCACGCAAGGGTAGGACTTCTTCAATTGAAGATGTATTAGACAGTGGCCTAATACGCATAATTTTCTGCACAAGGGATTCAGTGAACGTCCCTTTTGTAAGTTTTCCCTCCACTGGACAATGTTGATCTTTGGTTGTTGAACTACCACTAGCTCTTGAAATGTGATGGGAAATGAAAGTTCCCATCATCGTCTTCTCTACAAACATGCTTCATCTATTCTTCGCACTTCTTCTGTAATTTGATCTACTGATAAATCATCTGTTACCCCTTTTGGGTATAGTTTTTGCTTCCCCTTATTGCGTACCATAGGATACCTTGGTTGAAGGTCAGGTACAACCTTTATCACCGTTTGCTCTGTGATTGGAAAAATAGTGTACAGTTGCCTTGTCATCTTTGTGGGGTATGGTTTTGTTGCTGCATACCTCAAAGCCTCACAAAAGCTCTTCTCGTCTTCATTCAACATATGAGTACAACTATTTATCACAATAGGTTGGAAATGTACCTTCACTAACCTCTTTGGAATATCCCTGATGATTATTGAGGTACTCCTCTTATTCACAGGTTAAACCTCTTCAATCACTCTGACTCTCAAATCTTCTTTCCTCAGAAGTTGAGAAGAGTTATACTGTACCAGACTAAGTTCTGTTGATTCTTCCTGTTGAGTATCAATAGGAGTAGCCTTCTTCTGTTGAACATTAGTCAGAATAGCCTTCTTCTGACTAACTTTCTCAGTCTTTCTTTCTGCCTCAATCAGTCTTGGAGTCTTTTGAGGTTGTGGTTTTTGTAGCGCCCCCTCACCGTAGGGTACACATCGAAAAACCCGAAGGTCGCTCTGACACGTATCCCACGATAAAGGTGCACTACCAGAACATTTTTCCAATAATATCCACATGGCATTGCAATAATAAAAACCATAATACCAGAAATCAGTAACTTTTAAAAATCCAGAATAATCTTATCATAGCAGCAATTTCAATACAGTCATCCAAAAGCAGAATAGACAAGTTTATCAGTCCCCTAAACAAAACCAAAAAGGAAACTGATATAATTATCTATCTTAAGTCATCCTCAAAAGTCCAACCCAGCTGACCGACCTGTGTGCCATTGCTTCTCTTGCCAGCACACTCGCACGGCAGGAAAAGACTATCTCCGGAGCTAGGAGTCTACTCTATCGATCCTGAAAAATTAGATGCAATTTTGGGTGAGTTTGCGAACTCAGTGCGAAACCATCATCGATGGTTTACTCAAATCATGCATTACGCAAATTAAATGCGTCTGACGCACGATAATATTCAATTTGATGAGTCTATAACAGTTTGCAGTATCAAATAACAATTTACAATAACATATAATAATTTACAGTATCATATCACAATTCACATAATTATGCAACAGTTCACAGTAGCATGTAACAATTTGCAATCTCTCATGTCATCACATAATTCGGTAAGTTTGCAATTCAATCAGTCATGTGTATACAATGCATATGAGACTCTTTTCCAGTTATTCAGTGTTGTGCCCAAGTGCTCAGTCAGTATTCAGTGGGGGACGCGTCAGGGATTTCTCCCCTCGGGCTCGAGGCCCGATCAGATCAGTGTTCGAGCTCGAGGCTCTTTTCAGTGATAATAGCAACTTGGGTCACATTCCATTATCGATCATGCATTTATGCATGCAATGCCATGTTCAAGTAATCTACAGTGTACGGCTATAAAAGCCCGAAGATTACATTCCTCAAGTATCATCTGATAATCCAATCAATACAAGAGAAACATGTCATTCGATCATGTACATTTCGAGAATCATGCAATTTCACAGTGGCAAGTAATTCACATTGAGCATTTAGGCGATCAGAATTTGAGAAACCAACTAGGTTACTCACTGTAACTTCAAGCTCTTGCACGAAGTCCCAAGCAATGTCCGTGAAACGACGATCCAACGGGGCCTCTATAACAGTAAAAATACAGTCCCATTACTAGAGGCTCAATTAAGCAGTTCAGTAATGCATGTCTCAGTAAAATGATGTACAATGCATGTTCACGATTTTCGGTGCTAAAACCCAATTTTGGACTCTTAGGCCCAATTCTAACTCTTTGCTCAATTGATCGACAATAATTGATCCAATCCTAATATTCAGTTCAATTTTTTCCTTAATTCGTATTCCCTATAACAATTCCGTATCCATTGGGTCAAAACCTCTATAGAAAATCCCAATTAAAACTCCAATTGTCTTAATTCAATACTTAGGTCACACTATAAACCATAATTGACCTTATTCCCTATAAATCAATGTCATTTAAATCAATTCAAATTCCCAAAATTATCCTCAATTGTAGACCTCTTTCCCTAATTCATAACGAATCTGGAATTACCTCAATCGGAGGTCTACACCCAATAAACCAAAATATAAACCATCAAAACAGTCCCCTTCGCCGCGACCTTGCGGCCTTCGCCGCGACGTATGCGGGTTGCTCGCCGCGGCGAACAACTCTCATCCTTCGCCCTTGACGCCCACATCGCCGCCATGGCATGCATGACTTTCTCCCGCTTCGCCATGACGTCACGTGTAGCTTCAGCGGGCAGTCAAGATTTCTTAAATCACGGCGTGCCCTTTTCAGACGCCGCGACGATGCCAAACTTCTTCTTCCCCAATCGTTTTTCCGCCATTTTCTCTTCCTAAACCCACCATTAAACACTCCCAACTACTCAAATCAACCATAATAAATGTCATAAATGCCATAAAACTATCAATAACAACATTAAAACTATTAAAACTTACCAATCAAGCTCAAATCCACCGATCCCTCTAAACACCGTAAACCCTAAAATCTTTCAAAACCAACGATGATCCACTCTAAAGCTCCTCAATCCTTCATCAATCACAATAAACATGTAAGCCTTACACAATAAGAAGAAACCATAAGAAAGAATCGACGAATCTCACCAATGGGGAAGAAATCGAAGACACCGTGGGAGAAGAGAAGAGAAATGCTTAAGCCTTAGGGTGAAAATCCCCAATTTCCAAACCTAAGTTATATATAGACATAGGTCTCCGAATCAGTTCAAAATTTCAGTCTCTAAATTTCAATGGCTCAACATATTTATTCCCTATCAGTAAAATTCTAATTTTTCCATTGCCATTGGACCATTCTTTCAGTAATATACAGTCAGTCGGTCAGTCATCCAAATATTTTCGGTCCGGGCATTTTCTCCCGAATTTCTCGAAAATTTCCTATAAGTCACTATAATTTACCAATTACACTTAAACTATTCCAAATCAGTCATTTGAACCCAATTACTCCTAATTTCTCATTTAATCCCGATCCAGTCAGTCCAGTCAGTTCATACTCAAAATTAAGTACCGGAAAATCATGAATGCATGTATCTATGAATAATTGCATATGCAATAAACCTGTTCCTCTATAATTAGAGGCCAGTAACATGCTCAGTCAGTGAATGCAATGAACCCTATCAGTCTGACCCAATATTACCATAATAGCCTTGCTAACAGTAATGGGATGTTACATTTTTGCTTCTCAAACTTCATTTTTTTTCTCTCAGTCTCTTTAGCCTGTTTGGCTGTATCTTCCTTTAAGATAGAGACTAGAGATCTTGTAGCCTTAGGTTTGTCTATCTCAGAGACTTCTGCCTGACTTAGTTCTCTGGATCTCTATTCTTCTTGTTGTCGCAGGGTTCGAACTCTGGTTGATCTTTTCGCTTGCTTCAAAATTTCACTCAGAAGTGTCTCCCCTTTTCTTTTCAGAGCACCTTCGCCTTTACTCCGTACTCGGCTACTTTCTTTTTGAATAATCATCTTTTCTTTCAAAATTTCTTATGATGATTTCCTCCTTTCATTCATGGGTATGTTTGCACTTGATTGAGATTTAGAACTTTTTGTAGGAGATTTCTTCTTTGTACGCTTCCCTTTAGTTCTTGTTTTAATCTCATAATCTGCTTTTACTCTTTTCAGATTCTTTAAACCCATTTTCACCACTGTTCCTGAGTTGATAAAACTCTTAACAGTCATCTTAATTATGTTTCCTCTGTCAAGAAGGACTCCAGACTCCCTGAATATCCTTGTCAGCAACATTCCATAAGGGTAACTATTTGTATCTTTCATCGCCTTAACCGTATATTGAAAAATCATAAATGGTAAATCTACGGGTTGGCGATTCAATAAGTAGAATATGCATTGTTCACCCCATGTTGTCACCAAATGCCTTGAACTTACTCTTGGTAAAATGCAATTGAACAGAATTGCATGTAGGACCCTAGCCTTCGGCACCAAACTAGAAGTCTTCCTCTCCGTTGGGTCGTTGTCTTCATACAACTGTTGATTGACTTCCTTTTCCTTAACACTGACTTTCATCATCCATCTGGTTTTGCTTGTGAGTTTTTCTCCAGCAGATGGACATTCTGTTACTTTCTCAATCAACTATGTTGTCACAATAATTGACAATCTATCTACTGTCGAGACAATAGTATTATCTACTAACTTCACATTCTTCCATAAATCATACACTTCATTTGAATATACGATTTCTCGCACCTGGAAGAACTTCCTCCATCCTACTTCTACTATCTCCTGTTCGATGTCCATGTCAGTTTTCCTCAAGGATTCACAATCAACATGGCTTCCGAAAATCATTGCTTGCTCCATTTGATTCTTCGATGAGTAAGAATACTGAGTTCACTGATTTGTTCTTTAAAAGGTAAAGTCGGTTACAGAGATTTCAGAAAGCTAAGAGGTTTTTGTGTTGAGAATACTCGAGAAGTATTATCAGGCGTGTTCTAGAATAAGTGAAGTTCTCGAGGCTATGAGACTTTCCCTCCAAAAGTTCCTTGTAAGAGAAGTTACCAGCTGTGACTAACGCCGTTAAATTTGACGATCTTTTAACTTGGCTATGACATGTTAGACGGTTGGTCACTTAACATCACCATGTTAAGGTTTTGTCTGATTTCCTTGAATCATTCTTCACTCAATGGTTTGGTGAAGATGTCTGCCCATTGAAACTTTGTCTCAATAAACTGAAGACTCATAATCCTTCTCTGATCGTACCTTAATCTCTATAATTCAATACCATTAGATCAATTCAAATTTCCATAATTATCCTCAATTGTGGACCTCGTTCCCTAGTCCATAACGAATCAGGAATCACCTCAATCGGAGGTCTATACCATAAATTATGCCCAATATCCCGTAAGAAATGATGTCTGACTTCAATATGCTTCACTCTCGAATGCTGAATTAGATTTTTCGACAAGCTGATGGCACTCGTGTTGTCGCAAAAAATTGGGATCTCCACTTCTTGTACTGAGTAATCTTCTAGTTGATATTTGATCTACAATGTTTGTGCACAACATCTTGCGGAAGACATGTACTCAGCTTCAGCAGTTGATAGGGTGATTAAACTTTGTCTCTTGCTTGACCAGGAAACTAGATTTGAGCCAAGAAAGTGACAGCCTCCACTCGTACTCTTCCGCATAGTCGGCATCACATTATCCAATCAACCTGAAATCCCTACCTTTCTCATACATTAAGAAAAAATCAGTAGTACCTGTGAGATATCTCATAATTCTTTTAACAACAATGTAATGAAACTCTCTAGGATCGGCCTGAAACCTTGCACACAAGCATACACTGAACAATATGTCAGGTCCGCTTGCTGTAAGATAAAGCAAAGAACCAATCATCCCTCTATACAGGGTTTGATCCACCTTCTTACCAGCTTCGCCTCTAGACAAAAGGTTCGAAGGATGCATCGGAGTTGCCATAGGTTTCACTTTTTCCATATCAAACTTAGACAACAATTCTTTCACATATTTTTGTTGATGGATAAAGATCTTTTCTTCGGTTTGCTTAACTTGCAACCCAAGAAAGAACTTTAACTCTCCCATCATACTCATCTCAAACTCATTTTTCATCAAATTCTCAAATCTCATGCACAAACTTTTTGAAGTAGCACTAAAAATAATGTCATCAACATAAATTTGAACTAAAATAAAATCATTCTCAAAATTCTTCCTAAAGAGTGTCTTATCTACCTGACCTCTACTAAATCTGCTCTCAATGAAAAAAGTACTTAGACGATCATACCAAGCTCTAGGAGCTTGTTTCAAGCCATACAAAGCCTTATGAAGTCTATAGACATGATCCGGATACTTAACATCCTCGAAACCAGGAGGTTGCCTAGCATACACTTCTTCGTCTATAAAACCATTCAGAAATGTGCTTTTCACATCCATTTGAAAAAGCTTTATATCATGACAAACAGCATATGAAAGCAATATCCTAATAGCTTCAAGTCTTGCTACTGGAGCATACGTCTCATTATAGTCTATCCTTCTTGCTGATTATAGCCTTGTGCTACTAATCTTGCTTTATTCCGACTTACTCTTCCTGATTCGTCTAACTTATTCTTAAAAACCTATCTAGTTCCTATGATGGATTTCTTCAAGGGTTTAGGATCCAAGGACCAAACTTTATTCCTAGTAAATTGGTTCAGCTCCTCTTGCATAGCTAAAATCCATGCTTCATCTTGAAGAGCTTCATCAATCTTCTTAGGCTTTATTTCAAAGACAAATGTTGCATTAGCTTCTCTTCTGAATTTGGACCTTGTTCGGACTCCTTCTGAGGTCTCTCCTATGATTAACTCTTATGGATGAGAACTCTTATATCTCCAATCTCTTTTTAACCCAAGAGTCTCTGGAATATCCTCAATCTTGTTTAACTGAGTTTCTGATGATGAAGCTTCTTTAGTATCACCTAAGGGCATTGAAGGAATTTCGCTGTTTATATCATCTTCCTTACTTGGTTGGAACCTATCATCAAACTTAACATGAATAGTCTCTTCAACAGTCTTCTAGGTAAGATTATAAACCCTAAAAGCCTTCGATGATAAGGAGTAGCCTAGAAAAATTCCTGAATAGGTCTTTGAATCGAATTTGTCCAAAATTTCCTTTATATTCAGTATAGAGCACTTGCAACCAAATGGATGAAAGTAGGATATACTTGGTCTCATTCCACTCCATAACTCATAAGGAGTTTTCTTCAACAAGGGTCGCAACAATATTCTATTCTGAATGTAACATGCTATATTCATAGCTTCTGCCCAGAAGTACTTAGAAAGATTCATCTCACATAGCATAGTCCTTGCCATCTCTTGAATCGTTCTGTTCTTCCTTTCAACAACTCCATTTTGCTGTGGAGTCCTAGGAGCAGAGAAATTGTAGAAAATTTCATTCTCCTCACAGAATATTCTAAACTTCTCATTCTCAAATTCTCCACTATGATCACTCATAATATTGGCTATCGACTTTCCTTTTTCATTCTGTAACTTTTTGGAAAGGGTTCTAAAATGCTTAAAAGACTCATCTTTGTGTGACAAAAACAGTATTCAACAAAATCTAGTAAAGTCATCAACAATAACAAGTCCATATTTCTTTCCGCCAAGACTTATTGTCCTAGTTGGACCAAATAAATTCATATGTAATAACTCTAGAGTTCTAGATGATGTTACGGTATTTTTAGAAGAAAACGATGTTTTGACTTGTTTTCCTTTATGACAACTTTCACAAAAGAGATCCTTGTCAAAACTTATTTTTAGTAAACCTCTTACTAAATCATGCTTTAACAACTTTGAAATATGTTTAAAACTAACATGACCTAACTTTTTATGTCAGATTAGTCTTTTTTCTTCAGTTGATAAAAAAACACGAAACATTTTGATTTTGAAAATCTTCTAAATCAATTTTGTAAAGATTATTTCGTCTTTTGCCAGAAAAGAATATAGACCCATCTTTGTTTCTGACTTCACAAAGATTTTGATTGAACGTAACTTCAAAGCCAGAGTCACACAATTGATTGACACTAATCAAGTTGTGTTTCAGACTATCAACAAGCAGCACATTATCAATATATGCAAAGGAATTTTTACCTATTTTACCGATTCTAATTATCTTGCCCTGCTGGTTGTCTCTAAAATTTACTGACCCTCCCTTCTTATACTGAAGATTTAGGAACATAGACCTTCTTCCCGTCATGTGTCGCGAGCATCCACTGTCCAAATACCAATGGTGCTTGCTGCCTCTTCCAAGGAAGGATATCTACAGGAGATATTATTTTATTTTTCGGTACTCAAATTTTCTTGGGTCCTTTCGGGTTAGTAAAATGCACATAATGATAGTGATGCATATGATAAGATTGTTGATGAAAATATGATTGTTGGAACTTCTTTTTCTGAAAGAATGACTTCCTTTTCTGTTGAGACTTATTTCTAGTAAATCCTAATCTAGTTTTATCACTCGGATGTCTATACTTTCCTAACATATCAGTCATTCTTCTCGTACTTTCAGTGAAAGTTGCTAAATCAGCTGAAAGACTTTTGATCCTTAGCTTTAGTTGATTGATCTCTTCAGATCTATCTATAACTCCCTTTTTCTTAATTTCCTCTACTTGCTTTTTTAAGCAGGTGTTCTCTCTTTCTATTTCTTGTGTATTTTTTAGAATTTCTACATACTTTTTCTTCAACAATTTGTACTGTTTTAGAATAGCATGGGAATCTTCTAGTAGTTCAGAATATGCATCTTGCAAGTCATCATATTTAGAGGTTACCTCCTCATCACTTTCCTCTTTGACTATCAGGCATATATTTGCAAGATCTGATGTCTTAGAACATGTATCTAATTCGGATGAATCTAGATCCTCCCAGGTTTCCATCATGCTTTTCTTGCCTTCTCTACTCTTCTTTGATTTCCTCTTTAATGTTGGACACTCAGACTTGTCATGTCCTGGTTTGTTACACTCGTAGCATGTGATGGATGTCTTCTCTATCTTCCCATCATCTTTGCCATTCTTTTTGAAGATTTGATTTCCTTTGGACTTCTTCTTCCACATTCGTCTGATCTTCTTGGAAATAAAGGATAGCTCGTCATCTTCTTCACTCGACTCCTGTTCTGACTCACTGGAATCATCGTTCTTTGATTCTTCAATCTTCAGCGCTTTTGATGAATTCCTCTTCCTTTGAGTCTTGTGATTCTTTTGTCCGGCCTTTAGTGCTATGGACTTATCTCGTCTGGGCTTGTCTTCAACGTCGAGCTCAACTTCATGTATCTTCAACGATCTAAGCAATTCGTCAAGTTTTAATATGCTTAAATCCTTGGCTTTCTGTACAATAGTAACTTTTGATCTCCACCTTTTTGGTAGACTTTTTAGGATCTTACTAACGTGATCTTGGTTGTCGTAAGTTCTTTCAAGAGCTTTTAATCCATTGATAATTGTTTGAAATCTTCCAAACATTTGATCAATAGATTTTTCATCTTTCATTTTGAACAGCTCGTACTGATGCACAAGAATACTTATCTTGGATTCTTTAAATTTGTTCGTACCTTCATGTGTGATGAATAACGTATCCCACATCTCCTTCGCAGTATCGCATCCGTGGACTTTATCGTACTCACTTCTGCTTAAGGCACAACTCAAGAAGAACTTTGCTTTGGAGTTTAGTTGAAATCTCGCCTTTTGATCAGTCGTCCATCTGATTCATGGAATAAGATTTCCTTCTTCATCCGCTGGTGTGTATGGTTCATTCTCTATTACGTCCCAAAGGTCAACATGAGTCGATTCAATAAACAACCACATCCTATCTTTCCAGTAGTGATAGTCTTCTCCATTAAACGCCTAAAGTCTAGTGATTGAGGCACCTTCTGCTATGTATGTATGTGATTCTGCCATAATTTTTAATCCACACTTTGTTAAGGTGATCCTTGGACACCAAGCTCTGATACCAATTAAACTTAATCACACGTTAATACAAAACTTATTATACAATATACAAATGCACAAGAAGGGGGTGGGGGGGGGGGGTTGAATTGTGTATATTTTTTTATTAAGCCCTTCGAAAACGTTTTGTTAAAAGAAACTTGTTCTTTTTATAAGAACTACTGAAAATCAAAGTTATAAAATATGTTAAGTCCAAATGACTTTACTTAGATATGATTTTGATGTATAACAAAGAGAATCAATAAAAAGAAAAGCAAAACAGACGAAGTCCTACAGACGAAGCAAACAGACAAAGTCAAACAGACGAAGTCCTACAGACGAAGCAACACAGTAAAGCAGACGCAAACAGAAAAGCAGATGCAGATGAAGATGCGAAAGAAAAATAGACGCAGACGCAGAAACACAGACGATAAAATACAGACGGAGAAAAACAGATGCAGAATTCGAAAAGAAGACGAAGGAGTCAGTTCGAGTTAGTTATATAACTCAACTAATTAACCGTTTCTTTAAAGATTCAAGAAACAAGAATCAAGAAGCAGTTGGAGACGAAGGCTATAAATACAAGTCGAAGTCGAAGATTGCAAAGTTAGTCGAGTTGAAAAATTACCTGAATTACATCTACGTGATCGTAAAGAGCTTATTGTGCAAATTAGCCGAGAGCTATTTTTACTGTAACAAGTGTTCAAATACTTAACTGAGAGAAAGTAGTACAGATAGCCTGCAGAGGCTAAGTGTGAAAGAATACTGATTGTAGAGACCTGAAGAGGCTCGCAAAGAATACTTGTAAAGTTGAAGAGATAGTGAAAATCTCATAAGGAACTCTGAGGACTGGACGTAGCCCACAGTTTGGGGTGAACCAGGATAAATCGCTGTGTCAACTATTCTCACTTTATCTCTATTTTATATTCAAGTTTTATCAGTACTTAATTCGTAAACAAAGTTTTCAAAAGTTTTGATTAATTAGAATCTATCGGAAGTTCTGTAAAGAATTTTATTTCTAACAAACAGTTTTGAAAGATTTTCAAAAAGGGGAATACACAATTCAACCCCCCCTTCTCGTGCATTCGTATATCATTTCCTAAGTATTGTATTAATGTGTGATTCACTTCAATTGGTATCAGAGCGAGGTATCCAAGGATCACTTTAGCAAAGTGTGGATCAAAGATAATGGTGGAATCACATGTATACATCGCAGAAGGAGCCTCAGTCACTAGACCTCCAGCATTCAACGGAGAGGATTATCATTACTAGAAAGATAAGATACGGCTATTCATAGAATCTACTCATGTCGACCTTTGGGACGTGATAGAGAACGGACCTTATATACTAGTAGATGAAGATGGCAATTCTATTCCACGAATCGGATAGACGGCTGATCAAAAGGCGAGAATACAGCTAAACTCAAAGGCGAAGTTCTTCTTGACCTGTACCCTAAGCAGGAGCGAGTATGATAAAGTCCACAGATGCGACACCGCAAAGGAGATGTGGGACACATTGTCCATTGCTCACGAAGGCACAAGCCAAGTTAAAGAATCCAAGATAAGTATTCTTCTGCACCAGTATGAACTTTTCAGGATGAAAGATGAAGAATGTATTGATCAAATGTTTGTAAGATTTCAAACAATTGTCAATGGATTGAAAGCTCTTAGAAGAACGTACAACAATCAAGACTATGTTCGAAAGATATTAAGAAGTCTTCCAAAGAGGTGGAGACCTAAAATTACTGCGGTGCAAGAAGCCAAAGATTTGAGCGTGCTAAAACTTGACGAGTTGCTTGGATCCTTGAAGATTCATGAAGTTGAACTCGATGCTGAAGACAAGCCCAAACGGGACAAGTCGATAGCACTGAAGGTCGGACATAAGAATCACAAGACTCAAAGAAGGAGGAAGTCATCAAAAGCATTAAAGATTGAAGAATCAAGGATGGCGACTCCGACCAATCGTAACCGAGTCAAGTGATGAAGATGACGAATTATCTTGCATCTCCAGAAAGATAAGACGCATGTGGAAGAAGAAGTCCAAAGGGAATCAGACTTTCAAGAAGAATGGCAAAGATGAAGCCAAACCAGAGAAGTCATCTGTCATTTACTACGAGTGCAATCAGCCCGGACACTACAAGTACGAATGTCCTACTCTTAAGAAGAAACCAAAGAAGAGTAGAGAAGGCAAGAAAAGCATGATGGCAACGTGGGAGGACCTAGATTCATCAGAATCAGAAACAGGTTCCGAGTCATTTGAACATGCAAACATCTGCCTGGTAGCCGAGGAAGATAGTGATGAGGAGGTAAAATCTGACTACGATAATTTGCACGATGCCTACTCAGAATTGTTAGAAGATTCTCATGCTATTACAAACAAAGACAATTGTTAAAGAAAAAGTATGCAGAAAATATTAGACATACGAAAGTAATAGAGAGAGAAAATATCTGTCTAAAGAAGCAATTAGAGGAGAAAAATAAAGTCATAGACAGAACAAAAGAGATTAATCAGCTTAAACTAAGGATTAAGAATCTGTCAGCTGATTTAGCTACTTTCACAGAAAGCACTAAGAAAATGAATGAGATGCTTGAAAAATGTAGACATCCGAGTGATAAAACCGGATGGGTTTACAGGTAACAAGACTCAGACTCATATAAAACCTTTCTTTCAAAAGAGAAACCGTAATAAATCTCGTTTTAATCATCGTTCTAGTTATATGCTTCAAAGAACTCATCATATGCATACTACTAACCATAAAGGACCCAAAAAAATATGGGTACCAAAAAATAAAATAGTTTCTCCTGCAGATATCCTTTCTTGAAAAATACGGCAAGCACCATTGGTATTTAGACAGTGGATGCTCGCGACATATGATGGGAAGAAGGTCTATGTTCCTAGACCTTCAGTATAAGAAGGGAGGATCGGTAACTTTCAGAGACAACCAGCAGGGCAAGATTATTAGAATCGGTAAAATAGGTAAAGATTCCTTTGCATGTATAAATAATGTACTGCTTGTTGATGGTCTGAAGCATAACTTGATTAGCGTCAGTCAATTGTGTGATTCTGGTTTCACAGTCACATTTGATCAAAATCTTTGCGAAGTCAGAAACAAAGATGGGTCTATACTTTTCTCTGCCAAGAGAAGAAACAATCTTTACAAAATTGATTTAGAAGATTTTCAAAGTCAAAATATTTCATGTTTTCTATCTTCCGGAGAAGAAAGACTAATCTGGCATAAAAAGCTAGGTCATGTCTCTTTTAAACATATTTCAAAGTTGGCAAAACATGATTTGGTGAGAGGATTGCCAAAAATAATTTTTGATAAAGAGTTTTTCTGTGAAAATTGTTTAAAAGGAAAACAAATTAAAACTTCTTTTTCTTCTAAAAGTTTTGTAACATCAACTAGACCTTTAGAGTTGTTATATATGGATTTATTTGGTCCAACAAGGACAATAAGTCTTGGCAGAAAGAAATATGGACTTGTTATTGTTGATGACTTTACTCGATTTTGTTGGATATTATTTTTATCACACAAAGATGAATCTTTTAAGTGCTTTAGGACCTTATCCAGAAAGTTACATAATGAAAAAGGAATGTCTATAGCCAGTATCAGGAGTGACCATGGTGGAGAGTTTGAGAATGAGAAGTTTAGATTATTCTGTGAGGAGAATGGAATTTCCTACAATTTCTCTGCTCCTAGGACTCCTCAACAGAATGGAGTTGTTGAAAGGAAGAACAGGAAGATTCAAGAGATGGCAAGGACCATGCTATGTGAGATGAATCTTCCTAAGTACTTCTGGGCAGAAGCTGTGAATACAGCATGGTATATTCAGAATATAATTCTGTTGCGACCCATGTTGAAGAAGACTCTTTATGAGTTATGGAATGGAAGAAGACCAAACATATCTTATTTTCATCCATTTGGGTGCAAATGCTCTATTCTGAATACAAAGGAGCTGTTGGATAAATTCGATTCAAAGACCTATCCAGGAATCTTTCTAGGCTACTCATCATCGTCTAAGGCATTTCTGGTGTACAACCTTACTTCAAAGATTGTTGAGGAGACCATCCATGTCAAGTTTGATGATAGTTCCCAACCCCATAAGGAAGATGACATGGAGAGTAAAGGTCTTTCAAAGAACTTAGATGATAGAACAGAAACTCCATCATCAAGAACTTATGTAGAAAAAGTTGAAGATATTCCAGAAACTATCGGACTGAAAAGAGAATGGAAATATAAAAGTTCTCATCCAAAAGAGTTGATTATCGGAGAGACCTCAGAAGGAGTTAGAACAAGGTCCAGATTCAGAAGAGAAGCTAATGTGGCTTTTATTTCTGAAATAGAACCTAAGAAGGTTGAAGAAGCTCTTCAAGACAAAGTTTGGGTGTTAGCCATGCAAGAGGAGCTGAATCAATTTACTAGGAATAATGTTTGGTCCTTAGTTCTGAAACCCCCTAAGAAATCCATTATAGGAACCAGATGGGTCTTTAAGAATAAGTTAGACGAATCAGGAAGAGTAAGTAAAAATAAGGCTAGATTAGTAGCACAAGGCTATAATCAGCAAGAAGGAATAGACTACAATGAGACATATGCTCCAGTAGCAAGACTTGAAGCCATTAGGATATTGCTGGCATATGCGGTCTATCATGATATAAAACTGTTTCAGATGGATGTGAAGAGTGCCTTTCTGAATGGTTTTATAGACGAAGAGGTGTATATTAAGCAACTACCTAGTTTCGAGGATGTTAAAAATCCAGACCATGTCTATAGACTTCATAAAGCCTTATACGGCCTGAAGCAAGCTCCTAGAGCTTGGTATGATCGCCTGAGTACTTTTCTTTTAGAAAATGGTTTCAGTAGAGGTCAAGTTGATAAGATGCTCTTTAGGAAAAACTTTCAGAATGATTTTATTTTAGTTCAGATTTACGTTGATGATATTATTTTTGGTGCTACTTCAAACAAGTTATGCATGAAGTTTGAGAGTCTAATGAAGAAAGAGTTTGAAATGAGCATAATGGGTGAATTAAAGTTCTTTCTTGGGTTGCAAGTTAAGCAAACCGAAGAGAAAATCTTCATTCATCAACAAAAGTATGTGAAAGAAGCTGTTGTCCAAATTTGATATGAATAATGTGAAGCCTATGGCGACTCGATGCACCCTTCAAACCTTTTGTCCAAAGATGAACTTGGTAAGAAGGTGGATCAAACCTCATATAGAGGATGATCTGTTTCATGTATCTTATAGCAAGTAGACCTGATATTTTGTTCAGTGTATGCTTGTGCGCAAGATTTTAGGCTGATCCTAGAGAGTCTCATTTTATCGCTGTTAAAAGAATTATGAGATATCTTGCAGGTACTACTGATCTTTGCTTAATGTTTGAGAAAGGTAAAGATTTCAGGTTAATCGGATATTACGATGCGGACTATGCCGGAGATAGAATCGAAAGAAAGAGCACAAGTGGAGGATGTCACTTTCTTGGCGCGAACCTAGTTTCCTGGTCAAGCAAGAGACAAAGCTCAATCGCTCTATCAACCACCGAAGCAGAGTATATGTCTGCCGCAAGTTGCTGTTCACAGACGTTATGGATCAAATATCAACTTGAAGACTATTCAGTTCGAGAAGAGGAGATTCCAATCTACTGCGACAACACAAGTGCAATCAATCTGTCAACGAATCCGATTCAGCATTCTAGAGTGAAGCACATCGAAGTCAGACATCACTTCCTGAGAGACTATGTTCAGAGGAAGGTGGTGCGTCTACAGTTCATTGAAACAGAGCATCAGTGGGCAGACATCTTGTTGGGTCCCGAATCCCGGGTCCGGAACCCAACTCTCTTGCTTACTTAAAAATTGTGAACATACATATAGACAAACGCGGAAATCAAAAGTGAAGCAAATACGAATCGGATTTTCAAATGACCAATATGGGAAATAATTACGAATCGAATTCAACTTGGAAGCAAAACATGCAAATGAAGACAAATCGAGTAGCATGACAAGTGTCCGACATCCAGGAATAGTTTCTTAAAGAAAGCGCCGCGTTGGATACCTTGACCCATCCGAAAGGGGTATAATTTTTTTCCTTTCTTGCTTTCTTATACAAAGTATTTTATCTATCATACTTGAAACTTATCCTTAAACTCATTCTAATCTCAAATTTCTTGATTCTTCTTATCATTCTATTCATATTTCTTATCATAACCATCTCATACTCATATCAATAAAATCCATATATTCATACACAATTTCGCTAATCCATTCGCTTAATCCATAAACTATCATACATAAAATCCGGCGATGATGGCTGCAATTTAACAATCCCAAAACCTGCAATTCACTTAAATACATTTTTTTAAAACCAGCTCAAACAATCCAATTCATCCGCATCCAAAACACATTCATATTTATTTCTCGGTTCTATATACAACGCATAATCAAATCCATACATAACTTCATCATTCATGTTCATCATAAACATTCATCCATATCCATATATATCCAAAATCACATTCATACAATCAAATCAATACCATTTCATAATCGTCCACAAAAATCCTAAATCATCATATACATATCATACTCAAATTCATACAATTTCATCTTTCTTATACGTCCTGAAAGAACATGCTTGTAATACATGTATGGCAATTCAAGCCACAACCAAGACCTATACAAAACCAATATCAAGACTCTACTTTATACAAAACACCTGCTGTACAAAATGAACATAAAATTTTGACATGCTTTCATCCAATCTCCTGCTCGAACACCTGGAGATGGGGATGAAAGGGGGGTGAGCTACAGAGCTCGTGGATAATATGCTTATGGATTGAAAAATAAACAAAGACTATTTCTCAAAACTTGTCATCTTATAAAGAATTTTATAGTAGGAATTTCCTCCAATGTTTGTTTCACAAACACTTCATTTTTCAAAACACTAATACACACTTTCCAAAAACTGTCATAGTTAAAAACTTCACTTTCTTAATTCTCGTAAAGCTCAAATTCTTCTTTCCACCAAACATGAACAATTCCAAAGATATGAATGCATCACATTTCATACAACATCATATCATATAACACATCAAAATGGTTTGGCAAGACCATAATTCATGACGAACTACACAATTCCATAAAATGGCCTTGTGTAGTCGTATACACATAAGGGAGTCCAAAAAGGAACTCCGTGCCACTTGCGGGCAGCCGAGAGAAGGCTTAACACATGATGTCAACGTGCACGTGACGATTTCTTGAGGGACTATGCCGCACCCACATAACATGTAATTTATGAGCTTGAAAACATGTGGCCCATATGACCCATTTTTAAAAAAGCTTTATTTCATGAGCATGACATATATACATGCATTTCCAGCATCACTTCATAATTCACACAATTTGCAAATCATAATTCACTTAACAAATCTCAATCATTCCAAACAAAGAATGCATACTTTAAATCGTTGCAAAATTAGTTAAACTTCATGTCCCACAAGTTCACATATTGAATTTGCAATCAATTTAAATACAATGAACTCAAACAAGTATTTTAACTTTATAAAAATCATTTGGAATCCATGAGATAAATAATTCATGAAAACTTATTCAAAAATAATCCATTTGAAACCATGAACTTAATCGTTCATAATCTTTCCAAAATCACATAATTCAATCCTTTAAAACCATTGAATGAGCAATTTAAATCATTTATAAAATTGTCCAAAACAATTATAGGAATTTCTTAAATCATTTGAGAATAATGAACTTAACTATTCATCATATTTTCAAAATCAATTTCAACCCAATAGCTTAGAAACATTCTTACTTTCTTGATTCTTCAAAACTTGCAAATAACTTAAAAATTGAAAAACAAACATATTACCCACCTTACATCCATGCCATAAGCTTGTCCATGCTTCAACTTGTCCATAGGTTCCCTTGATCTTCCAATTTACAATTACCTCTTTCTCTTCCTATTTTCGAAATTCTTCTTGGCTTGGAGGGTAGATCTCTTCTCTTTCCCTCTTTTCCTTCATGAATCCATAGAAAATCAAGCTTGAATCCTTTAAAATTCAGAAACCCTACCTCTTCTTCCTCCTCCTTCTTCTTCTCCACGATTTCTCCCACTTCTCTCTTCCTTCTTCTTATTTCTTCTCTCTTCTTCTAGAATTTTCGTAAGCCTCCTTCCCAAAAGCGACACTCCCCTCTTCTTTATAAGCCAAGTCACTTAAATGGTGGTAAAAAGACTCATTTGCCCTTCCCCTTAAGCCTAAGTTCTTAACTCCTTAAGTGATGTTCCCAATATGCCCTTAAACTTTAGTTCCATGTATGCTTACTTTAGGACAAGTTTATCACCATCTAATTGAAGGAATTTGTCAAAACTTCCTTCTAGATAATTGTTCCTCATTGTCTTAATTTCATAATGCCTCAAGAATCATCCAATTTCGAGCACTACACCAAAAGTTATGCTCGAAACATTTCGGGTATGTCTTATGCTAAATCACTTTCCAGCATATAATTTCCATCCAAAAATGGACCTTCTTAAGGACCAAATTGAAACTCGAATTCTTCATAACAATTGTAGCTCTATTTCTCTAGTTTAATCCAAAACAAGAATCACATCATTTCGATTTCCAGAGCAAAAGTTATGCTCAAAATACTGAACTATATTCAAAAAATAGTCCAACTCACTTTGATTCAAATAATCTTGCTCAATAAAATCCCTAAAATTCATAATTTTTCATTAATATGACATTAAGTGTCTTAGGAATCCAACGCTTTAAGAATCAACTCAATCGGATGTTGGACGAAGGAGTTATGGCCAAATAAATTCGATATGTCAATATCCTGAAAAGCACAGGCTGTGTGAAATTTATACTGTCAGTCACACAGTCTGTGTGACCTTCGGATGGGCTGAGATGGGTTTACACAGTCTGTGTGAAAATTCACACAGGCTGTGTAACCCACGGATAACATCGTCTCCTGCACCTAGATTTACACAGTCTGTGTGAAATTTCACACAGGCTGTGTAACTTTCTGCCAACAACAACATTTCACCCTCTAAACCCTCTTCAAAGGTTTCCAAACCTTCTCCTAACATTCCCATACCTCAAACACTTCACCAACACTACAAAAACCACTTTAAATCCATTCAACAACATCTATCCCTCATTAAAACTCAACTTCCAAAGGATTTATCTTCAATCCTAACATCATATATACCCACAATCTATCCAATTTGAACTCTTCAAAGGCAGCACAACATTATACTCATTCCAATACCAATCTAACACAACCAACAATTGGCAATCCTCAACATTCACAATATACACATATAACATATACTTCTAATACTAACAACAAATGAAATTCTCAACCAAAGATAACTTATCCGTCAATCTCAAGCTTTAATGAAACATAATTATACAAAATAAACTTCTAAATTCTCATTCTCATTTTATATCACTCTCATATTCAATAACCTCTTATCATTCACCAAACATCCCATCTTGCTTTTCCATAATGTCTTACATATATAACTATGGTTCATGCTTAAAATTTCTCAACTCATCATCCATTAATAACACATTCTAATATCATAATCATCTATAACACAATTCATATACAAAACACTCATTTTATTTCATTTTCATATTTCTAATTTCCACTCGAGGTTCTGGGTCCAACATTTCTCCCCTCTTAAAAGAATTTAGTCCTCAAAATTCATACTTAAGCAAATCACTATGGAACACATTCACTTAACTCATGTCTTCCAAATGATCCTAGTCATTCACATATTCAAATCCTCACCACACATATTCATGGTATTTTTCACTTCCTATATCATATACCATCCATATCATAATCACACACCAATAGTTCTTATCATATTTCCACAAGTACATATATTTAACTTACTATATCCAGAAATCCATATTCCTCAACCTAAGGACACAAATTAATGGTCCAATTCTTAATGAACCTTAACATGGATCAAATCATCATTCAAACCAATCCTTTGTGATTCTATACATATATCTCTATCAATTTATCTCATCCTTCAAATGTTCGCACTTTCATCTCACAAAAGGATAAACAATATCCATTTATCATACATGTTCTCAACTTACTCACACTTATTCACTTCTTGTGTCAAATGCTAATATCATATCAAACACTATTTTCTTAACATACGCACACCAATCAATGGTCCAAGTATTGATAACCTTAATATGGACCCAAAACCATTCAATCTCAATCTTTTTAACTTCTATACATGTATTCCTTTCATCAAATTCATCTTTAAAGATTCATATTTGCATCTCACATATATGTGAAATCACATCATCCAAATTCATCATGAATTTCTTCCTTTATCATAATCTTAAACTCAATCATAATTCTTCACCTTAATCAACCAATCATATAAGTTCTTCAAATAATTCATGCAAATTTCATTCATATCATTATCACATTCTCACAAAATCAAACTTAGCCTTACAAACTCTTATCAACTTCTCATGCAAGTCACTTATACGCATATGCCCAAATAAGATCATATTACTGGGCTCTGATACCACATCT
The DNA here is from genome assembly GCA_029891385.1 of Erythroxylum novogranatense. Lineage (NCBI taxonomy): Eukaryota > Viridiplantae > Streptophyta > Magnoliopsida > Malpighiales > Erythroxylaceae > Erythroxylum > Erythroxylum novogranatense. Next base: position 84,673,616 of record CM057227.1, on the reverse strand, counting down.
GTTGGGTCCCGAATCCCAGGTCCGGAACCCAACCCTCTTGCTTACTTAAAAATTGTGAACATACATATAGACAAACGCGGAAATCAAAAGTGAAGCAAATACGAATCGGATTTTCAAATGACCAATATGGGAAATAATTACGGATCGAATTCAACTTGGAAGCAAAACATGCAAATGAAGACAAATCGAGTAGCATGACAAGTGTCTGACATCCAGGAATAGTTTCTTAAAGAAAGCGCCGCGTTGGATACCTTGACCCATCCGAAAGGGGGTATAAATTTTTTTTTTTCCTTTCTTGCTTTCTTATACAAAGTATTTTATCTATCATACTTGGAAACTTATCCTTAAACTCATTCTAATCTCAAATTTCTTGATTCTTCTTATCATTCTATTCATATTTCTTATCATAACCATCTCATACTCATATCAATAAAATCCATATATTTATACACAATTTCGCTAATCCATTCGCTTAATCCATAAACTATCATACATAAAAATCCGACAGCATGACGGCTACAATTTAACAATCCCAAAACCTGCAATTCACTTAAATACATTTCTATAAAACCAGCTCAAACAATCCAATTCATCCGCATCCAAAACACATTCATATTTATTTCTCGGTTCTATATACAACGCATAATCAAATCCATACATAACTTCATCATTCATGTTCATCATAAACATTCATCCATATCCATACATATCCAAAATCACATTCATACAATCAAATCAATACCATTTCATAATCGTCCACAAAAATCCTAAATCATCATATACATATCATACTCAAATTCATACAATTTCATCATTCCTATACGTCCTGAAAGAACATGCTTGTAATACATGTATGGCAATTCAAGCCATAACCAAGACCTATACAAAACCAATATCAAGACTCTACTTTATACAAAACACCTGCTGTACAAAATGAACATAAAATCTTGACATGCTTTCATCCAATCTCCCTTTCGAACACGGAGATGGGGATGAAAGGGGTGACTCTGAGCTCGTGGATAATATGCTTATGGATTGAAAAATAAACAAAGACTATTTCTTAAAACTTGTCATCTTATAAAGAATTTTATAGTAGGAATTTCCTCCAATGTTTGTTTCACAAACACTTCATTTTCAAAACACTAATACACACTTTCCAAAACTGTCATAGTTAAAAACTTCACTTTCTTAATTCTCGTAAAGCTCAAATTCTTCTTTCCACCAAACATGAACAATTCCAAAGATATGAATGCATCACATTTCATACAACATCATATCATATAACACATCAAAATGGTTTGGCAAGACCATAATTCATGACGAACTACATAATTCCATAAAATGGCCTGTGTAGTCAGATACACATAAAGGAGTCCAAAAGGAACTCCGTGCCACTCATGGGCAGCCGGAGAAGGCTTAACACATGATGTCAACGTGCACGTGGCGGTTTCTTGAGGGACTATGCCGCACCCACATAACATGTAATTTATGAGCTTGAAAACATGTGGCCCATATGACCCATTTTTAAAAAAGCTTTATTTCATGAGCATGACATATATACATGCATTTCCAGCATCACTTCATAATTCACACAATTTGCAAATCATAATTCACTTAACAAATCTCAATCATTCCAAACAAAGAATGCATACTTTAAATCGTTGCAAAATCAGTTAGACTTCATGTCCCACAAGTTCACATATTGAATTTGCAATCAATTTAAATACAATGAACTCAAACAAGTATTTTAACTTTATAAAAATCATTTGGAATGCATGGGATAAACAATTCATGAAAACTTATTCAAAAATAATCCATTTGAAACCATGAACTTAATTGTTCATAATCTTTCCAAAATCACATAATTCAATCCTTTAAAAACCATTGAATGAGCAATTTAAATCATTTATAAAAATTGTCCGAAAACAATTATAGGAATTTCTTAAATCATTTGAGAATAATGAACTTAACTATTCATCATATTTTCAAAATCAATTTCAACCCAATAGCTTAGAAACATTCTTACTTTCTTGATTCTTCAAAACTTGCAAATAACTTAAAAATTGAAAAACAAACATATTACCCACCTTACATCCATGCCATAAGCTTGTCCACGCTTCAACTTGTCCATAGGTTCCCTTGATCTTCCAATTTACAATTACCTCTTTCTCTTCCTATTTTCGAAATTCTTCTTGGCTTGGAGGGTAGATCTCTTCTCTTTCCCTCTTTTCCTTCATGAATCCATAGAAAATCAAGCTTGAATCCTTTAAAATTCAGAAACCCTACCTCTTCTTCCTCCTCCTTCTTCTTCTCCACGATTTCTCCCACTTCTCTCTTCCTTCTTCTTATTTCTTCTCTCTTCTTCTAGAATTTTCGTAAGCCTCCTTCCCAAAAGCGACACTCCCCTCTTCTTTATAAGCCAAGTCACTTAAATGGTGGTAAAAAGACTCATTTTCCCTTCCCCTTAAGCCTAAGTTCTTAACTCCTTAAGTGATGTTCCCAATATGCCCTTAAACTTTAGTTCCATGTATGCTTACTTTAGGACAAGTTTATCACCATCTAATTGAAGGAATTTGTCAAAACTTCCTTCTAGATAATTGTTCCTCATTGTCTTAATTTCATAATGCCTCAAGAATCATCCAATTTCGTGCACTACACCAAAAGTTATGCTCAAAACATTTCGGGTATGTCTTATGCTAAATCACTTTTCAGCACATAATTTCCATCTTAAAATGGACCTTCTTAAGGACCAAATTGAAACTCGAATTCTTCATAACAATTGTAGCTCTATTTCTCTAGTTTAATCCAAAACAAGAATCACATCATTTCGATTTCCAGAGCAAAAGTTATGCTCAAAATACTGAACTATATTAAAAAAATAGTCCAACTCACTTTGATTCAAATAAACTTGCTCAATAAAATCCCTAAAATTAATAATTTTCCATTAATATGACATTAAGTGTCTTAGGAATCCAATGCTTCAAGAATCAACTCAATCGGATGTCGGACGAAGGAGTTATGGCCAAATAAATTCGATATGTCAATATCCTGAAAAGCGCAGGCTGTGTGAAATTTATACTGTCAGTCACACAGTCTGTGTGACCTTCGGATGGGCTGAGATGGGTTTACACAGTCTGTGTGAAAATTCACACAGGCTGTGTAACCCACGGATAACATCGTCTCCTGCACCTAGATTTACACAGTCTGTGTGAAATTTCACACAGGCTGTGTAACTTTCTGCCAACAACAACATTTCACCCTCTAAACCCTCTTCAAAGGTTTCCAAACCTTCTCCTAACATTCCCATACCTCAAACACTTCACCAACACTACAAAAACCACTTTAAATCCATTCAACAACATCTATCCCTCATTAAAACTCAACTTCCAAAGGATTTATCTTCAATCCTAACATCATATATACTCACAATCTACCCAATTTGAACTCTTCAAAGGCAGCACAACATTATACTCATTCCAATACCAATCTAACACAACCAACAATTGGCAATCCTCAACATTCACAATATACACATATAACATATACTTCTAATACTAACAACAAATGAAATTCTCAACCAAAGATAACTTATCCACAATCTCAAGCTTTAATGAAACATAATCATACAAAATAAACTTCTAAATTCTCATTCTCATTTTATATCACTCTCATATTCAATAACCTCTTATCATTCACCAAACATCCCATCTTGCTTTTCCATAATGTCTTGCATATATAACTATGGTTCATGCTTAAAATTTCTCAACTCATCATCCATTAATAACACATTCTAATATCATAATCATCTATAACACAATTCATATACAAAAACACTCATTTTATTTCATTTTCATATTTCTAATTTCTACTCAAAGTTCGGGGTCCAACACATCTTCACCAAACCACTGAGTGAAGAACAGTTCCAGAAGATTATACGCAACCTTAACATGGTTATGTTAAGTCAACAGTCAGGCTAAAGTAACGTCAAAACTAACGGCGTCAGAAACAGTGAGGTACAGCTGGTAACTTCTCTCACAAGGAAGTTTTGGAGGGAAAAATCTAATAATCTCGAGGATCTTAATGATTCTAGAACACACCGCTACAAGTAGCCTGAAGCTGAAATCATTGCGGTTACTCTCATCTCTAGACGGTTCATCTTGCTTTCAAAAATTCTCTCAATCATCCTACCCTAGATGAAAAGCTTACCAGAAATAGTTTTCGTTCTGAAACAATGGAGGCAGCTATGATATTCGGAAGGCATGTGGATTGCGAGTCATTGAGGAATGATGGTATGGACGTAGAACCAGAGATTGAAAGAGCTGGTTGGAGAAATTTCTTCCAGGTACGAGAACCAGTGTATACCAATGAGGTATTCGAGTTTTGGAAGAACGCACAACTTGTAGACAACACTATCGTATCTTCAGTAGATGGTATATCTGTTGTCGTGACTAAGGAGCTGATAAGGAAGGTGACTGATTGTCCATCGGTTGGTGAGACTTTGTCTACCAAGGCCGGTTGGATGTCCCAAGTTGGTATGAGAGAAGAAGATGTCATAAGACAATTATATGGAGCCAATGACCCATGAGAGAGGAAGACCTCTAGTTTGGTTCCAAAGGCTAGGGCTCTTCATGCGATTCTGTTTAACTGCATTTTACCCAGAGCAGGTTCAAGACATTTGGTGACCACCCAGGATGAACAGTGTTTGTTCTATCTGTTGAATCGCAATCCTTTTGATTTACCCTTCTTAATCTTTCATTATATGATTAAGGGGATGAAGGATACAAATAGCTATCCTTACGGTATGCTTCTTACAAGGATTTTTAAGGAATCCGAAATCCTTCTACACAACGGAAATAGAAGGACTGTACCTGTGAAAAGTAAGATTGATTCAATCACAATACGGCGAATGGGTCTGAGGACAGTGAATAAAGAAGAAACCAACTCTTCAAGGAGAATAAGAACTGAGGGGGAGCGTGTTTCGAAGAAGCCTCCCACTTCAAGTTCTCGAACTCAACAAAGTATGAGATCGCCTGCGGATGAAATAAGAAGAACAACAGGAAGACCGCTGATAAAACAGGCGAGTCCTAAAATCGAAGTAAGTCAACCTCGGAGGACAAAAGAAGGTGCACCAAAAAGACAAGGAGAAAGTCTTTTAAGCAAAGTTACGAAGAAGGCGAGGAGATCACCGAGGATTCGGACTCTAAGGCAACAAGAAGAGAAGAATGCCAGAGAACAGAGTCAGGAACAATCCTCTCAATCTCGTGCACCTAGAGCAACAAAATCCTTAGTCTCTATTCTGGAAGAGGATACAGCCAGAAAAGCCAAAGAGACTGAGAAGAAGACAAAATTAGACTCTGAAAGAGAAAATTTTCAAGTACATAAATCTTCAAAGACTGACTGAAGCAGAAGAAAAGACTAAGAAGATTAGTCGGAAGAAGAACATGTCAACTGCTGGGGAAGTTAGTCGAAAGAAAGAAACTTTTGATGCTGCTCAAAAAGAAAAAGAAACTGAGCAGAGCAGAGTTCAGGAAATCCCCATTGCACAACAGGAAGAACCAGTGGTGTAAAGCCTGGTTCAGAAGAGTCCTATTGAAGCTCAACCAGAGGCAACAGTAGAATCAGACTCGGATCAAGAACAACAGGAGGATCCTGATGAACCTTGTCTGATGGTATACAACTATCATAAGTTTTTGAGAAGACATAAGCTGAAGATCATAATGGTTGATTTTGTTACTAGGAGAACTGCTATCGCCATCGGTAGTCAACCAATGAAGAAGACAGTGGTTGTCATACAACCTATGTCAATAAATAGTGACACATGGGACTTACTGAAAGAAGATGAAAAGATTTTCTACGATGCTTTGAGGGATGCTGCTACGAAGCCATACCCTACAAAAATTCCCAGTAAATCGTGTACTATTTTTCCAATCACAGAAAACACGGAAATAAAGGTTGTACCGGATATCCAGCCAAGATATCCTTTGGATTTGACTAAGGGGAAGTCGAAGCTATTTCCTGAAGAAGTTTGTGATGATCTGTCCACAGATCAAATTGCAGAAGAAGTGCGCAGAATAGATGCTAAATGCGCTTCGAATGAGAATAAAGAAGGAGCTAGTTGTAGCTATACTGATAAGAAGGAAGACTGTCTAGTGAGAGGAAGAATTATCACAGGGACGTTTATAGAACTCCTTGTTTAGACAGTTTTGCGTATTAGACCTTTATCTGATACACTGTCTATTCAAGCTCAAGCTACACCCCTGCAAGGAAGACAGATGTTGATGCTACCTACTCCATTTGACTTAGATCTTCCTGAATCCAACACGTTTATTCGTCCACCAACTATTAAGCTTAATGAAGAGTACATTCCATCCTCTGATGCTTATACTACAATAATTCCGTTCACTGCTCCCTCAGCAGATGTTGATCAATCCTCCTTACCGATTGACTCACAAGATGAACTCAGCATATTACGCGGAGAAGTCAACGAGATTAAGGAGACGATGAATGACCTGAAGAAGATGATGACAGAACTGCTGAAGAGCCATCATCGTTAATCATTTTTTATTATAACAAATAGGGGGAGAAGAGAATGAGCAGAAGAGAAGAGGATGTTCAGAAAAGAAGGTGTGACTGAAGCAGACGAAGAAAGGAAGAAGTCAAAGAAGAAGTTCTGAAGATAAGTTTTTTTTGTGTTCTTTTCAAAACATTGTATTTTGTTTTCTTTTGTATATAATTTGTTATCATAAAAAGGGGGAGATTGTTAAGTCCAAATGACTTTACTTAGATATGATTTTGATGTATAACAAAGAGAATCAATAAAAAGAAAAGCAAAACAGATGAAGTCCTACAGACGAAGTCAGACAAACGAAGCAAACAGACAAAGTCAAACAGACGAAGTCCTACAGACGAAGCAACACAGACGAAGGAACACAGTAAAGCAAACGCAAACAGAAAAGTAGATGCAGACGAAGATGCGAAAGAAAAACAGACGCAGACGCAAAAAAACAGACGATAAAATACAGATAGAGAAAAACAGATGCAAAATTCGAAAAGAAGACGAAGGAGTCAGTTCGAGTTAGTTACAGAACTCATCTGATTAACCGTTTCTTTAAAGATTCAAGAAACAATAATCAAGAAGTAGTTGGAGACGAAGGCTATAAATACAAGTCGAAGTCGAAGATTGCAAAGTTAGTCGAGTTGAAAAATTAGCTGAATTACATCTACGTGATCGTAAAGAGCTTATTGTGCAAATTAGCCGAGAGCTATTTTTACTGTAACAAGTGTTCAAATACTTAACTGAGAGAAAGTAGTGCAGATAGCCTGCAGAGGCTAAGTGTGAAAGAATACTAGTTGTAGAGACCTGAAGAGGCTCGCAAAGAATACTTGTAAAGTTGAAGAGATAGTGAAAATCTCATAAGGAACTCTGAGGACTGGACGTAGCCCACAGTTTGGGGTGAACCAGGATAAATCGTTGTGTCAACTATTCTTACTCTATCTCTATTTTAGATTCAAGTTTTATCAGTACTTAATTCGTAAACAAAGTTTTCAAAAGTTTTGATTAATTAGAATCTATCGAAAGTTCTGCAAAGAATTTTATTTCTAACAAACAGTTTTGAAAGATTTTTCAAAAAGGGGAATACACAATTCAACCCCCCCTTCTCGTGCATTCGTATATCATTTCCTAAGTATTGTATTAACGTGTGATTCACTTCAAAATATATTTTTCGAAAACTTGTATAAAAACTAGTAAGATCAAAAATTGAAAGATAAGAGAGATTAAGAGTTGAGAGATGTTGACACAACGATTTTTATAATGGTTCACCCCAAACCGTGGGCTACGTCCAGTCCTCAGATATCTTTCTGAGATTTCACTATCTCTCAAAACGTTACAAGTATTCTTTGTCTCCGAGCCTCTTCAAATCTCTTACAATCAATATTCTTTCATACCTAGCCTCTGCATGTTGGGACCCGATCTCTGAACCAGACCCCAACCAGAAAACAAAACGAAAAACATAGGAACAAATGGTGAAACAAATGAAAGGACGAAAACAAAAAACAGAAAGCGAAACCAAAAAGGACGAAAGCGAAAGAACGGATCTCAAAGCCGAAAGTGAGCCAAAATAAAGGTGAAACACGAATCGGATCAAATATCGTGCGAATTCAAAGCGAATCGAATTCTTAAAGGGCCAAAGAAATTGAATTGGCTCGGAATCAAAACAAAACACAAATCAGATCGGAAGTCATAAAGCGAAAAACAAATCCAAAGCGGAATCGAAGGAACGGATTTACAAAATTTTGAAAACAAAGAAACCAAACGGTTCCATCGAACATAAACAAATTTCTGACATCCGTGAACTCATACATAAGAAAAACGCGCGTTGGAAACCTTAGACTAAACCAATCCAAAACCGGTATAAATTTTTTTCTTTCTTTTTCATTCTTTATTCAAACAAAACACTTGGATTTCCCCTTTTGGAAATTCATCCTCAATCAAAAACTCAATTCATATATCCTTCTTATACAATCATATACCATCATTTTTACAAGTCTTATTTTTTTTCTTTCTGAAAAATCTCACACATGATTTATACACAATCAAGCCATACACAAAAAGCACTTCTATATTCCACAACCATCAACACAATCATTACCATCATCGGACCTCCTGTCTGGAATCTCATCATAATCAAACACAACCAATCATCATCATATACATAGCACTTCAAATAATTCTCAATCATCAGTAGCATCGGACCTCCTTTCCGGAATCCAAACACAATCCAACACATTCATATTCACATTATATACAAATCCATAATTCAAGCCCATATATAAATTCACATCTCATCTCATCCATATACCATTTACATACCATTTCCACATAAATTATTATCACAATTCCATACGCAAATCCATAATTCATTTACATCATAAAATAAATGCTTATAAAACATCAATGACATTCCAATCCATATACAATACCAATATCAAAATCCAAATTACACAAACTACAATATATGCAAAAATTGATTAAAATCCTTGACTTTCTTTCATCCGATCTCCTGCTCGATACCTGGAGATGGGGATGAAAGGGGGGTGACCTTAAAGCTCATGGATAACATGTTTATAAATCGAAAAATAAGCAAAATCATTTCTAAAAACTTTTGCCATTTTATAAAAATTCCACAGTAGAAAATTCATCAAAAGCTTATTTTTCACAATTTCTCAATTTTAAAGAATTCATGAGCAATTTCAAAAACATGGATGCATCACACTTAGAATCAAAACAAAAACACATAAGCACATCATAATGATTTGGGTCGGTCCAAAACAGAACGTACTGTACATTTCTGCATAGCGGTCCTGTGCAGCCATGAATAGAATATACTACACTTTCCCACATAGCGGTCCAGTGTAGTCGTAAACTTATGGAGAATGCATTGAGCTCCAATGCTATCATGAGCAGGTGGTAAGCCTATAAAAAGAAGACAAGTGCACTTGACTCAACTTATGGGACCTAACCAAACCCACATAGCACATTTTATACTTGAAAATCGGATTGCCCGAAGGCACATTTCGAAAATCCAGTTTTCATATCATGTCATATTTCATACAAATGTCATTCATAATTTCAATATCAATTCATATAACAATAATTCAATCACACAAAGAATGCAACATTTTGGCACATAATCAAATTCTTTAATAATTCAAAACCCAAGGATTCTCAAACTTCAAAATCAAAGAATGTAATACTTTAGTAATTTCCAAATCATTCAAACACAATGAATTTAGCAATTGTAGCAATGCCGTAAATCATTTCAAAATCAATAAAATTAATAATTCGAAAACAATAATTTACTAACATTTCTCTTCTTGATTTTTCAAAATCTTATAGTAGGCTCATAATTTAAAATATAAGCATGGTACCCACCTCAATTCCATGCTTAAAACTTGTCCAAAGCTTCAATTTCTCCAAAGCCTCATTTCAATTTCCCTAATCCAAGACAAAAATTCCTAATTCATAACCATCCAAAATTCAACATCACATAAAGCATAATCACCAAAATTTAGCTTAGAAATCACAAACCCATACTATTCTTAAGCTATGTAAGTCAAAATCCTTTCATAATTTAACAAAGAAAAAAATTCCTCTTACCTTAATCTTCTCCAAATTTCAAAAATTCTTGTCTTGAAAGGAAGTTCTTGTGCTCCTCCACCTTTTTCTCTTGAAACAACATCAAAATCTTCCTTAAAAGCTCATAAAAATCGAAACCCTAAAATCCCTCTTCTTCTTTTCCTTTTCTCAATCACCGAAGCGTACTTCTCTTCTTTCTTCCCTTTTTTCTTTCTTTTCTTTCTAACTTAAACAAATTCGTGCTTCTCCTCTTCTTAAACGACAACCCACTCTTCTTGCATTTAATGAATGCAAAATGACCATTATGCCCTTACATATATGCCTTATAACTTAAAACCTTAAGTGTTCTTCCAAGTTTGCCCCTAAAATTCATTTTAATTCTTGCTCACTATAGGATATTTTTCTAACTATCAAATTGAAGGAATTTGCTAATACTTCCTTCTAGAGAAATGTTTCTCATTGTCTCAATTTCATAATGACACCAAAATCATTTAATTTGGTTCACTACTCCAAAAGTTACACCTCAAATATTTCGGACTATGCTTATGCTAAAACATTTTCCATCACTTTACTTCCATCCAAATATTGGCATTCTTAGAGACTAAATTGAAACTCAAGTCCTTCAAAACATTTGTAGCCCTATTTCTCTAGTTTAATCCAAATCAATAATAATCTCATTTGGATGACTAGAGCAAAATTTATGGCCAAAATACTTTCAGCTCTTACTAATCCAAGACTGCACACTAAACCTGATTTCAATTCAGAAATCGAAAGTCTTAGAGGAGAAATTGAAACTCAATTCTTCATATGACTTATAACCCCATGTCTATGTTTTATTTTACAACAAGAATCAGTTCAATTGGATCTCCACAAACCAATAATTTACCAAAATACTGAACCATGTTTAGAAAATTCCCCAACTCACTTTGATTAAATCAATCATCCTCAATTAATCTCAGAAATCCACTATTTTCCATGGACAGATGGAGGGATGTCTTAGAAATCTAACACTTTAAAAATCAGGTCAATCGGAGGTCGGAAGAAAAATTTATGGCCAAAAGAGTGGAGAGAAGTCGGTTAAGAAAAATTTCAAATCGGAGCTCGCACTCGCGAGCGGGCGAGGCGCTCTCGAGTGGGTCGCTCTCTAGGGCGACCGAGCGAGAGTGAACGAACGGTAGTGACCTAGTGGTAGCGACCAAGCGGGAGCGACCGAGCGAGTCGCTCGCCAGGATGACCTAGTGCGGTCGCTCGCCAAGGCGACCTTCCAACTTCTAAAATTCATAACGTTTTTCACAGAAGTCCAAAATTCACAAACTTGGTATCAAAAGAAAGATGAAAGGAAGATATACAACTTCCATGAAGAACTGAAAAATCAATTCCATCTCTAAAGGGTCAAAATCCCACTCAAAACTTCTGTCCAATTTAAGTCTCCCTAAACAGTATCACAACTTCTAAAATTTCTAACTTCTAGCTCCAAGGTCCAAAGATGTCATATTTTATATCAATGCAAAGGTCAAAAAGCAACCTACAACTTTCATGAAGGACAAAAAATTAATTTGGCCTCTAAGGAAGTCAAAAACTACTCAAAGTTTCTGTCCACTAAAACTCTTCCCAAACAGTAATAGCAACTTGTAAAAATCATAACTTCATATTTCATAGCCCAAAATTTCCATACTTTTTATCAATGGAAAGATCAGAACATAATCTAAAACTTTCATGAAGACTTTAAGAACAAATTCAGCCTATATATAGATCAAAAATTCAATCAAAGTTACTGTTCAATTTTTATCATCCTGAACAGTAAACAATAACACAATGTCTAAAATTTATAACTTCTCTTCCTATTGTCCAAAAATTTTATACTTTATATCAATGTAAAGATCAAAAAAAAATCTTCAACTTTCATGAAGCACTTAAAGGCAATTTCAACCTCTAACTAGGTCAATCTTTCAATCAAAGTTTCTGCCCTGTTAAAAATCACCTAAACAATATCCACTTCACACATTCACATCTTTCAATTTCCACATCCACAAATTGCATATTATACATCATTGTAAAGCTATGCAAATTCTCTATAACTTTCATGAAGACCACTTAACTCAATTCAAAACATATCAGTCCAAAATTTGCCTCAAAACACAACATACATATCCTACACTTAAGAATATTTTTGAAAACAAAGTACAATACACTTAAATTTGAATGGTCATAACTCTCAATCCCGAAATCGAAAACTGTCATACTTTATGTCGATAGAAAGCTTTCAATAGAAACTACAAGTTTTATGAGATAATTTGATAAAAAAACTACCTAAATCAAGCCAGAAAAATTTATAAAGTTTCAGATCCAATTTGGCATTTTCTGCTACTATTCATCCTCAAAATTTCAGATTTTCACATCTCCAAATTCTAACACTTTCACTAATAAATTTCATAATACAATACAAAATTTACCCAAAACATCACTTCAATTTCCTAAAACTCAAAACACCCATTTCATGTATTATTCTCAAAATATCATTTCAATTTGTTCGAACTAGAAGTTTCTCACATAGAACATTACACATAATCATTCAAAATCATGAATTTTCTTTTCCTTTACACATGACTAATTCACCACCAATTTCTCATTTCATGTTAAATTTTAACTCGCAATTCTAAAAAAAGTTTGGGGTTCAACACTACAGGCTATCTGTACTACTTTCAATCTGAAAGGTTTTTCGAGCTTTGTTATAAAAAAATAGCTCTATATTTTTCGCACAATAGTTTCTCTCAAGTATTGCTAACTTTTGTAACTTTTGCAATCTTCGTAATTTTTGTAACTCTTTCGTAACTTTTTCAATCTTCGACTCTGACTCATATTTATAGTCTTCGTCTTCAACTACTTCTTGATTCTTGATTCTTGCTTCTTTTAAGAAACGGTTATTCAGTTGAGTTCTATAACTAACTCAAACTGATTCTTGATCTGACGCGGTTTGCTTCCGTCTGCTTTTCTTCGTCTGCTTTTCAATTTAGTTTTCGTCTGCTTTTCTTTCGTCTATTTTTCTTCCATCTGCTTTTCATTTTAGCTTCCGTCTGCTTTTCTTCCGTCTGTTCTTCTTCGTCTGCTTTTTATTTGTTTCCGTCTGCTTTTCATTATTATTTGTACTTCATCAAAATCATTTATGTAAAGTCATTTTGACTTAACAATTTTTCCTTCACAATGTCTTTGTGCTTATAATTGACCCTTTTTAATCCAAGTGTGCTTCGGTACCATGGGCTGCTGCTGAAATTTTAATGGAGAGTGTCTAGATTTTCAATTTTGACCCCTTTGAAACATCATTTGTAACATTATTATAGCATCTCGGCCTCATATGCCTGACAACTCTGAAAAATGACACGTAGGTACAAATCTTCGATTCTTCCTTAAAGTTTCTTCTTGGACATATCTAGATATGTCATCTTTCTTCTCATTCACTTTAGAGCACTCACCCTTATAGCCAATGCCTTTAAGATCCTTTTTAACCTTACCAATTTCCATTAACTTTTCTATATTTTCTGTGCCTTCATTCATTTTAGTTTCACCAAGCTCATCTAACATCAAAATCAATTTCTTTTCTAACTCTTATATGGTGTTCTTCATGAAGAGATTCTCTTCCTTCAATCTTTCATTTTTTTACACATTTTCACCTATTTTTCATACGTACCTTTGTAATCCTCGTAAATATTCTCTTTTTATCATCTAGGTCACTTCCATCGCTGTCATAATCAGATATTGGGTCTTGAACTTAGTTGGTTTCAAAATTTTTCGATTTTCCTCCTTTTATGAATTCAGTTATTTTCTTCTCAGTTATTGTTAAGCAAGTAACTAGAGTTTTGCTATATAAAGTAACTAATGCAACACCATTAACAATTTCTTCTTCGCTACCATATTCACTTTCGAAATCATTCTTACTCTAGGATCTTGTAAAGGAATTTTCTTTTCTCTTCTTTAAAGTATTAGCACATTCTGCTTGAATGTGTCTGAAACCTTAACATTCATGACATTGGATTCTCTTTACCTTTTTTCCCCTTTTGAGTTTTAGCTTGTTGTTTGAAGTTGTTGTCCAATGAGCTCTCGCCTTTTTTGCCTAAAGTTGGGTCTGTCCTTTTTCACTCTCTTTAGCCACTTATTGAACTCTCGTGTTAATAGCTTCATATCCTCATTTTTGTCGGATTCATCTTCTACATCATTCATACCTTTTCTAGTTTCAACCTGTAGTGCCAATCCTTTGCTTCTTTTTTGTTTACCCTTTAAAAGATTCATTTCAAAATTTGTAAGAATTTTAATTTCCTTCTCCAATGACAGATCATTAATGTTGTAGGCCTCCTTTATTACCGCAATTTTCAAAATAAATCTCGAAGGTAATGATTTCAACGTCTTCTTAACTAGTTTCAGATTGGAATATTTCTTCCTGAATTAATGTGCCTAATTCACTATATCTCACAATCTTTCATGAAAGTCTCTAATAGCCTCATTTTTATCCATCTTTAGTTCTTCAAACCTCAAAACTAACATCTGTAGTTTTGATGCTATCATAGATTTACACCCTTTATGAATAATCTTCAAAGTATCCACGATTCTTTAGCCGATTCACAGGTTAATATCATTGAGAAGCGTCCTTCATTAACAGCACTAAAAATTGCGTGTAATGCTTGTGAGTTTTCAAGTGCTCTTTCTTCTTTGACTCTTGTCTATTCAAATGGATCTTTTAGAAATGTCTCTCCCTCATCATCATTAATCATTAGATGTGTCCAGCTTTGTAACACCGAGTTCCATACTCTTGTTTCCTATGTTTGAATAAAGACTTTTATTCGTGATTTCCATGCAGTATAATTGGAACCGTCCAACAGCAGTGTCCTGATAATTGATGCTCCTTATTTTATGGTCACAATTGTGAAACCCGAATCTGTACCAACTTGCTACCAAGTTCTGAATCGGTGACTTTGCTCTGATACCAATTGAAAAACCGATGGGAGTAGTAGTTTCGCAAACTTTCTAATTTTGTCGTAGACGTCTTTAGCACAAACAAAAATAAAAACAATAAAAATGAAATAATAAAAAGAAAAAAAAATGGTAACGTAGTTCAATACACTTTACCTACGTCTGCGAGACCCTTACCTAGCTTAATACTTTCACTGAAGTACAATAGATTTATCCAAGGCTTTATTGAACCGACACCACTCAACTCTTGATACTATATCACAACCTCATTTTTTGTAAAAGAATTTTACATCCAATAACACGATCGACTCGTGTTAATCTCATCAGAAGATTTTTCTAAACAACTAAAAACATAATACACTTGAGACATAAAAGAAGACAACTTTCCAATCAGTTCATCTCTTCCATAATAGATCTAGAAATTGTTCACCATTTGAACTAATTCATCCTAACTTCAACAACTCTAATTAAACTATACGGGATACTCCACACACCATGTATATTTCACTCACAAACCCAAAAGACCAAGTCTGGAAAGTAGAAGCTAACCCACTCACGACTTACACCAAGTCACACCAAAACTTCCAGCCATGCTTCACTACTTCATGCATGGTTTTGTACTATATCAACTGCTTCTTGATTTCTTGCATGCTCCCAAAGTCCATCGAAAGCAAATATAACAAATTGGTAATGTGCCTACAACTGATGTACTGAGATTGGTGATTTTGCCTTCATGTTGGCCTTTTTAAAAGGTTATCGAAGCACAAACTTAGCATATAAGTGCCTACTATTTTAAATCACGACGTATATATGAAAACATAACATCCACACCATATAAGCTACATTTTTCAAGTATGTAAATAACGCCCACTGCACTATTGATTGCAAGACTCCCACGTAAGATACACTACTTCTATGGATAGAGACATACACGATATTCACTAGCAAGAGCCTTTTTCTAACATGCAACAACCACTTCACTATTTATTCTATCCACAAAATATAGTAGTAAAACAATTTCAATACCAACATGATAATAGGCTTCAAAATAGTATAGGATTCTTTCACAATTACAAGTGTAACAGCCACATGTTTTTGAATCCCACTACAATTAATATCTTATATATCCAATTAATAAATAAGATGTCAAAACAAAATAAAAGATATATACTATATATCTTAACACTAACAATAGCTCATTTTAGCATTATCAAACTTCTCACAACCATTCACCATTGACGCAAATGAATATGATAAAGGGATCGACATGGTGCTTCAATAGGATGGGCATCTCATTGCCTTCCTCAGCAAGGTGATAGCTCCGAAACACCAGATCTGTTCCACGTATGAGAAGGAGTTTTTGGCAGTCATCAAGGCAATGAAACAATGCACCATTATCTAAATGGTAGATTTTTCAAGGTGTTAACCGATCATACGAGTTTAAAATACCTATTGGAGCAAAGGATTGTCGAATCGTTTTAGCAAAATTGGCCACCTAAGCTGATAAAATATGACTTCGAGTTGGTATATCAGAGTGAAAAGGAAAATGTGGTAGCAAATGCATTGTCCAAGGTGTCGAGTCATGAACTACTGACACTTACAATATCTCAAGTACACACGACACTAATGGATGAAAGATGAGAGGTTTGGAGAAAAGCCGAAACCATCTATGATCTAATCAAAAGACTAAAAGCTCAAGAAGTGCAATCAGTGAATTATAAATGGAAGAAAAATCTATTGAGATGAAAGGAAAAGTTGGTTATGGTTGTAATGAGGAATTTAGGAAGAAGTTGATTTCTTTGGCACACGACAACTTACAGGGAGGACATTCAGGAGTGATAGCTACCATTAAAAGAGTACAAAACTTCTCTCACTAGAAGCATTTAGGAAAGGATGTTTGTAATTATATTATTAATTGCGTGATATGTCAACGTAGTAAGTATGATAATGTAACTTATCCTGAATTGCTACAACTGCTTCCAATACCGGAGGGTTGTTAGAGGAAAATTAGTATGGATTTTAATGAAGGCTTACCAATTTCGAAAGGGAAATCTTGTATTTAAGTGGTGGTAGATAGATTGAGTAAATACTCTCACTTCATAGCCCTGGGATACCCACACACACCCCAAAATGTAGCACAAATGGTCATGGATCATGTATTCAAACTTCACAGTACACCAGTACACCGAAGAGTACAATAAGCGATCACAATCTTGTGTTCTTAAGTTAATTTTGGCAAGAAACCTTCATATGCAAGGAGTTAGTTTGCGATACTCTACTTCTTACTATCCCCAAACATATGGCCAATCTAAAGCAATTAATAAAATATTTTAAACATATTTAAGATGCTTTTGTAGCGATACTCTACAAAAATGGACATGTTAGTTGTCAATGACGGAATTGTGGTACAGTACCATTCATCACACCGCAATTAACACAACACCATTCAAGATTTTGTGCGGGTATCCTCCACCTATTTGAGTACCCTATCTAGCAGGAGACTCATAATGTTATGATTGACCAAGCACTTCAGGAGAGGGAAATGATACTTCAAACAGTGAAGTTTCATCTGAATAGGCACAACAGAGAATGAAGCAAATTATGGATAAGAAGAGAATGGAGAAGGAGTTTGAAACTGGTCAGTGGATGTTCGTGAAGCTCCAACCATTCCGGTAATATTCCCTGCAGAGAAGAAAATAGCCCCATTGTTCTATAGGCCTTATCAGATTATAGCAAAGGTTAATAAGGTGGCGTATACTATGAAGCTTCCCAAGGATTCAGCCACCTATCCCACCTTCCACATATCGCAACAAAAGAAATTTATTTAGGAGAAAACTCCACTGTGGTCACAATTACCAACAGTCTTAGTCAATACACAAAAGAGTACGAGAAGTTATATAGGGGAAGAGGTCACAATCACGCGGTAACGCAAGTTCTGGTACAGTGGCAAGGCGAGACTAACCCTGCGTTTGGTTACCGTCTGCGGACGCGAGGACAGAGGATAAGGACATATAAGTTCTGTCCGTAGTGGTGTTTGGTTGCCATCTCTGTCCTTGGCCATTCTGTCTTCAATGGACGTTGGACAAAAATTTTTGTCCAATCCTAAACCATGGTATAGAAAGCTTTGTCCTAAGGACAAGAAGGTGAAATGCCCGAAATACCTTGAATTAAACTCCAAAACTCTATCGTTTTGGAGTGGAAAACGAAACATCGAAGTCGCGCAGCTCTCCTTCCTTCTTCACCGCGCTTCACAGCTCTCCGTCCTTCTTCGCTGGGCTTTGTAGACGCAGCAGGTAATGGTTTGCATGCTTCATCACTCTTCCCTTGTTTGGTTCCGTCGTCGCTGTCCATGTGACTTTTTCTCTCTCCAATGTCTTCCCTGTCTTTCGTTTTTCTGTCCGAAACTCTTCTTTCCTTTGATTATTTCTGAATCAACTAAAATCTTCTTTACTCCAACAATGTAAACCCATT
Source organism: Erythroxylum novogranatense (assembly GCA_029891385.1). Taxonomy (NCBI): domain Eukaryota; kingdom Viridiplantae; phylum Streptophyta; class Magnoliopsida; order Malpighiales; family Erythroxylaceae; genus Erythroxylum; species Erythroxylum novogranatense. The sequence continues at coordinate 84,655,045 of CM057227.1, read as the reverse complement.
CCGGCCGTCCATATAAGGAACTCAACTGTCTCTCATGTTTTGATTTACTTTGATGCTTTGGTTAGGTTAGGTTTCGTCGAGGCATAGTTTACGGTTTGATTCTCTTTTTCAACCGAAACCAGTCTCATATAACCATCCTTACCTGAAATTTGTTTTCCTTCATTTCTCCGTTAAGCTTCTTTTGTTATTGGCATTTGTTCACCTTTAATGGTTGTCCGACCGTGACTAATGGGACTGGTTTTCCCTGAATTTTTGCAAATCCTTAAAATGCCTAAAATTTAGGTGGATTTGTTTTCTATTTACATTTATGCGGATTATCATGGACTTGCAATTTTCTTCTCCTCAGGACTTATTTGGTCGAGGTAACATTTCTTTGTCAATTGGAGGGACAATCGATTGCGATTTTTGCTTGGTGAGTTATGTTATGTTGCTATGTATTGGTTGCTCGAATGATGTAATGTATCCTTTAACTCCATGATTAAATGTGTTAACTTTCGCGAGAATGGTGTGCATTTGTATATATGTCTCAAGAATTTCTTCCGTGTGCAATGCTGGAATTATTAGAATACCGTGTTTTATTCCGTTAGTGCATAATTGAGTTTCAGAGGGGAAATTGATGCTCTTTTTGTTGATGTTGTTTTATTAGGATAAGCTAACTACTAGGTTTTAATATTCGTGCTTTATTATGGTCGGAAGGAAAAGGTTTTTACATCTTTTGTCAATCAATCAATCAACTTAATAAGAATATGGATAAATATCAACTTAACCCCCAAGGACTCTTTATTTATAACTTCTTTGGCCAACTGTCTTCATTTATAAGTTATTACCACACTTCTTTAACTAACAACATCTTGTTCATGGCTTTAATAATTGAACTAATTCTCATTTCTCTTTTATCTTTAGGCAAGTATATATTTTTCCATTTTAACTTTTCCCCTAATGCATTTCTCTCTATACCTACGGTTCATTAAGTTGCCTCTCAATTTTGTTGACAATATATTAATTTATAAGGAGTTTGCTCATGCTGAAAACCTATTATGAAGGAAATGATTCATATGATTCATAACCAATTTTTACCATTTATATATGTACTGTGAATCTACAGTTATTGGTTTTTACTTAATCCTTCTATGTTGAAGTAGTGTAGTAGTCTACTGTGAATTACAACGTATTTCCTTGATCAACTATATATCTTACTTGCACTTGAGTCAACTAATCAATGATCTGAAATTCCCAATTACAGGGTATGTTTGTTGCATTATTTCTGCCTCAATCTTCTTCCATTGGGGAACTTGAAATTTGAGGACTTCGTATCAAAGTGGTAAGTCCTTCTTTAGATAACCTTCATATTCAAATCTTCTTTGTGTTTGTTGTGTATACATAGCTGAATGTGGTAAGTGCTTAGATTTGCAATTGTATTGAAGTGTAATGAGAATGTATACAGTAAATACAATGGATACATAGCTGAATGTATACAGTAAATTGCAGACAAAACAGACCAGTTGCGAAATTGATATTTTCAGTTTCTTGTTCTTTTTTGTAATGATGGTAGTTAAAATCCAAGCCCCCACTAGATCCATTACTACTTGCATTTAAATGCACTAGATCCATCTTCGGATAGAAATTAGCAACACATTCATTACTACTTGCATACGAAACATAGTAAATTATGACATTTACAATGATGAAGATCAACAACATTATGACCAACATGTAAATGCTTCATGATTGAGTGTCAAAACAATGACGAATGGTAGAGGCAGCTCAAACACAACATGAAGCTCTAAAGCAAATATTCCAAAACCAACCTTGCAAAGGGTTTGGAATACCAATAAAAATACAATATAATAGTCTCAATGCAGTATTATGTTGAATTAGTACCAAGTCGTTCTATTTGTACTTATTCTTGACAACTTATAGTGGTAAGTTAAGAACATCAAGTATTATGCAATCATTAAAATGTGTAATTCAACATAGAACACTGTTGTTGAATTACAAGTTTATAGTATATGCTTGTTAATTAACTTCATTAACTTCTATCTATTTCTAATCAAATAGTTCAATAAAACTAAAACTGGAATAAGTTCCAATAAAACGTAATTCCTTGAAATAAGTTCTCATTTTCTCATCAAATAACTTCCAATTGGATCTTATGGTTCATTCATCCTCTGTATAACATGTAACAACAATTCTAATAGATAGTCACAAGGTAAGTTAATGTCTGAACTAATACAGACATATTTCCCCTTTTGTTCAATGCATTTAACTGATTTGTTTGACCAAAGACAATGGTACATAGAAGCTTTTATAGTCACACAACTGACCAAACAGTTGGAATTACAACGTTTTAAACAGTTCAAGAGTGGAATATAATATCATCTTTCTGGTTTGTAATATCCCATTGCGTCTGTCATTATAATTAAACTTACTTATAATTGTTTCACTCTCATTTGGCCTTGCATGGTATTATATGTGCACTATATCCTTGTTCAACTATAAATTTGTTAATTGCTGTTGAGTCAAGAAATCAATGAGATTAATGTTTCATGTACAGGGTGTAGTTCTTGCATTCGGGAACTTGAATTTTGAGGACTTCTTCTCAAAGTGGTAAGTCCTTCTTAATCTTACCTTCATATTCAAATATTCTATGCATTTCAACTTAATACATACCTGAATGCTGTGAGGTCTTTGATTTGCAATTTTCAAGAAGAGTAATTAGAATGTTGGAGTGATCATTGTCTTGTTGCATGATATTAAAAGCTTTGATCATATTGTTGAGTTTTCAGCCCAGCTTACAAATTATGGATTCTGTTGTAATGATATTATGATATGAAGTTTCCCTATGCAGTTGGGTGATTGAATTCTGTTGGAATGAAACCAAGCAATGTGTCGAGGTAAACATTGGGTTTCTCTAACGAAGAGGTTATCAGGGCTCTCCACATCTTCTCAATGAATCCTTATGTGGGGAATATTTTCTGGGGTGCAAATGCAGCACAAAGGCGGGATTATGTGCGGAGCCTATTAGATAGGAATCATTGACTTTTTAATCTGTTGTCATAACTTGTATGCTTTATGATCACTATATAATGGACATGTATGATGGTACCTAAGCTTTTAACTATATGTATTTGTGCTTGCATTTGGACTGATGTTTTGTGATCAGATCATATAGGTTGGACTGCATTTGTATCTCTGTTTATTAATGACGAATGGTAGGGTTTTTAATTATTTAATGTTTACAATTTTTGTACGTCTATGAATGGTTATGAGATGATTAATTTGCAGGTGCATGGTATAATATGGCGGTATGGATTCTATGTTGTTTTCTTAGAGCGTCAGTAGGTATTTTCACCACCGGGAGGACGTCAAATTGCTTGTTGAGGGCTTCCCAAATGCTAAGTTCAAGGGGTTTCGCACCTTGGTAGAAGCTGAAACTGCTTTTGCCATGGATCGAAACAGGACCATCCGTCCACACGATGAAATTCAACCAGCTGCCACTGAACCCCAACCAATCCCGCTTCAATCCACACTGCCACAATCTCAACAACCACTTGTAAACGCACCCTCACCAATCCCGCTACAATTTTCTGTGCAAACAGTGAACCACCACATGCAATGGAACCCTCACCGTTCGCGCTTCAATTTTCACAGCCAACAGCTCAACATGCACATGCAATGCAACATTCAACCAAACTTTGGCATGGAGTCAAATATTATTCGTATTTGCTGTTGGGGTCATTTTCGGCATTATTATCCTCGAAATTCTCAATAAATTTTAAAGCATCAACGTATTTAATGTCATGAATGCTTAGATGTTAGCTCAATTATGTATTAGAATTTGGATGGTTGACGACGCTTTTCCAACCTATTATGTAATTAATTATATTAATGTTTAGATGCTTTGTTAAATTATTTTGTCCTAACTAATTTTCATTATAATAATCATAATTATAAGAAGATAAATAATAGTAATCATTACAATAATAATAATAATAAACTCACCATAAATTATATTACTTGATAATAGAAATAATGACAAAGAACAATAATAGTAATAATAACATGTTTAATTTTCTTTAACAAATATCATACTAACAATAAACAAACCAACAAATACTTGTCATCGTAGGTAATAGTGATACAAATAATAAACGTAATAAAAATAATAATAGAACCATATTAATAATAGGTCATAATAATTATAATAATAACAATTATAATAATCACAAACATAATATTACAACGTAAATATACTAATAATAATAGCAATAATCAAAATAATATTAATAATGTTAACTATTTTAAGTGTAGTCATATTTTAATAATATTATTATTAATAAGAATATGTATAATAATAATAATATTTTATTATTAAACATCATAATAATAATAATTTAATTATTATTATTATTATTATTATTATTATTATTATTATTATTATTATTATTATTATTATTATTATTATTATTATTATTATTATAACAATTGTAATAATAGTAATAATAATAATAAACAAAATAATAACAATTGTAATAATAGTAATATTAATAATATTCATACGTTATTATAATAATTATCATAATAGCACTAACCAAATTAATATTCATAATATCATAATAAATTATAATAGTATAAACTTTTATATAATAATAATAATATCATAATTATTATTATTTTTATGATTAAACATACTAATCATAATAATTATAATTATACATAACAACAATAATAATATTATTGTTAATAATATTAATAATAAAATAATACTAAAATTACATTCTTTAACATCTACAAGTCTTTCTATGAGCATTTAAGTTATTAATATTGTTTTACATCTCAAGGCAAGAACAAACACATTTGTCATCGCTGGGGCGTGACGCGATGATTATCTACTGCTACATCGCATGCAATCAAACATCTCCCTGCCTTGATTTTCATCTCTATCCTGTTTTTGTCTCGTTAAAATCTCGTCCCCATTCAGCGTCTGATACGCTAACCAAACGTAGCGTAAAGAGAATGCAACGTGGGAAACCATGTTCGACTTACAAAGGAGATTTCCGCAGATCAATTTAATAGACAACGTAGCTTCGAAGGGGAAGGGGATGTACGATAATTAATTAATGAATAGTTGAAACGTTGAAGATGACAGGAAGAAAGGAAGCTGGAAGACGATACAAACGATGTCGAAGAAGTTGGTATTAACTAATATATCTAAAGCATTGTATCACTGTTAAAATGTATACATTCATATCCTTCTATTTATATAAAGAGATTATTTAGAGCAATTTTAACGATTGGTATTTCTTCTTTTGGGCTATGCTTTATATCCTTCTGCAATTGGTTAATATAACCCGTTAACTGAAACTGAAAAACCCAATTGACTACCAACGGCCTGCCATGACCTGCCTCCCGCCATTTCTCTCGCCCACAAAACCCACCAAAGACCTTACCCAATTTGGTTCTTTGGTTCTTCAACCATGCTTGTCACTCTTAGAACTATGCAAGTATACAAACGAGTTCGAACAACTCCAGGCTAAACTTATCAAACTCGGCCTCATTCACAATTCACTGGCCTTCACTAGACTCTTGTGCTATTCCTCCATCTCTGAGCACTCAGACATGGGCTATGCTCAATCAATCTTCAATCATGACAAATACCCCAATGCATTCTCTTACAATGTAATGATAAGAGGCTATACCCAGAAGGACGAACCTGAAGCTGCGCTCTCTCTGTTTGATAGAATGCTTTCACATGCCAATTGCTTGCCAAATAACCTGACTTTTCCTTTTGTACTGAAAGCTTGTGCTCAGGCAAAGGCTAGTAGTGAGGGTAAGCAAGTACATGGGCAGGTTATTAAACGTGGGTTGAATGACGATCTTTATGTGAACAATAGTTTGATTAGCATGTACTCGTCTAGTGGATTAATTGGTTATGCTCGCCTAGTGTTTGATAAAATGGACGCGCCGGATGTAGTTTCTTGGAATTCGATCATTAAAGGGTTGATTGATTCTGGACTTGTTGAGGATGGAAAGTCGTTTTTTGACAGGATGCCAGTGACTAATATAGTTACCTGGAATTGCTTAATCGATGGCTATGTTAAGGTCGGATTACTGAAGGAGGCTCGAGAATTGTTTGATCACATGGGGAGAAAGGATTCGGTTTCTTGGAACAGTATCATCGGTGGATATGTTAGTGCAGGTCTTATTGAGGATGCTCGTGAGTTGTTTAGTGAGATGCCACAAGAGATGAAGGATATAATTTCATTTAACTTGATGATTGGCGGATATGCTAGGCAAAGTAGACACAAAGAGGTTTTGGAGAGCTTTAACGAGATGCAAGTGGCTGAAATAGAACCGAACAGATTTACCTTGGTAAGTGGCCTCACAGCTTGCTCTTATTTGATGGCATTGGATCAAGGTGAATGGTTGCACGATTACATAGAGAAAAACAGTATTAAAACTGATGCTATAATTGGAACGGCCTTGATTAGTATGTATGCCAAGTGTGGACGTATCGATAAGGCTCTTTCCATGTTTGAAAGCATGGAGGACAAAGATGTTGGGGCTTGGAATTCGATAATTCATGGTCTTGGTATTCATGGTAATGGCGAAGAAGCATTGGAAGTTTTCTCAGACATGGTTAAGTCAAATGTTTCACCAGATGATGTAACATTTCTAGGTTTATTGAGTGCTTGTCGTCATTCAGGGCTTGTTAATGAAGGAAAGAGATGCTTCCAAATAATGGTTGAAAGGTATGGCCTAGCACCAAAGATTGAACATTATGGGTGTATGGTGGATCTTCTTTGTCGAGCAGATCTACTTGACGAAGCAAGAGATCTGATAGAAACTTCGCAAATGAAGCAAAGCGTTCCTCTGTGGGGTGCCCTTCTTGGAGCTTCATGCCGGCTCGGGAATCTAGAGATGGGTGAATATGCTTCGAAGCATCTTATGGAATTGGACCCTTTGGATTGCAGCTGTCATATAGTTTTATCAAACATGTACTCATCTGCAGGCTTCCATAAGAAAGCCATCGAAATACGAAACAAAATGAGAGACAAAGGTTTGGAGAAAGTACCTGGAAGCAGCTCAATGGAAATAGATGGGTTGATTAAAGAATTTAGGGTTTCGGATTATCTTGAATGTATTTGAAATCTTATCTTCTTTCATAGCTAAATCTTGACAAGTATTATCTCCACTTGAGCCACCAGTTACATGGACAATTCAATGCCAGGATGTGGATCCCATTTCACACGAGCAGCATCTCTTACTTCTGGCTTCTCAGTTCTCTTTTGTATAACTTCCAAGGTGGCACCAACAATTGATTTGGAATAAGGCTTCTTGGTGGCTCGACGCTTCTTCTTAACAGCCTCAGCAGCAATATCCTACAAACAAGCAACAGTGGAAATCAAATACTAAAAATAAAACGTAAAAGGGAGAGTGAATATTAAACAAGTATACCTTCTTGTGTTGTTTCCTATACATGGCAGTCCATGTAAGCTTTGAAGGTTTAAGGCGGTCGTGGAAATACCTCTTGCATTTTGAATTGGCAAAGAGGAAATCCTTCCTTAACCAAAAACCAAAAACAAAGGAATTAACACCCATGACAATGTTAAAGCTACTGAAACATCAGAAGACTTCAAAGGATTAAAAAAAAAAAAACAGACATAAACATGCAACATGTTATCACCTGAGAATCAGAGCGAATAAATCTTATTCCCTTGCCAGGATAAATCTTGGCACCACTGAATCGGCAAAGTTCCGTCCTGACTCCTGAGTTGCATAAATTAAGGTTTCAAAACTGCAAGTCAAAACAACAACCCGAAAAATACTTGAACAGCAATAGTTTCAGGGATTATCACAGGATTGGATGCATGAAAAGAAACTCCCAGATTGAAAATCAGTAAAGTAAAGTAAGAAATAAAACAGAAATCTAGTGCATTTCTGCAGAGTACCCATTCCAATCTCGCCTCATCTTCTTCTAGATAAATAGAAAGGTGAAACTCCAAAAAATGTTTAAAAAGGACATCCATGATTCAAAAATTAAAAAAAAAAAAAGTGGATGAACCAAGACATTGCAGAGAATGTAAAAATGTATGGAATGATGATGAAACAAAGGTATTTCATTCATACATTTTCTATGAACACAGGAGGAGGCTTTTATACTAATATTATTTGCCCTATTTGCTATGTCACTATCTACTTGTAACAGAAAAAGATGTTGTACAGCTAAGGGGAGAAAACAGTTTGTACAGAAGGACGAATGGGAGAATAAAAGAGAGGAGAGGATATTCGGTTGCCAGGGGTTGCTGATGTGGCTGAACCAACAGAAGGAAGGTCTCCAAGCTTTGTGGCCCATGGCCCGAACCCGAAGATGAAAGGGTAAATAGGCAAAATTATTTATGTCATTTAACACCCCCTCTTCACGTCGGAGCTCCGGAGAGATCGACGGATCCGAACTTGAGAAGTAAATTGGTGAAGGCACGTGCAGTGAGGGGCTTTGTAAGTAAATCTACTACTTGTTGTTGGCTTCGGATGTGTCGAAGACAAATGAACCCTAGGTTCGCCGCATCCCGAACTAGATGGAGATCTATCTCCAAATGCTTGGTACGTTCATGGAAGATGAGGTTCCTGGAAATGTGTATCGCAGCTTGGCTATCGCAGAATAAAGGTATGGGATCTTGATTTTGTATGTGGAAACAGCTCAAGGTTTGAACGACCCACTTGAGCTCACATGTGGTTGAAGCTAGGCTTCGATACTCTGCCTCCGCTGAGGACCGACTGACTGTGGTTTGCTTCTTTGTCTTCCAGGAGATGGGAGATCTGCCGAGGAACACGCAAAAATCGGTTAGGGATCGTCGGCTGAAGACGCAACTCGCCCAATCGGAATCCGAGTATGCGGTGAGTTCTAGATCTGAGTCTGTTGTGTAAAATAGTCCTTGGTTTTGTGTTCCTTTGAGATATTTGAGTATGTGTTTGATAGCATCCCAGTGTGATTGTCTCGGTGCTTTCATGAATTGACTTAGTTGTTGTGTGATGTAGGTGAGATCCGGTCTTGTGAAGTTCAGATATTGTAGCTTTCCTACGATTCTCCAGTAGTACTCTGGATCTTTGAGAAGCTCCCCCTCATCGATGGTAAGTTTTCTTCCTGGTATTATAGGTGTCACACATGGCTTGCAATGAAATGTTAGTTTCTTGTAGGAGATCCCGTATGTACTTTCCTTGACTGAGAGTCATCCCCACTTCTAATCTGGCTATCTCGACTCCTAGGAAGAATTTTGCATACCCTAGGTCCTTGACTGTAAAAGCTTTGTCGAGGTCTTGCTTAACAGAAATTAGGTGGTCTTCCTCTGCTCCAGTGATGACGATATCATCCATGTAGATGATAATAGCAATGAAATTAAAACCTAGGCCTTTGGTGTATAGGCAGTAATCTGCCTCTGACTTTTCGAATCCCAACTGTTTGAGCTTCATTGTCAATTCCTTGTGCCATTGTCTGCCCGCTTGTTTAAGTCCGTAAATGGACTTCTTTAATCTGCAAACTTGTCCCTCCTTTTCCTTCTTGTAACCTTGTGGTGGTTGCATGTACAATTCTTCCTCTATGTGTCCATGTAAGTATGCATCATTTATATCGCATTGCAGTATAGGCCAGTTCTTCATTGTAGCTATAGCTAGGAATGTCCTTATTGTCACAATCCGTGCTAAAGGTGCAAAAACTTCTGAATAATCTACCCCCTTCTCTTTGGTTGAACCCCTTTGCCACCAGCCTTGATTTCAGTTTGTCAACCGTACCATCTGAATTATATTTGACCTTGTAAACCCATTTTGATGCTATTGCTCTCTTACCCTTAGGTAGCTCTGTGAGAGTCCAAGTTTGATTGTCCTCGAGAGCTTCTAACTGCGCATTCATGGATTCCACCCAATCTTCTGACTTGCTTGCAGTCTCATAGGACATGGTTCAAAAACAGCACATACATTCCCCATGAATTCTTTGTATTTTGGGTTGTGTGTAACATGGAATTTTGACTCTTTGTCTTCTGGTGTCTCTGCAGAACCTAAAAAACCAAAAATGTTGTTAGCATTATCGAGGGCAGAAGTGGATTGATGAGCTGAAGCTTGATGGATGTAATCTTCAAGGTATTTTGGTAGATTGTGGGTTCTTTGGCTTCTCCTCACATGGCTGTTTATAGTTGTATTATGACTGATAGGTATGTTTGGTTGAGATTGAGGGGCTGTAAGTTCTGGTGTGGGTTCAATGCTTTGTGAGGTAGGCAACTCTGGCATGTCTTCTTGGGCTACTGTCTGCATATCTTCATTATCTACTGTGTTGTGGGGAAAAAGGGGTAAGTGGTTAGGATTAGTGACTGTAGGTGTATTTGCAAAAGGAAAGGTACTTTCATGGAATGTGACATCTCTTGAGCTGAATATGGTTTTTGTATTGATATCCATGACTCGATAAGCTTTGTAATCTAGCATATAGCCTAGGAAAATGCATCTAAAGGATCTAGGATCTAGCTTTGTCTTGTTGGGTGTTTTATCTAAGGCAAAACATTGGCATCCGAACACTCTCAGGTGTGCATAGGTAGGTTTCTTTTGGTGCAGCTTCTCATATGGGGTTTGTCGTTGCAAGATTTTGATGGGAATTCTATTCAAGAGGTAGGTAGCAGTGAGAAGAGCCTCTCCCCAGTAAGACTTTGGTAAGTTTGCTGTAAACAATAGGGCTCTTGTGAGTTGTAATAAGTGCTTGTGTTTGATTTCCACCACTCCATTCTGATGTGCGGTGTAGGGACAACTTTTCTGATGCATTATTCCTTTGTCTGCAAAGAGCTTTCTGCACTCATGGTTTAAGAATTCTTTCCCATTGTCTGTTTGAACTCTAAGTATTCTGGCATCATACTGTTTTTCTATGGATTTGATAAAATGGATTATGGTATGGTATATGTTGTCTTTGTGTTTGAGTAGGAATGTCCAGGTGGCTCTAATGTAATCATCAACAATGGTTAGGAAAAATTGGGATCCATTTAGGCTTGGTACCTATTTGGCCCCCATAGATCCATGTGTAGGACCTCAAAGGGTTTAGTGGTTTGTATTTGGTGTTTAGGGAAAGGTTTTCGGTGTTGTTTTGCCATGGGACAAATCTGACAATTGGAAAAATCAGATTTAAAACATTTGATTTCATTGATGTACTGCATTTTTTCCTTAGAAACATGTCCTAGCCTATTATGCCAGGTATTAACCGAGACAGTAGCACTAAACACAAAATTCTGGTTTTGGTAGAAGTCTAGGGGGTCCTTTCAGGGTTCTAGGAGGTATCAATTTGTCTTCTGTCAGCTCATACAGTCCACTTCTGGCCTTGATAACAGCTATAACATTGTTAGTCTGAAGGTCCTGCAAAAACAGTTTATTAGACATGAAAATAGATGCAATGTCATTTTGTGTTGTGAGCTTGTGCACAAAGAGTAAATTCTTGAAGAAATTAGGAATATGTAGGACTTCATTTAGGGTAATTTGGTTTCCAATGGAGGCTTCACATACATGTGTCACATGTTGTTTTGTGCCATCTGGTAAAGTTACTGGTTCATACATTTTGTTTGGTTTGTGCTCATTGCAAGACCCAAGATCTGTGATCATATGAGATGAAGCACCTGAATCGACCAACCACATGCATTTATTTTCTGTATTGTGATTCATCCTATTACCTGCAAAGTTTGCGAGCCCTCCAAACTTTACCTCACCTGTGGTCTTTCCTTTAATAGCCTTAGATATCTCCTGTTGAATGAAGGCTGCCAAGCCTTGTGAAATCTGTCCATTTTCCTCATTATGCTCATGGCTTCCACGTGGAATTTCTGCAGGGGTATCAGCAGCAGCTACAATATTTGCTTTGTTCTTCTGGTTGGTTAGTTCTTTGTACCAATCGGGCACTCCATGGATCTTGAAGCAAGTTTCAATGGTGTGTCCTGATTTCTCACATTTCTCACAATATTTGTCTTCCTTCTTATTGTATGTCTTCCTAGTATTTCTGCCACCTTTCCTTGAGTTGAAATTGGTTTGTCGTGCCATCATAGCTACATTTACATTGCTGTCATAGTTGGAATTTACTGATTTCTGCCTTTTTACTGTTTGCATCATTGCAAATGCTTCGTTGACTATCGGTAATGGTTCCATTAACAAGACTTGGTTGACCACATGTTCATAGTCCTCATTTAGTCCCATGAGAAATTGAACCAGTCTATGTGTGTTGTCTTTCATAGAAATGGCTCTGGCCGCATCACAGGTGCATGTTGGTATAGGATTTAGGCTAGCCAGATCATCCCAAAGCTTCTTTAGTTTAGTGTAATAAGCAAAAATAGTAAGATTACCTTGTTTAAAAGAGTTGATCTCTCTCTCTATTTGATACAGCAGTGGCCCATTTGCCTCCCCGAATCTCTCTCTCAACTCTTCCCAGAGTTCTTTGGCTGTGGAGAATGACAAAAACGCATCACTTAGCTCCTTCACCATGGAGTTGAGGATCCATGACTTGACCATTGAGTCTGCACGTTTCCATCTGGCCTGGAGTGCTCGATCTTCCATGGGTTGTGTACAGGTTCCATCAATGAAGGACAACTTGTCTTTGGCACATAGGGCTATCATCATGGATTTGCTCCATGTTAGGTAATTATTTCCATTGAACAGAGCAATAACTAGTACTGCCCCAGGGTTTTCTATGTTTGTGATGGAGTAAGTTTCTAGGTCAGGATTGTGTGTAGGGTTGTTGGCTTCACTATCATAGGCCATGTTAGACATTCTGGGTATAGGTTAGATTGGATCAAGCCTTAGGCTCTGATACCATGTAAAAATGTATGGAATGATGATGAAACAAAGGTATTTCATTCATACATTTTCTATGAACACAGGAGGAGGCTTTTATACTAATATTATTTGCCCTATTTGCTATGTCACTATCTACTTGTAATGAAAAAGATCTTGTCATGCACTAAGGGAGAAAAGCAGTTGATGCTGAAGGACGAATAGAAGAATAAAAGAGAGGAGAGGATATTCGGTTGCCAGGGGTTGCTGATGTGGCTAAACCAACAGAAGGAAGGACTCCAAGCTTTATGGCCCATGGCCCGAACCTGAAGATTAAAGGGTAAATGGGCAAAATTATTTATGTCATTTAACAGAGAACCAAGACATTGCAGAGAACCATTGTAAGGTGACGCTGTTGTTGCCGCTCTTCAGGTCCTCAAAAAGTCTCCAAACCCCTACCACTGATCGTCCACGAGACCTTAACTTGCTCGGAAGCATCTCTCTAACAGACAAAAACTACATCGTTACTAATCAAAGGGTCGGGCCCAGTAACTATGCTTTTAAGTCCAAGCTTCAAAACCAAACCAACTCATACGATGATTAGAATAATATAATATATATATTGAATTGACTAACCTGTATAATAATGTGCAACACCGTTAAACTTTTTGCAGGTTTGACCCGAGAGGAGTATAATAGAATCCGAATTTGCAACTGAACGAACTAGCTTGCTTAATTCCTTCCATGTAAGTTTAATCTGATTCTTATAGTGAATGTAAATATACCTAGCTAGCTGAGGTGCATACTTCTCAACTTGAAAATGTAAAAGAGAAGCATATGATATTGGAGTGTCGAACTGCCTACTACTTTTTTAATGAACAAGATGGTTGAGTTACACCTCAAAGAAACTCCTTTAACATCAAAAGGTTGATACAAATTATCAGAATGAGATGCCATCTGCTCATGCTGCTCCTGCTGTATCACGAACTCGAGCTGCCAAGAGGCCACATAACTGCAGGTACGAACCTACTCCATCACATACTCTCATGTGTGCAAACCCAGTTTCCTGTCAAATAAATATTAAAAGAGATGTAAGGCAAGTGTAAGTAAAGCAGTTGGGGCTACACAAGTAAAGGAATAAACTGCTTGAACCAGAACCATTATCTTCGTGAACTCCAATTTCAGATATTCAGCCATCTCATAGTTCTTTATGACACGAAATAATGTTGTAATTACGTCAATTGGGGAATAGCCCAAATCATAGAACTGCTTCAGACCAGAACAAGCATCGTCGAATTTTCCTCCAAGCACATGATAGATCATGTTCTTCACATGCAACGGGTGAGGCTGGTCACAGACCTGAAATTTACCCTAACATACTTAGATTTGACGAGGTCCTCGAAACTTGTGTCAAGATTTTGAATTAAGTTGTAATCTTTTTTATTAAAAAAAAAGAAAGTTGATTAAATTGTAAAGGAATGTTACAATAGGTAAAAACAAGGGTGCTCAAAGTAGAGACCTAATACAAAATAATGCAAGGAAAGGAACTATCTAGTCATATTAAAGAACAATGTAAACGATTACAACTCCAAAGCCTTAGAACACCATTAATATTGTGGGATAGAGCATTGCATTGTGATCAGCCTATGTGCACCTTTAGAATCTCACTCGAAGCAATGTGAATTAGTCTCGAAGTATCCTTATATATGTATTGCGAACATTGGGGCTACAAATGTGAGATAGATTCTTAGTCATAATTATCTCGCGAATCTCTTCTAATAATTAATATATCAGACGGTCTTTAGTGGATGCTTGATACTTGAATTATCGAAGGTTCCGCTCCCCCAACAGCCTGTAAATACAAACTCCTAAGACAATAAGGCAAAAAGGTAGTTGCGTTGAGAGACAATTTGTAATCTCTAAGATAGTAGTTCCTGGATCCTTCCAATAACATAAAGTAGTGACATGATCCCATACCGATTTGTTAAAACAACATTCAAAGAAGAGATGATCGCATGATTCAAACTACAAGGAGCACATTGGACAATTCTTATCTGCTTGAATATATGGAAGGCGATCATTTGTAGAGAGTTTGTTTTGTATTGCCAACTAATAAATGAAAGATATTCTTGGCATTAAATGCTTATTCCATACCTTAGTAGTCCAAGAAACTGTGGATCGATGCTTGCATAAATGGTCACAAATAACTCTGTTAGTGAGTTCGCTAGTTGGTATGCCCTTCCATAAAAAGATATCAAATTCGTATGGAGTGGGAGGATAATTAGGCTGATACGGCAATAAGTTTCGAGGAAATCTCCATATACTTCCCTCTATGAAAGTATTCATCCGCGTTTTCAGAGAAAAAAAAGAAGAAGTTCTTAAGATCAATTATATTAAGGGTCCCCGACGAGACCAGTTGTCGAACCATAAGGAGACCAGACGACCATCTTTAATTTCATATGAGCAATCCTGTTTGACAGCATCTCGCAACTTTAGCAATTGTATGAGGAAAAGAATGAGTACCTTTCGGTTTAATCGCCCATATGCTATTCCCCTAAGGAAGTAGACATGTAGCCATTTTATCCATAAGCTCTTCTTGTCTTCCAATATCCACCATAATCTCTTAAGGATTAGAGAATGGTTTGTAGCTTTAATAGAGAGAATGTTCAATCCCCCTTTTTTTCAGAAAATTTATGTCAGCCCATTTCACCTTTGCAGCTCTAGGATTTCCATTTGAGTGACCCCATAAGAATGATCTAAGAATTCTTTCAATTTCTTTGATAATGCTTTGAGATAAGAAAATATGAGAGCTCTAATATATATGCAAAGAGTTGAGGATGGATTTGATCAGCTGAAGCTTACCCACATAAGAAAGAAATTTATTCACCCATGGCTTAACTCCCTTCTGGATCTTGTCTAAGAGAGGTCAACACTCAGAAAAGTTTAGTCTCTTTGTGGATATTGGAAGACCAAGGTAGAGTATAGGAGGATTTTGCAATCTCATGCTAGTTGTCACCGTAACTAAATTTTCCATGTTAGTTGCACCATTCAAAAGAAGGAAATGACTTTTGTTTTGATTAATATGACGGCCAGACACATTCTTGCATTGAGGGCACACATAGTGTAACACTCACATAATACCCCCTGGAGGATATGTAGATGCCACACAAAACAGTACAAACAAACCAAAATATTTCGTAGAAGCATAGCATTCAAAAATAAACATTTCCAAAAACAAATGAAACATTTCATCGTGCATTTTCGGAATCTCAAACAAACATACAATACATATCATAATTACATAAACCAACCTGAATTAAGGTTATTACAAACCTTCAAAAAAATCCAAAGTTATATACAATCCCAAAACAAACTCAAAAAAATACATTTTAGAGCAATACAAAACTCAGACTTTTTTGGCCAATGCGGTTGACTTGTCCTATTCCTTAAGTTCTTCTCTCTGAACATACACAGGGCAAATCCACCGTGCTAAGCATGTAGCTTAGTGAGTAATAACTAATCTATACATAAACTGACAACTCGTCACAAAGAATCATGTAACAACATCAGCATGCATTCAAAGATTTCTTTAACAGTAAGTCGGACAGAATGCATTTCAGAACAGATTCTTATAAATAACAGAACTGCATAACATAAGAGGGTATAAACCCTTCAGAATCAGAACATAATTTAGTTTATGTCAACATCAAACAGATATCAGAGTACAAAATAAGATTACTGCTAAATCCATTTATAGAGGCGAGTAACGGGACTTATACAAGAGAGACTAAAGTCTCGATACTGAAGTGTCCAGGAGAGACCGAAGTCTTGACAATGGAGTGTCACAGGAGCAGCTGCAGACCCTTCTAGGCATGCCTATTTACCCACAACTAGGACTCAACAGTTTTAAAACAAAACAAGGTCATTTCAGACATTACATGTGAAAAGCGAGTAGTCAATCATATTCACATGAAAAAACACTTCCAATGATATAAACATGCATTAAATGCCTCGGACAATTATTGTCCAAAATTCAGAACACAATTAGCATAAATCAAATTCAATAAGCAAAACAAAGTCAAGTAAATAGCATTTCAATATCTCATTCATCAATGTGTACCTCGGACCTTCATGTTCGGAATCAGTACACAATTCAATACACATTCATCAACATCAATTTTAATTCAACAATAAATAAAACAAATCAAGGTGAGATCATCTTAGGTTACTCAAAAAATTTACCGTCTAAATTACTTACAATTGCTCCTGTTTGCTTATTGCCTTGAAGTCCCGACAATATCTGAAAGTGGTCGTTCTATACGTTCCTCTATAACATTTAACACATATACAAATCACTATTGTGCATGATTAAGAATTCATTTATGTATATATGTATAATGCATGTTCATGACAATTTCGGGTATCTTATTCTAATTTTCATCATCAAACTGATCAGATATCAAAGCCCTCATTAATAACATTTTGTACTTATAATTTGGACCAAAATAAAACAATGTGAAATCAATTTCATAACCTAAGTGACCACTTTAGATTTTCTACCCATATGATTTTGGGTCAACTTTGCATAATTAATCTGGTAGGGTAAATAACAAAATTAGACAACACTTCCTTCTGGAAAGTTGTTCTACAGTGCCTCAAGTTTCTAATGACTCCAAAATAATCCAATTTTATTCATTATTCAAAGAGTTATGCGTAAAATACCCCCAGACTGTACACATTTGAACTTTTAGCTAGTACATGATCATACCTTCTATTTTCACAACTCATATCTTTCAGCTCAGATATCCAAAAATTACAAACTTTATACTAAATTAAAGCTAAGATAATAAGATACAAATTTGGTGAAGACACATTAGTCTAAATCTACCTATATCAATAAAGTTTACTAAAAAACTACAGGATATGATTTTTGTTCCTGGTAGTGCTACAGCCTAAGCCAAGACTCAATTTCATGCCAAATTTTGAAACTGTTAGAGACAGAATTAAAATTCAACTTCTTCAATAAAGTTGTATAAATATGTCTCTAGTTTAAGTTGAATTAATAACTAACTCATTTGGAGATCTACAGTTGAAGTTATAATCGAAATACCAAAGCAAGTTTAGTGAAAACACTTCATTTCTTCTAGCTTTTCCATAAAACAGACTTTCAGGTCAATGTTACACGGTCATTTTGACAATGAAAATGAAGGATTTAGGCCAAAAATTCTTCTAAACATTTGTTCCTTTATGTCTTAAGTTTCTATTGAAACCAATTTTATGCAATTTGGTTCAGCATTTTGAAAATTATCCCCAAATGACTACAGACTGTTTACAAGCAATGACAAATTCCAGATACTCAACTTCAAGCCAACTTTTTACACAATTAGTGACAGAAATCAAATCTTACACCGCATGAAAGTTGTAGATATAATTTTCTTGTTTAATAATAATTTAAATTCATCCAATTTGGATAACTACAGAGAAAGATATGGTTAAAATACCGAAATCTGTCCAGTAGAACTACTCATTCGAACCAGTTTCCGACATCAATCATAGAATCACAAGACCTATTTATTAATGAAATAACTTACAAAGATGATGATCCAAGCTTCAACAAAGGTCCAGAAGTTGAGAGGGGGAGTAGGAGAATGAAATTTCGTTTGAAAGAAGCCAAAGTGAGGGAGTAGGCTGTTGAAATGAGCTGGAGTGCTTCAGTTATTGCTTTGCTAGGTGACCTTAATTTATTAAGCCACATGTCTTAATGCATGTAATGCGTCAAGCCACATGTCTTAATGCATATAATGTCATTCCTAAGTGTCTCTCTTTAATGCTTGACACATATCACTCTTGCATGTAGCCCATTTGTCATCAATGTAAGGCTACCACTTGTTGCTTAGTAATTTGTCCAAATGGAATGTCGCAAATTCATTGATCCATTTTTCACTCCATAATTTGTCTCTTAATTTCTTTATTTTTCTTAATCTAAATTGCCTCAAATTTTCAATATCTTTGTAAAACATCCTAAATGTCAACAAAAATGTAGAATTAATAATAATACACACCAATTTAATAATCAAAGACAATTAATCCATAATTCACCAAAAATATGAAATACCCGAAATATTACCAAAATTGCCAAATCACATTTTATTCGCGTTAACAACTCAATTATATCTAAAATGTCATGAATGCATGCACAAATATTGGTATGAGTCCAAAAATGTATATGCACAAATAAGCAAAAAAACTTAATTATGCCAAGCATACCATGCATTGAAATTCCTTAATATTCTAACCCTAATATAGGGCGTTACACATATAAGATAGGATAGACTCCATATCAACCCTACAAAATAGGAGAAGGTCGTCGACGAAACAGAGGTTAATGAGATCAAGTTTCTTACATTTTGAATGGTGTTTGAAGTTGGGATTAGATATGGTCTCCTTCTTTATAAATGCATTAAGAACTTCCATTGCAAGTATGAAGAGGTAGGGGGAGATGGGATCACCTTGTCTAAGAATCCTTGCAGCTTTGAAGTATTGGGAAGGGGACCTATTAATTAGAATCGAGAAGGAAGTTGAAGTGATACATTCCATGATCCATCGAATGAACAGGTTTGGAAACCCAAAAGCTTCAAGCATATGTCATATGAAATTCTAGCTACTACTATCAAATGCTTTGTGAAAGTCGATTTTTATCTTGCAATTTGGAGGACTATTTGATGTAGTGTAACCCTTCAACAATTCTTGAACAATAAGAATATTGTCACCGATGTATCTATCCGACAAGAAAACACTCTGATTTTCATTTATTAAAGGAGTAATAGCTTCCTTCAGTCTAGCTACCAAAAATTTTTATTCACCTTATATAGGAAATTGGGATAAGAAATGGGATGGTAGTCTGCGAAGCTTTTGAATTTGAGCCTTTGGGAATCAAGCATAAGAAGGTTTTGTTGATGTCTTTAAGAAGAACTCCATTTCTGAAGAATTCATAGATAGCCTCCTTGACAAATCCACCAATTATATTCCACGAATGTTGGTAAAAGAAACCATTAAAACCATCGAGGCCTGGAGCCTTCTTACCATTCATTTTAAAACACATTTCTCAATCTCACCATCCTCCACTGGCTTGGTTAAGAGAGTAAAGGCTGAATGAAAATTTTGTTGCATATTGAGTTGTTGGAGATCTCCAGTAGATACATTTGTTGATGCTTCTGTGCCAAGGGAAGAGCTAAAGAATATGAAGGCTTATTCATGTATCTCCTTTGGATCCATGATGATATCGCCAGTATGAGAAGAGATGGAAAAGATTTTGTTGCAGTTTTTTTTCTAACAAGTATCGAGTGAAAGAAAAATTTTGTGCATCTTTCCCCATCCTGTATCCAATTCACCTTAGCACGCTGCTGTAAAATGGAGGAATGATTATTAACAACTTGAAGATAGTTGAAGAGAGCATGTTTCTCTTGCTCGATTAGAGAATGAATCCCCAGATTGGAGGATAATAAATTCTGCACCCTTGTCAATTCCAATCTAGTATTGTTAACAGCTTCGACAGTAGGGCCTTTAAATGAGTTTAGAAACTTTAAATTTTGCTTGATAAGTTTTAATTTTTGTGTACAACATAATTGCTTGGTCTCCCTAACATAGAGCATAGCTCCTGCCCTGCAAGCAATAGCAAAACCAGAATCCTTATCCAGGTAATTGTTGAATCGGAAGGGGTGGTGCTTTATAGCTGGAGTGGACAAATTTGAAACTAGAATAGGCGTATGATCCGAGAACAAAGGATCCATAAAATTTGTTATACTGTTAGGAAGATGTTGGAGCCAAAGATCATTAACAAGAGCTCTATCAAGTTTGTTCCTGATGAACCACCCAGCCCGTTGCTTGTTTGACCACGTGAAAGAATGGACAATGAATTTGAGGTCAGTCAATCTAACATGTTCTACACAGTCCCATAGATCTGTGGAGGAATTTCTCAAACTAATATTACCCTGAGCTTCAACTGCATAAAGAGTGGAGTTGAAATCCCCACATACAAGCCAAGGTTTGTTTACAGTGGCACTAATATGACGGATGTTGTTCCAAAGGTCTCTACACTGAAACTCAAAGTTGCTCGGGTATACAAAAGATACATTCAAATCAAGATTTCCTTGCAGCAATAAAATATGTAAGTGCATAATCTGCTCATTCACTTCTAGTAGCTCCACTTTAATTTCCTTTGAATTGAAACATACAATTATCCTTCCATAAGCATGATGTCTATGATTGGATAATATTCTCCATTCAAGACCCAAAATACTTAGTTTATTCATATTCACCAACATAACTTTGGTTTCCAGTAACCCAAGTAGTAGTGGTTTTTCTCTCTAAACAAAATCCTTAAGAGCTAGTAGTTTTGAGGGACATTTTATTCCTCTAACATTCCAAACCAAAAAAGTCATATTAAATTAGAAGTGGTTTTGAGGCCTTTATGTAACATCCCGTTACCGATGTGAAGGACATATTGGTAATTCAGATGGATTAGGATTGGGTGCATGCATAATTTAAATTGCATATGCATTTAGCCTCAATGAATTCTTGATAAATGATTATTATTGCACGAGCATATGTATGTACATGCATGTATGACAATTTTCCGATTTAATTGTGTAAATTGGAAAATTGGGTGATAATTGCATAGATTAAGTTTTGAATATAGAATTAGAGAGAAATTGCATTTTAGAGAGTTGAAAATCGAAATTGGAGTATAGGATTATATGTTTCCTAATTTTGAGGATTTATAGAAATTTTTTAGGAATTTTTAGAGTAATGAGTCCGGACCGAAAAAATGGCATAATGACTGATTAATTGGATTCCGGTTCCGAAATTGATTAGCATTTTGGCACAAAATAATTAGAGTTACAATTTTAGGATTTATTAATTAGAGCTATTGTAAAATTGGGAGAAATTAGAATAAGAATTGGATTTTTAGACCTTAAAAATAGGGCATGTGGCTTGGAAGTTGCCAAACATGCCCTTAGCTTTTAAATCTCTAATATATATAAACCCTAACTTTTAAACCTTGCTCCCACGATCCTCTTTGCTTTTGAAAGAATTTTCTTCTTCTCTTCTCCTTCGTGAATCTTCATTTGGTTTGATTCCTTTCGTTTTCTTCCTTTAAATTACTCCCATCATCATCTTTAGCCTAGCTTAAGTTTTGTGATGGAGAAGAAAAATGTTTGGTGTTTTGTGAAGGATTGTCGTCGATGTGCTTAGGCTTGGTAATGGGAATTTCTTGGTGATCTTTGAGAGATTAAAGCTGAAATCAAGTAAGTTCCTACTTCTCTATGTTTTAAGTTGTTTGATTTGATCATTGAATCAAGTTATTAATTGTTTAGAAAGTTATAAGTTTCGGATGATATAGCGGTTTGAGAATTTTGTTGATTTTGATTTAGGTAGTTGAGAGATAATAGATTTTTGATGGATTTGAGGTTTAGGGTTAGTAGTTTTTTATTATTAAATTTTTATTATTATTATCATATGTGGTAATTAATATAATGCTATATGAATGTATATATAATAATTGTAACTAGTATCTTGATTTATGAATTATTACATAATATATAAATTTTCTCTTATCTTACTTATATAATATATTACTCTATTTAATCATAATTATCTATTTATTATATAAAATTTCCATATTGTTAGATATAATTTATATATTATATATAATTATATTAGCCAAAGGCGAACCAAAATGGTAATGGGATACCATTTGGCGACGAGTTTTGAATCCTCACCAAATGGTATATTTCTTCTGAATTAATTGAAACCATGTCGTTTAGGTTAACAACAAACAACGTCATTTTCTACCATGTTATTAACACGAAAATGAGAAAATGAAGTTGTCTTCATTTTCATTTTAGCGGGTATTTCGTTTTGGTAATCTATCGAAGAAGCATCATCTCTTCTTTTGTGATCATCTCCTATCTTGTAGTAGTCACCGTTGAAGAAGTGGTGTCTACTATGTTGGTACGTATTGCTCTTCTTTTCTATTACCAAGAACCCTTCTTATTGTGCTCTTTTTTTTGTTAAGTTTTGGAGTTTATGTGGGTTTTCTATTATGAAAATGGTGTATGGGTTCCCTTTTTGTTTGTGTTTGGAAAATGGTGAATTGACTTTCTGTGTTAGATATGTATGGGCAGACCTCTTTTTTCCACCTTCCATACTTGTTTAAGGAAACCCTGGTAACTATTTAATGAAAGGTTTGCTAGAGATTAAAGGCTAAATATGCAAAAAAATGTTTATGTTCTAAATTACCATATGATTGCTTTTACACCAAATTTGTAGCACTTATAGTATACACATGTATCCATCATAAGGACTTTATTTCAACGTGTCATGAGGTTATGATTAGACATAATAATTATGGTCAAAACCTAAAATATTTGCAAGGCATCAAAACATATATAGGTAACAAACCCAAAGTTTGAATATTTCATTCAACTTATTTGGGAATGGTTAATTACTTCATATGAA
The DNA here is from genome assembly GCA_029891385.1 of Erythroxylum novogranatense. Taxonomy (NCBI): domain Eukaryota; kingdom Viridiplantae; phylum Streptophyta; class Magnoliopsida; order Malpighiales; family Erythroxylaceae; genus Erythroxylum; species Erythroxylum novogranatense. The sequence goes on along the minus strand of CM057227.1, from coordinate 84,631,741 downwards.
GAACAATTCCCATCACATTGAGTTTTCTTACTGCTATCTTTCTTACTTTATCTTTTTTTGGTATTATATATATATATAAACCAAAATTCTTAATTTGAACCATAACACAATATAGATTATAATATAGTTATAAAATAAAAGAATAAGGTTATGGCTTAAAGGAGCTACTTAGGGATACATAATTAGGGTGGGTTTTTAAGTTAACACTTGTAAACCAATGAAAGCCTTTTTACAACCTTTTTTATTCTTATATAAGCATATATCGATTAGGTCTTCAAATGTTATGGGCAAGTTCTAGAGAAAAATCCTAATATAAGACAATACATTTCAAAGGAAATACATATTAATTTGAGTGTTTCAATCTTTTATGGCTCAAAGTCTTAAAATTTATTTGAAATTAGTTCAAATTTGCACAATGCCTCATCATTTGATCATTAAAGTTTATAAAAGTGCATAATGCTAGCTAATTTAACCCTTCGATATATTTTTACTCTTTTTCTTAAAAGACCATATAGTTTAGCATACAAACATTTCAATTTATTGAAAACATATTTTATGGAACCATATATATAATGGACTAGTTCAAAACTAACCAGCTAATTATTAAGATAAATTAAACCGCAATCACAGTTATAAAACTATTTACATTAACGGATTCTATAAGGAATACTTATGTACATAGGAGTAATCATATTTTGAAGCTGTAAGGGATGTTTATGCATCCCCTAAACATAGTACATACATAATTAACATTCCCAACCTTATCATATGAAGTAGTCTTACTTCATAGATCACAAAATTAACATTGCTAGAATGTTAGAACATTTAAATAAAAATTAAGTCTTGTATTGACTTTTCATAATAAAATTGTTAACATTAATTCATCACTGAATGTCGATGTGGCAACTAGTTTTTGATGGTAGAAATGAGCTCTACTGGGAGGAATATGGCAAAATTATCCCTAATGAAGAAAAAATCGATGTAGAACAAATATCCTCATCAAATACTAATCACCGCTTGCCTTCAATGGTCTATCTTCTTCTTTAAGGTTTTTAGTATTATCCGAACTACCTCTCTTTCTTTATTATCCGTGTCTCATTTTCTGTGAGAAAGCTATTATATGATCATTTGATTGTGTATATTATATGTTGAGTTAAACTTCCTCCAATATTCAAGAGAGCATATATAGAAATGAACGCAGTGGCGATGTCCAGATGGTCCTACAAGATTAGGGAATCAGTTGTTTTGGAAAAGTGGTCGATTTCAAAAACTATGTTTATTCATTGTGACGATGATAGAGTTTATCATACGGGTATGCATGCATTCGATTTTGGGTTCCTAATATCGTTTGCTTTAGCTTTGATTGTTTTATAATGTTTGCTCATTAGGTGAAATACATGGTACGTGTGGTTCATCTAATATTGTCATCCATACTACACCTATGAAATTGTTAACTACATCTTTAACAAATTTAGTTAAAGAGAAAAAGTTTTTGGAAAAGCGTATTAATAAACCAGACCTTGAGGGAAGATTTTTAATTGTTTCAAATGATGACATGAAACGTGCAAGGAGCCTTTTTTAGAATTCAAACATTGGAAACTCTTTTGCCTTTTCTACCGAGTCTAATGTCACTTTGAATCCAAAATATAATTATTTCTTTTCATTTTCAATGAAATATTGGGTGTGAAACTTTATTTATTATTTTGTTTATAAGAATTGTTAAACCTTTAATTAACATCGCTAGAAGACTTACCATATATCATTATATTAAATTGCTTACCATATTTCAATATATATATATATGTATTATTATTTTATTGTTAATAAATATTAATGATTAAGAATAGTAGTCAACTTAAAGTTATAATATTTTTATCTTATTAACATTAGAATTTTACGTATATTTATCTTTTATGTCCAAAATATTTACTTTTCAAATTTTAAATATTGAACAATATGTTTAAAACTTTGAAAATATTTTACAATTTTAGATACTCCATTCAATTTTCACGAAATTTTTTATGAACGGATTGAAGTGTAGTATTATGTACAATAGGTATCATCAAGGAATCATTTGTGTATAAATCCATATATTTAAATAAAATTGTAGAGTTTGAATGCATTGGCTATTTAAACAATTTTATAAAGAAAGCAAATGAAAAATATGAAAATAATGTAAATGGCAATTATAATTAACCTTAGGAGCATTAAGCACACTTATCATTAAAAATTTATCTTTTTAACATTATTATTTTTAATAATACTATCATGCACAAAAATTCATCAAAATTTCCCTAAGAAATACATTAAGATATAAAATCTTAAATATTAACTTATGGTGACGATTTGCCAATTCATTGTCAAACGTAGAACTTTTAGTGACAATTAAAGCGAATCATAGATCTGGCGATGAATTAAGCAAGCTATCACTAAATGTTAATTATTTTGTGACGATTCAAGAAATTTATCATAGAAGAAACATCACAAAAACTTTGACTTTTTACGATGAATCTAGATTTTGGATGTGTAGTTATAATACCTTATTATGATTCCAAAGGTTCACAACATACCTTACTCCAATTAAAATACTCTTACCAAAAATTAATAAATAAAGAGTATGAAGATGGGTTATAGATATAATGATATACTTGTCTATTTCCCAACATGAAAACAAATGATAATAACAAAATACATAAAAATATATGTTCTGACAAACTTATGTTGCAGATAAAAAATAGTAGTTCTCAATATTTTCCTTTAATGACTCACAATTTTTTTTAAAAATAATTGGCATATTTATTTATGTCTTATTGATTATTATTTTATTCTTTAGTAATAATGGTCTCAACTTCTTCTTTTTTGCAAAAAAGGGAAAAAACCAACTACATAACAAGTCGTGGAAAACTAATCCCAACAATATCCTCGAGGAGGATATTGAGGTACCCCGGGGGCGCTGTTACAAAAGTAGTGATTCCTAGAATAAAATGAGCAGCAAAATTCGCTAGCCAATCGACGATGTGGTTGCCTTCCCTGTATGTGTGTCGGGGGAGTACCGTCTAGTTGCGATTGAGCAGTTCGTTGATGCCAAAGATGAGGGGATTGGCCGAGTGAAAACGGGAGGAGGGGTCAGAAAAAGAGCTTAGTCACCTGAGAGTCGATTTCAAGGACCACCCGACGGTAACCCAGATCCCAAGCGAGATGCAGGCCGGAGAAGACATCCCACAGCTCAGCAGTGAAGGAAGAACACCAGCCCAGGTTCTAGACAAAGCCTCCCAGCAAGACACCGATGTGATCGCGAAGAAGTTCGCCAATAGAGGCCACGTAGGGGTCGGTTTTGCTCATCCCATCCGTGTTGAGTTTCACCCACCCCTGGGTCGATAGAGTCAATCTTATGTACTATTCTTGTCGAGGCCGACAACCTAGGACTGTACGAGCTTGCCAAACTGAAGTTGTAGAAATCTGCTGGACATATTGGAGGATGTAGTGGACCGGAGATGTGGGTCAAGTGAACTGAGGATCAAAAATAGCCTGATTCTTCCAGGACCATAAAACCAGCAAGCAGTCCTGAAGATGATGGACCAATCAAAGCCACAAATCTGTTGGTGTCACTGAAGATTAAGATAAAGCCAATCTGGAGCCCTAGTGGTGAAGAAAGCAGGAGGGAGGGCCTGGTGCGGGAAGGCAAGCCACATGCAACTTGCACGGGGGCAATCGTGCATAATATGGATTGAGAATTCGTTGATCGGGCAGTGAAGACAAGCCGCAGATTGGGTGAGATGTCGACATCTCCTTTGTTGATTGGTGAGTAGGCGGTCTTCAGCGAGGAGCCAGAGGAAGGACCGAATTCGTGGTGGGCCTACCCATCGCTAAATAGGAATCCATCGGCTGCTGGTAGTTGGTGGGTCGCTAAATAGGAATCCATCGGCTGCTGGTAGTTGGTGGGTCGTGCTCCATCAATAGGGAGTAGGCCGCGGAGGTAGAGAATTGGCCCGTCGCCGAACGACCCCAAGTCAACTTGTCAGGTCCCAAGTGAGGATGATGTGGTAGAATACCTACAAGAAGCATACAAATAGCGTGAGGAAGTAAGAACTGAAAATCTTACCATAACCAGTTACCTGAGCTATCGGCATATCGCTGAACACGGCAAGAAAGCTCGGAGGGGGCGATGGAGCCAAGAGCATGTGGGAGTAGGGGCCCTAGGTCCTCCACCTAGGGATCCAACCAAAAGCGGGCCTAAGAGCCGTCATAGATCACCCATTTCATGCTGCGAATTACGTAGGGCCATATAGCTTGAATGCTCCTCCAAGTCATGGACTCGTCGAACGCTGCGAGGGATGTGGGTGGGTTGTGAACATCCAGCTTGTACTTAGCTGACAAAAGTGAACCCATAAAGTATGAGGCTGAGAGAGAAGGGTCCACCCAAGCTTGATTAACAGAGCATCGTTCGACTCTCGAATTTTGCGTATGCCCAGACCCCCCAGCTCTTTAGGTTTATAGACTTGATCCCATTGTACGAAGTGAGGTTTGCGGGCTCCTGAGGATGAACCCCACAGGAAGTTGTGTATTATCTGTTCCAGGTCGTCATAGAGACGACGAGGGAGACGAACAGTCTGCATAGTGTAGGTGGAGAGAGCGGAGAGGACCGATTTAATCAGAGTGATACGGCCTGCGAAGGATAACAGATGAGCCGACCAGCTTGAGAGGTGTCGTTGGACATTATCAAGAATATGCTTGTAAGTGTTTTTGTGAACGCGGTCATGGAGCAAAGGAACTCCAGGGTAACGGCCCAAGTCCGTGGTCAGCTTAAAACCCAACACGCGGCTCAACAGACGAGTTGTGGATAGGGGAATTTTTTGGAGTAGTAACAACGTGACTTGTCGCGGCTGACCTTCTGCCTCGAAGCACTGCAAAAGAAAGATAAAATGTCCCGAATGACCTGAACTTGTTCAGGAATGGCTTCCGCAAATACCATGAGGTCATCGACAAAAACCAAATGAGAGATGGGGGGACTACTTCTGCTCAACCTAATAGGCTTTCAGCGACCGTGGTTCACTGCATGAGAGATGAGGTGACCCAGACGTTCCATGAAAAGGACGAAGAGAAAGGAAGATAAGGGGCTCCTTGCCAAATGCCTCAGAAAGAGTGGAAAGTCTCGCTTAGCTCACCTTTCCGGTTAACTTGCATGGAGACCAAAAACACAGACTTCATGATGACAGAGATGAAAGAACCAGGTATATTAATACCTATATGGCTATATATATGTAAATATAGTAAAAGCAAAAACGAGGAAGGACCTTTGCCTGCGAAAAAGCAAAAATGTAGGCAATCTCCTATTCCTTCCGATTCTCCACCTGGCACTAGCTGAATGGTCTAATCACACATGTCATCAACAAGGCAGCTGAAAGCTCCCATCGCTCTTACGTTGTATAGATTACCAAAGTATTATTAGATGATTGTTGGAGGACTCTTACTTAATTAGGTATTTACTGTAGGAACTTTAAACATCCGATTTAATGTCAATAGTAGAATTTGACCTATTTGTTTGTTTTTTGGGGTTAATGAACGTGTTTTTGTCTCAGAGAGCGTGTAGAATTCGGATCGTAAATTATTATTGACTTACATGAATATGGCAAATTGCCATTTACGCGCTGTTATCTATAATTCTGACCATCCCGGTGACCCACCTAGCACTAACATCCATCTGATCCATAACTGTTCTTAGTTCTTGCACGAGAATCAACCTTTCCGAACAATTCCAATTTTCTCATCTCCACTTCTGTATTCTTTTTTCTTAATATTTCCACCCTTCCTACCAATTTCATGGCCCGAGTGTCCGATTAATCCCCAAAAATGTCAAATTCGCTCAGTCCTCACCGATCCGACGACGACGTAATCGATCCGGCCCCCCTGCTGTCGGGGGACTCCCGCACTGATTCGAACAACCAATCCCGGAGATTCGCGAGGCGGCAGCCCCTTCGCGACGCGGCCAGGTTCCTACGGAGAGCCAGCAGCCGGCGGCTTATGAGAGAGCCGTCGATGTTGGTACGGGAGACGGCGGCTGAGCAGCTTGAGGAGCGTCAGACCGATTGGGCGTATTCGAAGCCGGTGGTGGTTCTGGACATCATATGGAACATGGCTTTTGTGGCGGTGGCTATGGCCGTGTTGGTGTTGAGCAGAGAGGAGAAGCCCAGCGTGCCTTTGAGGTGGTGGCTTGTTGGGTATGCCCTGCAGTGCATTTTGCATATGGGTTGCGTATCTGTGGAGTATAGGAGGCGACGGCGTCGGAGATTGGGGAACGTGGCCGCCGAAAGAGGGATTGATAGTGATGGGAATTCGAGTTTGGGATCGAGAGAGGGGTCCGAGCATTATGTGACGTTGGGTGAATTGGATGAGGATGGAACCAGGTAAGGACAGAAATGGTTAAAGTTGAAGCTTTTGATATGTTCATCGTTTGAATGATCATCCTGTATTAAAAAAAGTTAACCTGACATTGATTGTGTCATACTGTGGTTGCCAAATGTGGAGGCTTATGATTACTATTATCATCGGAGAAGGGTTACTGGGTCATGCGATAGTCTGAGAAACGATGGTGATGGAACGGATTAGTTCTTTATTGGGATTCCCTTAGACGGATTAATCGATTGGCATGATTATTAGTTGAGTTGCATTAGGATAGGAGAGGACATCTTCCAATTTGGAGAAAGTAGTATGTTGTATGTCTATTTGGATCAATCTGCTACCTTGACACTATTGTTGGATAATTTGTATGATTAAGTGAAGATTTGCCAGTGAGGCTTTTTCATACGTTTTTTCTTCGGTTGATTAGAAGCTAATTTAAAGGAAGAGCTTAATCACCTGAAAGTTCATTTGTTTTGATAGAACTTTTCATTACTATAGAGAAGTAAGAAGAAAGGAGGCTGTTGGTTGGTTTGTATGTTGTGTATGTCTATTATTGATTATGCAGCAGTTACTAACCTCATGGACCAGAAAGATCTACCTACGACGGTGTCTTATTTTCCTTTTCGGCTTTAAATTAATCTATATTTGAAGGGACTTGCCATGTTGTCAGACAGAATGTTTCCAGTAATATGTTACGTATTGTCAATTTTTATGCCCATTCTTCATTGGTTTCTTTCTTAATTGGTCTTCAAAATGGGACTCATTTGACTCTTGTGCCTATCTTTTGCTTATTCTGTATGAGTACTACATATGATCTGTTAATTATGTTTACTATTTCTATCTGAGCCATCTTAACAGTGTTCCAAAGCATCTAGAGTCTGCAAATACAATGTTTTCATTTATCTGGTGGATCATTGGATTCTACTGGGTATCTGCTGGTAGTCAAGCTCTGGCAAGCAGCTCCCCTCAGCTTTATTGGTTTGCTCTTATCCTTGCCTGCCTTTTTACTGCGTTCGGATGCTAAAGTATCTTTCCTAGAACTTACTTTCTGATTTTTTTTATCTGCAGGCTTTGTGTAATATTTCTTGGTTTTGATGTGTTCTTTGTCGTTTTCTGTGTTGCTTTGGCGTGCGTCATTGGTATTGCTGTATGCTGCTGTCTTCCCTGTATAATTGCCATCCTATATGCTGTTGCGGATCAGGTATCTCTAGCTTATTCTTTATCTAATTTCTACATTAAACTTGGGATATTCCTCACATTGAAACCTTTTCTTTATTGCAATTTCTTTTTTCATGCATTTGATGCAAGCCGAAACTCGAATGGGTGAATAGGTGCCAACTGGCGGTGCTATTCTTTATCTTCTAAATAACTAACTTTGCCCATAAAGACATGGGTTAACATAAAAGTCATTTCTGCTGCTGTCACTCTCACTTAACAGCTTATGTTACATGAACTATTGTCTGACCTTTGGTTATAAATTCCTAATCTTCTATATATCTTAACAATGAAGAAGCTACTAAATATGTCACGACGGTAAAAACACAATGGTTTTTTGGTATGTCATAATGTTTTTTTTCAAGAAATGGTGTTGGAGACTTGAAGTTAGAATATCCTTTGGATATTTCCTCTCAGCATTGTCTGAGCTCATGGAGTAGTACACTTCTGTGGGGCTCCCGGATTCAAAGATTTCTGTCAATCATGTAGACAGCTCCAGTTTTCCAAGAATTATAAATGACTTTTTAGCCATTATGAACTCAGCTGTGTTTGAGTCCACGTGTGATCCTTGAGACTTGTGGTCTTTTTTCAGATATTGGTGTGCACCAATTACGTGGTCAGAAACCATAGTAATAATAAACTATTCTGATATTTTATTGTTCTCTTTGCTATTGTGTTCTATTAAAATCTCACATAATCCACCGCACCAGGAAGGAGCATCCAAGGAAGACATTGAGCAGCTTTCGAAATTTAAATTTCGAAGGTTGGGTGATGTCGACAAGATTACAGTTGATGCACAAGCACCTATTGGAGGAATTATGACTGAATGTAGTACAGATTCACCCATTGAACATACACTTTCACAGGAAGATGCGGTACTTTGTTCAACCTCAGTCTCAATCTAATATCAGAGGACACATGACTTTAATCCTCAAGGATCCATTTGTGCATTTTATTTGTGTTCTTATGGTTTTCCTTAGTTCATCAAGGGAGACCTAAGACGTTGTCAAACCCTTTGTCCTAGTGAAGTAATGAAGGAGATTTAAAACGATGCTTATTGTAACTTGCAGGAATGCTGCATCTGCCTGTCTCAATATGACGATGGAGTTGAGCTTAGGGAACTTCCTTGTGGACACCACTTTCACAGTGCCTGCGTAGATAAGTGGCTATACATCAATGCTACCTGCCCTCTTTGCAAGTACAATATCTTGAAGAGCAGCAGGCAAGGGGAGGAAGTGTAGAAGATTGACAACCGCATGTGAACTTGTCGTTTACTGGCTATTGGCGTCTTAGCTGCGGCTTGACATTAGATTCGATACAGCATTTTCTGCTTTTTTTTTTCTTCAGTAGTTCTTTTGGCTTGTAGCTGTGTTGGATTACTATTTTGATGTCGCTCCTGTCCTGAGAATGTGTTTGTAAATTGACATTGCCTACATCATCTGAATTGTGATCATGTTAGAGGCACTGGTTGGCATTACTGTTTTTTGTTTTTGTGTGGAGTTTCGTAATTAGATAGGGATATATACACACCTTAAGTACGTACTGGTTTTTTTTGGGCTCTTTATTGTGGTTTTTTTCTTTTTTAAAAACCTGAGTGGAGTATTCTTGTGGTTATTTATCGTGTACTAGCATTTAATGAATAAATTGAGAAGACAGAATCTTGACTTCACTTCTTATCTTACGTTTGTGGAGGCCCTAACAATTAATGACGTATACCTGTTAAGGTTGAAGCGAACGTTACGGAACTCTCATGCTACCCGTTTTTTTTTTTAAAGGGAAATACAACGAAGAAAATTATAATGTAAGTCTCGAAAATCACATCCCAGACGTATCCACTAAAAGGAGTAACTGACATCTTATGGGTGTTACAGGTAAATAATGGACGCCTATATCAAAATGTGCTGCAAAAGTTGCGAGTCAGTTGACACATCTATTGTCTTCTTGATAAATATGCTGATGAGCATCAGATTATAAAGTTGAGAGTCCGAGAACGAATGTCTACTGAGGAAAGGATCTCGAATATTGTTGCGGAATTGACTTCAAGCTCTATCTAGCGATATCCCAAATCCCAAGCAAGAATAAGGCCTGAATAAACTCTCTAAAACCTTGCAGTCAGTACTAAGCACCATCCAAAGTTGTGCGTGAAACCTCCAATTCAGTTGCTTGAACTATTTCGTAATAGTCTACCGGCAGAGGCTGAGAATGCGGATTGATTACAGGCATTATCAATGTTTAATTTTACCCACCCAAAGGTGAAGTCCAACCGATGAGTCTGTCTAATCGAAGGGAGTGTTAATACGTCGGTTCCACATGGCGGCGGCGTTATTACTCGTTGCGGCTGCCTCTTTTCATCTTCAGTTTTCGGAAAAGGTTCCTCTCGTCGAAATGGCACTTGGTTGAGGAACAATGTATCCGCCTAAATGTGAAGCGGCTCTTATTGTACTTTTTGTATCTTTAGGGACCGGTTTTAATATAATTATATTTTTATTGTTGAGCATAGATACATATTAAATTAAATTTAAAAATAAACTATTTTTAATTAATTTAATTTCTTGTATAATATTTACTAATAATAAAATTGTTTTATTTATTAAAACAAATAATGTAAAACTTAAATTTTAATATTTATTTTTAATTATTGAATTAAATTTATATATTTAGAATATATTTTAAATTTAATTATATTCATTAATAATTATTAATTAAATTAAATTAAATTATAAATTAAATAAAAACATTCATAATATTTAATTAAATTATTTATAATTTATATCAATAATTAATATACAAAAATTAAATAAGATATATTTAGATGATATTAAATTAGAATATATAAAATAGAGACAAGAAACAAAATTACTTTTTATAATTTTTATAAATTTTAAAATAGAAAGAAACTAAAATTAAAAATTCAAATAGACAAATGTTTTTACTAAATTTAAAACAAATATAAATTAAAAATATAAATTGAAACAATCAGGCACCTAATTTCTCTCCTTTTTCTTGATTACGTGAAAGGATATGGTCTATGTGATCCCCCACGGTAAAGTCAACGTTGTGAATTTCATTCCGTTTCGTACCGGCAGGAAAACGATACCAAAACAAGCATAAAGGTACCCACAATAAAGCGAGGTCCCAATCTGAAGTCCCACAATAAAGCGAGGTCTGGGGAGGTGTTTATAAGAATTTTTATAAGCATGCAAATAATGTTCCGATAGACATCACATATAAGGTCAGTTTAGTGAACTTATTTTTTAACAAGTACCTACATGGTTTTTTAAGTATCTCCAACTTTACTCTCTAATATTAACTACATATTTCATAAGGAAGATACATAATGTGTGCTAGTTTATTTATGCTCTTTTAATGTCTAGTCTCAATAGAACAATGACTAAAAACATTTTAAGGATAATCATAAATACAATATAAATCTCATTATTATTATCTTATCAAATTATAGTTGCAATGTATATTTATTCTATAAACTTTGTCATATATATCTAAATATATAAAAGATAAAGAATTCTTTTAAATAATTACGTCCCGAAACTATAACCTCCTAATTAGCTATAGGGCATAAACCTACACTGATTAAATAGTTTTCATCTCTAAATGTCTCCTTTCTACAACTTCAAATTTAACAAGTCATTTTAGAGTTCTAAATTATTGGTATCATCTGTAATTGGTTGTGATTTTATTGTAATTACTGCTACATTTTATTAATTATAGTTCACTATCACTTATAATCATAATATATCTCACAATACATAATTTAAAAGTTGAATCATTTTAAGTACTAATAATAGCTTGTAAGATAAAAGGTTCAAGTGACTACGTCCCTTGAAAAACTTTCCTTTGAGAATAAAATTATGGACTTGGGCAATTTGTCTTCCACTTTATTCTTACGAGTCACAAAATAATCAAACATTAGGGATATTGTTCCTATATCTGTATATTATGCACTTCACCTCATCATAATTAATAGGCCAAGTTTCAATGTAGTACTCCACTCCCGCAAGACCCGAACCTAACATTGATGGTGATATCTGAGTCCGTACCTCACGAGGGTGGCATGCTAGAATACTCAACCAGTTAAAACTCGGTATAATTTTTTTTCTTTTTAAAACAGTGCACACTTTTGTGGAAAATCAATAATCAACTTAGGCTCGTTTCAATCATAAACTTTTTCAAGCACATATTTAGTAATTGCACTCAAAAATCAATTTCATTTACAACCCTTTCCGTTTTGGAAAGTTATTACAAAATAAGTTTGATCGATAACATGATACAGAAAATTCAGAATACATTCTTTCATACAAAAATTAATGAAAATAATTATGCAGACGCGAACTAATCCCGACCTCTATCTTTTCCTTATATGCAGTACGTTTACTCTCGTTTGCCTAATGGGATGTTCTTCTAATCCTGAAAAATAATTGCAAATTTTGGGTGAGTTTTGCGAACTCAATGAGTGACCATCATCGATGGCTTACCCAATCACATAACACAAAATTCACTTTATTACACATTTCACACTTCACATTCAATACAATTAAATAACTCAATTATGCATTTGCAGTGCACATGAGACCTACTTTTTATTTGTTATTTTATTGTGACCGAGTGCCTAAACTGTCCCTTAAAGGACTCATTGATAACTGTCCCATATAGGGCTCATTAAACGTTGAGCCTGAGGCTCTAAATCACTTTTGAGCTCAAGTCACTTTTTCATACCTTTAGCTTTAAGCTTTGATCGGTGGCTACTCTAGTCATAACTGCCATTATATTTCATGCATTCATGAAATGGAATGCATCAATTACATTTACATATTCCCATTCACTCACATTCACATATCATCGGACCTTAGTCTGGCATTCAACATTAAAGTTAAGAATCACATTTTCATTTATATACAAATGCACAATTCAAAAACACACTTGTCATCGGACCGTGGTCCGGCATTTAACAATCATATTAATACCTGTTACATTCAATATTGCAACCAATATGATGATCGAGTTTTAGGCAAAAATGATCATCTAGGTGTCTACTTTTTCTCTCTACACATGTCATTAGATCAAAGATTTTAAAAATTGATCAATTTCTGAATCTTCAGAACCAATCTATTTTCTAACAAGTGCTAACTCAAATAGTGATACGACCTGCCTTTTTGGACCGTATTGACACTAGGGAATGGGTAGGCTTAATGCCCCCAAAGCTCGTAGTAAGCCTAACTTTTCTATATTCTACTAAAAATTCGGCATGACCCATTCATTTATCTGATAAATCCTTGTACCTGCTAATAGGTGCAATTCTCACATACAATATCTACTTATCATCAACCAACATCGTTCTTACTGTTATGTGATTTTAATGACATCAGTCTCAAATACCGATTTATTCCGGTGTACCGGGTAAACTAGATACTGGGTATTACAAATAGTTTATACTATTCTCAACTATAATTATCTTTGGTTATGAGTTGCATCGGGTCAAGTTTGGTTTGCTCGTACTTATGGTTTGACTTTGATCCAACTAAAATTATATTATTTGGTTTTATTTTTTAAAATGACATTATTTTTGTCTTGAATTTTTTAACTTAAAAATAAAATTGATGTTTTAGAAAATGAACCTAAACTTCATCATTTTGGGAGAGAGTTCAAAGTTCAGCTTCTTAAATTCAACTTTAACTCAAAATTCAATCAATATGAACCTGATTTGTTGACTTCAAATAAGATTAGATCGGATCAAATTTGCTAACACTCTAAAATATGGTAAATAAGAAGGAAGTTATATGCTATTAGTTTTTTAAAACTTTTTAAGAAATTAGTTATAAGTTTATATTTATAGTAAACAATTAGTTGTATATTTGTGACATAATCAATTACAAATAATTTATTTTATGTATGTTTATTCAATTGATTAAAAATAAATATTTTTATAAATATTTTTAAAAATAAAATTATAATAAGATCATAAGTATAAAATTTTCATTGCATTTAGTTATTATTCATAAATTATTTTAGTCATTCCTTCATTAATATTAGATGTTAATAAAGTAGGAAGATTAACACATATTATGATTCTTCCTTGTGAAGAAAGTTTCATAAACTAAAATAAGGAGATATTTAAATAAACATAGGGGTCTTTGTTAGAAAATAAATTCACTAAACTAATCTTTTCCTTTCCCCTGCCGCCTCCTTCGTAGAACCTTTCCTTTAATGGTTGGACGAAGCATTCCTTTATATGGGGAACTAACAAGGAAAGAGATGGCCTTAAAATACGAGCTCGGCTTATAACTCCAATTGAGCTTGCTTTTGTAAGGCCTGTATAAAAACTACTTGGACTATCAGACTTGGACTCTAACTGAAAAAAGGCAAGAGATCCATCCATGTTTAAAAATCAACACAATGTTACTTTACCTCTGGTTGGGTCGGCTATATTGGACCCGAGCCCAATCCCACAGGCCGATCGGTCGGTCTCACATCTACCAATTAATTCGGGCCTGACCCACACATCCATGGCCCAACAGTAGAAGAATATCTCCCATGCAGATATGTAAAGACCTAAACCTAGCTGAAAAACCATATAAAAGGTATTATTCTCATAACAGAGGTACGCACAATCATAAACCTAGCTTTCTCTGTGTTTATCAACCTCACCTTCACCAGAAAACTGACTTGAGCGTCGGAGGGGCTAATCGGGACACAACCCCCGTCAAGCCTTCTTTGTTTTGCAGGTATCTTCATACTGAATTCACCACAGAAGATAGTCGATCACATGGAGCACAACGGCAACGTTCCATCATGCCAAAATCCGGCAGAACCAATTAGCGCCCACCGTGGGGCCCGACTTCCGGGCACCACGTCTAGAAACACACAAATCAGCCAGGCGACGGCGATGAATCGACATAGTCATTGTCGCGGCTCACATGCGTCTGGCGTATAAGCTCACGACTTCCTGCGACTCTGCTGCCGCACCACATATCTCCCGCACGGAATCCTCTAATCCAAACGATCAACTGCATCCTCAAACCTTAGAACAAGAAGAACAGAGCGTGGCCTTAGAGGATAACGTTGCATTCAATGCGCGCTGAATCTCCAAGACGGTTGGCGCAGATCCTCCTCCGTCCATACGCACACCACCTCGAATCGGAAGCAGATAGAGGAGGCGGTGAAGCGGTGATTCGCCAGATCTGCGATCTCAATCGGCGCAACGACCTCCATCCGCACGGCCAACCGCCGACAAATCGACTTAACAACCGATCATCGCCCATCGAAGCCCTAGGAAAATCGCAGATGATCGGATTAACGCGGTATGAGCTTTCGTCCGGATCGTGATAATGGCGATCTGACTCTCCTTCACCCAATCTTGGACGACCTCCCAAGACCGCACAAAAATACCGACCCGAGAAATACATGGGAAGACCGACCCCTAGATTATCTGCGGCACTTCCATCCATGATGAATCTACATTGTGTTAGGACACTATCAATATAAGGCTTTACACGGCCTTCCAAGAGGAAGCTTCGGCGATGGTTCAACAACTTGCCCCGAGCCAGTATCACATGCTTCAAGATTTCAGATTGTTATTCTGAACGGTTCGCCACTAGTAAGCGGCGCAAAAGACTCTGAAAGTGATGCAACTTACCCAAGGAAGAAGCGAGTTTGCGGAGTTCATCACTCGGTTCAATAACGAAGCGGTCGAGGTGCCGACTCACCGCCGTCCATCTTGGCCGTGCTCATGACCAATACGAGGGACGAGGAGTTTAAGAAGTCACTAGCCCTCGATCAGCCCCGATCCGTTCAGGAAATAAGAAACAAGGCGGATAGGTATATTCAGCTTGAAGAAGTGATGAAAAATACGAGACGTCGAACGGATGATCGCTCGCCGAATGACAGGGCGAGCAATTCGCCAAAGCAAAAGGTCGGTCACGAATCGAGAAGACCGGTGACCGGCGAGGATATCGACAGGAGTTCACCCCACTAAGCAAAGCGATATGAAGAGGTGTTGGTAGCAATGAGAGCAGATGGGGAAACTGTCCGAGAACCCGAAAAAATGAAGACCCCCTATAAGGACAGGAACCCTAATTTGTATTGCCGTTTCCACAAAGAGGTCGGTCATGACACGGAAGATTCTTGGCGATTGAAAAAGAAATCAATTCCTCATACAAAGGGAAGGTTAGGCGATTTGTGAAGCAGGCGGAATGCCCGTCGGGATAATCGGCCGCAGACAGTCGGCTGACAATGGCGACCATACAGGTAGAAATGACAAAAATAACGAGGGGAGGCAGAATGGGAATTCGGATAATCGACGAGAAGAGAGAGGACGGTCGAGGGAAAGAAATGATGGAAATGCCGTGCGACAAGGCATCAACCGATGGGGTCATTAATATGATATTCGGTGGAAATGCGGTGGGGATCCAACAACAAAGGAGAAAAGATATGCCAAACAGTCGGCAAAGACTCATCCATCAAAAAGCCGAGGGAGAGCGACGGGATGATATCATTTGATGAGTCCGACCTCAATGGAGTAAGTTGCCCTCATGATGACGCCTCGTGGTAAACTTGAACATGGGCGGATTACGAGGTGAAACGGGTGATGATTGACACGGGCGGCTCGATCGACTTGTTGTATTATGAGGCCTTCAAGCAGATGAAGATACCCAAGATCGACTACTACCACAGACGGCCCCATCAAAGGGGTAACCGGGGCGTCGGCCTACCCGTTCGCCCGGGTGTACTTGAAAGTGAAGTTCGGGCAGAAACCGTGTCAGATAGAAAGGGACGTTAAGTTCCTGGTCGTAAAGTTTCAAAGGGCGTATAATGCAATAATCGGGCGAGCAACTCAAAATGCCCTCAGGTCAATCGTCTCCACTTACTACCAAGTTATGAAATTCCCGACACCCCACGGAGTCGGTGTTGTCAGAGGTCAACAGAGAATCGCCAGGAATGTTACTTATGAGACTAAAACATTAGATGGGCGGTAAGGTTTGTGAGCTCTCTTGATGTGAGAACCAAGCGAAGAGACGGACAAGATGAACCCATGGAAGAAACGCAGAGGGTCGTCTTGGGACTAAGTCGACCTTCTAAGTTCACAAACCTAGGTTCCGAAATGCAGGGGACTGGTTAAAGAAATCACTGATTGTTTGGTAGAAAATAGGTCGGTTTTTGGCAGATGCGGCGACATGCGAAATTTCTCGATCGATCGCATCTCACTCCTCGGTATTCGACACGACTATAAGTCGATCGAGACAAAAAGCGATGGCTGCACAAAGGAGCGACGGGGTGATCGAGAAGGAAAAGCGAGATTCTTTGGAGGGCGGGTTCATCGAGAGGTCAAATATCTGAATGGCTCGCCAATGTCGTTTTAGTAAAAAGAAGAAGCGGGAAGTGGAGAATGTGCATAGATTTCACCGACCTGAACAAAGCGTGTCCAAAGACTGACTTCCATTGCCTAAGATTGACCAATTAGTAGACTCCACCTCAGGGCATGAGCTGCTCAGCTTCTTGGATGCTTTCTCGGGCTATCATCAGATCCAAATGGTTACAAGATGAAGAAAAGACCGCCTTCATAACCGACCAAGGCACATATTGCTACCAAGTAATGCCTTCGGCTGAAAACGCAGGCGACCTATCAACGACTCGTCGCGAAGTCTTTAAAAATAGATTGGCGGACGGTGGAAGCTTATGTGGATGATATGGTGGTCAAAAGTAAGGCGTCCATGAGCATGTACAAGATCTCAAGGAAGTCTTCGGACCACTGAATAAATTCGGATGAAGCTAAACCGGAAAAATGTGTGTTTGGGGTGGCATCTGGAAAATTCCTGGGATTTATGATCACTCAGCGGGGAATCGAAGCTAATCCAGAGAAGATTGAGGCCATCATACAGATGCCTTCGCCGCAATGCTTGAAAGATGTTCAGATACTGACCGGTCGGATAGTTTCACTGAGCAGGTTCATCTCTAGACTAGGAGACAAGTGCCTCCCAGTTTTCAAAGTCTTGAGAAAAGCGAACGTGACTCAATTTCAATGGCCGGATGAGTGCGAGAAAGCTTTCCAACACTTAAAAACAATATTTGTCTAGCCCGCCTATTCTCGCAAAGCCGGTGGGGAGAACTTGATTTATACTTGGCGATTACGGAGGGTCGATCGGTGCGGTACTTATCCGATCGGAAGGAAGCGAGCAAAGATCCATCTACTATGTCGACAAAGTGTTGACCGGTCGAAACGCGATATCGCCCATAGAGAAGCTAGCCCTCTCTTTGATAATGGCAGCTAGGAAGTTGAGGCCTTACTTCCAAAGTCATACCATTGAGGTGTGGACTGATCAACCCCTCAGGCAGTGCCTTCAAAAGTCTGAAACTTCAGGTCGGCTGATAAAGTAGAAGGTAGAACTGGGAGAGTTCGACATACAGTATAAGCCCCGCACGACCATTAAAGCGCAGGTGTTGGCAGACTTCATTGCAGAGATGAGCCAACCTAGCTCGAAGGACGAGCCTTTCCCGCTGGAGCTTGTTTGTCGACGGGTCATCCAATCTTGAGGGATGCGGGCGGGAGTGGTCTTTGGTCACTGCATATGGATGAAAAGGTGGAATCGCCTTCGATTAGAATTGAGGCCTCAATAACGAGGCGAATATGAGGCTATGATAACCGGCCCAACTAGCTGAGGAGATGGGGTGAAGCACGAAGATATATAGCGATACCAAGTGGTGGTAGGCCAAGTCAAAGGCGATATGAGGCCGCGGAAACAACATGATCAAGTATCTGGAGATAATAAAGCAGGAATTGAGCAATTTCGAACAGCACTCAATCAGCAGAATAGAACGAGCTCGAAATGTTAAAGCGGATGCGCTCTCGAAAATGGCTTCCGACCGTGATGCCATAAACAATGTTCTAGTCGAACGACTTGATCGGTCTAGCATTCAGAAAGTCGAGGAAGTTCTCAACGTGAGAATCGGTCGATCGAGTTGGACAGAACCGATCGCGCAGTACCTTTTAGAAGGAAAGCAACCGGAGGACGCGTCAGAGGCCAAGAAGTTAAGGATAAAGGCAGTTGAATACACGATCGTCAACGGTACCCTATATAAGCGGTCTTACGACTGGCCGCTGCTTCGATGCTTGAATGAAGAAGAAGCCGAGTAGGCAATGGCCGAAGTCCATGAAGGGATGTGCGGAAATCACATAGGGGGCAGAATGTTAGCTCACCGATTGATCAGACAGGGGTACTACTGGCCAACAATGAGAAGAGATTGTCAGGAAAAGGTCGACCGATGTGAGGCCTGCCAGAGAAACAGCAGTCTGTCTCACCAGCCGACCGAGCGAATGCAAATCGTGAGCCATCCTGTCCCTTTCGCCCAATGAGGAATGAATATACTGGGGCCCTTCCCTCTCGGTCCCGGACAAAAGAAATTCCTGATAGTGGCAGTGGAATATTTCACTAAGTGGGTAGAAGCGGAGTCTGTCGCTACAATCACCGAGGGGAAGGTGGAAAGTTTCATAAAGAAGAATATACTATGCCACTTCGGGATGCCTATGGTGTTGGTTACGGATAATGGTCGGCAGTTCGACAACCACAAGTTTAGAGATTTTTGCGATCGACTAAAGATCAAACTACGGTTGACTTCGGTAGCCCATCCCCAAAGTAACGGTCTCGCAGAGAACACCAACAAAAAGATAATGAACGCCCTCAAAAAACGCCTGGACGACGGAAAGACTTGGGTGGAAGAAGTAGACAAAGTATTGTGGACATATAGAACCACACCGAACGGAGCCACAGGAGAAACACCGCTCAGGATGACCTTCGGGGCAGAAGCCCTAGTTCCAGTAGAGGTGGCATTGCACAATCAAAGGGTGTCGGGCTATGAAGAAGAGCGGAATGATGAAGCCCACAGAGCAGAGCTCGTTCTCCTTAGCGATGATAGAAAAAGGGCAGTCGCTCGGAAGCCATCAGGCAAAAGGCGACCAAGTTCTACAACAGAAGGGTCAAGCCGAGCGATGTAA
The DNA here is from genome assembly GCA_029891385.1 of Erythroxylum novogranatense. NCBI lineage: Eukaryota > Viridiplantae > Streptophyta > Magnoliopsida > Malpighiales > Erythroxylaceae > Erythroxylum > Erythroxylum novogranatense. The sequence goes on along the minus strand of CM057227.1, from coordinate 84,612,123 downwards.
AGGTAGGTGGTTACGTCCTACGAAAAGTCGAGGGGACTGGAAAGCATCCCGGAAAGCTCGGACAGACGTGGGAAGGACCCTATCGAGTGATTAAGCAGGTCGGGCATGGTTCTTACATCCTCGATGATGAAAGGAAGTTTCTACCAAGACCTTGGAACTCATGAAACTTGAAGGCGTTTACCAATAGATAAGTTTTATTTTAGTTAATCTTTCCTTATTATCATTTTGTATACATGTGGGTACCTTTTCTTGTCCTCGCCAGACGGGTTTTTAACGACCACGCCCTCATTATTATCAATAAAGGGGTTTTCAGATTTCTTGGCAATAAAGAATTCAATCATGTATGGCAAAGAATAGAAAATCCAGGTAATCATCGCTCGGCATTCTCCATAGATCGAGCACGGTCGGTCGGGTCGTCAAGACGAGATCCTTGGGACCCTCGCCATCGCCATTGCTCGGCATTCTCCACAGATCGACCACGGTCGGTCGGGTCGCCAAGACGAGATCCTTGGGACCCTCGCCATCGTCATCGCTCGGCATTCTCCACAGATCGACCACGGTCGGTCGGGTCGCCAAGACGAGATCCTTGGGACCCTCGCCATCGCCATCGCTCGGCATTCTCCACAGATCGACCACGGTCGGTCGGGTCGCCACGAGACGAGATCGCCATCACTCGGCATTCTCCCAGAGCGCGGTCGGTCGGGTCGCCGAGATCAGGACCCTCGCCGCCATCGCCGCCATTGCTCTCCACAGATCGACCACGGTCGGTCGGGTCTCCAAGACGAGATCCTTGGGACCCTCGCCATCGCCATCGCTCGGCATTCTCCATAGATCGACCACGGTAGGTCGGACCGCCAAGACGAGATCCTCCATCGCTCGGCATTCTCCATAGATCAACCACGGTCGGTCGGGCGTCATCGGGACCTTCGCTGCGCCGATGAGGATTGACTAAGGTCATCGGTGTGCCAAAGGCGAAATCGCGGGACCGTGCTCGGCCTCAATTATAGATCGAGATCGGCCATGGCGACTTTACCAAACCTTTATGATCCAAGCGAAAACCAGTAACGAAAAAGAATTTTATTATTGTAGATTGATCTTGGCCACAAGCCCGACCAGGTGAGCTCTACAACATGGGAGAAGGGGAACTACCAACAGCCGAAGGAGAAGGAGAATACCCAGGGGAAGCCTCGGAAGCGGGCGGAAGAGACGAAGTAGGGGCGGGACCGGGGGAGCGGAAGGAATATCTTCACTAGGAAGCTCTTCCTCTCCGGGAAGCGACCTGATGAAACAGGAGCAAGACCCGGGGGAACAACCGAAGGAACATCTTCACCAGGGAGTTCTTCCTCTTCGGAGTTGAGATCTAGCTCCTCATCTGGAACGTCGCGCGGTTCTCCCTCGACTTTCTTCGTCATCTCCTCAGAAAGCCCAAGGCTGCGGGGAATAAGCTTCGGCATACTCTTGAATGAAGGGCATGCCACCCTCTCGAGGCATAGAGCTCGTGGCCCCTCTTTAGAGCAAGAGGCTACCTCACAGGCGAGCTCAAACTCTCCTCGTCTGAAACCGCCTCTTCCATCGCTTGATCGCCGATCCATTGCTCCGCATAAACACCGTAACTCTCGAGGTTTTCTCGGCTCTATCTCTGTCCACCAGCCGGAATGGCGGTCTTGGCGGTACTTCTTGTTGAGCTCCGCTCGCCCTCACGGTCTTCCTCCTCCTTACTCTCCTTCTCCTCCTCTCTCTCTCATTCTCCTTCTCCTCCTCTACTTTGGTCGGTCAGTAGTCAAGCTCCTATCTCCCCCTCTGGGCCTTCTTCTCCTCTTGAGGGGCGCGTTTTAACTGGAGGAGGTCTCTCCCCTTCTTCACCTCGGCAGCTCGTCCTTGAACCCTTCATCGATCATGGAGATCTGGACTTCTGGTCGAGTCTCCAACGTTGCTGCAGCGAAAGGATGTCGTCATGACCGCGTACCAAGGCGAGCAGTGAGAACCCAGACTCAGGTTACCTTTCTTCTCCATGAACCGCTCGTCCGGTGGGGAGTAACCCTCTCGGCAAGTGGCGGGACACCTCAGGTCCCCGTCGTCGTCCTTGCTGACTTGATGGCGGGCTCCCTTGCCCAGGCTCACGACGCTGCGCCTTCTCCTTGCCTTCCTTACATTTACAGCTCGGCTTGGTGGCAGGGCGGGGTGGAAAATACCAGCCAGAACAACGTCCTCCTCTTAAGAGGAGGACTCGCATCCTCCTCCTCCTCCTCTACCACTGGTACAATCGGCAATGGCTCAGAAGCAATAGGAAGGTCCCCGGCGAGAGCACCCGGCAACACAGTAGGGAGACCACCTCTCATGAACAAGCGGGCCCTCACGGTCTTCGCCTCCTCCTTTTCTTTGAGGCTGCTTCCTTGATGTAGAAGCTCGAGCTCCCATCCTCACCATGGCTGCCTGATGATAAATTGAGTTAGAGAAAAAAATAATGCCAAAAGTTCAACAATTAGTACAATCACGAGAGTCAGCCGGACGGAGGCGGTTTCCTCCTTTGGCAGATTAATATGAGGAGGGAATTGACGAGGAAAGAATTGGCGAGAGGCCCCACAGGGTATCCACAGATGGTAGAGCAAAATCGTGTCTGTAGAGCTCCTTGATCTGACGGACCACCTCCACTCCTCCCGCTAAGGGACAAGGTCGACGAATCATTCCATTGCTCGGCGGAGGATATCTCCATAGTCGGCCTTCGGAGGAAGATCACAGGGCTTCACAAAAGAAATACTTGGTCGCGCGAGGAAGAAATTTTCGAGGTGTCTGGCGAAGATAGCGAGCATCTCTATATTGCGAAGGGATTCCAGCCCGAAGCTCGGACTATGGCTCATCCTCGAAATGGCGCGAGAATGCAAGCGGATGGCGGATGGCGAGCATGATAACGCGATAATGCCAACCCGTTTATAAACCTCCATTGACCGGAGAATTTAGTTCGGCAATAACCGAACATGGCGCACCTCGTCAATAATCAGGCGTCTGGGGCCTCATACCGCTCTTGTGAAAAAGCTCCGAGAGGCGAAGTATCCTTGAGATTCTTGTGGATCCGCTCATTCCTAAAAGGCGGTCGGGGGCCCCAGGCGAGAATATTATACTTAAGAGTCAATTTGTTCAACTCCCCCACGGTTATCGACGATGCATTCTTTGGCGGTAACTCCACAACTAAACCATCTTTTCTCTCTTTCATCGACATCTCCTCCGCACCTCCGACCATGCTCCCAGAACTACCCGTCGACATGTTCACCAAGAAAAAGACTTTTGGAAAAGAAGAGGGAATGAAAAAAAAGGGCGTACCTAGCGAGATGTTTGAAGCGAATCGGACGGCGAAGTGAAAGGAAATTTAAGGAGCATGACGACAAAGAACAAGCGAAGACAAAGTGTGGTGGAGAGAAAGCAAAAAGGTAAAAACATACAACTCGTCAACTGAGTATTTATAGAGGTCGGCGGAAGGAACACTCGAAAGTGACCCAATCGGACTCGACACGTGGAAAATCGAGCTATGCTTTCGGACCGCAACATGATCTAAGCCACGAAATTAGGGTTGTTGAAATCGGAAAGGCGGTAGTTGAAAGGGCGACGTCTGGAAAGCGCACTGTGATTACAAGACGATCGTTTGATTACGAGCAATTTGTCGAAAGCAGCGCCGTTAAATAATAAATGTTTCAGTCCGGCGTGCGCCAATGATGGCTATCCGACCTACCATAGCGCATAGTATCCGCGATAAGTCTGAGAGCCGTCGTCGGGGGCCTTGATCAATCGACCCAATCGAGCAATCGGGCATGACTAGTCGACACCGGCCGTCGAGCAGCCGAGCAATCCCGTGATCGGACTCTGAAATCAATACGACCGATCGACCACCTACGGCGGCCTTGCTTACGAGCTATGGGAAGCGAAGAGCGTAGCGTCAGCGTCATGACCACCTCTCTGCGCGGACTCGAGGAGTGGGGGGCTTATGGTTGGGTCGGCTATATTGGACCCGAGCCCGATCTCACGAAGACCGATCGGTCGGTCTCACATCCACCAATTAATTGGGCTGACCCACGCATCCATGGCCCAGCGGTGAAGAATATCTCCCGTGCGGTCGTAAGACCTAAACCTAGCTGAAAAATCATATAAAAGGTATTATTCTCATACGCGAGGTACGCACAATCATAAACCTAGCTTTCTCGTGTTTATCAACCTCACCTTCACCGTAAAACCGACTTGGCGTCGGGAGGGCTAATCGGGACAACCCCCGTCAAGCCTTCTTTGTTTTGCGGTATCTTTATCTTGAATTCACCATGAAGGCGATCGATCACATGGAGCACAACTAACGCGTTCCATCTCGCCAAATCCGGCAGAACCATTTTAGAGGTGTCCGTCCAAGTCAAGTATTGTGCCTTTGGTGCATCGAGGTGAGGTTGCGACTCAACCTCGACCAAAGGGTTTTGTTGCGTTGAGGCGACGCCTCATACCACCGAGCCACGAGCTCGCTGGTATGAGGCGCATGCCTCAACGCAACAAAACTTCTTTGTCGTCAGGTTCGAGTCGCAACCTCACCCCCGATGCACCAAAGGCACAATACTTGACGGCGGGGACACCTCTCCAAAAGGCACCTTTTGGTTTGGGTGGGTTAATGAAACCACGTGGTTGCGATTGAGCCCGCCCAAGACAAATTAGTATTGTGCCCTTTGGTCCGCCAGGTGAGGTTGCGATCGAACCCTCGACCAGTGAGTTTTGTTGCATTGAGACGAAGCCTCTCACCACCGGGTTACGAGCTCGGCTGGAGAGGCGTCGCGCCTCAACGCATCAAATCTGAGGTCCTGTGTTCGACTCCCGTCTCCCACGGATGCGCAGCGCCTACGGGATGTGGTTGTAATCAAACGGGACAATATCTGGTCGGTGAGGCTCTCGACCCAAACTAAAAAAATTGGTTCTGAAGGATTTCGGCAGGATGGAACGTTGCCGTTGTGCTCCATGTGATTGTTGTCTGCCTACGTGGTGAATTCAAGATGAAGATACCGCAAAACAAAGAAGACTTGACGGGGGTTGTGTCCCGATTAGCCCCTCCACGCCAAGTCGGTTTTGGTGGAGGTGAGGTTGATAAACCAGAAAGCTAGGTTTATGATTATGCGTACCTGTTATGAGAATAATACCTTTTATATGGTTTTCAACTAGGTTTAGGTCTTTACGATCTGCATGGGAGATATTCTTCACCGTTAGGCCATGGATGTGGGTGAGGCCCGAATTAATTGGTGGATGTGAGACCGACCGATCGGCCGTGGGATTGGGCTCGGTCCAATATAGCCGACCCAACCATAAGCCCCCTACCTCGAGTCCGATCAAGAGGTGGTCGGGAGTACGCTGGACGTTGGCGTTCGTCGGTTTCCCATAGCTCGTAAGCAAGGCCGCCGTAGGTGGTCGATCGGTCGTATTGGCCTGTAGTCCGGCCATGGGATTGCTCGGCGCTTCGATCGTCTGTATATACTAGTCGTGCTCGATTGCTCGATTGGGGTCGATTGACCGAGGGCCCCGATCGATCGGTCTCGGCACTATCGCGTGATACCATGCGCTATGGTAGGTCTGATAGCCATCATCGCGCACGCCGGACTTGAAACATTTATTATTTGACGGCGCTGCTTGTCGTCGACAGTTTATTCGTAATCAAACGATCGTCCTTGTAATCGTTGGTACCGTCTGCACGCCCTTTCAACTACCGCTCTTTTCCATTTCAACAACCCTAATTTCGTGGCTTAGATCATGCCGCTGTGTCTCGAGCATAGCTCGGATTTTCCACGTGTCGAGTCCGATTGGGTCACTTTCAGTGTTTCTTCGCCCTCTATAAATACTCATAGTTGACGAGTTGTGGCGGTTTTACCTTTTGCTTTCATTCTCCAGCTTACACTTTGTCTTCGCTTGTTCTTTGTCATTCGCGGTTCCCAGAAATTTCCTTTCACTTCGTCGTCCGATTTCCTGCTTCAACCCCCGCTAGGTACGCCCTTTTCTTCATTCCCTCTTCTTTTCCAAAAGTCTTTTTCTTGGTGAACATGTCGACAGGTAGTTTTGGGAGCATGGTCGGAGGTGCGGAGGAGATGTCGATGAAAGAGAGAAAAGATGGTTTAATTGTGGAGTTGCCGCCAAAGACTGCATCGTCGATGACCGTGGGGGAGTTGAACAAATTGACTCTTAAGTATAATATTCCACGCCTTGGGGCCCCGATCGTTTTTAGGAATGAGCGGATCCACAGCAACTTCAGTGGATACTTCGCCGTCTCCAGGAGCTTTTTCACAGTGGGCGGTATGAGGCTCCCGTACGCCCCGATTATTGACGAGGTGTGCGTCATATTTGGGGTTATTGCCGAGCCAAATTCCTCCGAACAGTTGGAGGTTTATAAACTGGTTGGCATTGCCGTGCCATCAGTTCGGCCATCCGCCTACTATCGGCATTCTGCGCCATTTCCTGATGATGAGCCATAGTCCGAGCTCCGGGGCTGGAATCCCCTTTCTGCAATATAGAAACGCCTGTATCGCCCTGCCAGACACCTCGAAAATTTCTTCTGGCGGACCAAATATTTCTTTCAGGAAGCCCCAGATCTTCCTCCGAGTGCCGACCATGGAGATATCCTTTCGTCAACAATGGAATGATTCGTCGACCTTGTCCCTTAGCGAGGAGGATGGAGGTGGTCCGTCAGATCAAGGAGCTCGGCAGATACGATTTTGCTCTACTCATTCGGGGATACCCAGGGGGCCTCACCGATTCTTTCTCGTCGACCCCCTCCTCGTATTAATCTGCTAAAGGAGGAAACCGCCGTCAGTTGACTCCTCGTGATTGTATTAATTGTTGAACTTTGTGCATTAGTTTTGTTCTCTAACTCAATTTATCATTGTGCAGCCATGGTGAGGATGGGAGCTCGAGCTTCACGCCAAGGAAGCAGCCTCGTAAGAAAAGGAGTGAGGCGAGACCGTGAGGCGCCGCTTTGTTTGCGGGGTTGGTCTCCTCGGCTGTGCCGGCGGATGCTCCCCCTGCCGGGGACCTTCCTATTGCTTCGGAGCCATTGCTGACAGACAAAGGGTGAGGAGGACGCGGGTCCTCCTCTTAAGAGGAAGAGGTTGGTCTGACATTTTTCACCCCGCCTGGCCACCAAGCCGAGCGGTAAATGTAAGAAAGGCAAGGAGAAGGCGCAGTCGTGAGCCTTGAAAGCAAGGGAGCCTCGCCATCAAGTGGGCAAGGACATATCAATCGGGACCTCGAGGTGTCCCGCTACCTGCCGAGAGGGTTACTCCCCAGCCGGACGAGCGGTTCATGGAGAAGAAAGGTAACCTGGAGTTGGGTTCTCACTGCTCGCCTTGGTATGCGGGTGCATGACGACGCCCTTTGTCAGGTTGCAGCTGCTTGGAGACTCTGGACCAGAAGTCCAGGATCTCCATGATCGATGAAGGTTTCAAGGACAAGTCGCCGAGGTGAAGGAGGGGAGAGACCTCCTCCAGGCTAAAACGCGCCCCTTGAAGAGGAGAAGAAGGCCCAGGAGGGGGAGATAGGAGCTTTGATGGCTCGACTGGCCAAAATAGAGGAGGAGAAGGAGAATGAGAGAGAGAGGAGGGAGAAGGAGAGTGAGGAGTGGAGGAAGACTGTGAGGGAAGAGCGGGAGCTCAACAAGAAGTACCGCCAAGACTGCCATTCCGCCGTGGTGGACAGAGATAGAGCCGAGAAAACCCTGCGAGAGGTACGGTGCTTTATGCGGGAGCAGCGGATCGAAGCGATCAAGTGATGGAAGAGGCGGTTCTTGTATGAGGAGAGTTTGGAGCTCGCTTGTGAGGTAGCCCTCTCGGTTCTGAAGAGGGGCCACGAGCTCTATGCTCCTGAGGGGGTGGCATGCCGAGCGGCTTATTCCCGCAGCTTTTGGGCTTTCTTTGGAGGAGATGACGAAGAAGGTCGAGGGAGAACCGCGCGACGTTCCAGATGAGGAGCTAGATCTCAGCTCCGAAGAGGAAGAGCTCCCTGGTGAAGATGTTCCTTCGGTTGCTCCCTCGGGTCCTGCTCCTGTTCTCATTGTGTCGCTCTCCGGAGAGGAAGAGCTTCCTAGTGAAGATATTCCTTCGGCTGCTTCCTCGGGTCCCGCTCCTACTTCGTCTCTTCCGCCCGCTTTCGAGACTTCACCTGGGTATTTTCCTTCTCCTTCGGCTGTTGGTAGTTCCCCTTCTCCCATGTTGTAGAGCTCACCTGGTCGGGCTTGTGGCCAGGATCAATCTACAATAATAAAATTCTTTTTTGAAGTTACTTTCCGTGTTTTCGCTTTCTGTTTTCGATCATAGTGTAGTTTGGTAAAGTCACTCATGGCCGACCGGCTTCGAGGTCGATCTATAATTGAGGCCGAGATACGGTCCCGGCGATTCTGCCTTGGCGACCGATCGACTTTAGTCAATCCGCATCGAAGGCGAGCGAAAGGTCCCAAGGATCTCGTCTTGGCGGCCCGACCGACCATGGTCGATTTATGGAGAATGTCGAGCGATGGCAATGGCGAGGGTCCCAAGGATCTCGTCTTGGCGACCCGACCGACAGCGGTCGATCTGTGGAGAATGCCGAGCGATGGCGATGGCGATGGCGATGGCGATGGCGAGGGTCCCAAGGATCTCGTCTTGGCGGCCCGACCGACCGTGGTTGATCTATGGAGAATGCCGAGCGATGGCGATGGCGAGGGTCCCAAGGATCTCGTCTTGGCGACCCGACCGACCGTGGTCGATCTATGAAGAATGCCGAGCGATGGCGATGGCGAGGGTCCCAAGAATCTTGTCTTGGCCCTCATGGCCGACCGACATGATCTAAGCCACAAGAATTAGGGTTGTTCGAAATCTGGAAAGGAGCGGTAGTTGAAAGGACGTCTGAGGCAATACTGCAACGGATTCTGAGACGATCGTTTGATTACGAGCGGTGTCCGAGAGCACGCCGTCAAATAATAAATGTTTCAAGTCGGCGTACGCCAATGATGGGTATCCGACCTACCATAGCAATAAGTCGTCACACGATAAGTGCCGAGACCGATCAGTCGGGGGCCCTCAGTCAATCGACCCCAATACGAGAAATCAGGCACGACTAGTCAGCACCCGACCGATCGAAACTGCTCGAACAATCCCATGACCGGGCTACAAGGCCAATACCTGACCGATCGACCACCTTACGAGTAGCCTTGCTTACGATCTATGGGGAAACTGACGAACGCCAACGTCCAACGTACTCCTTCGACCCTGCTCTTCGCTCAGACTCGAGGAGTAGGGGGCTTATGGTTGGGTCGACTATATTGGACCCGAGCCCAATCCCACAGGCCGATCAGTCGGTCTCACATCCACCAATTAATTCGGGCCTGACCCACACATCCATGGCCCAATAGTAGAAGAATATCTCCCATGCAGATACGTAAAGACCTAAACCTAGCTGAAAAATCATATAAAAGGTATTATTCTCATAACAGAGGTACGCACAATCATAAACCTAGCTTTCTCTGTGTTTATCAACCTCACCTTCACCGTAAAACCGGCTTGGCGTCGGAGGGCTAATCGGGACACAACCCCGTCAAGCCTTCTTTGTTTTGCGGTATCTTCATCCGAATTCACCACGTAAGACGATCGATCACATGGAGCACAATGACAACGTTCCATCCTGCCAAAATCTGGCAGAACCAATTGGCCCCACGGTGGGCGCCAATTGGTTCTGCCGGATTTTGGCAGGATGGAACGTTGAGGTGGTCGATCGGTCAGGTATTGGCCTTGTAGCCCGGTCATGGGATTGCTCGGGCAGTTTCGATCGGTCGGGTGCTGACTAGTCGTGCCTGATTGCTCGTATTGGAGTCGATTGACTGAGGGCCCCCGACTGATCGGTCTTGGCACTTACTGCGTGACATCTTGCGCTATGGTAGGTCGGATAGCCATCATTGGCAGACGCTCGGACTTGAAACATTTATTATTTGACGGCGCGTGCTCTCGGCAAATTGCTCGAATCAAACGATCGTCCTTGTAACCGTTGTGCTTACGAGCTATGGGGAAACCGACGAACGCCAACGTCCAACGTACTCCTTCGACCCTGCTCTTCGCTCAGACTCGAGGAGTAGGGGGCTTATGGTTGGGTCGACTATATTGGACCCGAGCCCAATCCCACAGGCCGATCGGTCGGTTTCATATCCACCAATTAATTCGGGCCTGACCCACACATCCATGGCACAACAGTAGAAGAATATCTCCCATGCAGATACGTAAAGACCTAAACCTAGCTGAAAAACCATATAAAAGGTATTATTCTCATAACAGAGGTACGCACAATCATACACCTAGCTTTCTTTTTGTTTATCAACCTCACCTTCACCAGAAAACTGACTTGAGCGTCGGAGGGGCTAATCGGGACACAACCCCCGTCAAGCCTTCTTTGTTTTGCAGGTATCTTCATACTGAATTCACCACAGAAGACAGTCAATCACATGGAGCACAACGGCAACGTTCCATCCTGCCAAAATCCGGCAGAACCAACCTCTTTTTTACTGTTCAAGATAAATTGGAAAAATTAAGAAAAAAAATATTATTGAAATATATTTTTGTTAACCAATCAAAATTGACTCTGAAATTGAAAACTAAATTTAAAGTGAGTAAACAAAATTCTATACTCAATCTAATCGATACGTATAGAATTATGTAGAAAGTATTTGATACAAGTCTTATGTACAACTTGGATGAACAACTATCTCTCCGGCACAGGTTTGGATTCAGCCTTAATAAGAAAATAAAATGGAGTATCTAACAACGTATTTTCGCAAACTAAGAATTACAAGATCACCCCTTTCATTCTAGGGTGACTGAAGGATCGTACCATTCGAGTCTTTTTTTATGCTTTTATTAAAGGGTCTCGCTTCTGCTTAAAGAATCAAATATGAAACTTTATACACCTTAAAGTTTATAGGACAAGATGAAAACAAAATTTTTTGAGACTCTTGTATAAGAATTCAATATACAACATTACTTATATGTGTACGAAAATACTCATTATGATGATTATATAAATGATTATTTGACTTGAGATCTTTAAATTATTTTATATTGGGATTGTTATATTTTGATGTTACTAAGGACCTATCCTAGTCAATGTAACTTAATTGATAGTCAATGGACATGACAAGAATTATATGGAGGTAGTTAAGTAATCAATATAAGATTTATCACCCTCAAGTTATTAAGAAAATATTCTATTATATTCCATTAATATTGATTTGAAAAATCATTTACCAAGATAGAATGACATTTTGAAAAATATTTTCAAATATCGCTAAAATCAATCACTAATATTGGAGAACTAATATAATTATACTCAAATAGAATAAATATTAATATCATACTCTATGTTTACATAAAATATTATATGATAAAAATTAAATTACACGAAAAATATGCTAAAAGGTCATTCAAAACTATTTTGACATTCCTAATATTTGAGTGATCATAACATGTTACTAGCGTACCAATATTGATTTATAGATAGAATTTGTTTAATTAGAGAATTAGAGTTTAATTTATCTAATCATAAATATAATATAAGATATTTTCAATTACTAATATATTTATAAACCTAATAGGTTTTTTAAAGCAATCTAATAGGTTACGTACAAAGAATGACTGACAAGAGAAAGGCTAATGGCTAACTATATGTTTTATCTTTTGAGATTTTTTCCTAAATTTAAGTTAAACCCTTACGTTTGTTAGTTTCCAAAAGAGACCTAACATTTTACAAACTATGTGATTTATCTCTCAGAATAATGGAACCTAAATTTCTATTAAGATATAAACCATGTAATTAAGTGGTTGATATGAATCCTAAAATGGTCTAAGACCCCAAATTTGGGGATTTTGAGTTTTAATGTGAAACTTTAAATCTATAGAGCTTATTTTAGGGAACCTTCACTACATCTCTCCTTTATTCCATTGAAAAAACTTGATGAGGTACAAGAATGGTTGTGTATTAATGGAGAAGATCCCACAACAAATGATTTCTAGAAATCCTTAATGTATAAAAAGTTATTGGTGATCTAACATTACCTTTTAGGTAGTAAGAGCTTAGTGTAAGGCTTGTAATAATTAGGTTTGCTACAAAATAATTGGATAAGCTACAATAGATTATACAAGAATGGCAATCAAATAAATTGTTGGTCCCTAGATGGCGTATGAGAGGAGTGTGAATTATGTGTGTTTGTTTTTTCTATTTGTAAGCTAATAATAAATTGCATCTCTGAAATGATTATAAAAAATTCATATATTAAATTCTTCTAGAGTTTAAGAACATACCAAACATCCATTGTTTTAACAATTCCATTATGCATTCTTATATATACTGAACCAATGTCTTTGATAACAAGCTCTCCATCATTACTCAATTTGACAATACCATTCCATTCTTTAAAAGAATACAATTAGTCTGTATTGAAAGTTATATAATAAAATGCTTCAATGTTTACTACTCACTAATTTGCAGAATTTGAATTATTTATAATTAAAACATTAATGTCTCTTCTATCATCTTCATCAAAACTCTTAATTATAACAACACTTACGTTTCTATTTATTTTCCTTTTCTAGTTTCTATTCTTTTGTTGTAGATAATCCTCTTAAATTATACTTTTTTTTAAGTTTGAAGCAACTTTAGCATTCTATTTATATCGTGATTTACTCCTATGTTCAGTATCTTTTCTTATTTCCCCATCTATTAACAATTAGACCTATAACCGATTCATATATGTTACATACTTTTCTCTTCAATTCTTTAGACTGTAGAGCATCGTTCACGTTACTATTAGAAATTGTCTCTACCATTCAATAAGGTATTATCAGAATTCTCATATAAAAAGGGATTATGACTTAGTCTTCATTCGCAATTTTAGTTCCAATACTTTGTAAATCCAAAATGATTCAATTAAAATTATTAATGTGATCTTTCGCCTCCATACATTTTATCATCATTAAAGTACACAAACAATGCTTTTGATATAAATGATTCAAAAGTGATTTCTTCTAATATTTATTTAAAGTTGTTTTCAAAATGAAACAAAGATTGTTTGATTAACCACCTTTTTTTGGACCTTGTTATTCAAACTCAATAGTCTTGGCAATCTTCCAAAGGTTTTACCTTTCAAAATCTTTATATAGCTTAAAATTATATATAAAAGTTTAAGTACACTAAAATTTTGTGTCCAAAAAAACTTAAGGTCATTAAGAGTATTTTCGCAGACATTGAAACTTTAATTTCGTGCATCCTCAAAAAATCTCGCACCAATCTAGCTCTTGTCCACACTTAACACGGACGTTGGTTTGCTTCAAATCTCTTCAACTAGTGCGAGACCCGCACCAGTGCGATCCTATATCCCTGTTTGACACCAATTAACTTCTCAAATTTTTGTATTTATCAAAAAGTTAAGGCACATCTCACATAATCATTGATTAATTGGACCATAATAAGAAACTGTCGAATATTACATTGTCCTCTTTATTTAGTATTGTATGTGATTCTTTCCGACCTGTGCCTGACCGATTTTTAGATACCTTCAGTAAGTTCAGTTCCTTGACTTTCATCTTTTTCTTAATTCAGGATTCTTATATTTTACTTCTTGAAATAGTTTTTTAAATTAATAAAATTTCATTTTTTCCTAATTGGAAATTATAGAGAAACTTTAGCAGCATAGGAAAATACTGCTCTTGAATTGGGAATCAATCTCGTACCTAATGTATGACAGGAAAATCATATTTATAGGCAAACTAATAATAGTTACGAGAACTGTAAATTCTCAGAGCTGCAGCTGTGCGTATAACTATCCCGAAAGAGTACTTATAATTTGCAATGTTTTCGGCATTTATGTTGAACAATTGTACTCGAGGCCTCAACTTTTCAAATATTACAACTTCCTTTTACTTACTGGTATTTTTGATCCGATTAAAATAAATAAATTGTGGCCCTTTTTTTTCCTAACCAAGAAACTTAGTAACACTCTTTTAATTTGTTTTAATTCCATGCTTAGAAATATTAAAATTTTAAATATGTAAAAGGAGTAATTACATTTAAATGTCAGAAAAAAAACAAAACATGTTTTAATAGGCTAACTATTGTTTTTGCCAGGCATTTTCATTTATATTATATTTAAAATATCTCTTAAAACTAAAGTGTCATTCAACTATAAGTATTTTGAAACATGAAATTTCTCATTAGTCTTTATTTGGAAACATTAATTTTCTAATTAGTCTTTTTGAAGACATCCCCTAATAATTCTTATGCCCATTGTTATCTCTCGTTTGAAAGGAATATTATTGGAGGCTTAGAAGTCCGCACCAAATTTTCTGATATAGTTATTCAAATTTTATATAAATACGTGGATAAAATTTAATAAGGTAAAGTAAGAATTGGTTATTTAAAATAAGGAATCTATTTCCTAAAAGTTACGCATTTCACTTTAGTGCAAATATTTGTTGTTATTAATTTCAACTTTAGAAATATTAATGCATAAATTTGTGGGCTTACAGCGATGGGAGGTGGAGGATTGGACTGGAGGGACCGAGCACCTTGGGGCGCCGAAACTATAACCCCGTGTTTCGTTCCTATCCCCATTAGTGGGGACAAAAGACGAGACATATAAATCCTGTCTTCGTGTGACGTTTGGTTGCTGTCCTCGAGTTTCTGTCTACCGTCCCCGGATGACAGGGATAAGCTTTTTTGTTCCTTCCAAAAAGGGAGGATAGAGGCACGTTGTCCCTATCTTCGCCACATAACACACTTCTTTTGACACAACTAACCTTGGACTCCTTGACCCTATTCTTCCCTGACTCCTTCGACTCTCTTCGTCCCCGACTCCTGTTCGTCTGTCTTGGATCGCGAAGCACATTATCTCCTTCTCCCTCCCTCTTGCAGTCTCTAGCCTTCCCTCTTGCACGCTGGCCTTCTTCCCTAAGACGTTCATCTCTCCAGGGTCAAGTAAGTATTTGATTCTATGGTGGAAAAATGTCGGTCTTCCTTGCTTGATCGACACTCTGGTTGCGCAAACATCTTGTACATTGTCACCTTCTTCTACTCTCTGTCCCTCTTATGATTCATTTTGTGGTTGACCCGGAGACCCACTTTTTGTCCGGATCCAGCAATGCATGCCCACAGGGTTTTTGAATTGACTTCATCTGTGGGGTTTCAAGTTTGTTGGTTTTGCTTTCGGGAAGAAGGAGTTTGGTTGGGAGGTTGATTCACTTTTCAATGTTTTGATGATGCACGATTGAATGTGGGGATTTGTATACTGATCTGTGTTGGGCTTTTGTTGTATGCAAAATTGGTGAGAATAATGTTAGTTCCCAGGATCTGATGTAGTTTTAGTTTCCATAATGTGTATGCATTGTGTCATTGTGGTTGGATAGCTGTTAAATTCCCTAACCAGACACACTGGAAATGTTGAAGAGGGTTAAATTGATATGGAAATGTAAACATGAATGCATATAAATGGCTAAGAAAATGTTGCATGTTATCATTCGAGTACTTGAACATGTTATCTTCTATACTTCTGAGTTATATACGGTTCTTTTATTCATTCATTACTTCAACAGAAATTGTATTTGAGCAATATCAGTTTAGTTTATGGAATTGAATTGTATCCATTCATTCAATAAGGTGTTTCTTACATATGGTAATTTGATTCTTAAAAATTTAAATGCATTGGTCACTTATCTGAAACTGTTGTATTGGTTGATGCTTGCAAATGCACAAAACTTAAATGGGTTTTGGATCCTTTCCAATAATTTAACTTGTTTCTTTGTTTCTATTTAGGAATCATTGATTGTTGTTGATCGGTGAGAGGTTGTAATTATCTCCAAAGATTATCTTCGGTTTCTGTTGACAGGTATTTGATATATTCTGAATTTAATCATCTTCTTGAATTGTAAATGAGATAACCCCTTGTATTGTTGGTTGGAAGATGTTGATGTTTGTACAATATTCATGGTTTACAGACTTTCACTGTAGATATTGAAAGAAACCAGGCAATTTGTATGTTAGTTATGATGATTAACTTCATTGGTTGATAATTTATAGCTTGTACAATTTTCTGTGCAATTGATACAACATCATAAACTAATGTGGTCCATCATGCTATAGGAGTAAGATCATGAACAATATCTCATCAGCATATTTAAGCCTTTTACTAGAGTAATATTGAAGGAGACATTTACAAAACACAT
Organism: Erythroxylum novogranatense; assembly: GCA_029891385.1. Classification (NCBI taxonomy): domain Eukaryota; kingdom Viridiplantae; phylum Streptophyta; class Magnoliopsida; order Malpighiales; family Erythroxylaceae; genus Erythroxylum; species Erythroxylum novogranatense. The sequence goes on along the minus strand of CM057227.1, from coordinate 84,595,888 downwards.
TAAAATTACTATTGATGGAGGCTTACTAAAACCTTCTTGTAGGCTTAGTAAGTTTAAAACAATTAAATAATAGTAATAAGTTTCTAACAATTAACATTATGATTTTAGGAGACAAAAGTTGCAAAAAGTTTTAGTCCTTATTTGAAGTAACACAAAAGTTAGTAGACATAATTTGCAACAAGATTCATCTTTGAGATCATATACATACCCAATGTTAGCATATCTATTGAAAAGCTAGTTCGGGTCAATCATGCTATAAATTGGAGTTTGTATGCTTTTCATCTCCCTCTTTATCCCCGGAACCAAGATGAGTGCACACAAAGCATAAGCTTGTTTCATGTGATTGAAATGTATATAGCCATCACTTTTGAGAAGGGACTAATAAAGAAACACATATCATGCTTTAGTTTTCTTCAAATGGTAAGCATCATATTTTATAGATATTTGGGTTTTGAGTATGCTCAATCAATGTGTCTTTGCAATATACAGAAGTCTAGGAAACTATTATTAGAGTGAACATATCAACAACTCAAAATATCATACCTCAAAGTTATCATAAAACATCAGAATTATAAGGTCTTTCAAAACATCAAGAACACAACTTGTCAGTCCTTAAAGATATCATAAAACTTAAAATTCTCAAATCTTCAAACTCAGAAAGTCTCACACAACATTAGGCATTAGGAGAGCATAAGTGGCATGACAATTTTCCGCATTTCTTACTCTACATTACGTTTGATTCTTGTGTTGGGCTTACACTTTATAGCTGCATAAATAACCTTTGTGCTGTCAGCCTCTTTTCTTGATTTACAAAGCCAAACCCGAAATAACCAATCATAAGAAATGACAACATACCATTTCTACTTCCATACAAATAAGGTTATTATTATTTGAATTGTATAATAACATTATATTTTCTGACAGTACAGTATATGTAGGAAAATCTCGGTGTGTACATCACATGCACACGGTGCGGAAAAACAAAAATTTTTGTTCCGGGACCTTCCCGAAAGCCAGGATCCATGTGTCTATATCTCGAAGTCAAACCATAACGACCAAAGGAGACCGTCTCTAACGGTATCCACGCAGAGATCGGAGAACCTAACCGGGACAAACCCTTTGACCCGGGAATAGCTAGAACAAATTAAAGACTGCTAGATCTTACCTTTGTTCTTGGAGAGCTATGGAAGAAACAATGAAGAAGGAGAAGCTTGGTGAAGAAGAGATGAAACCTTAGATGAAAGATGATGAACCTTAGGATTTCTCAAATCCTCTTCAACACCCACGATCATCCACACTCTTCTTTCTTTATTAGCCTTTTGTCTTTAACAATTAAAGGCATTAAAAAGCTAATGGTGGAGGATTGTCCACGTTAGCCACTTTATATATATATATATAAAGTTAAAAAGATAAGACTCCTCCTACACGTTAGTCTCATATATATATATATATATATATATATATATATATATATATATATATATATATATATATATATATATATATATATATATATATATATAATTATATATATATATAAATCTTTGAAGTGGTCGGTCACACTGGGTTGGTCCTACTGCCTACCGAGTCCCATATGAAAAACCACCGGAAACCTTTTTCAGCAATATTGATGTCGCGATCTCATCGGGACATATCTCGATCTCATCGGGACATATCCTGACCATTGCTCTCCATTTATTGGATCTCTGTCCAAAACTATTTTACGAGTTCTCCGAGTCACTTTTATGCGTGTGACCCATTAGGTTCCCGGTTATGTTGGCCACTTAAATTAACACTTAATCTGAGCAAGTCATGAGCGGTATCTAACAACACATCATGACCCCCAATTGACCGGAAAGTAATTGGTTTGACGAATGAACCTATATTCATCATGAACCATATCATGAACCTTTCCATAGACAATTACTGTGCAATTCATCCTTTCACCATGCTATACCCCACTTGGTTATGAGTATGGGCAAAGTGTCAACTCTTACTAAACTGATTAGGTCAAATCTAGTCCAAGTGATATCAGTTCTCGTCCTGGGACTCATTACTTTATATGTCACTGAAGACACTCATCATGACATACGTACTCCGGCCAGAGATTTTCAAGTAATGACCCTGACAAGAGGCCATGGGTATCATCTTCTGCTATCACAGAAGTGGTGAATCCTTTATTGGCTACTCAATTACCTTCGAATACCTCAAGCTGTACCCAATCACCACCCTATGAGCGACCTATGTAAGGCAACAAGGAATGGAGTCAAAGCAAAGAATCAGTATCCAAGATATCCTTGAGTACCTCAAGTCTAAGGATACTTGCACCATTGCTATGATGAGATTGTCACTGACATTATAATAGGACATCCATGTGATGATCTCATAGCAGGTCATCTAATGTACTTACTACCTCTAGTAAGCATTCACATCTCAACCCTAAATATCTCATATTTACAGTTTCTGAGATCCACTGCTTGATCAAATCAAGGAGCTTAAGATGTGCTAGTCTCTCCGGATTATCGATGTCCAGTTCAGTAATCTTATGACTAGGGATAATTTAGATACTGACATAATTGCACATGATAGGAATCTCAGTAGTATGATCACATCACAATTTCCTTTATGCTATGTCATGTACCATGGACTTCATTAATTTGCTTATAGATCAATATCCATTCATAAATAATGAGCAGCAAAGTAATGAAATATGCCTTTCTTTATTTATTCATAAAGTATGTACACAACTTTGTACATAACGCGCTAAAGGCGATTGCCTTTATGACACTATTCTAACAATCTCCCACTTGACCTAAAGCCAATCGCCTTGATATCTAATACCATAGGCGAGTACATGAGAATCAAAACTCTTATGTGACAATGGCTTTGTCAACGGATCAGCAATATTATGCTCTGTGGGAATTCTCTCTATCTGGACATCACCTCGTCCAATGATCTCCCTGATCAAATGATATCTGCGGAGTACGTGTTTAGATCGTTGATGAGACCTTGGTTCTTTCGCCTGCGCAATAGCCCCATTGTTGTCACAATACAACTGCATGGGCCCATCACAGCTAGGAATCACACTAAGTTCAGTAATGAACTTTTGATCCAATCTGCTTCCTTTGCTGCTTCTGAAGCGGCAATGTACTCTGCCTCAGTCGTTGAATCGACAGTTATCTCTTGTTTGGAACTCTTCCAACTAACTGTCCCGCCATTCAGTGTGAATACATAACCTGATTGGGATTTGGAATCATTCTTATCAGATTGAAAGCGGCATCAGATACCCGCCACTTTGAGATCTCCATCTCCATATATCAAGAAAACATCCTTAGTCCTTCGCAAGTACTTGAGGATATTCTTGACAGCCACCCAGTGACCCTCACCAGGATCCGATTAGTATCTGCTCGTAACACATAGAGCATATGATACATCAGGTCTCGTACATAGCATTGCATACATGATAGATCCTACCGCAGATGTATACGGGATCATACTCATGCGCATCTTCTCATCTTGTGTCTTAGGACACATAGATTTCGAGAGTGTTATCCCATGAGTCACGGGAAGGTAGCCTCTCTTGGATTGCTCCATGCTAAACCTTTTTAGCATCTTGTCTATGTACGTTGATTGTGAAAGACCAAGCAACCTTTTTGATCTATCTCTATAGATCTTTATCCCAAGGATATAAGTTGCTTCACTAAGGTCTTTCATGGCAAATTGTTTGGACAACCAAATCTTCACCGATTGCAGCATAGAGATATTGTTTCCTAGCAATAATATGTCATCTACATATAGCACAAGGAATACGATTGCAGTCCCATTAACCTTCTTATACACACAGTATTCATCCGAATTTTGTGAGAAACCAAACTCTTTAATTACCTCATCAAAACGGATATTCCAACTCCTAGATGCGTGTTTCAATGCATAGATAGATTTCTGAAGCTTGCATACCTTTTTGCCATCATAGGAGGTGAAGCTCTCAGGTTGTGTTATACACACATCCTCAGCTAGATTTCCATTTAGGAAAGCTGTCTTCACATCCATTTGCCATATCTCATAATCATAATGAGTGGTAATGGTTAGGAGTATCCTAATGGATTTAAGCATTGCTACTGGGCTGAAGGTCTCGTCGTAGTCAACTCCTTGTCTTTGACGAAAGCCTTTAGCCACAAGCCTTGCTTTATAGGTAATTACATTACCATCCATGTCGATTTTCTTTTTGAAAACTCATTTACACCCTATGAGTTTTATTCCTTCGGGTGCCTTAACCAAAGTTCATATTTGGTTTTCATACATGGAATCCATTTCAGACTTCATGGCATGAAGCCATTTGTCAGACTCTGAACTCTTCAGAACCTCTTCATAGGTGGTAGGCTCATTATCTTCTATGAGCAATACGTCATTCTGTTCATTCACGAAATCCATATCTCTCAGAACAGGCGTATCCTACGTGACCTACAATTTCGTGTGTTGTAGAAGATTGAATGTTACTTCATCCATGTGAGTCACAGTTTGAGTCCAGCGATTGATCTGCTCTGCATCGAGCATCTTGAACTTCTTCAAGTTCTATTTTGCTCCCCATCGCCTTCTTGTAAAAGAAACTATTTCTCTAAAAAGACAGCATGCTTTGAAACAAACACCTTTTGTTTCTCAGCAAGGTAGAATTGATATCCCATTGTTTCTTTAAGATATCATACGAACAAACACTTGTCAGACTTTGCATCAAGTTTATCTGGCTGTGTCCGCTTCACATAAGCAGGACAACCCCAAACTTTCAAATGAGTAACATAGGGTCTTTTGTTAGTCCACATCTCATATGGAGTAACATCAACTGTCTTTGATGGAACTCTGTTTAACAAGTAGCTGTCTCGAGTGCATACCCCCAAAAGGATTTCGGTAACTTTGCAAAGCCTATCATAGATCGTACCATGTCTAACAAGGTTTGATTTCTCCTTTCTGCCACACCATTATGTTGTGGTGTGTAAGGCGGAGTCCATTGAGATAAAATCTCATTATCTCTGAGATAATCTAAAAATTGTTGGTCTAAGTATTCCCCACCACGATCGGATCATAATGTTTTGATACTTTTTCCAAGTTGGTTTTCTACTTCATTTCTGAATTGTTTGAACTTTTCAAAATTTTCAGATTTGTATCTCATCAGATACAGGTACCCATATCGAGAATAATCATCGATAAAGGTAATGAAGTAAAGACAACCACTTCTACCATGGATGGACATCGGACCACATACATCTGAATGTATTAGGTCTAATACTCCAGTCGCTCGTTCACCCTTTCCCTTAAAGGGTAACTTAGTCATCTTGCCTAATAAACAAGATTCACATGTGTCATATGATTCATAATCAAATGACCCTAAACTTCCATTCTTATGGAGCTTAGCTATGCGTCTCTCATTTATATGGCCAAGGCGACAATGCCATAAGTAAGTTGATTTTAAATTATCTCGTTTATGTCTTTTCGTGTCATTGACATTCATAATTGGATGTGACATATCTAATATGTAAATTCCATTGCATAATGTACCAGTACCATAAAGCATTCCATTCAAACTAATAGAACAACCATTGTTACTAAAAGTCAAATGGAAACCAACTCTATTTAAACAAGAAACAGACAATATGTTCTTTGTTAAAACAGGTACAAAATAACATTCATCCAATTTAATTACAAGCCCACTGGGGAGTGACAAGAAATAAGTGCCTACGGCTAATGCAACAACTCTTGTTTCATTTCTTACACGCAGGTCTATCTCTCCCTTCATGAGTTGTCTCATCGTCACGAGGCCTGCATATCATTGCATATGTGTGAGCCACAACCGTATCTAATACCCATATGTTATGGTCGAAAAGATAACCTCAATGACAAACATACTGAAAAGTCGAGGCATCGATGCCTTCTTCGCTTCAATTCTTCCAGATAGACTTTATAGCCCGCCCAGGTGGCGGTCTTGCCACAATGGAAGCAAGTTCCTTTTGGTGCAGTTTCTTTGGTTTTCTTTTTGGCTGCACTTCCTTTCGGTTTCTTAGACCTTTTCTTCTTCAGTTTCTTTTTCTTGGAATCAGAAGAAGAGTCCACCACAAGCACTGCCTTACTATCCTTCTTGATAGCTTGCTCTGCTGTCTTGAGAAGATTGATCAACTCAGGGATTATTGTGAATATTTGGTTCATCCGATAGTTTAACACAAACTGTGAATAACTATCAGACAATCCAACCAGAATTAAGTCAACACTTAATTCATAATCCATAACAAAACCTAAGACAGCCAACCTCTCAATATACACATTCATCTTCAGTGCATACTGCACTGCAAATGAACCTGGAGTCATCTTAGTAGTGAAGAGTAGCCTCAAGGTCTCGAACCTTTCAGACCGAGCTTGCTCATCAAACAGCTCCCTAAGATGAAACACTATGATATTAGCATCCATAGATTTATGCTGCTTCTGCAGCTCTGGTGACATAGATGCGAGCATAATGAAGTTGCCATGTCACTGTCTTTAAGATTCTTACGATATGCTTTCTGATCCTCATCAGAAGCATCAGCAGCAGGTGGATCAGGAAGTGGAACATCTAGAACATATCCCAATTCCTCAGACCTGAGAACAATTCTCAGATTTCTCAGCCAATCGAGAAAATTAGGTCTAGTTAATTTATTAGAGTCCATGAGTGAGCGCAAATTCACACTAGAGGACATCTTCAATAACCTAAAGGGAAAGAGAGAAAGAATGTTAGAATAGAATTACATGCATGATCATAAGGACTTGCATGACATGCATATGGCTCCCACTAGCTTCAAAGAATCCATAACCCTCAGTACGAATCCAAGAAACATTATGACAAAATGTCTTAGTGAGTCGATATCCGGCATTACTAAAATGACATTGGGTTTACCCAACAAGTCACCTTAGGTCAATCGGTAGGTATCAGTCATACCAATTGCATCATAGATATCCGACATTACTAAAATGACCTTGGGTTTACCCAACAAGCTACCTTAGATCAATCGGCAGGTATCGGTCATACCACTTACATCATAGATGCAACTATCGACTAGTGCTATCAACTCGTGATGTATGCACACAGATTGGGTTATCAACTCTTGATGCGCGTACATCTGATGTACACTACCCAATTTTGCCTCTGTCCACGTTGACCTTGAGTTTACTCAACAAATCAACGCTTCTAATGAAAACCGACCCATTAATCCGAAAATCTTATTTCCATAGTTCGAACATATCCGTATAAAGTGAGCTTGGGTTTACCCAACAACCCAACTCTATAAGAACTCTGGTTCTCCCCATATTAATGGAAGGCGTTAGTTTTCATATGATGTGTGAGGGTTTTCAGGTCTCATCTTCTTCTTCTCCAAGCCGTAGGATTATAGTCACCATGACTATATGGAATGATTTAGAGCAATTCATCAATCACATTGAATCTATACCTAAAATCATCCCTCATCCCACCTTTTGCATGTCAGTGATCGACTAGTGCATGTCTTTGGTCGATCAAACATCTTATCGTGTGCTCTCTAATTGGCTAATTTCTCAATTCGTGTAGTTCAAATTTACAATACCAAGTGTAATATCCTTTATTATGATGTACCAATGAAACACTTTCATTGTACCATGCTTACCATATATAGTCAAACTATACATGAAAAACTTGAAATTGATGAATACACTCTTATTCATTTAGATTTCCAAATAATTTGAGAATACCAAACTATCACCCTAAGTATCTCTAGCTAGTCTACATTTTATCAAGATTACTTCGGCACTTGTCACAAAATTGTGACGGCCAAAACAATCAGGACAACGAAATACACTAACGAGACGCTAATGTGACATATTTGACATCCGAAAATTTTTGGAAAACCAATTTCAACAAATTCAATTTGGCAAGCATATAACATCAATATAACACATTTTTAATCACATTAAAAATGATCCAAGGCATTGGAATTGAAAAATACATAATCATACATTTCAAACAAAACAGCTCCAGCAACTTTCTCAAAACTACAAAGCTATGTGTTTTGCTTGAAAAACTCATTGAAACAATTTCAATAAATTCTGAGAAAATTACAGAGGTTAAAACATGTTCAAAACATGCTCCATGAATGTTTTTAGGATTTATTTCCATCAAAAACTCAACCAATCTCAGAAACAAAGCCAATGTAGAATATGTGTTCCTCAACACAGTTATTCCCAGCAGCACACAATAAATTCTCAAATAAATAGTAAATCACCTTGAAAACATTTTTCCATTCTCATAGACATTCATAAACATCTAACAGACATGTCGGTGAAAGAAAAACAGAAAAAAAAATTTCTACAATTTATTCTCGAATTTACAAGCATGCCTGTTCATTGAATGTGCACAAACACAGCAACCAGAACATTAGGGAATAAATTAGCAAAACCATACCAAATCGCATTGATAAATTCCAAGCTTCCACATACATATGCAACAACATCTTGTGAACATATCTGGGCAAGAAAATTTCGAAAACAATATTTCTACACTGAATTCGAAATTAACATTTACAGCATGCATCATCGTCACAAGCAATAGGCAACTCCGACCTAGTCATGATTCTTCGTTATATACGACACAAGTGGCTCTGATACCACTGTAGGAAAATCCCAGTGTGTACATCACATGCACACGGTGCGGAAAAATAAAATTTTTTATTCCGGGACCTTCCCGAAAGTCAGGATCCATGTGTCTATATCTCGAAGTCAAACCATAACGACCAAAGGAGACCGTCTCTAACGATATCCACGCAGAGATCGGAGAACCAAACCGGGACAAACCCTTTGACCCGAGAATAGCTAGAATAAATTAAAGACTGCTAGATCTTACCTTTGTTCTTGGAGAGCTATGGAAGAAACAATGAAGAAGGAGAAGCTTGGTGAAGAAGAGATGAAACCTTAGATGAAAGATGATGAACCTTAGGATTTCTCAAATCCTCTTCAACACCCACGATCATCCACACTCTTCTTTCTTTATTAGCCTTTTGTCTTTAACAATTAAAGGCATTAAAAAGCTAATGGTGGAGGATTGTCCACGTTAGCCACTTTATATATATATATATAAAGTTAAAAAGATAAGACTCCTCCTACACGTTAGTCTCATATATATATATATATATATATATATATATATATATTAATTACTTAATTAATTAATTAATTCTATATATATATATAAATGCTGAAGTGGTCCAGTCACACTAGGGTCGGTCCTACCGGCCTACCGGGTCCTGGTATGGAAAAACCACCGGAAACCTTTTTCAGCAATATTGATGTCGCGATCTCATCGGGACATATCTCGATCTCATCGGGACATATCCCGACCATTGCTCTCCATTTATTGGATCTCTGTCCAAAACTATTTTACGAGTTCTCCGAGTCACTCTTATGCGTGTGACCCATTAGGTTCCTGGTTATGTTGGCCACTTAGATTAACACTTAATCTGAGCAAGTCATGAGCGGTATCTAGCAACACATCATGACCCCCAATTGACCGGAAAGTAATTAGTTTGACGAATGAACCTATATTCATCATGAACTGTATCATGAACCTTTCCATAGACAATTACTGTGCAATTCGTCCTTTCACCATGCTATACCCCACTTGGTTATGAGTATGGGCAAAGTGTCAACTCTTACTAGGCTGACTAGGTCAAATCTAGTCCAAGTGATATCAGTTCTCGTCCTGGGACTCATTACTTTATATGTCACTGAAGACACTCTTCATGACATACGTATTCCGGCCAGAGATTTTTAAGTAATGACCCTGACAAGAGGCCATGGGTATCATCTTCTGCTATCACAGAAGTGGTGAATCTTTTATTGGCTACTCAATTACCTTCAATACCTCAGTCGCACTCCAATCACCACCCTATGAGCGACCTATGTAAGGCAACAAGGAATGGAGTCAAAGCACAGAATCAGTATCCAAGATATTCTTGAGTATCTCAAGTCTAAGGATACTTGCACCATTGCTATGATGAGATTGTCACTGACATTATAATAGGACATCCATGTGATGATCTCATAGCAGGTCATCCAATGTACTTACTACCTCTAGTAAGCATTCACATCTCAACCCTAAATATCTCACATTTACAGTTTCTGAGATCCACTGCTTGATCAAATCAAGGAGCTTGAGATGTGCTAGTCTCTCCGGATTACCGATGTCCAGTTCAGTAATCCTATGACTAGGGATAATTTAGATACTGACATAATTGCACATGATAGGAATCTCAGTAGTATGATCACATCACAATTTCCTTCATGCTATGTCATGTACCATGGACTTCATTAATTTGCTTATAGATCAATATCCATTCATAAATAATGAGCAGCAAAGTAATGAAATATGTCTTTCTTTATTTATTCATAAAGTATGTACACAACTTTGTACATAACGCGCTAAAGGCGACTGCCTTTAGGGCACTACTCTAACAGTATATAAATATGCTTTTGATGCAATGTAAAGAAAAAGAGAAAGAGCCTTTATCAGTAGAATGATGTGAGATAAAGCTACTATCTTAATAATATACAGTTTTAAGAGTGCAGTATCAGGCTTTTCTTGGACATTTCCATTCCTTAGTACAAACTTCAACTGCAAAAATATTCAGAAACTTCTTCATCTCTCCTCTATTTACTGGAATTCAATGTTTTAAAGTTATTAGGCATGAATGATGAGATGAGATGTTCAAGTTGTAGAAACATTGATAACAGAAACTTGATCCTAGCACACAGATGAATATAGGCAGAACATCTGCATAAATTCACATGTTATAAATGGCTCCACCAAAATGGTTTAAGTGATACAAATGAAAATGAAGTTTTCCATATCCACTCATCAAGAATCTCAATAGTTCTGTTTTTTTTAATCATCTTTGTCTGAAAATAGGTTTGCTTTGCTTCACATATGAGAATTTCTACCAATGCTTCTTATGCTCATCAAGGCTTACCCTAATTAAAAAAAACCAAGAATTAGTTCTACTCACGGGGTAATGTCTTGAATTTGGTTTCCTTCAATTGTTGTGCTTCAAATATATTTGGAATTAAGCAAATATTGAGTTGTTGTATTTTCTTGTATTGTTAGTTGTGACTTGTTTATGATCAATATTTGGCTTTGAATCTTTGCAGACAGTATTTATTTACAAAAATGGATAACAGGAAATGTGATGCTATCTTTAAGGCTCTGGCTTTTTTTTTTAGTTTTGGAATGGGCAATTGGACATGATGAGAATGGTGATGTTGCTATGCTCATATGTATACAAAAAAAAAATTGAGGAGGCATGAAAATGCTAAAGGTAGTAGGGCGTTGACAGTACCAAGTAGGTAAGCTAATATACATAGGATTTTGAATGAGGGTGATAGGAATAGCCAATGGGATTTAAGGATGGACTTAAATGCATTTACATTATTATGTGAAATGCTTCAAGTCCACGGTGGCTTGACGAATATTGGTCATGTGCTTATTGAAGAAAAAGTATTAATCTTCCTACGAATATTAGCACAAAATGAATCTAATAGAGTATTGCAAGTTAGGTTTATGAGGTCTAGAGAAACCATAAGTAGGGTCTTCCATAGTGTGCTGAAGGCTGTACTAAATCTCCAACATCTGTTGTATGTGAAGCCCATATCAATTCTAGAGGATTGCACATACAGTAGATGGAAATGATTTAAGGTTAGTATATTTAATTAGAGACAGTAACTTGTCATATTGCACTTTATTAAATTACTAAACTATAACTTTTTCTGTTGGAATTTTTTCAAAGGGTTGCCTTGGTGCGCTAGATGGAACCTATATAGATATAACAGTTCCTCGTTCAGACAAACCTAGATACAGAGGTAGGAAAGGGAGGATATGCACGAATGTATTAGAGGTGTGTGATAAGAACTTAAACTTTATTTATGTTCTTGTTGGATGGGAGGGTTCAGCATCTGATTCAAGGGTTTTACATGATGCTATTACTAGGCGTAATGGACTTCAAGTTCCAATGGGTATGAAAGATAAGAATTATCATAAAGTTGCTATTTTTTTAAATGTGTGATTACAAATACAATAGTAATAGTGTCATTTGTTTATAGGGAATTACTACTTAGTAGATGCTGGTTACACCAATGCTCCTGGCTTTCTTGAACCTTATAGAGGCACAAGATACCATATTCAAGAGTGGGCAAGAGATGGAAGGACATTTAGGAACCTAGAAAAGCTTTTTAATAAGAGACATTCATCTGCAAGAAATGTCATTGAACGTGCGTTTGGTTTGTTGGAAAAAAGATGGAAAATCCTCATAAATCCATCGTTTTATGCAGCAGCCACTCATGTTCACATAATTCTTGCATGCTGCCTGTTAGACAACTTTATTAGGTTGCATATGACTTCTGATCCAGCAGAGCAAGCTCCTCTTGAAGCTGAGGATCTGCCAATTGGGGAAGATGCATCCTTGCACCAAATGATTGATCGTGTTGTGACAACTAATGGATGGAGTCAATGGAGAGAGGATTTAGCTCAGAACATGTTTGAGGAATGGAGAAGCAACCATTAAATTGTATATTTTCATTTAGTTTATGTTATGTCTATTGAATTGAGGGTTTGTAATGAGATGGGTCCTAAACTGTTTAACACTAGGAAGTTGTTCTTTGAATGGTTTGAGATTCATTCCACGTTTCCTTTTAGAATTATGGATTCTCCACATTCTCATGTTAACTTCATAGCCCTCCATAAGTCTTATTACTTGAATTAACGGAGAATATCAACTAACGTCCAACAATTACAACATCAAATTACATAGTGGATAAATTAAATTCTATAACTTTGTTAACATATCATATAATATAAATTTGTTTGTTTAGTTGATTCAATTAACTATTATGTTTACTTTCTATTCTATCCAACTTGATCTTTAACATTTTAACTTCATTACTTGTTTCCTTTAATTCAATATTATATTCGTTATTTGAATAAAAGTTTCAATGTATGATGCTTAATCATTTATGGAAATGGATTGGAATGGTTTGGGAATTGCATTGCATAGTTTAGGTGCAATATCAAGGATTTGGACTGAGGCTGAAACAAAGGCATTGGTGACCTTCATGGAGGAGGTAGTTGCTGCTGGGCACAAAGCTGATAATGGCCAATTTAAGCCTGATACTTTCCAACTTCTTGCTAGAATGATGGTTGGGAAGTTTCCTGATTGTGGCATTGACAAGAGACATGTCAAAAATAAGCACAAGAGGTTGAAGAACAAATATCAGACAGCCTTTGACATGTTAAACTGCAGTGGGTTTGGTTGGAATGAAGGCAAGCGATGTGTTGAGGTAGGCAGCAAACAAGTGCTGGATGAATAGATGAGGGTAACTTGTTTTATTTGTTGGTTGTTTATCAAATTATCATTATAATGAGAAGTTTGTAATGTTGACGTATTCTGATGTTTTTTTTAGGGACACCCCAACAGGTATTATACTCCTGGCAAGCCTTTCCCGCTTTACCCAAGACTTGAGTTTGTCTTTGGGAAAGACAGAGCAAAAGGTGCAGGTGCTCAGGATGCAGCAGATACTGTTGCTTAGCTTGACACTGATGAAACTGAAGGTGACGGACCAGCTGATCCATTAGCATCTGCTGCCTAATTTGATCCAACATCCCCATCGGTCACTTCTCCCCCACCTACTTCAGCCCATGTCATTGGTTCTGTCGCCTCTTCGACTAACACTGACGGAATCCAGCAAAACAAAGGGAAAAGGAAGATGAGGGATATCGAAGTATTAGAAAGCGTTGCTGCCTCATTTGTTCTTGCCATTAAAAGTGGTAAAGAAAATGCTAGGATCATTGCTAATGCCATTGTAAGACTGCATGGGTCGAAGCTAGGTGATGAGCTTCGAAATTTGGGTTTCTCCACTGAAGAAGTTATCAGGACTGCTAGGATATTCTTTAAGAATGTTCCTGTTGCGAATCTTTTCTGGGATCTAAATGAAGAACAGAGACCGGGTTATGTGAGGAGCTTGCTAGATGAAGATGTTTGACTTGACGTTTTTTGTTGAGCTACTGCCTTTATAGTAGCTTAATCGGACAGCTAGGATTTGTACTGTTATGAAACTGGGATTGTGATGTTGACTGTGTTTTGATGAACTGTTCACTTTGTTTTTTCTGTTGAATATTTATGATCAATGGTTGGTTTACAAACTTCTTTATGTATGTCATTTTTCTGCGTGTATGAATGATGATAATATGATTCATTTTCAGGTACCTACATATGGGCATATACAACTTCTATGTGGTCTTTGTTGGACTTCAAGTTGGTATTTTTACCAATTGGGATGATGTCAAATTGGCTACTGAGGGGTTTTCTAATTCTCGATTCAAGGGGTATCAGACATTGGATGAAGCACAAAGTGCTTATGTTATAGATTCATATAGGCCGGCTCGTCGCATTGAAGACATTGCTCCTACCACCAATGAACCATCCTTCATGCCGAATCCATTCGCACTTCCAACAAATGATCAAGTCAATGAAGTTCCAACTTTACAGACAAACATGGCATGAAGTCAAGCATTTTTACTTATAGCCATTGAAATCATTTTGGGGATGGTTGTTAAGGACATTATTAATAAATTCTAAGGGCTTAATGTATGTTGAACCAAATATGTCATTAGTTCTATTAATGCTTAGATGTTTTTTTTCAATGCATGTTGAACCTATTATGTAATTAATTCTATGAATGTATGCTGAGCTTATTATGTAATTAATTATATGAATACTTAGATGTTGTATTTGAATCTATGTTGACCCTATTGTTACTAATTTTGTATTGATTATCATTAATATTCATATTAGAATTATTGGACAAAATTATTATTATCCATATTATTATAATTAATTTCTTATTATCATTATGATTATTATTCTTATTATTATTAGTATTATAACATTATTTATTATTTATTATTATTATTAATTTTGTATTAATTATTGTTATTAATAATAATATTATTATTGTTATCATACATTTTGTCTTTTAATTATCAATTTATTATGACTATTATTATTATTAGTAGTAGTAGTAGTAATAGTAGATGTATTATTATTATTATTATTAAGCATCATATTGTATTTATTATTATTATTATTATTATATATATATATATATTGTATTTATTATGATTCAAATTTATTATTATAATTCATTTTGAACTTATTTATTATTGTTATTCATTTTGTTGTTATTATTATTAATAATTTTGTATTAATTATTGTTATTAATAATAATATTATTATTGTTATCATACATTTTGTTTTGTTTTATTATTATTATAATTTTCTTCTTATTATTATTATTAGGCATCATTTTGTATTTATTATTATTATTTATTATAATTCAAATTTATTATGATTATACATTTTGAACTTATTTATTAATGTAATTAATTTTGTTATTATTATTATTATTATTATTCGATCTTAATTTGAAATTGTTATTATTATTATTTGTTAATTATTTTCTTAAATATAAGTCATTCTTCATAAAATTATCATTCAATTACATATTTTTAATCATATTAAAATCGGGAATATTTTCATCCTTAGAACGATTTTTCGTTCTGTTCACTATAATCAAACACATTTTATTCTCAAAATGGAGATGATTTTTCTATGTCTACTCCAATCAAACACTTCATAATCCCTATTTTTAATTATGTAATATCTTCAAATTTATGTTCCGTTAGAGATAGCAATCATACTCATCGTAAAATTACTAACAACCCAAAGACAGTAGAGGATATTCTAATCTCAGTAAAATTAAAAAGCCAAAAGCCAAAAGCAGCAGGGCATATGCTAATCCCAGTAAAAAAGAGGCGGAGCAGCCTTTTCCTTGGTCTCCTTTCGCGCTTTTCTAGAACCCGCAGTTCTCTAAACCAAAGCCAATTCCAGTTGCAGCTCCAAAATGCTTTATCTTTGTAGATGGAGCGATCAACTCTGTTAGAAAGGTACCGTCACGATCGCCGGAAACTCATTGAGTTTCTCCTGGCTTCTGGTTTGATCAAAGAGCTCCGAACTCCTTCTGGTCCCGCTGATTCTCTCGCTAACATTGATTTTGATCGTCTTAGCGCTGATCATATACTTGAGTGCGTTAAGTCAGGTAAAGTGGGCTTCATTTCTGCCTTGTTTGATTGCTGAGAAAACTGAGGAAAATAGCTTAGAACCCAAAAACAGTGTTGAAAACACGCTTAGATGCTAAAGAAGCTCTATGCTGATGAATTAATTAGATTTGCCTGAGCTGAATTCAACTGTTTGTCTCGGTAATAGTTTTCTGCAACCAAATAATGATCTCTCTCTCGGCCCCTCTTACTCTTGTTTTGTCATTCTGTGAAGCGACTTGTGAAGAAATGCTAAAATCTGTATAATCCACGTTGGCTTAGACGTTCTGTTATCTTTTTCGTTGTTTGGTCTATCTGTGAGAGAGCGGCTGACGACTATGAGTGTTACGTTTGGTTAATTCTGCTGCAGATGGAGTTCTCGACTTAAATGAAGCGACTAAAAGATACTTGGCCGAATCTGCCTATCCTGCCACGGTAAGGAAAGATGAATAAAAGCACTTGCAAATTCGATGGAGAATTATTTATCTAGTTTGTTGTTGTTTTCTGAAATAATGCTGTCAATGCCATGCATATTAAGCATTTGATGAGTTCAACTCGATTTTTGCATGTATTTATTTCTTCTTTTTGGAATTAGCTCGACGGAATTATTAAACCTAACAATTCTGTCTTAATTACAGATCTCTTCACAGGCGGGGAACTCCTATTTTCTTGTTTCTAACCCAGATTTAACGGGCTCGCCACCTAGGCGCATGCCACCGCCAGTATATGTGAAAAGCAATGCTAATCATTTTCCTAGGTCGAGACCGGGGGATCCTTTTCCAGTTGAGAAGGCCTCGATGAATGGAGATGGAAACAGTCCTAGATATAATAAAGCGTCAGCATATATTCCTACGATACCTTTAGGAAATTCAGAAATTCCTGAAATTGCATTGCCTAGCCTCAGTACAGGTATTTAGAACACAGCTTCTCATTGTTTTTGTGTGAGATTTCTGACCTGTGTGAACTTAAGTGAAGCATACTCGGAAAATATGTGTTTGTTTACTGAGTCCATTGCTTTTCATCCCTCGAGTCAACTGATGCATAACTCCAGGAATTTTGAAGGATTATCTGACGATGACTTGCGGGAATCAGCTTATGAACTATTGATCATAACTGTCTTTCTGTCTGGGTAATCTCTCTCTCTCTCTCTCTCTCTCTCTCACACACACACACACACACACACATATGCACACACACACACACACACACACATACACATACACATACACATGCACATACACACATACACACACTCACTCTCTCACTCAGTCGTACACACAGACTCAGGTGTAGTAGCAGGGCTTGTGATGTTGTCCTGCATGTCAGGACAAGCAAGATTTAATTGCATATTTGGGTGTGTATGATTTAGTTGCATAAGCACATGTTCTCTTATGTGCAAGTGTTTAAAATTGCATGCATAACTTGTGACTTGATGTGGAATTAGTTCCTCTCTTTCTCTCACATACTTATACATTCAAGTAAACTGTTCTTTGTATGCTAGGGATGAAATGTGCATGTTTGAGGAAAAAAAGAAAGAAAAGAGTTCTAATCGTTTATTAAGGTTGAAGGGCAAGAAGGACAAATTACATTCCCAATCTTTGGGAAGCCATTCAGATCTCATGAATGTTGTTCGTGCTCAGATGCAGGTGAGTTCTTTGCCTCTCTCATATTGCCACTCTTAACTTTCTGGCATCACCATGCCTTCCTTGCCTATGTCTTGCAAATGCTACAAGTAAATTGTGTTTTTGAAACTTGTCATGTAAGTGGTGCTAAATCTTATGATATGGATATAAGATAGTGGATAGGTGAACTTGGTAAATATGACTGATCTAATATTTACTGCCTTTTTAATATTTGTTGTTTACTGTTGACATCATTAAGAATAGAAGAAAAGAAACGAACAATGCTTCCCCTTGGTGGATATTTCTTCTAGAGGTTGATTGACATGTTTGAAGAAATAATGGGGTTTTACGATCATTCCTTTATACTTTCAAGTTTCATATTTCTTTTTTTTTTCCCAACTGTCAACTTCTGCAACTAATATTAACCATCCCCAAGAAAAAAAAAAGAGAAAAACAACATTATGGACTAATGTAAACGTTAGACGTTATAAACTTTGTTTCTACATTTTGTATTATTTTTTTGTCTCTTCTATTGTGACACTCTTCAACAAAAGAACGAACCCTCCATGAAAGAAAAGAGAATGAAAGAAAGAGGGACAAAAGAAAAGTATTCAAAAGATGTCAGCCAAAATTCTTGTCCAGTTATATAATTGCACTTGCATTCCTCTTATCAAATTGACTCTAAATTTGACTATACTATCAACTTCTGTACCCAAAAGCGACTTTGTTTGTCACTTTGTTCGCATGTTCTCTGTGTTTAATCAATGCTCAAAGTTTGAGTGGAGTATGTATTTTTACTAGATTTCGGAAGACATGGATGCATGCATAAGGAGAAATTTCATGCAGCTGGCAGCAAGGAGGTTGCAAGGACAAATTTTTCTTCCAGATATTGCACTGGGACTTTTGGGTGGAATATTCAAGTCTGACTTTCTCCATGAGAAGTCTTATATGAAATGGAAGAGTAGACAGGTCCTGATTGCTCTAATTTCATTAAAGTTCTTCTTCTCAAATATCACATAAATTTGTATAAAGAACTTCATTGACTGACAATTAGTGAATTGATTGTCCATATGTGACTATGCCTGAAATGCGTTCATACGTACATCATGGTTGTTTCTGTTTAATCTGTCTTAGTTATACCCATTGTGTTTGAACTTCTGATTCTGGCCTGTCAGTTGCTTAGACTTTAGTAATTAGCTTAGTGTCTTACCGAGACAATGCAGTGCTGGCATGGCCTTGGTTGTGATTGCCCAAAGCCCTTAAATGCAATCACAAATTTCAAAGGGAAACAAAGTCGGCACTGGCATGCTACATGGCTTTGTTTCTTGCCCACATTCGTGAGAAAAAATGTTTCAGGCATATTAGTAGTGTTCTATCAAAATGGCACGGCTGGATAAGTATGTTAACTATTTCAATATTTTCAATTGTTTTTTCCAAGGGACAAAGAGGTTAATAGATGGTGTCAATCTATCAACTTTCTAACAGAATTTACAACATAATCCTGTTGGTCACATGATGCAGTGAAGAAAAAAACTTATTCTAACCTTTGTTGTTTGCAACTTATATTGTAGGCTAATATTTTAGAGGAGCTTCTTTGTTCTTCTGCCATTGCTAAAAAAGATGAATATTTGACTATCAGAAACTATGCTGCAATGATCAGAGAGGTATGCTTGGAGTTTTGTAAGTATGCCATGCATGCTGCAACGGAAAGAGTTTGTATTTATTTCCTAATATAAATTTAAATGGGGCAGGATTGGGACTCAATTTCTCCCTCTGAACGCGTTGCTGTTCTGGCATCTATTAGGCAGGTAGCAGCAAAAGTCTCTTCCTTACCTGGAAAATTTGATATGGAAGGTGAAACTTTTTATTGGACTGCTGGTTATCACTTGAACCTCAGACTCTATCAGAAATTGCTTGGTAGTGTTTTTGACATTCTTGATGAAGGTCAGCTAATACAGGTATACTATCTATTGTCCACATTTCATCTAAGCATTTCTTTGGCATATCATTGTTGATGTAATCTGATTGACACTTATATACATACTGATTTAATCAGGAAGCTGATGAGATCCTATCACTTATAAAATTGACCTGGTCCACTTTAGGCATCACTCAGAAACTGCATAATGCATTGTATGGATGTAGCCTTTTCCAACAGGTATACTTGACTTCTTTGTGCTTTTTATCTGCAGAGTCTTGTACTGTATGAATGATTTTGTAACCATCTTATTTATTGCTTAAATGCTCCGTAGTATATGATTTCTTATCATATGTTGGCTAAAATATAAAGTCCTTTAAATGCTGTTTCTAAGAAAGACAACAATACTGCATTCTTTGAGAATCTTGCAACCACTCATGCATATTGTGCTAGCTGGTATTTGAATTTGATGTGTGATGACAAGAGTATGCAGTGTGGTGAAAATGTTTGTGGATTTCATAATAAGAATACCCCTGTATGGTGGGTTATTTTCTTGTTGTGTTGTTTAATTTCAGTGGATCATTATAAGTTTCACTGTGGTGCATGTTACAGTTTGTTCTAATGGAATATTCGTGTTGAAGTTTGTGGCGACAGGTGGGGGTAACCTGTTACAAATTGCAGTTCATGAGGTACAAAAACTTTTATCTGCCGTAGTAGATGATGAAAAAGAGGGTCTGTATATGAAAAGCCTAGTATGTTTGAGGCAATGCAATGGAGGTGAATTGAAATTATGTCTGGTTGAGGCTGTCTTACTCTTGATAAGCGGTTGGTGTGACCATCAAATACAAGATTATCATCTGCATTTCAGTCAGGTGAATTTCTAATCTTTAATAGGCTCATGGCATCTTGTTCTATGGTAACCTTACGATAAATGTGTCTAATGGTGTTAATGTTACAAATGAATGTTTTTACATTCTCGCTGAGTGTCTTCTGATGCCATAGTGGTTTTCATTGCTTCAAAGGTCATTGTTTGTTTAGTCTAAGTGGAGTTAAAGAACCAGTAGTCCAGAGCAGATTATCATTAATTGTTTCGCAATAATCAAAACCTATGGTTTTCTATACCATCCTCAGAAATATATATTTTTCCCCATTCTTGTGCTGATTTTTATATTGAGTCTGACGTTTATATGACTGTTGTACTTGCTCCTATTCTTACACCCAAAGCTGCAAAAGCTATCCACATCTAGTACTATTCTATTGAATTTGAACATCATTATCATGTGGTTAAGAATATAAGATTGTTCAAATTTGTGATTTAACTTGATTAAAATGGTAACTACGTTAAAAGTCATATTTTGTGGCAAGAGAATCCTGTTTTTCTTTCTTTTTTTTAATGTTGAAACTTCTATGGTTTCTTTTATTGATTTAACTTGGTTAAAATTGTAAATACGTTAAAAGTCATATTTTGTTGCAAGAGGCTCACTGCAATAGAATTATATATTGTTGTTAAATTGTAACTTTTTTTCCTTTTGCTATTTCAGAGACCTTCAGATTTCAGAATGATTATGGTGTTGATTTCGGAGGTTGGAGTTATTTCTAGTGATGACTCTGGTAAAACTAAGGTTTGACGTTGCTGCTTTCAAGATATAATTTTTTAATCTGAATTATTAACAGTGGTACTCTGCCACTTCAACCTTAGTTTGGTGTTTTTAGATGTTTAACCTGTTTGGAAAAATTGTCAGTTTTGGTACTAGCTTGCAAATTCATTTATTTTCGTTCTGTGGTGGCAATCTATTATTTTGAAAATTAACTATCATATCAAGTTAATATGATGAAGCTGTTCTTTTGACTGGTTGTTGAGAGGTTGTTCCGTGTAAATATTGATCAACCCATTACTCTACCCCTGGTTGATGGGTTGTAAATGATGTCTAAACTTTCTTAATCATCTTTATGTTCTTGGGAGTAAGGAGGTGATCCTTTAGAAATAGACATCTAATGGATTTTTAGACATGCTATAATTGGATCTCTTTTCTTCTGATAATTCCACATTTTGACAATTGATGCTTCGTGACTTCCTTTTTGTGTTACTCTAGTAAAATTTTAAAGTATCCCCAAATTAAAGTAGGGTATTAGATGGTGTCAGAGTGGATACTGAATTTGTTGCAGTGGAAAAAGAATACTGAAACTGTTTTTGACTTTTGTCTTATAGAAAAGAGTTTCCTTCTTTGCAGTTAATAAGGTTGAATTATTCGCATCATTATACTTCTGGAAAAATTAAATTTTATGTGAAGAAGTCAACTGAAGCTGCATGCAGGCGGGTAAGATGCATCTAGTTTTACATATCCGCTGATTTTCATTTTTTATATAACATTACATCTTCATTTGTGTTATCAGTTGTCTCAAATTTAATTGTGCGTTTTGGTCCTTTTGCTGGACTCCTCTTATGGTCATATTGATTTGGTTTTCTATCGTTCTTAGACATTCAGTAAGTTGGATCTTGAAACTAAGGTAGGAAAACTACACCCTTTGGCCGTTCTTGCTAATGAGTTAAAGTTGGTTGCGGAGAGAGAATTCACCATGTTTTACCCAGTGCTACGTGATTTCTGTCCTGACTGTTTGAAGATCTCCGTGGTGCTATTACATGAATTTTATGGGATAAAACTGGTTTGTACTGCATGTTCATGTAGTCAATACTTTCTTAATCTTGCTCTGGTAGTGCTAGTCTACTTATAGTAGAATCTGTTTATGTTAATGTGCAGAGACCTTTCCTCAACGAGGCTTCATCTCTTTCTGAGGATGTAATAGCTGTGCTCTCAGCAGCTGACATGTTGGATCATTACCTGACTCAACTCTATACATCAGTTGCAGAAGCAAATAAGATGCTTGATTCTTTCAATCAAGATATGAGTCATTATCAGGTTAGGATCTATTTAGACTATGAATTTTTGCAAGATCCATGGCTTCACTTTGCATAAGTAGATAATTTTTTGTTTCTGATAAGTTGGAATCCTTTTAATCATCTAATCACATGATATCTCCCTGTTTTGTTTATATGTGTACTTCCTTATTTTCTTTGATTGTACCCTGAATGGTCAAGTTTGTTTTGCTGCACAAAGATCACAAACACTATTTTTATAGTAAATGCTACTTCTGCGATATTGTCCTTTTATGAGATCCTGGTCAGATCCAAAGAAAATTGGTTCTAGAAATGATGCTGGTGACCAAAAATGTCCCCGTTGCTCATATATTGGAGCTTATTGATGTTTGAAAGACAGTCATGACAAGGGGGCATTGTGTGTTGAGTGGAGGCAGACCTGATCAGGAACTAAAAATGATATCCATTTGCTTCATTCTCTCGGCTATTTGATTAGAGCTAGAAGCTTTTGCATGCAGGTTGTCTTTGACATTTTGAACCTTTTTCCTGCTTACGAAGGTGGCTCTTGTTCCCAGGGGTTGATGTCCGTAATGTCTTTAGTTTTATTAGTTGTCTCTTTGCAAAGAGGAAAAGAAGGAAAGCTTTATCGTGTATAAGTTTCCATTTGATGGATGGGCTTGTGAGATCCGTGGGAGGGAGGATAAAATGTTGAGCTGAAGTAAACAACTTTGTTGTGGGTGAATTTTGCTCTGGACTAGTTTCAGATTGCTGAACAATATTTTTCTCATGGATTGACCTAGAATGATTCTTCTCACTGGAAGGGATGGTTGAGCTTGATTATCTGCAGTTACCTTGTTAGTTTATCTCGCTTGATTTTTTTCATATTACTGTCAATTCTTGCCCTGAAGAAATTGATCGCTTGAGATGGAAGAGGAGGCTCTATTGACCCATTCTAATAGTGCTGATCTTTTCTCGACTGCTTGGTTGGGTAGCACATTCTAAGCTCGTAGTGAAGAAGTAATTTTCCATTATGGATGTTCTGGGGAAGCAATGCTGACAATGTTGGCAGTTAATAAATTATTCTATGCTAAAAGTTGCTGAAGTTGAGAGCCTTGTTTTACTGGCTTGAATTAATATGTGTATACTTCAATTTGATT
Organism: Erythroxylum novogranatense; assembly: GCA_029891385.1. NCBI lineage: Eukaryota > Viridiplantae > Streptophyta > Magnoliopsida > Malpighiales > Erythroxylaceae > Erythroxylum > Erythroxylum novogranatense. The sequence goes on along the minus strand of CM057227.1, from coordinate 84,572,130 downwards.
CCATTTCCCAGATTTATTGATATATTGATTCTCTCTCGTGCCTGCAGATCAAAGAAATTTCTAAACCACTCATCCTTGATTGGGTGATATCTCAAAACACTCATATCTTGGAATGGACTGGACGAGCCTTTGAAATTGAGGTTAGTTCTGTACTTTGCATATCTCAGCTAAATTGGGGCTTTGTTCTCGACAGATTATTTTTAAAAACTGGAGATGGAGAAAAATAGACGAAAACATGATAGGCAGTGGTTAAATGATCCAATGGAAGAATGTTGCTATCATGTGTATAAGTTAAGTGTATAACATGACTTCATGGTTTTCAAATCACATTTGTTTAACAGCTAGCAATAGAAGGCTTTTGGCAACACGTCACCATATATGTGAATGAAGTGCAAGTTGATAGAAATTCACCTTTTTATCTTCTCTTTCTCTCACTCTGTTTTTATACAAAGCTATCTGTCCATATACCTCAATAGGGGCTAAAATGATCTCTCATGTTTGAAGTTAAGAGTGGTTTCAGGCATTTCATATGTGTAAATGAAAAATAAACTTGATTTTAGTTATTAAACTTTTTCTTGATTCTTTTGTGGTTGGATAAGTGTATATTGCCTTGTTGATAACTATTGAAATTTTGTTACTTGATAATACCCTCCTAGTTATGGAGCAGAGATAGTTGAGGGGCATAGATGCCCTATGTATGTATTTCTGATATTGGCCTATAAGATGGCTTGAAAAAACTACTGCACTCTTATATTGTATGTTCAGAATTGGGATCCTTTATCACTCCATCAGAGACAAGCAGCATCAGTAGTTGAAGTTTTCAGGATGGTAGAAGAGGTATGCGTACTTGACTCTACTGGCTCTCTAGTAGTAATTATATATGTGAGTTCACTATCCATATAGGTCAAATGGGGGCTACTTTTTAAAGGTTACAAATTACTGGATTGCTTCCCCATTCTTCATGTTCTCAGGATTAGTTTTCTGCTTATCTAAGTGGGCAAATCACCTGTCAGAGTAATATATATCCACCGCATATTTCCTTGCATGCAATAGGCATTTTGATAGCACCACAGATCCTAATAGCACTATGGGTCCTAAACCCATAGTGATTATTCTAGGAGAAAGAGGGAGAAGGGATTGAACATGGGCCTCAAACCCATGTTGACATATTCTAGGAGAATCTAGAGGGGTGAGTCATCAAACGGTTAGAGAAGTTAGTTAGAGGAGAGAGAGAGCAAAGGACTATGTAAGGGATGGGGTAGTGCAAGGTGTGGGGATATCTTTATACTTGCTTGTATTCGGCTGATAGCTGAAGGGCCATTAATGGCTGGTTAGCTTGGTGCTTGTAGATTACACTACAAGGCTGTAGCTAAATATCAATAAAAAAAAATACCTTAATCACATCCATTTGCTTATCATTGGTGCTTTCATTGAGAGCCCCGGTGTATGTACATAAGAATGGCGCAACAAAAGTGGGAAGCAATGGATGCTCATATGATTGCAGTGGAGACGAAGTTGATGGATCATTCGGTTCAACTGAGCAGCTTACACAAGGGTGTCGATGATCTCTCAAGAGCATTAGCGGCGATGCACGCCGAGTTATGAGAGGGATTTCAACGTCAAGTTGCGCACCAAACACCCGAGGCTAGATCTAGTTCGGTGGAGCGTGGGAAGTCGGTACCCACAGTAGCAGAAGGCAGCGGTGTCACTTCCATGTTGACGGAGGAACACCAGCTCCGAGCAAAGCGGATAGAGCTCCCTCCATTCCAAGGTGAAGACCCGATAGGATGGGTCTCTCGGGCCGAGATGTACTTTATCGTCCAGGGAACCCCACCGGAGCTCCGAGTTCAGCTAGCGCAGATATGTATGGAAGGAATGACGTGGCATTGGTTTAAGGTCCTCCTAGCGTCGAAGCCCGAAATGGATTGGGAGACCTTCAAGAGAGCTCTATTCGATCGGTATGGCGATCACTTTAACGGGAATCCTTTTTCCCAACTGAAGAAGTTGACACAACGGGGCACGGTGGACGAGTATGTCGAAAGGTTTGAGATGTTGGCAGCACAGGTTCCTCCCCTTCCCGAAGATCAGTACATGGGTTTCTTCCTTGGAGGACTGCGAGAGGATATCCGGCTGGAGGTCTTGGTGTTGGACCCTTCCTCTTGTTATCGGATGATCGCAGCAGCATGAGCAGTGGAGCGTAAGCTCACACCTCGACGCACTACACGTCGACTGTGGGCTGGGGGTCCGTAGGCGTCCCACGAGTCGGGCTTCCCAACCCGACAGTAGGAGGATGCGACTGGGTCGGGTCCCGACTCGGACTAGCCCGCCCCAAGCACCAACTGGAGGAGGCACAAATCCGTGGGTTAGTCGAGAGGGAGGAACTGATCGGCCCTCTGGCATGGAGAGAACCACCGAAGGACGTTCCAAAAGGGACCAAAAACCTTTCTTACCAGGAGTTGATGGATCGGCGAGCCAAAGGTTTGTGTTTCAAATGTGACCAACACTACAGTCCCACCCATATCTGCCCCAATAAACATCTTCGACTACTGATTTGGGAGGGAAATGAGGAAGAAGCGAGATCTCCTTCTGGTTCGGGTGACAGAGAGGAAACCGAAATGGGAGAGGCATGGAAGATGGTCTGTCAAGTCACTGAATATGGGGAAATAGCTCAGTCCAAGACTTTTAAAATTGCAGGCAAATTGGCAGGGGTCCCAATCTTGCTCCTCATCGATAGTGGGGCAAGTCACAACTATCTTTCACAAGATTTGGTGACTAACCTAGGGTTGACTGTTATTCCCACCGCAGCTTATGGAGTGAAATTAGGGAATGGGACCAAATGCTTTTCACAAGGACGGTGTAAGGGACTAGTGGTGCTCTTAGGGAATGTGGAATTACTACTTGATGCATACATTCTTCAGTTGGGGGGAATCGATTTGGTTTTAGGTGAAGAATGGTTGGAGACCTTAGGAGAAGTTAGGACAGATTTCAAGCAGAAAACAATGAGCTGTGAACAAGGGAAAGAGGTAGTTACCTTGAGAGGGCAAGGCTATAAGCAGTCCCAACCAACTTCTGCCTTGCAAGGAGTACTTCAGTCCATTGCAATGGAGGTTCAGAATGAACAACAGGAGAGTGAGGTCCATGAGCTTGCTTCAGAAAATAGAACCACCTTAACTCCAGGCCAAATGCAGGAATTAAAGAAGGATAACTTTTTTTGGAGACCCGAAGCTCAAAGAGCCTTTGAAGAGCTGAAGAATTGCCTAGTTTCTTTTCCTTGTCCTCAATCTTGGCTGAACGGATTGTCCAGAAAAATCAAGAGCAAGCTGTGGAATGGCTGGTGCTACGGAAGGAGAACCCTATTGAAGAAGCCCCTTGGACAGCTGCTGCCCAACTACAACAATTTCCCTCCTTCTGCCTTGAGGACAAGGCAGATTCTGAAGAGGGCGGTATTGATAGCACCACAGATCCTGATAGCACTATGGGTCCTAAACCCATAGTGATTATTCTAGGAGAAAGAGGGAGAAGGGACTGAACATGGGTCTCAAACCCATGTTGACATATTCTAGGAGAATCTAGAGGGGTGAGTCATCAAACGGTTAGAGAAGTTAGTTAGAGGAGAGAGAGAGCAAAGGACTATGTAAGGGATGGGGTAGTGCAAGATGTGGGGATATCTTTATACTTGCTTGTAAGGGATGGGATAGTGCAAGAAGGGCCATTAATGGCTGGTTAGCTTGGTGCTTGTAGATTACACTACAAGGCTGAGCTAAATATCAATAAAAAATACCTTAATCACATCCATTTGCTTATCACATTTTTTCTGGCAAAGTTTCTGTAAATCATTGTAATTAATTTTGCCACTAAGCAGATATTGTCTTGTTATTGTCTCTTGTGTCTTTTTGTAACTGATCTTTCAATCTATGCTACTTGCAGACTGTGGACCAATTCTTTGGCCTGAATCTCCCCATGGATATTACACATCTTCAAGCTCTGCTTTCAGTTATTTTCCACAGCCTTGATACCTATTTGCTGAAAATGCTCAACCAGTTAGGTATTATTGCTTGTACATAAGCACATGCAGCAGAGCATTAAAAGGATAGCAAGCTTTACTTTTTAATTTTTCTGGGATAATTCATAGAGGTTGTCTGTCTTGGTTTATCTACGTTTTCTTTTGTTGAGTTGGGTCACTTGAATGGAGACGTCTCCTTTTAAGAATTTATATTGGTAGGATTTCTGTCCTTTTCTTTTTCCCTTTTTTTTTTGCTTGCTTAAAAGTATATGACGATATTGTCAATAAAGTTTGCAAGATCTGTGCTGTTTATGTTGTTAGTGATAGAGGACTCTACTTCGTAAAAATGTTGGTAAGATGTTCAAGTTTAAACATTTTGGACTTATTGTGGATAACATATTTTCCATATTTATTTGGAGTGAATATAGCTGACATTGCATGCCAAGTTGATGATTTATTCCATAGGTTAATTATATGAGCAGGTTCAACACTTAAAGTTTGTGTTACAGGAATTGATTTAGAGTTGAACAATTACACTGGGGGCAGGCCCGATCTGACGTGACCCTGGGCTCAGGCTGCCCCCAAAATGACTTTGTTTTGGTTTTATTTCCCAAAATGATCTTTTTTTGGTCTTGATTTTTTAAAACTTGCAAACCAACACGATGCCGTTTTGAGAAGTTAATCCAAAACCCCATTATTGTGAATCCCAAGTGTGGCTTGAAGTCTGGTCAATCTGGGCCTAGCCGGTTGATTTCAAGCTAGGTCAGGCCAGGCTTAATTTGCCAAGCCTAGAAATTTGCCGTCTGACATAGAACACAACTAATTGAAAGAGACATGGATTGTTAAACTGGATGACATTAGATCTATGAAACAACTCAGGTGATTTTCTAGTGAATATGTAAAACTGATGAAGAGAAGATTTAAGTTTGGTTGACATGCCAGGTGCATAGATTAACATGATTTTGATGAGATAATTCTGTTTGAAACTAAAACACATCCAGGTTTAGACTCACTGATCTTTAACTGGCTTGGGTGTGAAGGACTGAACCTGTTGTTGAATGATAACAGCTCATCTGGGAATAATGGTTTCTATGCTTTTTGTTCATAGGTATATCGTAAATTTCTCAGTTATTATCCTTTCCTTCATAGGAATTGAGCATTCATTCACTTTTCCCTTATTTTGTGGCAAGGGTAGTGGATATTCCTATCTCCATGTTATTTGATTCTTTAAGTTACTTTCTGGTTCATTTAGCCTTCTTGCTTATGATTGGTAGCTTGCAATTTGTGTGTTATCAGCAAAAAGCGATCGAAGGAAGAAAATGAACGATAGGCTAACTCAGGAGTATAGATATATGTTGTCGCCTTGTTATTAAAATTTACTGTTTGTTATTGCAGTGTCTACATTGTGGTATGTTTGTTACTGTAACAACTACTTTAAATACTAATGTCGGCTATCCTGCAAAATAACAGCAAAATATTCAGAAAATCAAATCTGTCTTTCCTCAGTTTCCTCAATCTTTTCTCTCTCTTCGTTGTCCTGCGTAGCATATGTTCGTCCGCTCCATCACGTGAGCGACTATCATTGTGTTTCCTTAGGAAAGTGTGATTCTTGCTTGTGAAGTTGTGGCCATATGGCGTCTTGTTATTTCTATTTTGGTGTTGTTAGATTTGTAAGAGGCCTTTTAAAGGCTCAATGATAAATCTAATTATGTAACTGATAACGAACAATCAATGGAGTTTTGCCTGCAATTGCACACTTTTAGCTATCTGTTGGGTTTTCCATTGGACATATTTTACATGCAATAGTGCTCACTTTGTCTAGTTTTTATCTGACAGAGGTATTGGATTTCCTTGTTTAGAACTGTATTGCAACTAATTTCAGCTTTTATTACACATTATATGCTGATGCCACTATACCTTTTTTATTGCAGTTGATAAGAAGCATCTCTATCCCTCTGCTCCCCCTCTAACTCGATATACAGATGCTGTTATTCCGCTAATTAGGAAAAAGCTGGAGTGTGCTGTTCTGGATGACGATGTTACCTATAAATTGAACCAACTGACAGTACTAAAAATGTGTGTCAGGTTGAACTCTCTTCAAGTAAGTGATTCTTTTTCTTGTCAATACGAGCTACTAATTTCAGAGTAGTAGTTTAAAGTTAGACAACTGATCAAGAAACTAATTTCATCAAGTCGTCTAGGATGATAAAGTGATAAGAAGATTTTACACTGTTCTTCTTCTTCCGGTGGTTAGATGTTTTGCTAAAAAATATCAACCAATTCCATAAAGTCGTGTAGGACCATAAAAAGTTGATTTTGTAAAAGCATAAGATCCAAGAACAAATATTTGAACTTTTATAAACCTAGAATTTTAAAAAAAATTGCAAAATGATAAGAACTAATAAAGTCAGATTAATTGGTTGGGATGTACTTGAATATTTACCATTTTAAACCCCATCTTTAAATACCTTGCTTTTACGCAAAATATTAGTTGCATGCATTGAAACAAGTAATCTATCATAATTAAATTGACCAAGGACATTAATTGTTTAAATGGTATGAATCCATTTTGTTTATAGTTTTTTAGTTTCATGCTGGTTTAGAAGACCTTTTTTACGTAATTAGTTTTAAAATTATTGTCTACTAATAATTTTTGTTTTGATAGTTAATAGTTAAAATTATTAATGATTAATACCTTTTGATTTAATAAAATAAGTAAAGTTAATAATAATATTGATTAATTAAGTACTAATTGATTTAAGTTATTAATTGTAAATGATTATTTTAAAAGTAATTATTTATTGTTTAAAATAATTGATGGTTTAATGATTAATTATTAATATTTAACTAAAATAGTACATAGTATCTTAGTTAAATGAAAACTATCTTTAGCTGTTTTATCAAATATTTAATAGTAATCAAAATATGTTTTATTTTTGTCCTGTGGTAATTTTTAATTTATTGATAAATACAAGAAATTAGAATTATTAAATATTAAATTTGAAATATTGAATGAGTTTTAACTACTGATAAATAAAAGGTACATTTAACAATTTGTAATTTTTCTATTGAATTAAATAGATAATTTAATTTTTGATTTCATTTAATATGTAAACAAAATATGTAATTAAATGTCTATTTTTTATTGTATAAGTTATAATGAAGTTACTTGACATTAATTTTCTTTTATTAATACTTTAGTACAAATTAATTGATAATTCAAAACGTATATAATAAGAAAAGAATTTGGTAGTGAAAGTTTTTAAACTTTTTCTTGTTTGATTTTCAGAAGAACTGAAAATTGGAGGAAACCATAAAATGAAACTATAAACAAAAGCTTGTTGAAAACAGAAAATAGAAATTAAAAAAAAAAGAAGTGGTGACAAATATGCCTCAAACTCTGAAATGCTTTTATGACTTTTTTAATATGTTTAAATTTTAAATATTTTTTGATACTACCGTATCTCCATATTTTCATTTTACTTGGTCAAAATATGGTATGTTTATTTCTAGTCTGGTGAGACAAACTGTTGAGTTTGTGTCCTTTTTGCTTCAGCTTTACATAGAGTTGTATGAAAAGCAGAGTAAACTGATCATTGTGATATAAGAATGACTTTAATGGTAACTTGTTCTTATCACTTTTTTCCATGGTATGAGTTTCATCTTAGTCGGCTCTCTTCATTGTCTTAGGCTTGGTATTGGCTGGGCTTACTGGCTGATGTTGTTATCATCGGATATTTACTTTATTGCTCTTGTCTGGGCTGTATGCTAACTGTTCTGATATACATGAAAAATGTGCCCCTGTTTGAAATCATTACTTTACAAAGATATAATGCAAAAAGCTTCTATTCAGGTCAATGAGCTGGTTTATTTTGTCCACCTGAAGATTCTGATACTATGACGTAGATATTAGGTTTCACTAATGGAATGATCCTTGATAATTCTTTTGCAACCTGCAGTTTATTCAGAAACACATTGGCATACTAGAAGATGGAATTAGAAAATCTTGGGCTCTTAATGAAACATCTTGTAACCAAAGATGGAGTAAGTTCTGTTTGTCTTGACCGACCATTTTCTTTTTATTGACATGTATGTTAGGTACTTTATTAGGAAGCAATTTTCCCTTGATTAAGAGTGGATTGCTAGGTATATTATTAGGAAGCAATTCTCCCTTGACTAAGAACTTCATAAATTTGTACCGGTAGTTGAAGGAATATCCCAAAAAGTCCTGATTGGATCTCATTTCTTGCAGGCTTGAAGGATCTTAATCTTTTCATCTTCTTTTTTTCTTTCTGCTTTTTGTTCTTCATTTGCATAGTGATATTTTGCTTCTACAGTCCTATATTTTCTTTCAGAAACATGTTAAACATTCTTGAGCCCTCATTTCCTCTTTCAGAACTTCATTAGTTGTCCTGTACATTATTATAATTAAAAAAATATTCTCTTTAGGACTGCCTGGGAATGATTCTACTAAATGTAAGAAACACCAGAGCTTGATTTATCTGCAGTTCATTCCTAGTTGTCAAAGCAAGATTTTCCCATATTACTGTTAACTTGAAGAAACTGATGTCATTTTGCATTGTTACTGTCAAATTTGGGTCTAACTTGGCAATTTGAGGGTGGAGGATTGCCCAAGCCTTAGAAGAATTACTTTGCTCTTGCTCCCAGACTTAACCCCTTTAATGGTGCTAATGATTCTTCAGTTTCTACTTTGGGAACATGTACTAAACACTTACCTGAAAAAAAATAAAGAAAACATGGCAAAGCAACATTGCTCAGACTTTTGCTTGAAAAGATTGTAGAGGAAAGCAGAGAGGTGGATTTGAGCTGCAAGCCTCTTATGTAGATTTCTTTCCTGATTGAATACAGAGAAGGAAGAAGTCATGGAAGAAAAGTGCCTACCAACGATTGAAGCAGTTGATGCATTGTTTGCAACTACTATTGATGTCATCAGGGATATTGTCAAAGAGGCCATCAACAGAATATCCGACTTTATTGGTTAGCTGATTTGTTCTGCTTGGCATTGTTCTTGAATTTTCTATTAAGATAATTCCCTGATCATGAATAAACTTTAGTTAAGAGGATGGTTTTGTGAGATGGGTCTTATTCATGTTACCAATTTTATTACCATTAAATTTCAGCAAGTATTTTCAACAAGGCATGTTCGTGTCTGGAAAATGATAGAGTAAATGTGCAGGTTTTAAATATGCAGATAAGAAAGGGGAAATATTTGAAAAGAATTTTGCTAGCAATGATATCTTCTGATTAGCAATAGCTTATATGTATTCCTTGTTGGAAAACACTGTCTCCAACAAAGTGCAACCAATTAAGCTTGCACATTGCAGATTGGGCTTTGGGCACATTGAGAATAAAGTTTTAACATATTTCCTTATAGGAGAATTAGGACAATGAAATTGGATCTCCTATCTTGGTGTTCCTCCTACATATTCTTCTGGATAGCTTGAAAGTATATGAATGTCACCCACTGTTGGAAAAGATTGACATTTCTAAAAGACTATGATCATCCTGATATTATTTTGTGATCATTTTCCTTTTATTCTATAACTTTTTTTATTTTTACCTGCTGTAAAATCATACGCAGGCTGTAAGATAACTACTCTCCATTGCTATAGTAGTATGTAGCATTTTACTAAATGGTCTGTTTTTGGAATATTTGCAATTTCTGGGACTAGATATGTTTGGGAAGAATTTAAGTCTTGTCATGCATCTCCATATGTTTGCTTTTTTGATGTTTCCTTTCGTTTACATGAATTTCAATGTGGATGTTGATGATAGTTGTTTCTTTTCTGTTAAATATAACTTTTAGGATCAAGGGTTGTATTTTGGGATCTCAGAGACAGTTTCTTGTTCCATCTTTATCGAGGTGATGTTGAAAGTACTTGTGTGGAAAGTTCTCTTCCCCATATTGATACAGTAAGATATGGACATTCATTTCTCCTCAGATCTCTCTTTCGCTCCACGTGTGAATGTCTGCAGTCATGTGAACACCCTACAAGTTATCCTTCTCAGATTTGTGTGCATTAATACAATAATTAGTGTGTCCGAACCTATCTTTGTGAAACTCTCTTCACTTCTTTAGTACTTGGTGTTTCTGTAAGAAAATTTTCTCAAGTGAACATGTATTAATATAGGTTCTTGATCATATTTGTGGAGTAATTGATGATTCAATCAGAGATCTTGTGGTGTTAAGTATCTGTCGAGCATCTTTGGTGAGCTCTTGTTCCACTCTGATCTATTACGCATCTTTTCTTTTCTGGCTTCATTGTTAACCTTTGTTTTTTAGGAAGGATTTGTATGGATATTGTTGAATGGGGGCCCTTCTCGTGCATTTTCTGATTCACATGTCAAAATGCTGGAAGATGATCTCAATGCATTGAAGGTTCATCTCTCATTAGTTCTAGAAACAATATTGATATTGAAAATATGTTTTGCAGACCAACTAGTTCAATTCAATCAATTTGGGGAAACCATAAATTTTATGCCTTACTATGTTCCTAGCTAATGGTTCACTTGTACCGTTACAGGAATTCTTTGTAGCTGATGGAGAAGGCCTTCCTCGTTCTTTAGTTGAGCATGAAGCAAAATTTGCTCATCATATTCTTGGCTTGTTCTCTCTTCAGGTTTGGCAGCTAGTCATTTGGAGTTAAATTCTGATAGCTGACAATTTGGAAATAGTATTTTGACAACTCCACTTCGGCAGACTGAAAGTGTTATTCGAATGCTGATGAATGCAAGTGAACACATTTCAATTAGACTGGATTCACATAAGTCTGGGCATATGTGCTTGGATGATGCATACACCTTGATACGAATCCTCTGCCACAAGAAAGATAGGGAAGCCTCCAAGTTTCTGAAGCAACAATACCAACTTCCAATGTCTTCAGGTGACTTCTCCACCTTGATGTCAATGTGTTGTGTTGCAATGACTTCACTAGTGTCCTGTCCAATGTGGTTATGGTTGTATCCACCATGCAATCCTGGGAGAGATGCTAGATCTTCCTTATACCAACTATAATAGCTGCAAACCTTGTTACATCCATTGACCTGATATTCAAATGCATTTTGTTATTTGGCTGATATCTTGTAAATCCTAAGAGTACTTTCTGCTCTAATATCCTGAATTGGGTGAGAGAGTTCGGGTTATAATAAAGTAAATAACCCACCGTATTAGTCTAAATCAACAATAGTTGGTGGAATCTCTTCAATGCTCTTTGCATGCATGAAAGATCTAGTTGCCTTCTGTTTTGTTAGTTGTCTGTAGGTGTTTGGCGAGAAGTCAATTGTGTATGTCTCACTTTCAACCATACAGAAAACCTGGTGCTTTTTTTGTTCTCTCTTCTTTCAAGTCTACCCATTTTCGTTTTCTGTGTAGAAGTTAATATTTTATAGTTAATAAAAGCTCTCTTATTTGTTCACCATGTCCCGCACCATTTACAATACACTCGACCACACTTTACCAACCTACAAATATGAAGCCAAACGGAGGACTTGATATTATTTTATGTTTTCTTCTGGGCAATTCAGTCAGACAAAGTAGCTTTGGTTTAATTGCTTGGCAGATTATGACGACATTCCATCAAGAGATTCAACCTCAAAGTCACCTTTCATATCAGAACTTCTTCAGCGAAGTGCGTCGTTTCACTGGACAAAAAATGGGGAAGGCAGTTTCAGAACAATAAAAAAGAAACTTCAAGAAGCAACATCTGAGATCAGGAATATTGGGCGGTGACACTGCTTCTGCTTTATGGAACCATGCCATCGTGGTTCCTGATTTCTTATATTTAACTTCAGAAGGAACATGATGGAATTCATCATCAATGGTCTGATAATTGAAGGCGGATTCTCATTTGTCACAAAATCAAGTTTGTATTGAAAAGTTTCCTCAAACGATAAATGTCCCACCTGAATCCTGCTGTATTTTATGGACAGTGTCAAGTATTGTTGGTAGAAGTTAGCAACTTGCAGAGGACTAGCAGCTAAATCACGTACTGATCCATGAAAGGACACTATAGAGTGGTGTAACCAGAATGCTGGTCCTTTGCCACACTGTCTTTATCAATGGGATTCAAATAGCGAGGGTGCATGGCCGTGTCAATGCATGTTGGGGGCAATTGCCCTATGACTGAATTGGCGTTGCTACGTCCCCAGGTTTTTACTCCTTGTCTTATGGCGCAGACCAGTGGCAGGTATATCCTGTGATAAGCTAGTCAAAGAAACTCCTTGTGGCTATTGCTACACTCCTCTTAGCCACGAAGGTTCACGATGCGCTAGCAGTTAAAAAGGTAATAATTTGATCGGATTATGACCATACCAATTTTAACCTGACGGAAACTTTTGGTTCCCTAGTCGTACTTGTCATGATTAATTAGCCCGTACGGTCAACATTGATTTCGTGGGAATCCTATGTTTGAACGTTTGTGTTTTTCGACACATTAAGCAATTCTTAATTCACAATCTCTGAGGGTTTTGGCGCCGATGTGCTATTTGCTCTTTTCTGTTTTTTCTCGTTTGTCGGTTGGACCTCTGCGAAAGGTGAAGAGAGTCTGTTAGTAAGCCAAATCAACCGTTTCTTAAAAAAAAAAAAAAGTGAACATGTTAATATGGATGTGTTATTTAAGTCCTTAATTTTTAAATATTTTTTAATACATAATATCTTTTTCAGGGAAAATGTTGGTATTCATATGTTTTAAGGAAACACAAAAAATTAACACCTAAACAGTCTCAGGGTTTTGACCCCCTAACCTTTTAAGCTTTGTAAAGAGCACCCTGTCCTCGACATTCTCTACGGATGCTCTCTTTTTCTTCTTTTAATTGGGTCCCTCTCTTCAAAAACCAGCAATATCCCAACCCACATCTTTAATATCGGTCTTCACACCTCTCTCTTTCTTCGTGTGTATATGTGTGTCTTTCACTTGCTTACTCAGACGGCAAATATCCATCTGGGTATACCCATTCATATGCGCGATGTCTATGCTGCCTGAGGGCGTGAAATCATGGCTTCCGAGCGGGTTTCTCACAGAGTGAGGCTTATTCACGGACAAAGGAAAACTTCGACAAAAATGTTAACCTCGATAATAAAGCGACAAGCTAACGAGTGGGGGGATGACTTATTATGTGCTTTAACAGGCATGAGTTCCACCACTTGCTACAGCATATGCATTTGTTGTCGCACAATGAATTAAAAGCGTTCTCGAGGTAATTGCTTGGGAATGGAGCAAAGCTAGACCGACAAGGACTTGCTCGGAAGAAAATGCGCATGAGTTCGCGTGGATTTGTAGTAGGAACCGTTGGTTTATGACATACAGCCAATCGTTTTGATCGTAGTTTAGTGACAAATTATTTAAAATGTATTTTTTATCTTGTACATGTTTAGATGTATATGATAAAATTTATGAGATAATTTTATATTACAAATGAAATTATAATGAGATTATAATTATGAGATTTAATTGCATTTATGTATTATTCCTAAATGTTCCTAGTTATTGTTTTATTAAGATTGAACAATAATAGAACGTAAAAAGACTATCACATATTTTTGTTTTTCCTTATGAAAGAAGTAGCCGATCTCATAGGCTAAAGTATAGAAATACTTAAAAAAACGTGTGGGTGCTTGCAAAAGAACAAGTTCACTGAACATACCCGATATAAAAAATCCATTTAAAACATTACTTGTATGTTTATGGAATTATCATTGTAATGGTTGTATAAGTAATCATTTGACTTGAGGTCATCAAAGTTATCTTGTATGAGGATTGCTATGTTTTAATACTATTCGTGATCTATTTTATCAAAGGTCGTTTAAACGGTAGTCATTGGATGAAGCATGAACTCTATGGAGATAGTTGAATGATCAAGATAGGATTCACCACCCAAAAGTAATTAGGGAGAATGTTTCGTTGTTCTCGATTAATATTGATTAAGGAAATCCTTGGCTAAGGTGGAATGATATTTTGTAAACAGTTTACAAATATCATCAATTGAATCAATAGCTAATGGCGGAGAACTAATATAATTGGACTCATAATAGAGTAAACATTAATTCCATGCTCTATGTCTAATTGAAACATTGTTTGATGAAAGAATTGAATTATGCCGAAAAATCATGCACGAAAAGGTTAGTCAAAATCACTTTGACATTCCTAAATATTTAGGTGGTCATGATGTGTTGCTAGACGTCAATCGATCTATGATTATAAATTGTTTAATTGGAGAATTAAAGATAAATTAAAAAGAGTTTTAGTTTATCTAATTCTAATTATGAATTATAATTATAATTTATAATCACTGCCAACATATTTGAGAACCTAATGGGTCTCACATATAGAATGGGTTGGAAAGAGCAAAGTTGATTTAATCAAGTTGGACTTGATTATAAAATTTGAAAAACTTTATTATTAAATATGAGATATTTAATAAATAAGGATCAATATAGGATATTGAATCTTATTTGTGAATAATTGGTATTTAATTAGAATTATTTGTAATTCTAATTAAAGTTTAATTGAAATTAGTATTTAATTTCAATTAATTACTAAAACGTCCAAAGCTTATTATAAATAGGCTTGAGCTCTATAGAACTAGCACTTCATGCTTAATCCTCTCTGTAAAAGTTATAGAGTTCTCTCAATCTGTTCTGTGGATACCGTTAGAGGTCGGATACTTGTGCGGCTACAGTGGTTGAGACAGATCGATTTCGGTAACGATTCAAGGGATGTATCATGATAAAGATCAAGCTTCGGAATAAGGTACAAATTAAATTCTGCTTTATTATGATTCGTGTTAATCATTTTATAGAATAAATAGATCTTGGTTTTCGAGAAATCAAACGTCACGAAAAAATTTTATGATTATTCCGTTGCGGTTGGATCGGATCTAGACCCTGAAGGGGGGTGGATACTTAGGGGTATCCCATATCGGCTGGAGAGGAGAACGAAACATACCTTATAAGGATGTGGAAACCTCTCTCTTGCAGACGCATTTCCATGCCCTAATGGATTGGATCCTATCGGAATTTCGAGGTTAAATGTGTTTCGATGAGAGTAGTAACAGGATGGGTGACCTCCTAGGAAGGCTTCGAAAAAAACAAAACTGTGAAGGCTTGACTGGGCCAAGACTCAAAGCAGACAATATTTGTAAGCGGGTGGTCTGGGATGTTACAAAGT
This sequence comes from Erythroxylum novogranatense, assembly GCA_029891385.1. Lineage (NCBI taxonomy): Eukaryota > Viridiplantae > Streptophyta > Magnoliopsida > Malpighiales > Erythroxylaceae > Erythroxylum > Erythroxylum novogranatense. The sequence continues at coordinate 84,556,941 of CM057227.1, read as the reverse complement.
GGTATCAAAGCCAGTACTCAGGTCGGTTGGACGGACATGAGGCTAGGTCTTCCCTTGCAGACACGTTTTTCATGGCCTAATGCACCGGATCCCATCAGAACTCCGAGGTTAAATGTGCTTGGGTAAGAGTAGTACTAAGATGAGTGATCTCCTGGGAAGGCTTTAGGAAAAGTAAAACCGTGAGGGCTTGGCTGAGCTAAGGCCCAAAGCGGACAATATCTGTGAGCGGGTGATCTGGGCTGTTACAATTGGTATCAGAGCCAGGTTTTATTTCTATAACTTGATTAATCTATTTGCTTCCGATTGATCTCATAAATTTTGGAATTGAAAATATGAAGAGTTCTTATTATAATCCCATAAATCTGAAAAGTTCATATTAGAATCCTAAAACACCCCAAGAACATAATTGATTTGAACAATCTGGAAATTTGTCTGGAAATTCCTGAAGAAAAATCGAATGAGATCCAAGACGTAGATGAGTAATGTTTGTTAACAGAGAGTTTTTAAATTCAGACATCATAACTTCGTCATTGCCAATAAAAATTAAATCGTCAACATAAACACTTACGATGATGACTTTTCCTTCTCTGTTGCTTTTTGTGAATAATGTTTGTTTACTAATGCACCTCTGAAATTCTTCACTAATGAAATGTGCTTCGATTCTACTAAACCAAGCTCGTGGAGCTTCTTTTAATCCGCACAAGGCTTTGTGTAACTTCTAAGCTAGATGCTCACTGCCCTTTTTCTCATATCCTCTTGGTTGCTCCTTATAAACATCCTCATCTAGCTTACCATGAAGAAAAGCTGACTTGGCATCCAACTAAAAAACCGTCCAATTCTTATGTGCAGCTAGAGCAATAATCATCCTTACTGTATCCATCCTTGCCATTGGTGCAAAAACTTCTGTATAGTCTACTACATACTTCTGAGAGTACCCTTTAACAACCAAACAATCCTTGTACTTATCAATCTTTCCTTGCTCATTGTATTTGGTTTTGTAAACTCACTTCACTCCTATTCTTTTGGCTCTAGCTGGCAACTCAGTGAGTGTCTATGTTTAATTCTTTTCAATGTATTTGATTTCACTGTTCATGGCCTCTCTCCATTTTGCACTCTTCTCAGCTTCCTCAAAAGACAATGGATCAGTTGACTCCACTAATACCATATGAACTTCATCATCAGAGAGACCTTCACCACTAACATAATCACCCATAGGTTGCCTCTCACGAGATTGCCGCAATTCCCTTACTCTCTCATCATGTGTTTCACCTACTTCTCTAACAGTAGTATCTCTATTCCCATTTTCATTCATCCCTTCTTCATTCTCACCATCACCATCACTCCATTCTAAATCTACTACTGTTTTTTCTTTATAACTCACATCCCAATCCCATTGCTTTTCTTCTTCAAAAATTACATCTCTACTCACAACAACTCTCTTAGCAACAGGATCGAATAGCCTATAAACTTTTGATTCCTCACTAACTCCCAATAGTACACAAGTAATGCTTCTATTATCAAGTTTAGTCCTCCTTTCTTCTGGAACATGAATGTGTGCTATGCAACCAAAGACTCGAAAATGATCTACTGAGGGGTTCATCCCACTCCAAGCCTTATTTGGTGTAACATCTTTGAATACCAATGTAGGACACCTATTTAGGACATAAAAGTCCAGTTCACTGCCTCCGAGCAAAAAGGCTTAGGAATGTTTTTGTCAGATAACATGGAACGAATCATGTTCATTACGATTCTATTTTTTCTTTCACCGACACCGTTTTGTTATGGAGTATAAACAGTGATCAACTGCCTTTTGATCTTACTTTGTTTGCAAAAAACATTAAACTCATTTGAATTGAATTCTCCTCCTCTATCAGTGCGAAAGCACTTAACAAATAACCCTATTTCTTTTTCAACCATAGTCTTAAAATGTTTAAAATAATTTAAAGCCTTTGACTTCTCTACCAAGAAGTACACCCATGCTTTTCAACTATAATCATCAATGAATAACAAAATGCACCTTTTATTGCTATTAGATGTAGGAGCGATCGGACCACAAATATCTGCATAATAAGTTCCAACTTCTGAGTGGCTCTCCAAGTACTCGTCTTTGGAATAAGGTCATGGTGTTGCTTCCCGTTGATGCAATCCATGTTACACTTGAGTAAGAGAATTTAGGAAGTCCACGTACCATGTTCTTATACAACAAGGTTCTCAGACCCTTGTAACTTAGATACCTATACCTTCGATGCCAAAGATGAAACAAGTTTTGAGTTTGTGTGTGAAAACGTTGATCATATTGTATTTGAGAGGAAGCTTGAAACTGAGGCAACAAGATAAACATTCGATTGGTACTCATGTTGTTTTGAATTATCAATCCCTTCTCTGGATGAAATATCTTGCACGTTCCTCCTTTGATCAAAATAACCAAACTTTATTCTTTCAACTGCCCTATGCTCAGGAGATTATTTCTCAACTCTGGAATATAATAGACCACAGTAACTACTTGATTGACTCCATCTATTAACAACTTCATGGTTCCCTTTCCCATCACATCCATTTTATTGTTGTTCACTAGTTTTACTGAGTGTCGAAAGCTTTCGTCGAGATCATAGAACATAGTTCAATTGCCACACATGTGGTTAGAACATCTAGAATCAAGAAACTATACACCTTCTCTATTAGCTTGATACAATTCCACATAAGACATCAAAAACATTTCTTTTTTCTCATCAAGTTCTGCATAATTTGTCTCTTTGTTTCCAAAAGGACATTCATATTGAAAATGTCCAAGTTGATGGTAGCGGTAACACTCCACAATTTCCATGTTAAAGACTGCTCGACATCTTCCTCTTCCTCTACCTTTGAAGGTACCATGACCACGACCTATTCCTCCGTTAGATGTCACTTTCAAAGGCTGTTCCTCACCATTATGTTGTTGAAACCTTGTTCATGCACTATTAGTGAGCTTTGTAACTCATCAACAGTAAGAGCACCAATGTCTTTTGACTCCTCAATAGAACATACAACATAGTTGAACTTCTCAGTTAAAGAGCATATAATTTTCTCCACCACTTTAACATCCTGCATATCTTCCTATAACGTCACATCTTGTTGGCCACTGTCATGATCCTAGAGAAGTACTCCGTCACTCCTTAACTGGATCGCATCTCAAGAGTTTCAAATTCTCTGCAGAGAGCTTGAAGATGAGACCGCTTAACCCTAGCATTTCCTTCGAATTTCTTGTTCATGGCACCCCATATATCTTTAGTAGTATCCTTCTTAAGAATAGTGTCAAGAATGGTCTGGTCGATCGTCTAAAAGAGATAGTTCTTCACTTTCAGATCCTTTAGCTTCATCTCCTTAGTCTTCTTTCACTGTGCCTTAGTCTGTACTGATGTAAAGGGCTCAATTAGCCAGACTCAATCAGCTCCCAAAATTCCTTAGATCGTAGAAAATTTTCCATCAGCATACTCCAATGGTTATAGTGACCATCAAACCGAGGAATGGATGGTTAGATAAAAATCCCTTCTGAAGACATTTTCAATGCTATTGTAAGAACTTCAAAGATTGCTACTTTGATTGGTCAATCCCAATGGTGGCTCTGATACCAGATTGTTGGGAACTTTGAACTTAAGATGAAAAATAAGAATAACACAATAAACTAATTGACTTGGTTTTATTAATAATAATATTGGCTTAAATATCCATTCAATACATGATCGTAATAGAAAGAGAAAGCAACCCACTTAGCAAAAATAAAGCCTAGTGGTAACAGAAACTTGGAACAATTCAAATACATGTAACATGTACCCTAAAGACTAGGATATTACTCTAACAAACAAACTGAAGTAAAACTCCTTCAATTTCTCTATTTGTTCTTTTGTTTACAAACTTGTACATCATTTGTCAAGTAGATCACACAGAATAGGTTGGCAAATTGGTGGCTTGTGTGAGTGGAGGTAGATGTAGCAGGGCAACTGGAATGACCACCACCCCTTTTACTATGATTACTTCTTCCTTCTAATTCTGCAGGTTGCAATTTCTGTATCAAAGATTTTAACCCATATGTAACTTTAAATGGTGGTGCAACTACCGGTGCATAAATTGCAGACATTGCTGCCATGGTAGCCGTTTCTCCTACTGTAGTTGTTGCAACTATTGCTACATATTCAAGTGGTGACATCCATATCCAACCAACACCACAAATTGAAGTGTTTTAAGGATTACCACTGTTATCAATTGAGGGACTTAGTCTTCTTCTAAGCAATCGGTACTTATACAGTAGATCAAAGGAAATAGAGATTGCTCCTATGTTTTGATCAAAAATTGGAGCTCACCTACAAGTAATTAATTCATATCAAGATAATCATTAACATATAGTCCAAGACTAAAATTTGAATAAGGTTATATTTGATTTAGTTCAATGCCAACTCCCCAACAGTAGTTTTAAATGTTGAATAGCAAATAAGCCAACCAACAAGCACTTTGCTTTTGAAATGTACAGTGAAATCAACAATCTTCAATTAAAATAAAATATCAAGAATTTACCTAAATTACATCTATACTACAGAGCTTATCATCATAGGAATCAACTTGTAAATGGCTTGACTTCATCATTACTGTGCCCATCCACCTTCATTAGCTCCTAATTTGATCTGAAGTTGCGGCTGCAACAATAAATTAAATCAAAACCACCATATTACATAAACATTCTACTATCAAATGGCCTAACACACACACATACACACGGAGAGAGAAAAAGAGAAGAGGAGAATAATTAATAATTTCCCAAATTCAATACAACAAAGGTTCGTTACACTCCCTTTCATAGGAAACAAAAATAATAAAATACTAGTCTTAATCACTCAAGAAACCTTCCTATTAGACCAAAAATTTGTGTTAGCATAAGCTTAATGATTTTGATGATGATCTTTCATATTATATTTTTTTCTTTCTATTGCTAACGAGTTAATTCTTCAAAGGAAATAAAATCATATGATAAATGCTTCCTTTCTTGCATAAATTTCCTTATGAACTTACCTGTTTATTAGAAATGATTCCATAATATCTGAAAGAATCTTACAAATCACAATAAGCTCTATGATATAATCATTTTTCTTAACATCTGGATATTGAAAGATTTTATCAAATATGGTTTTGAATATTCAAAGTCAATTCAAGATATAAGAAAAGTAATGACTAGTTTGAAATAGATGTCTATTTAAAGAAGAGTCATTGCGTTTTGCAAACAGGGGAACATAAGCCAGAATATTTGAAATACTTTAAAAGCATCAATATTTCTACAAATCATATTTTGATCAAAATCCCTTTTGCCTTTGACATTGACAATTTTTTTGTAACAGATCATTGAAACTTATATGGAGCAAATTACTTCTTCATTTTTTGAGAGCTTGTAGAGGCTAGCTAAATATTACTGGTTTAGATGGTTGAAGAACCTTGAAAAATATGTACTTAGCTTGAAGAGGTTTGTCAAATTACTACTTGGGATTTTAATGAAACACTCAAGTTGAATACTTGGGGACTAGATGTAGACTTAGGTTATAAGCCAAACTAGTATAAATTGATTATGCCATTCATCTCTCTCTTTAACTTCTAAATTTTTGCATTGTATTGTGTTTGTGTTCATTTTAACAAGAGAGTCCTTCATTTTTATGATAGGCTCCTTCTGTTTTCAACTTGCAAGAGGTTCCTTTCAATTTTAACAGGCGTCTTCTATTTTAAATTTTTTTAACAGAATTTATCGTTTAACAGGCTCTTATCGTTTAGTAGGCTTCGATTTTCTAATAGGCTCCTATCGCTTAACAGAATTCTATCGTCTGACAAGATCCTAATTTTTAAAAGAATAACACACCACTGTCGTGTATGTTTACTTTATCATTTGGTATCAGAGTGAAGTTTTACATTTATTGTATTTTACAACATGTGATAGATTGTGACAAACAATTTGAGAAGTCTTGAAGGACAATCTATTTTGAAGCCTCCTTACTTTAATGGAAACAACTACTCCTACAGGAAAGAGAGAATGACAATCTATCTCTAGTCTGTAGATATTGAAGTCTGGTAAGCTATCAGAGTTGGAGCTACAATTCCTATTACAGAAAACGTAGAAGTATAGTCTGATGCTGATAGAAGAAATGCACAGCTAAACGCTAAAGCAAAACATCATCTAATATATGCACTATCTCCAAAAGAATATGAGAAGATATCCTATAGCTTTACAGCAAAGCAAATGTGGGAAAACCTACAAGTCACCTTTGAAGGAACGAGTGAGGTAAAGAAACATAGAATAAGTCCTTTAGTGTATCAATACGAAACTATTGGCATGAAACAAGAAGAAAACATAGATGAATTCTTTGGGAAAGATATATCCAATGATGAGCTCGTAACGAAGATTCTAAGATCACTACTAAAGGAATGGAAACCTAAGGTGACAACTCTAGAAACTGTAAAGGATCTAGACACTATTTCGCTCGACTGGTTACAAGAAAATCTGATGATCCATGAGACCAAGCTTAGGCGAGATGAAGTATCTTCCTACAGAAAAGGAATGGCATTAAAAGCAATTGATGAATCAAACGGTGATGAAAGTGACACTGATTTGCGAATAGATGGAGATGATGAGTTCAACTTCATGATCAGAAAATATGCCCATTTTTATAAAAAGAAGATGATGAAGAAAAGAAAAGGAAACAAGAAAGTTAGGAATAATAGGTTCCTATCAAAAGGCAACAACATCAATAGCAGTATACAAAATAATCAAATCATATGTTATCAATGCAAGAAGCCTTAACACACAAGACTTGAATATCCTCTTCTTCAAAAGGACAAGTCAGAAAACAAAAAACCTAGAAAGCAAGCAATGGTTGTAGCCTGATCAAATGATGATTATGAAAACTTTGAAGAAGAAGAGCTAGAAGAAGTCAACAACATTTGTTTGATGGCTAAATCAGGAGACGATGAGGTATATTATTTAGAATCTAATATCGAAGTTGATGAATTGAAAAATGTATATCATGAATTGTATGATCAGTACAAAAAGTTAACAACAAAGTATTTCAAAAAAGTTGAGAAGTCTAAGAGCAATGATGCATCTCTGAAACATAAGATTAAATTATTGGAATCTGTGAAAGAGAATTTGGCAACCAAGAATATGCCTCTTGAGGTTGATTATAAGCAAAAGATCTCTAAAAAGAAGTTCTGGAAGAAAGAGTGAATAAGTTAGAAAATACGCTGCAAAAAATGATTATGAAAGGAGACAATGAGAAAAAAAATCACCACCTTAGAACTTGAGAAGGAGAAAAGTGCTGGAAAAATCTTATCTCTAGCAAAAGATCTGGCAAATTTCCTTGATGGAAGGAATAACTTTGATGCATTGCTTGGTAGTGGTAAATGCATTTTTAATAAGGCCGGAATATAATACAATGAAAACAATAATATCAGGTCATTTAACAATTTCTTTTTCAAATCCAGTAGTAGCTATAGTTAAAATAACAAGAACTCGATACGCAGTAGAAATTTTAACAAACCTGGTTCATCTATTTTATGCGTCTACTAGGTAGACATGGTCATATTAGTCATTTTTGTAATTTTTGTAAAGTGGAGAAATTATCTCAAATTCATGTTTGGAAACCAAAAGGTCAAAATACTAACTTGAAAGGACCCATAAAAATTTGGGTATAAAAAATGAGATAGTACATTCTACAGATATGTTTCAAAATGGAGACAAGATAAAATCAATGTATAGTTGATAGTGGTTGTTCGAGACATATGACAGGTGAAATATAACATTTAAACTACATTGAAAGAAAAAACGGAGGTAATGTTGTCTTTGTTGACAAAAATAAAGCAAAGGTTACCAGAATTGGTAAAATTGGTGATTCTGATTCTACCTCCATTAATAATGTCCTTTTTGTTAATGGTTTGATACATAACCTATTAATTGTAAGTCAATTATGTGACAAGGGTTATAAAGTCATTTTTTATCCATCTCATTGTGAAATAGTCGATAATCATAATGATAATATTGTATTTATTGGCCTAGAAATCAAAATATTTATTGTGCTCAACTGGAAGACATGTCTTCACAAAGTATTAAGTGTTTTGTTTTTTCGTTTATCTGACATAGAAGATTTGGACATGCTAGCATGAACATTCTATCAAAATTGTCCAAGAAAAAAGTTAGTAAGAGGGCTACCAACCTTGAAGTTTGAAAGCAATAAGATTTGTGAGGCTTATTTAAAAAAAAGTTTAGATTGAAAATATAAAATATTTCATTAATTCGGAGCGATAATAGAGGAGAATTTGATAACAAAAAATTTGAAGATTTTTGTGACGAAAATGGTAAGGTGCAGGCTCCTCAAGTATGATATGAGAGGTTAGGTAACTTTCTGCTTGAAAATAACTTCGAAAGAGGAAAGCATTAATACAAAGGGAGAGTTAAGAGTTAAGATGAAGATATATTTTTGCCTGGTTTATTCTTACATGTGATATTTTCTGGCCGTTTAGTTCTTTTCCCTATATCTTGTTATAATGAAAAAAGGGGAGAATTAAGGTGACGATATACTTGCTGAGAGTTGATGATATTTACTTGTATGATTTGTGAGCTTGATGAATCTGGGATTTATGTTACTACCTGAATATGTGAAGTTTAAATATATGATTTGTTAACAATAAGCTCCTTACTAAGAAAGGAAAGACGTCTTCTAGTCAGTAAGAACTTATAAAGTATAAAAGTGTCTTTCGAAACCCTTTATTATTAGTTGAATTTTGAAAATATATCTGTTATTGTTTGTCATCATCAAAAAGGGGAAGATTGTTGGCTCAAGCCTTATTAACGATTTTGATGATAACTATGTAATATTTCAAAATTTAAATTCGATTTATTGCCTTTTATTGTTAACGAGTTAATTCTCAAAAGGAAATAAAATCATAAGAAATACCCTTCCTTTCTTGTAGGACCCTTCTTGATGAACTTATTGATATTTGCTTAATTGATGATGAATTTATTCAATAACACTTAGTGAATATTGCTAGGAAAGTGCTTAAGATACTCACTTTAACTCATATGTGATTTTGGGCACAATTCAGAACTAAAAGAGCTAAAGTGAGTTGAAAGCACTACATTGGAGCCATTTTCTGAAGATTCACAATCTAGGAGAGGTTTGAGAACAACAAATCATCGAAATATGTTAATTAGGGTTTACGCTTAGATTGAACCAAAGAACTAGACTCCTAACAAATTCACCACTTTCATCATTTTTACATGTTTTATTTAATTTGCTTTTGTTAGTTTAACTTCATTTTATTTTCTTGTTTGATAAACCAACCAACCCTCCATAACCTAAACACTGATTAATTTCATTTCAATAACTTTACACTCTCTCTCTCTGTGGGATCAACCTAGACTCACCATTGCTACAGTAATAATCTAGTTTATTTTGACTAGAGTTATGACGCATTGTCAATTTTGGCGCCATTGTCAGAGAGTGCGATGTATTAATTTTTATTTGTGATTCTAATTTGTGTTTTGTATATATTTTTTCATAATTGGTTTCTTTTCAATTATTCCATGCCTTTTTATTTTTTGTTTCGTGTTTGTGATTATAACAAAATTGATTCGGATGGAAGTAATTTCTTTTATAACTCTTATTCTTAATCCTATAATCAAGGATGGACTGATCGACCTAACTTTAGTTATAGGTGAGATGATAAAAAAAATTACTTGCATGACATTTTGCAGGATACACAATAATTCCCGTATAGACTAGAAGTTTCTTATTATCATTTAGGCATACCTTTTAAAGAATTGATTAATGTTATGATTGCTAATACTTTACAATTATAGTAGGATGTACAACAACAGTTCCAGTAGTTCCAACACGATATACAACAATAACAACTTTAACAAGGTAATTAGAATCACAAATGGAAGAGGAGTATCCATATCAACCCGAGGTATACCCAATGGGCATTAGTGCGGCAACTTTACAGAGTGATGAAGAGCTTGAGGATTTTGAGCGCAATACTCGAGGAATTGCTTGTGTCGAAGAAGTGGAGGATGAGCTCAAAGCCAAAAAGGATACTTCTTTTCGCTCAAAGGTAAATACTGATTTCAAATTTGTTGTTAAGACTGACTCTTTACTTTTAGCTAGTAGTTTAGAGAAATTGAACGATAATGAACAAGGTGAAGAGTCATTCAAGATATTTATCGAGAGCAAGCACTCAATAAAGATTGAGACTTTAAAGATAGGGCACGTGCTGAATATGACATAATATCAACCAAGACCCTATCTTGAACTACCTCACATGAAAGTGGCTCAAACTATAACAACCAAAGATCATAATTTTGCCACGTGAAGGAAGTGTGGAGTCGAGTCAGTGTCCTTAAACAAAGGCACTTTTTGGGAGGCAACCAAAGGGAAGTATATTTCTTTTCTTTAAATTTTCATATTTAGTTTTTATATACATGCATGTTTTTAATTGTTTGTTTCTTACTTGTTTTTAAATTTCAATTAAAATGAGAGAAAGAATTAAATAAACAAAACAAACAATTTCTTGTTTTCTATTGCTTCTAGGACTATATAGTCATAAGTAGATGATGAAATGACTATAGAATTTTATGAAAACTTGAGCATGTATGTTTATTTTTGTGATTGTTCGATGTACATTATCTTTAAAAGAGTAGTGACTAGTGATAGACAAAGCCAGTGAGATTTTGAGCCTTAATAGACTGATATATACATATCAATTTCATTGTCCTTTGATAATATGTGTCCTTCATGACATTTACATCCTAACTTTGCTTTGATTTTTTATTTAAGACCTCATTTTTATCACATGCATTAACATAGAAATAATTAGGAATTCTTTGCTTTTCCGAACTATATTAGCCAAATACCTTACCCATTATATGATTATCCTTTTTGATAAGCCCCCTTGAGCTTTATTAGCCTTTCTTTTGTATTAACCACATTATATGCTTTAAACCTAACCAAATGTCTCACCTAAGTCTTAAATCTAGTGAAGCATTCGTTGATTGCTAAGTTTGTAGATTTATAGAAGTATAAGTTTGGGGGTGTACATATATATGGGTTGGTTATAATGTTGGGATACTATTTTATGTCCTATCATTGAAATTTTCATTTTGATGTAGTTTCTTTTAATTTTCATAAGAGAAAAAGAAAAAAGAGAAAAATAAAAGAAAAGAGAAAAAAATAAAAAGAAAGAAAGAATGAACATTTTTTTAAATAAATGTATTATAGAGGAAGGGCATATGTGGTTTGCAAAGTTATTTATAATTAGTCTTTCCTCTTAAAGTTGTAATGAATGTGTTATTTGAGTATGTTGAATATGAGGTAGATATTGGCTTAGAAGGTTCACTCATAGTAGTTATCATCAATCTTTACGAGTGTTCCTTTCTGATTGGTGGTGCTTAAGGTGGCTAGTGTATGAGAGCTTGAATTTGAGTTGTGAAACATCGTTTTTGCATTCATCATAGTTGATGTACACAATTGTGAGGGAATGTTGGTTTTACTTAATATCGCATGAGTGTTGTTTTGTTTCACTAGCTTTAACACATTCATGCTACTTGACCCAAATACATCTCACCTTACCTTTGCCCACATTATAACCTTGAAAAGGCCTTTGATCCATGATTTTTCATGTGAACCTTAGTGGTGGAGAAATGAAATAATGTGCAAAGTTGTGGAATGATATAATCATGAATGGTTTTGAGATGAATATATCTTGTTTAAACACATTTTCCAAGTCTATCATTAGATTTCTTGATTTTTAAAGATATTGAATGATGATTAATCATAAGTAAAAGCTTAGAATGTTAAGTTCTTTCTATGATTTTTGAAAGCCATTCATCTTTATTTATGATCATGTAATCTTGGAACATATGAAAAATGAGTCAATGTTTTGGGTCTATCAGCTTAATTTTCATGTTTTGGGCCAAGGATGGCCAAAAGCTAACCGTGGGAGAAATAGGCGTGACTTAAGTAGTCACGCCCATGATTCAACATGTCATGGTCGTGGCTTTCACACATATGTTTCCTGAAACCTAGTTTTTAATATTAATAGACTTGTGACAGCAGAGAAGTGGGATGAAAGGTTTGGGTATTTTCGGTTGAAAGGAGAAAGAGCTTCAGGAGAGCAAGAAGAAGGTGATGGACGCTCTCTACTACGAGAGAATCATGGATGGGTAGCTTTCCAACACCGGTTTGGAGGCGACATTGATGCCGATAACCTGGTTAAGTGTTCCTTCCTTGTATTTGTTGTTTCTTTCTCTCTTTAAAGATTGATTATGTTATCCGATGTGTATGGATTTGGGTATTGTGAAAAGATGATTTTAATGCATCCATTGGATCATTTTAGTACAAACCCATTGCTAGAATATTCAATGTAATCTGCAATTGTTATGTAGCGATTAATAGTTTGTAATCATTAGAAATAACATAAACTAGGTTAAATGACTCATCGTATATGGTTGTTGTCTTGATTTTTTCTAATTTGTAATACGGTTGCCTAATTGAATCTAGAGATCGTATCTTAGGTTTAATTAACGATCGTATCTTGATTAAACATAACCTAAAGGAAAACTCAGGTTAATAGGTTAGCCTATGATTAATAATTTCTATGAAAGTTTTGAGAACAACAAATCATCTAAACATGTTTAATTAGGGTGTAAGCTAAGATTGAACCAAAGAACTAGACTCTTAACAAATTCACCACTTTCATCATTTTTGCATGTTTTCTTTAATTTGTTTTTGTTAGTTTAGCTTCATTTTATATTCTTATTTGATAAACCAACCAACACCCCCTAACCTAAACATGATTTAATTTCATTTCAATAACTTTACACACACTCTCTATGAAAGTGACCTAGACTCACCATTACTATAGTAGTAGTCTAGTTTATTTTGACTAGCATTACAATGCGCATGTCAGTTATCTTATTAGAAAAGGTTTATCTGAAAGGATCCTACTAATTACAAAGGTCATCTATTAGCTCCGTGATTAGTGGAAGATTTTTGAAAAAGATGACATCGAAGTTATTCAGATTTAAAATCCATACAGTTGACTAAGGATGCAAGTGAAGAAACAACTAGTTGAAGGAAATGCCTACTTAAGGAAGAGCTACAACTTCCGCGAAAATAGATTAGACTCAAAAAATTTTATGTATAAAATATGCTTAAAAGGAAATCTTTCAAAATAATAATTTATAAAGTATGAATAAATTCTTTTGTACCATGGTGCCTTCTTCAACTTATACAAAGCTTTCTTCAACCTATAAACTTTAGCTTCTTTTCTTTTAATTTCATACCTTGCACGTTGCTCAACGTATGCTTCCTTTTTTAAAGTTCCATTTAAAAAGTCGATCTTACATCCAATTGATAAATTTTTTAGTTATTTTGAGCTAAGAGGGAGATAATCATGCGAATAGTATCCAATCTCGCAACAGGAGCAAATATTTCAAATTAATCAGTACCTAGTTTTTGCTTATATCCTTTTGCAACCAATCTAGCTCTAAACTGGTCAATCACACCATTAGGCTTGTACTTTGTCTTGTATTATCAGTGGGAAAATCTATTAATTCCCATGTGCCATTCTTTTTAATTGCATATATTTCTTCATCCATGGCTTGTCTCCATTTCAAGTCATTTGATGCCTCCTTACAATTAAGTGGTTCACAGTTTGCAAATAAAGCAAAATTGATAATCTCATCATCATATAGATCATTATCAATACCTACATATAATCTTCTAATCAGGCTAGTAATTGATGACATCTTTAGGGTCTACGAGATGTCTCCCTGCCTGAGTATTTTCTTCTCTATGGTTTTCTGAAATTACCACTGACCTTTTTTGGGAAGTTGAAGATCAATCCTATATTCCATCCTCATTAAAGTTTACATTACGACTAATAATCATCTTTTTTGTATTTAGATTACATAATTTATATGACTTTGAATTTGTATTATAGATTATAAAAATACATTTCTCACCTTTGTCATTCGCCTTCTTCCTCAACTGATCTGCATGGCTATATGCAATACATCCAAAAACTTTGAGATGTCAAGTGGAAGGTTTCCTCTCGTTCTAAGCTTCCTCAGGTGTTTTTGTCTTTAAGGCCTTTTATTGGACACCTATTTAAAATATAAACTGCACAAGCAATAACTTCTACCCAAAATTCTTTAGGAAATTATTTAGATCTTAACATGCATCTTACCATGTCCATAATAGTTATGTTCTTCTTTTCTCCTACTCTATTCTATTGAGGAATGTTTCTGGTGGTCAACTGATGTTAAATTCCATATTGTTCAAAGACCTTTGTGCATGCAAGATACTCTTGACCTCTATTTGTTCGTAATGCTTTAATTCTACAACCACTTTACTTTTCCATAAATGTTTTAAATGACTTGAAAGTATTACAAGCTTGTAATTTCTGTTTTAGAAAATACACCCAGGCCTTTCTACTAAGATCATCAATAGAAGTAATAAAATGCCTATTACCTCTATTAGATGGAACTTCAACAGTACACAGATATGAATAAATAATTTCCAATAGCTTCTTTGCTCTATAGGTTTTTCTAACTAGAAATACATGCCTATGTTTTTTTTTTTCAACTTACATATCTCACACACATGGTTAGGAATATTCACAACAGGTAAGCCAGACACAAGCTCTTTTCTTGATAAATAATTTAATTCAGAAAAATGAAAATGTCTAAAACGCATGTGCCATAACCAATTTGCATCAGGTATCACATAATTCAAGCAAGCAAAGTTTTCATGATTTAGTGGTAGTAGACAGTTAGAAGACATCTTTATCTTTGTAATAAATCTTTCACTACTATTTATCAAGGTGCAAAAATCTTAATGAATATGCATTTCTCCAATAATTGGCCTATGCTTAGTAAATTATGATGAAGACTAGGAATATAGAAAACATCCGGGATAAAACTTTTAGAACCATCCTTCAGCCTAATAGATACTCAAACTTTTCCCAAAATAAGAATATTTGAATTATTCTCAATTTTAACTGTTAACTGAACATTTTCATCTAAAGAGGAAAATAACTCTTTATTCTCAAACATATGATTACTACAACTAGAATCGAAATATAAGATATTTTCATGTTCCACAAAAGAGTAGCTGTTGAATGCAAACCAAACTACTATTTTTACACTCAAAACTACAAGTATATGGGTCATAATTTGTAGTAAAAAGTAGATATCGATCCTACAAGGATTGTGTGTAGGCACCACTTAATTTAGGTTGTTCTTTGTTTAAGAAAATGATTCAATCAAATTTAAAAAGATAAGTAAAATAAAAAACAAACTAAAGGTAAAAGGAAACAATGCAACCTAAACCAAAATCGTAAACTTGGAGAAGATCAAGATTAAGAATTAGGACTTGTCATTATCCCTATCTGCTCCCCTTTGGTTAATTGATTCAATTTATGCTTAGCCCAAGATTTCCTAAAATTTTAACTATCCAGGTGCAATTAAATGTTACTAGTTAAATAAATTATGATTAACTTTGGGATCTTTCGATGTGCAAAGCTTTTCCTAAACATTCAACTAGATATGGAGCTATCCTATAAGTAGTGTATCAATCTATTGAAATCTCTTCCTAATAAATCGATAACTTGTTATTTATAGGTCTATTAAATGTCAACTCTTGTTGTACATTTAACACAGATAATTAAACTCACTTTCATTTTGTTACAATGTTTAAGCTCAATAAATAACACAAACATTTGTATTATTGAATCAATAATTGAATGTTCACAAATAGTTCAAACAACAAACCCAAAAAGAATTATTTTAGCCAATCATAATGACATTAACATCCCCGATAACCAAACAATCAATGATAAACATGCTAGAAGAGAAAAAATTGAAATAAGAACTAGATGGAGTGAGCTCCTCCTCTTCTTTGCTCGAATCTAGAAAATCTGGATGAGGGAATTCTCTTTGCTCAATTGGGAATGAAAACCTTGATTCTCCACCTATCTCTAGGCTCTTAATCTATCATTGAGCTCCTGGAGGCTAGTTTCCACAACTTTCTTCAACCCTAAGGATTTTTTTACATTATGTATCATAAAACCCTAAAAAAAATGAAACCTACGTGACTCCTCGGGGTAAGCATCCCATGGGCTAATGTGACATAAACTTTCTCCATAGATTTCTCACGATCATGGGAAACATGCCCTTTTCCACGGTTGTGAGTTCTTATTCTTCAACAGCTCCACTTCTTTTCTCTTGGTCCCTACCTCAATCACAAAGGTGTCCACCCTCCATTCTTACACCAAAATTATCAATTCTTAACCTAAACCAACGTCAAACACAAAAGAACAATCATAAAGATCAAACTAAACAAAAATACACAAAACAAGTCCTAAAACACAATAATACTAATCTATTATGCAAGAAACACATGCCAAATATTTAGAAAAACACACACTAATACACAACTATCAGTAGCTTGCCATAAATAAAATTTTTACATTATTTGAATTCTCTCCAAACTGTTGGTACTGATTTTTTACAACATTACCCTGATAGTTTTTCTAAGAACTGGATCTACAATTAGAAGTTTTGTGTCCATACCTTCCACAATTAAAGCAACTAAAATTACACTTCTCTTGATATTGATTACGTCGTTCTCTTATTGGATTAGTAGACCCAAAATTATTTCCTCATCTTCCTTGATTGAATGTTATGGAATTATTTTCTCTCCCTTGGTTAAAATTATTATCACGACCTCTTCCTCTAAAACTTCCTCTAGCTCTGCCTCCGAAGTCTCCTCTTCCTCCATTATTAAAAACTCAACCTCTACCATTTTCATTTTGATTAGATTTTTCA
Organism: Erythroxylum novogranatense; assembly: GCA_029891385.1. Classification (NCBI taxonomy): domain Eukaryota; kingdom Viridiplantae; phylum Streptophyta; class Magnoliopsida; order Malpighiales; family Erythroxylaceae; genus Erythroxylum; species Erythroxylum novogranatense. Next base: position 84,540,047 of record CM057227.1, on the reverse strand, counting down.
ACATTATTGAAATTTACTTGGCTTTTTAAGGCTTCTTCTGTTGTCTTTTCTGTTTTCTCCATTATCCTGCTAACATGAATTTCAATGCTTCCCTGTAACTCTGCCACAATCATAGTCTTTATATCACGTGACTCTAGTATTGTAGTCACAAAATAGTCAAATTTAATAGGTATGTCGCGTAGAATTTTTTCTGCCACCTTATTATTTGAAATATCTTCTCCATACAGTCTCATCTTGTTAACAATATAAAGAACACAAGAAAAATATTGTTCAACAGTTTCTGAATTAGACATTTCAAACCTCTCACATTCTTTACGCAGGGACTGCAATTTGGATTTTTGAGCTCATTTATGCCTTTATAAGCTAACTTTAAGGTACTTCAAGTTTTTTTGGTAGTTTTAACATTATCGAATTTGCCAAAAATTGAATAATCTACTCCTTGGTGAATTTGGGATAACACCAATTGGTCCTTCCTTTGAGCATTTATATCAACTGATTCTTATAAGCCTATATCAACAAGACTAAATATTATGAGCCTTGAGGTGGGTAGACATTACAATATTCTAATAATTATAACCAAGTTTACTATCTGATTTAGGACCTGCCAACACAATGTTATAACTGTTCGACATTTCTCACTTTTTAAATGAAACACTCTCTCACATGTATAAGAACACATGAATACACGCACATTCTCTCTCTTTCACAAATTGTTTTAAAAATTGGATTTAGATTTAGTTGGCTCTGATACTAATTTGCTATCATATTGACATAACACACTCACTCACATAGAGATAGAAAGAGATAAAAGGAGAAGATTTAATTCAATCCCAAATTCAATACAACAAAGGCTCGTTACACTCCCTTTTATAGGAAAAAAATAATAAAATACTATAGTCTTAATCACACAAGAAACCTTCCTATTGGACAAAAAAAATTTGGTCAAATCAAATGGAATGCTTAAGGAAAAAAAAAGTTATGCCTCTCTCCACTTGCTTCAAGCACATCATGTTTTCGGCTACAGTTAGTGAAGATGCAAGTCGTTGTCACCTTTCCATGCACAACTCATTCAAGCTGAAATATTCATCATGTGATTGTCATGCTTCTGCTGGTAGGATGTTGGGCTTTATGATCGTACGACTAGAACCTGTATCCATGAATCCAATAGCCTTAATGGGCCGATCATATTTATCCTGTTGGAAGATCTGGATCTGGACATATGATCGTTTGACATCTGGTATACGATCTAACTTCAAACAATTTTACTGCATCATCATGAGAGAATCTTCATCTGATGAAGGAGATGAATCCTGAGATTCTTCTTCGATGTGATACGAATAAACAAATTGTGTTTCACTGTCCTCACTCGATTGTTCTTCGAGTACCTCCTCAAGGCTGTTATGAGGATGAATAGGCAACATTTTTTCAATCTTCTCCAAGAACTTGGCATCTTTCTTGGTTTCCTTAGGACATTTGTTAGAAATTGTCCTCGAATAAGAAACACCATGTGAACCGCCAAGCAATTGAAGAGCCTGCAAGAACCTTTTGTGAAGGAATAATCTTTTTCTTGATGAGAATAAACTCTGTTAACTCGGGACCGCACTTGATGTCTGGTTGGAGTACTTTCACTAACCATGCATGTACTCTGTTGTCTCTTAATCACCCAAACACACCCTGCTATCACATGAAAACTAAACAAGCTTGGAACACAATTTTTTGACTTGAATTGTATAAATTTTAAAAAGTTTTTCACTAAGTTAATTTTTTAAGAGAATAATATTAAATTAAAAAATGAATGCAACACATGTCCAGTACCACAGAAAACTTGCAACAAGGCAACCTAGTACAACAAGAGACTACTTCTTAACCAAACCCTTGCTTAACATGAACAAAGGGTAGTTACAAACTTTCTAAGAACTAAGGAAATACGACAAGGCACTAAAAGAAACTAAAATTAAGAGTTACTGGTCATTTTACACTCCAAATTTTAGTTGGAGTTGATCTTATATGAGCTTAGATACCATGCGTAATAATGAATTGTCTAATTCATTTAATAGGGTTATCAATTAAGGCTTGGAGATTCCAAATTTTTTTTCTTAAACATACGCATATCTCTTTTTCTCTAAAAGGGAGCATGTGCCACAATCCAGAACCATTTAAACACATCCAAATCACCATGATGACTGAATGTAAGATTCTCAATCTATTGTAAGAATTTAGACTAGGATGAGACATAACAATTGTCTTTACATAAGAAGAACAAATGAGACCAAAGAGATCTAGAAAATTGATAGGATTATTGCAAGTAGTTAATAGATTCGTAAATAACATTACATAAAATACATAGGCTGCTATGAAGTCTTATTGTTTTCAATCTACTAATAGTGCTTAACTTATTCTTGATGATAAGCCAGAAAATGAAATAAGCTTCAGGGGAGTTTCCTTTGAACCATACTAATATTCTAACCAGGCCTCTTCAATATGTTTAGATGACATTTTTTGGTGATATTTTTAGAATTATGCTTCAACCAAATAAATTTATCCTCTACTTCAATATCTGGATTATATTTAAGTAGATTCTTTTTTTTTTTAAAGAAGAATATCATTAGTAATAGAAAGTGTTACAACAAAACATAAGGCTTAAGGAAGTAACTACCCTTACAAATATTACAACCTCATTGCTTCATTCAAAGTATGCATATTTAGGGCTCGTTTGGTTGAGCTTTTATCAGTAGAACTTTTGTCCAATGTTATGAATACCGTGCAAAATTGATGCACGGATTGAGCTTTGAAACTAATAAAGATTAATACCTAATTATGCAAAGATGCAAAACCGCACCGCTTTTGAAAATTTTTTTAAATTTATAAAATAGTCCCTAAAATTTTTAAAAATTGCAAAATAGTCCATATTGATATATTATACAGTTGTACTTTATACTTTACTAGTTTACTGTTTACATCAACCATGCTTTCAAAAACCTTAATAATAAATAATAATGATAATTAATTTGAAATAATAATAATTTTTTAAATATTTTACATATAAATAATAACCACAATTAATTATTTACCTACCTAAAACTAATAGTCAACTAAGCAAATACTATCATTAAGACATTAACTATAATCAAATTATTATTAATTTCTAATTCCATAATTTTATACTTAACTAATTATTTACCAAAAGTCAATATCCAAATATTAAAATAAATAACCATTTAACAAATATTAAGAATGTGTCAATTAATGTTAAGCCTTTTCAATTTTACTAATTTTGATTATCAATATTACATTTAATTATTAATTTCATATTTGATTATCAATTTTACAATTAGGTTTAAATGTTGATTTAATTTTGATTATCAACTTTGAATTTTAAGTTTTAACAACCAATTAATCAACATCAATAATTTAACTTTAAAGTTTAAATTTAAAACATAAGATTAACCATAAGCACCAAATTATCATTAAATAAAATACATGTACAATTAAACATTTCAAATTATCAATCTCAATCTCAATTCTCAAATTCAATTACTAAAACTCAAATTCAATTTCATTGATCAATAATTCAACAATTCAAAATTAATACAATAATGCCAATATCCAATTCCAATTCCAAATTCCAATTCCAATTTCAATTCCAAATTTAATTTCCAATCCAAATCATACAATTTTAATTTCAATTCCAATTCCAATTTCAAATTTAATTTACAATCCAATTCCAAAATCCAATTTCAATTCTAATTCCAAATTTAATTTCCAATCTAAATCATATCATTCCAATTCCAAATTTAATTTTTAATCCAATTCCAATTCCAGTTGATAAAAGGCCAAAAGCGATGGGAAGACAAAGATGACAGGTGCAATTAAATGATATGTTTGATTATGGAGAAAGATAAGATCCTTTATTAATATTATTCGTAAGTCTCTTCCACTATCATAATCTACTTTTTAGTAGGCTTTAAATCTTGTTCTAATCCTTTTGTACCTAACCACGCACGTGGCATGAGAAGCTTGGCTGGAAATCTTGAATCAGAAAATGAGAAAATACGTTCTAGTACTTGAAACTAGAATCCAAATCGTGGTGGAGCATAAGTTCCATTATCAATAATAAAATATATCAGTGAACTTGAAAGAATGGAAAACATTTTTGTGCTTATCAAAGGAGCTCCACAACTTTACATTTTTGTGCTTTAAAAGGAGCAGCGACTGGCGACGAGGAGGACGAGCGAAGGCGGCGACGAGGAGGACTGGGCGAGGAGAAGACGAGATGAGATCCAACAACCACCGGTCGAAGACGAAGGAGGAGGAGAACACGTCGACGGCCAGGAGGACGGTCAGGAGACGGCAGCGAGATGAGATCCGAGGAGGGAGAGCAGTGGCGAGGAGAAGAAGGAGAATCGAAGAAGAGAGAAGATTCCAGAGAACGTCCGGGGGGGGGGTTTGATATAATTTTTTTCAAATAGAGACCGTTCCGATCTGTTTTTCCTGCATCAATTAAGGAAAGAGATGAAACTATAAACACTGCTTTTGTCAGTAAAGCTTTTCTGAGAAGAGCTTTTTTTAAAAGCTAGTTGACTGTTTGACTGTCAATTAAAACAACTTTTTTAAAAGAGTCTTATACAATAGATTGTTTGGTAACATAAAAATAAAAAGCATTTTTATTAATTTTAACTATATTTTATTTTATAATAAAATTATTTATGCTAAATAATATTTAAAATATACTAACAAATTGTTCATTAACGCAGAATGTATGCTAAATAATATTTAAAATAATTTTATAAATATTTAAATAAAATTGTTCAACGCAGACGGTGTGCGTTGAACAACGCAGACGACCTTGGTCTGCGTTGATGAACGTAGACCAGTATACATCTGCGTTGATGAACAACGCAGACAATAACGTCTGCGTTGACATGGTCTACGATGAGCATTGATGAGTTTATGTACGTAAGTGACGGAACTTAAAAAAAAAATAGCTTTGCCGGAAAAGCTAAAATTTGGATATTTCTAAAAAGCTCCAAATTTTAGCTTTTTCAAAAGCTATTTCTACTTCAAAAGTGCTTTTGAAGTTTGCAGCCAAATACTCATTTTTTTTTCTAAAAATATTTTTCCAAAAATTGCTTTTGGGGTAGAAAAAAGTACTTTTGGAGTCTCTAAAAATTGAACCAAATAGGCACTTATTCAGAAATCAAAATTATAAATGAGTATAATTTAGATAACGTAAAAGTCACCTTAATAATTGGACTATATTTGAAACAATTCATAATTTATACACTTAATTGATATTTTTTTTGTATTTATGGCTAATATTATAAAATTAATTAAAATTTAAAATACGATCAAGCCCCAACAAAGCCTGGCCATTAGTAATCCATATTAGGATGAGGATAGGGAAAAACTTGAGTCTGGCCCGGCTATCACTATCAGCAATAAATGACTCCTGAAGTGGATTCTTGGGTTCTCATGTAAAGTTGGAAGAAGATACAGTTGTTGTATTTGAGCCACTACTAGGTCACGCAACATTTATTTGCAATCAGTTATGCTTCAACGAAATGCGTAAAGAGAAGGTATGATATGGTGCTGAAATAGGGGAAATATGCCTGCAATTCTTTAAATATATTAGTGGAAGCTGCTGCCTGCTATGGTCGTCAAGGGACCACTTGCACTTTTTATGCTCCTTCACCAACATCTATTTAGGGAGGCTTGTAATGGAGGAGATGTCTGTTCCTCTTCCCCTACTTCAACGCTGTGCCGTTGCTTAACATATCCACACATTTAGCAATAAAGAAAAGGAACAGACGATCTCATACCCGGTTGTAAGACAAGTATGACCCGACAAAAGTGAGAGGTAACTGGAAGCTTAATTTAACTGCGCTTGGAAACGTTTACAAGGCTGTCTTCTGCAGATCCATAGTGATTGGTAGTATTGTACTGACAATATTAAGGCTTTCATTCAGTGACGGAACCAAGAATTTAAGATAGAGAGTTCAAATATTTAATTTTTTACATTTTAAAGAGCCCAATACATCACAAATCTTTAAATAATCTCGTCCTAATATATATATATATATATACATATATATATATAATTATTTAATAATCTTGAGAGTGAGAGACTTAGTGTACCATTGGCCTCCACCTACTTGCTTGCATTTGATGCAAAGCAAAGGATGCTTGGCTTTTAAGAAATCATGAGCGCCGTAAAATCTCATACTTTTTTTCAATGCTGACAAATCGTAAGCGGAGGAAAGTTTCTGCTCTCGATTTTTAATGGAATGAAGGAATGACTATCAGCAAAAAGAATCATTCAGATACTTTATTTTGGTATACTATTCTTGCATCTAAACTCAGAAGGAAAAGATAAGTCCTAACATGCAAAGAATCTCCGCAGTTACTGTGAGCCGTGTGTACCATCAAGACAAGGGTATAAGTAGAGTAAGCTGAATGTCATTCAAGGCTTTTTCTGGTAACCCCATGGATTTTTGCTCGCCCAGTTCCATTGGTCCCGGCACATTTCTTCTACACCATATCTTGCCCTACAATTTCCATTAAGATAGCATTAATGACCAAAAAGAGCATATTTTCATACAAGCATTTGGCAAAGCTCTTTAAACCAAAGTTGGGAGTACTTACGAATCTAACAAAGTTCCGATGAACAAAATGTAATCAGGTATTAAATTATAGAGGATCTAGGAGAAGAAGTAACTAATAGCAGCAGTGGCTAATATTCAAAGGAACACGCAAGTAACATAGAGAACAGGAACAATATAAATGAGGAACATACTTCCAACCAAGTTCTTTTTGAGCTTTTTCAGTAGAAGCATAGACAGCTGTAGCATCCCCTGGCCTTCTCGGACAAAGCTTGATAGGGATTTTCTGAAAGTATGTACCAATTTAAATCCAGTTGAAAAAACTTGTTTGGAGAGACAGAGAGAGAGAGAACAAAAAGTGAAAAAAAAACAGGAAACAGTCACCTTGCCAGAAGCTTTTTCAAATTTGGCAACCATTTCAAGCACTGATGTTCCACGCCCAGTTCCCAAGTTGTAGGCAACACAACCTAAATTTAGGAAACATACATGAAATGTTCATATGCTAAATTTATACGTTATCAAAATGCTTCAAGTAACAGCATTTGTGCGTGAGACAAGGTGCTATCCAAGATTTTGCTCATCAGCTCTTGAAACTTCAAGTTCAAAGATGATTGTAATTTAATCAAATAAAAATGCATGTATAAAGAGGACATAGGTTACCTATGTTTTTTGTTGCAAAAAGCTTCCGAAGGGCAGCAATATGACCATCTGCCAGGTCCATAACATGAATATAATCTCGAACCTGTGCACACAAAAAGTTCAAGTAGAAAGTATATCAGCCTATGTAGTTACTGAGAATGTTATTCTACCCGATCTGAATGGAAAACATTGGCCTTAGTTTCACTAAACAAATCTTATGGAATCATTAGGGATATCTTTTTCCCTCAACTTTTGTCATCCAACTAGGTCAACATATATACATAATCACATACCGCACTACCATCCTTTGTAGGATAATCATGGCCATATACATTAAGCTCACACAATCTGCCAACAGTCACTTGTTGTATGTAGGGCATAAGATTGTTTGGGATACCCTTGGGGTCTTCACCAATTTTACCACTCTCATGAGCGCCGACAGGATTGAAATATCTCAATAAAATGATACCCCATTCTGGCTCTGCTTTTTGAATATCTCGAGCAATTTCTTCAAGAAAAAGCTGAGAAAATAACATGTTAAAGTATTATTAGGTAACCAAATGGACTAATTAGTAATTAGAATAGAAAATTAACATTTTCAACTCCAGCAGATAAATCTAAGTTCAGATGTTAATGACATCTGATGGTAAAATTATAAAATTCCAGGTAAAACTAAGTTCATATTCACCTTTGTTCGGCCGTAGGGATTCATAGCCTTTAACTCAAAGTCCTCAACACATGGTATTTTTTCAGGTTGGCCATAGACGGTTGCAGATGATGAGAAAACCATCTACTTCGAACCATCACATTCAAAACCCATAAAACAAGAAAATTCAAAGCCTTTATCAGCCAAGAATGCCCAAGACATCTAACATCTCAAACGTAGCAGCTTTGAGAAATTGAACAAGTTTCACAGTGAATCAAGAAATTAAGCCATATACCTTAAGGACAAGTGATCCGAAAAGAATGGGAATGAACAGGAATTTAACTTCAAATCCCAAATTGCAAGAAAAGAAAAAAACAAGTCTTTTAAGTATCAATTTCAAAATAGAAGCTCCTCATAAGGGCAATCGAATTATGATAAATTTAGAAGAAGTTTTGATGTCGCCACGGGAGAAATAATAAATTCCAATGTGCTAACTTCAGTAAGCCTTCTGACCATAAGGAGAAGGATGATGCAATAAGTGGTGGCTGATTTAAGCATGATTAACATTGTTGTTTATTGAGATGAGAGAACCAAGAAGACTTCTAAATACTATCAAATTATAAGTCTTTGACCCTCATTTGAAATTTGAATTTCCTGGAGGGAGATTAAGCATGAAATATGTTCAATGGTAATTGATCAGAAGCACAATATTCATGTTCAAATATTATACAAGCCCCAAGCTTAAAACCGGAAAGTGATCTGAAAAGACTGGGAATTTACAGGAATTTACCTTCTTACAATTATACTTTGCCATGACCTGATACAAGTTGATAGTGCCGACTAAATTGTTGTCGAAATAATGTCGAGGGTTTGCTACACTCTCCGCAACTGCCTTAAGGCCAGCAAAATGGATAACAGCATCAAATCTGTCAAATTTCAGATAGGCAAGGTGAGATGAATAAAGTCCTCGTATAGATAGTTGCACTGCTCGAACTATCCGTTCATTGTCATCAGACACTGACACAGTGGGAAAGAGTTGAGCAATAAACTCAAGAAAGCATCTTCCTTTTCCCAAACAAATTCTATTTATTAGAAAATACAAATGGAAGAATAAAAAAAAAAGGTTAATCAAATTATGTATTATGAACAATTGAATAATTAAATTTCATGGCCAACTTCAGCTTCCCTCAAACCAAAAATCCTACCCTGTTTTCACTTACTTATTTTGTGAAAACAGCTTCTCCAAATCAGCCTTGTTTCTCAGATCACCCTGCAACATACCAGTTTAACCAAATTCAGTCCATGCATAAATCCCAATATGGTAGTGCCATGAATAGATAAAGATATATAACCAACGAATATATGAAGGGAGCTCTTTGATCAGTGTGATCCTAACTACTGAACTGGAGACCAAAAAATAAGCCTGGTCGATCAGATCTCTAATTCTCTATAAAGTCAAACTATTCCACTTAAATAACTCGCATTAGTATGTCCAGGTGACTAAATCCCTTCCCATTCATCAAGACCAAAAGATAACATAGCCAAAACAGATAAAAGTATACCAAATTAAACTGTAGTTTCTTGGACAATTCAGGACCCACTAACTCCTTCACTCTATCAACGGCTTCCGGAACGGAATTATCCAGGTTATCAATGATAGAAACCTGAAAACCGTCCTTGAGGAGCTGCACTACGGTGTGGGACCCAATGAACCCAGCTCCACCGGTAACAAGAATCTTATAAGCAGCCATTGCAGAAGAAGAGACCCAAATAGCCAAAAAATGTGAAACAAGTGAGTAAAGCAAGGAAGAGAAGGGTGTGTTGGTGAAAAAAAGAGGAGTTTTTAAGGGGGAAAAGGAACAAGAAGATAAACAACGTAGATTGAGCAAATCAAGGAAAATGTTTGTAGAGGATAAGCAGGAACTGTCGCGGATCATTGATATCCGATTTTGGGTTTGTTGTACTTATACGACTTTTGTCTTCGTTACGTTGTTACTTCGGTACCCATTTTTTCGCGCCCTTTCACCGTCAATTCCCTTTCGTGAAAAGCGACGGACTGTGACGTGGACATGAAGCGCCCGTGTCACTTTAGTACGAAACGCAACAGAGTGATAAATTAAATACTCGAGTCCGATGATAGTGGGTGGAGCAGGTTTAAAATGATTCTCCGCACATAAATCGTTTGGCCTTTATATTCGAATTTTGTAATAAAATACACATTAATTATGTGATGACGAGATATTGATAGACCCTTCGTCATGTAGCCAGATCATGCTCCGCACTCAAACCGGATGATCTCAAACTAACCTTTCAATTAAACCTTGTAACATTTAAAGATAGTAGAATATTTTGTTTAATATTACAGTGTTTTATTATATTTTATAAATTTTAATTATTTATTTATATAAATTTTATATTTATTTATATTAGATTTACGTAAAATTTACATAAATAAATGATTAAGATTTATAATTATATTTTATAAATTTTAATTATTTATTTATACAAATTTAATATTTATTTATATTAAATTTACGTAAAATTTACATAAATAAATAATACAGAATAAAACATGAAATTTGAATTCTTTCGTCAACACGTAAAGAAACTCAAGTTTACTTGCTTCTTTTTGACACCCATCTAAAATGGTTTTACATTTATCAAAACTAATCATGCGCCATTTGTCATATATGTACTGTGTACACAATAAAGTCGTCAAAGTGGGGCGATCCCCTTGATACTCGTTCTCCTCTTCCACGTTGTTTCTCGACGCCTTCTTCTGGAGCATCTTCTCTCGAACTTTATTTTTGGTCGCCTCTTCTTCTTGCCTTGTGGGATTTTCATCCTTTTGATGTAACTTGGGTCTTTTATCCTCGGCAGGTTGTTCATACATGTTTCCATAATGATTTTCCCATCATCCATCGAACGATCAACCTGCTCAAACTTTTGCATGTAAGGAAGAATAGGTTAATGGAAAACGGTTCGAGATATTAGTAACTCCTTTTCTTTGTTTAATTGTCTTTCACCCCCCAGCCTTCCTTACTGTCTAAGGATATCTGACAAACACATTTCTACTTCTCCAACCAAACTTTTCTTTATTATTAGGACGAACATGAGCATAGCAAAGGCACTCGAAATCTCTAATGGGCTCATACGATGGTTTAAAGTTATGTTCTGAGACACCTCACCAAAAACAGCACAAGCTAAAAGACATCAACTACCTTATTTGATGTGACACGAAGGTCTGCAAAGAGTCTTATGCACCATACATAGAGGTTTAGTATAAAAGGCTATGCAAATACCAAATTGCGTTTGAACATAATAGCCTAAGGCTATGTTTGGTTGATCGATTATTAATGTAATGAAATGAAATGTAATATAATATTATTCTATCGTTTGAGAGAATAGTTTATGATATAATAGAATGAAAAATGATAAAAGAAAAGAGTTTCACGTTACATCCTGTTCCATCCTACATAGTAAAAATAAGTTAACTATGATTTGAGAAGTTTAGGATGAAATGTAAAATGATAAACAACATTTTATTATATTATATTATGAATCCTTACATCATTCTCAAACAATAATTTTCTAATATTGCATCCATTTATATTTCATTCTATTTATAAACCATTCAATTCCATTCAATTTCGTAAGAAACCTTACGTCTAATCAAACATATCCTAAGGCCTATAACAATATCAACTATTAAGGAGATTTCTCATAATGGAGAATTTCACAAACATTTGAGGAAGTACAAGAAAGAGTGCAACAGTTCATCAATTTAGAAAAAGGCAAGAGCTCCATGGACATGCCTGAATTTTTGACTCATGAAAGAGAGAGCAAAAGTAGGAATAGGAGGAATAGAGAGCAAAAGAAGGAATAAATGTCATAGCTGATTAGGAAGTCTTTCACCACAAGTCTCTTAAAGCGTTGTTGCTGTAACCCTATATATGTACTGTTGGAAAATCGGGCTGGGATTCGATCATAACTGCAACGAAATAATTATAAAACTTTTTCAAAAATTAGTTTCTCAAAAATCAAAATCTTTTAATTCTATAAAATGATTAACACGTAAATTATAATAAAGCATAAATCGTAATTTGTACCTTATTATAAAGTTTGATCTTTTATCTTATCATACCCCTCGAATCGTTTCTGAAACTGATTCGTTTAAACCGTCGTAGCTGCGCAAATGTTCGGCCTTTAACAGTATCTACAAAATGAGTTGAGAGAACTTTGTAACTCTTATAGAGAAGGTTAATTAAGAAGTACTAACTCTATAGAGCTTAAGCCTATTTATAATAGGCTTTGGACGTTTTAGTAATTTAATTAAAATTAAATTCTAATTTCAATTAAACTTTTATTAGAATTACAAATAATTCTAATTAAAACCACTTATGCCCAAATTAAATTCAATATCTCATATTAATCCTTATTTAGTAAATATATTTATTTAATAATAAAGTTTATCAAAATTTACAATCAAGTTCAACTTGATTAAAATAAATTTGCTCTCTTCAACACATTCTATATGTGACATCTATTAGATTTCCAAATATGTTGGCAATGATTATAAATTATAATTATAATTCATAATTAATTAGATAAATTAAAAATTAAAATTTTTTAATTTATCTTTAATTCTCTAATTAATCAATTTATAATTATATATTAAGATTGATGTCTAGTAATACATCATGATCTCCCAAATATTTTGAAATGTCAATGTAGTTTTGACTAACCATTTTATTCTTGATTTTTCTGTATAATTCAATCATTTCATCATATAATGTTTCAATTAAACATTGAGCATGAAATTAATGTTTATTCTATTTTGAGTCCAATCATATTAGGTCTCCCTCATCAGCTATTGATTCAAATTATTGGACACCCTACCCTCGCGAGACGCATGCCCGACATCCTAGGTGACATCTGGACACGCCTCATACAAGAGGGGATGGGGGGAGCCAAAACTAGTTAGAAACCCGAATCATAACTTAGACTTCTTCAAAACAATTGTCACTCTATGACTCTAGTTTATACTGAAACAAGAATCATCTCATTCAGAGCTCTATAGATCAAGATATGTTTAAAATACCAAAATATTTTCAGTGAAATAACCAATTCATATTCTTCCAACTGATTCCCTCACTTTCTTTCCATCATTTTTTTTAAATCAACACCAAATCCTATCAATTTTGTTGGAGAGATAGAGAAATGTATTAGGAATCTATCGGTTCAAGAATCAAGTCATTTGGAGGTCCGATGACATTATGGCCAAAAGAATCAAATATGTTCAGATTTGGAAAACCCTTCGAGTGGCGAAACATTGGTGAAGTTACGAGGTGCGATCGCGTTACTCTTAGGGTGCGGTCGCACCTTTCCTTGTCACGACCACACCTGAGGCTACTCCAGGGTGTCGTCGTACCTTTTCTTATTGCGATCGCACCCGAAGCTACTCCTAGGGTGTCGAATCGTAGCCTGTTTCCTCGCGATCGCGACGGAGGCTTTTACACATCATATGCAGCATCTCTAACTTTTAATGATTATATCTCTCTACTCCGATGTCAAAAAATTTCATACTTTATATCGTTGTAAAGCTACAAAGGATAAGTTACAACTTGCAAGAAAACAACTTTGTCTAATTCAGTCTAGATCAATACAGTTTTTTTTACCTAAAGTCAAAAAACAAATTTTACCCTTACGAAAGACTTGAAAATGCAATTCAAATTCACTCCCTCTAATGTAACATCATGTCATAACAATTCAACTACCAATATTGTTTCTTCATACTCTCTAATCTCTACTCATTTAATTCATTACTTACAATTAATTCTCATTCTTCACAATTTTCTATCTTTCTTTTTCATTAACACATCTTAGTTATATATAACAACAATTCGTATTAAAAAATTTATCATCTCAAATCGATAACTTCCTCAAGTATACCTAATTTCAACTCAACCTCATCAATACACAAACTCATGTTTCATTAACCTCAAAAGAAAACAGTTTTACAAAGCTTTAATGGGCATTCCAAGCCACACTACATCATAACCCAAAAATATACAAAGTTTACATGAACAAGTAATCCTTAAAAAAAAGCGGCTAAAACCTTGTGTTTTTCATAAACTAACTTAAAATACAAAATATGCAAGTTTGGAGCGATGCCTTAACTCTCAATCACTTGATCTCTTGCTTATTACCTAGAGATAAGGAGGAATGGGGGTGAGCTTAAAGCTCATGGGTAACAATTTATAATGGAGAAACAAGCAAAAACTTGAAAAAATTCATTTGTCATAGAAAAATTCATATTGAATTCATAAAGCACATGCTTGTCAAATTCTCGTCACGTAATCTTATTCACAAAGAACACAATTTATGCATTCATCAACTTGTTCACAATATCATAAACACATAAGTACATCAGAATGATTTGGGTAGGTCTATAAACAGAACGTACTAACACGTTTCTATATAACGGTCTTGCGTAGCCGTGAATAGAACATATTATCGCAATTCCACATAGTGATCTTGCATAGCCGTGAGCAGAGGGGAGTTTGTGAAGAAGTTCCTTGCCACTAGCGGACAAGTGAGAGAAGCCTTTAATATAGTCGAAGTGCACTTGACATAACAAAATGGACCACTACAGACCCACATAACATGTAATTCATGGCATAAGCATATTACCCCAATTGGCACATGTCAAAAACTTGTTTTTGAAGAGAATGAAATATTTCGAAAACCATTTCCATTTCCATTTCACAATTCATCAACAAAATTCATAAACTAAACATATAACAAATTTCTCAAATCATTCAAAGATCAATAATGCAACGTTCACAAAAATTGAAATCATTTAATGCTCTTAAATTTAAAAAGATAGTCATGACTCATTACTCAATTATAAACATATACCTACCTGATTTCCTTGCTTATAAACTTGCTTAAAGATGCCTGGCCTTTTGCTTCTCTTGCCTTTCTTGATTTCCCTCATCAATGGAAAAATTTTCCTTTCAATAGGAATTCCAATTTAGAACCCAAAGAAACCACCTTCACTAAAATTGATCCTAGAATACTTAAACCCATGCATTTCCTAAGCTTCATGAACCAAAACCCTTCCAAAAACCCAAAAGATTAAAAATGCACTTACCTTAAATCTTCACCAAATAGTGAGATGTTTGTCTTAAATGAAAGCTCTTCTCTTCCTTTTTCTTTTTCTCTTCTTGCACAACCTCAAAATCTCTCTTGAAAACTAAGAAAAGATAAACCCTAGCTTAAAGCTTCCTTCTTTTCTCTCCTTCCCTTCTTCTCTCCGTATTATTCTCTCTTCTTTCCCTCACTCACGTTTTCTCTCTTCTTCAAATGCAAGACAACAATTCCTCTTCCCCTTTTTACCCTCAATGATTGTAAAATGTCCTTTTTACCCTTCCTTATTTGCCTTATGTTCTTTATCCTTAAGTGAACTACCAAAAATGCCCTTATACAATCTTACTACCTTAATTCAATTAACCCATGAAATAAAATCCTAATAACCTTGACATAATATAATAATTAACTCCAAAATTAATCTATCATATGCTCATAATTTATTTAAATCATGCTTAACTCAATATAATAATAAGAAAAATTTTAGGGGCCAACATTTCTCCCCCTCTTAACAGAATTTTGTCTTCGAAAATTCTTACCTGATTGATCAATAGGCATGGGTATGTCTCCTCATATTAGCAATAATGTCCCCTCAATATTAAAAATCCAATCACATAGTCGGATACTTTACATCAACCATAAGGCATATATTCTTAGTGGCATATTCTACATTTTATGCTTGTGTCTCAGTTAGGAATAAGAATCCAATACTCACTTTTGAATCATTACATATTCATTTCTGATTTATTCTTTCACTGATAATTCTTAATATAAACTATCTGATCTGTTTAACCTAATTCAGTGAAATTCTTTTTCGAAAGAAGATTTTTTGCTACTATCATCTATACTATTCATGCAATCTTTATCAATCAATTGTTATCATTATCACATTATCAACCATTCTTAATACATCAAAAAGAACAATTTCTGTTGTTCTTATAAGGTCATAATCTTCTAATTAACAAAACTCAATGAAGTAGTAAACATAATTACTGTCGCATATGCTTAGGTGTGTATCATCAAAGTCATCCCATTTTGTCCATAGATTTGTCTCCGACAATTCACCAATTTATATCTTACACAAACGATACTTTGATCTCCATTGGTCCTAGACAATATTTCTCTCTTTATTCTTGCCATGACCAGGGCTTCCTCGCATTAACACATACTAACATCAATTTTACTCCAATTTTCCAGAATTTACCTCTTATGGTATTACTTCATATCATAATGATTTAACTACCATATTGGGTGCATTAACTCTTCTTATTTGATTCTTCATCCTTTTCTTAATCTCATTCGTACATAAAATGTTGGGACCCGATCCAGGAACCGGATCCCAACCGGAAAATGAAAGACGGAGGCGAAAAACATAACGAAAAGCGCAGCACAAACTAAAGGGAAGGCGAATCGGATAACAAAGCGAATGTAAATCAGAATCGAATACGAATCATAAAGCGAAAGTAATTACGAATCGAATGCAAAACGAATACTCGAATAACAAGTCGGAATAATCAATATCATCGAATCATAAGGCGGAGACAAACGAAATAATCGAACTGAAACACATTCCGACATCCGTTGAAAACAAGAAGCATAACAAACTTATCGCGTTGGAACCCTAGACTATTCCAAAATCCAGTATAAATTTTTTCTTTCTTTTCTTTCTTATTCAATTTATTCCATCACATACAAAGCTCATAATCTATTTTTCAGACATTTTAATCTTATTTTTCTTCTTTTTTTTCAATTTATTTTCTAACGAAATTTCGGAAGCATAACGGCTACCTTTCATAAAACCCAAAACCTGCAAGGATTTAACATACACTTATATATTCTCTAATCAATTCCACAATCAATCAAAATCCACCGGACTCTCCGTCCGAGATCTCAGCATAAGCAAACGCACTCCTGTATCTAAACACTTCAAAATCCTTAATCATAAAGAAAACAATCTCATAACTCACTTCAATAAATATATTCATTGTTCAATCCCAACTCAACAAAAAGCAGTATCTCAAATCATACTTATATACAATTCCCATTCATAAACAATATACAAAAACTTAATACAATAAAAACATAACCCAATCATTTATGAATTACACAATTCCCAAAATCACATTCACCCTACCCAACTTTATACGCAAGTAAACTTTTCCAAACTTATCTTAAGCCATATACATATTCACACTCAAATCCAAATTACTCAAAATCTAACTTATACAAATTACAAAAACATATAAATGTCGAAACTGACATCTTGACCATCTTTCATCCGATCTCCTGCTCGAATACCTGGAGATGGGGATGAAAGGGGGTGAGCTCGACGGCTCAGCGGATAACATATTTATAATTCGAAAAATAAGCAGAAATCATTTTTCATAAACATTTTTCTAAAGGCTTATTTTTCAAACTTTGCAACTTTTCAAACATTTTCCTCAAACCTTTTTCAATGTTTTTCAAACTTTTCAGAATAAATCTCACTTTGTCATTTCTCAAAAATTTCCCATTTTTCATAAACATGAATGCAAACACATAAAATCAAAAATCACAATATCAAACACATAAAACAAATCAAACGGTTTGGGTTGGTCCAAAACGGAACGTACTGTACATTCTCGCATAGCAATCCTGTGCAGTCGTGAACAGAACGTACTACACTTTCCCGCATAGCAGTCCAGTGTAGCCGTGAAAGGAGTTCGAAATTAGAGCTCCAATGCCTCTAGCGGGCAGCCGGGAGAAGGCTTAAATTTTCAAATAGGGACAGTGCATTGACTCAATTAAGGGACCTAACCAAACCCACTTATCACATATTTCATACATACAAATCAAATTGCCTGAAGGCACATTTTGAAACTTTATTTTTCATGCGTGTCATCCTAGACACATTCATATTCACAATTTCATATAATTCATACAATTCAATTAATTCAATCAATCAATGATCTCAACAATCAAGTCAAACAATCAATGATTTTAACAATTTGCATACTTTATCAATGCATTCATAACAAATGGAGTTCCAGAAATTTCTATCGATTTATCAAATCATTTAAAACAATGAATTTAAGCTTATAATAATTTTTCAAAGATCATTCGGGAACAATTAAGATTCGAAAATCTTTTCTTTCACTTCTTTGAATTTTCAAAAATCAATAATTGACTTATAATTCAAAGTATAAATACATTACCCAACTCGAATCGATTGTAGAAACTTGTCTAATGCTTCAATTTGACCTTTGCTTCTCTCTCTCTCTTCCAATTTAAAATAACCTAAGCTATAAATATCCAAATTCAACATCATAAAAATCATAACCCTCAAAATTAACTATAGGAAACCCAAATTCATCACTTTTCCAAGCTATCTAAATCAACAATTTTGAAAATCCTCAACTTCCACAAGTGACCTAAACCAATTCATCCAAATTCAATATCATAAAACCCATAATCTTCAAAATTGATATCATATTTCACAAACCCATACTATTATTTATGATTCTACACCAATAGTTCACAAAATCCTCAATCACAAAATTAAGCCTAAACCTTAATTAATTTCCATCCAAAATTAAACATAACCTAAGGCATATACATCAAAATTGACTTCATATATCACATATCCATGTCATTTCCAAAGTTTCTCAACAAAGAACTCATTAAAATTCACACATTAAATTTTCGACCTTACCTCATTCTTCACTGAAATCTGAAATTTCTTAGCTTGGAAGGAAGCTCTGGTGCTCCTCCACTTTTTTCTCTCTTGGAACAACCTCAAAAGCCCTCTTCAATTGGTAGAAAAATCGAATTTTAACTTTCTCTCTCATCTTTCTCCATGGCCGAAGCTCTCTCCTCCATTCTCTTCTTCTTTTCTTTCTTATTCGCTCTAGTTTCGGCTCTCCTTTAATCAAAAACGACATCCCCCTTTTATATATAATGCCATGTCATTTAATGAGGGTCAATTGACCAAAATGCCCCTGCACTTTACTTTAATTCATGCTTACTTTCGGATCTAATTCGCACTATCAATTTGAAGGAATTTGTCAAAACTTCCTTCTAGATAAATGTTCCTCTATGTCTTAGTTTCATGATGCCACAAAAATCATCCAATTTGGAGCACTACATCAAAAGTTATGCTCAAAACATTTCAAATATGTCTTATGCTAATTCATTTTCCGGCACGATTATTTCCATCCAGAAATTGTATCCTTAAACCCAAAATTGAAACTCGATGTCTTCATAACAATTGTAACTCTATGTCTCTAGTTTAATCCAAAATAAGAATCACATCATTTAGATTACCAGAACAAAAGTTATGCTCAAAATACTTTCAGATGTTCCTAATCCAAAAACTGCACACTAATCCGAACTTCCATTCATAAATTAAAAATCTTAGGGGCAAAATTGAAATTTCATTTCTTCTTATGATTTGTAGCCCCATGTCTTAATTTTATTTCTCCTCAAGAATCACTTCAATCGGATCATCATAGATCCAGAATTTCTTAAAATACCGAACCATGTTCAGAAAATAGTCAAACTCACTTTAATTAAATTAATCACCCTTAATTTAATCTCATAAATTCACAAAATTTCCATAAAATGAAATTCATTGTCTTAGGAATCTAACGCTTCAAGAATCAACTCAATCGGATGTCGGACGGAAAAGATATAAGCAAAATATTGCATAAGGTTAGGATTTGAAAAGAAGAAGCAACAATTGAAGCAAACAAAAACGACGTCGCATGGAGCTGCGCCAACAGAGAGGAATGAAACGACGTCGTCGCGGAGGAAGGAAGAAATGCCTAAACGACGTCGGAGCTAGGCGGAACACCCGCGTTTGGGAAGAGCGAGGGCGAGCTCGCCCTCGTGAGCGCTCGTAGGGCGAGTCGCTCGCCCTCGCGAGGGGGCGCCTGAACCAAAATTCCTTTTTTTTTCACCTTCATGTCACTCTGATTAGTCACATAACTTCTAATATTTATATCTTTCAATGTCCAAGTCCGAACATGTCTTGTTTTATGTCATTGGAAAGATCAAAAAGTAACCTAAAACTTTCATGAAGAACAGAAAATTCAATTTGACCTCTAAGGAGGTCAATTTCTTAATCAAAAGTTCTATCCTCTAATAATCATGCTAAAACCATAACAAAAACTTGTAAAAATCATAACTTATTATTCCTTGATCGAAAAATTGCATACTCTATATCAAAATAAAGATCAGAACATTATCTAAATCTTTCATGAAGAACTCAAAAGCAAAATCAACCACTAATTAGGTCAATTTCTCAGTCAAAGTTTCTGTCATATTCTAGGTCAACACATAATATTTTTCAAACAAAGTCAAATTTATACTAAACTTTGACTGCTCATAACTTTCACTCCTGATATCAAAAAATTGCAAACTTTATAGCGACAGAAAACTCTCAACATAATCTACAAGTTTCATGTAGATCATTTTCTCAAATTGTGTCTAAATCAAAAAGTCAACTCTCAAGTCAAACTTTTATCACTATTCATCCCCAAAAGTCAAACTTTCTAAATTCTTCAAATTTTCATACTTTTTCTTTTTAATTCTTGCTATTCAACTTCATTTCAATCAACTCATCCACTTGAACATTCATAACCAATCCAAATTTATTCAAAACCCCAAAGATATCAAAATCATATCATTTCTTTTCTTATCAATATCCTTTAAATTTAAGTCATCTATTACACAATACATACACAAAACACTCATTAAATTTTATTTTCATAATTCAAATTTTCACTCAAAGATCAGGGTCCAACATAAAATCCTATCTTATATGCATTTCTAACTTTCCCTTTACTCTTTCCTCATTTTGTCTCATTTTCCTATTGTCATTTTTTTCATCTTCCATATATATATATATATATATATATATATATATATATATATATATATATATCTCCTTAATAAATTTTGAATTATTGATACATAATCATTATGAAATTTTGATCTCAATTCTACTAATATCTTCTTACAGTGAATCACAACTCTTGTCATATTAATTGAACAACCGCGTCGGTTCTAATTTCATCTTCTTAAGATCATAACAAGGTTATGTTTTCATTGCCTTTTGCTTATACACTCTAATCGCATCATTTATACTTATATCCCTATATTTTTCAATCAATCCAGGACAATACATTCACATCCATATTACATTCGGGGACATATCACAACAGTGCAATATTGATGTCATATTCAATAATGCATCCCCTAATATAAATACGTTGAATCATTATTCGTCATATTTATCCATATACTATTTCTCATTTCTATTTATCCACAAATTTCATTTTCTCATATCATGAAAGAGTATCATTTTCTCATTAATTCTATCAGCCCAAACTCTTAACAATTACTCATGCGTGTGACTCATACACATGCGACCCAGACTAAAGATCAGTTGCTGCTATATTCTAAGTGTAACATCCCGTCCCCCTATTAAGGGTTAGGACCCGAAACTTCAGTATATGCTAGCTCAAAGAGAAATTAAGACAATGCATTTTCTTGCTCATGCATTATGTTAGCATATAAGCATATAAATACGGAATGTTTTCACATAAAAGTGGTACGTGCACTCATTGACAACTTCTGAGTATAATTGATATTAAATGTGATTTTATTGAAAATAAGGAGTAGAAGGAGTGGAAAGAGTGATCTAGGTATGAGTTGAGATAAGGAAATGGTTGGAAATAAAATTGGTAGTGATCTGGAAAATATTCACTGAATATGCTTCAGTCTTTTAGTCATAACGTTTTCTATAGTTTTCCAAACGAGATGATTCTTGATTTGGATTAATATAGAAATAAGTGGCTATATTTCGTATAAAGACATCAAATTTCAGTTCTGTCTCTAAGAGTTTCAAAAGTTGTCATGAAGTTGGGAATAGGGTGCAGGGCGTTGAAAGTTAATCGTAAAATTCGTGTTCTGATTTTGGAAAAAAACAATTTGGGATTGATATAAATAGATTTTGGCAAAGTTCCCTTCTATAAAGTTGTAACTTATCTTTCTAGCTTTCCATTGATATGAAGTATGAAATTTTCGGACAATGGAGTTGGAAGATATGATCATTAGAAGTTGTGATACTATTTAGGATGGAACTTTTGGGATAGTCACTTTAATTTGGAATTTTGACTCTTATAGAGGAAGAAATTGTTTTTAAGTTCTTCATAAAGGTTGTAGATCTTTCATTTATCTTTCCAACGATATATTATATGAAAAATTTTGGCATCGGAGTCAAAAGTTATGATTCTTATAAGTAGATACATTCTGGAAGAAATGAAACGAAGTTACTGTTCATCGTCCTAGTTTGACTTTTTACGTCTTAGTTTGACCGTCTCAGTTACTGTTCAAAAAAATGAGACGATAGAAATGAGATTTAGTACTATTCATCGTCTGTTTTTCATCGTCTGCTTTTTATCGTCTCAGTTATTGTTCATCGTCTCAGTTTGACTTTTTACGTCTCAGTTTGATCGTCTCAGTTACTATACATTGTTACTTTCTGATCCATTTTCTACCCTTAAAACGTTGGAATTGGCTTTGAGGTCTTCATAAGAGTTGTAACTCTTGAAATTCTCTTTCCAGCCATATAATAACACCTTAATCCGATATCTGTAGGGAAAGTTGTGAAGAGTTTCCGAATCTGTATTGTCTGATGACGTCATCATCGTCTCAAAATGACGTCATCATCGTCTGCTTTTGTTTTTGACCCCTCATATGAAAGAATTGGCCTTTGAGGTCTTAATGAAAGTTGTAGCTCTTCATGTTCTCTTAGGAACCATTTATAGAACACCTCAATCCAAAATTTCTACAGAAAGTTATGGCTGTTTCCCCGAAACATGTTCAGTATGATTGAGTTCATAAATATGGTTGCTTCTTTTGACCATAACTTCTTCTCTAGACCTCCAAATGACTTGATTCTTGAACTATTGGATTCGTAAGACTTTTCTCTAAAACTCCACCAAGAATCATGGCTATATGAAGTGAAGGGCGATATATTGAATGAAAAGAGTGGGATGGGTACAGTTAGTGTGTTTTTAAAGGATATGAACTGTTGTTATTCCATTGAACATACTTCGGTATTTTGATGATTTCTGGAGCTATAATAATAAAAATGAGATGATTTTTGATTTGTGATAAACTAGAGACATGGAGATACAAATGGTATGAAGAAATTGTAATCTAATTCAGTCACTAAGATGTTTAAAATTCAGATGGAAGTTGTATATAGTATACTGTTATGGACAAGAGCAGTCCAAACATATTTGAAGTATATCTTTTGAATCACTGAACCGAATCAAAAGAGTTTGGAGGCATTAGAAACTTAAGACAGTGAGGGACATTTTTCTGAAAGAAAGTGTTATGTTAGAATGTTCAAGGTTATTTTGGCAAGACACTTAAGTTTTAAAGAGCATAAGCTTATAAGGAAGGATAAAATGGACATTTTGGACTCATTAATGGCAAAATTGGAAAAAGAAGTATTGTCTGGCTTATAAATAAAGGAGAGAACGAAAATGGGCAAGAAAAGAGAGAAATGTCATGAAGAAGAAAGAGAAATACGAACAGAAGAAGAATGAAAGAGAGAGAAAGAAGAGAGATCAAGCTAGGATTTTAATTTCCTTAGCCTTCAAGAGAGATTTTAAAGTTGTTCAAGAAGAGAAAATGTAAGAGGAAGAAAAGAGCTTCCATTTGAGCTAAAGATCTCTTTTTGGTGAAGAATCAAGGTAAGATCTTTTTTACTCTTTTGGATTTTTGGAAGGATTCTAACTTATGGAGTTTAGAAATTGGTTGGGTTTAAATGTTCTAGAATCAATTTTGGAGATTTTGCATTGTGGGATTTTAAGTGGATTTCTATAGAAAGAGATTTGGTTTGTTTTAGGAAACCAAGAGAATCCTACCCAAGAACAAGGGGAGAGACAAATTTGACTCGAAGTTTTGCAAGAAAACTAGGTGGGTAATATATATTTATGGTTTTTGTGTCAATGGGCAATATGCCTAAATGTGTACATATGTTTAAATTGCTAAGCTATGAATGGGGATTTGATATTATGAGATCATGTGAGGTTAGAAAAGAGATGATGAAAAATTGAGTTATGATATAGAGTAACCAAGTGTTCTTGAAGTGTAGCTTATGAATAAGCTAGACATAAAAAAAGGGTAAAGATTGAAAGGAGCATTCAGATTTATCATGTACAAATGAAGTGTAAGCCTAAGTTCAATGAGACATGTATGAATTTTGAAATGGGAATGAGCATAATATGTGTTCTAAAACATACCCGGGATTGTCATTAAGCATGCATTGTACATAGTCCATTTATTATATGTGTGTACTTATTGATGAGTGTGAAATGGGTGTTTTGCATATATGGGCTGTGCAGGTCCAGTATCCACATTCTAACATTCCAGAATTGGGAAGCAAATGCTATTTTGGAGCGTACTGTGAGTAGACCTAGATGGTCTTACTTTATTGTTTGTTTTGTTTATGTTATAAACTGAGTGATTATGACTAATTATGAATGTGTCTTGATTGTTGAAGTTCGGACAATGAAGGTCCGATGAAGGTGCTATATGAATGAGATATTGAAGTGTTTAAATATGCATTTGTATTTGGATATGAATGAAATTGTGGAATTCTCCACTTTAATCTAGAATGCCGAACTAAGGTCCGATGATATGAGAAAGTGATTGACTGAGATATGCAAGTGGGAGTGATGCATTCCATTGCATGAATGCATGCAACATAATGGTAGTTGTGACCAGAGTAGCTACCGATTAGAGCTTCAAGCTCAACGTGTGAAAAAAAAGAGCCTCGAGCTCAAAAGTGATTCAGAACCTCAGGCTCAACGTTTAATGAGCCCTATATGGGACAGTTATTAATGAGCCCGGTATCCAATTGATACGGGACAGTTTAGGTATCCAGTCACAGCAAAGTAATAAATGGAAAGTGAGTCTCATGTCCACTGCATATGCATGATATGAATGATTAAATTCTATTGAATGTGAAATGAAAATGATGTGAATATGATTTTTGTGTTATATGATGAGTGAGTCATCGATGATGGTCACTCACTGAGTTCGCAAAACTCACCCAAAATTTGCAAATATTTTTCAGGATTCAGAAGAATACCCCGTTAGGCCAACGAGAGTATACCTACAACATTCAAGTGAAGGATAAAGGTCGGGATCAGTTCGCGTCTGCATGCATGTCTTTATTTTTTTATTAAATTATATATTCCGCAGCTTCCGTATAAATTGTATTTTGAAATGACTCAAGTGTTTGTATTTGTGAAAGGGCTAAATGGCTAAATGGGAATTTTGTAAATGACATTGTATGATGGGAAAGGGCTTATGCCCTATTTGATTATTGACTTCCGCATGTGTCTGTGAAATATATATATATATATATATATACCGAATTTTGAACGATTGAGTGCTTTAGCACACCACCCTCGTGGGGCTCGGATTCGGATATCACCATCGATGTCAAGTTTAGGTCTTGCGGGAGTGGGGTGTTACACTAAGACATGTCAAAATGCATGTAATTTGATACATATTTCAAAAATGCCTATGTTAGATACTAAACCTAGAGTTCCTCTGATACCATAAGTGTTGGGCACCCTACTCTCGCAAGATACGTGCTTGACGTCCTAAGTGACATCTGAACACGCATCCCACAAGGGTGGCGTACTTGTACCAATCAGTCACTAGAATTACAAATAGACTTCTTCAGAACAATTATAGCTCCATGAATCTAGTTTATACTAAAATAAGAATCATCTCATTCAGATCTCTACAAATCAAGATATGTTTAAAATACCGAAATATGTTCAATGAAATAACGAATTCATGTTCTTCCAACCGACTTCCTCACTTTCCTTCCATTAATATTTTTGAAATCAACACTAAAAGCTATCAATTTTTGTTTACAGATAGAAAAATATGTTAGGAATCTATCGGTTTAAGAATCAACTCATTTGGAGGTTGGATGACGAAGTTATAGAAAAAAGAATCAAACATGTTCAGATATGGAAAACCCTTTGGGTGGTGAAACATTGGTGAAGTTATGAGGTTTGATCGCACCTTTCCTTGTTGAGATCGCACCCGAGCTACTCCCAGGGTGCCGTCGCACCTTTCTATATTTGGGTCTATGATCTTAATTTTGATGTTTAATTATTCCCTAACACTTAGCTATTAATGACATGAAACTGCTTAAGATATTCACTTTGACTCATATATGATTTTAGGTACAATTCGAAATTGAAAAAGCTAAAGTGAGTCGAAAGCACTATTTTGGGCCATTTTTCGAAGACTAATATTCACTTGTCTTCAAGGAGTAGAAGTAGAAGATTAGAGCAACAAAAAAAAACAAATTCAGTTTAAAAGAAGACAACCAAAAAGTAGCTAAGAGAAAGACCAAATGCAAAATGACATAATAGCAAGAAATTAAAACAACAATATGGCAGCATAGACAAGAGAATTAAAACGACTACACTTGGACACACAAAGAGCACCAAAACGCAGCTACACTTGGAAAAACAAAGAGCACCAAAACACAATGAAGGTGAACAATTAAGAAGAAACAAAGCGAAAGTCCAACTAGTTGGGAGGCAAAGTAGAAAACGGAAGCATAGAGGGATATAAAGGAAATGAAGTCTGGATTAAAAAAAAAGACAAAACACAAAAGAAATAAAAAAGAAAAAACACAAATGCATAACCAAGACATGAGGATTGAAACGCAGGCACACGGTCAAGCAACAAAAAGTAAAACGACAGTCGGAGAAGTGGAAAACACCAGCTGCTGGGATGGACAAAACACAGATGTTTAACAACATCACCCTCAGAAACTAAGCAATCTAATGATAGACGTGAAAAATGTGTTTAAACAAGATATGTTCACGGGTACACTCAAATATTGTTCATAATCAAGACATTCTACACCTTTGCATATCATTTTATTTCTTCACCATTAAAGTTCATATGTAAAATCATAGATCAAATGACTTTTCAAATTTATAATGTGGGTAAAGGTAAGGTGAGATATATTTGGGTAAAGTAGCATGAAAGCCATCAAAGATAGTGAAATAAAAGTAACAGTCAATGAGGTATCAAGTGCATAAGTTAACATTCATACAAAACTGGATACTGTAAGCCATGACAAATGCAAAAATTATATTTCACAACTTAATTAAGCTCTCACACACATAAACCACATGAAGTATAACTATTGGAACCCGACCCGGAAACCAGACCCCAACTGCTTATAACCTAACACTCTTACTCTTTCTTTAATTCCACATCTATTGGACCCGATTCTAGAGTCCAATTTCTGGAGTCCTGAAGCCTTGAACTTATACCCTTGCAGGGTCCTTAGCTGTAATTCCACATTCGTGGCGAGCGCACACTATGTAAACATCAAAACCATAGGTTGACTTATTCATACGAAATGTAGACTTATGTCTCGAGATCGATTTAAAACAAGAATCACCTCAAAAGGAGTTGTATAACTCAAGTTATACTCAAAAAGCCTAAAAGAGCCCATACTCCAAATATGATCTCCAAACCGACCTCTCATTTACTTTAATGCAAAAATTTTCAATTTAACTCCAAATGGTACAAATTTTTATATAGAGAAAGATAAATGTGTTGGAAAACTAATGGTTCAAGTCTCGCCTCAATTGGAGGTTGGATGAGGGAGCTATGCCCAAAAGAATAGACTATGTTCACACCCGAAATCAAATTGAAGCTCTTTTGGCGCGATTTCTATAAATTTTAATCCAGATGTGGGATTGAGTTTGTTCTTTGACCATTTGAAATAAGACATCTAGATCTACAACTCTCATGAAGACCACAAAACGAGATTCGGCTTCTAACAATGTCCAAAAACACCATTTTTTCCGTAGCTGTCTGTTAAACGGACAGCCATGTCTGTTTAACGGACACATTCGGGTGAAAGTGTTCCAAAAGCTTCGAGAATGTCCGTTAAACGGACATGCAAGTCCGTCTAACGGACATGGACAGGATAAGGGGTGTTTTTGCACCCGTGGCTGACCGTTTAACTGACATCCATGTCCGTTTAACGGACATGCCATTCTTCAAAACTTCAATTCCTCTTCTAATGCATCTCACCCTAAACCTAACTCCATAACCACTTGTACACTTAACAAATTTATTCTTTCCCAAATCTAAACACTTCATAACCCTTCAAACTCCAAGTTCAACTCACCAACTTTACAATTTCTAGCTTAATTGGTTCATCAAACCATGAATTTAATCCTTAATCATCAAGGCTATCATAAACTCATAAGCAATATGAACATCAAAAATGACTTAAACAGATATCTTCCAATTGTCATAACTTCTTACTCCAAATTCTAAAAATTACATATTATAACTCCATGGAAAGATAACAAGATGCTCTACAAGTTTCATTAAAGATGAAAAACTCAAATCCATCATTAAAGGAGGTAAAAACTCACTCAAATGCATTGCTCTTATAATGACCAATGTAACAGTAATATAGCTAAATGAACAGTGACTGAATGTGTTCTTAACCTCATAACTTTTTAACCCTAAGTCCAAATGAGACAAATGATATACCCTTAGAAAGTTCTGAACTTCTATTACAATCTTCACGAAGACTTCCCGATCTAATTCAAGCCTTAAGAGGGTCAAAAACTGAAGCGAAGTTTCTGTCAAATTTTAGGAAAATTTGACAGCACTTCCTGGAAAATGCAACTCACCAAAATTCAATCCTAGCTACACCACCTGCATAAAACTCGATATCCAACTTCATATAACATAGCTCAATCTCAAAAGTATCTCCAAACGTAATTTAAGGCAACAACCACACTCCTAGACATCTATTCCATTCCAAATGTAAAACAATACAATCTCAATCCTTCTTCTTTTGCTAATTCAAACCATACACTGATGCATTTGAAAAAGACATATACAAATTTCATGAAATATATTCAAACCCAACATTCTTGCATTTACATGAATAATTTGAGTTATTACAATGCTTTAGAGGGCATTTAGCCCGATTACAACCCAAATGTCAAATGTCAAAGTACAGATTGAAATAAAACCCCAAAATGCAACCTAATACTTCATTTCTAAGAATGACTTTTAAACTAGAAACGTTGAAGTGATGCCTCAATTCTAAATACTGAAACTCGTATTCCCGCTAATCACCTGTGGAGGGGGAAAAAGGGGGGGTGTGAGCTCGACGACTCAGTGGCTAACAACTTAATAATTAAGACATAAGAAAAAATGTTCTTTATTTTTGGTTCTCTAAGAAACTTTTAGATTGATAAAAATCTTTCAAACTTATCAAGGCCAATTTACATTGATCAAACACTTTCACTTCATCAAAACTCCTTGTTTTCAAAACCAATATCACATTGATCGGAACTTTATAAATTTATCAAAACCTTTGTGAAAAACTCATTTCATCCTAGCAATTACACATCAAGCTCACATAAGCATAAAGAAAGCAATAAGTCAATTTATCAAAATCATTTTTCAAACAACATAACTTAAAAAAACAACATAGACAAGCATATCACATAATCACATATAAGATGGTTTGGGTGGATCCAAACAGGACGTACTACACATTTCTGCAGAGTGGTCATGTGTAGCCGTGAACACATGAAGGAGTCCGTGAGGAGCTCCATTGTCACTAGCGGGCAGCCGGGAGAAGGTTATAATTTTGACAGGTGCACCTATCACACATGAGGGACCACCACAAACCCAAACAAACATGTATATCACATAATTCACACAAATCTTGATCATTAGCCTCAAATGGCAAAATCATTTTCACATCATCGTTAAAATATCACATTTAAAATCTCTTTCACTTGATAAAACAAAGTAACAAACATTTCCATAAGGCATTTTCATCAAAAACATCATATGCATGATTAAACCATCATAAAAAGCAACTCATTTACAAAAGAAAGGTCATAGGAAAAAATAAAAAACCTTCAATGACATTTATTTCAAAACAATTAACTAGCCTATTATCTCAATCATTAAAATATTACCCACCTCAATTCCTTTAGCTAGGAGCTTGAACAATGGCCATTCCCTTCACTTCAATTCCTTCTCTTAACCTTCATCAAACAATAAATCCTATAGGAAGCATGTGATCTTAAAATTAGCCATTTTAAGGAGATGAAAACATGAAATTAAACCCATCTAACTTTACCCATACCTAACTTAAGCTATTTTTACCAAAACCCACTTATAAAACCAAAGAATTCCATATTTTTCTTACCTTATAGAGAGACCCACGAATTTCTCCTTTGGCTTCTCATAGAAGCTTGATCTTTCTTCTTTCCTTTTTCCTTTCTCTTTTCTAAAACAAGTGAACCAAAATCCTAACCTTTCTTCTTCTCTCTTCTTCTTCTTCTTCTTCTTCTTCTTCTTCTTCTTCTTCTTCTTCTACATATACGAAACTCTCCCTCTCCCTTCTCTAGAAGTTTCGTGACTCTCCTATTAATGAACTAACTAATTGTTTCTTTATTTAAGACCCACTCCAACCTTAAAACTACATAGTTTAGCAATCCTTTCATAAACCTTAAAATTTTCCTTATGTTACAACTACTCCCACGGCAATACATCACTAGCTCCATTTCATTTTCATTTAAATGACTACTTAAAGACCAAAAAGTCCCTCCTTTAGGGCCTTAAACTCTAAGAACATATGCAAACTTCCTAAATTGCTCCTAAGCCACTTTATTCCTTTTAATTTCTAAGGACTTACTCCACTCTAATTTAAACTTGTTCCATCATTTAATTTCCATTTTCTCAAGAACTAACACCTCCAAATAATCTAGACAATACCTCAAAATAATTTAGACATGCTTAGTTTTTATAAGAAAAAAATTAAGGGGCCAACAATAACGAATAAAAAGGGATTGCTTATAGCGATCGATGATAACATTACATTGAAACTATAATGAGTGAATGTTACAAGACATCATCTACCTTATATTCAACATACTCAATTAACTCATTCAATACAACTTTAGGAGGAAAGATTATTCATAAACAACTTTTCAACACATATACAATTCCTCTTTGCTAAATTTATTTAAAATGTTTATTTATTTCATTTCTTTTTCTTTTTCTTTTCTTTTCTCTTTTTTTTGTTTCTCTTGTTTTCTTTCTGTTGTCTTGTGAAAATGAAAAGAAACTACATCTACATCAAAATTTCAATGATAAGACATAAAATAGCATCCCAACATTATAACCAACCCACACGTATGTACACCCCCACACTTATACCTTTGTAAATCCACAAACTCAACAATCAACAAATGTTCCACTAGCTCTAAGGCTTGGGAAGGACATTTGGTTAGGTTAAAGCAAGTAATAAGATTAATAAACAAAGAAAAGGAAAATAAATCTCAAGGGGGCTTAAA
Organism: Erythroxylum novogranatense; assembly: GCA_029891385.1. Lineage (NCBI taxonomy): Eukaryota > Viridiplantae > Streptophyta > Magnoliopsida > Malpighiales > Erythroxylaceae > Erythroxylum > Erythroxylum novogranatense. The sequence goes on along the minus strand of CM057227.1, from coordinate 84,508,554 downwards.
AATGGGAAAATCATATTAATAGGGTAGGCTATTTGGTAATGTAGTTCAGAAAAGCATAGAATGCCTAATCATCTCCATGTTAAAAAATGTGGTCTCGAATAGAAATTCAAAGAAAAATCAAGATGTATATATTATAAAGGTCATACTTTATCAAAAGACAATGAGACTGATATGAATGTGTCAGTCTATAAAGGCTTAAAATCTCACTAGCATTATCTACCACTAGTCACTACTCTTCTAAAGATAATGCACATCGATCAACCACAAGAATAAAAATACATGTTAAAGTTGTTATGAAATTCTCTATTCAGTTCACACTATAATCATGATTATTTAATCCTAGCAACAATAGAAAATGATTAAATGTTTTTTTTGTTTATTTTATTCTTTCTCTCATTTTGATTGAAAACTCAAAACAAGAAAGAAACAAACCAATATAGAAAACAAACATGCATTTCTAACTAGTGGAAAAAAGTAAAGGAAAAGAAATTTACTTCTCCTAGGTTGCCTTCCAAGAAGCACTTTTGTTTAGGATCACTGGCTCGACTTTATGTTTCCTCCTCATGTGACAAAATTATGATCTTCAAGTAGTACAGTTTAAGCTTCCTCAACATGAGGTTGTTTAGGATAAGACCTTGGTTGATAATCCTTTATATTCAGCATATGCCCTACCTTCATATTCTCAATCTTTACTGGGCCCCCGCACTCTTGAAATATTTTGAATTTCTCTTCACCTTTTTCTTCCTCATATAATTCCTCCAACTTGCTAGGTAAAGGAAAAGAGTCAGTTTTAACAATAATTAGGAACTCAGTATTTACCTATGAGCTAAAAGATGTATCTTTTTCTGCTTCGAGTTCCTTCTCAACTTCTTCTTCACAAGCAATTCCTTAAGTATTGCTCTCAAAATTCTTAAGCTCCTTATCACTTTGTAAGGCCTCTGCACTAACGTCCCTCGGGTACACCTCAGTTTGATATGGTTGTATTTCTTCGCTTTGTGAGGCTAGGCGGTCAAGAGCTTCTGCCAGTTGACTCATTTGGCTTTCCAATTTCTAGATTCTAAAATTTGTGTCTTACTGGAATTGCATCTCTTCTTCTTGAAATTGAAAAGTATTAACAACATAAACATTAGCTAATTCCTCTAGAAATATACTAGAGTTTTGTTAGTTTTCCAATCTTAGACTCTAGACCTTGTTTCTTGCAAAAATTGCCTTACATCCTGTTGGAACTACTATACACTCTGTTGAAGATGAATATTGTTAAAAGTTATAATATTAAGCATATCTTCTATAGATGTACCTGAATTGTGATAAGAAACTTTTGGTCAATACGAAAATTTTATGCATTGTGTAAACTATCATGGAAGTAATATTGTTGATTATCCCATCCATAACTAAAGTTTGTATGATCACTCTAAACATGGTTATAGGATTGAGAATACATGTTATAAAAATATTACTTCCATTCATCTAAATTTTTTTTATCACAACACAAGAAAAAAGTGAAATGATCATGAAATAAATGCAAAGAAACTAATTACAAATAAATTTGTACAAAACACCAATTGAAATCAAGAAAAAAAAACTAAAGTACGACACTCCTCGACAATGGAGTCAAAATTGGTAGCGCGTCGAACACTACACAAAATAAACTAGACGACTATTATAGCAATGATGAGTCTAAGTCGTGTAGGAAAATTCCGGTGTGAGCATCACATGCCTACGGTGCAAAAAACAAAAATTTTTATTCCGGGACCTTCCCGAAAGCCAGGATCCATGTGTCTATACAACAAACTCAAACCATAACGGCCAAAGGAGACCGTCTCTAACGGTATCCACGCAGAGATCGGAGAACCTAATCGGGACAAACCCTTTGACCCGGGAATAGCTAGAACAAGTTAAAGACTGCTAGATCTTACCTTGTTCTTGGAGAGTTTGGAAACCAACGATGAAGAGGAGATGAAGAGGCTTGAAAGATGAAGAGATGATGAAGATGATCGTATGAATTGGAGAAAGAAACTCTTTTTTCTCCTTCAAAACCAACGATGCTCCATCTTCCTTTCACTCTTTTTATTTTGTCTTTAACTCATTAAAAGACAATAAATGCTAATGGTGAGTCATGCACCCACGTTAGCTTATATATATATATATATATATATATAACTAAAGTTAAAAGATAAAGCTTCCTCCTCCTCCATCCACGTATGGCATATATATATATATATTAATTAATTCTTTAATTAATTAATAATATATATATATATATATTAATGCTGAAGTGGTCCAGTCACACTGGGGTTGGTCCTACCGGCCTACCGGGTCCCGGTATGGGAAAACCCACCGGAAACGTTTTTCAGCAATATCGATGTCGCGATCTCATCGGGACATATCTCGATCTCATCGGGATCCATTTAATCCTTTTGCTCTCCATATATTGGAACTTTGTCCAAAACTATTTTATGAATTCTCCGAGACACTCTTATGCGTGTGACCCATTAGGTTCCCGGTTATGTTGGCCACTTAGATTAACACTTAATCCAAGCAAGTCATGAGCGGTATCTAGCAACACATCATGACCCCCAATTGACCGAAAAGTAATTGGTTTGACGAATGAACATGTATTCATCATGAACCATATCAGGAACCTTTCCATAGACAATTACCGTGCAATTCGTCCTTTCACCATGCTATACCCCACTTGGTTATGAGTATGGGCAAAGTGTCAACTCTTACTAGACTGACTACGTCAAATCTAGTCCAAGTGATTTCAATTCTTGTCACGGGACTCATTACTTTATATGTCAATGAAGACATTCTTCATGACATATATGCTCCGACGAGAGACTTCCAAGTAATGACCACGACAATAGGCCATGGGTATCATCTTCGCTATCACGTCAGGCTGGTGAATCCTCTATTGGCTACTCAATTATCTTGAATACCTCAAACTGCACCCAATCACCACCCTATGAGCGACCTCTGAAGGCAACAAGGAATGGAGTCAAAGCACGTAATCGGTATCCAAGATATCCTTGAGCACCTCAAGTCTAAGGATACTTGCACCATTGCTATGATGAGATTATCACTGACATTAGAATAGGACATCCATGTGATGATCTCATAGCAGGTCATCCAATGTACTTACTACCTCTAGTAAGCATCCACATCTCAACCCTAAATATCTCATATTTACGGTTTACGAGATCCTTTGCTTGATCAAATCAAGGAGCTTGAGATGTACTAGTCTCTCCGGATTACGATGTCGATCTCGGTAATCCTATGACTAGGATAATTTAGATATCTTGACATAATTGCACATGATAGGAATCTCGGTAGTATGATCACATCACAATTTCCTTCATGCTATGTCATATATCATGGACTTCATTAATTTGCTTATAGATCAATATCCATTCATAAATAATGAGCAATGAAGTTAATGAAATATGCCTTTCTTTATTTATTCATAAAGTATGTACACAACTTTGTACAAAATCGCTAAAGGTGATTGCCTTGAGGCACTACTCTAACAATCTCCCACTTCACCTAAAGCCAATTGGCTTGATATCTAATACCATAAAGTAGTACATGAGAATCAAAACTCTTTTGTGATAATGGCTTTGTCAACGGATCGCAATATTACGCTCTGGGAATTCTCTCGATCTGGACATCACCTCGTCCAATGATCTCCCTGATCAGATGATATCTGCGGAGTACGTGTTTGGATCGTTGATGAGACCTTGGTTCTTTCGCCTGCGCAATAGCCCCATTGTTGTCACAATACAACTGTATGGGCCCATCACTGCTAGGAACCACACCAAGTTTAATAATGAACTTCTTGATCCAAACTGCTTCCTTTGCTGCTTCTGAAGCGGCAATGTACTCTGCCTCGGTCGTTAAATCGACAGTCGTCTCTTGTTTGGAATTCTTCCAACTGACCGCCCCGCCATTCATTGTGAATACGTAACTTGATTGGGATTTGGAATCATCCTTATCAGATTGAAAACTGGCATCTGTATACCCGCTCACTTTGAGATCTCCATCTCCATATATCAAGAAAACATCCTTAGTCCTTCGCAAGTACTTGAGGATATTCTTGACAGCCACCCAATGACCCTCACCAGGATCCGATTGGTATCTGCTCGTAACACTTAGAGCATATGATACATCGGGTCTCGTACATAGCATAGCGTACATGATAGATCCTACCGCAGATGCATACGAGATCATATTCATGCGCATCCTCTCATCTTGTGTCTTAGGACACATAGATTTCGAGAGTGTTATCCCATGAGTCACGGGAAGGTACCCTCTCTTGGATTGCTCCATGCTAAACCTTTTAGCATCTTGTCTATGTACGTTGATTGTGAAAGACCAAGCAACCTTTTTGATCTATCTCTATAGATTCTTATCCCAAGGATATAAGTTGCTTCACCAAGGTCTTTCATGGCAAATTATTTGGACAACCAAATCTTCACCGATTGTAGCATCGAGACATCATTTCCTAGCAATAATATGTCATCTACATACAGCACAAGGAATACGATTACGGTCCATTAACCTTCTTATACACGGTGTTCATCCGGATTTTGTGAGAAACCAAACTCTTTGATTACCTCATCAAACGGATATTCCAACTCTGGATGCTTGTTTCAATCCATAGATGGATTTTTAAGCTTGCATACCTTTTAGCCATCATAGGAGGTGAAGCCCTCAGGTTGTGTCATACACATCCTCGCCTAGATTTCCATTTAGGAAAGTCGTCTTCACATCTATTTGCCATATCTCATAATCATAATGAGTGGCAATGGCTAGGAGTATTCTAATGGATTTAAGCATTACTACTGGGCTGAAGGTCTCGTCGTAGTCAATTCCTTGTCTTTGACGAAAGCCTTTAGCCACAAATCTTGCTTTATAGGTAATAACATTACCATCCATGTCGGTTTTCTTTTTGAAAACCCATTTACACCCTATGGGTTTGATTCCTTCGGGTGCCTCAACCAAAGTCCATACTTGGTTTTCATACATGGAATCCATTTCAGCCTGCATGGCATGAAGCCATTTCTCAGATTCTGAACTCTTCAGAACCTCTTCATAGGTGGTAGGCTCATCATCTTCTATGAGCAATACGTCATCCTGTTCATTCATGAGAAATCCATATCTCTCGGGAACAGAGCGTATCCTACGTGACCTATGAACTTCATGTGTTGTAGAAGGTTGAACTGTTACTTCATCTGTATGAGTCACAGTTTGAGTTCGAGCAGTTGATTTAAATGCATTCGAGCATCCTGAACTTCTTCAAGCTCAATTTTGCTCCTACTGTCTTCTTGTAAAAGAAACTCTTTCTCTAAAAAGACAACATGCTTCGAAACAAACACCTTTTGTTCCTCAGCATGGTAGAATTGATATCCCATTGTTTCTTTAGGATATCCTACGAACAAACACTTGTCAGACTTTGCATCAAGTTTATCTGACTGTGTCCGCTTCACATAAGCAGGACAACCCCAAACTTTCAAATGAGTAAGATATGGTCTTTTGTTAGTCCACATCTCATATGGAGTAACATCAAGCTGTCTTTGATGGAACTCATTTAACAAGTAAACAATTTGTCTCAAGTGCATACCCCAAAGGATTTTGGTAACTTTGCAAAGCTCATCATCGATCGTACCATGTCTAACAAGGTTCGATTTCTCCTTCTGCCACACCATTATCTTTGTGGTGTGTAAGGAGGAGTCCATTGAGATAAAATCCCATTATCTACGAGATAATCCAAAACTCTTGGTCTAAGTATTCCCACCACGATCGATCGTAATGTCTTGATACCTTTCCCAAGTTGGTTTTCTACTTCATTTCTGAATTGTTTGAACTTTTCAAATGCTTTAGATTTGTATCTCATCAGATACAGGTACCCATATCGAGAATAATCATCGATAAAGGTAATGAAGTAAAGACAACCACTTACGGCATGGATGGATATCGGACCACATACATCATCGAATGTATTAGGTCTAATACTCCGATCGCTCGTTCACCCTTTCCCTTAAAGGGTAATTTAGTCATCTTGCCTAATAAACAAGATTCGCATGTGTCATATGATTCATAATCAAATGACCCTAAACTACCACTCTTATGGAGCTTAGCTATGCGTCTCTCATTTATATGGCCAAGGCGACAATGCCATAAGTAAGTTGATTTTAAATTATCTCGTTTATGTCTTTTCATGTCATTGACATTCATAATTGGATGTGACATATCTAATATGTAAATTCCATTGCATAATGTACCAGTACCATAAAGCATTCCATTCAAACTAATAGAACAACCATTGTTACTAAAAGTCACATAGAAACCAGCTCTATTTAAACAAGAAACAGACAATATGTTCTTTATTAATACAGGTACAAAATAACATTCATCCAATTTAATTACAAGCCCAGTGGGGAGTGACAAAAAGTAAGTGCCTACGGCTAATGCAGCAACTCTTGCTCCATTTCCCACACGCAGGTCTAGTTCTCCCTTCATGAGCTGTCTACTGTCTCTGAGGCCCTGCATATCATTGCATATGTGTGAGCCACAACCGGTATCTAATACCCATATGTTATGGTCAGAAACAGTATTAACCTTAATGAAAAACATACCTGAAGAAGTCGAGGCATTTGATGCCTTCTTCTGCTTCAATTCTTCCAGATAGACTTTACAATTTCGCTTCCAGTGGCCAGTCTTGCCACAATGGAAGCAAGTTCCTTTTGGTGCAGTCTCTTTGGTTTTCTTCTTGGCTACACTTCCTTTTGGTTTTCTTCTTGGCTGCCCTTCCTTTTGGTTTCTTAGACCTTTTCTTCTTCAGCTTCTTTTTCTTTGAACCAGAAGAAGAGTCCACCATAAGCACTTACTTGCTATCCTTCTTGATAGCTTGCTCTGCTGTCTTGAGCAGATTGATCAACTCAGGGATTGTCGTGGATATTTGGTTCATCCGATAGTTTAACACAAACTGTGAATAACTATCAGACAATCCAACTAGAATTAAGTCAACACTTAATTCATAATCCATAACAAAACCTAAGACGGCCAACCTCTCAATATACCCATTCATCTTCAGTGCATACTGCACTGCAGATGAACCTGGAGTCATCTTAGTAGTGAAGAGTAGCCTCGAGGTCTCGAACCTTTCAAATCGAGCTTGCTCATCAAACAGACTCTAAGATGAAACACTATGGTATTAGCATCCATAGACTCATGCCGCTTCGCAGCTCTGGTGACATAGATCGAGCATAATGCGGTAGCCATGTCACTTTGTCTTTAAGATGCTTACGATATGCTTTCGATCCTCATCGAAGCATCGGCAGAGTGGATCGAAGTGGACCATCTAGGACATATCCCAGTTCCTCTGACCTGAGAACAATTATCAGATTTCTCAGCCAATCTAGAAAGTTAGGTCCAGTTAATTTGTTGGAGTCCATAAGTGAGCGCAAGTTTACACTGGAAGTCATCTTCAATAACCTATAGGGAAAAGAGAGAAAGAATGTTAGAATAGAATTACATGCATGATCATAAGGACTTGAATTACATGCATATGACTCCCACTAGTTTCAAAGAATCCATAACCCTCAGTACGAATCCAAGAAACATTATGACAAAATGTCCTAGTGGGTCGATATCTGACATTACTAAAATGACCTTGGGTTTACCCAACAAGCCACCTTAGGTCAATCGGTAGGTATCGGTCATACCAATTGCATCATAGATATCCGACATTACTAAAATGACCTTGGGTTTACCCAACAAGCCACTTTAGATCTATCGGCAGGTATCAGTCATACCATTTGCTTCATAGATGCAACTATCGACTAGTGCTATCAACTCGTGATGTATGCACACACATTGGGTTATCAACTCTTGATGCGCGCACATCTGATGCACACTGCCCAATTTCGCCTCTGTCCACGTTGACCTTGATTTTACTCAACAAATCAACGCTTCTAGTGAAAACCGACCCAATAATCTGAAAATCTTATTTTCATGGTTCGAACATATCCGTATAGAGTGAGCTTGGGTTTACCCAACAACCCAACTCTATAAGAACTCTGGTTCTTTCCATATTAATGGAAGGCATTAGTTCTCATATGATGTGTGAGGGTTTTCAGGTCTCATCTTCTTCTTCTCCAAGCCGTAGGATTATAGTCACCATGACTATATGGAATGATTTAGGGTATTCCATCAATCACATTGAGTCTATACCTAAAATCATCCATCATCCCACCTTTGCATGTTGTAAGTCGACTTATGTATTTATAAGTCGACTTATACCTTTGTATAAGTCGACTTATGCATGTGTAAGTCGACTTATGTTTGTAGATTTAACAAGTCGACTTGTACCATTGTGCAAGTCGACTTATGCGTCTATAGTGCACGGACAAGTCGACTTGTATCTTTATTAGTCGACTTATCCATGTGGAATTGCTATCTAATCAGCTAATTTCTCAATCCGTGCAGTTCCAATTCACAATACCAAGTGTAATATCCTTTACCTTGATATACCAATGAAACACTTTCATTGTTGCTTACCATATATAGTCAAACTATACATGAAAAACTCGAAATTGATGAATACATTTTTATTCATTCTGATCTCCAAATAATTTAAGAATATCAAACTATCACCCTAAGTATCTTTAGGTAGTCTAAACTTTATCAAGATTACTTCAGCACTGGTCACAAAATTTGTGACGGCCAAAATAATCAAGACAACGAAATGCACTATCGAGACGCTAATGTGACACATTTGACATCTGAAAAATATTTGGAAACCCAATTTCAAGAAATTCAATTTGGAAAGCATACAACATCAATATAACACATTTTTAATCACATTAAAAATGATCCAAGGCATTGGAAATGAGAAATACACAATTTATCATTCCAAACAAAACAGCTCCAGCAACTTTCTCAAAACTGCCAAGCTCTGTGTTTTGCTTGAAAAACTCATTGAAACAATTTCAATAAATTATGAGAAAATTACAGAGGTCACAACATATTCCATGAAATTTTTCAGGATTTATTTCCAACAAAAACTCATCCAACCTCAGCAACAAAACCAATGTAGAATCTGTGTTCCTCAACACAGTTATTCCCAGCAGCACACAATAAATTCTCAAATAAATGGTAAATTACCTCGAAAACATTTTTCCATTCTCATAGACATTGATAAACATCTTAGAGACATGTCGGTGAAAGAAAATCTGAAAAAAACAATTTATTCTCGAATTTATAAGCATGCCTGTTCATTGAATGTGCACAAAGACAGCAACCAGAACATTGGGGAATAAATTAGCAAAACCATACCAAATCACATTGATAAATTCCGAGATTCCACAAAAATATGCAACAACATCTTGTGAACATATCTGGGCAAGAAAATTTTGAAAACAATATTTCTATACTGAATTCAAAATTCACACAATCAACATGCATCATCGTCACAAGCAATAGGCAACTCCGACCTAGTCATGGTTTCTTCGTTATATACGACACAAGTGGCTCTGATATCACTGTAGGAAAATCCCGGTGTGAGCATCACATGCCCAAGGTGCGAAAAACAAAAATTTTTATTCCGGGACCTTCCCGAAAGCCAGGATCCATGTGTCTATACAACAAACTCAAACCATAACGGCCAAAGGAGACCGTCTCTAACGGTATCCACGCAGAGATCGGAGAACCTAACCGGGACGAACCCTTTGACCCAGGAATAGCTAGAACAAGTTGAAGACTGTTAGATCTTACCTTGTTCTTGGAGAGCTTGGAAACCAACAATGAAGAGGAGATGAAGAGGCTTGAAAGATGAAGAGATGATGAAGATGATCGTATGAATTGGAGAAAGAAACTCTTTTTTCTCCTTCAAAACCAACGATGCTCCATCTTCCTTTCACTCTTTTTATTTTGTCTTTAACTCATTAAAAGACAATAAATGCTAATGGTGAGTCATGCACCCACGTTAGCTTATATATATATATATATATATATATAACTAAAGTTAAAAGATAAAGCTTCCTCCTCCTCCATCCACGTATGGCATATATATATATATTAATTAATTAATTCTTTAATTAATTAATAATATATATATATATATATATTAATGCTGAAGTGGTTCAGTCACACTGGGGTCGGTCCTACCGGCCTACCGGATCCCGGTATGGGAAAACCCACCGGAAATATTTTTCAGCAATATCGATGTCGCGATCTCATCGGGACATATCTCGATCTCATCGGGATCCATTTAATCTTTTTGCTCTCCATATATTAGAACTCTGTCCAAAACTATTTTACGAATTCTCCGAGACGCTCTTATGCGTGTGACCCATTAGGTTCCCGGTTATGTTGGCCACTTAGATTAACACTTAATCCAAGCAAGTCATGAGCGGTATCTAGCAACACATCATGACCCCTAATTGACCGGAAAGTAATTGGTTTGAGGAATGAACATGTATTCATCATGAACCATATCACGAACCTTTCCATTGACAATTGTCGTGCAATTCGTCCTTTCACCATGCTATACCCCACTTGGTTATGAGTATGGGTAAAGTGTCAACTCTTACTAGACTGACTACGTCAAATCTAGTCCAAGTGATTTCAGTTCTTGTCCTGGGACTCATTACTTTATATGACAATAAAGACATTCTTCATGACATATATGCTCCGGCCAGAGACTTCCAAGTAATGACCCTGACAATAGGCCATGGGTATCATCTTCTGCTATCACAGAACTGGTGAATCCTCTATTGGCTACTCAATTATCTTCGAATACCTCAAACTGTACCCAATCACCACCCTATGAGCGACCTCTGTAAGGCAACAAGGAATGGAGTCAAAGCACAGAATCAGTATCCAAGATATCCTTGAGCACCTCAAGTCTAAGGATACTTGCACCATTGCTATGATGAGATTATCAACGACATTAGAATAGGACATCCATGTGATGATCTCATAGCAGGTCATCAATGTACTTACTACCTCTAGTAAGCATCCACATCTCAACCCTAAATATCTCATATTTACGGTTTCGAGATCCTTTGCTTGATCAAATCAAGGAGCTTGAGATGTACTAGTCTCTCCGGATTACCGATGTCGGTCTCGATAATCTTATGACTAGGGATAATTTAGATCTTGACATAATTGCACATGATAGGAATCTTAGTAGTATGATCACATCACAATTTCCTTCATGCTATGTCATATATCATGGACTTCATTAATTTGCTTATAGATCAATATCCATTCATAAATAATGAACAGCAAGTTAATGAAATTTTTCTTTCTTTATTTATTCATAAAGTATGTACACAACTTTGTACAAAATGAGCTAAAGGCGATTGCCTTCAGGGCACTACTCTAACAAGTCGATCCCACAGAGAGTGTTCGGTTAGGCTTTATTATGAAAATAATTGGTGTTTAGAATTTAGGGAGTTTGTTTGGTCTTGAAATAAGAAAATAAAAATGAAGCTAAGCAAACAAAAATAAAGTAATGAAAACATTTGAACATAATGAAAGTGGTGGATTCGTTAGGGACTTGATTCTTTAGTTTAATCTCGGCCTACATCTAATTAAATATATTTCTTTAAATTATTGTCTACACATCTCTTTTATAACTATTGGTTGTATATCTACAATAAACTTTGTTAATCCCAATTTTTCCTTAGGTCATAATTAACTAAGAAGAGCTCGTTAATTAACCCTAGCTATTGGATATCCTAGGAGATGTTCTTTAAATTTAAAGGACAATTTCCTTATGAATGAGAAAAACAGACCAATCTAAGTAATAATCACAGAATCTCAGATTATTTAACCTAGGTTATATTATCCCTAATGATTACAAACCATTAGGTTCCACAAATGAATTTCAACATAACAATTACGGATTACATTGAATATTCTAGTAGTGGGTTTGTAATAAAATGATCCAATGAATGTATTAAAATCATCTTTTCACAAAGCTCAAATCCATACACATTGGATAACATAATAAATTTCTAAAGAGAGAAAGAAAAACAAACTCAATGAGAAATAAGCTTAATCGAGTTCATCGGCGTCGATGTCACCTCCAAACTAATGTTGGGAAGCTACCCCTCTATGGGTCTCCAAAAAATAGAGCTTTACCCCTCTTATTCATTAAAACCAAGAGCTCTTAAGAGAATTACTTCAACCCTCCTAAAATGCCCCCAGCCGAAACACCTTTGATTTTTATCTAAAAACAACATACCCAACCCTCCTCCAATGTTTGTCTTTTTATTCTTATATGCCCAACATCTGTGTTTTAGGCTGCCGGTTAAACGTCTAATTTTTGTCCATCCTAGTAGTTGGTATTTTCCACTTCTTTTGCTGACATTTTTTTCCTTGTTGCTTGTTTGTATGCTTGTGTTTTGGTCCTCACGTCTTAGTTGTCCATTTGTGTTTCATCTCTTTTATTTCTCTTATGTTTTGTCCTTTTTTTAATCCAGACTTCTTTTCCTCTATTCCCTCTGCACTGTTGTTTTCTACTTTGCCTCCCAACTGGTTGGATTGTAATTTTGTTCCTCTTTGATTGTTTACCTGTGCTTCGTTTTGGTACTCCTTGCTTGTCCAAGTGCAACCATTTTTATTATCTTGTTTATGTTGTAGTATTGTTGTTTTAATTTCTTGCTATTATGTCATTTTGCATTTGGTCTTTCTCTTGGCTGCCCCTTAGTTGTCTTCTTTAGGACTGAATTTGAATTCTCTTGCTCTGATTTTCTTCTTACTTTATGAAGACAAGTGAATATCAATCTTTGAGAAATGACCCAAATATCATGCTTTTAACTCACTTTAGCTCCTTTGATTTCAAATCGTACCTAAAACAATATATGAGTCAAATTGAGTATCTTAAGCAACTTCATATCATTAATCGCTAAGTGTTATGGAATAATTATATAATCAATTAAGCCCATGTCAAGAAACATCTATAATAGAGGAACATAAATATAATATAAAAACTTTTATGTGATCAGATTGGTATGACACCATTCTTCACCTCAAGAATAATCAATAAGGATAGACCTCTATACTTAAGAGGATATAGAGGAAATTGAAGAAGTGGTGGAAAACAATTATGATGAATGGAGCAGTGGCTATCTACTTACTTTTATCATGTAGGTGGTTTGAGTAACTTGCTTAATCGTCAATAATTGTATAGGAGGAGAATGATCATATTATGATTTTGTTAAGAACTAAGCCTCTCTTTAATTTCTTTTTCCTCATCGAATGTAAATTTTAATAGTTTTGCACATCTTAACTCTTTGTTTTTTTAATCTTAGTCATTTATTTTTGTGTAGTACTTTATGATGGTTTAATTTATTTTATTATATTTATTTATTTTTAGTATGATTTCTTGTAAGATGGAAATAATATATAGATATAATCAATATCTAGATAGATGACAATAACTTAGTAAGCCAAAGAAATTTTATGTCCCATTTATTTCCTCCCTTTTGTTTATTATCCTTAATATTTTTAATCATTATATATATAATGTGAATTATATATATGCAAACAAAAAAATAATATTAATAAAATCACTTAGATAAATACACTATCATTTTATAATATAGTTTATGTGAGTGCATATATCGATCCCATAAGGACTATACCAACCATATTTCTATTTTCTAATTTAGAAAATGAGTGATCAATTTAAAGGAAAATAAATGAAGCTATTATAAAGTATCAAATCAAAGATTAAAATAAGACTAAATCACCTAATAGATAATCAAAATCCGGTAAGAATCCACTTATAACATTTTTATACTTGAGTTTATCTTGATTTAAGGATTAAATTTAGTTTCTTAGACTGGTAGGAATTCTAATTTTACAACTATATTTTTCTTAAGAAATACAGCCCTCATCCCTAAGTTAATTGATTGAAATCTTTTTCTACTTCTTGTATTAACGTGCTTAATGAATTTCCCATAATAGATTTTTGTTGGTCCCTGAAATTTTTTTTAATTTCCTTAAGCATGTCTAAATTATTTTGAGGTATTGTCTAAATTATTATGGGGTTTTAGCTCTTAAGAAGATGAAAATTTAATGATGGATTATGTTTAAATTGAGTGGAGTATGTTATTGATATTAAAGGAACAAGACATATATAAGGGCATTTTGGGAAGATCACAAATGTTATTAAGGCTTAAGGCTTATAAGGAAGGCTATTTTAGTCTTTGTAGAGTCAAATTAAAACAAAAAGACAAGAAGAAAGAAAAGCCAAGTGGTGTAGTCATTTAATGAGGAGAATAGGCAAAATAAATTGCAAGTATGAAGGAGTTATCAAAACTATTGACTTAGGTTTTAAAGTTTAAAAAGCTACCTTGTTAAGTTATTTGGGAAAGAAGCCTACGAAAATATCAAAGCAGAAAAGAGGAGAGTTTCGGTTAGAAGAAGAAGAAGAAGAAGAAGAAGAAGAAGAAGAAGAAGAAGAAGAAGAAGAAGAAGAAGAAGAAGAAGAAGAAGAAGAAGAAGAAGAAGAAGAGAAGGAGCTTAGGTTTTTATGCTTTAGAAAGGAAGATTGAAGAGTTCTTTAAGAAGAAAAGGGAAGAGAAAGAGTTTTAGTTACCTTTTGAAGCAAAAACCCAATTTCGTGGGTCTCTCTCTAAGGTAAGAGAAAAGTGAAATCTTTTGGTATTATGGATAGATTTAGGTGTGAATGGCTTAGGATATTTATGGGTAAGTTTAGTTAGGTTCTTTCCATGCTTTAATGTCCTTAGAAATGGCAAATTTGGACACCTCATGTTGATATGGGATTCTTTTGTGTTGGATGTGTTTGATGAAGGTGAATTAAGGCAATTGGAGGAAGAAGAAAGGCCAATTGACCAACTTCAAGGCTAAAGGATTAAGGTGGGTCATAATTTAATAGTTGAGTTAATAAGCTACTTAAGTTCTTTGAAATAAATGTCATATAATGTTTTCCTATGGTTTCCCAATTTCTAAATGAATTGCTATTTATGATAGCTTGAACTTATATGAAATGTTTTGAATGTAAAGACTTTGTGAAAATATGTGTGAAATAATTTGTTAAGAGAAAAAGATCCGAAAGGATGATTTCAACGATTATGTGAAAGTGATTATGCCATTTGAGGCTAATGATCATGAATTGTGTGAATTATGTGATATACATGTTTGTTTGGGTTTGTGGTGGTCCCTTATGTGTGATAGGAGCACCTGTCTAAATATAGCCTTCTCCCGGCTGCCCGCTAGTGGCCATGGAGCTCCTCACGGACTCCCTCATGTGTTCACGGCTACACATGACCGCTCTGCGGAAATGTGTAGTACGTCCTGTTTGGATCCACCCAAACCATCTTATGTGATTATGCGATATGCTTGTCTATGTTGTTTTATATGTTATGTTGTTTTGTGAATGCTTTTGATAAATTGATTTACCACTTTATCTATGCTTATGTGATAGTTTGATGTGTGAATGTTTTGATGTGATGAATTTGTGAAAAGTTTTAAATAAAATTGTAAAGGTTTTCATCAATGAGATGTGGGTTTTGAAAACAAGGAGTTTTGATGAAGTGAAAGTGTTTTGATCAATGTAAATTGGCCTTGATAAGTTTGAAAGATTTTTATCAATCTAAAAGTTATTTTGAGAATGAGAAATAAAGAACGTTTTTGCTTATCTCTTAATTATTAAGCTGTTACCCACTGAGTCGTCGAGCTCACACCCCTTTTCCCCTCCACAGGTGATGAGCGGGAACCCGAGTTAAAGTATTGGGATTGAGGCATCACTTCAACGTTTCTAATTTAGAAGTCATTTTTAGAAATGAAGTATTAGGTTGCATTTTGGAGATTTGATTCAATCTGTACTTGAAATTTGACATTTGGGTTGTAATCGGACTAAACGTCCTCTAAAGGGTTGTAATATCTCATATTGTTAATGTAAGTGCAAGAGTTTTAAGAGTTAAGGTTCTTTGTGCAAATTGCATGTGCTTTGTATATTAAGATATTGTTGTATGGTTTGATTTTGACAAAAGAAGGAAATTGCGTTTGCTGCTAATTTTGAGTTAAATCATAGGTTTATATGGATGGGTTGATGATGTTAGGGATTGAAGATTATGAATATTAAGTCTCATGCAGGTGAGGGTAATTGGATTGAAGTTTGGCTAGTTAAATATACAAAGAAGATGCTATCAAATTTTTACAAAATTTGACAGAAACTTCGCTTAGATTTGAGACCCTCTTAATGTTGGAATTGAATTAATGTGTCTTCTTGAAGATTATAGTATTTGTTGAGAGCTTTCCATCGATATAGAATTTGTCACCTTTGGACTTAGGATGAAGAAGTTATGAGGTTAGGAGTACATTCAGTTACTGTTCATAATTGCTATTCCACTGTTACATTGGTTCTTAGATGAGCAGTACATTTGAGTGAGTTTTTGCCTACTTTAATGATGGAATTGGCTTTTTCATCCTTCATGAGATTTGTAAAGCATCTTGTTATCTTTCCATTGAGGTATAATATGCAAGTATTGGAGTTAGGAGTAAAAAGTTATGAGAATTGGAAGATAACAGTTATAGTTTATTATCCTGGTTATGTGGTTTGTATTTATGATAGCTTCGATGATTAATGATTGGAATTCATGGTTATGATAAACCAATTAAGTTGTAATTTGTGAAGTTGGTGAGTGAACTTGAAATTTGAAGTGTTATTAAGTGTTTAACTTTAGAATAAGTTAAATTTGGAAATATACAAATGGTTATGAAGTTGGGTTGAAGGTGAGATGTTTGGAAGAGGCATAGGATTTTGGGAAATCCTATGTCCATTAAACGGACATGGATGTCCGTTAAACGGACAGCCTCGGGTGCAAAAACACCCCTTAGCCTGCCCATGTCCGTTTAACGGACATTCTCGAAGCTATTGGACCATTTTCACCCGAATGTGTCCGTTAAACGGACATGGATGTCCGTTTAACGGACAACTATGGGAAAGATTGTGAATTGGGACAAAGTTAGAGTCCGAATATCATTTTGTGGTCTTCATGAGAGTTGTAGAGATAGATGTCTTTTTTCTAATGGTCAAAGAACGAACTCATTCTAACATCTAGATTAAAAGTTATGATAATCGATCCAAAAGAGTTTTAATTTGATTTTGGAAGTGAGCATAGTCTATTGCTTTGGGCATAAATCCCTCATCCGACCTCCAATTGAGGTGAGACTTGAACCATTAGATTTATAAGACATATCTATTTCTTCCTAAAAAAATTGGTACCCTTTGGAGTTAAATTGAAGAAGTTTGCATTAAAATAAGTGAGAGGTCGGTTTGGAGATCATATTTGGAGTATGAGCTCTTTTAGGCTTTTTAAGCATAACTTGAGTTATACAACTACGTTTGAGGTGATTCTTGTTTCAAATCGAACACGAGACTTAAGGATACATTTTGTATGAAAGAAAGGGTAAGAGTGTTAAGTTATAAGCAGTTGGAGTCCGGTCTTCGAATCGGGTTCCAACAATTTTAATCATCCACATAAAGATCATATGGTCCTATCCCTAGGATTCCATTCTACCTTCATTATTTATGAATTGATCTATTTATAAGTATGATTTCTTAATCCATTTATAAGAATTTGAAATTAAATAAAAACACTTAGAAAATTCAATTTAACACAATATATACTCATGAATAATTCTCAAGAAAATTAGAATCTTTCATTAAATCAAAAAGCAAATCTAAAACAATAGGTTTTAGAGTTGACAACGCGTCGTAACGCTAGTTAAAATAAACTAGATTACTACTATAGCAGTCGTGAGTCTAGATCAATCCCACAAAGAGTGTGTATAAAGTTATTGAAATGAAATTAATTGGTATTAGGTTTTGGAGGGGGTTGTTGGTTTTAAAAATAAGAAACTAAAATAAAGCTAAACTAACTAATAAAAGCAACTTAAAGAAACATGTAAAAAATGATACAAGCAAGGAATTCGGTAGGGACCTAGTTCCTTAGTTCAATTTTGGCCTACTTTTTAATTAAACATATTTCATTGATTTATTGTTCTTAGATCTCTCCTAGAAACTATTAATCGTGGGTTAATAATTAACTCGAGTTTTCCCTTATGTAGTGTTTAATCAAGACATGATCGTTAATTAAACCTAATCATCGAATAACCTAGGATACGATCTCTAGATTTAATTAGTTAGTAGCATTATGAATTAGAAAAATCAATTAATCAAGGCAATAACCATATATGATGTATCATTTATGTTATCCCTAATGATTACAAATCATTAGTTACTATACATGAATTTCAAATATATCAATTACGGATTATATCAAAATTCTAGCATTGGGTTTGTAAATAAACGATCCAATGAATACATCAAAATCGCATTTTCATAATACCCAAATTCATACACATCGGATAATATAAAGAATTTCTAAAGAGAGAAAGAAATAACAAAAACAGTGAAGGAATGCTTAATCGGGTTGTCGACGTTGATGTCGCCTTCGAACCAGTGTTAGGAAGCTACCCCTCTATGGGTTTCTCAAGGTAAAGAGTTTTCCCCTTCTTTTCATGATCTCCCAAAGCTCTTAAAAAGAAATTAGGGTCAACCCCTAAATTGTTCCCCTAGTTAAAGACCCACCCTCTATTCTCTCACTACTGTTCTTTTGTTCTATCTTTTCTCCCTAAGAACACTGACTACTACTCTCTCATTTTAAACATACGGATAAAACCCTACTTCACTTATGCGTTTCAAGTACTAAGTGACTATGTTTTACTCTCTTGCCATATGTCTACGTTTTGGGCTACTCTTTCCCTAGCTATGCACTGTGTTTCCTTTTTTTTATTTCAGCTGGCATGTTAGTCTATGTCTATGCTGTCGTTTCCTTCATTTGATGTTGTTGTATTGCTACTTCTTTTATCCACCTTATAGGTTGCATTCAACGTACACATGAGCCGCGTTTTATCTCCCAACAGCTAGCGTTTTGGTCTTTGTTTCTAACGTCTGTTATGTTGTTTCTCCTGTAGTGTTTCACTCCTGCCTCTGTAGTGTTTTGCTCTTCTTTTCTTCTCCCACTACACTACATTATGCTCCTAGTTGCTTCTTGTTTCTACACTACATTTTGGCTTTGACGTGCTTCCTATTTGCTGCGCTGCTGGTTACTATGTTTTTCTTTGCAAGAAATATACATTGGTTGTAAGAAATGCCCAACGTCTGCTACCATTTAGCTCTATGCGATTATTGTGTTTTCTTCATCTTGCATTGTCGTTTTGCTCCTTTTCCAACTGCTTTTTGGTTGTCTTTTTTTGAGTTGAATTTGTTTTCTTGCTCTAATTTTATTCTTTTGAGTTGAATGTTGCTCTAATTTCAGAGCCGTAGACATTCAAGGAAGCAATCAAGCAAGGAGTATGGAAGAGCTCGATGGATGAAGAAATAAGAGCAATTGAAGAAAATGAAACTTGGTTGTTGGTGGATTTACCAAGTCCAGAAACCAAAGTGGTTGATTCGAAGTGGATATTCAAAGAGAAGTTAAATCTGAATGGCTCAATCAACAAACACAAAGTAAGGCTAGTTGTGAGGGGATATAAGCAAGAGTATGGGGTAGACTATACTGAAACCTATGGTCTAGTTGCAAGGTTAGACACGGTGAGGATGTTATTGGCACTAGTAACAAACAATGGGTGGAAAGTGCATCAAATGGATGTCAAGAGTGCATTCTTGAATGGGATGCTAGATGAGGAAGTTTACTTGAAGCAACCCGAAGGTTATGTGAAAGAAGGGCAAGAGCATAAAGTTTATAAGTTGATAAAGGCTTTGTATCGCTTGAAACAAGCTCCAAGAGCTTGGTATTCAAGAATCAAGAACTACTTGATACAAAATGGCTTTAAGACAAGCAAGAGTGAAGCAACATTATATGTTAAGCCTTATGCCAAAGGGAAATTGATATGCTTATTGTATGTTGATGATTTGTTGCTTATAGGAACTGAAGATAACCTTGTAAGTGAGTTCAAGGCTTCAATGAAATCAAAATTTCAAATGACTGATTTGGGAGAGAAGAGATACTTCTTGGGTTTGGAAATTCAACAAAGAGAGGATGGCATCTTCATTCACCAAAGGAAGTATGCTGAGGAATTGATTGATAAATTTGGTTTGAAGGACAGCAGTGGCATGACAACACCAATGGAGCATCAACTGAAGTTGGAGGCAACTAAACCAGGTGAACAATTTGATGAAACCTATTATAGAAGCATGGTTGGTTCATTAATGTATTTAATTGCATCAAGACTTGACATTACATGTGCCATCAATATATTAGCTGCTTTCAATCACAATCCTTCAAGATATCATGCATTGTATGCTAGAAGAGTGTTGAGATATATAAAACATTATGTTGATCATGGTATATGGTATGGAAAAAGGAAAAATGTGAAATTGTATGTGTTTAGTGATGCAAGCTATGCTAGAAATGAAGATTGCAACAGTAGGAGTGGATATTGTTGTAGTTTGGGGACTGGTATCTTTACATGGAGTTCAAGGAAGCAAAAGGTGGTAGCTCAGTCCATGGCTGAGGCTGAGTATGTGGCTATTAACATGGCAGCTAAGCAAACACAATGGATGAAGAAGATTCTGTTGGATGTTGGTGAATTGCAAGGAAAATGTGTAACTATATATTGTGATTCAAGTGTAGCAATTGCAATGGCTGAAAACCCTTCAAATCACATGAGAACTAAACATATGAGAGTGAAGTATCATTATGTTAGAGAATTGATTGAAGAAAAGGAGATTAAGTTGGCTTTTTGTCGATCAAGCATCCAAAGTTGAGTGCAGGTGGAAATTAGAGTTGATGATCCTAGGCATAATTCGAAGCTATATGGATCAAAGCAATGAAGATCAAGGTTAGAAGAATGAAGATCAAACTTTGATGAGTGAAATTCGATGCAAAAAGGAAGTTGAAGAGAAGATGGAAGCAAATATGAAAATTTCTAAAAATGCATAATGAAGAAGAACATAGCAGAAGATGAAATGCAGAGCAGGAGGAGTAAATCCAGAAGATTAATTAGTGCAATCAAGTATTGTTAGAGATAATCACCACACATGTAGCTGGAGCATTTCAATTTTGGTTGACAATTGGATTTGGATGTCAGGAGTGTGGTTGCTGGAAAATCAAGTTGCTGCTGAAGAAATATGTACTGTTCATACTGTACAAGTTTTAATTTTTTGACAATGTTGGTTTTAGTTATGCTAAAGACAAAGTGAGTTGCTTTTGTGTTTTGATAAATCAGCAAATGTCTTTACTAGTCTAGTTTTACTCAACAGTTTAAGTCTTTATCTTTTAGTTCAGGATCAAATTATATCAGAACATGCTAGAGTTAAATATAAAGCTCTTCATTTTTCACTTTCGGGCATGTATGAAAAAATCAGAAATCCTTCAATACAAAAAATTTGTCTATTCAAGTTTCAATATTCATGTTATGGTTCTTTTCATGTCCAGTAGCAAGTTTTGAAGGAGAATAACAGAAGTGGAGTAGAAGCATTAGTTGTTTTTTTTGTTCTTACAAAATCCTGAAGTTGGTTTAGGTTTGGTTTGAGAGTGGAAACCACAAAATTTTATCAACATACTAGTTTCATTTAGCTCATCAGATCTGTTTTTATATTGTCATTTTAGTTTTGTGTCCCAGAAGTAAATTTAGCCTTTAAGAGTGAGCAGCAATAGTAGTATACTTACAAAAATAGATAGCTTGAAAATTCTGAAAGTTTGGATTCACGTGAGAGCAACATTCATTTTTCCAATTACACCAAATCTCTAGCCTTACTTTCATAAATTAGTGAGGAGTCTTTGTTACAAATGTGGTGAAACTATCGGATGACAATTTAAAGACCAGAATTTCCAAACTTCCATCTAGCTGAAGCCTGCGTGAACAGTGGAGGAGGTGTTTGAAGATTTTGCTCATCAGGTTGTGCAGTGTAAGTGGAATCTTCAATCCTCGTGAGGGCCTCTTCAAGACTTTTCTTCTGAATTGTCCCTAAAATTAGATATGAGTCGAAATGAGTATCTTAAGCAATTTGATGTCATTAATTGCTAAATGTTATAGAATAATTATACAATCAATTAAGCACATATAAAGAGTTCATCCCAATTAGATCTCCCAATTTAGTTCAAGATGAAATAGACTAAACTAAAAAAATAAATAAAGATAATAATGAACAAGATAGTGTTCTTATGGTTCTTAATTCTTGATGTCTTTTGATTGAATCTTAATAGGGCTCCTTCCTTTTTTGTTTAATTTTACTTCCCTTTTGATGTCAAACACTTCAATTTGATGTATTATTATTGTGTTCTTGGTTGTTTGGGTCATCCTCTCATCTTCTAGATGTCTTTCCTTCTAAGATTCCTCTGGGACTTCTCCTTAATTAAACCTCCGAGGGATATTTGTAGTCTAGGGTTCAAATTGAGTGTTTAAGAGTCAACAAAATTAGGTTTCCATACATCTTCAAAATGTATATCATAATTCCATCACTTATGTCAATTTAGGACCAGCGCTAGTTACGTTTTGGAACTTTAATCCACATAAATTTGAAGTAAACTAACATCTATCATATTACATATCCGATGTTAGTTTCACACTTGCTCCAAATTTTTGCTTTCTAAATTCTTTGATTGCTTGTTATTTTCAAGCTTAAATTGGTCTTTGATTCCTTTTTTAAATTTTTTTTCAATTATGTTTGCTTTCAATTGACTCTAATATCTCCTCAATCTAACAACTATGAAGAAAATTGCACTCAATTTAGCCTAAAGTATACTAAAATTTGTTCCTTCTTTCTCTGAGAGCTAAAATAATGTCAAAGACAAAACATGAGCACATTAAGTACCATCTCCTCTAAAAAAATCTAAATATACGTTGAATGCCTTTAAAATCATGATGAAACTATAAAGTAATTGGGACATATTATCATATTTCTTATAATGAGGGCAATGTACAACTCATGCGTGGGGAGGGCATTGATGATTTATATATCGTATTTGTTATACTTATCAATTTTTATTACAATTTGCTTAGAATGTAACAATTTTGAGAAATTTGTTTTCAATAAAGAAGATTAATCAAAATGAGACATTATAATTTTAATTATTTTGTGACTCGATAACTAATTTGATTAAAATTTGCTCCAATAATTATGAAAATGAATACTTAATTTGTATTATGATATTTTTGTATAAGTAGGCTTTTTTAGTTAGAAGTTAATTATCTCTAAGCATTTTTGTATCCTACTAAAAATAAGTTTAGATAAATGAAACAAAATATGTGAATTAATAATCATAAATAAATTCACTTTGTTGGCTTTAACATAAGTGAAAAGATTAAATTTAAATGGCAGTATTAGTAGTCATTTGAAAAAAATGACCTAACTAAGTAACTAGGAGCACTTATGAAAACGTGTTTGTTTTCATGTCAAAAGGTTAGGTAACTTTTTAACCAAAAAAAACCTCTAAATGCTCCTTTGTCTGTTAAAAGTTCAACGCTTACTTTTTTATTAATTCAGGTTATTAAAATATTTAAAATTTGAAGCATTTTTTCTCATGTATGTTTACTTTACGCATTATTTATAAATTAAGTTGATGTTTAAAGGATT
Source organism: Erythroxylum novogranatense (assembly GCA_029891385.1). Taxonomy (NCBI): domain Eukaryota; kingdom Viridiplantae; phylum Streptophyta; class Magnoliopsida; order Malpighiales; family Erythroxylaceae; genus Erythroxylum; species Erythroxylum novogranatense. Next base: position 84,484,928 of record CM057227.1, on the reverse strand, counting down.
GTTGAGATAAATCAAAACTAAACTATAACTCATTGATTAACATTGTAACTAATTGCCGGATGGATAATCTTGATTACTCCTATTGAAATGTTGAATTCTTTATTAAAATTATTACAATTTAAGTTAATATTGATTGAACTAATTTGTTTGAGTATAAGTAAAAACTTAAGTGTGAGCATATATATTTGATGTAAATGAATTCTACATAAGTTATATTAAGTATTTTGTTTAAATTTAATGTTATATAACCTTATTTTATCTAGTTTTTATTGTATTTTAAGGTAATTTTAAAGTTGAGCCCTTGTCCATCACGAGTAAGTATAGAAAAAGACACGAACTAGAATACGACCTAAAGAGGGATTGAATGGCATTAAAAAATTTCATAGAGTAACATAGACATTTACCATATGTCATTCATAAAAGAAAAAATAAGACCCACTATTTAAAGACACGACTATGTCAGAAGTTGTGTATTAATTTCAGGTTAAGTTGTGGGACCTATGGGTTACAAATGTAGTCAGATTAGAGGCTATATATTATCCTTAGAGGACAAAAAAAGATCCATAAACTAAGTCACATACTTGTTTCCTTCTCCAAATTTGCAAAATAGTTTGAGCATGCTTAGTAAATTGATTATAATGTTTTCATTTGAACTTCGATTAAGATGATTTATTTGGCCATGGAAAGCAAAGAGAAAGATATACAACTTTATTATTTTAAATTTTGAGTTTCCAATATTCATGGTCTATGCCAGAAATGCGACCTAAATTATGCCTTAATGATGTGATAAATTATAAATAGACACAAGAAACTCAAATTAAGGAGAAGTTTTCATATTCTAAACTTAGGGTGAGTTGCTAAGGGAGAGAGGAAAACCCTAGAGGAGCACAATGCAACCATTTTTAAGAGCAAAAGGAATATAATCATCCCAACAATTTAAAATTTCACATTGAAATATTGAAATCACATTTATAACTTCTTCCTTTTTTATTTCTTTGTTTTGATAGTTTAAATATGATGACCAACTAATTATTTCATATATCTAGGTAAGAGGGAAATCTAGTATTTATTCTTATATATCAAGGTGCTTAAGGGAGAGATACTTGATTTTTCTAGTCTTAGGGTAATACCTTTTATATGATTTATAAAACTTAATGCATTCAATGGGATGTTAACTTGTTATAAGTATAGGTGAACAAGCTGAAGGATAAATTGTTATAGTTTCAGAGAGTGAAATTTTAGTGTTTAGAAAATTATATCAATCTAGATGATAAATCAATTATAGATTAATTAAACAAAGACATCAAAGTTGACACTAGAGGGTTCTTATCTAGATGGTATTTTTGTCTACTTTTGCCACTTGATTATAAGCTTTATTTTATCTCTTTAATGATTATTTACTTTTTACTCTACCAAAGTTTAGGTGTAGGTTAATTTTATATCTAATTATTAATCATCATATCTATCCCTTTTGTTTAGTTAACTAGGTAATATTAAGAGAATTTACTAAATTTGAGTGCTTCCTTATGGGATTTAAATTCTATTAACCATTATATTACTAATAGACAATAGGTATACTTACCTTAGGTTGTGAGCATTAATTTATGATAGAGAACTTTCGTGGTAGTAGCACACACTTCACTCTCACTCTTTTTCTTTTCCATGTCCCTAAAACTCCCCTTTATCTTTAGTTGATTATCTTTTCAACCTTAATTTGTCATATATATATGTTTTTATAATAATGGTGCAAGAGTAATTGACATGTTGTCATAGTTGTCCCGAATGAATATCACAAACTTGTATAGGTACTATATCACAATGTACCTCATCATCTTTAAATTTTTATTAGAAAAAGAAACAAATACTTTATTAAGATGTTTCAAAGTATACAAAACTCAACTTTTATATAAGAGGATTGCTATCTACATTCACACAAGTTCCTCTATTAATAATCATACTATATACCTTCTTTCGGATGTGGCATCTAGTACAAATACATTCTCTTTTTGCTAATTTAATCCATTCTTGTTGTTGAGTACTCATTACGCTCCAAGTTATAAGTTTCTCACAATCAATACAATAATCACCATCATCAATACCAGTCATTTACTTTATTTTAGGGTGTTGAATCACATCTAACTTGTCTCCTCTTATAACAAATCTAATAGTGTTGTCCCTTTTCATAAATTAGTGATTCAATTAGATTCTTTCTAAAAGGTCTTTCATATTATTATATATCATGTTCATCCTTTTAAGTTGTTGATGCATGGCTTGTAAAAGAAATACTAGATTTTTCTTTGTTTTTTTGGTATTAAACCACCTTTAGTAGACATATTTATAACCTTATTAAAGAAACCCCAATTTTACAATTTTTCTTTTTGATGTACAACAAATTAACATGAGATTAATAGAAAGAAAAAAACATCAAAAATAATTTTATAAAACCTTACAAACAAGAAGACATGAGTAAGAATAAGAAAAAAAACACAAAGGGACATAAAACAACAACTAAAAGATGAAATTGTAATAACAAATTGAAAACGAAAATAAGAAATCAAAAGGGATAGAAACTTAATGTAGATCCTAACTCGATACTAATTAATATGAACCTCCTAAGGATAATAGAAAGCATGTAAAAAGGAATGAGACCTTCTTGAAAGGTTAAATTAAACAATTAAAATGACCCTATAGGTATTTTATTCAAATTTTATTTACTAAATCAATATAAAAGAATGTCAAACCTACTAAAAATATGGAATTTTTATAAATCTTAAAATTATATTATTTATTCGAGATTTGATTAGAATATCTAATTAGCATAGATAAATCCTACATGATTTCAATTGTCTTTTACACTTTTCACATATTTATGATGGCATGATAATATTTTTTGTATTGTCAAATGGAAACAATAATTTTTATAAGATGATATATTTAATAGTTGTATTCACTATTTCTTAAAAGACTTAATCACCTTAAATAAAAGTAGGGATGGATCCTTATGCATATGAATTTTAGTGGCTAAATATAGATATGGCAACTGGCTAGGACTATGATCGGCTCCTTTACCTGTGATAAATTTGAAATTTGATCAAGTTTAAATATGCACGATTTGCCTAAAACAATGTCATTTTATGGTGGAGGTCGAAGTGTTCGTGTTAGACCCCGTTCGCTTTTTCTTTATTAAATAGGTTTGTTTAAATTATTGGTAAGTTCATTATCTTTTGGCTAGTATTAATTGAAGTAATTAGGGTTTCAATTAGGGTTTTATTAGATTTTCGATTGGTTAGAATAATTTGGGATTTTTAGAGCAATAATTAGTAATTGAAGAAATTGAGAGTTAGAATTTATAGCAATAATATTACATTTCAGGAATTTAGTTAAATTAGAATTTTTATTTTTGTATTATATTTGCAAAGAATAAGAATTATTAAATTAGGTCATGTTAGGAATAAATTAGAATTTGTTTAAATGGTTTTAAGGCTTTAAGTTACTTAAAATGGGCTTTTAGGCCTTTAGTATGTCTTTTAAATGATGGGGAAACAAATAAATGGGCTAGGGTTTTTAAAGGAGAAGTAAATGAAAAAGAAAGGGATTAAGTGGGAGCCCATGAAATTATTAGTTGGAAGGAGGGAAAGATGAAAGTTTAAGTTGGAAGAAGGGAAAATGAAAATTTGGGAAAGATTATAAGGAGGGAAAAGACTTGGGCTTGAAGAATTGGGCTTAAGAGTTAGGTTAAAGAGTTAGGTTAAGGAATTAGGTTTAAGTTAAAAGAAGAATTAGGGTTAAAAGAAGAGGAAAACGAAAATGCAAGGGAGGAATAGATGAGATGATGTCGTTTTTGCATAGGAAGTAAGTTAGAAAGAAGAAAAATATTAGGTCTTTTAACAAGCCATCCGAAAGTTAGCAAAGAGAGGAGAGTTGGTGAAATTTTCGAAAATTTCAAAGGAGAAAGAAGAGAGGAGATTCGGCCATCCAAGAAGAAGAAAAAGAAGAAGGTGTTTCAAGCTTGAGCAAGGTAGATTCACGTGGTTTATGTAAGAAAAAGAGGAAGGGAAGGAGTTATTTCATCTTTAGAAGAAGAAGAAGTCGTGGGTTTCAACCTAGGTAAGAAGATGTCGAATTTTTGGCTATTTATTTAGGGTTTCCTCTTTCTTATTTAAAATATATGGTTAGAAGTAGAAGAAGAAGGTAAGAAGAGGAAGAAGAAACAAAAATCAGATTAGGTTTGGTTAGGGTTTGAAATTATAGATTGGTTTGTTTGAGTTTATCTTCTTTCATGTTTAAATGGATGATTGGATGAAGTTTTAGTGAAAGAATGAGAAAGGAAAGAGTTTGTGTAGGTTTCTATAGAAAATAGAAGGGATGTCGTGATGGTCAAGTGGATTTCGAAATTTTAAGGGTTCTGATGTTAGTTTGGTTAATAATGGTGGTTTGAAAGGTATTGGTGAAAGAAAAATGAAAGAAGCAAAATTAGGAAAGCTTTGTTAAAATTCCAGCATGTGTTCATGGCTTAGGATTGAGAAATTTTGAACTTTTAGAGTAGTTTTGATGGGGGTTTTATGTTGGTATAGCCTAGGAGAATTATAGGAAGGTTTAGGTGAGGTTATATTGGTTTAGATTTAAGTTTTTACAGTTGGAGAAAATTTCAACAGTGATCTTTCTCTTGGAACTTAGAATTTTTTGTGTTTAATGTATTCAATGAAGGTGAATGGAGATAATGTAATCTATCCTAGAGCTAAAGGAAGGAAGATGGGTTATGAAAGTACGGAATTATCGAAGAAAAAAAAACTGATCGAAGTGAGAGAGGTGTTAGTGGCAATGGTGAGGAAAGGTGTAGGAGAGTTAGGTTAGATGAAAGTCAAGGTTTATGTTTCTTTTAAAATTCCAGCACCTTACTCTTTTATTAATTAGCCTTATTATGCTTGATTTAAGGTCATTTGCGGCGTTTGGAAAGTGAAGAGGGTCAAAATAATCCATTGGGGCAAGTGAACCAAATTCCGAACCAACGAAGTCAAGGTGGGTAACTTTTAATAATTAAGTAATAAACTACTTAAATGACTCTTGAGTAGTTTCCTATGACTTTCAACTTTTGAATGAAATAGTGGTTGTGATAGTTTGAACATGTTTTATGTGCCTTTTGATGTATATATATGTGTCAAGGTTTGTAAAATTGTTTGTTACATGATAACGCATCAATTGAAATGGCCAATTGTGGCAAATCCTTGTGAATGATTGCATGTATGGCAAAATTGTGGAAACTTGATTGAAAGTGAACAAAATGTGAATATGAGATGTAGGAAGAATGCCAAATGTGAACATGTATGATTTCTTGGGTTTGTAGTGATCCCTCATTAGCAAGTGCAAGACTTGTCATAGGCTTCACCACCTGCGCTATAGTGGCATAGGAGATCCAAATCGGACTCCCCTACATTCACTGACTACACATGGTGCTTTGTCGAACATGTGTAAGACGTCTGTTAGGATCACTCGGACCATCCGTGATATGCTTTTGAGATGTTATCTGATATTTGGTGATTTGGTAAATGTCTTATTTGTTAGAAAATGAAATTGATGACTATTGACTTGAAATTATAATTATCGATGCATGTTTTAGCTTATACTTGTTTATTAACCTGTTACCCACGGAGCCATCGAGCTCACCCCCTTCCTTCCCTCCACAGGTTTAGAGAGAGAAACCGGGTCGCCGCATCGGGAATGAAGAATTACTCCGATGCTTTTGTTCTTTTAAAAGTCTTACTTTTGAAACCAATGCTTTAACTAGCATTTTGGGCTTTTGTAACCGTTCTTTGGCTTTTGGATATATCCGGGCTAAAATGCTCGTTAAAGCATTGTAATTGTCCATTTCATATAAAGTTTAAAGGTTTTAAAGTTTCATTGTATATGTTTAAGAATGCATGCTTATGTATGATTATGAGATTTCATGTTTGAGATTGTAAAAGTAAAGATGGAATGGTATGTCTTTAAGAAATTGAATTGATGAAATGCTAGATACCTAGGCTTGCGTTGTTGCCAATTGGAGTTGGGGTGGTTTGATTGTTGAATATGTTTGTGAATTGGAAGATAGAAGTATTTTTTTATGCAGGTAGGAGTTAGGTTGGAAAATTGGGCTAGAGCGTTTTTAGGGGAGGTGCTGTCCATTTTTTTTAAAATGGGCAGCCACCTTGTGTTATGTATTAGACCATCTTAGAGTTAAAATTTGAAAAAAAAAGGTATTTCTTAAAGCTGATAGAGTTTGGCAAGATCTTTAAAACGGGATAAAATGGGTTAAGTTTCGAATTAGGATGAAAAATTTATGGGCGTTTGAAATTTCCAGATTACTATTCTTTTGGTAAATGTTACTAATCATTTGGTAATTGGCATTATTCATATGGTAATTTGCTTAATACCAACATTAAACAAGTTTCCATTTCTTTTAATGATAAATATGACTTTTGTTTCCTTCCTAATTGTTGTAAATAACCTTATATCTTTCTGGTATAGTTATATAGGTCATACTCGATTCCTTTTGGTTAACTAGCTAAATTTTCTATCCTTTTTCGGTAATATGAGAGTGTCGGGTTTTAGTTGGATTTTAGGGCCGATGAGTGTCGGTTTTGCCCGAAAGGTCGTTTTGCGACCTACAAAGGTTCGATTGAGGCGTGTTCTGATTTCATTTGACCTAGAGGTCTAGAGTTTAGTAGTAGTTTAGGTATAGGAGCAATGATGGGCCCTAAACAGATCAAAGCTATTGGAAGAGACTTAGGGTCGAGCTATCCAACTTTATTCGGATGAAGTGAAATTAAGTCCAGTTTGAGGATTCTTTCGTGGTGAGGAATCGCTTCCTCGTGGGATGCGCGTCCAGATGTCACGCAGGACGTCGGACACGTGTCGTACCAGGGAGGGGTTCCAACAGTTCGGATCATTCGAGTTCAGTTTGAATCAACCCTTAAACAAGTTTGGTGCAAATTCAATTAAGTCAAATTTGAATGTTGATTTCTAACTAAATCAAATAGAATTGAGACCCATCTACCATTCTTATCAAACAAGGTGAGAGAGTATAAAAACATTTTCCATATACTGACAAAATTTTATCTAAGTCATCTTAAGCTTAGACCCAGTATAAATTTCATGCACTCATAAAATGTGGAATCTCGAGACCATCTTTAAAAGTTTCAAGAATTTTTCCATAAAGAATAATACTCCAAAATATATCTCCACCTATGTTTCCATACAATGGATTCTGAGTTTGTTTATATAAAATAATGAGACACTATGTTTTACCTCTTTTACAAACAAGTTACAAATTTCCTGTACTCTTTTTTTATTATTTCGTCAGGGTTAATCTAATAAAAAGACAGAAAATAGATGGAAGTACCACCCATGGATCTGCATTAATTTTTGTTCACCGTCCGTTACCTTTCCATTTCGCAGGTAAAGAATATGGCAGTGTATGGTTACTGTCCCCGTTAGTAGGGACAGATGACAAAACAAAGTAATCTTGTCCCTTATATATGTTTGGTTGATGTCCTAGATATTTTGTCCTTTGTCTCCGGATGACAGAAACAAAGAAATTTGTCCCTTTGAAAACCGAAGGACAAAAATGCTTTGTCTCTGTCTCCATATCAAAAACGAAAGCAACGGTCCAAGTTACCCCTCTCCTCTGTCTCTCATACGCCCATCACTCCTCTTTCGCATGCTGGGCTTTGTTCTACGCTTCTTTGTCGCACGCTGGGACTCTTCTTCCCCAAGGCGTCCATCTCGGCATTCAAGTAAGTTATTGTTTGTTTACGCTGGAAAAATGTTGTTATCCCCGTTAGGTCTCCATTTCTCTGGTTGCGCAAATTTGCTCCACCTGGTCTTGTTCTTTTCGTTTTCTTGTCTGGAGTCGAAAATGGAGGATGTTTCTGAGAAATGGAGACCTTCGGTGTTCTGGGTCTTTGTATATGTGGATTTTTCAGAAATGGAGACCTTCGGCCATTAGCATGTTTTGCAATGTACAGTGTGGATTTTCAGTTGTAGCTCTTCTTCTTGTTGGGTCTTTGTTTTTTTTTTCTTATATCAGATTACTGAGAGTTTTTTGGGCATATATTTGCGAAAATTTTGCTGGGTTTTGTGATGTTGTTCTTTGATTTCCTTTTGAAATATTTAACTTTTGTTTTTGTTTCTGTTTAGGAATCCTGGGTTGTTGTTGATCGGTGATAGGTCGCATAAGGCATTTGATTCAATCCGAGAACCTTATTATATATCTGCAAAGATTTTCTTCAGTTTTGTTCACAGGTATTCCCCTTTTTTTTCTAAATTTAATCTGCATTATACTATCATGAATCTGATTGTTTTTTCCAACTTTGGATTTTGCCTTGTGTTGTGTGAAGTCTATATTGGCATTGACTGTTTGTTGTAATTATGTTTGATAACAACCAATTATGTATGACATATGTAATGTTGACTTTGTTTTGCTTGGGTTTTTGTAGCGCCCCCTTACCATAGGGTATCCACCGGAACGCCCGTAGGTCATTCCGATACATATCCTACGACAAGAGACCACTACCGACAACAACCACTACATCCTCATGGCATCACAATCATAAGACAGTAATAAGAAATTGACCACTTTATAAAACCAAATTAGAATCCATTTCATTCACTCAAAACTCAGTAATTTACAAACTGACAATATGTTTAGTTTACACATGCTCCAAAAAACTACTCACTAAATGACATACTGTAATGTACAAAAGACATATCTAACTATAGGTCTCCAAAAGAAAGCCCAGCTGACCGACCTTTGAGCCATCGCTTCTCTCGCCAATCCACAAGATACTGCTCTACGATACGAGGAGCTATCTGTCTAAACTTAGGCCTAAAAAATAGATTGCAATTTTGGATGAGTTTGCGAACTCAATGAGAAACCATCATTGATGGTTCTCCCAATTCATGCATCATATAAGCATGATATAGTACTCATTCAACAATTATACAAAACACACGATTGAAACAATCACAAGACAATTACAAAGATATAGATCTCGAGCAAGTATATAAAGAACCAGTCAAAACATTGCCAAATATTCAGTCCAGTATGCAATGCACATGTGACTCTTTTCCAGTTCATTTCAGTATTGTGACCGAGCGCATAACAGTGATCAGTATAGACGCGTCTGGGGAGAATTATCTCCCGTCGAGCTCGAGGCTCTGTTCAAATATATCGAGCTCTCAGGCTCGGTTCAAGATCTGATGGCGTCTCGGTTCACAACTTTCCTTTTAATGATGTGATGCATTTGTGCATGAATGCACATGGTCCATAGCAGTAAACATGGTATTTCACAGTCCAAAATTCAGTCCAATTATACAGTCTCATTAAGCAGTCAATAAAACCACATGTAGTCCACGTAATCCTCGTAGGGCAATCAATTCACAGTAATAATCCATGTAATCCCCGTAGGGCAATCAAATCACAGTAAACACATAGATTGGAATAACCAACTAGGTTACTCACCTAATAACTTCCACGCTAGTGCCGGAAGTCTCTGCCAAGTCCGTGGAACGACGGTCCACTTGAGCCTCTATAGCAAGTTAAATGAATAACCATTACCATCGGTATAAATGACTAAACAATGCACATGAAATCAGTCAAATGTGTATAATGCATGTTCATGGCATCCCGGCCCTAATTCAATATTTCCCCATAATAAAATTCTATTAAACATTAGAAATCCATAGGCACTGACGGTGCGCAATTCGGACCTCTATAGGTCCCCAATTAAATAAAACAGTGATTCATCGTTCCGTTACCCGGGGCTACGTCAAATTCCCGTCTAAAAATCCTGAATCTCTCAGAAAAGGAAATTAAATATTCAATGAATCCGATGCCTCAAGAATCAGGTCAATCGGACGTCGGACGGAAAAGTTATTCACGAAAGAAACCAAAAACTCAACAATTTATATTTTTATATAAAACCCTTATTTCCCCCTTTATTTTCTGATTTCCAACCAAACTTCCAACACCCATAACTCTTTCTACACATTTCTGAAAAATGCAAACTATACCTTGTTGGAAAGCTTATGAAAAGCTCTACAATTCTCAAGAAGACCATAAAAATCAATTCCAAACCTAAAGGTGTCAAAAACTCCATCAAACCTACTGCCTACTCAATTTCCATCAACACAGGGCAGTACATTGGTAATTTCATAACTCACTGATTCTTCAGTAATAAATTACCACAAAAATATGGTTAATAAGTTCACAATGTCTTCAACAACTTTCATGAACAATCCAAAATCAAATTCTATTGCTAAACAAGTCAATTAATTCATCTAATGTTACTGTCCCTGAAATCCTCCAATTTGGGCAGTAACCTTATAACAAGCATAACTCCTGTATACAAGTCAGTAAAATCCGAACTTTATATCCCTGAAAGATAACATCTCAAACTTCACTTTTCATGAAGCACTCATCATCCAATTCGATCTCTATCAATTTCAAAACTGTTATGGAAGCTACTGTTATGATCAGCCATTCATAACCTGATGTAGGGTCAATTTTTGAAAAATCATAACTCCCAATTCTGACTTCTAAAAATTACACACCATATATCAATTTCAAGGTAATCTCTTCCTCTACAATTCTTCAGAAGCTCACTCACACCAATTCAGTCCACATAAAATGTTAAAATTGCCTCCAATCCGAAAACTCACAAAATCACACTTAGACTAGGTTTCATCAAAATGCTCAAAACCAGGCAATAGTAATCAGTTCATATCTCCCAATATACAACTCTAAAAATAGCAAGATCAGTAGCAATGGAAAGCTAATTAAATATGCTACAACTTTCATGAAGACCATTCTCCCTAATTCCATCTCAATTAATTCAGAAAAATCAGCAAAGTTCATATGTTGTGGTTTCGGTTACTGTTCACAGGCAATGGAACAGTAACTTTCCATTCAAAAATTCACCCTTCTATCATTAAAATTCAACAACACCTATTTCACACTAAATTGAAGCCAACATCCCAAAGTTTCAGTAGCCACTAACCTTATCTCATTTTCATTTCTACACAATAAATTATGAATAAAACAGGAACATCAATTAAAACCTTAATTTTCCAGATTTAGTGTTAACCTTAGATCTATCATTTCTAATGTTTTTTTTTCACATCACTAGACATCCAATTAAATACAAATTAGGTCTTACCACATTCCTACATATACTAGGGCTAATACTGAAAAATTGCAGCACTTAATTCCTCAATTCAGATACCCAAATAATCATCCATATTCCATTTAAAATCAAGTCAAAACACTCATTCTTACTCCTTCATCAATTCCTAAATAACCCTCACCTAACACCCATTAATTCAAGCCATATTATTCATCAATTTAAGGTCTCTATAATCATCATAAACACACCATAACTCCCATTAAATGCATCAACAATCATGATTCATTTAATGCACAATTCAAAGCATAATTCAAGCTTAAATGAAAACTTAACTTAAACCTTACCTACTTAAGCTTTTCCCCCTTCAATGCTTTAATCCTATACCAATTTCTCACTTTCTCTACTTTCTTCTACCATCAAACATGTATCTCCTCATCATAGCAAGAACACAACTTAGTTGGAAGTAGAAGAACTCTTGAATGTTTGGAGGAAGATGAGGAAAGAAGAAGAAAATCAATGGATATGGAGAGGAGATGAAGGTTTGGTGAGAAGGTTTCTAAGAAGCAAAAGAATCATCTTTTCATTCTTATTAAGGCAAAACCGTGGGAGATGGGTAAGGGAGCAATTAATGATAGCATATGATGGCAAAATATGATTGGTTCCAAAATTAAAGAAAAGTCAAAGTAATATTTCTTTAATCCAGATCAAAAACTAACCCAATCAACTTAAATGACCCCAATTTCAATCCCAAAATAATATACCCAATATTACAGTGCCATTGGGTAGAAATTTTCGCTACCAAAAATCGACCGGTTCGCCACTTGGCGATTTTTTTCCGGTCCAGGAATTTTCTCCAGAAAAATTCAGAAAAATTCCTAAAAATCCCTTAAAATAGAAAACAATTTATGGCGCACTCAGAATAATTTTTCACACCCGATAACCCCATTAATCACAATGAAATTACATTAGGCACGAAAACCGGGAATATCATGTATGCATGCGCGGTAAATTTCTGTGCACAATTGTGACTATGCAGCAACCCTATTATGCATGAGCAGTCCTATAAAGTCCCAATCTAGCTCATCCTATGCCAATTTACTATTCTACCCTTCCAATTGAGGTTGGGATGTTACAATTCCCCCCTCTTAATTAAAATTTCGTCCGCGAAATTCTTACATGATTGAGCGAACAGGTGAGGATACTGTCTCCTCATGTGCTCCTCGGTCTCCCAGGTAGCCTCCTCAGTCGAATGATTCCTCCAGAGAAACTTCACCAGTGGAATACTCTTATTCCTCAATTGTTTCACCTGAGACCCGATAATCTGGATCGGCTCCTCCACATAACTCGGGACATCGAGACCTCAATCTCCTGAGCCGGTATCACATGTGTCGGATCCGACCGATATCTACGAAGCATACTCACATGAAAAACGTCATGTAACTGAGACATCTCACTCGGTAAAGCTAGCCTGTAGGCCAAAGGTCCGATCCTCTCAGTAATCTCATATGGACCAATGTACTTAGGGCTTAACTTACCCTTTCTCCCAAATCTCAGTACACCACGCCACGGTGACACCCGTAAGAATACTCTGTCGCCCACATTATACTTAATGTCCCTCCTATGCCGATCCACATAACTCTTACATCTATCCCGAGTGCGCTTGATGCGACTCAATCGCCTCACTTTATCAACAAAGATCTGAATCAACTCAGGACCCTCAATCATCCTCACGCCCTCTTCATCCCAATACAAAGGCGATCTACACGGTCTCCCATATAACGCCTCATACGGTGCCATCCCGATGCTACTGTGATAATGGTTGTTGTATGTAAACTCAATCGGGCTAAACATCGATCCCACGCTCCTCGAACTCCAATACACAAGTTCAAGTATATCCTCAGCAGTCTTAATCGTCCTCTCACTCGCCCATCCGTGCGAGGATGAAATGTTGTCTTGAAATTCAATCTAGTACCCATAGTGCATCGCAAACTCGCTAGAATCTCGAAGTAAATCGGGATCCTCATCGACACTATCGACCTTTGGGACCCCGTGCGCCTCACTATCTCCGCCACATACTTTCGGGCCAACCGATCCATAGTATTATTCTCCTCATCGCCAAGAAATGGGCCGATTTAGTCAACCGGTCCACTATGACCCAGATAGCGTCATGCTGCCTCGGCGTCCTAGGCAACCCCATAATGAAATCCATGGTGATTCGTTCCCATTTCCACTCCGGAATCGGCAACGAATGAAGCTTCCCTACTGGAGCTTGGTGCTCAGCCTTAACTTGCTGGCACGTCAAACATCTAGACACAAACTCAGCTACCTGCTTCTTCATGCCAGGCCACCAGAAATGTTGCTTCAGAGTGTTATACATCTTGGTAGTACCAGGATGCATAGCATATGTGGCCATATGAGCCTCCTTCAATATCTCTCGCCTCAAGTCATCCACATCAGGCACACAAAGCCTCTGTCCCATCCATAAAATCTCATCTCTCAAGTCAAACTCAGAACTCGAATCAGCTTTTACTTTCTCAATCAGTCTAACCAAAATAGAATCCTTGTCCTGAACTCTCCTGATCCTGTCCAGTAGCATCGGTCTCAGTCTCAATGTAGCCAATAAGACTCCATCCTGCTCCAGATTCATCTGAACATTCAAAGCTCTCAATCAATCAAGTTAGGCAACCTCATAGCTTTGAATCGAAGTCAGATTAGTATGTGACTTCCTACCGAGCATACGCCACCACATTAGCTTTCCCAGGGTGATACTCGATAGTACAGTCATAATCCTTCAATAACTCAAGCCACCTTCTTTGTCTCAAATTCAACTCTCTCTGGCTCAGTAGGTATCTCAAACTCTTGTGGTTGGTGAAGATCTGAAAAGTCTCACCATACAGGTAATGCCTCCAAATCTTCAGTGCAAACACAACTGCAGCTAGTTCTAAATCATGAGCAGGATAATTTACCTCGTGAGACCTTAAGCATCTCGAGGCATAGGCAATGACTCTACCGGTCGCATCGTAACACATCCCAATCCCTGATGTGATGCATCGCTGTACACCTCAAATCCTCTAGTCCCAGATGGAATAGCCAACACCGGTACAGTAGTCAACCGATGTTTCAACTCCTCAAAGCTCTTCTGACACTCTTCAGTCCATCTGAATGGCACATTCTTCCTCAGAAGTTTTGTCAGAGGGGCTGAGATCAATGAAAACCCCTCGACAAACCTCCGATAATAACCCGCTAATCCGAGGAAACTCCGAATCTCCGGCACATTCCTAGGAGCTTCCCACTTCAGCACCGCCTCAACCTTACTCGAATCCACCTGAATACCCTCTCCAGTCACTATATGCCCCAAAATATCACTGATCTAGCGAATTCACACTTGCTGAATTTGGCATGCATAGCTATCTCTCCTCATCGTCGTAACACAATCCTCAAATGCTCACCATGCTCTGTCTATTCCTCGAATACACTAGAATGTCATCAATGAAAATAATAACAAAGCCGATCCAGTAGGCTGAAATACCTTATTCATCAAGGCCATGAAGGCTCTTTGGGAATTAGTCAACCCAAACGGCATCACTAAACTCGAAATGCCCATACCGCTCCTAAAGGCACTCTTAGGCACATCGGCTCTCGCAATCTTCAACTGATAATAACCAGATCGCAGATCCAACTTGGTGAATACCTGAGCTCCCTGCAACTGATCAAATAAGTCATCAATCCTAGGCAGTGGATACTTATTCTTCACTGTCACCCGATTCAACTGCCTATAATCGATGCACAGCCTCAAAGTCCCATCCTTTTTCTTCACAAACAAAACTGGAGCTCCCATGGTGAGACACTGGGTCTAATAAACCCTTCTCCAACAACTCTCGCAATCGAGCCTTCAACTCCCTCGGCCCACAAAGGTGCCATCCTATATGGAGGTATAGATATAGGTGCGATTACACGAACGAGGTCAATGATAAACTCGTCTCCGATCCGCAGTAAACCCAGAACTCATCAGAAACACATCTGAAATTTCCTAACCACGGAATATCCTCAAGCCTCGCTTCAACTCGTGTCAACCACATGAGCCAGATATGCCTCATGACCTCCCCTGCATCAACCTCGTGGCACTAAGGAAAGAGATCATCCGGCCGGCATCGCCGACTAACTCCTCTCGAACACCGCTCTAGGTGACCAGGAGACTCCAACACAACCTCCTTGGTATAGCAGTCCATGATAGCCCTATGGGCAGGAAGCCAGTCCATCCTCATAATCACATCGATCTCTCTCAGAGGCAACACTATAAGGTGCGCCTCAATATCGCTGATCAACTGGATCGAGCATCCCCATGCACCTCTCCTAATGCAAGAGTAGTACCTAGAGGTGTACTCACCTCTAGTCCATACTGTAATATCTCCCTATCCCCATGCAATCTACATGCCATATGAGGTGCAATAAAGAATGTGTGGATCCAGATCCAAGAATGCAAACGCCCATATCGTAAATAAGGAGCATACCGGCTACAACATCGGGAATCTGGCCTCGCCGCGTCATGGCGTATACTCGCTTTGGGGCGTGGTCGGCTGCCCGACCCTCGATCCTCACAAAGGACCCTCGGCTCTACCACGGCCTCTACCTCGGCCCTCCGTGCGGATCCACCCACTCTACTCACAGACAACAGATTCGTCTAACTCCCCCACTACTTAGCAGATGAACTCTCAAAGTATCCGGCAGTCCACGACTGATGCTCCGTCGAGTCAAGCACCTCAAGCAGGCTCCAAGAAGCCACCAACACTCCCCATCGTGTCTCCTCTCACAATGCGGGCACACCGCCAAAACTCCGCCCGTAACCTCTACCACTACCATCGCCACTGCATAAATCGCCCTCTCTGTCCAAATCCAGATCGTCTCGAACCTCCCGAAGACCTGAAAGTCCTGTCCTGGCGCTTCCTAAAGCTCCTGCCAGAGCTGCCCTGACTATCACTTGGCCGCTTACCCCGGGACCCAATCTCAGCCTGTCTCGCCTCATCACCGCTTCCACTTTAGCACTAATAATGACCCTCAACTCAATAACTGAGCCTTCAACTCCCTCAGTTCCACAGGTGCCATCTTATATGGAGGTATAGATATAGGTGCGAAGACTGAACGAGGTCAATGGTAAACTCGTCTCCGATCCGCAGAAACCCAGAACTCATCAGAAACACATCCGAAATTTCCTAACCACGGAATATCCCAAGCCTCCGCTCAACTCGTGTCAACCACATGAGCCAGATATGCCTCACAGCCTCCCTGCATCAACCTCAGGGCACTAAGGAAAGAGATCATCCGGGCTGGCACTGCCTGACTAACTCCTCTGAACACTGCTCTAGGCTGACCAGGAGACTCCAACACAACCTCCTTGGTATAGCAGTCCATGATAGCCCTATGGGCAGTAAGCCAGTCCATCCTCATAATCACATCGATCTCTCTCAGAGGCAACACTATAAGGTCTGCCCTCAATACTGCTTGATCAATCTGGATCGAGCATCCCCATGCACCTCTCCTAATGCAAGAGTAGTACCAGAGGTGTACTCACCTCTAGTCCATCTATAATATCTCCCTATCCCCATGCAATCTACATGCCATATGAGGTAATAAAGAATGTGTGGATCCAGATCCAAGAATGCAAACGCCCATATCGTAAATAAGGAGCATACCACCACAACATCGGGAATCTCGGGCCTCCTGCCAGCGTCATGGCGATACTCTACTTTGGGGCTGTGGTGGTGCCCCGACCCTCGATCCTCACAAAGGACCCTCGGCTCTACCACGGCCTCTACCTCGGCCCTCCGTCCGGATCCACCCACTTACTCATCAGACAACAGTCGTTACTCCCAACTCGTCCACTACCAGCAGATCGAACTCTCAAAGTATCCGGCAGTCCCGACTGATGTCCGTCGAGCCAAGACCTCAGCAGGCTCCAAGAAGCCACCAACACTCCCCATCGTGTCTCCTCTCACAATGCGGCACACCGCGGAACTGTCCGTAACCTCTACCACTACCATTGCCAGCCTGTACAAATCGCCCTCTCTGTCCAAATCCAGACTGTCTCGAACCTCCCGAAGACCTGAAAGTCCTGTCCTGACGCTTCCTAAAGCTCCTGCCAGAGCTGCCCTGACTATCACTTGGCCGCTTACCCCGGGACCCAATCTCAGCCTGTCTCTGCCTCATCAGCTGCTCCACTTTAACGGCAACAGCCCTCAACTCAATAAATGTACCCATGTCCGACCGAGCCAACCTGGTACGGATCTCAGTATTGAGGCCATTCTTGAACCTCCGGCACTTATCAGCCTCAGTCGGGATCATCACAGTGGCATAATCCATCAGCTCATTAAATTTCACCTCATATTCGCCACCGACATCCGACCTCGCTTCAGCCGAAATTCTGCATCTTCATATCAAGATAGACCTTGGGCATATAATTATCCTCAAGGCCCTCGAAACTCAAACCCATGACAAGAAGCAAAGCTCGTGGTACTTGCTGCACGATCTTCCACCACTTATATCTTTGGGCCCGCAGCAAGGACACCGCATAATCGAACCTCTCATCGTGTTCGCGATTCATCCGTAGAAGACTCTCTCCGTCCTTCCAACCATCCTCGGCCTCGGCGGGTCTCAGACTACCATAGAAATCTATGACCCCTCTACAAGAAGAAATCATATCTCCTCTCCCGTCTCTCGAGAGCTCGAGGAGGCAGATCCTCAGTACGAGGCATAGAAGACTCTCTACTTGCTCCCACTGATCCTTGGTTAGCTGGCTGCTCAACTTGATCACCTAATGCAGAAGACCTAAAACAAAACAAAATTCGATCGGTGTCAGCAGCTCACAAATTTATACCTACATTCGTACTATTCCCAAAAGATGCCAAACCATGCTCTGATACCACCAAATGTAACGCCCCCTTACCATAGGGTATCCACCGAAACGCCCGTAGGTCATTCCGATACATATCCTACGATAAGAGACCACTACCGACAACAACCACTACATCCTCATGGCATCACAATCATAAGACAGTAATAAGAAATTGACCACTTTATAAAACCAAATTAGATTCCATTTCATTCACTCAAAACTCAGTAATTTACAAACTGTCAATATGTTTAGTTTACATGCTCCAAAACACTACTCACTAAATGACATATTGTAATGTACAAAAGATGATCTAATTATAGGTCTCCAAAAGAAAGCCCAAATGACCGACCTTTGAGCCATCGCTTTCTCGCCAATCCACAAGATACTACTCTACAAACTCGAGGAACTATCTGTCTAAACTTAGGCCCGAAAAATAGATTGCAATTTTGGATGAGTTTGCGAACTCAATGAGAAACCATCATTGATGGTTCTCCCAATTCATGCATCATATAAGCATGATACAAGACTCATTCAACAATTATACAAAACACACAATTGAAACAATCACAAGACAATTACAAGATACGATCTCGAGCAAAGATATAAAGAACCACCAAAACATTGCCAAATATTCATCTAGTATGCAATGCACATGTGACTCTTTTCCAGTTCATTTCAGTATTGTGACCGAGCGCATAACAGTGATCAGTATAGACGCGTCTGGGGAGAATTATCTCCCGTCGAGCTCGAGGCTCGGTTCAGTATATCGAGCTCTAGGCTTGGTTTAGTACAGTGGCGTCTCGGTTCACAACTTTCCTTTTAACAGTGTGATGCATTTGTGCATGAATGCACATTGTCCATAGCAGTAAACATGGTATTTCACAGTCCAATTATACAGTCTCATTAAGCAGTCAATAAAACCACATGTAGTCCACGTAATCCCCGTAGGGCAATCAATTTACAGTAATAATCCATGTAATCCCGTAGGCAATCAAATCACAATAAACACATAGATTGGAATAACCAACTAGGTTACTCACCTAATAACTTCCACGCTTAGTGCCGGAAGTCTCGCCAAGTCCGTGGAACGACGGTCCACTTGAGCCTCTATAGCAAGTTAAATGAATAACCATTACCATCGGTATAAATGACTAAACAATGCACATGAAATCACCAAATGTGTATAATGCATGTTCATGGCATCCCGCCCTAATTCAATATTTCCCATAATAAAATTCTATTAAACATTAGAAATCCATAGGCACCGACGGCGCAATTTGGACCTCTATAGGTCCCCAATTAAATAAAACAGTTGATTCATCGTTCCGTTACCCGGTTACGCCAAATTCCGCCTAAAATCCTGAATCTCTCGTAAAAGGAAATTAAATATTCAATGAATCCGATGCCTCAAGAATCAGGTCAATCGGACGTCGGACAGAAAAGTTATTCACGAAAAGAAACCAAAACTCAACAATTTATATTTTATATAAAACCCTTATTTCCCCTTTATTTTCTGATTTCCAACCAAACTTCCAACACCCATAACTCTTTCTACACATTTCTGAAAAATGCAAACTATACCTTGTTGGAAAGCTTATGAAAAGCTCTACAATTCTCAAGAAGACCATAAAAATCAATTCCAACCCTAAAGGTGTCAAAAACTCCATCAAACCTACTGCCTACTCAATTTCCATCAACACAGGGCAGTACATTGGCAATTTCATAACTCACTGATTCTTCAGTAATAAATTACCACAAAAATATGGTTAATAAGTTCACAATGTCTTCAACAACTTTCATGAACAATCCAAAATCAAATTCTATTGCTAAACAAGTCAATTAATTCATCTAATGTTACTGTCCCTGAAATCCTCCAATTTGGGCAGTAACCTTATAACAAGCATAACTCCCTGTATACAAGTCAGTAAAATCCGAACTTTATATCCCTGAAAAGATAACATCTCAAACTTCAATTTTTATGAAGCACTCATCATCCAATTCGATCTCTATCAATTTCAAAACTGTTATTGAAGCTACTGTTATGATCAGCCATTCATAACCTGATGTAGGGTCAATTTTTGAAAAATCATAACTCCCAATTCTGACTTCTAAAAATTACACACCATATATCAATTTCAAGGTAATCTCTTCCTCTACAATTCTTCAGAAGCTCACTCACACCAATTCAGTCCACATAAAATTTTAAAATTGCCTCCAATCCGAAAACTCACAAAATCACACTTAGACTAGGTTTCATCAAAATGCTCAAAACCAGGCAATAGTAATCAGTTCATATCTCCCAATATACAACTCTAAAAATAGCAATATCAGTAGAAATGGAAAGCTAATTATATATTCTACAACTTTCATGAAGACCATTCTCCCTAATTCCATCTCAATTAATTCAGAAAAATCAGCAAAGTTCATATGTTGTGGTTTCGGTTACTGTTCACAGGCAATGGAACAGTAACTTTCCATTCAAAAATTCACCCTTCTATCATTAAAATTCAACAACACCTATTTCACACTAAATTGAAGCCAACATCCCAAAGTTTCAGTAGCCACTAACCTTACCTCATTTGCATTTCTACACAATAAATTATGAATAAAACAGGAACATCAATTAAAACCTTAATTTTCCAGATTTAGTGTTAACCTTAGATCTATCATTTCTAATGTTTTTTTTTTCACATCACTAGACATCCAATTAAATACAAATTAGGTATTACCACATTCCTACATATACTAGGGCTAATACTGAAAAATTGCAGCACTTAATTCCTCAATTCAGATACCCAAATAATCATCCATATTCCATTTAAAATCAAGTCAAAACACTCATTCTTACTTCATCAATTCCTAAATAACCCTCACCTAACACCCATTAATTCAAGCCATATTAGTCATCAATTTAAGGTCTCTATAATCATCATAAACACACCATAACTCCCATTAAATGCATCAACAATCATGATTCATTTAATGCACAATTCAAAGCATAATTCAAGCTTAAATGAAAACTTAACTTAAACCTTACCTACTTAAGCTTTTCCCCCTTCAATGCTTTAATCCTACACCAATTTCTCACTTTCTCTACTTTCTTCTACCATCAAACATATATCTCCTCATCATAGCAAGAACACAACTTAGTTGGAAGTAGAAGAACTCTTGAATGTTTGGAGGAAGATGAGGAAAGAAGAAGAAAATCAATGGATATGGAGAGGAGATGAAGGTTTGGTGAGAAGGTTTCTAAGAAGCAAAAGAATCATCTTTTCATTCTTATTAAGGCAAAACCGTGGGAGATGGGTAAGGAGCAATTAATGATAGCATATGATGGCAAAATATGATTGGTTCCAAAATTAAAGAAAAGTCAAAGTAATATTTCTTTAATCCAGATCAAAAACTAACCCAATCAACTCAAATGACCCCAATTTCAATCCCAAAATAATATACCCAATATTACAGTGCCATTGGGTAGAAATTTTCACTACCAAAAATCGACCGGTTCGCCACTTGGCGATTTTTTTCCGGTCCAGGAATTTTCTCCGGAAAAATCCAAAAAAATTCATAAAAATCCCTTAAAATAGAAAACAATTTATGGCGCACTCAGAATAATTTTTCACACCCGATAACCCCATTAATCACAATGAAATTACATTAGGCATGAAAACCGGGAATGTCATGTATGCATGCGCGGTAAATTCCTGTGCACAATTGTGACTATGCAGCAACCCTATTATGCATGAGCAGTCCTATAAAGTCCCAATCTAGCTCATCCTATGCCAATTTACTATTCTACCCTTCCAATTGAGGTTGGGATGTTACAGTTTTGCTTCACAATATGTCTGCAAAGTTACCTATTATGTTGTGCAAAATAACCTATTTTCCTCACTAATATTGTTATTGATAAAGAGTGTACATATGCTCACCTATTATTTCAAATTGAACATGAGATGAGCTAATGCTTGAAGATGTTACAGAAATGTCGCGAGATAAGACTCTTTTTCATCTTATTTCAACAGATAAAAGT
Organism: Erythroxylum novogranatense; assembly: GCA_029891385.1. Classification (NCBI taxonomy): domain Eukaryota; kingdom Viridiplantae; phylum Streptophyta; class Magnoliopsida; order Malpighiales; family Erythroxylaceae; genus Erythroxylum; species Erythroxylum novogranatense. The sequence continues at coordinate 84,462,847 of CM057227.1, read as the reverse complement.
GATATGATTCCACTATTTGTTAATAGCTAAGCTAACTAGTTAATTTTCCAATAAACATATGGTAATTCTAAGAGTGGTACTGAGAATTGTACCCTGGAAAGCTTATATTTGTCCAATAAACATATGTTTAATTTTCCAATCAACATATGTTAATTTTCCAATAAACATATGTAATGTACTGAGATAAACATTACAGTTGGAGCTTCTTCAATTATTTTCTGATGTCTTCTCTGCACACTGCAATCTCTTTCATACAAATGTAGAACATTGCCATTTTTGTCCCCAAATATCTACAAGCTCATAAACAACTGAAGCTATCAATACCAAAAGATGATAGAGAATTAATTTTTTCCAAGTATAAACTATTAGTCAGTGACATCAGAAAAATTTTTCTCATTAGTGAATTGATCTTGATTGATATATAAGTCAAGATGGACATACCTGGACTTCTTTGTGTCTTGGATGTGTGATATATTTCTCCAGCAAGATTGCATTTATGTCAAAAGAAGCAGCAGCTTCTCGTTGTGCCCCCAAGAAAGAATCAACAAACTCATCTGGACTTTTTACTATCCTCATCCCCTATAAGTACTGCCACACCATGTTTTCTGCCATTTTATCAAAAGCTTTATTTCATTGTTCTTTGTTGAGAGAATATAATCTTCAACATACATGCACTTTATTTATATACTTCTAGCAAAGCATCATATCGAAATATTCTTCTTAATTATGTTTTCTTATACTTATAAAGTGTCAATTTAAAAAGAATTGTGTTTAAATTATGCCTATTTTTAAAGAGTAAACTCATCTTATTTTTAAATTATTATATGATATCGTAACTATATATAAACTGAAAACTATTGTTTCTTTGTTATGTGTATGTTGATGGGTTATAAGGCAAATATAAAATACACTTGTAGGATATTCACTACACTTACTTCAGATTTTGATAAATGATTCTCGAATTAATAGATAATTTAAACCAATCGCTGGAGGCATGCTAATAATTCAGTAATGTTCTTACACACAGATAATACTATTTAAGGAATTTGTGGGGAGATTGCCATTGCATTAGTATATATATAAGCTCATAATATATGAGATAAAAAGAGAGAAGGTACAATGAAATCCAAACCATACTTTTGGCATAAGTCTATTAGCAAATGCATATGAAATCTGTAACATCTCGTTACCAATGTGAAGGGCATATTGGTAATTCGGTTGGATTAGGTCTGGGTGCATTTAGAAATTGATTTTCATATGCATTTATAGCCTCTATATTATTGATAAATGTTTGTGATTTGTACAAGTATATGTATGTACATGCATGTATGACAATTTTCCGACCAGATAGTGTCAATTGGAAATTTGGTTATAATTGTGCAGATTAGGTTTGATTTTCGACTTGGAGTGAGAAATTGAATTTAGGAATTGAGAAATGGAAATTGGAGTATATGATTAGATGTTTTCTAATTTTGAGGATTTATAGGAATTTTTCTAGAATTTTCGGAGTAATAGGTCAGGATCGAAAAAATTGACCATTGACTGATTAATTAGATTTCCGGTTCCGAAATTTGATTAACCAATAGCAATGGAGATTAGAATTTTGATTTGAGGAATTAGGGTTTAGAGCCATTGGAATTCGGGAGAAATTAGAATTAGAAATTGAATTGAGGTGGTTCGGATTGGTCTTATGGCATGTAATTGCCAAACAAGCCTTATTTTTCCTTATTATTTAAACCCTAACCTTTGAATTCTTTGCTTCCATGATACTTGGCTTTTGAAAGAAGAAATTTTCTCCTTCCTTCAACGTGGATCCTTCTTTGATTTGCTTCTTGATTTCCTTCTTGCTATTTGCTTCCTCTTCCATCTTTGATCTCTTACTTTGGCTTGGAATTGGAGAACATGACATTTGGGTTGATTATTGGTGTTTGCCGTGGATGTCGATGAGCTTGGGTTGGTGTGATCATTGAAGATTTGAGACTTTAATCAAGTAAGTTTGCTTCTTTCTGGCCTTAGATAGTTAGATTTGTTAAGTTATTGAGTTAGATTGATGATTGGTTTGAATATTTAAGAAATTGAAAATGTTAGGTTTCGGATGATGATTTCCTTGCTTTTGATGTCGATAATTTAGGGAAAATGGTTATTTGTTGTAATAGAGGATAGAAATGAGTTGTTTGATGTATATTGAATCATTTGGGAGTGGTTTGGAAAGGAAGAAATCAGATTGGAAAAGTTGCAGAGTAGGAAATCTGGAAAAATCTGGGTTTTGGGCGTTGCTAGGTTCGCACGCCGCGACGTGCGCGAAGAACACGCCGCGGCGAGAAAGTCAGCTTTTGCGCGCCGCAACGAGCAGATTTGTCCGCACGTCACGACGAGCGTGGGATGCGCGGATGAGTTTCGTCACGAAGAACGCAGCGCGCACACCGCGACGAAGGAAAGGAGGCTCGCCGCGGCGAGGGACCAGACGCCTGATTTCAGAAGGTGAATTGCTTGGTTATAGAATGATTTTTGAGGTTAAATCCTTAATGGATTGGTGAGTGATTAATTGATTTTGATTTAGAGACTAAGAATTTCAATTTAGAAGAATGAAATTTCAGAATTTTATTCGGTGGTTCTCGAAATCGGTTGGTGATTGAATAGTGAATGTGATTTTGACTTAAGGATAATTCTAATGTCTTGGAATTTAGTTTTAAAGAGTTTGGAACCTAGTCAATTGAATTATAGTATTAGAAATTGATATGAATTTGAGTGATAAAGAGTTAAATTGGAAAGATTCTGGGTAGGGTAGGAAATGTCATACCATGTATAGTACGTAAATCATTTGATACATATGCATTTTTGAATAATTGAAATTGTACAATTAGTAATATTTGGATATTATGACTACTGTAGAAGCTCAAGTGGATCGTCGATCGTCCGACGTAGGCGAGACTTCCCGGCAGTAGCTCGGAAGTTCTGAGGTGAGTAACCTAGTTGGTTTCTCAACCTTGATGTGTTTAATTTTATGCACCTATACCATGAGGAGTTAAGGATGGATTATATGTGTTTGTTTTGATTGATTTCGGACCACAGGTGTTCGAAATATTTGAAATGTGCTATAGAAGTGCCAATTGTGTATAAATTGTCAATAATTGGTTTCAAATGCAAAATTGGATAGTGATATTAGGTTGTGGCACGATTTGTGAGACTTGTAGCATGTGCATTCATGCCATTATGCATGATCAGATAATTGACAGTTGTGACCGGTGCAACCACCGTATTCAGAGCTTTAAGCTCAATGCATAAGGCCTCGTGCCCAACAATTTTCAGAGCTTTATGCTCAACGTATCAGGGCTTCAAGTCCAATATTTTCAGAGCCAATGGCTCAACATAAATGAGCTCAGGCGCACAGTCACAACAACGAAATAAAATGAAAGAGTCACATGTACATCGCATATATGATTGTTCAACTGTGAATTGTATGGAAGGCGCACCGCCTTATAAATGTAAAATGGAATGCATGTGATTCTTGGTTGTGATAATTTATGATATTGTGTGAATTGCTTGAATATGCATGAGTTGGGTGGACCATCGATGATGGTTTCTCACTGAGTTCGCAAACTCACCCAACATTGCAATTATTTTTCAGGACAGCGATAGTTGACTCCTAGCTCCAGTTAGCAAGACTTTTCCTGCTGTATGAGTGCCCGCGAGAGGAGCATGGCCCACAAGTCGGTCAGCTGGGATCTTTTGCAGGACGATCTAGTTAGGAGTTATGTTAGTCCTTTTGGTTCTGTACAGTTGTAATTAGACCGAATTGTGGACTTATGGTTTTAAGAAATGAAATGAGAAGTATCTCTTGGTTTTAAAATTTAGTGAATTTGATATTACTGCTTTATTATATTGATTGCATGAGGTTTATAGAATGATCGAATCGTAGTGCAACCTCATCGTAGGTTATGTATCGGTACAACCTACAGGCGTCTCGGTGTATACTCTACGGTAAGGGGGGGCTACATTAGGTGGTATCAGAGCATGGTTTGGCATCTTTTGGGCATAGTGTATTCTAGGCTTGAATTTCGTAAGAAAAAGCAAAAATTGATCAAATTTGCGGTTTTGTTGTAGGTCATCCGTTCTTGGTGATCAGGTAGATCAACCAGCTGACCAAGGATCAGTCAGAGCTAGTAGGGAGTCTTCAGTGCCTCTGTATGAGGAGCAGCCTCCTAGAGTCCCCATGAGATGGGAGCGGAGGTATGATCGTCTGCTGGTGGAGTATTGACTTTATGGCAACATGCACCTGCTGAGGCTGAGGGATGGTTGGAGAGGACTGAGCGAGTCCTCGATCAGATAGATTGCGATGCAGAGGAGAGATTTGATTATGCAGTCTCTCTCCTTCAGGGCCCAGCTTATCAGTGGTGGAAGACTATCCGGCAAGATCTGCTGGACCGTGTTCGACTTGGGCAGATTTTCTGAGAGCCTTTCGAGATAATTACACGCCCAAGGTCTATTTGGAGATGAAGATGCAGGAGTTCTTAGAATTGAGACAGGGGTCGATGACAGTGGCTGATTATGAGATTAGGTTTAATGAGCTGTCAGTATTTGCAACGTCTATATTCATCTCTAGTCTGCAAATAAATAGAGGTACATCAAGGGATCTATAAGTGAAGTTCGAAAAGGCAAAAAGCATACCACCATTGTTCCTAATTTGCTCTCAATTTCTCTTATCCTATTCCAAATTTTGTACTGAGCATTATTACTTCTCTTATATCTTTGTTACTATTGTGAGTTGAGTGATTAGTTGAAAATCACTTGTGAAGTAGGATTTGTGTCAGAAAACAAATTGATTGTAAGGGTAGCTAGAGCCAGAAATCAAGAGGAGTTGTAAAAGTTCACACTAAACTAAAAAGTGTGCAGTAAAGTGATTTGCCAAATCCTAAGTGGGAGCTTAGGTAGAGGACGTAGGTCTTAGTACCGAACCTCTATAAAAATAGAATTTGCCTTTCTTCCCTACTCTTTACATTTAAATTTGTTTTGTTTTGTGTGTATTAACTTCTGATTTTCTTGTAGAACTTTACAAAAAAAGGTTCAAAGATCTATTCAACCCCCTTCTAGATCGTTTACAATTGGTATCAGAGCAGAAGTATCCAGGGATGGCACATAATAACCTAACAGAAGAAGGTAACACGAATAATCGTCCTCCTCTGTTTAATGGTACTAACTATTCTTCTTGAAAAAATCCTACAAAATACCATATTTTAAGCTAGGGTGTGGAGTATTGGGAGATTATAATCTTCGGTCCACACATTCCATTGAATGAAAATGGTGAGGTAAAGACAGAGCTGGAATATGATGACAATGATTGGAGGCAAACCTACATCAATGCAAAAGCTATGAAATTGATATATTGTGCTCTCACTGTTGAGGAGAGAAATCGAGTGAACTCATGCACTAGTGCTAAAGAAATGTGGGAGAGACTACACATCACTCATGAAGGAACCAATCAAGTTCGAGAGACAAAGATCAACATGCTTCTCCATGACTATGAAATGTTTATCATGAAGGAAGGTGAGTCTATTTCTACTATGCCTGATCGTTTTGCAGAAATTATCAATGGATTAGGCAACCTTTGGAAAGCATATGACGGATAGCGAGAAGGTGAAAAAGATTCTTTGTTCACTACCGAAAGAATGGGATTCACAAGTCACCGCTATTATGGAGTCTAAAGATCTCAATCAATTGGAATTCAATACCTTGTTGGGATCACTCATAAACTATGAGATCATTCTCAAATCAAGAGGAGGAAGAGGTAAGTCACAAAAGTCAATTGCTTTGAAAGCTAATGTTTCCTCTCTTGATGAAAGTGATGAAGAAATAGATGAAGAAGAAGATGATAAAGAAATAGCGATGTATGTCAGAAACTTGAAAAAGTTCAAAGGACTACTCAAGAATAGGAACAAAGAATTACGTGGTGGAAGAAATGAAGAAAGAAATAAGTACACCATGGAAAGAAGGTCCAAGAGCAATGAAGAATGTTGGAAATATAGAAAAAGAGGACATCATGCTAGAGAATGCAAAAGCTCATCCTTCACTTCAAATATCCAAAAAAATGACAAGTTTGACAAAGGGAAAAAGAAAGCTAGCTTTGTAGCCACTTGGATTGATGATGAGGAAGCATATCAAAGAAATGATGAAAACAACTTAGCTCTCATGGCAAATAACTCCTTAACAAGTGATGATGAAGATGAGGTAATTGATTAAGATCTTAGAGATTCCTTTAATGCTTTACAAATTGATTTTGAAGAAGCTATTGAGATCAACAAAAAATTGAGAAAGAAAATAAGAGAACTAGTTGCTAAAAATAGTTTTTTACATGAGACTATTGATGATTTAGATTGCCCTAAGGAAGATCATTCTGCATGCCTTGCTGAAAAAGAAAATCTTACTAGTGAACTTGATAAACTTAGAAAGGAGTTTTCTTATGTGGTTGGAAAATTTGCTGGTGGAAATGAGAAGTTTGAAAAGATGTTGTCTTTACAAAGATATTCAATTTCTAAATATGGTTTAGGATATGATTCTTTTGATAGAGATTGTTCCTTGATTTCTAAATTTACTGAAGATGGAAAAGTTTCTAAATGTGCTAAATGTTTGAAAGATGATCATATAGAAATTGCATGTAAGAGTATTAGGAGATGCATTAATGTTAAGAAAATCTGGGTGGTAAAAGGCACAACACCTCCTAATGTGGTTTATATGGCTAACTAAAATGGACCCAACATGGCTTGGGTACCTATAACAAGAAAGAATTCTTCTATTGTAGGTACAAGCAAGGGATGAAAAACCACTAAGCACATGGTACACTGATAGTGGATGTTCAAGGCACATGATTGGAGACAAGAACCTATTTGCAGAAATTAGACCAAAAAATCAAGGATATGTCACATTTGGAGACAACAACAAAGGTAAAGTCATTGGTATTGGTAAAGTGGGTAAGGAACCTTTGCCTACCGTTGACAATGTTTTTCTTATTGATGGATTGAAACATAACTTGTTAAGTGTTTCTCAATTATGTGATATGAATTTTAATGTGACATTTGAATCATCTCATTGCATGGTTATGAAGGATGAAAATGTGGCTTTCATTGGTTTGAGACATGGTAATACTTATATTGTTGACTTACATGATGATAGTTCTTTTAATGAAAAGTGTTTGGTGACATTAGAAGAAAATGTATTTTTATGGCATAGAAACTTAGGACATGCTCCATTGCCTTTAATCTCTAAGCTTTCTAAAAATAATATTGTGAGAGGTTTGCCTAAGATAAAATTTTTTAAAGATCACTTGTGTGAATCTTGTTTGAAAGGCAAACATGTTAGAGAATCTTTCAAACCAAAGAAAGAGATTTGTACATCTAGAATTCTTGAACTTGTTCATATGGATTTGATTGGACCATCTAGGCATGCTAGTCTAAGTGGTAAATTATATGTTCTTATCATTGTTGATGATTTTTCTAGATTTACTTGGGTGAGATTTCTTGCAAATAAAAGTGATGCCTTTAACGAATTCACTAAGTGTTGTAGGTTGGTTCAAAATGAAAAGAATTTGACAATTATTGCAATTAGAACCGATTATGGAGGTGAGTTTGAGTGTGAACCATTTGAAAGGCTTTGTGACAAATATGGAATGGAGCACAATTTCTCAACACCAAGAACACCACAATAAAACGGGGTAGTAGAAAGGAAAAATTGCTCACTTGAAGAAATGAGTAGAACAATGTTGAATGAATACAATCTTCCTAAATCCTTTTAGGAGGAAGCAATCAACACCGCGTGCTATGTCATCAATAGAGTGCATCTTAGAAGAAACAAAAACAAGATACCATACGAGCTATGGAAAGGTAAGAAACCCAACATTTCATATTTTCATCCATTTGGTTGCAAATTTTTCATTCATAATAATGGAAAGAACAATTTAGGAAAATTTGATTCAAAATATGATGTTGGTTCACTAACTAGTAAGGCATTTAGAGTCTATAATAATAGAACTAAATGTGTTGAAGAAAATATTCATGTTAAATTCGATGATATGATTTCACCCCCGAGAAAGGTTTGTTTTGATGATGATGCAGGAAATTTAGGAAATGGAGTTGAAGAAATTGAATCCAAGATTAAAGAAATAAAGTTAGATGAAGAAGATCATATGCCCAACATTAAAGCATGGGCAAAAGCAAAGAATCATTGTATGGAGCAAGTAATTGGCAGCTTGAATGATGGTTTAAGAACTAGGACGAATGTTTATGAACACATGAGCACTTCAGCTTTCTTCTCTCTAGTGGAACCCAAGAACATAAAAGAGGCTCTTGAAGATGAGAATTGGTTGCTGGTTATGCAAGAAGAGCTTAATCAATTCAAGAGGAATAATGTATGGGATTTGGTAGCTCCACCAAAGGACAAAACCATTATTGGAGTCAAGTGGGTAAATAGGATAAAGTATGATGAAAATGGTGAAGCAATCAAGGATAAATCAAGGTTAGTAGCTCAAGGATTTTATCAAAAGAAGGCCTTGATTATAATGAGACATATGCACCTGTGGCTCGATTGGAGGCGATCAGATTGTTATGTGCTTTTGCTTCACATAAAAGGATCAAATTAAATCAAATAGAAGTCAAGAGTGCATTTCTCATTGGATACATTCAAGAGGAAGTGTATGTCAAACAACCACCAGGATTTGAAGATCATGAACATCCAGACTATGTCTATAAGCTCAAGAAGGCACTTTATGGATTAAAGCAAGCACCTAGGGCATGGTATGAAAGGTTAAGTACTTTTCTAACTTAAAATGGTTATATTCGTGGCAAGATTGATAATACTTTGTTTATAAAACATGTTAATCAAGATATGCTAATTTGTCAAATATATGTTGATGATATTGTTTTTGGTGCTACTAATGAATTTTTGTGTAAAGAATTTAGTGATCTCTTGCAAAGTGAATTTGAAATGAGCATGATGGGAGAACTCAAGTTCTTTCTTGGGTTGCAAATCAAGCAAGACAAAAATGGTATCTTCATTCACCAATCAAAATATACCAAAGAGCTTATAAAGAAGTTCAAAATGGAAGGATGCAAAGTAGCAGCAACACCAATGGTAAGAAATCTGGTCTTGAAAAAATCTAAACATGAAGAAGATGTTGATCAAAAACTTTATAGAGGTGTGATCGGCGCTCTGTTATATTTAACCGTATCTAGACCAGATATTATGTTTGCTACATGTCTTTGTGCTAGATTTCAATCTTGTCCCAAACTTTCTCATTTGAGTGCTTGCAAAAGAATTTTTAAATATCTGAGTAAGACTGTTAATCATGGTTATGGTATCCTAGTTGTGAATCTTTTGATTTGTATACTTATAGTGGTGCTGACCATGGTGGCTGTAGGGTAGATAGAAAAAGCACTAGTGGGTTATGTCATTTCTTATGACCATCTTTGATCTCTTGGGCTAGGAAAAAGCAAGATAGTGTAGCCATCTCCACTGCTGAATCTGAATATGTAGCTGCTGGAAGTGCATGTGCCCAAGTTCTTTGGATTATCAATTGCTTGATTATGGTATTGTTGTTAAAAATATTCCCATTTATTGTGATAATATCAGTGCAATTTGCTTGAGTAAAAATCCAATTTTGCATAGTAGAACAAAGCATATAGAAATTAGACATCATTTCCTTCGTGATCATTGTTTGAAAGGTGACATTTGTTTGAAACATGTTTCTACTAATGATCAATTAGCTGATATTTTTACAAAGCCTCTTAAAGAAGAAGTGTTTGTGAACATAAAATTGAGGTTTGGTATGTTTGATTTGAATTCTATTAATTGATTTTCTGTATATATTAACACAACAAAATGGTCAAAATATTAGGCAAATATGCAATTTCATCTGAGAATACATCATCATGATCTACATTTAGGCTAAAAGATGATTTATGTGGAGTTTAGCAATATTTCAGTAGACTAATTGGAATTTAAGTCGACTGAAGTTGAGGAATTACTCGAGTCATTCTGTTGCCTATTGAAGTATCATAGTTATAGTCGACTACTGGTCTTCAACTAGTCGACTAATACACACACTTTTCCCAACCAATCGCTAACCCTTTTCGACCAGTCGATTAGTTTTATATCAGACAACTCCCACTCTTCATTTTATTTTTATTAGTTGACTATTACCCTACCAGTCGACTATAAGTCATACGGGTCTTATTGTTTGTGATTTTCATCTTGTATTGGATAGTTATTTGAGACTATGGACATGCTTGTTGATGGTTTGTTCCTTTCTTAATATGATTGTGGTTTCTTAATGTTGGTTTGTATTAATTATTTTGATTATGGAAAAAAGGGGGAGTACTATGTGTTAAAATTGTTTTGGGTTACTATATGTTAAAATTGGTTTGACTTATATGGTTCATAACATGTTTTTTTTAAATCTATCTTGATTTGAAATTACAATTATGGATTATACAAGGTTATTGAACTCAATGATTTATATGATTGAGGGGGATTCAAACTTACTAAAAAGACAAGGCATAAAACCTTGATCAATGTTTCTTTGTTTTCATTTCTTAAACAATTTCTAAGTGTTTTGTCATTATCAAAAAGGGGGAGATTGTTGGACCAATGGTGGTTGACAAATTAAATCATACTTATGTTTTGATAATAATAAAATGTATAGAATTGGTTAAGAAATTATTTCAGGTGTTTTGGAATGAAATAAATCAAGACAACATTAATCTTCAATGGACAAGATATAAATCATTGTGAAATCAAGAAGGAAATAATCTTCATCGTACAAGAAATACTCAAACATGAAGATTATGGGAAGATCTGATTAAATATATCTGTTGGAGTCATCACTAGTTGCCCACGGCAAGTCGACTAATAATATTCATATATGTAAGTGGAGCATGAAACAAGTCAACTAAGATGTTACAAGTCGACTACAAATTAGGCAGATAGGTGAACTAGTCAACTGTCATGGCACTAGTCGACTAATCAAAGAGCGAAGATGAAACCTGCATTGAATTTCGTTAGTACTAGTCGACTATAACAGCTCGACTAGTCGACTATCAGGTGAAGTTGAACAAACTTTATCCGAATCAATCACAAATGGAAAGGAAAAAGTTTAGCAACGTCTATAAGAAATCAAGCAACGACTAGAAGAATTTTTGCAACGTCTATATTCATCTCTAGTTTGCAAATAAATAGAGGTACATCAAGGGATCGATAAGTGAAGTTCGAAAAAGCAAAAAGTATACCACTATTGTTCCTAATTTGCTCTCAATTGCTCTTAGCCTGCTCCAAATTTTGTACTGAGCATTATTACTTCTCTTATATCTTTGTTATTATTATGAGTTGAGTGATTGGTTGAAAATCACTTGTGAGGTAGGATTTGTGTCGAAAAATGAATCGATTGTAAGGGTAGCTTGAGCAGGAAATCAAGAGGAGTTGTAAAAGTTCACACTAAACTAAAAAGTGTGCAAGAAAGTGATTTGTCAAATCCTAAGCGGGAGCTTAGGTAGAGGACGTAGGTCTTAGCACCGAACCTCTATAAAAACAGTATTTGTCTTTCTTCCCTACTCTTTACATTTAAATTTGTTTTGTTTTATGTGTATTAACTTCTGATTTTCTTGTAGAACTTTACGAAAAAGGTTCAAAGATCTATTCAACCCCTCTTCTAGATCGTTTACAGCAGATAGTATTTATTTACAAAAATGAATAACAGGAAACGTGATGCTATCTTTAAGACTCTGGCTTTTTTTTAGTTTTGGAATGGGCAATTGAACTTAATGAGAATGGTGATGTTCCTATGTTTGTATGTATACACAAAAAAACTAAGGAGGAGTGAAAATGCTAAAGGTAGTAGGGCGTTGACAGTACCAAGTAGGCAAGCTAATATAGATAGGATTTTGAATGAGGGTGATAGGAATAGCCAATGGGATTTAAGGATGGACTTAAATGCATTTTCATTATTATGTGAAATGCTTCAAGTCCACGGTGGGTTGACGAATACTGGCCATGTGCCTATTGAAGAAAAAGAATTAACAAGAATATTAGCACAAAATGAATCTAATAGAGTATCATAAGTTAGGTTTATGAGGTCTGGAGAAACCATAAGTAGGGTCTTCCATAGTGTGCTGAAGGCTGTACTAAATCTCCAACATCTGTTGTATGTCAAGCCCATACCAATTCTAGAGGATTGCACAGACAGTAGATGGAAATGGTTTAAGGTTAGTATATTTAATTAGCTACAATAACTTTGCTAATTGCACTTAATTAAATTACTAAACTAGAATTTTTTGTTGGAATTTTTTTTCAAAGGGTTGCCTTGGTGCTGTAGATGGGACCTATTTAGATATAACAGTTCCCCATCCAGACAAACCCAAATATAGAGGTAGGAAAGGGAAAATATGCACTAATGTGTTAGGGGTGTGTGATAGGAACTTAAACTTTGTTTACGTTCTTGTTGGATGGGAGAGTTCAGCATCTGATTCAAGGGTTCTACATGATGCTGTTACTAGGTGTTGGGCCCCGATTCGCATTAAGCATGTTTTATTTATTTTGAGGTTTAGATTGATAATTTCTTTTAATTAGAATAATTTGGGATTTTTAATACTTAGTTAATAGAAATTAATTGGAGGTATTTAGTTAAAATTGGAATTTTAATAAGTTGTTAGAATTAAAAATATTAAGATGGTGTAAGGACAAAATGGGAAGTTTGCATATGTCTTTAAGGCTTAAAGTTTATGAAGATGGGCTTTTAATCCTTTTAAATGCTATTAAATGAAGAAGAAAGGAAGCATTTGGGCTACGGTCCACATAAGTTGCAATTAAAGGAGAAAAGAATGAAGCAAAAGAGGAGTAGCCATATGTTATAGGTGGAAGAGAACAAAATTGCTTGTAAAAAGAGAGAAATAAGTGATACTACAACATTTTGGGCTTAGGTTATAAGTTAGGACAAATTTTACGTCAGTCCCTTAAGAGTGAAAGCTACGAAACTTACAAGAGAAAGAAGAAAAAGAAGGGGGACTTTTGGCCAAGCTAGGGAGAAGAAGAAGAAGAAGAAGAAGAAGAGGTAGGTTTAGGTTTCTATGCTTTAGAAAGGAGGGTTTAAGTGTTTTTCTTTAAGAAGAAAGTGGAAAGGAAGTGATTAAGCTCCATTGGAGGCGAAGGAAGTAATTTCGTGGGTTGTTTCCTAAGGTAAGAGATTTCGAAATTCTTTGATTAATTTAGATAGATTTTGATGCTAATAGTTTAGTTAAGGTATGGGTAAGGTTAGGTAGGTTTTAATTCATGTTTCCCTTTCCTTAGAAATTCCAAATTTTGCTATCTCTTATTCTTATGGGATTTTTGTGCTTGATAAAGGCGAAGGGAGGCGATTGGAGGAAGAAGAAAGGCAAATTGACCAATCCTAGAGCTAAAGGAATTAGGGTAGGTGATTTCTTAATAATTGAGTTAATAGGCTTATTAAAGTGTTTATAATAAATGCTAATTATGCTTTCCAATAACTTAAGAATTTTGTATCAATTCCTCTTTGTGATGATTTTAACTTGTATGAGGTGTCTTTTGAATGTAATTTTTAGTTGGAAGTGTTTGAAAAATGATTTGTTAAGTGAAAAAGATTCGGATATGTGATTTCGACGATTATGTGAAAATCAAGCGAGATTGAATTTTTGTAAGAGCCATTTGTGGCTAATGTGTATGAATTGTGTGAATTATGTGATATGCATGTCTTCATTGGGTTTGTGGTGGTCTCATAAGATTTAGGTGCACCTGTCTACCCATAGGCTTCTCCCGCCTGCCCGCTAGTGGCATTGGAGTTCCTCTCAAGGACTCCCATAAGTCACGACTACACATGACCGCTTCGCGGGAATATGTAGTACTTTCCATTTCGGATCCACCCGAACCACTTTGTTTGTGATTTTGTGAAATGTTAGGTTATTTTGTGATGTGTTAAGTTCGTAAATTGTTTGAAGTGATAAATTCTGTGAAGAGATTTGAAAAGTGAAAATGCTTTTATTAATGTGACATTGTTTTGGAAAATGAATGAATGATGGTTTTGCTTATTGCTCGTTTATTAAGTTATTACCCACGGATCCGTCGAGCTCACCCCCCATTTCCCCTCCACAGGTATTGAGCGAGAAACCAAGTCATCGCATCGAGATTAGGGCGATACTCCGATGCATTTTGCTTTTGAAGTCATGTTTTGAGAAAACAAAGCATTAGCTAGCATATTGGTTAATTGTTGTTCTTTTGTACTTTCACTTTTACCATTTTGGATGTAATCGGGCTAGAATGCCCTCTGAAGATTTTTATTAACTTATTTCCATGTAAATATAAGGGTTTCAAATTTTAAATGTACCTTGTATATGTTTTCGAAGAATGTATGGATGTATGGTTGAAATTGATAAAAAACAAGCATGAGATTATATTTCTTTAGGTTTTGAAATGGATAGATGCCTAAGAGTGTATTAATGCCATTGGAGTTTAGGATAATTGGATTAGATTGTGTTGTGAAAGCTTGGATATTGAGTTTTCTTTATGCAGGTAATGGAGTTTAGATGAGAAACTTGAAGTTTTGGCTAGAGCAATATAGGGGAGGTGTTGTCCAATTTTTTCTAAAATGGACAGAACTTCGCTTAGGTTTTAGACCCACTTAGAGCTTGAATTAGGTTGGGAGGTCTTCTTGAAGATTGTAGCATATGTTTATAGCTTTCTAATGGTGTATAATGAGCCTTATTTGGAGTTGGTAGTAAAAACTTATAGGGGTTAGACCTAGTTTAGTTACTGTTTATTGGGTAAATTTGGGCGGAAACTTGATTTGGGTTTTCAAATGTTTTAGAGCTTGAATTGAGTTGGGATGTCTTCTTGAAGAATGCAGTAATTGTTTATGGCTTTCCAATTATGTATAATTGGTCACATTTGGACTTAGAATGAAAAAGTTATAAGGGTTGAGAGTTTTCAGTTACTATTGATAAGGTTTAGGATTGGGCAGTACATTTGGAGGGGTTTTTCACCCTCTTAGAGAATGATGTGATTTCTGGTTTCTTGATAGAAAATGTAGATTATCTTTTCCCCTTTCCAATTAGGTATAATTTGCAATTATTGTAGTGAGGAATAAAAAGTTATGAGGTTAGAAAAATGGCAGGTACTGTTTATTTGGTCAAGTTATTGTTTTATTGGCTATTATATAGGCATAAACTTTGAGAGGGTTTTTACCTCTTTAAACGACTGAATTGATTTTTGCTCACTTCATAAAACTTATAGATTATCTTTTTATCTTTCCAATGGGGTATAATGCACCATTTTTTGACTTTTGTGTTAAAAGATATGGTTTTTCAAACTTCTGATATATTATAGGACCCTTTTCAATTTGGCAGAAACTTTGAAGCACTTTTTGAACCTCTTAAAGGCGAAACTAGTTTTTCCATCCTTGATGGAAGTTGTAGATCTTTCTTTGAGTTTTCTTTTGATACCCAATTTGTCAATTTTGGAGTTTGGGAACAAAAGTTATTATTTTTGTAAATTCTGAAATTTTCCTACAAATCTAGATTTCATCCTTAGGTGTGGCCACGCCTAGCCTCTAAATTTCTTAGACGTGCCCACGCCTAATCTCTGAATGTCCTCCTCTTACTCTTTTGCTTGTAACTTTTTCGTTTGGCTTCTGATTCACTCGATTTTTGAAGCATTGGTTTTCTAAGAAAATTTTTCTACCCCATTTTGTTAAAGCTAGAGATTCGAGTTTTAGTGGGAATTTACAGATAATATTATAGAGAGTAAATTATGTGCCAGTTTTGTATATAATTCCTTTGTTGGGCGAGTTTGTGATCTATAGAAATCCGATTGTGGGGGATTTTTGATTCTATTTAACCTAGAGACATGGAATTCCATTTTAGCTTAGGAATTGGATTTAATTATGGGCCCTAAGCAGATCAATTTTATTGGGAGGATAATTAGGGTGAATTTATCAAGAATTGCTCAGATGACATTCAAATAAGTTCGATTGAATTATTTTTGTGATAAGAAATTCCTCCCTCGTGAGATGCGCGTCCAGATGTCACGTAGGACGTCGGACACGTGTCTCACCAGGGAGGGGTTCCAACACTTATGGTGTCAGAGCTTTCGGTTTAGGTTCGGGTCGAAGGAGAAATTTTTGGATTTTTGTGACCTATTTTGCATTTTTTGAAATTAAATGATTTGCATTATTTACATGATTTTACATGGTTTTGCATGATTTTGCATGATTTAATCGGTCTATACACTTTGAAAAATTGGTTTTGCATGAACTAAAGTTTTTCACTGGTTTTATTTTAAAGGAGTAATATGCCACCTCGAAGTAGAACTCGAGGAGCCCGACTTCGTTCTCGCTCTCACTAGGGGAGCACAGATGAGTCTCATGTCTCGCAAGATGCGGGGACACACTCTGCTCCCAGCTCAGAGGCACCTAGTGTGCAACATGAGGAGCCTCCACCTCCTCCTCCTCCTACTATGGCTGCGATGGACTCGCAGTTTTTTCAGGCCTTTGTCCAGGCTTTCACTTTTGCCATGGGTCAAGGATCTCGGGCTCCAGTGCCAGCTCCAAATGTCAGGGGCCGATAGTTTGATAACTGCGGAAGTTCGGAGCGGTGGACTTTCATGATACCATCAATCCGGAGGAAGCTGAATCTTGGCTGAAGAGGACAGAGAGGGTGCTTCTTCAGATGAAATGCTTTGATGATGAGAAGTTGGAGTATGCTGTAAGTTTATTGCAGGGTGATGCTCTCCACTGGTGGGAGTCAGTCCCACAAAGTCAGGCTGTGCCACCAGTGCTTTCATGGAGGGATTTTGGAGAGTTGTTCCGGAAGAAATACCTCTCCCAGGTTTATATGCAGGAGAAGGCTAGGGAGTTCCTAAATTTGACTTAGAGAGAGATGTCTGTTAGCGAGTATGAGCTTAGATTCACCCAGTTGTCTCGATATGCAGCTCATATTGTGGCCAGTGACAAAGACAAGTGTCGAAAGTTTGAGGGAGGCCTCCACCTGGGCATCAAAGAGAAGGTGATCATTCACAATTTCTGTGATTATCAGCAGTTGGTGGATGCTGCACCCCAGGCTGAGAAGTTGGAGAACATCAGACAGGAGGTGAGCAGGAAGAGAAAGAGAGAGAGCCATCCAGAGAGAGGGGCGGTGCAACACCGGACAAGTGGTGGAAAGAGTACTGACTCGAGTCGGTGGCGAGAGTGCCCTCACAGAAAGCAAGCAGATCAGATCAGGTTAGTACAGCTTCCTCCTGGGAGGAAACAAGAGGATCGAGAGAAGTGAACCGTAACCCTTTATGTGAGCACTGTGGGAACCTGCATCGGGGTGAGTGCTATAAACTTTCGGGTGCTTGTTTTATGTGTGGAGAGAAGGGCCACAGGATCAAAGATTGTCCTCAGATAACCAGGGGGAACGATCTCAGCCACAGGCTCAGAGGAGATCAGAGACAGTAGGGACTAGACCAGCTGCTGGGGTAGGCAGTTCTAGGTTAGTGAGGAAGCCCAATCCTCTAGGGAGACCGAGAGGGCAAGCACAGGCGAGGGTGTTTGCCATGAAACAGGAGGAAGCTGCAGCCGTACCGGAGGTTGTTACTGGTATGGCTCAACTCTTTCATTATGCTATGTATGTACTGTTTGAATCTGGTAGCACCCATTCCTTTGTTTATGCAAGCATGATCTTACCTGGTATGTAGTCAGACATTTTGGACAATTTTCTGCTTGTTAGTACTCCGTTAGGGAGAAATGTGATTGTGAGCAGAGTATATAGAGACTGTGACCTTATTATCGAGGGATCTAGATTGGTAGTGGATCTGCTACCTCTAGATCTGAAGGGGTTAGATGTGATCGTCGGAATGGATGTGATGGAAGTATCAGGCAAAACTTGACTGTGGTTTAAAGGAAGTGGAATTTAATCTGGGTGAGGGTCAGAAAGTAATTTTTAGAGGAGACAAAAAGTTGACACTGCCACGACTTATATCAACTTTGTTAGCTGATAAACTAATGAGAAGAGGCTGTGAGGCTTTCTTGGGTGTGTAGTGGATACTGGTGTGCAGGAGAGCAAGGTGGAGGATATTCCCATTGTGAGAGAATTTTCTGATGTGTTTCCTAAGGAGTTGCCCGGTTTTCCACCGGAAAGGGAGATTGAGTTTGCTATTGATTTGGCTCCCGGGACGACTCCTATCTCTATTCCACCATACAGGATGGCTCCAGCTGAGCTGAAGGAGCTTAAGGAGCAGTTAGAGGATTTATTAGAGAAGGAGTTCATTAGGCCGAGCACCTCACTTTGGGGAGCGTCGGTCTTATTTGTGAAAAAGAAAGATGGAACTTGACGAATGTGCATTGATTATAGGAGGATCAATAAGGTGACGGTGAAGAACAAATATCCTCTGCCTTGGATTGATGATTTGTTTGATCAGCTACAGGGGGCAACGGTCTTCTCTAAGATTGATCTCAGGTCTGGCTACCATCAACTCAGGATAAAGGAGTCTGATGTGAGCAAGACCGCTTTCAGGACACGGTATGGGCATTATGAATTTTTGGTTATGTCTTTTAGACTGACCAATGCTCCTTCTGCTTTTATGGATCTGATGAACAAGGTCTTTAAGGAGTTTTTGGATCAGTTTGTTATCGTGTTCATCGATGACATTCTGGTGTATTCCAGGAGTGAGGGAGAGCATGAGGAGCACTTGAGAATTGTATTACAGAGGCTGAGGGAGAGAGAACTGTATGCCAAATTCAACAAATGTGAATTTTGGCTGCATGAATTGGTCTTCTTGGGTCATATCATTTCTGAGAGTAGGGTGCATATGGACCCAAAGAAGATTGAGGCAGTGGTGAACTAGCATGCTCCGACGTCAGCGACTGAAGTGAGGAGCTTTCTGGGTTTAGCAGGCTATTACAGGAGATTCATGGAGGGTTTCTCGATGATTGTCGCTCCTTTGACTAAATTGTTGAGAAAGAACCAGAAGTTTGTCTAGAGTGATGAGTGCCAGCAGAGCTTTGAGGAGCTCAAGCACAGATTGACTAGTGCTCCAGTTCTGGCTTTACCCACAGGAGAGGGAGGTTATACTGTGTATAGTGATGCTTCCAGAAAGGGGTTAGGATGTGTGCTTATGCAGGGAGATAAGATGATAGCATATGCCTCACGGCAGCTAAAGCCTTATGAGGTGAATTATCCGACCCATGGTCTGGAGTTAGCAGCTGTGATCTTTGCCTTGAAGATCTGGAGGCATTATCTGTATGGAGTGCAAACCAGGATCTTTATAGACCACAAAAGTCTCAAATACTTGTTGAGTCAGAAGGAGCTGAATTTGAGATAAAGGAAGTGGATTGAGCTGCTTAAAGACTATGACCTGTTGATTGAGTATCACCCAGGTAAGGCAAATGTTGCTGCAGATGCTTTGAGCAGGAAGTCTTCCATAGCATATGTTCAGACAATGTATCTGCCGCTATTGGAAGAGATGGCTAAGCTCAGGATCAGTTTGAAACAGGAGGAGTCTGATTGCATGATTGCCACTTTTAAGGTGAGACCGATCCTCAGGGAAAAAGTGAGAGAGTTGCAGGATCAGGATGCAGAACTGGGTAAGCTGCGGGAAGAGATTCATAAGGGTAAGAAGTCTGATATGATGGTGAGTGATGATGAACTCCTGACAGTCAGGAATAGGCTATGTATTCCTAATTTCAAGGAGGTGGAGGATGAGATTCTAGATGAGGCGCACAATGCACCTACCCAGGTAGCACCAGGATGTACAGGGATCTTAAGGAGCATTTATGGTGGAGAGGTATGAAGAAAGATGTGGTCGAGTATGTGAGTAAGTGTCTGATGTGTCAGCAAGTCAAGGTTGAGCATCAGGCACCTTCAAGCCAGTTAAGGCCCTTATCTATTCCGGAGTGGAAGTGGCAGAGGGTGACTATGGATTTTCTGATAGGTTTGCCCAGGATCAGTAGGAGGCATGATGCCATATGGGTGACTGTGGATAGATTGACGAAATCATCCCATTTTCTGGCAATAAGACAGACAGATCCTCTGCACGTGCTAGCCAAGAAGTATGTTGATGAGGTTGTGAGAATGCATGGGATCTTGGATTCGATTGTGTTTGATAGGGATCCTCGCTTTACTTAGAGATTTTGGGGCAGTTTGCAGGAAGCTCTAGGCACTAAGTTGAGTTTCAGCACTGCTTTCCATCCTCAGACCGATGGTCAATCTGAGAGGACCATTCGAACCCTTGAGAGAATGCTCAAGACATGTGTGATGGATTTTAGAGAAGCATGGGATGAGCACTTGCCTCTGATCAAATTTGCATACAATAATTCGTATCATTCGAGCATTCAGATGGCTCCTTATGAGGCTCTGTATGGGAGAAGATGCAGGACTCCGGTGTGTTGGGATGAAGAGGTAGACAGAAAACTTTTAGGCCCAGAATTGATACAGATGACCATAGATAAGGTCAATTTGATAAAACACAGGCTAAAGGCAGCTCAGGACAGGATGAAGAGTTATGAAGATGCTCACCGGAAAGAGATGGAGTTTTAGGTTGGCGAGAAAGTTTTTCTGAAGACTTCCCCTTGGAAAGGGATTCTGAGATTTGGGAAAAAGGGTAAGATGAGTCCGAGATATGTGGAGCCTTATGAGATGTTAGAGAGGATTGGTCCGTTGGCGTACAGGTTAGCTTTGCCTCCGGAGCTATCACATATTCATGATGTCTTTCATGTTTCTATATTGAGGAGATACCGATCTGATCCCTCTCGTGTCATTCAAGCTGATGAAGTCCAGTTGAGTGATGACTTGAGTTATGAGGAGCTTCCAGTGCAGATTTTGGATACAAAAGAAAAGGTTCATAGGAACAAGACAGTGCAGTTGGTAAAGGACTTGTGGAGGAACCATTCGGTGGAAGAGACCACGTGGGAGCCATTGGAAGCTATGAAGGAGAAGTATCTCCATCTCTTCAGTGATTCAGGTAAGAATTTCGAGGACGAAATTCTCTTAAGGGGGGAGAAATGTTGGGCCCCGATTCGCATTAAGCATGTTTTATTTATTTTGAGGTTTAGATTGATAATTTCTTTTAATTAGAATAATTTGGGATTTTTAGGACTTAGTTAATAGAAATTAATTGGAGGTATTTAGTTAAAATTGGAATTTTAATAAGTTGTTAGAATTAAAAAGATTAAGATGGTGTAAGGACAAAATGGGAAGTTTGCATATGTCTTTAAGGTTTAAGGTTTATGAAGATGGGCTTTTAGTCCTTTTAAATGCTATTAAATGAAGAAGAAAGGAAGCATTTAGGCTAGGGTCCACATAAGTTGCAATTAAAGGAGAAAAGAATGAAGCAAAAGAGGAGTAGCCATATGTTATAGGTGGAAGAGAACGAAATTGATTGTAAAAAGAGATAAATAAGTGATACTACAACGTTTTGGGCTTAGGTTATAAGTTAGGACAAATTTTACTTAAGTCTCTTAAGAGTGAAAGCTACGAAACTTACAAGAGAAAGAAGAAAAAGAAGGGTGACTTTCGGCCAAGCTCGGGAGAAGAAGAAGAAGAAGAAGAAGATGATGATGAGGTAGGTTTAGGTTTCTATGCTTTAGAAAGGAGGGTTTAAGTGTTTTTCTTTAAGAAGAAAGTGGAAAGGAAGTTATTAAGCTCCATTGGAGGCAAAGGAAGTAATTTCATGGGTTTTTTCCTAAGGTAAGAGATTTCGAAATTCTTTGATTAATTTAGATAGGTTTTGATGCTAATAGTTTAGTTAAGGTATGAGTAAGGTTAGGTAGGTTTTAATTCATGTTTCCCTTTCCTTAGAAATTCCAAATTTTGCTATCTCTTATTCTTATGGGATTTTTGTGCTTGATAAAGGTGAAGGGAGGCAATAGGAGGAAGAAGAAAGGCAAATTGACCAATCCTAGAGCTAAAGGAATTAAGGTGGGTGATTTCTTAATAATTGAGTTAATATGGTTATTAAAGTGTTTATAATAAATGCTAATTATGCTTTCCAATAACTTAAGAATTTTGTATCAATTCCTCTTTGTGATGATTTTAACTTGTATGAGGTGTCTTTTGAATGTAAGTTTATGTTGGAAGTGTTTGAAAAATGATTTGTTAAGTGAAAAAGATTCGGATATGTGATTTCGACGATTATGTGAAAATCAAGTGAGAGTGAATTTTTGTAAGAGTCATTTGTGGCTAATGTATATGAATTATGTGAATTATGTGATATGCATGTCTTCTTTGGGTTTGTGGTACTCCCATAAGAGTCAAGTGCACCTGTCTACCTATAGGCTTCTCTCGTCTGCCCGCTAGTGGCATTGGAGTTCCTCTCAAGGACTCCCATAAGTCACGGCTACACATTCCCCCGAACACATGACCGCTTCGTGGGAATGTGTAGTACGCTCTGTTTCGAATCCACCCGAATCACTTTATTTGTGATTTTGTGAAATATTAGGTTATTTTGTGATGTGTTAAGTTCATAAATTGTTTTAAGTGATAAATTTTGTGAAGAGATTTGAAAAGTGAAAATGCTTTTATTAATGTGACATTGTTTTGGAAAATGAATGAATGATGGTTTTGCTTATTGCTCGTTTATTAAGTTATTACCCACGGATCCGTCGAGCTCACCCCCCATTTTCGAGAAACCGAGTCACCGCATCGGGATTAGGGCGATACTCTGATGCATTTTTCTTTTGAAGTCATGTTTTGAGAAAACAAAGCATTAGCTAGCATATTGGCTAATTGTTGTTCTTAGTACTTTCACTTTTACCATTTTCGATGTAATCGGGCTAGAATGCCCTATGAAGATTTGTATTAACTTATTTCCATGTAAATATAAGGGTTTCGAATTTTAAATGTACCTTGTATATGTTTTCTAAGAATGTATGGATGTATGGTTGAAATTGATAAAAGCAAGCATGAGATTATATTTCTTTAGGTTTTGAAATGGATAGATGCCTAAGAGTGTGTTACTGCCATTGAAGTTTAGGATAATTGGATTAGATTGTGTTGTGAAAGCTTGGATATTGAGTTTTCTTTATGTAGGTAATGGAGTTTAGATGAGAAACTTGAAGTTTTGGCTAGAGCAATATAGGGGAGGTGCTGTCCAATTTTTCCTAAAATGGACAGAACTTTGCTTAGGTTTTAAACCCTTTTAGAGATTGAATTAGGTTGGGAGGTCTTCTTGAAGATTGTAGCATATGTTTATAGCTTTCTAATGGTGTATAATGAGCCTTATTTGGAGTTGGGAATAAAAACTTATAGGGGTTAGACCTAGTTCAGTTACTGTTCATTTAGTAAATTTGGGCAGAAACTTGATTTGGGTTTTCGAAAGTTTTAGAGCTTGAATTGAATTGTGATGTCTTCTTGAAGAATGTATTAATTTTTTATAGCTTTCCAATGATGTATAATTGGTCACATTTGGACTTATAATGAAAATGTTATAAGGGTTGAAAGTTTTCAGTTACTGTTGATAAGGTTTAGGATTGGGCAGTACATTTAGAGGGGTTTTTCACCCTCTTAGAGACTGATTTGATTTTTGTTTTCTTCATAGAAACTGTAGATTATCTTTTCCCCTTTCCAATGAGGTATAATTTGCAATTATTGGAGTTAGTAATAAAAAGTTATGAGGTTGGAAAAATGACAGGTACTGTTCATTTGGTCAAGTTACTGTTCCATTGGCTATTGTATAGGCAGAAACTTTGAGAGAGTTTTTGCCTCTTTAAACGACTGAATTGATTTTTGCTCCCTTCATAAAACTTGTAGATTATCTTTTTGTCTTTCCAATGGGGTATAATGCACCATTTTTGGACTTTTGTGTTAAAAGATATGGTTTTTCAAACTTCTGATATATTATAGGACCCTTTTCAATTTGGCAGAAACTTTGAAGCACTTTTTGAACCTCTTAAAGGCCAAACTAGTTTTTCCATTCTTCATGGAAGTTGTAGAGCTTTCTTTGAGTTTTCTTTTGATACCCAATTTGTCAATTTTGGAGTTTGGGAACAAAATTTATGATTTTTGTAAATTCTGAAATTTTCCTACAGATCTAGATTTCATCCTTAGGCGTGGCCACGCTTAGTCTCTAAATTTCTTAGACGTGCCCACGCCTAATCTTTGAATGTCCTCCTCTCACTCTTTTGCTTGTAAAATTTTCGTTTGGCCTCCGATTCACTTGATTTTTGAAGCATTGGTTTTCTAAGAAAATTTTTCTACCCCATTTTGGTAAAGCTAGAGATTCGGTTTTTAGTGGGAATTTACGGATAATATTATAGAGAGTAAATTGTGTGCCAGTTTTGTATATAATTTCGTTGTTGGGCGAGTTTGTGATCTATAGAGATCCGATTGTGGGGGATTTTTGATTCTATTTAACCTAGAGACATGAAATTCCATTTTAGCTTAGGAATCGGATTTAATTATGGGCCCTAAGCAGATCAATTTTATTGGGAGGATAATTAGGGTGAATTTATCAAGAGTTGCTCAGATGACCTTCAAATAAGTTCGATTGAATTAATTTTTATGGTGAGGAATTCCTCCCTCGTGAGATGCGCGTCCAGATGTCACGTAGGACGTCAGACACGTGTCTCCCCAGGGAGGGGTTCCAACAGTAGGCGTAATGGACTTCAAGTTCCAATGGGTATATAACATAAGAATTATCATAAATCTACTATTTTTTTGAAATGTTTGATTACAAATACAATAGTAATAGTGTCATTTGTTTATAGGAAATTACTACTTGGTATATGCTGGCTATACCAATGGTCCTGGATTTTTTGTACCTTTTAGAGGCACAAGATACCATATTCAAGAGTAGGCAAGAGATGGAAGGGCACCTAGGAACCCAGAAGAGCTTTTTAATTAGAGACATTCATCTGCAAGAAATGTCATTGAACGTGCATTTGGTTTGTTGAAAAAAAGATGGAAAATCCTCATAAATCCATCGCTTTATGCAGCAGCCACTCATGTTCACATAATTCTTGTATGCTGCCTTTTGCACAACTTTATTAGGTTGCATATGACTTCTGATCCAGCAGAGCTTACTCCTCTTGAAGCTGAGGATCTGCCAATTGGAGAAGATGCATCTTTGCCCCAAATGGTTGATCGTGTTGTGACAACTAATGAATGGAGTCAATGGAGAGAGGATTTAGCTCAGAACATGTTTGAGGAATGGAGAAGCAACCATTAAATTGTGTACTTTCAT
The DNA here is from genome assembly GCA_029891385.1 of Erythroxylum novogranatense. Classification (NCBI taxonomy): domain Eukaryota; kingdom Viridiplantae; phylum Streptophyta; class Magnoliopsida; order Malpighiales; family Erythroxylaceae; genus Erythroxylum; species Erythroxylum novogranatense. Next base: position 84,437,641 of record CM057227.1, on the reverse strand, counting down.
TTAGTTTATGTTATGTTTATTAAATTGAGGGTTTGTAATAAGATGGCTCCTAAATTGTTTAACACTAGGAAGCTGTTCTTTGAATCGTTTAAGATTCATTCCACCTCTCCTTTTAGAATTATGGCTTTTCCACATTCTCATGTTAACTTCATAGCCCTCCATAAGTCTTATTACTTAAATTAACGGAGAATGTCAACTAATGTCCAACAATTACAACATATAATTACATAGTGGATAAATTAAATTCTATAACTTTGTTAACATATCATATAATATAAATTTGTTTGTTTAATTGATTCAATTAACTGTTATACTTACTTCATCTTCTATCCAACTTGATCTTTAACGTTTTAACTTCATTACATGTTTCCTTTAATTCAATATTGTCTTCGTTATTTCAATAAAATTTTCAATGTATGATGTTTAATCATTTATGGAAATGGATTGGAATGGTTTGGGAATTGCATTGCATGGTTTAGGTGCAATGTCAATAATATGGACTGAGGCTGAAACAGAGGCATTTGTGACCTTAATGGAGGAGGTAGTTGTTGCTGATCACAGAGCTGATAATGGCCAATTTAAGCCTGGTACTTTCCAACTCCTTGCTAGAATGATGGTTGAGAAGTTTCCTGATTGTGGCATTGATAAGAGGCATGTAAAAAATAAGCACAAGAGGTTGAAGGACAAATATCAGACAACCTTTGACATGTTAAATAACAGTGGGTTTGGTTAGAATGAAGGCAAGCAATGTGTTGAGGTAGACAGCAAGCAAGTGCTGGATGAATGGATGAGGGTAATTTTTTTAATTGTGGATTGTTTACAAAAATATCGTAATACTCATATGTTTGTAATGCTGACGTATGCTGATGTTTTCTCCAGGGACACCCCAACAAGTATTATACTCCTGGAAAACCTTTCCCGCTTTACCCAAGACTTGAGTTTGTCTTTGGGAAAGACAGAGCAACAGGTGCAGGTACTCAGGATGCTGCAGATGCAGTTGCTCAGCTTGACACTGATGAAACTGAAGGTGAAGGACCAGCTGATCCACTAGCATTTGCTGACCAATTCGATCCAGCAGCCCCATCGGTCACTCCTACCCTAACTACTTCAGCCCATGTCATTGGTTCTGTCGCCTCTTCCAGCAACATTGACGGAAACCGACAAAACAAAGGGAAAAGGAAGATGAGGGATATCGAAGTATTAGAAAACGTTGCTGCCTCATTTGTTCTTGCCATTGACAGTGGTAAAGAAAATGCTAGGATCATTGTTGATGCCATTGTAGGACTGCATGGGTCTAAGCTAGATAATGAGCTTGGAAATTTGGGCTTTTCCACTGAAGAAATTGTCAGGACTGCAAGGATATTCTCTAAGAATGTTCATGTTGGGAATCTTTTCTGGGATCTAAATGCAGACCAGAGACCGACTTATGTGAGGAGCCTGTTAGATGACAATGTTTGACTTGATGTTTTATTTCTTAATTAGTACGTTGTGATCTGTCATTTTCTGGATGACCATTTTTTGTGGAGCTACTGCCTTTATAGTAGCTTAATATGAAAGCTAGGATTTGTACTGTTATGAAACTGAGATTGTGATGTTGACTTTGTTTTGATGAACTGTTGACTTTGTTCTTTCAGTTGACTATTTATGATCAATGGTTGGTTTACAAACTTCTTAATGTTTATCATTTTTCTGCGTGTATGAATGATGATAATATGATTCATTTTCAGGTACCTAAATATGGGCAGATACAACTTCTATGTGGTCTTTTTTGGACGTCAAGTTGGTATTTTTACAAATTAGGATGATGTCAAATTAGCTACTGAGGAGTTTCCTAATGGTCGATTCAAGGGGTATCAGATATTGGATGAAGCATAAAATGCTTATGTCATGGGACCATATAGGCCGGCTCGTCGCATTGAAGACATTGCTCCTACTGCCAATGAACCATCCTTCATGCCGAACCCATTCGCACTTCCAACAAATGAACAAGTCAATGAAGTTTCAACTTTGCAGACAAACATGGCATGGAGTCAAGCATTTTTATTCATAGCCATGGGAGTCATTTTGAGGATTATTGTTAAGGACATTATTAATAAATTCTAAAGTCTTAATGTATGTTGAACCAAATATATCATTAGTTCCATTAATGCTTAGATGTTTTTTTTCAATGTATGTTGAACCTACTATATAATTAATTCTATGAATGTATGTTGAACATATTATGTAATTAATTCTATGAATGCTTAGATGTTGTATTTGAATGTATGTTGACCTATTGTTATTAATTTTATATTGATTATCATTAATATTAATATTAGAATTATTGGACAAAATTATTATTATTATTAATTTCTTATTATCATTATTATTATTATTCTTATTATTATTATAAGTATTATAAAATTTGTATTTATTATTATTATTATTATTATTATTATTATTATTATTATTATTATTATTATTATTATTATTATTATTATTATTATTATTATTATTATTATTATTATTATTTTGTATTAATTATTGTTATTATTAATATTATTATTATTGTTATCATACTTTTTTAATTATAAATATTATTATTATTATTATTATTATTATTATTATTATTATTATTATTATTATTATTATTATTATTATTAGTAGTAGTAGTAGTAGTAGTAGTAGTAGTAGTAGTAGTAGTAGTAGTAGTAGTAGTAGTAGTAGTAATAATAGATGTATTATTATTATTATTATTAAGCATCATTTTGTTGTTTTTATTATTATTATTATTATTATTATTATTAGTATTATAATAATAGGTATTTATTATTATTATTATTATTATTATTATTATTATTATTATTATTATTATTATTATTATTATTATTATTATTATTATTATTATTATTATTATTATTATTATTATTATTATTATTATTATTAATTTTTATTAATTATGATTATTATTAATACTATTGTTATTGTTATCATACATTTTGTTTTGTTTTATTATTATTATAAATTTTTCTTCTTATTATTATTAGTAGTAGTAGTAGTAGTAATAGTAGTAGATGTATTATTATTATTATTATTAAGCATCATTTTGTATTTATTATTATTATTATTATTATTATTATTATTATTATTATTATTATTATTATTATTATTATTATATAATTTGTATTTATTATAATTCAAATTTATTATTATTATACATTTTGAACTTATTTATTAATGTTATTAATTTTGTTGTTGTTATTATTATTATTATTCGATCTTAATTTGAAATTATTATTATTATTATTTGTTAATTTTTTAACTAATACAAATCATTCGTAATAAAATTACCAATGAATTACATATTTTTAATCATATTAAGGACCAGGGGCATTTTCGTCATTGGTATATTTTTTTGCTCATCCATCGCAACTAAACACATTCTCATCTCGAGACGAAGATGCTTTTTTTCTTTCATTCATCACAACCAAATTCCGTTCCGCCTCTAAATTTTTGTTTCGCCCGCCTCAGAATCTGGGAGGCGAAAGAACCATATGCAGCGACAGATGTGTATTTGTGAATTGATTATGTTCAAACAACAATTCAATAATAAAAAAGTTAATATTGTTTTGAAATTTTGATTTTAAGTGTATTTTAATTTTTTTAGTATTAACCTCAAGCTTTTTATTATTAATTACACCTAAATTAACTTCATTTATTTTTCATGCAATGATTTAAGAATAAGTTAATGAAAAATTTAAGAAATCGAAGTGCTCAATGGATGGCCCACGAGCCGCTACCTTGACTTTTTGTATGAAAGCCACCACGTGGAATTTAATAATAAAAAGAGTACCTGCCTACCTCCTGTATCTACGGCTTAAGGTTTGGTACCTTCCTTGTTCGTAGCGTACACTATGTATCTGTCACTGTCTCAATCTCTCTGATTTTAATCTCTTCTCTTGTGAATCTGATTGGTCCTTTCTAGTTTTGGGTCCAAAGATGCCTCACGGAACTCTTGAAGTGCTTCTCGTCGGAGCTAAGGGTCTCGAGAACACCGACTTCCTGAGTATGTATACGTCCTCTTCGAAGTTTTATGCTCTTTCATCTTTTTCTTAATCGTTTGATCCGGAGTTAGTTCTGATTTATGATAGTTTAGTTCAATATAAACAAAATCTTTGACGTTTTATACAAGTGGAGATTGTAAACAACCAAATATATGTTGTCTGTAATTTGCTGAGAGTGACCTCGGCATTTCTATCATCATCATCATCATGGAGCCCACAATGTGTTCCAATAATGCTAGTATTCGAGAAAGTTAAGATGTTTCTTTATCGTTTATCATATGGGCTCATAACCCATATGATAGTGTCCTTCCTCCGCCTTGTTTTCACCTGTATCATAAATGTTGGATTTGTTGAGGTTAATGATATGTGTTCACTGTGCAGATAATATGGACCCTTACGTGATCATAACTTGTCGCAGCCAGGAGAAGAAAAGCAGTATTGCATCAGGTTTTGTCTAGATCACATTACGTTTTCAGCCTCTTTGGATATACAAAAGAATCTGAACGTATTTATTCTTCTCATTGGATAAGATAACGTCTAGAATTTCTTTAGTATTAGACTTGGTTGAGTAGGAGCAAACAATTACCCGAAGAGCTACGCATTTGATCATATAATATGTAATTTGGCGGCGAGCTTTTCAAACTGAATTTGCAAACCGACACTGCAGGAAAAGGAACTGAACCAGAATGGAATGAAAGTTTCGTTTTTACTGTAACAGATGGGGTCGCAGAACTCCATTTGAAGATTCTGGACAGCGACCCTATGGGTGGCGATGATTTTGTTGGGGAAGCAACGTGAGCACTAGTCCCTTACTCATAACTAAATAAATATTCTCGGCATTCTCTTTTTCTTTCTTTCTTCGTTTGGTACACCAGGAAACAAAAACTCATACTATTTGATGTGATCTTATAAGACTCTACATAACCCACAACTTAAATAAATCTTCTGCTATTTGTTCATATGATCCATTGCAGCATTCATCTAGGACCGCTGTTCCAGGAAGGAAGTCTCCCACCAACTGCATACAGCGTAGTTAAAGATGAAGAGTACCGTGGAGAAATAAGAGTTGGTCTCACCTTCTCACCAGAGGTATCTACTATGCTTTTGTACATGTTAAAGAAAGGAAATTGCGGTGTGGATGGCGGATCATGGTCAACCATAATTAAAATATTACTATTTAATTCGGGCCACCAAATCGTCTTTCTAAAGAAAATTTGCGAATGTCACTCTAAGATGCTGTCAACTCAATCTGATTCCATCTGACATCTCTTCTATGTCTAATATTATGGTATCTTATTGTGTCTAATAAATCTCAACTATTTATTTATGTGAATCTCACATAAATTTTGCGTGAGCCCCACAAAATAAATAGTTAAGATTCTATAAGACAAAATAAAATACAGCAATATTAGAAAGAGGATATTTTCTCCTGTTAGTATCACCCAAGCCCTTGTGATGGATCACAATTCAATGCCAAGGTTCAATTACTATGTTCAACTAAAGGGATATAGGATTGAGACTAACATACCTACTAAAATAATATTTTTCACAACTCTTAGGCAAAGACAAGCTGTAAATTTATTTATCTAATAAGTCTTTTGGAACCAACGTTATAAAACTATGGTCAAAAGTCACTAACTGTTACACACTTTTTATTTAAAATAACACATAAGATAGCATATTAGCTAAAATAAGAAATATATCATGCACTATTTTTAAAATGATATGAAATGCAATATATAATAATGCTAAAACTAATATGTACAATACTATATATTTATCTAGAGTAGGTGTTAGTAAACCCCATCTAAATTTGACTTTGGATATATGTATTGGAAAATAAAATGATAATAACTCTATTTTGTCTCAGATAATTTAGCCCTAGGTAATGGTTAGTATCTACTCTAATCTAATGCAAATTATATCTCACGACTAAATGTCACACCCAAATGTGATCAAAACTCTCTCGAAGTCTTAATGCACTAAAAATATCATAATTTAGCAATCAACATACTATTTATATATTATGTATTGAAAATTTTGAATATAATCATAACAATAATATAGTAATTATTGCATTTCTCGAAGCCCTAAATCACACGTCTAATAACACTCTTGTAGAATCAGACTCAATTAAATATGATTTAACTCCCAAAACAAAGAATGTAACGATAAACCTAATTATGTTGGCACACTAAGTTAAGATTCTCCATAATTCTACCTAAAATTAAAAATTAAAACATAAAAGTAGTTAATTAACATTTAATAAAGTATTTAAAATGTATAAATAACAAAGCAATTAACCAAAAAAGTCCTAACTGATGATATATACTACTAACTTTTGTACAAAAAGCACTTGGGGATTCATTCTTTTTGCTAAATTATATTGTTCTCCACTCGTACCTCTTTTATAATTAATAATTGGCTTGAAACTCCTTTCTTTCTACTTCAAATTGCCCTCTAGCTCTTACGCATATTTTCTTTTCATTTTCTTATGTTATACTTTATCTTTTGTGAAAAATGATGACTTAAATTGTCAAAAAAAGAAAAGTTGTTAACGTTAATTGGGTGAGGGTAGGAGTTCATAGCCTCTTGAATTATCTCGATCTGATATTTCTTTCAAAATTAAAACCATAATAGTAAATAGTGTTTAATGGTGGAAACAAAATAAATTCACAAGATTCTTTCACAAAATTTCCCTATTTAGGTTTAATATCAACTTTTATGTCTTCTCAAGAATTTTAAATATTTGTCTTAATTTTTATAACTTTTAAATCACTTTAACTTCCTATTAAAAGTTAATATAAAATATAAAATAATATTCAGTTTTGACTACATATTAGACTAACAAATCCCATTACATCATAATAAACTCATTTTAACCTTATAAAAACTAATTATTTTATGAGCATAGAAAATTGTCTCTAAATTTCAAATTCAATCATGATTTTAAAAATTAAAATGAAATAATTAACCTAACAATTCATGTAGTAATACAAAATTAAAATTTTTTGGTCTCACAAGTATAGTAGAGGTTTCTTAGTTGTAGATTTAGATTATATTATGTCCATGACTAGAGATTATTTCAATTCCTCCTTGGTTTGGAAGCATATTAATATTATTGAACCAGGCTTTTAGGTTTAGTTTGATAAACATTTTTTTTTTTTTTTAGGAACGCAAGAGCCGTGGTTATACTGCACAGGAGGAAAGTTATGGAGGATGGAAACAGTCTGATGTAGCCTATTAATTCTATATGGAAATGATGAATAATTAGGAATTTTGACTCACAAATATACAAAATGTTTGGATCTATGCCCTAGCTTTTATATACTTAATTTTCAGGACTTGGATGTATGTTTGGCTTTCTGAATAATACTAAAATACCTATGCTTTCCACCCACTTTTTTTTTATTAAACAATTAGGTAACAAGTTTTTCTTTCATGGTGTTAATGCATATAAAGTAAGAGTGCTAACGTATATGTTTGTATAAAATAATAGCAGCATATTCTTGTGTATAATTTTATATCTATTAATCTATAACTAACCTCTTATTTAATAGTTTTAAATATATCAAAATATAAATAATTCACTATTTATCAAATTCCTCTTAGTTCTTACATGGTCTCAAAGGTCCATTTGTAGAAGAAAGATAGTATTCTAATCTTCTGGTTCTTATTTTTTGGAGATAATTTGATCTCTTAAATGGAATTTGGTATATTCCAAACTCTTATATTCCTCAAAACGATTACAACGGTGCAAATCTCGTCTCATCTCTTAATGTGTCATCTTGAAACAAACTGCATTATTTTCACTTTAAAAACATGAAAATCCAATCAGCAAGCAATGTCACGTGTTATCTCAGTGTTTCGCATGTCATGAGTTAGTGACATGTCATCTTCCACATCATTAGACATGTCATCCTAAAAATAATCCCATAGGCTATGTTAGTTGCCATGTCATCCTAAAAATGTTCCCGCAAGCCATGTTAATGCCTCCAATTTAGTGTCATGTCATCCCTAGTTCCCATCCCACTGACATATCAACTGGGACATCTATTACAAGAAAAATATCCTTTTTTTGCGACATTTTAAAAATGTTACAAATGGTCAATAAATGTCACAAAAAATGTCGCTGAAGGTGATGTAGAGAAACGGTTTATGCGACGTTTTATGGAAAACATTGCGAAAAACTTACACATTCAACGACGTTTCAAAAAACGTCAGCAAAAGGTTGAGTAATCGGCGATGTCTTAAGAAAACATTGTGGATTGTAATGGTTTCCGTGACGTTTATAAATAATGTCGTGAAAACCATGAAGCTATCTGCGACGTTTATAAAATGTCGTAGAATAGGTGACAATCCGCGACGTTTGGGAAAAACGTCGCGGATTGTTAATAAATTAATTTTTGTAAATATCTGAGAATAATTTTATTTTAATTAATTTTCAATTTCAAATAATTAAAATTTTTCATTCATTCGAAAATAAAATTAATTTTGATAATTATTAAAATTTAATTTGAATTTTCTTTCTTCATTTATCCGAAAATAAATTTAGTTTAATAATTATTCAATTATAAATATTATTTATTTTTCATTAAATCCAAAATGATTTCCAATGTTAATAATTATTTTTCTTTTATTTTGTTTCAATAGTCCGAAAATAATTTTAATTTAATTATTATTCGATTTAATAATTATTTTTGGAAAAATCTATTAAATCTTATTTATTTAATAAATATTTAATACTATTTATGGAATTTTTATTTAATAATTCTTCAATTTGTTGAATATATCATTAATTTATAATGATTAATCATGTATAACAAGAATTTAATACATGCAGACAATTTATTATTTAATTGAAATTCCTAAACATGTCATAATATATTAATTCATATAAACAATATGTCATAAGTGTTTAATATATCAATATGAGTATTTATCTAATCTAAACGAATATTATGTGTAGCACATAAAAGTTCCAAGAACTTTTTTCGTTATTCGACTTCGGTAGTTAATTTATCTTGTATTTCTTTAAATTTTTTGATCAATTCATCGATTTTAGACTGTAACCCCTGATTAACCTTCTTCAAATCCTTTAATTCGTCTCAAAGTCTTTTTTTGATCGAAATCTTCCCTTGTGGTCGAGGCCCCATTTTTATGCCAACAATGTAATCTGATCTAGTGCTCAAGACTTTGTCGCACACTTCATCCACTATCATTGAATGACCTTATTCTGTTGAATGTGTCAATTCGTGACACATTAAGTCCTGAAAAGTACGAATTAATTATATACATAGTCTCATTTAAGAAATATTTGTAAATGAACTATGTACTCACTCATTTTTCTTTGCATTCGGTAGTTATCCATTAACATTTACTTTCATTATAATGAGTGTGATATCATAGCTTCATATGGTCACACTCTTCTTGTAGCACCCCACTCCTGACAAGACCCGAACCCAACATCTACGGTGATATTCGAGCCCGTGTCCCGCGAGGGTGGCGTACTAAAACACTCAATACCTTTTTAAATCTCGTTATGACATTTTTCTTTTCTTTTTCCCCTTTTTAAAACAGTTGAGTGCGGAAAACGATAATCAATCTGGGCCCGATTTAATATGAAAACATTTTTCAAATATGAACAATTCATCATTAACCAAAGACTCAATAGTGCTCAATCATCATGTACATATAGAAATGTATGACCCAACCGGGCCCAATGTCATTTCTAAACATTTCGAATACAATACAATGACACATAGACAAATGGGGCCCACTTAATAAACTCACTACACTAATGCAGATGTGACGACACCGATCCCGACCCGACCTTCACTTGAATCTCAGAAACATACTCCCGCTTTTACTAACGGGTACTCTTCAATTCTGAAAAATAGATGCAATGTTGGGTGAGTTTGCGAACTCAATGAGAAACCATCATCGATGGTTCACCCAACTCATGCATTCACAATCATATACACATAACACACAGTAGCATTTACAGTAATATCACAATCAATTTCCTTATTCACAATGTTCAGTCATTTACAGTCAATTCGCATTTTTCAGTCAGTCATATACATATGCAATGCGCATGAGACACTTTCATTTTTCTTTTTGTTGTTGTGACCGTGCACCTGAAATCATTTACGTTGAGCCAGTGGCTCTGAAATCGTTGGGCATGATATGCCCTGTGGTGAGCCTGAGGCTCTATCAATCGTTGGACCCGAGGTCCTATGCGTTGAGCTTAAAGCTCTCATATACGTTGGACGTGATCGCCTCGATAAGCCCAAAGGATCGGCATAAAGTGTATCGAGCTCGTGGCTCGCATACGTTAGTACCACCGGTCACAACTACCATTATCGATCATTCGATGATGCATGAATGCATGTGTCACTTCCCAATTTCGGTCATTTACGCCCAATCATTTTCGCTAATGCATTTACAATTTAATTCATTCATGCATTCATACATATTTACTCATCTTTGCACTTCAATATCATAATCAAATATTTCAACACCCATGGTCCAAATCAATCAAATCAATCACACATCTATCCATCGCGCTTCCTCACGGCAATCAATGCATATAATTAATAAACACATAAGGTCGAGAAACCAACTAGGTTATTTCACCGCACTTCCGAAGCTACCACCTGAAGTCCCAATATCGTCTTGGAATGTCGATCCATCGAACCTCTATATCAAATCAAATAAATCACACATTACCAATCATGCCAAATTCAATAATCAATAGCAATTTCGATAAATACTATACATGTTATGACTTTCCCGATTCAATTTCCGAATTTCTCAATTGGATCACTCTCACTCTAGTCCATAACAATTCCAGATCTCATTTATCAATTTACAAATTTCCATACTCTAAGATCACATTTCAATTAGAATCACAATCACTAATCGTTTACCACTCAATTCCAATAATCATATAATTACATTCCGAATTTCCATTCTTATCCATTCAATATTCTTAGTCTCCAAATTTCAATTAATCATTTAGAAACCAATTCATTTGAAGTCAATCCTTAAACTCATTACTTGTAACAATCATCTCATAATCACTTAATTTCATTTCTCCCAATTTGTAATTTCTATTCTCTCAAATGCCATTTTGATCCATAACCAATCCAATTTAAATCCCAAAATTCTCCAAATTCAAAAACCTCAAAATCTCATATTCGAAATCGGTCTCCTCTCCGCATGACGTCCGATCCTTCGTCAGCGGCGTAAAATTCATTGCGTCGTCATGACGGCGGCCTACAACCCGCTCGTCATCAAGCGCATAAATTAAAAATCAATTATTCGTCGCGACGTGCGAGTTAAAGGGGCTCGCCGCGGCATGTTCATCACACGTCGGGACGTGCGAACCCAGAAACTCGTCCGAAACCCAGAAATTCATCTGATATTTCTGATCTAACTCATTCAAATCCATTCTAAACACTCTCAATCAGTTTTAAACCTTAAACTCAACTTATTCCTAACCTCAGATCATCATTTAAACCATCTTTTATCAAAAACCCAAATCAAAACCAACGAAAACCCTATCATCGCAACTTTCCAAATTTCTAACCAATTTCTTACTCAAATCAATGATCAAATGAAACGATTTAAGGCATAAACACATAGAAACTTACTTGATTCAACCTAGCAACCTTCGAAAATCTTTCAAAAACTCCAAATCGCAAGATGCTCACCCACGACCGTCGATGATGAAACAAATGTTTAAACTTATATATATATATATATGAGCGTTAAAGGCTTGTTTGGCAATTTAGTTGCCGCAAGTCCAAACTTAGAGTCTATCAGTCTAATTCTTATTCTATTTTTCTCCCAATTTTGCAATAACCATAACTAATAAATCCTGAAATTATAATCCCAATTGTTTCATATCAATTTCCAATCAATCTCGGATTCAAATCTAATTAATCATCATCGAGCAAATTTTTGGTTCGAGATCCATTACTCTAAAATCCCGAAAAGTTCCCATAAATTCACAAAATTAGCAAATACCCATTCCTATACTCATATTCCACTTTCCATTCCTCTAAATTCCATTTCATTCCAATTCCATATTCAAAACCTAATTTATACACTTATTACTAAATTTCCAATTTTCACAACCAATTCTCATCTGCATAATTATAACCAATTTTCGATACACAATCAATTCGGGAATCGTCATACATGTATGTACATATATATATATATATATATATATATATATATATATATATATATATATATATACTTGTGTAATAATAATCTATTACCGATATCTATAAAACAATAATGCATTCACAATGTCACATTTGCTGCACTCCAATTCTAACCCGATCCAATTATCGACATACCCGTCACTCCGTAACGGATGTTACAATTCTCCCCTCCTTATAAAAATTTCGTCCTCGAAATTTCATGTACGATTTGTCAAGATGATAGGGGAGTCTTTACGATCATTGATTCTCTGATTTCCACTTATTTCACTATACTCATAATTTCTGCCAAATCTTTCTTAACTCTACATTGCCTTATTAATCACAATTTATCACTCCCAATATCGATAACACATACATCGGATTCTAACAATATTTTCTAATCCAGTCTATGTAACATTTTGGATCCGAATCATCTTTTAGGATTTTAGACTGACTTGCCCATCCATAAATCGATTCATAACACGATCACATCAAGGCCACTAATAACGAATTTAATTCCCCATTTACCTTTTATCTCTATCAATGCATAGCTTGGCTGAGGTGACACAGTTAGAGACATTTCATGTATCGCTTATCAGAGTGCATCTCTCCAATGCCAATTACTAATCTCTTAAAATTTCAACAATCTCGATAATCATCAGTTTGACTCATTCTCGTCAATTTGGATTTCTTAACTACTATTACTGATTCAAAACTCCTATCAACCTTAACTTAAATCACTCAGGACCTTCGACTATACTAGGTCCTGTTCACTTTACTATCGGGATGAACAACTCCTTTTTAGCTATAAGACCTCTTATACACTTTTCAAATGATATCACCAATTTAACACAATCAATTTAACCTATACATCAATCTCATAATCTCATAAACTCCAAAATATCAATTCCACATTTAACACCAATTTCTTAATGTCACATTCTACTTTCTATTACTCTTCTAATACACTCTTACCAGAATGTACAACTTCAATTATGCCTTGAGTTTTCACTAACAGTTCCTTTACTGAGTTTTACTAATACTTTTTAATCCCTTCACATTACTCATTTTCTTTATAGCTAAAGCTATTCACAAATTTCCCGATACGGTCCACAAATTTAACATTCTCAATTCGGATTTTGCCATGCTTTCAATACACACCTGCACATTTGACTTGGAATTCCAATCGCTAATACGTTCTTTCTGCGCTTTACTAACTCGACAGTTTACACTCATTCTTATGTTGGGTATCATAACCTTATCGCCTAATCATTTACTTCAATAAATGAAATTCTGAAACATTCAAACACATAGTCCTTTTTTTTTCCAATTCACTCATATATCTTAATCATTATTGCTTACAAATGCATATTCATCCGAAACAATTTCTGTACAAATAGAACCTCCAAATGTTTACAACACGTTCCGATACACTAAATTTCCAAGTCATCAATTACCAATCGCATATAAGATTATACTTGATCTCCACATATAGAATCTCTTTACACTATTTCAATAGATCACACTTGAATCTTTACAATTCATTACATATTATAACACCTCCAAATTCAAAATGATACGATCAATACCCGAATTGAACATTTCTCCAAGCATCTCTTCTTACAATCATTAATCATACACTTCACATATTTTTCCTCTAACACTTTCCTTATCAGTTAAAGTCAAAAGACATTTACCAATTTCTGGACGCATCCAATAGACAATCAATTCTAAAATAACTCCAAATTCCTTATATATACATGTCCTTTACAATTTCACATTTATCAATACCTCTATTTGCATTTTAAATCTCCCAATACTATGTTCGAATAATAATTCATCCATTACTTATTCAATCAAGATCAAATTCACTCTTATAAAACTTGCATACTATACAATTTCCTCAACTCAACTATGCCAATTTATCTTCTTCACTATTCAAATGTATTCTATCGATCATCGATGATCACAGTCACTATCCACTTTAAACTCAATCTACACATTTCACTCTTCAATAATATAATGAACTCCTTACACCTATGATCAATTTGCATAACTTTTTACATATCATACATCTCCAATGAGGAACAATTTTCTCATAACTTACTCAATTTCATCAAATGTATTTCGACACACGTTCCTTTACACTAGATTCTCCACATATTGCGATTTATTCACTATCATGTCAAACTGGGTTAATAATACCATTATCAAATCCACTTTATCCTTTACAATATTCACACAAAATATACCAAGATTGGTATTCTCCTCAAATCACAACTAATATCTTTTACTGCTCAATAATCCTATTACACAATCGAAGTCTTTACATTATCGTAACACATACCTTCTTAATAACTTATTCTATCTTTTACACTCCCAATAACGACTTTTCATTTATTTCACATTTATCTCCAATTTGTCCTTTCATTGCTAAACTTTTCAATTCTCATCATCCAATCGAAATCCAATTCGTGGAAATTCTTCTTTCAATTCCTAATCATCAAATCGTCATATTTCTTATCGATTATTCTCAATACCTTAGAAATCAATTTTGACTATTCACGCTATCCCGGAAGATCAATCTATGCCATAATCCACATAACCGAGCATCCTTTTAATACCGCTCATTGGGGTACATACCATTTAAAATTATTACATCAATATACCAATTAGTCACTTATGCTTAGGATACCTCAATCTCATTAAAGTTTTGACCACGTTTTTCCTTTTTGCACCTATCCTCGATCATGAGGATTTTTACCATACCAATATCCTAATTACAATCTCAATTCATTCTCAATTCAATCACTATAAGCACTTTCATTTCTTACTCTAACTCACATGAATTTTAACTATAAGACTTGGCGGTTATCCACTAACACACCAATTGATTTCCGATATCATTTCCATTATCAGGTGTGCATTCGCATAGGCAAATCCACTGACCTTAACAACTATTCAGCTTTTTCATCTATCAATGCCATTTTCTTACCTTTCGATCTTTTCATTGTTTCGTTTCATGTAGTCACACTTAAATCCATATCACAACAATCACAACTCTCATCACGCTTTCGCTGCGCAACTCTAATCACAAAACATTTTATTTCCATTTACTTTACTTATATACTTTCAATCTTTCCATTTCTCATATATCTCTATATTTCCTCTATACATATTCACATCTATTTCACATTCACAGATTGTTCCTATATCACTCTAGTGTCGTATTTCATAATACGCCCATCGGTACCAATACACTAATTCTCCAATTTTCATATCGTACCATTTACTTGTTCTTATTCCTTGATTTCCACAACTTCCATTTATCACATTTTCCATATCATCTTTTCCTAACTATTTCTAACCACTTAAATCACTAAGACAGCTCTCAGACGAGACTCATATGCTATCTTTGGGATGGGTCATCATCGTCTCACGAGACATGACTTATATGCATGCACTTTGATACATTTTCTCAGAACGCCCATGTAAGATTGTACACTAATGCAGATGTGACGACACTGATCCCGACCCTGACCTTCACTTGAATCCTGCAAACATACTCCCGTTTTACTAACGGGGTACTCTTCAATTCCTGAAAAATAGATGCAATGTTGGGTGAGTTTGCGAACTCAATGAGAAACCATCATCGATGGTTCACCCAACTCATGCATTCACAATCATATACACATAACACACAAGTAGCATTTACGGTAATATCACAATCAATTTCCTTATTCACAATGTTCGGTCATTTACAAATAATTCACATTTTTCATCAATCATATACATATGCAATGTGCATGAGACACTTTCATTTTCTTTTCGTTGTTGTGACCGCTTTGAAATCATTTACGTTGAGCGCTGGCTCTGAAATCGTTGGGCATGATATGCCTGTGGTGAGCCCGAGGCTCTATCAATCGTTAGACCCGAGGTCCGTGCGTTGAGCTTAAAGCTCTCATATATCGTTAGGCGTGATTCGCCTCGATAAGCCCAAAGGTGGGCATAGTGCATCGAGCTCGTGGCTCTGCATACGTTGGTACCACCGGTCACAACTACCATTATCGATCATTCGTTGATGCATGAATGCATGTGTCACTTCCCAATTTCAGTCATTTACTGGCCCAATCATTTTCGCTAATGCATTTACAATTTAATTCATTCATGCATTCATACATATTTACTCATCTTTGCACTTCAATATCATAATCAAATATTTCAACACCCATGGTCCAAATCAATCAAATCAATCACACATCTATCCATCCGCTTCCTCACGGCAATCAATGCATATAATTAATAAACACATAAGGTGAGAAACCAACTAGGTTACTCACCGCACTTCCGAAGCCATCACTGGAAGTCCCAATCTCGTCCGTGGAATGTCGATCCATCGGAACCTCTATATCAAATCAAATAAATCACACATTACCAATCATGCCAAATTCAATAATCAATAGCAATTTCGATAAATACTATACATGTTATGACTTTCCCGATTCAATTTCCGAATTTCTCAATTGGATCACTCTCACTCTAGTCCATAACAATTCCAGATCTCATTTATCAATTTACAAATTTTCATACTCTAAGATCACATTTCAATTAGAATCACAATCACTAATCGTTTACCAATCAATTCCAATAATCATATAATTACATTTCGAATTTCCATTCTTATCCATTCAATATTCTTAGTCTCCAAATTCCAATTAATCATTTAGAAACCAATTCATTTGAAGTCAATCCTTAAACTCATTACTTGTAACAATCATCTCATAATCACTTAATTTCATTTCTCCCAATTTGTAATTTCTATTCTCTCAAATTCCATTTTGATCCATAACCAATCCAATTTAAATCCCAAAATTCTCCAAATTCAAAAACCTCAAAATCTCATATTCGGAAATCAGTCTCCCTCGCCGCGACGTCCGATCCTTCGTCGCGGCGTAAAATTCATTGCCGTCATGACGACGTCTGTTGCTTTCGTCATGACGCGCTGACCTACAACCCGCTTAAATGCGCGCATTTAATTAAAATCAATTATTAAATCACGACGTGCGAGTTAAAGGGGCTCGTCGTGGCGTGTTCATCACACGTCACGACGTGCGAACCCAGAAACTTGTCCGAAACCCAGAAATTCATCTGATATTTCTGATCTAACTCATTCAAATCCATTCTAAACACTCTCAATCAGTTTTAAACCTTAAACTCAACTTATTCCTAACCTCAGATCATCATTTAAACCATCTTTTATCAAAAACCCAAATCAAAACCAACGAAAACCCTATCATCGCAACTTTCCAAATTTCTAACCAATTTCTTACTCAAATCAATGATCAAATGAAACGATTTAAGGCATAAACACATAGAAACTTACTTGATTCAACCTAGCAACCTTCGAAAATCTTTCAAAAACTCCAAATCGCAAGATGCTCACTCACGACCGTCGATGATGAAACAAACGTTTAAACTTATATATATATATATATATATGAGCGTTAAAGGCTTGTTTGGCAATTTAGTTGCCACAAGTCCAAACTTAGAGTCTATCAGTCTAATTCTTATTCTATTTTTCTCTCAATTTTGCAATAACCATAACTAATAAATCCTGAAATTATAATCCCAATTGTTTCATATCAATTTCCAATCAATCTCGGACCCGAAATCTAATTAATCAGTCACTGAGCAAATTTTCCGGTTCGGATCCATTACTCTAAAATCGAGAAAAGTTCCATAAATTCACAAAATTAGCAAATACCCATTCCTATACTCATATTCCACTTTCCATTCCTCTAAATTCCATTTCATTCCAATTCCATATTCAAAACCTAATTTATACACTTATTACTAAATTTCCAATTTTCACAACCAATTCTCATCTGTACAATTATAACCAATTTCCGATACACAATCAATTCGAGAATCGTCATACATGTATGTACATATATATATATATATACTTGTGCAGTCAATAATCTGTTACCGATATCTATAAAAACAATAATGCATGCACAATGTCACATTTTCCTGTACCCAATTCTAACCCGATCCAAATTACTGACATACCCGTCACTCTGGTAACGGGATGTTACACTTCTCCATCTCTGTCACTCTATTGTATAGAAATATTTTACTAGTAATATTTATTATAAATTTTGAAATGTCAATCAAAGAAAAATATAATTAAAAAGATAATAACTCACAATCTCATGCTGTATCGCTACAAAGGCCTTAAAATCGGAGTTTGGTTGACATTTGACCTGACTCCTAGCCAATTTTTCTTTTTGATTTTTTTCCTAATCGTACACATAACAAAATCTATTATAACATCTATAAATCACAATTTATAAATACTAAAATATAATCAGTTGTCAAAAAAGTAGTGAAATTAAGTTTTTTGATCAAATAAACTAACATTTGTAGCTGATTGCTCCCAATATTTGCATAAATCCATCCACTCTGCTACTGTGACATTATGCAGCTTAACATCTTTTCTATGCTTGGTAAAATGCTTTTTTAAACTATATCTTTGATCTTTAGACCTTAAAGCAAGAAACTTCTTCACAGCAACATGTACTTCGTTGTCAGTCCTCAATCCCTTGACTTCCAACTTTTGCTGGAAAAAAGTATAAATTATTGGTCAAAGCTTTAGGCATATGGAAAACTCGTACAAATTAGATAGGTTTATAATACTTACGTCTAACTTATCAAATGCAATGTCTAATTCCTCATTAGTAATGTTTTTCCATTGTGTTCTTACAGGTAAGGAAGTTCGGGATACCACACCAATCTCACTCGAGAATTTAGAAAATTGTACGAAGTTAGTTGGTCGTCTTTCAGCAGGGGAGATCTCTATCTCCAATCTCTTACCTATCGTCTTGTTAATCTTTGTCAATCTGTGTTCTTTTGTAACACCCCTTGTTTTTTTTGAATCAGTCGTGGATCTTAAAATAACAAATGAATAATCTATATATAACATACTCTTAATTGGTTAGATAAGCAAAATAATTAAACTTAATAAATTTCACCAATGTGATGTGAAAGATCAAACCTGCAGTGCTTGCAAAAGAAGAGCCCACAGTGGGAATAATAGTTTGATTTACTGGTGTCTGATAATCAGAAGCTGGAGGTATCTCTTGAGAAGTGGATGGAGAACTAATATTGCATCACATATTCATAATTTGTTCATACTTATCTCTAGGATGAATAATAGGCATAGATGTGACATCTCTTGGTGTTGGATTAGGCTCACAAGGTGCAAGTGTCTGATCTTGTGATTGTGTATGAACAGATGGCTCATTAACTATGCTTCCAAGAAGTCGATTTGCATGCAAGTATTCGCAGTTTTGTCGATCTTAAGTCTGCTTGGGTAGCCTTATTCTTCTTCTTGGGTAAACTAGGTCCTATGTGAATCACCTGCATTCAATTTGACATTAGATTTTAAAGTAATATGCATCAACCATATTTAAAGAAAATAGAAAAAACCGATATGCTCTCAATAAATTATTTAGAATTCTTGTTTCTCCTCCCCAATCAATCAATTCAAATCTAACAAAGTATAGTAGTTATAGTAGTTGAAGGTTCGGATGGCAATTGGATCTGATTAAATTGTGGCCAAATTCTTAATAGCTGTCATGAAAGGTTTTGTCAGGATCCCCAAAGAAGGAAGGTTAAGATCTCTTTCAGTGGGGGACAATCAATGTTCTATGCAAATAAACATAAATCCAAATCTCATTATGTAAGCTCATCATGCTTTTCTACTGACCCTTGGTTGAGTATTGAGTAAAGGAAAAAAGTTAACTTTTATCAAAATAAAAAAAAACAATGCTTCATTCACACTATAGATTAAAGAATTAAATAACTAACAAAGCAAGTGGGGTCAATAATGGAATTGTTTGTAGTCATTTATCAGCAATTCAACAATGAGAAGAAATTATTCAAAATCAAATGCATTTGACTGTTTACTTGAAAGGCAACAAGAAAATGTCGCTTAAGATAAAGTTTATAAAGAAAACAAATAATTACCAAGAAAGATTCAAGCTTAATGTTGAAGAATTAAATTCCTAAACACTACAAGTGACTTCCAGAAACCTATTAGTTTGATTTATGTGTTTGTTTCAATTCCTAGATGTTTCATTTACTTTCATTGCACTTTTTATTTTCACTCGAAATTCAAAGTTACAGCAGCCCCTATTTTCAGTTTATATTACTCATCTATAAGTCCTATGTCACTATGTGCCTCTTTTGTAAACACATTGGTGATGAATAGCATCTAAAATGGAAATGAACCGAAATTACAGGATCTTATGATAGCCCCTATGTACTAAAGTATATGCAAGAGGGTTGAAGTGAGTAAATAAGGAAATGTACATGTTTTGTCATTTATAATGGTATACATGTTTTTTCATTTATAAGGAAATGTACTAAACTATATGTAGGAGGGATGAAGTGAGTAAATAAGGAAATGTACATGTTCTGTCATTTATAATGAAATGTACTATTCCATGAATTTCAATATTTGCTTGTTTATCTATTCAAAGGATCATATTTTTTGCAGGTATATTAAAAACAAACGACCTATTGTATAGTTCAATTGCAAGTAAATAAAACTAACAAATATGAATAATCTGTTACCACTCGGCAGTGTAATTGCATTTTATCAAAGGAAGACGCAAAGTCAAATATATATATGTATCTACTTCACAATAAACGATGGATTGAAGTTATTAAACCAAAAATATATAAACATTGTGCTTATAACAATAGAAGTTTTATGCTAAGCTTGACTGTAAGCCTAAATTCGATTGTTGTGATTAGGTGAAAGAGGAGAGAGAAAGATAGAGGAGAGGCTATGTGTTGGGATCCGTTTCCAAAAACCCAACCTCTTGCGAATATCAGAAGACGTGAGCCGATATAGTAATGTACTATAAAAGTTATAAGCACGATATAAAAGTTACAAACAACCTGAGGTCTTTAAGACTCTTTCCTATTGTATCTTAATGTTTGCTCTGTGAACCGATCTAACTAAAATAAATCTCTTTGATCCCTTCGGTTCTTCACCAAATGAAGAGGTCCTTGGCTCAAATGGAAGCTCTTCTCTTCCTCTATTTTTTCCTCTTCTTGAACCACCTCAAAATCTTTCTTATAGGCTAAGGAAATTGAAACCTTAGCTTGTTTTCTCTTCTGTCTTTCATTCTCTTCCTCTCTTGATATTTCTCTCTTTCTCTTTTTTTTTCTCATTTCGTTATTCTCTTCTACTTCCTTTCATTTATAGGAAAGACAACACTTTTTCTTCCAATTTTGCCTTTCCATTTATGCCTTATGTCTTTTACACGTAAGTGTCTTGCCAAAAGCATCCTTGAATATTTTGACATAACACTTTATATAAAAGAATCTTCTCTATTGTCTTACGTTTCCAATGACACCAAAATTATTCCATTTGGGTCAGTGATTTAAAAGATACACTTCAAACCTTTTTGGACTGCTCTTCTCCAAATCAGCATACTATGTACAACTCTTATAGGAAATTTAAACCTCTTAAAAACTGAATTTGACTTTAACTTCTTCGTACCATTTGTAACTTCGTGTCTTTAGTTTACCTTGAAATGAGAGTTATCTTATTCGGAGCTCTATTGATCTAGAAATAATCAAAATATTGAAGTATGTTCATTAAAATATCCAATTTCTACTCTTTCAATTGATACCCTTACTTTGGTTCAAACCATCCCTTTCAAATCAACACTAAAATCTATGACCTTCAATAGAGACGCAAAAAGAAAAGTGTTAGGAATCTAAGGGCTTAAGAATCATTTCATTTGGAGGTCGGATAACCAAATTATGGCCGAAGAATCAATCAAAGTTTGGTCCTCAATCATATTGAACTTGTCTCGGGACAAATGGCATCACTCTCACTAGAGATGTTTGATTAAGATCATCTTAGGATGATTTCAAAGACAAATTTGAAATCTGCAACTTTAAAGAAGACCTTGAAATTAGATTTTTATCATCTGAAGGGTTAAAATGGATCAGACGAAGCCAAAGGAAAAAGCAGAAGAATGGAAAAAGTCAGAAGAAGTGGGAAAATTGCTATAATGTTCCCTACAGCTATCATATTAAGATGTTCTTTATATGGTTTGAAAGAAGACTTCAAGATCTACAACTTTCATGAAGACCTTGAAGACAGATTCTATCTTCTGGAGGATCGAAAATGGAACAGAAGATATAAGATGAACAGTAACCCAGAAGATAGCAAAACATAGAAGAAACGAAAACAAAAGGAGCAAAAAGCAGAATATAGCAAAACACAGAAGGAGCAAAACACTGAAGAAAACATGTCAGCAAAACACAGAAGAAGTAAAACCCAAAAAGAACAAAACCCAGAAGAAGACACGTCAGCAAACACAACAGAATACACGTCAGCAAAACACAGAAGAAGTAAAACCCAGAAGGAACAAAACCCAGAAGAAGACCCGTCAACAAATCACAAAAGAAGACTCGTCAGCAAAACATAGAAGAAGTAAAAATCGGAAGGAACAAAACCCAGAAGAAGACACGTCAGCAAAACACAGAAGATAAAAAGGCAGACGATATAAAAGGTAGAAGATACAAAAGGCAGACGATACAAAAGGCATACGATACAAAAGGCAGATGATACAAAACACAGAAGATATAAAAGGTAGAAGGTACAAAAGGCAGAAGATACAAAAAGCAGACGATACAAAAGGCAGACGATACAAAACACAGAAGATACAAAACACAGATGATACAAAAGGCAGAAGATACAAAAAGGCATAAGATACAAAAGGTAGATGATACAAAACACTGAAGATACAAAAGGCAGAAGACACAAAAGGCAGACGATACAAAAGGCAGAAGGTATAAAAGGCAGACCATACAAAAGACAGATGATACAAAAGGCAGACGATATAAAACACAGAAGATACAAAACATAGACAATAAAAAAGGCAGAAGATAC
Organism: Erythroxylum novogranatense; assembly: GCA_029891385.1. Taxonomy (NCBI): domain Eukaryota; kingdom Viridiplantae; phylum Streptophyta; class Magnoliopsida; order Malpighiales; family Erythroxylaceae; genus Erythroxylum; species Erythroxylum novogranatense. The sequence goes on along the minus strand of CM057227.1, from coordinate 84,414,398 downwards.
AAAAGGCAGAAGATACAAAAGGTAGACAATATAAAACACTGAAGTTACAAAAGGCAGAAGATACAAAAGGCAAACGATACAAAAGGCAGAAGATACAAAAAGTAGACGATAAAAAAGGCAGACGATATAAAAGCTAAATGATACAAACCACTGAAGATTCAAAAGGTAGAAGATACAAAAGAAAGATGATACAAAAGGCAGACGATACAAAACACAGAAGATACAAAACACATATGATATAAAAGGTAGACGACACCAAACACAGAAGGAACAAAACATAGAAGAAGTGAAACACTGAAGGAACAAAGCAAAGTTTAAGATGACATCATCACAAAAAAAGATGATGTCATCACAGAAGAAGCAAAAGACAGAAGAAATAAATATCACTTTTGAACATCTTTCCTTATAAGGACCCTGACTCTTAACTCAGATGTTTATAGTTTTCATACTATATACTGTTGGGAAGATGAAAAGGAAGATTTACAACTCCCAAGAAGGAAACTTTGTGAAAATCTATCTAGGTCAATCCCAATTTTTCCCATAAAGTTCGAAGATGAATTTTACATTCATCCACCAATGTTCTACACTCAATTCTCACTTTATGACAAATTTTGAGACTCTTAAAGATAGAATTGAAATTCGATGTCTTCATAAGAAAATGTATTCATATGCTTCTAGTTTAATCCAAATCAAGAATCATCTCGCTTGGATAACTAGAGAAGAAGTTGTGGCTAAAGGATTGAAGCATACTCCTTGAACAATTTTCTAGATCAACCACCCATTTTGTTTCACAATCTTTCTTTAACACAATTTATACCAAGATTGCCCTTTTCTACTTCATTTATTCCTCATTCTCATCTTATTTTCAAATCAATATCTTCCATAAGGAAATTTTAAATCCATGATTAATCATGAAAACCAATAGCAGAACATACACATATGTACATATTTTTCATCAACTTACTACACAAATGCAACTTCATTTTTGGATTTCATTCTACTTATAACTTTTACCTTAATTCTTCTCACTTCAAAATCTTTTATCCATCAGAAACACCAAAGCAAAACTTGGACATATCCACATTTCTCATTCGTCACTTTAACCTTGCTTATCATTTCTTGGTTCAAAAATTTTCATTCATTTTGCTCTTTACTTATGACTACTGACCAAAATTTCTCCTTCAAATAGTTTTAACTTCTATGAATCATTCGGGGTCCAACACTATGGCGTGTTATCTAACCCATAATAATGTTAAGAGGAATCATTTTTTTATTTTCAATCTATCCTGAAGTTTTCGTTATATAATTGTAATCCAATCTTTTAACTTTTGGAGCAAAGCCCAAGTCTTGACGAAGTAGGTGCTTAATTTCTTCAATTTATGTTTAACTGCATTTCTTGGTACACGAAGCATTCTTGTATTACTTCACCTTGAAATTGATGTTATTTTATTATAAGCATTTAAAAACATAAACTGATTCTACATAGATTTGTTCAGAAGATATGAAAATGATAGTCAAGATTTTTTAGTCCATTGAGGAATGTAAGTAGAAATATAGAACTTGCTAAGATACTAGTAAAAGTTTAATAAACACAGATGAGCATACTCAAAGGCTATATTTTTAGAATATACTAGTAAAAGTTTAATAATCCAAACTTTCTTTCAGTTTTTCTTGACATATTTATATTGATAACTAAATGGAATTTACGAGTCAATAAGTTATTCTTCCTTATCCAATCTCTTGTTCATTAGAGTTTTAGGAAGATGTATCTACCATCCTACCTTTAGATAAACTCATGCATAAACTATTTGCCTAAACTTTGTTGTATTTTCAACTAGATAAATTGGTTGTCTATAGTACAAGAAAAGTAACTCTGCCCTAATAATTACCGTATTTTAGGGTTCTAACCCTTAGTATGGGAACGGGATGCTACATTTTTCTCCTACTTAATAAATTTTGTCCTCAAAATTTTTATTTGATTAATACAAAAGGCAGGGGTATTGTTTCCTCATACACTCCTCCATTTCCCATTTAACTTCTTCACTCGAATAATCTCTTCCAAATGACCTTAGTGTAGGAAAATCCCGGGAGGTACATCACATGTACCGGCAGCGGAAAACAAAAATTTTGTTCCCAGGACTTTCCCGAATCCCAGGATCCAGGTATCGGTATGAAGACATCAACCTAAATAGCCAAAAGAGACTATCTCTAAAGGTGATCCACGCGAGAGATCGAGAAAATCTAACCGAGTCAAACCCTTTGACCGGGAATAGCTAAAACAGTTAAAGCTCGCTAGAGCCTACCTCATCTGGAGAGTGAAGGAAACGTTGATGGAGGAAGAAACCCTTGGAGGAGAAGATGAAGAATCAATGGAGAAGGTGAAGCATTTTGGTTTTTCACAAAAACCTTTTCTCCTTCTCTCATCTACGATCATGCTCTTTTTCAAAAGACCAAAAAAACTCTTTTTTTTCTTGCTTTTTTCATAAGCTACGATCATGTCTTCTCCATCTTCCATTTTTGTCTTTTAGTTATCATGAAAAATGATGACTAAGCATGATGACTAAGCTTCCTTATGGAAGCTTCCATGCTCATTCCCTTTCCATCCACGTTTTACATATATATATATATATATATATATATATATATATATATTAATTATTTAATTAATTAATCATATATATATATGTATATATATATTCTGAAGTAGTCCGATCACTTTGAGAATTGGTCCTACAACCTCTTGGGCCCCGATCTTTGAAATAGCTCAGGAAACCTTTCTTAGCAATATCGATGTCGCGATCTCATGGGACATATCCCAATCCATTGGGATCCATTTAATCTAATGCTCTCCATAATTGGAACTCGTCCAATAACTATTTCTGATTCTCGAAACACTCTTATCGTGTGACCCTTTAGGCTCCGGTTATGTTGGCCACTTAGATTAACAATTAATCGAGCAAGTCATGGCGGTATCTAGCAACACATCATAACCCCCAATTGGCCAGGAAAGTAATCGGTTTGATGTATTCATCACGAACGGATCACGAACCCTTCCATGAACAATTCTGTACAATTCGTCCTTTCACCATCCTATACCCCACTTGGTTATGAGTATGGTCAAAGTGTCAACTCTCACTAGGCGAGTCTAGCCCAGTGATATCGGTTCTCGTCACGGGACTCATTACTTTATATGTCAATGAAGACACTCTTCATGACATACATCTTGCCGACCTTAGTAATGATCTGACAAGAGGCCATGGGTATCTCTTACGCTAATCCAAGTGGTGAATCCTTTATTGGCTACTCAATTATCTTGAATACCTCAGTCGTACCCAAGCACCACCCTATGAGTTACCTCGGAAGGCAACAAGGAATGGAGTCAAAGCAGGATCAAGTATCAAGATATCCTTGAGTACCTCAAGTCTAAGGATACTTGCACCATTCTATGATGAGATTATCAGCGACACTTAGATAAGATATCCATGTGATGATCTCATGGCGGGTCATCAATGAACTTACTACCATTAGTAAGCATCCACGTGTCAATTCTAAATATCTCATATTTACGGTTTACGAGATCCTTTGCTTGATCCAATCGAGGAATATGACATGTGCTAGTCTATCCGGATTAATGATGTCGGTCTCATTAATCCTATGACTAGGAGAATTTGAATCTTGACATAATTGCACATGATAGGAATCTCGGGAGTATGAACACATCATAATTTCCTTCATGCTATGTCATATATCATGGACTTCATTAATTCGATTAAAGATCCAATCAATTCATAAACAATGTTTATGAATATCAAATTAATGAATAATTCCTTTTCTTTATTTATTCATAAAGTGCACACGACTTTGAATAAAAGCGCTTAAAGGGATTGCCTTTAGGGCACGAATAAACGATCGACCTTGAACAAGTCGACTTATCCAATGAACAAGTCGACTTATCGATTGCGAACATGTGTAAGTCGACTTACACATGGTACAAATCGACTTATCACTTACAAATCTCCCACTTGACCTAAAGCCAATCGCCTTAGTATCTAATACCATAAGCGAGTCCATGAGAATCACAATTCTCCGTGACAATGGCTTTGTCAGCAAAACAACAACACTTTGCTCTCGGGAATTCTCTCTATCGAGGATATCATATCGACTAATGATCTCCGAATCGGCCAAGCACGAGTTCGGATCGTCGATAAGACCTTGGTTCCTTTGCTGCAAGACTAGCCCCATTGTATCCTGATACAATCCTATGGGCCCATCACGGACTAGGGACGGATCAAGTTCGATAATGAACTTCTTGATCCAAACCGCTTTTGCGCATCTCACGTGGCAATGTACTCGCCTCGGTTGATGAATCGTGATCCTCTCTTGTTTGGAACTTTTCCAGTGACCGCCACGCTATTTAGTGTGAATGTATATAACACGATTGTGATTGAATTATCCTTATCAGTTAAATACTAGCATCGAATGCAGCTCACTTGGAGATTTTCATCTCCATAGATCGAAAACATCCTTAGTGCTTCGAAGTACTTGAGGATATTCTTGACAACCACCGATGACCCTCACCAGGATCCGATTAGTATCTACCGTAACACTTAGAGCATACGATACATCGGGCCTCGTCATAACATTGTTCCATGCTAAACCTCTTTAGCATCTCATCATATGCGATGATTGTGAAAGACCAAGCAACCTTTTGATTTATCTCTATAAATCTATATCCCTAGGATATAAGTTACTTCACCAAGGTCTTTCATCGCAAATTGATTGGACAACCAAATTTTAGCGATTGCGGCATAGAGACATCGTTTCCTAGTTACGTATGTCATCTACATACAACACAAGGAATACGATTGCGGTCCCATTAACCTTCTTATACATAATGATCATCCGGATTTTGTGAGAAATCAAACTCTTTGAGTACCTCATCAAAGCGGATATTGAACTCTGGATGCTTGCTTCAATCCAAACATGGATTTACGAAGCTTGCATACCTTTTCGCCATCGATGGAAGTGAAGCCCTCGGGTTGTGTCATACATATCCTCGGTAGATTTCCTCTCGGAAAGTGTCTTCACATCCATTGCCATATCTCATAATCATAATGAGTGGCAATGGCTAGGAGTATCCTAATGGATTTAAGCATTGCTACTGGGTGAAGGTTTTGTCATAGTCAACTCTTTATGCGTGGCGAAATCCTTTAACCGAAGCATTGCTTTATAGGTAATCAAATTACCATCCATGTTTGTTTTCTTCGAAAACTCCTTTGCACCATGGGTTTTATCCTTCAGTGTAACAACCAAAGTCCATACTTGGTTTTCATACATGGAATCCATTTGATTTCATGGCGCAAGCCATGTTCGGACTACGAACTTTTGTAACTTGTTCATAGGTAGTAGGCGCATCATCTCATATAAGCAATACGCCATTCTGTTCACTTACAAGAAATTCATATCTCTCAGGAACAGAGCGTATCCTACATGACCTACGAAATTCTTGTGTAATAGAAGGTTGAACTGTTACCTCATCTATATGAGTTCTGATTTGATTGAGTAGTTGATCTATGTTTGTTCGAGCATCTTGAACTTCTCCAAGTTCAACTTTGCTCCCACTGTCCTTTTGTAAAAGAAACTCTTTCTTTAAGAAAACAGCATGCTTGGAAACAAACAACTTTTATTCCTCAGCAAGGTAGAATTGATATTCCACGAACAAACACTTATCAGATTTTGCATCAAGCTAATCTAACTGTGTCCGCTTCACATAAGCAGGACAACCCCAAACTTTCAGATGAGAAAGATAGGGCTTTCAGTTAGTCCACATCTCATATGGAGTAACATCAACTGTCTTTAATGGAACTCTGTTTAACAAATAAACAGCTGTCTCGAGCGCATACTCCCAAAACTGTGCAAAACCTATCATCAATCGCACCAAGTCTAACAAGGTTCGATTTCTCCTTTCAGCCACACCATTGTGCTGCGGCGTGTAAGGTGGAGTATACTGAGATAAAATCCCATTATCTCTGAGATAATCCAAAACTGTTGGTCTAAGCATTTTCCACCACGATCAGATCGTAATGTATTCATACTTTTACCAAGTTAGTTTTCTACTTCATTTCTGAATTATTTGAACTATTCAAATGCTTCAGATTTGTGTCTCATCAGATACAGATACCTATATCGTGAATAATCACCGATAAAAGTAATGAAGTAACAACAACCACTTATGGCATGGATGGACATCGGACAACATACATCCGAATGTATTAGGTCTAATATTCCATTCACTCGTTTACCCTTCCCTCAAAGGATAACTTAGTCATCTTGCCTAATAAACAAGATTCGCATGTGTCATATGATTCATAATCAAATGACCCTAAACATCCACTCTTATGGAGCTTAGCGATGCATATCTCATTCATATGGCCAAGCCGACAATGCCATAAGTAAGTTGATTTTAAATTATCTCGATTATGTCTTTTCGCGTCATTGACATTCAGAACTGGATATGACATATCTAATATGTCAATTCAATTGCATAATGTACCAGTAGCATAGAGCCTTCCATTCAAACTAATAGAACAACCATTGCTACTAAAAGTCCAATGGAAATCGACTCTATTTAAACATAAAACATACAATATGTTTTTGTTTAAAGCAGTACAAAATGTCAATCATCCAATTTGAATATAAGCCCACTAGGGAGGAACAAGACATAAGTGTCTCACGGCTAATGTAGCAACTCTTGCTGCATTACCTACGAAGGTCTAGTTCTCCTTGAATGAGCTTTCTCATCGTCCCCGAGGCCCGCATATCATTTCATATGTATGAGCCACATCCGGTATCAAATACCGATATGTTTGGATCAGAATAGTATTAACCTCGATGACTAACATATTTGAAGAAGTAGAGGCATCGATGCCTTCTTACGCTTCAAGGACTCGAGATAGATTTTACGGTTTAGCCTCTGGTGGCTAGACTTGCCCTGATGAAAGCAAAATCCTTTTGGGGCAGAATCTTTGGTTTTTCCTTGATGGCACTTCCATTTGGTTTCTTGGCCTTTTTCTTCTTTGAACTAGAAGAAGAAGCATCCACCATTAGCACTTGCTATCTCTCTTGATAGCACCTTTCGGTGTCGTGGCTGATTGATCACTTCGAGAATTGTTGTTGATATTTGGTTTATCCGATAGTTTATCCAAACCGTGAATAACCATCGACAATCCAACTAGAATTAAGTCTCTACTTAACTCATAATCCATTACAAATCCTAAGGCGACCAATCTCTCAATATAGCCATTCATCTTGAGGGCATCTTGCCTGCGAGATATCCTCAGGAGCCGTCTTTAATGGTGAAGAGAAGCCTTGAGGTCTCGAACCTTTCGACCGAGCTTACTCATCAAACGGCTCCCTAAGATGAAATACTATAGAGTGAGCATCCATGGACTCGTCTTCTTGCTGCTGACTCTAGTGACATCGAGGCAAGCATAAAGCAAGTATCCATATCAACATCCTTTAGATGCTTACAATATGCTTTCGATCCTTATCGAAGCATCGACGATAAGTCTGTTGGAAGTGGAACATCTAGGGCGTATCCAGTTCCTTAGATCTAAGAACAATTCTCGATTCCTCACCAATCAAGAAAATTCAGTCCGAATAGAGGCGAAAATTCACCTGAAAGACTTCTTGATCAACTGGCGTGATAGAGAGAAGGAATGATAGAATAGAAATGCTGCATGATCATAAGGACTTGCATGACATGCATATGGCTCCCACTAGTTTCCTAGAATCCATAACCCTCTTACGAATCCGGAGAAACAAAGTGACATAATGTCTAGTGGGTCGATATCCGACATTGCTAAGAGTGACCTTGGGTTTACCCAACAAGCCTGACTTAGGTCAATCGGTAGGTATCGGTCATACCAATTGTATCATCGATAACCGACATTAAGAATGACCTTGGGTTTACTGACAAGCCACCTTATGTCTCGGGAGGTATCGGATATACCAATTACATCTTAGACACAACTATCGATCGGTCTTTATCAACTTGTTGATGTATGCACTTACATTGGGTATCAACTCTTTGACACGCATACATCGATGTATGCTACCCAATTTCGCCTCTGCCCACGTTGACCTTGAGGTTAGCTCAACAAATCAACGCTTCTAGGAAAACCGACCCATTAATCCAAAATCTCATTTTCATGGTTCGAACATATTAGTATAGAAGCGAGCTTGAGGTTAGCTCAACAATGACCTATAAAAACTACGGTTCTTACCATATTAATGGAAGGCGTTAGTTTTCATATACCGAGGAGGATTTGGGTCTCATCTACTTCTTCTCAAGCCGTGGGATTATAGTCACCATGACTATATGATATGATTTAGGGCATTTCATCAATCACATTGAGTCATACCTAAAATCATCCATCATCCCACTATCATGCCACAAGTGGACTTTCATCAAATACAAGTGGACTTATGCTTCTGCCCACACACAAGTGGGACTTGTATGACACAAGTGGACTTATGTCATCTGCCCGTGAACAAGTGGACTTACAAGGTACTACAAGTGGGCTTATCTTTGAATCTTGAACAAGTCGACTTATTACATCCACAAGTCGACTTGTCAAAATCTTGAACAAGTGGAAACATACCATATACAAGTCGACTTATTAGTGAATTTTGCTAAAATCTCTAATCGGCTAATTCCTCAATCAGTACAATTCCAATTCTCAACACCATCATACCTAGGGTAATATCTGTGAATTGATGCCTCAATGAACACTTCATTGATTCATGAATGCCTTAAATAGTCAAACTATATGAAAAGCTTGAAATGAGTCAAAACTCATTAATTTCCAAATAATTTAGGAACACCAAAATCATCATCCTAAGCATCTCTAGCTAGCACATACATTATCAAATTTACTTCAGCACATGTCATAAAAAATATGACGGTCAAAACAAACAAGATAATGCAATATACTAACGAGACGCTAATGTGATCACTTAGGCATTCAAAAATTCTTGGAAAAGCAACTTCAAGAAATTCAGTTTGGAAATCATACTACATCAAGATAACATATTTTTAATCACATTAAAAATGGTTCAAGGCATTGGAACTGAAAAAGCACACTCAATCAAGCCAAGCAAAACAGTCCCAACAATTTTCACAAAACTGTCCAGTTCTGTACATTGCTCGAAATGATCAATGAAACAATTTAAATAAATCATGAGAAAATTATATAAGTTACTACATGTTCAGAACATGCTACATGAATTTTTTCAGGATTTTAGGCCATCAAAAACTCAGTCAACCTAAATAACAAAACCGATTCAAAATCTTTGTTCATCAGCACAGCAATTCCCAACAGCATAGAATAAATTCGTGAATAAATATCCAATCACCTTGAAATCCAATTTCCATTCTCACAGACATTCACCAACATCTTAGAGACATGTAGGGGAAGGAAAATCCTAAAAACCATTTTTCTAGAATTTATTCTCGATTTTATACTCATGCCTGTTCCAGAATCGTTTCACAAAACAGCATCTGTAACCTCTGGGGATTAATTAGCAAAACTATACCAAATCAAATCGATAAATTCTCAAATTTCATAGACATATTCTCTAACATGTTATGAACAATTATGGGCAGAAAAATTTCGAAAAGCATATCACAATATAAATTCGAAATCTGAACAGATAGCATGCATCAACAGAAAATTCCATTAGCATTTCTGATCTCGCTTAGGTTATAGCTTCATACGGGATACCAGACGCTCTGATACCACTGTAGGAAAATCCCAGGAGGTACATCACATGTATCGGCAGTGGAAAACAAAAATTTTGTTCCCAGGACTTTCCCAAATCCCAGGATCCAGGTATCGGTATGAAGACATCAACCTAAATAGCCAAAAGAGACTATCTCTAAAGGTGATCCGCGAGAGATCGAAAATCTAACCGAGTCAAACCCTTTGACACAGGAATAGCTAGAACAGATTAAAGCCTGCTAGAGCCTACCTCTGTCTGGAGAGCTGAAGGAAGCGTTGATGGAGGAAGAAACCCTTGGAGGAGAAGATGAAGAATCGATGGAGAAGGTGAAGCATTTTGGTTTTCACAAAACCTTTTCTCCTTCTCTCATCTACGATCATGCTCTTTTCAAAAGACCAAAAAACTCTTTTTTCTTGCTTTTTCATAAGCTACGATCATGTCTTCTCCATCTTCCATTTTGTCTTTTAGTTATCATGAAAATGATGACTAAGCATGATGACTAAGCTTCCTTATGGAAGCTTCCATGCTCATTCCCTTTCCATCCACGTTTTACATATATATATATATATATATATATATATTAATTATTTAATTAATTAATCATATATATATGTATATATATATTCTTTGAAATAGTCCGGTCACACTGGGAATTGGTCTCTAAGGCCCCGGTCTTTGAAATAACTCTAAACCTTTCTTAGCAATATCGATGTCGCGATCTCATCGGGACATATCCCAATCCATTGGGATCCATTTAATCTAATGCTCTCCATAATTGGAACTCTGTCCAATAACTATTTCTGATTCTCTGAAACACTCTTATCGTGTGACTCTTTAGGCTCCGGTTATGTTGGCCACTTAGATTAACAATTAATCTGAGCAAGTCATGGCGGTATCTAGCAACACATCATGACCCCGATTGACCGGAAAGTAATCGGTTTGATGTATTCATCACGAACGGATCACGAACCCTTCCATGACAATTACCGTGCAATTCGTCCTTTCACCATCCTATACCCCACTTGGTTATGAGTATGGTCAAAGTGTCAACTCTCACTAGGCGAGTCTAGCCCAGTGATATCGGTTCTCGTCACAGGACTCATTACTTGATATGTCGATGAAGAAACTCTTCATGACATACATCTTTGCCGACCTTAGTAATGATCGACAAGAGGCCATGGGTATCTCTTACGCTAATCCAGTGGTGAATCCTTTATTGGCTACTCAATTATCTTGAATACCTCAAGCTGTACCCAAGCACCACCCTATGAGTTACCTCACGGAAGGCAACAAGGAATGGAGTCAAAGCACGGGATCGATTATCCAAGATATCCTTGAGTACCTCAAGTCTAACTATACTTGCACCATTGCTATGATGAGATTATCAACGACACTTAGATAAGATATCCATGTGATGATCTCATGGCGGGTCATCAATGAACTTACTACATTAGTAAGCATCCACATATCAATTCTAAATATCTCATATTTACGGTTTACGAGATCCTTTGCTTGATCCAATCGAGGAATATGACATGTGCTAGTCTATCCGGATTAATGATGTCGGTCTCATTAATCCTATGACTAGGAGAATTTGAATCTTGACATAATTGCACATGATAGGAATCTCGGGAGTATGAACACATCATAATTTCCTTCATGCTATGTCATATATCATGGACTTCATTAATTAGATTAAAGATCCAATCAATTCATAAACAATGTTTATGAATATCAAATTAATGAATAATGCCTTTTCTTTATTTATTCATAAAGTGCACACGACTTTGAATAAAAGCGCGCTAAAGGGATTGCCTTTAGGGCACAAATAAACAGTACCGACCTTGAACAAGTCGACTTATCGGTACCGAACATGTGTAAGTTGACTTACACATGGTACAAGTCGACTTATCACTTACACTTAGTCTATAGACTTACTAGGTATTTCAATCACTTATTTAGTCATTTGCTATCTTAACTGGTTTCTATATTTTAGATTACTCACAATTTCAGTTTCCCTATCAATAACACATATATTGGATCATAATGATATTTCCTAGACATATCCATGTAACACTGTGTGAGTCTGAAACATCTTTCATTGGTGATACTAACTCATAATAATTCTGTACAGACCATTTCATATCAGCTTAGCTTATCATTTTTCCTAACCTGAGCACATCTTGACAAGGTGATACTCTCAGAGACATTTCATCTTTTGCTTGATAATTCACATCCCTTTAGTGTTAATACACTTAACTCTTATTTCCATCTCACTATATTTCATATCTTCGATGGTGATCCATATAACTCTTTTATTTTTCTGGAATCACTTAATTTCTATTACAGATCCATTTCACTCATCAACAATGTCTTGATTCAATGATGGCCTTCAACTATTTTTAGGCCCTTTTCATTCAATGTAAGGCCAAACGACTCTTTTTGTTGTATTACGCCTCATACAATATTCTGATGATATCACTATGATAATGAATGTTATACTTAAGGTCACTATACATTGATCTTATGTTCGTATGAACTCCAAAATATAAGATTTTACCATATCTCCAATAGTTCAGATTGTTACAACTTATACATGTAATCACTTACTTTTACATCCTTAGTTGTCAATTGCTATTTTGGTTTATTTCTAAGGATGTATATCATAGGTTGTTATTCATGCTTCTATAACAATCTCTCTGCTCAATCATCTTCATCAGATACACATCCTTCTCATTTCAATCACAAAGTAACATTTTTCCTATTCAAACTCTAAATTCAGATTCGTTTGCAATTCCTCTCTAAGATTCTCGATTCTGAATCCTCAATTTGGGCTTTGTTAATCTTTTCCTGTGGGACTAATCTTAAATTCAAGAGCTAATAATACTTTGATTTGCCCAAAATTCAACTCGACATTATATGCTCTTTATTGCACTAGGTTTCACAACCTCACTATCTACATTTAATACACTGCTATTGGATTTCTTGTTTCATCCATCCGATTACAACATTAGCTTTTCTAGGAATTACCCATTTACATAATCAAAATCTTCGAGTAACTCTATTCATTGTCTCAGCCTTACATTCAATTCTTTCAAACTCCATAATTACCTCACACTTTAATGACCTGAATATTTAAATATATCCACAATGTTTCTATACCTATAATATCTCTAAATTTTCAAAACAATCACTATTGCAGCAAGTTCCAAATCATATATCAAAATTCAGCTCATGAGGCTTCAATTGTCTCTATGTACACAAAATCACTTTATAATGTTGCAACAGATTCCATATTAATCTCTAATGGGAAACTCTATTGTATATATTGCAAAATCTCCAAATCCAAATGGCATAATTAACATTGGGGTTATAGTCCTTCAAAAATTCTTTATACAATTATCACTCATGCCGTTTACACTTCTTTTTTTTCCTCGAGTATTCAAAATGTTCTCTTTTTCTTTTCAAACACACTCAAAATACCATTTATGATCATAGTCACTAACTGATATAATTTTGTTTAGATCACTTTAAACTTCAATATGCTAACACTGTTGGGGCATTGTTAACTCCACAGATATAACCTAAGACTCTTTATGCCCATAATTTGTTCTCGTAATTCTTTAAGTATCTAATTCCTCAAACAAGGTAATATTTTCTCTTGTTATTTTCAGTTTCCCAATTAACTCCCTTTCTCGAATGATTTTTTTTCAATTCATTCTATTTCCTTTGATTTCGCATTGACTGGTTCTAATGTCTGTTCATTGTTACTAGTTTCTCCACACATTTCAATTTATTTGATATGTCAATTTACTGTGTTGGTAACACATGCATCAGACCTGATTTGTATCTTTTATACTGAATGTCACCTTAAATTCAAGAATCCATCACTTAGTTGGATACTTTACATCAACAAAATTGTAACATCCCGACCCTGATGGGAAGGTTATATGGGTCAATTGGTATAGGCTAGTTTGTTGCATTGCATAGTCCGATATGAACCTGCATTTGGCCTCTAATTGTAGAGGATTGAGTTATTTGGCACATGCACATGTAGGTACAAGCATTTATGGCTTTTTCCCGGCATTTGATTGTGTAAATGATTTGAATTGTGAATTTGTGAGATAATTAGATTGGATTATGATATATTGGGAATTATGGAATAATTGGGTGCGAATAGTGGAATTGGAACTGTATTAGAGTGATCACAAAGTGACAGTGAACTTTAGAAAAAGTTTTTGGAATAATTAGGAGAAAATGTCCGGACCGGAAATTCTCCGAGTGGCAGACCGATGGACTGAATAGGACCAAAATAATTGTCTAATGACGATGAAAAAATTGGAAATATGATTTTAGAAATTTATGTGACGAGCCATTGAAATTCGGAGACTACTTGGACTGGAAATAAATTGAAAAGAGATAGAGATTTAAATGTATTGTGAGGAAAGAGACAGGAGGCTTAAGTGATTATCCTTTAAAAAGCATAGGTTTTAAAGTTTGAAAGGAAAAAGAAATCCTCTTCTCCTTCCTCCCAGGGCACAATGCCCCTCTTTCTCCCTTGGAGATTCTCGTTTGTTCTTCTCATATTGTAAAGTCTAGCTTAGTCCATGAAAGGATGAAGATTTGTTGAGATTTGGAGAAGCTCACCGTGGGTGTTTGAGAAAAGTGTTGGAGTTTAGAAGATTTCGAAAGATTTAGAGTTTGATTTGGTAAGTGGTTGGTTTTAATGTGTTTTTAATGTTGTTTGTTGCATTCATGTCATTTATATTGTGATTGGGGTAGTTAGAAATGAATTAATACTGGTTTTAGAGAGAGAGTGGGCAAAAAATCAATCGGAGAAGACAACCGGAGCTTCGCGCGTTGTGACGTGCGCTGAGGGCCTCGTCGCGACGAGCAAACAGTTGCTCGCCACGGCGAGCTCGGTCGGATGTCGCGGTGAGTGTGCAATTTCTCGTCGCGACGAGTCCTTGTTCATGAGTCGCGGCGAGGCTGGTGAAAAGTGTTCGCCGCGGCGAACGTTCTTCATGCCGCGACGAGTGAACCTTTCCATGTCGCGACGAACGTCCATACGTCACGACGAGGGGCCTTTCTAAAATGAATTAATTTGGTTTTTGAGGCATAACTTATGGTGTAGACCTCCAATTGAGGTGTTGTTCGATTCGTTATGACCTAGAGATCGAGGTCTACAATCGAGGAAAAGAATGAGAGTTTGAATTCACATTTTTGAGATCTCAATCAGTGAAAGAAATTTAAGAAAATGATTGTATTTCAACCTAAGGATTGTTTTGATCATTAGGATATAATTGTAAGAAAGGCTATTGGGGTCAGAACTGAGCATAAAGAATGAATTCGATCGAGAGAATTGTAATATTGATTTTGAGGTAATACCCTAGCGAAAATGACTTAATAATTGACTGCATATTGATTTTGAGGTAATACCCTAGCGAAAATGACTTAATAATTGACTGCATATGAGAAGTGAAATTGGAGAGTTCTGTAATATGTTATTAAATTGGAATTGAGCCTTTATTGAGCAATTGAACGAAAAGTTAGTATTTGACTTAAGAAAGTGAAAAATGGGAAATGGTACCGGGAAAATCATGAATAGGCACAGTATCTCTTTTATTCAAGGCATGTGCATCATCAATTACGTTTGACTGTGCATTTTGGTAATGAATGGAATTATTTGATTGTTATAGAGGTTTCGATGGATTGATAATCCACAGATCGTGCTGAGACTTCCAGGCAGGTAGCTCGGAAGTTCAGGTGAGTAACCTAGTTGGTTCCTCAGTTTCTGGTTGTTAAATGCTTTGTGTGAACTGTTTGAAAATGTGAATTATATGATTTCATAAATGATTAGCATCGAAATGCATGCTTTTGATTAATTGGAATTGACTGCTATGTGATACTGGAAAATTGTGATAAATGAATTCCATAATTGATTGATTAATGACGGTTGTGACTAGAGCTGCCACTGAGAGCTACAAGCTCAATACTGAAATTGAGGATGTCGCGGTAAAATCTGCAAACACACGCCACAGTAAAACCTGCAAACACCTACGGGTGGGGTGTGGAGTCCTACTATTAAAATGACAGACGCGTTTGCATCCCTCGAATAGGGGCGAAACAAAACCGTGAGGGTGGTTTACCACGCCAAAGCGGGCAATATCGAAGGGTGGAAGTGCATACCCTGAGGGCTCTCCTCCCCCTAAGACGCGTACACCAAATACTGCTTACTGATTAGCGCTCAGTCACAACCCTGAATAAGATGGTTAATAATGGGAAAAGATTATGTATGAAACGTATATGCGCATGGATTAAATTGTGGACTGCGTGACAGGCGAAATGCCTTGTATTTGTGAATTGGAATGCATGTGATTTCTGAGTATATAAGTGAATGAAAATGTGAATTGGCTGTTTATACATGAATTGAGTGAACCATCGATGATGGTTACTCATTGAGTTCGCAAACTCACCCAACATTGCAATTATTTTTCAGGGATTGAAGAATACCCCATTAGACAAATGAGTACTGCAAGCAAAGAGACAGAGTTTGATGTCGGGATCGGTTTCATGTCTGCATTTGAGTCATACTGATTAATATGTGTAAATTTGTATTTTTCGCAGATTAATATTGTTATTGTATTGGGCCCAATTTGGCTATGATTACATGTATATGAACTGATTTGATTATTGAAATTGGATTTTGATTGAAAATGTTTTCGTATCGCGGGCCCAAATTGTTTACCGATATCTGCGCACGCTATTGTTTTCAAAAATGAACATGCATTACCGAATTTTTGAATTGCATTGATTGCTCTAGCATACCACCCTCGTGGGGCACGGGCTCGGATATCACCCACGATATCGGTTCGGGTCTTGCGGGAGTGGGGTGCTACATTTGCATACACTTCTAGTAGCATTTTCTACCTCTTATGCTTGAGTCTCTGTTAGGGATATGACTCCAATATTCACTTTCGACTCATTAATTACTCATTTTTTATTTGTTCCTTCATTAATTATTCTTAAATTAAATCATCTAGTTTACTGAACCTATCTCAATGAAATTATTCTTTGGAAGAAGATTTCTTGATACTATCCTCGATACTGCTTATGAAATCCTTCTCAATCAACTATTTTGCATGATTACTTATCAGTCATTTTTGGTGCCTCAAGAAGATCAATTTCAACTTTTCATAATATCTCAATGAGGTCAATCTATGCCATAATTTATATGATTAGAACATCCTTTATAATAAGGCTCAGTAAGGCATTAAACAAGTTCATTTACTCTAATACCATGATATATACTATCTAAAATCATTACATCTTATCTAGAGATGTATTTATGCCAATTCTCCAAAAAATAACATTTGCTAATGATAATTGAATTCCAATTGATTCTAGACAACATTTCTATCCTTGTTCCTACCCATGATTGGGGTATTACCACACGATTGTGATAGAAACCTATTTTTGTCATGCCACTATCGCGCCCTGCACTTTCCTCCTCTCATTATCAAACATACTAACACCAATTTTACTCCAATTTTCTAGAATTTACCTCTTTTGAGGCTACTTCATTTCGTAATGAGTCAACCACCATATCGATTGCATCAATTCTTCTCATTTGATTCGTCATCTTTTTCTTTATCTCATTTAGACATAAAATCCTCTCTTGTATGCATTTCTAACTTTCTCCTTACTACAAATCATTCACTTCTTATTAAGTCATTTATGACTATTTCATTCCCCTTTGACTCTTTCCTCATTTCCATCTCATTTTCCTATTGTTATTTTTTTCATCTTACATATATATATTTGCAATCCATTCAGAGTTATAGATGCATATTCATCCTGAAATTTCGATCTCAATTTCCACTAATATATTCTCACGGAGTATCATAACTCTTATCACATTAATCAACAACTAGTTCATCTTCTTAAGATCATATATATATATATATATATATATATATATATACATATATATTTTCTCATTCATTATGTTTGTATACTTTAATCTCATCATTTCTACTTATATCCCTATTTTCCTTAAACAATCCATGACTGTGTATTCATATCTATATCACATTTGAGGACATACAACCAAAATACAATATTGACATCATATTTAATAATACATCCACCAATACCAAAGCAGTGAATCTATATCTATCTTATCGAATCATATACTATTTCTCCTTTCTAAATATCCACAAACTTTCTTTTTCTCACATTCTGAAAGATCATCATTCTCTTCACTATTTTTATCTGCTCAAACTCTTAACAAATGCTCATGCATGTGACTCAAATGAATGTAGTTCAAACTGGGGATCAGTTGCTATTGCGTGCTAAGACATGTCTAAATGCATGTAAATTGACACATATTTCAAAAATGCCCATATAAGATAGTAATTGTGGGTTCTGATACCATATATGTAGCACCCCACTCTCGTGAGACATATGCCCGACATCCTGAGTGATATCCAAGACCATGCTCCGCGATGGTGGCATGCTAGAGTACTCAATCATTCAAAAATCGGTATAAATTTTTTTTTTGAAACCACAAATATAATATACGAAAATAATAACCAACTCGGGCCCACTTTCATTCGTAAATATTTTCAATCAACACAATAGAATCAATAGAATTTCAAGCCAATTAGGGCCCATTACAAATACAAAACACTTTATTCATAATGTCTTTACATTCCACCATAAATTCCTTTGTATACACATTATATAAAAATTTCAGAATATACTATTTTACAGAAATTGCAGAATACAAATTTATACAAAAGTAGGAAAACACTAATGCGGATACGAACTGATCTTGGCCTCTATCTTTCCCTTGCATGTAGTAAGTATACTCCCGTTTGCCTAACTGGGTATTCTTTTTAGTCCTGAAAAATATTTGCAAATTTTGATTGAGTTTTGCGAACTCAATGAGTGACCATCATCGATGGCTCACTCAATCACGTAACACATAATTCACATCAATACACATTTCACACTTCACATTCAATACAATTTAATCACTTATATTATGCATATGCAGTGCACATGACACCCACTTTTCATTTGTTACTTTGCTGTGCCCGAGTGCCTAAACTGTCCCATATCCATTGGATATCGGGCTCATTACTAACTGCCCCTTATCCTCTTGGGGGATATAGAGCTCATTTTATATAGTGAGCATTAGGCTCTTAATTGTTGGACCAATGGTGGTTGACAAATTAAATCCCACTTATGTTTTGATAATAATAAAATGTATAGAATTTGTTAAGAAATTATTTCAGGAGTTTTGGATTGAAATAAATCTAGAAAGCTTTATAAATCATGGTGAAATCAAGAAGGAAGTAATCTTCAACATGATAGAGACATTAAACATGAAGATTATGGGAAGATTTGATTAAATGTATCCGTTGGAGTCAGCACAAGTCGACCAACATATCACAAGTTGACTAATAAATTAAAGATCATCGGATGGGGCTTAAAACAAGTCGACTAATGTATTACAAGTCGACTACAAATCAATTGAATAGGAACACTAGTCGACTATCATGGAACTAGTCGACTTATCAAAGAGTAAAGTTAAAGCCTGCAGTGAAAAATGCTAATACTAATCGACTATAACAGCTCGACTAGTCGACTATCAGGTAGAGCTGAACAAAATGTGTCCGAATCATTCCTAAATGGAAAGGAAGAAATCAAGCAACGTCCATAAGAAATCAAGCAACGGTTAGTGGACTTCTCCAACAGCTACAATCATCTTAGAGCCTGTAAATAAATAGAGACACATCAAGGGAATTGGTATCGATGTTAAAAATCAAAGCATACTACCATAGTTCCAAAAAACTTGCTCTCATTATACTCTTAGCTTGGTCTGAATTCCATTTATTTTTGTAATGAGAGTTATTGATTTCAATTTTCTATCTTGTTATTATTGTGAGTTGAGTGATTAGAGGAGAATCACTTAAGAGGTAGGATTTGTGCCGGAAAACAAATCGGTTGTAAAGGTAGCTTGAGCCAGAAATCAAGTGGTGTTGTAAGAGTTCACTCTAAACTAAAAAATGTGTAGTAAAGTGGTTTGCCAAATCCTAAGTGGGAGCTTAGGTAGAGGAAGTAGGTCTTAGCACCGAACCTCTATAAAAACAGTGTTTGATCTTCTTCCCTACTCTTTGCATTTAACTTTGTTTAAATTGTTTTGTGTGAATTAACTTCTGATTTTCTTGTAGAATTTTACGAAAAGCTTTAAATATCTATTCAACCCCCCTTCTAGATCATTTACATTAATTACTTTTGAGCTCGAGACTCATTTTCACTTGTTGAGCTTTAAGCTCTGATTGGTGGCTACTCGTTGAGGTTTAAGCTCTGATCGGTGGCTATTCTGATCACAACTGTCATTATGTTTCATGCATTCATGAAATGGAATGCATCAATCACATTTGTATGATCCCATTCAATCACATTCTCATATCATCGGACCTTAGTATGGCATTCAACATTAAGTTGAGAATCACTTTTTCACTTACATGCAAATGCTCATTCAAAACACATTTATCATCAAATTATATACACTTAGTTCATCTCATTCACATACAAGTAGCACTTTAATATCCCAATCAATTCATCACTTCATCGGACCTTCTATCTAGAAACCAACACAATCAATCACATTCATGTAATCATTTAGTAGTCAATCAATACAAAAATTCAAACAAAACAAACAATGAAATGAGACCATCTAGGTTTACTCACAGTATGCTCCCAATTAGCATTTGCTTCCAAATTCTGAAAACACCTGAATGCGGACTTTTGCACAACCCATTTATGCAAAACACACGTTGCACTCACATTAATAATGGCACACTTATAAGCCTTTATTTATGGACAATTGTATAAATGGACTATGTACAATGCATGCTCAATGATAATCCCGAGTATATTATCAAATTTCACATTTTAGCACATTCTCATCTTTTTGCATCATTTGCTTTCATAACTCACTTCTTATTCACTTTTACTAGATACACTTTACTCCTCTTTATGAATCACAAATTTAATCATAAGAACCACTTCATCTCCATTTTACACATCTCTGGTACTTTAATACCAACAATTCACTCATTAATGTTATTCCAATATTACATGATCACACATTATCAAAACTCTCATTTCTTCTTATAACATCTCTAAAATTCCAGACCTTCGGGTCTATTTTCCATGATCAATTAGACAATGCAATTGAAGTAATTTGACAATATCCTTTTCTAGAAAAATGTTCCCCATTGTCTTAAGTTTCTCATGAAACCAAGATCACTCAATTTGGTTCAGTACTCCAAATGTTATACTCTAATTAATTTGGACTATTCATAATCTAAAACAATATCCTATACTCAGCTTTAATTCAAAAATTGGAATTCTAGAGACAAAATTCAAATTTAATCTCTTCATACAAATTGTAGACCTATGTATTTATTTCAATCAAATTCAAGAATCATTCCATTTGGAATCCTACAGATCAAGATATAATCAAAATACCGAAGTATGGTCAATGAAAACTACTCCAGTTATGAAGTTCGTTCCAATTCAATCAATCAATCTCTTTTAAATGATTTTAGATGGATATTATTTTTTATGGATCCATACCAAAGGTATGGATTAAAGTAAGATAAATTTAAGGGTAAAATGTACTCATACTAAAGAAATGTGATTTATGAAGAGACTGATGAAATGTTCCTAAGAGTATCACGTTCCCAAGGTGTGCTTGGATTGAGCACAAGTTGTACTCAAGTTAGGATGAGGAAGTAACTAAGCTTGAGTTATTTTGATCCGTATAAAGTTATTAAGAGCTAAAACCATTGCCTTATGAGTTAGTATCATTGGAAAGGATGCCTCAGTTTCAAAATGTGTTATATGTGAATATGCTAAGAAAGATCGACATGATTTGATATTAGTGTCGTGGCGTAAGAAATGGACAATTGTGAGTAATTGGAGGTACATACATGTTGAGGAATTGATTAAGAAAGTGAATTAGTACATAAGTGGTTGAAAGACTTGAGGAGTCTTTTGACAGTGTATGTTCTGCTATTGGCATTTAGGATTAAGCAAGGTTTTAAAATTTCCTTTTGGATGATTTTGATTTGAAATGGAGATGGGAAGGACGATTGAATGGAGAAGGAATGGTGATCTAAGTATGATTTGTGTTAAGGAAAGTTGTGAAATAATAGGGGTTCGATACATTGGATGTAGAAAATTGTGTTCTGGATTCGAGGAAAAATCTGAATTAATTTAGGCTAGATTAGAGAAAGTGTCTACAGTTAAGTTGTAGACTTTTCGTTTAGCTTTCCAGCAATATATAGCATGGAATTTTGGACTTTTGAGTTGAAAATCAGGGTCTTGATAAGGAAGATGTGTAAGAGAGGAGTTACTTCCTCTGTGTTTTTGTTTCTTATGTGATGACGTCATCTTTCTCTTAGTTTTGCTCCGCCTAGACTTTGCTTCTTCTTAGTTTTGCTTCCTCTTTTTTTTTGCTTCTTCTATGATGACGTCATTGATGATGTCATCTTCCTCTTAGTTTTGCTCCACCTAGACTTCGCTTCTTCTTAGTTTTGCTCCCTTTGTGTTTTGCTTCTTCTGTGATGATGTCATTAATGATGTCATCTCCTTCAGTGTTTTGCTTCGCTTCTTCTGTGTTTTTGCTATCCTCTGTGTTTTTGCTTCTTCTGCGATGACGTCATCTCCATCTGTGTTTTGCTCCGTTTCTTCTAAGTTTTGCTTCTTCTGTGTTACTGTGCACAAACTTCTTCTATGTTACTGTGCACAAACTTTTTTTATGTTACTATGCACAAACTCCTTCTGTGTTACTATGCTTAAACTTCTTCTATCTTTTGTATCGTCTATGTTTTGATATCTTTTGTGTTTTGACGATACATTTCTTCTGTCTTTTGTATCGTCTGTGTTTTGATATCTTTTGTGTTTTGATGATACACTTCTTCTATCTTTTATATCGTCTGTGTTTTGATATCTTTTGTGTTTTGACAATACACTTCTTCTGTCTTTTGTATCGTCTGTGTTTTGATATCTTCTATATTTTGATGATACACTTCTTCTATCTTTTATATCGTCTGTTTTTTTTATATCCTCTATGTTCTGACGATACACTTCTTTTGTCTTTTGTATCGTCTGTGTTTTGATGATACGCTTCTTCTGTCTTTTGTATCATCTATGTTTTGATATCCTCTGTGTTTTGACGATAAACTTCTTCTGTCTTTTATATCGTCTATGTTTTGATATCTTCTGTATTTTAATGATACGCTTCTTCTGTCTTTTATATCGTCTGTGTTTTGCTTTATCTGCCTTTCGCTCCTTCTTCCTTTTGCTTCTTTTGGGTTACTGTTCACCCGATATCTTCTGTTCTATTCTCGACCCATCAGAAGATAAAATTTGTCTTCAAGGTCTTCATGAAAATTATAGACCCTGAAGTTCTCCTGCAAATCGTATAAAGAACACCTTGATGTGATATCTGTAGGGAAGGTTATAGCAACTTTTCCCTTCCTTTTGTGTTTTTGCTATCTTCTGTATTTTGTCATCTTTTGTCTTTTCGGACATAATTTTACTATCCGACCTCCAAATGAGCCAATTTTTGAACCCTTAGATTCCTAACACTTTTCTTTTTTTCATCTCCACGTAAGGTTATAGATTTTGGTATTTATATGAAAAAAATGTATTAAATTAAGTAAGGGTATCGATTACGAAAGTAGGGTTTGGATATTCTACTAAATATGCTTCAGTATCTTGATGATTTCTGAATCGGTAGAGCTCCGAGTAAGATAACTCTTATTTCAAGATAAACTAAATATGCAGAGCTACGAATGGTATGAAGAAGTTAAAGTCAAATTCAGTTTCTAAGAGGTTTAAATTTCTGATAGAAGTTATGCATAGTATGCTGATTTGGACAAGAGCAGTCCAAAAAGGCTTGAAGTGTATCTTTTGAATCACTGACCAAAATGGAATGATTTTAGTTTCATTGGAAACGTAAGATAATAGAGAAGGTTCTTCTAGAATAAAGTGTTATGTTAGAATATTCAAGGGTGTTTTTGACAAGACACTTACGTGTAAAAGACATAAGGCATAAATGGAAGGGCAAAATTGGAAGAATAAGTATTGTCTTGCCTATAAATGGAATGAAATAGAAGAGAATAAGAAAAGGAGAAAGAAAGAGAAAGAGAGAATGTCATGAAAAGAGAGAGAAATACAAAAAGAAGAATAAAATGATAGAGAGAAGAGAAACCAAGCTAGGGTTTCAATTTCCTTAGCCTATAAGAGAGATTTTGAGGTTGTTCAAGAAGAGAAAAAAATAGAGGAAGAGAAGAGCTTCCATTTGAGCCAAGGACTTCCTTTGGTGAAGAGACCTATTTCAGTTAGATCAGCTCACAGAGTATACATTAAAGATACAACAGGAAAGAGCCTTAGAGACCTCAGGTTGTTTGCAAAGAGAAGAGACATTCTGAACAAGTCTACAAGCAAGGATTTCTAAGGTGGGTTTCATGTTTATAATTGAGTAATGAGCCATTAATGTTTTCTTCCAAGTCAAGAAAATAAAATGATTTCAATTACTTCATAAATGTTGCTTATATTGCTTTTGAATGATTTGCAAAACTGCTACATGTTTCGGTATATGAATTTTTGTTGATGAATTTCAAAATAAAGATAAAAATGCATTGAAATATTTTATGCTATGCCTTGAAAAATGTGATGGCATTTTGTATATTTGGAAAAGAAGAAGAAGCATGAAAGTATGATGAAATGATTTGAGCATAAATTTGTTTGTGTTTGGGCAAGAGAGAAACGTTTCGTTAGTCACGTGCACGTTGACGTATAGCCTTCTCTCGGCTACCCGCTTGAGATCACGAGATCCTGAAAAATCGGACTTGTTTTATTCATGGTATAAACTTGGTTTTTCCGTTTTGTTCCACAGAACTCTCAAGCCACTTGTTTGTTCATTGCATCTTTGCACAATCATAAATGGTGCATAATTGAGTGTTATGTGATGATATTTTAACTATGAGTTGAGTTAGAATTGCGAATTTGACTAAGAATTTGAGAACGAAGAGTTTATAAATTCATTATGATTTTTATACGACAAATGAACATTGAAACGGTTTTGCTTATTCTTTATTATAAACTGTTACCCACGAGATTTCAAGCTCACCCCCTCTCTGTCCCCTTCTTAGGTATTTTGATAAGAAGTTAAGAAATCAAGAGCATGAAGAAAATACTTTAGATTTGTTTACTTTGTATTTTTGAGTTTTGATAGAGTTGTAATGTTTGTACTGGTTATTTCGGATTATCATATATTAGAACTTGTAAAACCCTTTGATTTTAAGGGTAGTGAAATGCAAATGATCATATTTTCAACTGTAAGAAATGTATTGAGAAGTATGATGGATGTAAATATTCGTTTAAGTTTTTGGATATTCGCAAGTTAGTTGGGTTCTGGAAACGGGTCCCAATACAAAAGCTGAAAAGGGTTAAACATGTTCTAAAAGTTTTATTGAAAGCTAACCAGAGGTCAACTAAGGTCACTCAACAATTGCTCTATGAAGCACAAAAGGCTTGCTACCTATCTCCTCATAACAATCTATTGAAGCAAACTAGAAGTGCTAGATTAAAGGACCATCAGGACGCTATGCGGGAAGGTGTAGTACGTTCTGTTCACGGCTGCATAGGACCGCTATGTGGGAATGTGCAGTACGTTCTATTTTGGACCGACCCAAACCATTCTGATGTGTTTATGTGTTTTTGTTCTGATTCTAAGTGTGATGCATTCATGTTTTTGAAATTGCTCATGAATTCTTTGAAATTGAGAAATTGTGAAACATAAGCTTTTGATGGATTTTCTACTATGAAATGTTTATAAATGGAAAACATTTTGAAAAATGATTTTTGCTTATTTTTTAATTTATAAACATGATATCTACGAGCTGTAAAGCTCACCCCTGCTTTCATCCCCATCTCCAGGTATCGAGTAGGAGATCGGATGAAAGAAAGTCAAGGCTTTTGATTGATTTTTGCATATCTTGTATTTAGAGTAATTTGGCTTTTGGTATTGGTTTGTATAAGGCGTGGAATGCCATTAATATTTTTGTAAGCATTTATTTCATGATGTAAATGAATTATGGATTTGCGTATGGACTTTAGGATATAAATTTATGTTTGGTTATGGTTATGTGAATGGTTTATGGCATGTAGATGAGATGAATGTAAATGTGACTGAATATGATTATAATTTGATTGTGTTTGGATTCTGGACAGGAGGTCCGATGATGTTGATTGATTGAGAATTATTGAAGTGTTATGGATATATGAATGTGTTTGATTATGTTGGGATTCCGGACAGGAAGTCCGATGAATTGTGATGATTAAGCTGGAAATATAGAAGTGCTTATTTGTGTATGGCTTGATTGTGTATAAAATCATGTGTGAGATTTACGGAAAGGAAAAAAAAGACTTGTAAAAATGATGGTATATGATTGTATAAGAAGGATATATGAATTGAGTTTTTGATTGAGGATAAATTTCCAAATGGGAAATTAGATTATTTTTTATGAGATTGAATAAAGAATGAAAAAGAAAAGAAAAAAAATTATACCAGTTTAGGATTGGTTTAGTCTGAGTTTCCAACGCTAATTTTCTAAGGTACATGCTTCGGATGTCGGATTTTGGTCTTCAGTATGATTGCACGTGTTTTTGATTTCTTTGTTTCCGATATTTTTTGTAAATCCGTTACTTCGATTTCGTTTTAGATTTTGTTTCCGCTTTATGGTTTCCGAGTCTTTCGATTTTCTATGACTTCCAATCCGATTTGTGTTTTGCATTTTTTTTGGCCCACTTTCGGCTTTGAGATCCATTTGATTTGTTGCATTTAGGATCCATTCTTTGGTTTCGCTTTCTGTTTTCTGTTTTTTTGGTTGGGGTCCGGTTTTGAAATCAGGTCCCAACATTTATGGTATCAGAGCCCAGTATTAGGATCTTACATGGGTACATGTGTATGAGTTATTTTCATGAGAAATGGATAAGCGTTTGAAAGGATAGAAATGAATTAGTGAGAATGTGACAATGATGTGAATGAGTTTTTATGAATTATTTGAAGAACCTAATTGATTTTTTAATTAAGGTGAAGAGTTATATGATCGATCATAAGAATGTGTATGATATTGAGGTTAGAATGTCATGATGATTAGGCTTCTTTGATCACTTTGTTGATTTGATTTTGAATATACATTTGTGAGATGAAATAGGGAATTCTTGAAAGATGAGGTTATTGACAGAGATATATGTATAGAAGTTCAAAAGATTGAGATTGAATGGTTTTGGTCCATATCAAGGTTATCAAAAATTGGACCATTGACATATGTTAAGAAATAGTAGCTTGAAATGATAGTGGTGTATTTGATACAAGAAGTGAAATTTTTTGAATAAATTGCGAATATATATGATGAGGACTTAGATAAGAAAGTGATTGACTATGATCTTTTAAAAGACATTATGTGAGAGAATAAGTTACTTGGTGATTTCTTAAGTATGAATTTCGAGGACGAAATTCTTTTAAGAGGGGGAGAAATGTTGGACCCCGAACTTTTCTTAGAATTGCGAGTTAAAATTTGACATGAAATGAGAAATTGGTGGTGAATTAGTCATGTGTAAAGGAAAAGAAAATTCATGATTTTGAATGATTATGTGTAATGTTCTATGTGAGCAAATTCTAGTTTGAACAAATTGAAATGATATTTTGAGAATAATACATGAAATGGGTGTTTTTGAGTTTAATGAAATTGATGTGAGGTTTTGGGTAAATTTTGTATTGTATTATGAAATTTATTAGTGAAAGTGTTAGATTCTGGAGATGTGAAAATCTGAAATTTTGAGGATGAATAGTAGCAGAAAATGCTAAATTGGATCTGAAACTTTATAAATTTTTCTGGCTTGATCTAGGCAGTTTTTGATCAATTGATCTTCATGAAACTTGTAGTTTCTGTTGAGAGTTTTCTATCACCATAAAGTATGACAGTTTTTTATGTCGGGATTGAAAGTTATGACCATTCGAATTTAAGTGAATTTTACTTTGTTTTTGAAAATGCTCTTAAGAGTATGATTATGTATGTTGTGTTTTGAGGCGATTTCTGGACTGATATGTTTTGAATTGAGTTAAGTGGTCTACATGAAAGTCATAGAAGATTTTCCTAGCTTTTCAATGATGTATCATATGTTATTTGTGGATGTGAGAATTGGAAGATATGGAATTTTAAAGTTTGGATATGGTATAGGATGACCAATTATCTAGCAGAAACTTTGATTGAAAAATTGACTTAGCTAGAGGTTAAAATTGCTTTGAAGTTCTTCATGAAAGTTTTAGATTATGTTTTGATCTTTCCTTTGATGTAACGCATGGAATTTTTGGAACATGGAATAAGAAGTTATGATTTTTACAAGTTATTGTTTCTGTTTGGGAAGAGTATTAGTGGATAGGAACTTTGAAGTGATTTTTGACTCCCTTAGAGGCCCAATAGATTTTTCTGTCCTTCATAAAAGTTGTAGGTTGCTTTTTGATCTTTGCATTGATATAAAATATGACATTTTTGGACCTTGGAGTTGAAAGATAGAAATTTTAGAAGTTATGTGACTGTTTAGGGTGACATTAATTGGGATAGTAAGTTTGAGTGGGATTTTAGACCCCTTTAGAGACGGAATTGATTTTTGAATTCTTCATGGAAATTTTAGAGCTTCCTTTCAGCTTTCTTTTGATATAAGTTTGTAAATTTTGGACTCTTGAGTCAAAAGATATGAATAGTGGAAGTCGGGATGTCGGAAGAAGAAAGACCAAGAGTTTTCAGTCGACTAATCGTCATGTTTTTACTTGCATTAGTCGACTAATAGTCTTCGACTAGTCGACTAGTGTCATTGTTTTACTCACATTAGTCGACTAATAGTTAACCAGTATACTATTGTCATGTTTCCCCTAACCTGACCCTCTTCCAATCTTTTGCTTATATCTTATCCGTCCGACATCCGATTGACTTTCATTTGAAGTGTTGGATTCCTAAGACAATTATCTACATCCTCATGGGAAATTTGTGGATTTTTGAGATTTAATTGAAAGAGATTGATTTAATCAAAGTGAGTTGGGAAATTTTCTGAACATGGTTCAGTGTTTTGGTGAATTTTTGGTCTGTCGACATCCAATTAAACTGATTCTTGTTGTAAAATAAAATAGAGACATGGGGCTACAAGCCATATGAAGGAATTGAATTTCAATTTAGCCCCTAAGATTTTCAATTTCTGACTTGAAGTCGGGTTTAGTGTTCAGTCTTGGATTAGTAAGAGCTGAAAGTATTTTGGCCATAACTTTTGCTTTAGTAATCCAAATGAGGTGATTCTTGATTTGGATTAAACTAGAGAAATAGGGCTACAAATATTATGAAGGATTCGAGTTTCAATTTAGTCTTTAAGAAGGTCAATTTTCATATGGAATAAATTGCTGAAAAATGTGTTAGCATAAGAATAATTCGAAATGTTTGGAGTATAACTTTTGGAGTAGTGCACCAAATTAAATGATTTTGGTGGCGTTATGAAATTGAGAAAATAGGGAACATTTCTTTAAAATGAAGTTTTAGCAAATTCCTTCAATTTGATGATTTGAAAAATACCCTAAGCAAAACATGATTTAATGAATTTTGAGACTTTGATTTAATTTATGATTTTGAGGACTTAATTAACATGTTAATTTGATTAATTAGCATGTTAAATTGAGTAAGAACATATGGGATTTATTGATTTGATTAAATGAAATTAAAGTGTTAAAAATTAAAGTGTAAAGAAGCAAGAAGGGCAAAATTGGAAGGTTACTTAAGTTGTTAAGTTATAAGGCATATATGTAAGGGCATTATGGTCATTTGGCTTTCATTAAATGAAAAAAGAAAGGGGATGTCGTTTAAGAGGAGGCAAGGCACCAAATTAGGGAAGAAAGAAACAAAGGAAAGAAAGAAGAGAAGTGGGTTTCGGATGGGAGAAGAAGAAAGAAGAAAGGAAAGTTTAGGGTTTTGATTTTCTTGGATTTCAAGAGTGTTTTGAAGTATATTTCAAGGGGGAAATGAAGAGGAGCTCAAGAGCTTTATTTTGAGCAAAGAAAATCCGAAAATGATGAAGAATAAAGGTAAAAGGAATTTTTACTTTGTTAAATTGTGAAAGAATTTTAGTTTAGATAGATTGGATATGGTATGAGTTTGTGATTTCTAAGCTCAATTTTGGTGATTATGCTTTATGTGATGTTGAATTTGGATGGTTATGAATTAGGAATTTTTGTCTTGGATTAGGGTATTGAAGTGAGGCTTTGGAGAAATTAAAGCTATGGACAAGTTTTAAGCATGGAATTGAGGTGGGTACCATGTTTATATTTTGATTTATAAGCCAATTATGTGATTTCGAAAAATCAAGAAGAGAAATGTTTTGAAATTTATTATTTTCGAATGATTAAATTCGTTGATTTTGTATTGCTTTAAGAAATTGATAATGGATTGTTTTTGAATGATTGGATAAATTGATAAAATTGTTTTGAATGATTTTGATCAAAAATTGATACGATTTTCGCATTCTTTGTGTTTAATGATTTGATAATTGCTATAAGTGTTGCATTCTGTGTTGCGAATGATTGAAAATTGCTATATGAATTTGTGAGAAATTGTGAATGATATTTGTATGAAACATGACATGATATGAAAATTGAATTTTCGAAATGTACCTTCGGGTAATCTGATTTTCAAGTGCGAAATGTGTTATGTGGGTTTGGTTAGGTCCCATAAGTTGAGTCAAGTGCACTTGTCTTATTTTTATAGGCTTGGCCCGCCTACTCGCTAGTGGCATTGGAGTTTCGTTATGGACTTCCATAAGTTCACGGCTACACCGGATCGCTATGCGGGAAGGTGTAATGCGTTCATTCACGTACCGCATGGACCGCTATGCTTGAATGTGCGAGACGTCTATTTTGGACCGACCCAAACCATTCTGATGTGTTTATGTGTTTTTGTTCTGATTCTAAGTGTGATGCATTCATGTTTTTGAAATTGCTCATGAATTCTTTGAAATTGAGAAATTTTGGAAAATAAGCTTTTGATGGATTTTCTATTGTGAAATGTTTATAAATGGAAAACATTTTGAAAAATAATTTTTGCTTATTTTTCTATTTATAAACATGATATCCACGAGCTGTAAAGCTCACCCCCCTCCTTTCATCCCCATCTCCAGGTATCGAGCAGGAGATCGGATGAAAGAAAGTCAAGGCTTTTGATTGATTTTTGCATATCTTGTATTTAGAGTAATTTGGCTTTTGGTATTGGTTTGTATAAGGCGCGGAATGCCATTAATATTTTTGTAAGCATTTATTTCATGATGTAAATGAATTATGGATTTGCGTATGGACTTTGGGATATAAATTTATGTATGGTTATGATATGTGAATGGTTTATGGCATGTAGATGAGATGAATGTAAATTTCATTGAATATGATTATAATTTTATTGTGTTTGGATTCCAGACAGGAGGTTCGATGATGTTGATGATTGAGAACTATTGAAGTGCTATGGATATGTGAATGTGTTTGATTATGTTGGGATTCCGGATAGGAGGTCCGATAAATTGTGATGATTGAGCTGAAAATATAGAAGTGCTTATTTGTGTATGGCTTGATTGTGTATAAATCATGTGTGAGATTTATGGAAAGGAAAAATAAAACTTGCAAAAATGATGGTATATGATTGTATAAGAAGGATATATGAATTGAGTTTTTGATTGAGGATAAATTTCCAAATGGAAAATTAGATTGCTTTTTATGAGATTGAATAAAGAATGAAAAAGAAAAAGAAATTATATCGGTTTAGGATTGGTTTAGTCTGAGTTTCCAACGCTAATTTTCTAAGGCACGCGCTTCGGATGTCAGATTTTGGTCTTCAGTGTGATTGCACGTGTTTTTGATTTCTTTGTTTCTGAGATTTTTTGTAAATCCGTTCCTTCAATTCCGCTTTGGATTTTGTTTCCGCTTTATGGTTTCCGAGTCTTTTGATTTTCTATGACTTTCGATCCGATTTGTGTTTTGCATTTGTTTTGGCCCACTTTCGACTTTGAGATCCGTTTGATTTGTTGAGTTTAGGATCCATTCTTTGGTTTCGCTTTCTGTTTTCTGTTTTTTTTCGGTTGGAGTCCGGTTTCGAAATCGGGTCCCAACACTCTTCCTCTTAGGTACTTAGGAGTTCCTATCTCTTATTTAAAGCCAAAGTATTATGATTGCATACCGCTCATAAAAAAAGATCAAAGCTAGAATCAATGCTTGGCAGAATTGTTTCCTTTCTCTTGCTGCTAGGGTCATTTTGATTGTTTCTACTCTAGGTAATCTATATATCTATTGGATATCACATATAATTCTACCTAAAAAAGTTTACAAGGAGACTGATAGCATTTTGAAAGCTTTCTTATGGATAGGGAACTCTGAAAACTCCAAGGAAGCTATAGTCAAATGGTCTAAAGTGACTATTCCTAAAAAGCAAGGGGGATTGGGGATCATCCCTATATTTCTTATGCAAAAAGTGATTCTATGAAAAGGTATTTGGTGGCTATTTAGAGATAAATAAACTATTTAGGTTAAATGGATCCACGAAACATATCTCTGAATTGAAAGCTTTTGGCAACTGTCTATTTCTAGAAAGTACTATTAATTATTTTTGCATATGTTAAAGCTTAGATATGAGGTCTTTCCTTTGATTAAACATGTGTTAAGCAATGGAGCAATGGTGAGAATATATGGGTATGGTTTAATAATTGGACTAATCATAGCCCTCTTCTACAAAGGTCTGAGCTATCCAATCTTACTAATAGACTTCCTTTTTCCTCTAAAGCATGGTCTTTGAAGAACCAAGCTCACTGGGTTGGCAATTTCAAAGGTTTTAATTTGATAGTGGGTTATTTACCCCAGATCACTAACAACCAAAGGCAGGATATGATAACCTAGATCCCAAATAACTCAGGTACTTTCATTAATAAATCTTTCTATAAGGTTATGCGGGGAGAAGGCGTGAATATCCATTGGTACAATCTCCTCTATAAACAATCTCTTATTATAAAGAATCTATTTTCACTTGGATAGTAATAAAGAATAGGATCCATACAAAAAATAGATGGTTTGGAACCTAAGCTTTATAAAGAGACAGTAGAGGATCGAGAATATCTTTTCTTCCAATGTTGCTATTCTAAAGTGGTATGGAGCAAAATTTTACATTTGTTATCGAATGTCTCCCCTTTTTATGATTGGCCTTCCACTCTTAACTGAATCATTAGCATTGCTAATCATAGTAAGCATGATGCCCCAATCTACAAGACCACCTTCACTATTGCTATTTATTCAACGTGGAAGGAAAGGAAAAATATGATATACAGAAATAAGGAAATTAACAAATACATCTTAGCTGGCGATACCTTCAATTGGATCTGAGGCGTTACGATCAGTGTTATGGGTGCCGTCCGCATCGGCCGGAAAAGCAGTACCGATCGGCGACGGATGTACGGACAAAATTCGGCGATGCCGCCGATCCGCAAATCTGGTATTTTTCGGCCAATTTCGGAAAATACCGAAATCTCCAGGGACCAAATTGCAAAAAAAAAAATAACCTAAAACTACCCCAGCCCCCGAGGACCCCGACCCTTCTGGAATCTCAGTCTTCTTCTCTCTTCTTCGGCTTCTGCTTCTTCTCCTCGCCGCCGCTCGTCCCTCTCGGATCTCGTCTCACCGTCGTCTCATCGTCATCCCCCGAGTCCCGACTCTTCGGCCTCCTCTCTCCCACGTCGCACGCCTCCTCTCCTCGCCGATGTCTCTCTCCGTGTCTGGCGACTCTCTTTCGGCCGTCGCTGTCTCCTCGCCGTCTCCTCCTCCTCGCCTGGCCGTCGCAGATCTCCTCCTGGTCGTCTCGGATCTCCTCCTCGCTTGGCCGTCTCAGATCTCCTCCTCGTCGTCTCTTCTTCGACGGTTCGGTCTGCTCGCCGCTGCTCGCCGCTCCTCGTCGCCTTCTCCTTCGTCCTCCTCCTCGTCGACGCACCACACGACCACCGAAGGAAGACCCGACCCTCAGACGACCCTACGAAGACCCGATTGTTTTGGGTGTATGTTTTTTATTTTTGCTTTGATTTTGAATGGAATTTTGTTGTTGATTCCTTCTGTGTTTTTGTTGATTTGGTGTTGTTGTTGGATGGAGGTGGATTTGGGAAAAATAGTAGGTTGTTTTCGGCTGAGAACAAGGAACAAAAAAATGGTGGAATTGGGGCAAATGGTAGAGGTAGAGCCGTAGTCCGTAGAGGTTGATTTGGGATGATGGTGGATTTGATTTGGTGGATTTGGGGAAAAATCCGAATGTGGGAAGTTGAAATTGACATTGAATTTTGTCATTTTGCCTTGTGGAAGAAGTACCGAATGTGTGAAATTAAATTGATTGGTAATTGTTATTGTTGGTTTGATTGAAAATTAAGTTTGGAATTGGAATAAAATTTGGAATTGTACTGAAAATTAAATTTGGAGTTGGAATTAGATTTTGGCATTTTGTATTTTGGATTTAGAAATTGTAATTAGAATTGGATTTTTGAATTGATAGAAAATTAATTTTGAAATTGGAATTAGAATTGGATTGAAAATTGGTTGAATGGAAATGGAAATGAAAATGGAAATGGACATGGACATGGAAATGGAATTGGAATTGAATGGAATTAGAATTGAATGGAATTGGGATTGGAATTGAATGGGATTAAAATTGAATGGAATTGAATTGGAATGAAATGTAATTGAATTGAATTAGAATTGAATTAAATTGAATTAGAATTGGATTTGAATTGATTTGCAATTGAATTGAAATTGAATTGAATTGGAATTTAATTGAAATGGAATTACAAATTGTTGGAGTATGTTTTGAATTGAATTTGAATGGAATTGAATTGAATTAGATTTGAATTGAATTGAATTGGATTGAATGGAATTGAATTGTAATGGAATTGAATTGGAATTAATTTAAAATTGAATTGCAATGGAATTGCAAATTGTTGGAGTATATTTTGAATTGAATTGGAATGGAATTAAATTGAATTGGATTTGAATTGAATTGAATTGGAATTAAATTGGATTGAATTGGAATGAAATTGCAAATTGTTGGAGTATGTTTTGAATTGAATTGGAAGGGAATTGAATTGAATTGGAATTGGATTGGATTGAATTTGAATTGAATTGAATTGAATTGGATTGGATTGGATTGAATTTGATTTAATTGAATTTAATTGGATTGTATTGGATTGAATTGAATTGGATTGGATTGGATTAGGTTGGATTGAATTTGATTGAATTGAATTGAATTGAATTGGAATTGGAATTGAATTGAATTGAATTGGAATTGAATTGAATTGGAATGGAATTAAATTGGAATTGGATTGCATTGAATTGAATTGGAAGTGAATGGAATGAATGGAATTGAAATTGGAATTGGATTGGATTGAATTGGATTGGATTGGATTGAATCCAATTGGATTGGATTGGATTGGAATTGATTGAATTGAATTGAATTAGATTGAATTGAATTGAATTGAATTTGATTGAATTGAATTGGATTGAATTGAATTGAATTGAATTGAATTGAATGGAATGGAATTGAATTGAATTGAATTGGAATTGGATTGAATTGGAATTAGATTGAATTGGAATTGAATTGGAATTGAATTGGATTGGATTAGATTGGATTTAATTTGATTGAATTGGATTGAATTACATTGAATTAAATTGGATTGAATTTGATTGGATTGGATTGGATTGAATTGAATTGGATTGGAATTGAATGGAATGGAATGGAATTGAATTTTATTGGATTGGATTGGATTGAATGGAATGGAATAGAATAGAATAGAATTGAATTGAATTAGATTGGATTGGATTGGAATTGGAATTGGAATTGCATTGAATTGGTTTGGATTGGATTGGATTGAATTGAATTGGGTTGGATTGAATTAAATTGAATTGGATTGGATTGAATTGAATTGAATTGGATTGGATTGGATTGGATTGAATTGAATTGAATTGATTGAATTGGATTTGATTGTATTGGAATTGAATTGAATTGGATTGGAATGAAATTAAATTGGAATTGGAATTGGAATTTGAATGGAATTGAATTGAATGTTTTGGATTGTTAGCTTTGTGCATATTGTCATTATGTACTAAAATTATGTGTTATTTATTTTTGTGTACAGATAAATGGAAGGAAGTTCAAATACTCCTGATCAATCTAGTTCAGGAAGATCTGATGATCAACTTGGGCTCATGCTAGTGTGGTTCTGGTCAAAAGAATCATACCATTTGCTTGTTTTGTAACAAGCATTTGAAAGATGGAGGAATCACCCGATTAAAGAGGCATTTAATTTGGGGTTAAAGAAGATGTGGAAGCATGTAAGAAAGTAAGTCATGATGTGAAGTGGCAAATGAAAACATTCTTGATGAGCAATGATTTGAGAAAGATAGAAGGAAAGATTGAATCTTGAAATTGGTAGTGGAAGTTCATTTCCGGTTTTCGTGGTGATTATGGAGATGTTGGAGGTGGAAGTGGTAGTGGTACTGATGCTTGGTAGTGTTCCATCTCAGTTTCAGGATCCTGTACAATCTGAAGTGAGGAAGAGAAGAAGGCAGCTGCCTGGTTTCTTTGCACCACGAACAACTCCTTGAGCCCAACCTTCAATTCGTAGTGCAATGCTGATAAGAGATCTGACTCCTGATGTGGATATGGCGATAGCTAGATGGTGGTATGATCTGAGTTCGTCATTTAATGCTTCTCAATCATATTATTATCAACCTATGATAGATGCCATAGCCTCTTATGGTCCAGGATACAAAGGGCCATCGGTTGATGACTTAAGAGGTAAACTTTTGAGTTGTGCTGTGTCTGAAATAAGAGCTTATTTGGCTGAACGAAGAGTGAATTGGGGTGTTAATGGATGCTCAATTATGTGTGATGGTTGGACGAATAGGAGACAAGAACCTATCATAAATTTTTGGTTTATTGTTTTAATGGCTCTATGTTTTAAAATCGATTGATGCATCGGCATGATTAGAAGTCTTGATAATTTGTTTGGATATTTGATGAAGTTGTGAATGAAGTAGGGTGGAAAACATTGTTCGGTTTATTATCGACAATGATTCCGCTTATAAATGGCGAGGATGAGGTTGAGAGAACCTATAATTCATTCTTTTGGACTCCTTGTGTTGCATTGCATTGACTTATCTTTGGAGGATATAGGAAATCCTAGGTATTTTCTTGTTTTGATGAGACCATGAGAAGGCAAAGAAGGTGACAAAATTTATTTATAATCGTGCATGGGTTTTAAATTTGATGAGAACAGGATTTACCAATGGTAGGAATTTGTGTCACCCCATTGTGACAAGATTTGCGACAAATTTCTTATCACTTGATCTTTTCTTTCGTTGAGGTGGAGTTAAGACAAATGTTTACAAGTGATAAGTGAGTTACATCTCGGCGTCTAGGTCTAATCTTTGGAATGGAAGTTTGTAGTATCATCTTTGGAAGATAGGAATTTTGGTGCAATGTCAATTCGTTATCCGAGTTTGTGAGCCATTGGTGAGGTGCTTTGGTTGGTGATAGTGAAGAAAAGCCAACAATGGGTTATATTTTGATGCGATGGAGAGCAAGCGGAAGCAATCAAGGCCAATCTGAAACATAGGCCTTCTTTATACCAACCATATATCTCAATCATTAATGAGAAGGAAAAGACAACTTTCTTCTCCATTGTTTGTAATGGGGCATTTTGAATCGGTGTGTATTTTAGATTGGATGTTGAAAAGCAAGTGAAGTTAGTAGAGGAATGCTTATGACAATTACAACAATTGTTCCTCGTGACTCAATGCAAATTGCTTTGACCACACAAATGGAGGCTTATAAGTACTCTTATGGAGATTTTGGAATGTCGGTCGCGATTGACAAAGAGGACTTCTTTCTCCGGTATTACTTATTTCATATTTCTTATTTGTTGAAATTTATTTATCACTTTATTTTGTTTATAACACTACTTTTGTTTTCTTATAACTTGCGATTGCTTGGTGGGATCTTTTGGATGTAGTGTTCAGATTTGAGAAAGTTTGCGATTGAATTTTAAGTCGATGTGTAAGTCTGTTGGGTGTGAACGAAACTTGAGCACATTTGAATTTATCCATTCGAAAAGGAATAGATTGGAGCATAAGAGGTTGAATGACTTGGTTTTGTTCGTTACAATTTAAAGCTTTGGAAAGGTATGTTATTTTCATTATTTTAATTATTAATTTTATATAATTTCTTATAATTTTCTAATAATTAAATGTAATTGTTTCTTAGGACTCTTAGTAGCACAAGTTGTTCAAATGATCCAATTGCAATTGATAATATTGATATTTTGGCGGATTGGGTTTCGAAGAACCGAATTTGGTTGATGTGAGTGATTTGAATGTGGAAGATGATCTTGGATGGGAAAGCATTGACATGTCATTTAGTGCATTAAATTTGAATGATGATGATGATGAAGCTCCTCTCGATGATGAGGATTTTGTACCAAATGATCGATTAAGGTCGATCTTGATTCAATGAGTATCCATACTTTGACGATTGAACTTCGGTTTTATTTTTCCTCTTCTTTTAATTTTACTTGTATTTGATCATTGATGTTTATGTTAAATTATATGTATGTAATGTAAATGTAATATTTTGTTTGAGTTCAACTTCTACTTGATTGCTTATTCGTCATCAACCTTTTTGTAATGAGTTGTTGTTCTTTTATCGAGATGTTTTGAATCTTTTGATGTAAATATGTAATATTATTTATTATAATGATGAAATTGTATGATTGTAATATTTTAAATGCTTTGTATTATTCTTAGTTTTATAATTGTATGATGATGATTGTCTTTATTTATATTAATTGTGGTTATTATTTATATGTAAAATATTTAAAATTATTGTTATTTCAAATTAATTGTCATTATTATTTATTATTAAGATTTTTAAAATATGGTTGATGTAAGCGATAAATTAGTAAAGTATCTGATGCAGGTTGTATAATATATCAATATGGATTATTTTGCAATTTTAAAAATTTAGGGACTATTTTATAAATTTAAAAATATCCCAAAGCAGTGCACGATCGTAGGCGAAATCTCAATCTTAGTTAAGTTCAGAGCCCAATCCGATCTTAGAGTTGATGCAGTATTCATAACATTGGTTACGATTACTAAATCTAATCATTATGCTTTATCTACGGGAATTGAAATTTGTAATATTTTCTAACTTCACTCACTATAATTTGTTTTATTTTTGTCTTTAGTTTTGTAATTTATTCTTATTGAACTCATTGTAATGTTGGGATAACTTTGCTATTGTTCTTTAATTATTATTCAACTTAAAAACAAAAACAACATATGTTATATTTAAAGAAGTCTAGTAACACGCAAGAAACCAATCCCAACCTTACAACATCTTTACTAATCATTATAAAAGTCAAAAGTCAACATATCATATATACACAAAACTTCCTGATTTGCAAGAGTATGTGGATCATAATATATGCAACATTTCTTTTATATTTTTACAAAAGAGTATTTCGATCTATTTACATTATTTAAACTTACAACTTTATAATTACAAACAAACAACTTTACCGATTATTCCCAGATTCATCCTACTATCAAAATCACTTTTATTTACCAACAACATCAGATAGACCCTTTTCTCGGAAAGAAAAATATCAAATGGACCCATTAGTATTAACTAACTTTAGATATTCCTTTTAGTCTATCTTAATATCTTATTATCATAAATGAAGTTTTAAGCCAATAAAATTAGATGAATTGGTTCATTTCAATTATGCAAACGTTTCAAAACTTTTTAACATGTTTAAGGAAATATTTTCATAAACAGCGTGTTTTAGAAAAAAATACAAGAAAAAGGTATATCCAACCGTGATAAGGAATATTAAGTATTCTCCAGCTTTAATACAAGAATATTACGTATTCCTATTATCTTTATAATAACTTAATAAGGCACTTTAAAAAAGTGAATATTAAACAACTTTGTTCTATAATAATATTATTGGCATTTTGATCGTGCCGTTGGACTTCTTTTGGTCTGAGGGAGAGATAGCGAGACAGGAGGAGAGAGAGATAGGAACGAACCCGTCGCAAGGCTGGGTACTCGTCTACGTTTGTATATATGGGTGTATTGCGTTTATAAACCTATCTCCGGCGATTGAAGTTTTTCTGTGTGTTGTTGGGATTCTATTTTGGCAAATTTAGGCTTTCTTCTCTGTTCTTGGAAGCTTGGGGTTTTCTCGTTTTCGGATTTGGGAGTATTGTTTAGATGGCGCTAAACGAGCAATTAAACAAGTTCAATAAGCAGCAAGAGAGGTGTCAGTCGATTCTCTCCAGCGTTCCCAGGGCGGGGCCTTCTAAGCCGGTCCCCTCTGCTCCGGCGAGGCCGACGGTGGTTCCACCGTCTCGGAGTCCAGCTCCGGCCGTCAAGTTTTCCAATGACACCGAGAGACTTCAGCATATTAACAGTATCCGCAAAGCCCCCGTCGGTGCCCAAATCAAACGCGTCATTGATCTTCTCCTAGAGGTTACAGTTCTATTTTCAATTGATGATGAAACAAAAAGTTGGATTACTGAAAGTTGGTCTCTGTAATTTGCCTATTTTCATTGGTCTGCGGGATCTTTAGAACAATCTTCATTATGGTTGTCCATAGTTGTTGTGTTCTTGTTACTGAAAGTGTTTGAAAGTGAAGAAGTTTCTACGCATCAAATTCTTCTAGAATTGTATGTACCCTTGTTGAGGAATTAGTTGGATTTGATCCTAATTATTTTGTGTTGTGTTCCGTGATTGCACAGTAGTTGACTTGCATTGTCTTTCTAGCATGCCTTGATGGTTTTCCTTTGCTTTTGATTGAGGCTAATCCTGTGAATTTGGTAGATTGTCAACCACCTTATTGAGCACTGTGTTGTCTCACATTGTCTGTCTAAAAGGAAAACCAGTTTCTGTATGTAGTAGATATGATGGCTATGTAGCACGGACACGGCAAAATGGAGCCGTGTCCGCGTGTCGAACACCCACTGACACGCAGTGGACACAGCTCGGACACGTCTGGAGACCGCTCGGACATTGTTTAATGGAATATATGCTCTATAGAATATATGTTCCATGTTTTTTGAGAGGAGCTTATAAAGTACTAAGTATGTATGAACTATCAAGATGTTGGAAATCATGAAACACATCAATCAATATATATCATATTATGAATTCTGAATTTTTTTCTTAGTTCTAAATTTTATAGTATATATATATATATATGCCGTGTCCATGTTCACCAAATTTTAAAAGTTAGCGTGTCCCCGTATCCGTGTCCGTGTCATGTCCTGTATCCGTGTCCGTGTCTGTCCTTCTTAGTATGATGGCTTAGGTACAATCCCCAACCTATGTTGTTTCAGTTTTATATCTTGTTTTTCCATAACAATTGGTTTCTCTAGGATAAGTTCTAGCTGCTAAAAATATTGCATTTTGAGAAGCATTAACTGTTCCTTAATTCATTGATTTTTGTTTACAGACAAGGCAACATCTAACACCAGAACAAATAAATGAAGCATGCTATGTTGATGTGAACTCCAACAAAGCTGTCTTTGACAGTTTGAGGAACAATCTTAAAGTGAGCTATGATGGCAGGCGCTTCTCGTACAAGGTGACTTAATGCTATCCATCCGCTAACGTGAAAAGATTGTCAATTTGTCGGATCAGGAACTGAATCATTTCTACTGATTTAGTTACGACCTTAATATTTACTCTTTTTAATGGAGGATGACAATCTCGGTTTTAAATTGTTATAGTCCAAGCATGACTTGAAGGACAAAAATGAGCTTCTTTACTTGGTACGAAAATATCCAGAAGGTATACCTGTCATTGATCTCAAGGATGCATACCCAACTGTAATGGAGGACTTACAGGTATAACTAACATGTGGGCGGAGGATAGCTATTTCCAACCTCTGTATTTTCTTTCGATTGTTTTCTCATTTCTTTTATCAAATTGAAATTTATGTCATATTCAATCTTTGTGTTTGTTGTCTGTTTCACTTCTGGAGGAGTTGTAAGTACATGCATGTCTTCTGAATTTGTGGGGCTGCTATTTGGTGCTTTTTAGTTGAAAGTCAGTTCTTCTCTTGTTTTTCATTATCTTTGACATACAAAGGCAGGAAGGGCAGAAGCAGGTATCGGTGTCATAATTGAAAAGCAAAATCATAAAATTTTAAAGGTGGTTATTTTTGGATGATATATTAGTTTAAGAGTTAGATGAAAGCTGGTACTGAGGATGAGATCGAAACTTGGTGTTTGCTTTTTCCTTGTCTGATAATCAAGTTTAAAAGAATGATGTTCAAAGTTTAGGTTTAGGCTGGATGGGCTTCTTTGGTGAATGAGCCCTCAGCTATAGGGATGGAGCTTGAGAAATATATAGTAAGCTCATTAAGATCAGATCATTTTAAACATGCCAAAAACTGGTTCAGTTCAGCTAACTTGTTCCTTATGAAACAGAGGCCTGAAATTGAAGCCATGCTGATAATTATAATTTTGCATATAAATGTTCTGTACTATCCACAGTGAAACTTGAAAAATCATTATTTTCCAGGCTCTGAAAGCTGCAGGCCAGATATGGCTACTGTCAAACTTTGACTCGCAGGAGGATATTGCATATCCAAATGATCCTAGAGCAGTTATTAAGGTGGATGATGACCTTAAACAGCTTTTTAGGGGTATTGAATTGCCTCGGGATATGCTTGATATTGAGAAGGATATACAGAAGAATGGAATGAAGCCTGCTACCAACACTGCAAAGAGGAGGGCTGCAGCCCAGGTTCATGGAATTTCCACCAAGCAAAAGATGAAGAAAAAGAAGAAGCATGAAATCAGCAAGAGGACTAAGCTGACCAATGCTCACCTTCCAGAGCTTTTCCAGAACCTTGGTTCTTGAACTTAATGGTTAGATTTAGCTGTTGTGTTGATCGTGCTGATGATCATTTGCTATTGGAGATATGCTGAAGCTTATGAAGTTGTCATTTGAGATCGCAAGTTATCTTAATAGGATGCAACGGAGATTTCTGATTGATGTTTATGTTTGCTGCTGAATAAACAGCTCCCAGAAAATGTTGAAACGGGTGTCACCTTTTGCTAAGTAATTTTGGTCAACCTTCAAATGTTGCATGCTTGCCTGAGATTTAAGGGTGGATGACTTCCTTCCAAACCTTTCTATCCATAATGATGTAAAATTGTAGAACACGTTTACGAGTTTCATATGTTTGTATGGACTTTAGAATCGCAAGTGTTTTGAACTGATCTTGTGCAATATTGACTATTGACATCTTTTGTAGAACCTGTTTGGACAAGATAGTCGCTAAAATAAAACATAACAGCTATTATAAAAGCAATTTAAATTTGTTTTCCTCCTCTTCCCCTGCACGATGTCCAGCTTGAAATTCAATCAATTTAAATTTGATCTTAACTTTAGGTTGAACTGAGATTGTCATATTTATTTGAGCCTAAAAGCAATTCTTAAAAGGATCCGACTAAGTAGTTGATAAGTGGTGCCTATCATTGGCCATTATTTATCACGCAAGTTTTTTTAATTAATGGAGACGTCTAAAGGACATGTTTCTATTATAAATATTTTAGTAGGTAAATGAGTAATTTATTTGATGCTAACCATATTTTTAGAAGTTTGAAAGTAACTCTTCTACGCCAGAATTCGAATTTATTCCACTTATTTCAATTTC
Organism: Erythroxylum novogranatense; assembly: GCA_029891385.1. Lineage (NCBI taxonomy): Eukaryota > Viridiplantae > Streptophyta > Magnoliopsida > Malpighiales > Erythroxylaceae > Erythroxylum > Erythroxylum novogranatense. The sequence continues at coordinate 84,370,688 of CM057227.1, read as the reverse complement.
TTTTTATCTTCTTTTTTCATTACCAATTATTGAAGATAACCCAAAATAAAGAAATATAGTTTTGTTATCACTTTTAAAATATTACTTTTAAATGTCTAAATAAGAATAGTTCGATTAGTTAGGAAGTGAAGAACCCTAATTTTGTTAACTCACCGACATAACAAATCCATAAATATAGTATGCAAATAATTTATTCCTCTTTTTCCCTCCCCATAGAGTTTTTATGTTTATATTTTATCTTTGTAATAGATTTGTTTAAATATGCATTTAAACATGGTCTCATAAGTCTTCAATATGTTGAAATTGATTTAATGGTCAAGGACTAGAGTAGGTATTTGTACCTTTTTGTTGGGTATAGTGAGGTATCATTTGCATAAGTGATTTGGATTTGTTATGTAGAGTAGGACATATTATAAGTTGATGTGAATAATAATTATGCTTTTGTTCTCAAAGTTTGCAAAAGAAGGTAAAAATATTATTAGATCACCATCTCCTCCGCAACAAAAAGAGAAGAAGGTCATAAAGGTAAAATAGAAGTAATTAACAAGCAAATTGGAATAAACAAGAGGATGATTTTAAAGCTTGAATTTATATATCAGGGATGGTGTTGTTGTTGACAATATAAGTTAGCAAACTTCTAACACACAGAACAAGATATAGAATTTGGACCTATTTTAAACTACTGAAGTTTATTTATAAAGTATGAATACGTTTTGATGTTGACTATAATGTATTAGTATTTGCAAAGTTATGTAAAGAAGGTGTCTGAAGTGAGTCATTATATGGAATTTAGTTAGCAGATATGAAGAGGTTTATGTTGAGAAGGGATCTCTGCTATTAGCTATGAATTCGCTTTGATTTAGATGAGATTTTTTGAATATTATTGGCTATGTATTCACTTTAATTTGGATGAGATTTTGTTGAATATTAGGGAGGATCAAGTTAAGGAGATTTATGGGGATAACGTGGCATAAATCGTGGGAGCTTTGAATATAATGAAATGATTAAGTACAAAAATTTAATACCACAATATTGAAAGTTTAGTTGGAGCATGAAATCAATGATCACCAAATAATAATGAAATACGAACTTAAGAAAGTTAGGAGTGCACCAAAGGAGAAAAGTTTCTAGCATAACTTTCTTCTTATATATTGGGTATATTTTTCTGCTTAAATGCCAACTACGATATTAGCATGTAGGTGCTAAAAACCTTATTGATATAATTGTAAATCACAAATGCATGATGTAGTTATAGTTAGCACAGACAAATATGGGTCAATTCTACAAGTATTAGTAATGACCTCTTTTCTATTATCTAATCAACGAATAAGATGATGATTTAATTTAAAACTAAACTAAACTAGAACTCAACACAATAAGGAATCAGAAAGTAGAAAACACAATGATTAAACAATATTAAATAGCTAGCACCTAGGTAGTAAATCCACCTAAGATATCTTAAATATTAACCTTTTATCATGTAATTTAATTATTAATCATTGGACCTAGAAAATCCTATATTATGTTAATTTCTTTCTCAATAATATTAATAATTAATTCTTAGTTCATTAGTTGAAATCTCTTCCTAGTTAAAACCCATAAGATCACATTACTCGATTTAAGAATTTCTCCATTAAGCTCCCTAATCAAAAGGATTTATGTTCACTTATCTATAGGTTGATATGAAACTCCTCCCAATTATGGTATATCTATTCATACAAGAAGATTTCTTAATATCAATCTTACGAAATCAAACAATCAACTAATATCCTAGATATATTAATTCAATAATAGAAACACATAATTGAACCTTTATGGATCAATCAATCAAATTGCATAAAGCATCTATCCCAACTTAACTTGGTTCCTAAACATAGAAAATGAAACAAACATAAAAAAATTAGAAAAAAAATAAAAAATAAAAGAATCTATAGAGATTTATATCCCCCTTTTCTCTAATGAAATCACCTTAAATCCTTGATTGAAGGTTGCTCTCTCGGATCTCTTAAATTAATATTCGTGTTTTCCTTATCTTAGGTTTGGAATTATGTTTGCAACTCTAACTTTGGTTTTAACTTCCAACTTTAGTCACTTCCTTCCCGTCCCCTCTTTATACCTACCTTCTATATTGTGAAACTAGGGTTTTTGGAATATACATGGTTGGTCACACAATCGTGTGAGTGACTGGGCATGGGACACATTCGTGTATGCTACTTACATGGGAGTGTATCTCCACATAGACAAAAAACAACATCTTTGAGGCTTAACACGCTTACAATCCCTTACATGGGCCCTTTATACGACCTTGTATATTACTCACAAAGGCATGTATCTCTAAAATAGCTCTAATTCTTTTGTTTTATGCCACAATTTCCCCCTTAATTCTCCTCCTTTTGATTAATAAAGGCAATTGAGTCCTAAAAATATAATTAAAAGAAAATAAGTACCAAAAATAACTTGAAACCCTCAAATAACAAGCAAAACACTCTCAATATAGGCATAAAAATATAGTACATTAATCATTTTTCAAACATCCCCATATTTAATCCAAGCAAATCATAATCAAAACCATCAATATTAAAGACATCCATCCCTTATCAACCTCAACTAGTCCATCCTCATCCTAAATCATCTTATAATATTAATCAAATTAATATGTAATTAGATTCAAGTTATCCTAGAATAAGCTTCCATAAGTCAATATCAATATTAATCATATTGATAATTCATAGGTGTAGATTGCATTGTATTTTTATAGGTAATTTGATATGTGTTTAGTGGTTAATTTGATTGTTTAGTGTGTGTTCAGGTTAAGAATTGTGTCAGTTTATAAATATTTGTGTGTTAAGTGTTCTTTGGGTGAGAACATGTTTTTGAAACTTCAATTATATATATATATGAGGTGTCGTGATGAGTTTGTTAGTGTTTCAGGACATTCGGAGGAGTTTTTGAGGAGAACCGAACAAAAACATAATCCCACGATCGTGGCAAATAGAAGCTTGAGCGTAGGGCCACGATCATGACAGAGAGCAGATGCACCTACCATAATCATACACTAAAGGCTACTATCATGGCCTACACACAAACAGATGCAGAGTCACTTCCAGATTCGAGTTTTTGAAGGACATTTCAGACATTTGAACCTCATAAAGACACTAAGGTTGCCTTAATTGGAAAAGACTATAAAAGGATAATGATGGAACCCTATAAAGGAGTCTACATTCTGCCTACATTTGGAAACCCAAAGAGAGAGAGAGAAAGAAGAGAAAGAGAAAAAGAAGAAGAGGAAGAAAAGGAGGGTTCTGACGTCGAAGCTTCTCAGAATATGTGATCTCCCAACACTACTGCTTTCTCGAATCATCCAACCTGACTATGTAAGATTGAGATGAGATGTATGATTATGAATTTTGAGTTGTTAATAATGTTCTTGGTGGAGGGTTATTCCTTAACTAGCCTTAATTTACCACCCCCCCCCCCAAGAAAAATTTGGGTGAATCCTTTATCCCAAATTGTATGCATTGCTATATGGATTATTATGAGGTTTAGGAGCATTCCCTATATAATACACATGCTTGGCTTATAGTGCTTGACAATCTTAACCTAGATGTCCTAGACCACACACCTCACACTACGTCACTTGGAATAATTAAGATTCGTAGTTAATGTATATATCTTCTTACTCAGTGCCTCAACTTAGTTCATCAGTTTCGTAATTACATCTATATAATATACTCCCTGCTAGCTTGCGAAGTTTTGGTTAAAAAGAGCACCATTGAGAATTATTCATTGCCATGTCTTTAATGAGGTCCTAAGCTGCTTCTAGCATTTTATTGTTCAAAGTAACCTTAGCTACGACATCTATCATCTACCTCTTTGTTTAATTGAGCTTACTTTAGAAGATTTGTATTTGCATCCATAATAGTAGATCATGATTTGGACACTTCCTTAAAATCTCCTTGAACTACTCTAATGTATCATATAATGTCTTTGAATCAGCCTGGGCACAAAAGGGGATGTCATTCTTTATTTTAAAAGTTTTGACTAGCGGGAAGTACTATAGAAGAAAGTTCTCTATAACTTGGTCCCAAGTAGTTAGTGATGACCTAAGCAACGAGTTTAATCATTTCTTCGCCCTGCCCCTCAATGAGAACAAGAATAACCTCAATCTAATTGCATCATCATTGACACCATTTACCTAAAAGGTTTAACAAATCTATAAAAAATTTACAATATGTGAGTTATGGTCCTCATCTAATACTAGTAATCAAACATAGTTCTTAGTTCATTTTCCATAGTTCATGATTCTTTAATATTAACTTGACCTTCCAAGTTCTCTATCTGTTGATCTAATTCGAACTCTTTAATTATGGTTCTTTGAAGATTTCTATTAGATGTCCTCTAAATCTTTGGATCTTTGTCAACTAGGTACAAAATATTCACTCGAGATATAAACTAGCCTCAAGACCAGGAGAAGTAATGAAACCAAAGAGTCAATTAAATAAGAAAAAAAAATAAAAAAGGTAAAAAATGATAAAAATAAGTAACAATGACTAGAATAATAAAAGCAAGGTTTTCTAATATTTTAATCCCCAGAAACATTGTCAAAACTTGATTGATATAATTTTAAATCATAAGTGCATTTTGTAATTGTATATAGCACTAACAAGTATAGGTTAATCCCAAAAGGACTATAAGCACTAGTAATTGTCTCTTTTCTATTATCTAACATTGAATAAGATGATGATTTAATTTAAGACTAAACTAGATTAGAACTCAATACAATAATGAACCAAAAACTAGAAAACAAAACTATTAAGCAATATTAAATAGCTAACATCTAGGTAACGAATCCCCCTAAGATATCTTAAATATTAACCCCTTATCATGTAATTCAATTATTGATCATTGGATAGTGAAAATTCCTATCTTATGATTGTTGGAGTTATGTAAATATAGTGCTCTGGAAAGCAAGTGTATTTACATGTAACTTTAACATCTTCAGTTACAGTTTTGTAATGAAAATATTTATTATTAATAAAACAAAGAGTTTGGTTTTATCTGTGTCATTATATATCTGGTCAAAAGGTACTAAGATTCTTTTGTAAGTAATATACATATACATAGAGATGTATGAGAAACATGTATATTATTAGAATCTGAATTAATTGATTCACAGTTGAATAATCAAGTTGGTCACTTGATTATGGTTTAGACTATAGTGTTGCGATTTTTCTCCATATAAGTAAAGGAGTTTACTTAAAGGGAATGATGAGTTTCATATCATGATAGTAGTAGACTATTGATACTGGCACTATTAAATGAATATGGAATTAAGTATATTTTTAAGAATAAAGTGAGTCATTACTTTAATCTTAAAACATACAACTTAAGCATTCGCTTATTATGAACTATAATCTTGATGAGTGGTGAACTCATATATGTTTTATTATAATTCTTGATATGATTGGAATGGATTTTTACAGAGTATTAATCCAGTTTCTGCATGTTGGAATTATTAATTGAAACATGTATCAGGGAACATTCATTCAAATAAAGAGTTTATAGTGCTATCATCACTTCTAGATGTTTTAAGGAGATTTGATGATTAAACTGGTGTCAGTAGTTTGATAGACTAGCTACCCATCAAGTCTTGACACCAATATGAGATCTTGTGTGTTAATCACCATATAATGTAAAACGGGAGATCTAGAAGGAGAAACCAACATAAGGGCAAAATGGTAATTTTATCCTTTGTTGTGCGGATGGCTATAATAAGGTTCTAAATAGGGTTTGCAATTGGACATAAAATATGTATTCTCATAATATTTAATAATTCAAGAGTTCAACTAATTGTCTTTAGTGAAATGACATTTAGTTAATAAACTAGAATTAATTCTAATGAGATTGAATTAGTTCTGGGCTTATTGAAGCTTGAATTATCAAAATCCAATAAGATTTCTCACTTGGCTTTAAGGAAGGTTATCAAGCTAAGTAAGAAATATAAATGGAGGTTTTAGAAGCTCATAATTGAATGTTGAGCTTGGTCTAATTAATGGTTAATTATAAGCTCAAATGTACATTTAGAAATGGGCTAGATTTTGGTTTAATGTAATTAATTAGATTAATTATATTAAAACAATTTTTTTAAAGGAGAAGTAGCAATTTCGGTTTTTTCTAGATTAAATGTGCAGCTGCACATTTGACATTAAAATGCTAAAATAAAGATAGTCTTTATTATGGTTTATCATCATTAAATGAAGTTATGAACTTACCATTAAATGGTTTAATGGTTATCTTTTAATGTTATCATGTAACCTATTTGCATTCATTAGATTAAAGATGAAAGATGTATATTAGATGGACCATCTTCTTTCTTTCTTCTTGCCAAAACCGAAATTGGTTATTCAATTTTAGGTTATAGTCTTTTCATATAGCCATTTTAAAGATAAATGAAGAGAGTCTCATTTATTGGCAATTTTATGATTGATTAATGCAAGAAGTGATGTATTGGATGCCTCTCTCTTCTTTCATTCATGCATAACTGAAATTGGAGTGTAAGAAAGAGATCTTGCATGTTCTTGAGACCTTATCTCCTTTCATGCAAGGTAGAATCGAAAATACCAATTGAAAGAGTTTCATTTTTGGTTCTTCTTCTTCTAAGAAAATCTCCTCCAAACATTTTCTTCTTCTTCTAAGAAAATCTCCTCCAAACATTTCTTCTCCTTTCCCACCAAAGGATGTTGTTAACCTAATTATCCTGAAGAACAAGTGGTAAATCTAATTGACTGAGGATACAATAACAAGGAGAAAGTAGATTGTTAATGGAAAAGATTCAACGACAAAGGATTTGGATACTAGAAGAAGGAGATGATAGTGTAGCGAGGATTTAAAGCTGTAGTAAAGGAGTCGGTAATACTCCTGATCTTGTTTATGTTTTATTATCCTTATATCATATTATGTATGGATTAGCATGATAATTTGGATTTGTTGCTTCCGCTGCAAGTAATGATTTCTTAAAAGTTTTGAAATCTACCATTTTTCCAAATATAACATGCTTTATTTTTCCGATCCAATAATTAGTATCAGAGCCGATTTCTAATGCATGATTTCGGTTCCTATATATTTGATGCATGGGTTGGCAATTTTTATGTGTATGCTACATATTTTTATGTGATAAAAATATATATGGTGTATATGTTGCTCTTTTGGTTGTCCATAGAAGTTAAATTTGCCTTGTAAGATTTCTTCATTTGGTTGTAACAAAGAGGGTAGTCTATCATCACCATGTTTCCTCCTTGGCTTCATTTTTCCATTTTCTTTGATTTTGTAATGTACAAGTTGATGTAATGATGAAGATGGAGCAGCCATGGGTTGAAGAAATGGACAGGTAAAATTTTTCCGGTGTATCCTTTTGTGTATTGACATAAGTTTTGTGAAAACAAAGATGCTGAAATTTTGTTTCAATAGATCACATTTCGGTTTTTATTGTAAAAACAAGTGCTGAATTTTTGTTTCATAGAATCTAATTTCGGTTTTGATAAAATACTAAGTGCTGGTTTTTTATTTTCATGGAATAAGTTTCAGTTTTAATAAAAACTAGTGTTGAAATTTTTTGTCATAACAAAGAATCGGTTTTCTAAAAATCTAGTGCTGGAAATTTGTTTTTCAAAGTGACAAATTTCGGTTTTAATATATGCCATTACATTTTATTTACCGAATGGGCCGGATCATGTGAGCGAAGAGTTCGAAGCGGAAGATCCATGTTGGGACTCGATTTTGAAACTGGAGCCCAACCAAAAAAAGGAATCCTAAATGGAAACAGAAAGCAAAACAAAAGAACGGATCCTGAACGACAGTGGGCCAAACGCAAAAGAAAAACAAATCGGATCACAAAGCGAAGGAAACAAAAGGAATTCGAAATCTTAAGGAGCCATATAAAATTGAAAGGCTCGGAAATTATAAAGTGGAAACAAATCAAAAGCGGAATCGAAGGAACGGATTTGCAAAAAACTCGGAATCAAAGATACCAAAACATGTGCAATCACACTGAAGGTCAAATTTTCGACATCCGAAAACGTGTACCTTAAAAAGACTAGTGTTGGAACCTTAAGACACACTTGTTCTAAACTAATCCAAATCGGTATAATTTTTTTCTTTTTCATTTTATAAATAACATTCAAAGCAAATTCAATTTTCCATTTGGAAATTCATCGACATTCAAATCTCAATTCGTAAGATTCTTCTTATACAATCATATCCCATCGTTTTAAACTCTTACTTTTCATTTGCGATAAAAACTCACACATGTCAACATACCCACAATTCATACACAAACAAGCACTTCTATATTTCCAATCCATCAACACAATCATTGGATCTCCTGTCCGGAATCCAAACACAATCAATCATAATCATTACACAAACCATAATTCACCATACACAATTTCATAATTCAAGTCCTTATACAAATTCATAAATCATTTACATCATTCCAAACTGAATGCACTACTAAATAATAGTGGCATTTTCAAGCCATAAAACAACAACCGAAATACACAAGAATACAAAATTCCCAAAATCCTTAACAACAGTCTAAAATCTTATTTTTACAAACATTTAACTTAACCATACAATATAGATACAAACGAACGGAGGTATTGACTTGCTTTCGTCCGATCTCCTTTTCGATACCTGAAGAAGGGGATGAAAGGGGGTGAGCTTTAAAGCTCGTAGATAACATGTTTATAACCGAAAAATAAGCGAAAAATATTTTTCAAAACTTTTGTCGTTTTATAGAAATTTCACAGCAGAAATTTATCAAAGATGCTTATTTCTCAAACTTTTCAACTATTCAAAACATTTATGATCAATTTTAAATGCAGCACACTTATAACACAACATAAATGGTTTGGATCGGTCCAGAAAACAGAACGTATTACACATTCCCGCATAGCGGTCCTGTGTAGCCATGAACAGAACATACTACACCTTCTCGCATAACGGTCCAGTGTAGCCGTGAACTTATGGGAGTCCTTAACGAAGCTCCAATGCCACTAGCGGACAGGCGAGCGAAGCCTTTGACAAGTGCACTTGACCCTCTTATGGGACCTAACCAAATTCACATAACAGATATTTCATACTTGGAAAATCGGATTGCCTGAAGGCATAGGTCTAAAACTTAGTTTTCATGTCATGTCATATTCAAACATAATGTCATTCATAAAGTCACAATGTCACACAAATTCACATATCAAATTTTCAATCATTCAAACACAAGGAATGCGAAAATCGTAGCAATTTATCAAAAATCATAATTCAAACAAATTTTCATTCACATTGCACATTCATCATCCAAAATTCATATGGCAATTTCACATTCATTCAAAAACAATGAAATCATCAATTGTAGACATTTCTTAAATTATTCAAAAATAATGTATTTTGCAATTGCAGCAATTTATCGAATCATTTTTAAAACAATGAATTTGAAAATATTTGTCTTCTTAATTTTTCGAAAACATATACATAGCTTATAATTCAAATTATAAGCATGGTACCCACCTTAATTTCATGCTTGAAACTTGTTCACATTCCTCTTTCCTCTTTTGATTCCTTCACAATTTGCATAATTCCTACATCATTAGGAATCCAAAAATTGAGACACCCAAAGAAGCAAATCACCAAAATTCAACTTAGAAATTACAAACCCATAATATTTTCAAGCTATCTAAACAAAAATCTCTTCAAAGATTTAAAGATCAAAATCTACCCTTACCTTAAATCTTCTCCAAATTCGAAATTTCTTGGCTTGAAAGAAAGCTCCCATGCTCCTCTTCATTTTTCCCTCTTGAGTCTACATCAAAATCGCACTTGAAGCTTACCAAAAATCAAACCCTAAGTTTTCTTTCTTCTTTTTCCTCTTCTTCACCGAAAACACACTTTTCATTTCTTCTTTCATTTTGTTCTTTCTATTCTTTCAAACTTTCGTGCTTCTCCTTCCTTTAAGAAGCAAGACCACTCTTTTAATTACAAACATGCCATTAATGAATGAGCAATGTCCAAAATACCCTTCCCTATAAGCCTTATAACTTAAAACCTTAAGTGATCTTCCAAATTTGCCCCTAAAGCATTTTCAACACTTTAATTCAATTTAATCCAATCAACCTATGCTATATGATCTTAGTAAAATTAATATACTAATTATTCACTTTAACATGCTAATTAAATCCTCAAAATCATAAAATATAACAAAGTCTCAAAAGATCATTAAATCATGTTTAACTTAGGACATTTTTCAAATCATCAAATTGAAGGAATTTACTAAAACTTCCTTCTAGAGAAATGTTTCTTATTGTCTCAATTTCATAATGACACCAAAATCATTTAATTTGGTTCACTACTCCAAAAGTTATACTCCAAACTTTTTGGACTATTCTTATGCTAAAACATTTTCATGTGATTTACTTCCATCAAAAAATTGACATTCATAGAGACTAAATTGAAACTCAAGTCCTTCAGAACGTTTGTAGCCCTATTTCTCTAGTTTAATCCAAATCAATAATCACCTCATTTGGATGACTAGAGCAAAAGTTATGGCCTAAACACTTTCAGCTCTTACTAATCCAAGACTGAACACTAATTCCAACTTCAATTCAGAAATTGAAAGTCTTAGGGGCTCAACTAAAATTCAATGTCTTCATATTACTTGTAGCCCCATTTCTCTAGTTTATTTTGCAACAAGAATCAACTCAATTGGATCTCCACAGACCAAGAATTTACCAAAATACTGAACCATGTTCAGAAAATTTCTCAACTCAGTTTGACTAAATCAATCATCCTCAATTTAATCTAAAAAATCCACAATTTTTCATAGACAGATAGAGGGATATCTTAGGAATCCAACGCTTTAAAAATCAGGTTGATTGAAGGTCGGACGAAAAAGTTATGGCCAAAAGAATGGAGAGAGGTTGGTCAGGAAAAAAAATTCCAAATCGGAGCTCGCACTTGTGAGCGGGTCGCTCGCTAAGATGACCGAGGGCGGGGGCTCGCCAGGGCGACCAAGCGGGGCACTCGCCAAGGCGACCGAGCGCAGCGCTTGCCCTCTCGAGGGGGCGCTACTCCTTCTCTTCTTCCGACCTTCCAACTTCTAAAATTCATAACTTGTGACTCAGAACTTTAAATTTTTCAAATTTGATATCAATGGAAAGATAAAAGAAAGCTCTAAAACTTTCATGAAGAACATAAAAATCAATTCCATCTCTAAAGGGGTCAAAACTCACTCAAAATTTCAGTCCAATACTAGTCTCCCTAAATAGTATCACAACTTCTAAAATTTCTTTCTTTCAACTCCAAGGTCCAAAAATGTCATACTTTATATAAATGAAAAGATAAAAATGCAATCTACAACTTTCATAAGGACGGAAAAATCAATTTGACCTCTACGGGAGTCAAAAGGCCACTCAAAGTTTCTGTTCGCTAATGATCATGTCAAACAATAACAGAAATTTCTAAAAATCATAACTTCACATTCCATGGTCCAAAAATTCCATACTTTACATAATTGAAAAGATCAAAACATAATCTAAAACTTTAATGAAGAACTTAGAAGCAATTGCAACCTCTAACTATGTCAATTTTTCAATCAAAGTTTCTGCCCTGTTAAAAAATCACCTAAACAATAGTCAAACTTCAAACATTCACATCTTTCAATTCTCACATCTATAATCAGCATATTTTACATCATTTAAAAGCTATGCACATTCCCTATAACTTTCATGTAGACCACTTAATCCAATTAAAACCACATCAGTCCAAAATTTTCCTGAAAACACAATACATACAATCTACACTTATGAGCATTTTAAAAAAACAAAGCAAAATAACCTTAACTTCGAAAGATCATAACTTTCAATCCTGATATCAACAAATGTTATACTTCATAGCGATAGAAAGCTTTCAACAGAAACTACAATTTTCATGAAAATCATTTTATCATAATCTGCTTAGATCAAGCCAGAAAAGTTCGCAAAGTTTCAGATCCAATTTGGCATTTTCTGCTATTATTCATCCACAAAATTTTCAGATTTTCAATTCTCCAAAATCTAACACTTTCACTAATCATTTCTTGCTTTTCAACTCCATTTAAAGCAATTCATTCACTATCAATTCCATTTAAACTCAAAACACCATTTTAGGCCATAATTAATCATAAACATCAATAACAAAAGCATATTTCACCTATCTTAATTTTATATAACAATTCACATTCTTGAATTGTCTTTTTCTTTACACATGAATAATTCACCACAAATTCTTCATCTAATGTCAATTTATACTTCAAAATTTCAATAAAAGTTCAGGGTCCAACAATCCAAGTCCAAGAAGAATACTTTTGGGCCTAAAAGGCTTGTATTTTTTTTATTTCTAGGATGGACAATCAAAAATGGCTTTATTAGTTCATGGGATGAATGGAGAAATGAATGCTTATAATATGTGATATTATGTGATTGCATGTCATTTAGAAAATTGCCAACCCTAGGCCTTGCCATGCATTCATTATGTATGAGATATATAATGAAACAATATAGGATGGATAATAAATTGCATCTAAATAAGATGGTAATTAAAAACTTAAAGCCCAAAAAGATTGAGTGGAAGAGGATGCTCATGTGAGAGTCCACGATCTCCAAATGATGGCCCATTTGCATGTGGTGAAGTGTTACTCCCCATCGGAGGGCATGGATCCTAGATCTTGCATGGTGTGGGTCTCCTTAGGGATAAGTCCACTTATTGATAGCAAATGTGACCTCCCACTAAGGCATGGTTTGCAGGTATCTTTAGTGTATGAATCAAATGGTTAAACACTCAATATTCTTTATCAATATCTACCTACCGTAGCTCTGTTGGTAAAAGTATGGACCAAATTAAGATGCTTCTTAAAAAATTGAGCATGAGATGCTTGGTAGTTTTTTTAATGAGAGGGTCCCAGATTTTCTTTTAATGGATAAGATAGGCCACCGTCACTTAGTCTATTATAGATAAGAAAAATAATCGTCGTATAAGGTTTTAATTTTTTAAGTTTTGTTAAATCTATCATCATGCATACATGCATCATGATTTTATACAAAGTGCCATTAATTGTTGACTAGTATACTCATTTTTAATAATTTATATTTTCAGACATAATCAACCACAAAATGAATCCTCTCACCTTGCTCTTGACTAATAACAAATTGGAAAATGGAGACAATTTTAATGAATGGAGACGTAACCTTGACATTGTTCTTCAATATGAATGTATTTCATGGCTGTTAACTGAAAGTGAGCCTACACCTCCGATTGAAGCTTCAACTCATTAGCAAGTCCAACAACGTGAGCATTGACAGAATGCTGACAAGACTACTAAGTGTTATATTCTGCCTTCTGTCAGCGGCATGTAGCAAAAGCAAATTGCTTGTATGAAAACTTCTAGTGCAATGGTCCATCACCTACATGAGATGTTTGGTGTGAGGACTAGGTCTGTAAGAGTTAAAGCTATCCAAACCTTTCATAATCTCAGACAAAGACCTGGTAAACTGGTGTGGGATTACATGATGAAGGTAATCTCTACGGTCACTGAGGCTGTGATGCTTAGGGCGGATATGAATGCAGACACCCATATGATTATGATCATCAATAGCTTAAACTCTTCTTTACAGTAGTTTAAGTTGGACTATGAGCTCAACAACAAGGATTACGCCTTGAGTGAGTTGATGAATACCCTCTAGAACACGAAGGAGATATTGAATATTAAAGCTCATAGGCCAGAAGCTAATGTAGTTTCTTCTTCTAAGCCCAAGGGTAAGGGAAAGGAAAAGAAGAAGGGTCCAATGAAAAAGAAGGCCTAAATAGGGGTCAAGGCCAAACTCATGAAAAAGAAGGCCAAAGAGAACATCAAAGAAAAGTATTTCCACTGTGATGAGATGGGTCACTGGAAAAGAAAATGTCCAGTCTACCTAGAGTCCCTCAAAAGCAAACAAGGTATGGGTTTCCTAAGTTTGTTAGAAACTATAAATGTGGTAGATTTATCTACTTCTTAGATATTAAATTCAGGAGCCACTAACCATGTTTGTAATTCGTTGCAGGGGTTCTTGCAAAGGAGAAGACTGCCTAAAGGCCAATTTCAAGTCAAGATAGCAGATGGCTCCTATGTTTCAGCAGAATCAGTGGGAGTAGTTATCTTGGATTTTTCTAGTGGTCATAGGTTATATTTGGAGGATGTTTATTATATGCCTACGATTGTAAGGAACATGGTTTCTTTTTTTTGTCTAATAAAATCTAGTTATTACTTATATTTTGAAAAGGTTGTTTCAATATATGAGAATAAGGATTTTATTTGTAATGTGATAACTAAACAGGGATTGTTTTTTATAAAACCTATGAAAGGCTCACTAAACACCACAAAATTGATAAAACCAAGACATTCCAATATCTCTAGCATTAATTCAAAGTATCTGTGGCACTTAAGAATGGGTCATATCAATTAGAAAAGACTTGACAGGTTAGTAAAGGATGGGATCCTTATGGGCTTGGATAGTGATCCATTACCCCCCTGTGAATCTTGTATTGAAGGAAAAATGACCAAAGCCTCATTTCCTTCTAAAGGAAATAGATTTGAATCTACATTGGACCTGGTACATACTGATGTGTGTGGTCCCATGAATGTACAAGCTAGAGGAGGTTATGAATACTTCATAACTTTTATAGATGATTACTCAAGACATGACTATTTGTATTTGATGCATAAATGGAGTGAATCGTTTGAAAAGTTCAAAGAATTCAAAGCTGAAGTTGAAAAGCAACTTGGCAAACTATTAAAATAACTTCGATCAGATCGAGGTGGTGAGTACTTATCTGGAGAGTTCCAGCAATATTTAATTGACAATAGAATTGTTTCCAATTTGTCAGCTCCTCGAACACCTCAACATAATGGTGTAACAGAGAGGAGAAATAAAACTCTATTGGAAATGGTAAGATCAATGATGTCCTATGCTAGCCTTCCAGAATCATTCTGGGTATATGCCATACAAAAGACAACATATCTTCTTAACTTTGTTCTATCCAAATCAGTGCCTAAAACACCTAGGGAGTTGTGGACTGGTCGAGTGCCTTTATTGAGGCACTTGAGGACTTGGGACTGCCCAACCTATGTTCTAAAGCCTGAATCTACAAAGATGGAACCAAGTTCAGAAGTATGTTTACTTGTAGGATATCCTATTGGAACTAGAGGGTACTAGTTTTACAGTCCTCAGGAAAGGAAGGTATTTGTGTCAACAAATACGACCTTCTTGGAGGAAGAGTTTGTGAGAAATCACAAAGGAAGAAGTGAAGTGGTATTAAAGGAGTTAGCTATGTCATCCAAACCAAGAGTTGTTTTGGATATGACAGAACAAGATGTCGAAATAGATTCAAGAGTTGAATCGAAAATGTAACCTGAGCATCAAGTTGTGCCTAGACGTAGTGGGAGGGTTGTGAGACAGCCAGATAGGTATCTGGGTCTAGGAGAAGGCTTAATTGCCACCTCAGACCAAGAAGAAATAGATCTCATTACGTATACACAGGCTATTAATGATGTTGATGCAGGAAAATGGCTCAAGGCGGTGGA
This sequence comes from Erythroxylum novogranatense, assembly GCA_029891385.1. Taxonomy (NCBI): domain Eukaryota; kingdom Viridiplantae; phylum Streptophyta; class Magnoliopsida; order Malpighiales; family Erythroxylaceae; genus Erythroxylum; species Erythroxylum novogranatense. The sequence continues at coordinate 84,355,045 of CM057227.1, read as the reverse complement.
TTCGGAAATAAATTCCATGTATACTAATGAAGTCTGGGTCCTTGTAGATCTACCACCAGGTCTAAAAGCCATAGGGTGTAAATGGATCTACAAAAGAAAAAAGGGATCTGATAGAAAGGTAGAGACCTTTAAAGCTAGATTGGTAGCTAAAGGTTATACTCAAAAAGAGGGTATAGACTATGAGGAGACTTTTTCTCCGGTTGACATGCTTAAGTCCATTAGGATTCTTTTGGCCATAGCAACCTATTCTTTTGTACATTAGATGGACCATCTTCCTTCTTTCTTCTTGCCAAAATCGAAATTGGTTATTCAATTTTAGGTTATAGTCTTTTCATATAGCCATTTTAAAGATAAATGAAAAGAGTCTCATTCATTGGCAATTTTATGATTGATTAATGCAAGAAGTGATGCATTGGATGCCTCTCTCTTCTTCCATTCATGCATAACTGAAATTGAAGTGTAAGAAAGAGATCTTGCATGTTCTCGAGACCTTCTCTCCTTTTCTCCTTTCATGCAAGGTAGAATCGAAAATACCAATTGAAAGAGTTTAATTTTTTGTTCTTCTTCTTCTAAGAAAATCTCCTCCAAACATTTCTTCTCCTTTCCCACCAAAGGATGTTGTTAACCTAATTGTCCTTGAAGAACAAGTAGTAAATCTAATTAGTTGAGGATACAACAACAAGGAGAAAGTAGATTGCTAAAGGAAAATATTCAAAGGCAAAGGATTTGGATACTAGAAGAAGGAGAGGATAGCAATGAGGATTTAAAGTCATGTGAAAGGAGTCGGTAATACTCCTGATCTTGTTTATGTTTTATTATCCTTATACCATATCATGTATGGATTAGCATGATGATTTGGATTTGTTGCTTCCGTTGCAACTAATGATTTCTTAAAAGTTTTGAAATCTACCGTTTCTCCAAATATAGCATGCTTTGTTTTTCTGATCCAACAATGATGGTATCTTTCTCAAGACTATTAACAACTAATCCTCGATTGATTAACTAAAACTCATTTCTAGTTAAAACCCCTAAGATCACATTACTCAATTTGTGAATTTCTCTATTTAGTTTGACCCTAATATAGAGGATTTATATTATCCTATCTTTAGGCTTACATGCAACTCCTTCCAATTATAGCAGTTCTATTCATGTAAGAATATTTATTAATCTCAATCATATAAAATCAAAAATTGAACTAATATTTCAAACGTATTAATTCAAAAATAGAATGCATATTTAATTCTCAATGAACTAATCAATCAAATTACATTAAGTAAATGATCAAATCATAGCATCCATCCCAACTTAGGGTCCATCCTACCTAAACATTAAAAAAATTCAGTTTTTAAATAAACAAATAAACATTAAAAGTTCAGAAGAATAAGCAAAAAGAAAATAATCCATAGATATGTATATCCCCCTTTTTCTTTAATGAAATCTTCTTGAATCTTTGTTGAAAGGCTACTCTATATTAGATCTCTTGAATAAGCTTCGTGTTTTCCTCATCATATGTTTAAAATTATGTCTCTAACTTTAACTTCAGTTGTAACTTTTGACTTTAGTCGCTTCCTTCCCATCTCTAACTTTAACTTTAGTTGTAACTTTAGTAATGTAAAATAATAACATTTCATATAAGTTACCCTAGTAATCGTAAAATAATAACACATTAGAAAAGTTACCATAATAGTGTATTATAATAACATTATGTATGAGTTACTATATTAATAAAATAATAACAATTTATATGAGTTATCTTAGTTATGTAAATTAATAACACTTTATATAAGTTATGTTAGTAATGTAAGTCAATAACACTTTATATGTGTTACTTTAGTAAATGTAAAATAATAACACTCTAGAAAAGTTATCATAATAGTGTATTATAATAACATTATGTATGAGTTATCTTAGTTATGTAAATTAATAACAATTTATATAAGTTACGTTAATAATAGAGATCAATAACACTTTATATGAGTTACTTTAGTAAATGTAAAATAATAAAACTTTATAAAAGTTATCATAATAGTGTATTATAATAACATTATATATTAGTTACTTTATTAAGAAAATAATAACAATTTATATGAGTTATCTTAGTTATGTAAATTAATAACACTTTATATAAGTTACACTAGTAGTTAATGTAAGTCAATAACACTTTATATGAGTTACTTTAGTAAATGTAAAATAATAACACTTTAGAAAAGTTATCATAATAGTGTATTATAATAACATTATGTATGAGTTATCTTAGTTATGTAAATTAATAACAATTTATATAAGTTACGTTAGTAATAAAGATCAATAACACTTTATATGAGTTATTTTAGTAAATGTAAAATAATAACATTTTAGAAAAGTTATCATAATAGTGTATTATAATAACATTATATATTAGTTACTTTATTAAGAAAATAATAACAATTTATAAGAGTTATCTTAGTTATGTAAATTAATAACACTTTATATAAGTTTTGTTGGTAATGTAAATCAATTACATTTTATATAAGTTACTTTAATAAGTGTAAAATAATAATACTTTAGAAAAGTTATCATAATAGTGTATTATAATAATATTATGTATGAGTTACTTTATTAATAAAATAAAATAATAACAATTTATATAAGTTATCTTAGTTATGTAAATTAATAACACTTTATATAAGTTACATTACGTTAGTAATGTAAAGCCAAAACAAATAATTAACTTAAATCAATGAAATATACACCAAATTTTGGAAAAAATGTAACTTAAAGTTAGTTTAGAGAAATCATGACAAGTTGTCACACCAATAGACCTTCACAATCCTCTCTTACATAATTAACTTTCTCACTATCATCATAGATGTTCATATCTCGTGCAGTAACATATTCTGACCCATACGTGAAATTCTCATTCTCATTATACATTTCTAACTCACAATAACCCCTTGGGGAGGAGGGGTTTCAACATAACATACCAATTAGATGAATCAGTTTCTCTAGAATAAAACACTTATTTGGCTTGCAATGCTATGATAAAAGGCATTACATATCCATTGAGAATTTTCATGTACCTAAATAAAATAGAACACATTAAAACAATATCTTAAAATTGACAATATAATAAAAAATAGATATAAACATCATTAACCTTTCAAAAGGGTATTAAAACATGATAGTCATGAGATTTTAGACCCGTTATCTTGCATTCTTCAATTGAAATACAATTTTCAATGTTAGAGATTGATTTCTTAATAAATTAGAAAACTATTTTTCAAATTAAAGAAAGTTCATTTTCTTGATAAATAAATGAAAAACTTTTCAAATTTTAATCAAGATAATATCCTTTCTAATAAATCAAGAAACTTATTATTAATAAATAAAGAAAACAATTTCTAAATAAATAAAATAACAATTCTCTAAGCATATAAAATCAAGAATTTATTTTATCTCAATCAAATTGAAATAAACATATTTAATTAAGAAACATCTTTCTTAATTATTTAAGAAAACATTTTCTTAATTTCAAAAGTCTAATTAATTAATTTCAATCTAATTGAAAATAATCAATTTTAATTTTGAAACAGTTTTTCTAATTAATTAATTTCAATATAATTGAAACTAATTAATTCTAATTTTAGAAACAACTTTTCTAATTAATTAATTTCAATCTAATTGAAACTAATTAATTCTAATTTTAAAACAACTTTTTAAAATTAATTAAAAATTGTAATTATTAATATTAATCAAATTAAGAAAATAATTATCTTAATTTTAAAATTGAATAGAAAATTATTTTAATTTAATATTCCAACCTTTTAAAAATTAAACTAAAACTTAAAACATTCTTACGCTCATTTCCAAACAACCCTGCTTCTTCCGTAATAAACCTAAACATCTATTGCCGTCAGCCTCCACTTCTCTTCATAACCCATTAAGCTTTTTTCCTCAAAGTTTCAGTCTTTCTCGTGCCTTATCGTTCTCGCTCCACTCGCGCCAGTCTCCAGCGGCGATGGAACACCACCGTTCTTTGGTTTCCTCGGCGCCGCCCCTACGTTTGTCTTCTCTTATGTGTTTTTAAGATGCTAAGATTTTGCAGGTTAAGCAACTCACTTCTCCGTCTGTGACTGTGAGTCTATCTCTTGAGCTCGTCTTAGTGTTGCCCAACTCAAAGCCAAGTCTCTCTTTTTTATCTCTCTTAAATAGAAACATTCACATGTACTCGTTGATTGCTCTTGTCTTTATCATCAGTGTTCTTGTTTTGAGAGTTCGGAAAGCTCTCCAGAGCGTTTCCTCAAAAGGGGCACCCATATGTTTTACGATTCTTGGCTTAGGTTTTTCTCAACTGCTGAAAGTTTTAATCTTTTCTCGTTTTGATATACTTTATTGATGACAGATTTTACGGCCTGTTTGGTACGAAGGAATAGGAATTCTATTCCTACCATATTCTTAGGTAATTATTAAAGCCGTGTTTGGTTTAAAGTAAACACAGAATACTCATTCTATGTCAATACGTATTCTGCGATTTTAAAGAATAGCTAAAACCGACTAAAACCTATCTTTACTTAATCGACGAATCCGTAATCTTTCTTCTACATCTAAGCTTGTTCCTTTTTACAAACCTATCCTTCTTACACACAAGCCTCATCCCGAAATTTGTTTTTCTTCTTCAACAGCTGAAATATCTTGGAGCCTCTCTTTGTAAGTTCTTCCTCTTCTCCGCGAAAGTTCTTCCTCTTCTTGACGTTCCAGCGTTCTACCACCAGATTGTAGGTAAGTTATTTGTATTGTTTCGATTGGGTAATGGGTTTCGATTGAATGAGGGGTATTACATTTCATTTGGGTATTTTATCTGGGTATTTCCGATGAATTACATCTGGGTAATTTGTTTGGGTTTTTTTTTGTGTGTGGGTATTTCCAATGTGTTTTGTGTTCCAATGGGTTTCGTGTTCTTCTCCTTCTAATCTGGGTATTTCCAATGGAGCGTGAACTATTCACGCTGAACTGTTCAGCGTGAACTGTTCACTGAACAGTAGCGTGAACTGTTCACGCTGAACAATTCATGCTCCATATTCTCAGACGTTCAAGTTATATGTTCTATTAATGGAGGGTGAACTGTTCAGCAATTTATTAACTATGTCTTCATTATTAAAACAGAGGCTTATTCTCATCCATCACTTTCTGATTGTTCTATTATCATTTTGAGAGTCATTTTAGCTAGCTAGCACTTTTAAGCTAGTTCTTATCTTGCAACTCGCAAGAGAAACACAAACTGATTCCCAAATCTACGCCAAAAAGCTTCATAAGGTTCACTTCAGTGTCTATCTTTTCTTTTTTAATATTTTTTGTGAGGTCTGTAGGTGACAAACTGAGATTATTATTTAAACAAAGAATGATTAACGATTCCTTATTCTCGTGACCGAATATGGATCCTGATTGGTTTTGTTGTTTTGTGATGTCAATATGACTAACTTCAAAACCTGCATTCAGTACAATACGAATTGATTATTTGGGTTTTCTGTGTATGGAATTTTGATTTTGGGATTGTGATTGCAGGAGGTTGGACTATTAAATTCGGTTGCTCCTTGGGTGGAAGCATCGTAGGTGTTTCTTCTTGACATTGTTTAGGTATGGATTGCTATTAGAATTGCTTCATTTCAAATTGTGACTCTTTGTCCTTGTGATTGATGATTTTCATAGATTTCGGATGCTTGAATTTGGTAATTATATGACTGCATGTAGATATTTGTCTTCAGTTTATCTAGGTTGCATCTAACTACATTAAATTATACGAGCTTTCCTGAATCCTGTACTGTTTAACAGTGGTTATTAATAATGTGTTTCCTGTCTAATGAGAACTTGGATGATAATGTGAAGCCAAGTTTAGTTCAATTAGCATTTGTCTTCCTAGTATGAATCCCCCATGCTTTCACTTTAACGGGAAAAGTTTTGATGGTCTTGTAAAAACAGCCTGTTGATTTTTACCTATAATTCTTTTATGTCATCACTTGTAACCAACCACACAAACAATTACAAAATATCTTTTATGTATTAGCAAAAGTAATGAAACCTTTCCATTTTCTCGCTGAGATCCATGCAACAAAATGGAAAATGAAAAATACAATCAACTTGTTGGATAATGAGTCCTTAATTTCCATTAGATCATTTCAAAACTCGAGATATCAAATGGACAATCATATCTTGTACCAATAATGTTAGCTGAAATAAATTTGTTTGTCTTCTTCTTTTGTTACATTCAGATTTCAGAGTATATCATGTGAATATATTTTCATGCAGAATATTCTTGAATGCCGGCATGAATGTCCATCCATTATGCTCAGTATTGTCTATTATTTCCAGCAGTCCCTTTTGCTCCCTTTCTTTTTCTTTCTCCAGGCAGGGTTTATAAATCCATTTACAATGGGCTTAAACTTTTGAAAGTGCCTTTTTGTCCCATTAGGCTTGATGTGCGATATTGAGTGGCAATTGCTCATCCACGTTAGTTGTCTGATAGTAATAAACCACTTACTTGAAACATTGTTTTGTTGGTAGAATAATAAAGTTAATAATAATAATAATAGTAATAATAATAATAATAAAGTTAATAACAACAAAAATCAAATTAAAATTAATTGATAAAATTAATAATAATAAGTAGAAAATTTATAATAATAATTAATAATAGTATGAATAATTATTAATTATTATTCATACTATTACGTATGAATAATAATTAGTTATGTGGCTGCATTCTGTCTAGATTTAATGTCTTCTTTGTGTTGAAAAAGATCTTTTTCTATCTCCAGTCTTTTTTATACATTTCACTTTATCTGTATGTGCTTGAAGCATCTTTGTGCATTAATATATCCAGATTCTGTTGCAAATTTTTGTTTATTCTTCGTAAGTACAAATTCAATCTTTTGACATATATTCTTTGTTATTTGAATACACTTCTATGGTTTTTCTTAGATTCTCTCGCAATTCCAGTAACCGCCAATGGTCAGCGGCTACCAGCTCATCGCCGGCCTCACGCCGGAGCCGCTCTCTGCGGCAGGAAAGAGATCTGTGAAGCTGAATCTCCCTGCGCTCCAGTCAAAAATGAAGATTGATCCAGAAGGCTACCAGACTGAGCTAGGTCTACTCTACAGTCAATTCAATTCGGCACTCGATTTATTCCGCCAACAAGCTGCTCTAAATTTCACGGCAACTTCCGGCGTCAGTGCCGATCCGACTATCTCCAAGGACCTCGGTGATCGTGCCGTGTTTTTGGCTCATGTCACACCGTTCTACCCCAAGCAATTGACGGAGTTTCCACGTCAACTTGCCGATTTTCTCAAAATGTCGGCGAAGTCGTTGCCGTCGGGGCTTAGGTGTCATATTGCTCAGGCGCTAATTTTACTTGTTAACAGAAAGGTGCAAACTTTGGATGAATCAATGCTTATTAGTTACTCTTTTGTTTCTTGAAAGTATTTCTTATCGGATATAATTTCTCACAATTTGAATATGTTCTCTACATTACTGAATGTTCTTAAATTTTGAGTCTTAGATGGTCGAAATTGGTGAAAATCTTGCCTTGTTCATGGAGCTTCAAACTCTTGGGGATAGGAATATGAGAAAACTGAGTTTTTCTCACGTTGTTCATAGCATTAGGCGTATGAACAAGAAGCATAAAAATGAAGTTAAGAATCGACGGCTTCAGAATATCTTGTTTGGAATGCTACAGGTTTGTGGAATTTTCTATGATTAAATCTCTCTTTTTTGTACTTAGAATTTGTGTCTAAGTCATACTGATTGTTTATTTTTTTGGGAGCTAACAGCGAGAAGACGAGGCAGTGGCCAAGAGATCATTGATAACATTATGTGAGCTTCACCGTAGAAAGGTTTGGTTTGATGACCGGACAGCAAATGCTATTTGTATGGCATGTTTTCATTCATCATCAAGGTATTCCTTTTACTGCTAGAGTAGCCTATATGTCTGTTCTATTTTCCAAACCATTGAAGTTCTTACAGTATTAGAGATTCTCAGGATCATGATTGCTGCTATATCATATCTTTTGAATTATGAAAAGATTGAGGATGATGACGATGATGATAGTGATGCTTCAAGCTGTGAAGATGACTCAAAACTTCAGAAGCCGCAAGCTATCCTCAGCAAAGAAGCAGTTTATAAGGTCAACTATTCAATACCTGCTTGTTTATTGATCTTAACAACTCCATATTTGAAGTGATAACCTGCCTATCTAAATGAATAATTGGATGACTTCAAGAACTCTGAAAGGTCTAGTGATGTATTTAGGTCTATAGTGGTTTCATTTCAGATTTTTGAGAGGTTAATTTTTCTTTTGCTATGATCACTGGAAAGAGACCTAAAACTTGATATTCTAGAAGTTCAATAAAAAGTTTGCTACTAGTTAATATTTCTTCTATTTGTCCTACACCACTCACCATCTTGTCTTCTAAGCATGGGTTCTGTTCCTTCATTTGTTGGAGACTTCAATGAAACTTAACTATTATTATTATTTTCTATTTTTATCTTTATCATTATCATCATCATCATCATCATCATTTTTTATTCTTTATTCGTCATATGTTATTCTTTAATCTATTTTATGTTTTTAGTTTTACCTTGTTCTTTTTGTATTGTATTATTTTTATATATTTATTTGTAAGTATTTAGTTATATTTAATATATTATTATTGTTATCATTACTATTATTATTTATTATTACTTTTATCATTTTAATATGTTTTTATTATTATTCTTTATTTCTATTTTCATTTAATTTTATATTTTATATTTCATATTGTATATGTATTTTTCTTTTTATTATATTTTTTATTTTTTCTTACAAATAGGTTTTAAAAACTTATTCCTTTTTGTCTTTTTTATCTTTATCTTTTTTTCTTTTCTCTGCGGATTCATTGGAAACAGTCTCTGTACTAGTTGAGAGTAAGGCTGTGTACTTTTGCACCTTCTTAGACCTCGTGTTTTAGCTGGATTTCTACTGAAATGTTATTGTCGTTCTAAGAAATTTAGTGCGATTTATTGGATTTTTTTTTATTTCACTCAATTACAGGCCTACCATAAAGGTACCTCATCCAGTAAGAAAAAGAAGAAAGCAAAACTGGAACGTGCCATTCGTAGCATGAAAAAGAAGCAACGGATATCATCTGAAACTAGTAGTTCAAATAATTATTCACCACTTGTCCATCTGAAGGATGCACAGGTGTGCAACTGTCTTATCATTCTATAGTTATACAAGAAAGTCCAGTGAACAGATTTGTAACTCCACTTGGTTGCAGGGATTTGCTGAGAAACTATTGTCTCGTTTGCAGACTTGCAATGAACGTTTTGAGGTGACTTCCCTGTCCTTTTTGTTAAAATATCGGTTTACAGGTTTTTGTCGCTGTTATTGGTGTATTGCTTGTCAATTATATTTTACTTTCACCAAGTCAGTTTTTAAGTCTGTCTATTATTTTATCTGGGTTTCATGGCTTGGAAGATATTGGGAAGCAGGAGTTTGATATTAGAATGAGTCATGCTAAGTGGAAATTCTTTTCTTTATCCTTCTCTTTTCCTTCAGCAAATGTATTAAAATATAGCTTGCGTGCAAATCTTAGGTTAAGATGATGATGCTGAAAGTAATTGCGCGTACTGTTGGGCTTCACCGATTGATTTTATTGAAATTCTATTCTTTTCTTCAGAAGTATGTTCAGGTATGATGGCTGCTTTATTCAAGTTGAATTATTTTCTATTCAAACCTTTTCAAACTCACTTTACTCATTTATCCAGCCACACCAACGTGATATCACCAATTTGCTTGCAGCAGCAGTGCAAGCCTGCCATGACATGGTATGCTCCTCTGTTTCTATTTGTTTTATTACAAGATGTAATTTTGAGCTTGTCACTTCCTCCCATTTTAGTTATTGACACCCCCTGTTTCGCCTGCTCCCGTGTCTTGTTTCTACACCCTTGCTATTGTATTACCTGCTAACTGAGAAATCTTGTGTTCTACAGGTACCTCCTGATGCAGTTGAACCACTATTTAAACAAATAGTAAATCAATTTGTGCACGACCGTTCGCGTCCTGAGGTATTTCTCTTTTTTTTGGAACGTTTATGTTTCTGCAAATGCAGCTGGTTGAGAACTTTTTATTTAATTTTTCTTTGACTTGTCTTGCTTCATTCCAGGCAATAGCTGTTGGACTAAATGTGATAAGAGAAATATGCTTGCGTATGCCTTTGGTAACTATTCCCGTGCATTTCATCTGCACATTCTCTTGTCCTTGTTCCTTTTCTAGTGAAACTTACATAGGTTTGATGAGTTCAAAATCCTAGAGCTTTTATATATTAATAGTGTAGCTTTCTTTAACTGAGGTGCTTGAGCCTGATTTTCTCATTACTACACTTATACCCCTTCTATGCTGTTTGGTCATTCCAAATATAGAAGCTTATTAAAATCCATAATTTTTCTTGTGATTTCCAGTTGATGACAGAAGATTTGCTGCAAGACTTGGTACTATATAAGAAGACGCATAAAAAAGCAGTCTCAGTTGCTGCTCGATCTTTAATGACTTTATTCAGAGAGGTAGCCAAATGTTTGTTGACTTGATGTTTCTTTCCGTTGTACATGTGAGTCATTGCAGCAATTGGCATGCACATCATAAATTTGAGATAATTAGCTACTTTTCCTTGCAGATTTGTCCGTCGTTGTTGCTTAAAAAGGACCGTGGTCGCCCTAGTGATCCCAAGGCGAGGCCAAAAGCATATGGAGAAGTCACTGTTTCTAGCAATGTTCCTGATGTTGAGTTATTGCAGCATGATGATCGTGATGACGAAGAGGATGAGGCTGAAGATGCTGAAGATATTGATAAAATGAGATGTAGTTTTGAGGATGATTGTGATAGTGATGAGTTTTCTTCTGCCAGTGATGACCATGAAGATGACAACGATTCTGAAAGTAGGGAGGATAGTGATGGAGAAGAGGACTCAATTGATGAAGACAGTGACAACGGTGTTGATGCCAATGATAGCGACTATGATGAAGAGGGAGAGGGTGATAATGATATGGAGGAAATGGAGGAGGATGTGGAGGCGAATCATGAAAAAGTTAATGTTGACGTGACTAAAGCTAAAGCAAGTAAGAGGAAGCTATCTGATTTTGATGGGCAGCTTATTGCTGCTGACACAAGCCTTCGTGCTCTGAAGAGATTGGCAGTTGAAAAACTGAAGGGTTCCTCATTAAACTCAACAGATGCTTTTCTTTCTAATGAAGATTTCCAAAAAATCAAAGAGCTTAAGGTATGTTGACTTGGTTTTGATTTAGCAAATGTGGTTGCCATGTAGGTCATTTAGTGGGAAGGACACAGACCACTGACAGTTGATTTCTTCTGTAATTTCTATTTACATGCTGAAACTTGTTAAACAAATCTGTAAAATTGTGGTTTTATGTACCCAAAAAAATTGAAGATTTTGGATGTGCTATAGGCAAAGAAAGCAGCAAATTCTGCTTTGGCTCAGCAAGGATTCAAGGTTCCAAGTTCTGATCAACTGAGTTTTAGGCGGGTGGATCCTTCTAAGCTTGAAGTAAGCTCTTTTTCATTTGATAGTGACAGAAGTTAAGGTTTCTGTTGCAGGAAAGTCTGGTTTTTCTTTGGTGGGAATTGAAGAACTAAGTTTTAACTCCGCTTGTTCTTTGTAGGCTCATATAAGGAGGAAGCTAACCAAGGAACAAAGATTGGCATTAGTAAAAGCAGGGCGGGAGGAGAGAGAGAAATATCAATCGAGGACAGCTGTGAAAAGGAAAAAGGTTCTCTTTATTTGTTCAAAAATGTCGTCCCTAATTACCTATTTTCCTTTGAATTGCTTTGGATTTCTACGAGAGGTTTATTGCTTCTTGCCCTTCTCTTTGGACTTTTCTAAGAGAATTTTCTTGGTTGTAATTCTGGACAGACCGGTGGTTTGAGCAATCAACAGAAGGAACGCAAGAAATTAATGCCTTCGGCTGCAAAGAAAGCTAAGATTGCAAGATCTAGACAAGAAAAAACCCAGAAACAACGTCGTGGTGGTAAACAGTTTCGAGGAAAGAAAGCCTGGAAATGCTAGGACTACGACACTCGGCTTTAATGGAACATGTTTGTACCTTCTTTTTTTAAAAAAAAAAATGTTACGCAAATTTTATTTAAGTTGGCTGATTTAAAATTTTATCGAAAGGTAAAAACCATAACAAAATCTGATCTAGGAACAAAAGTAATGTTCATGTTAATACAAACAGGATTTTGAAACAAGAATTTCAAAGAACAATTCGGTTCCAATAGGAAAAAGCCTTGCTTGTACATTACTCTCTACTGATATGTCAGCAGATTATAATCAACTTCTGATAGATCATGAATTTCAACAATTCAGTACACCAGAATATGATGAATCGGTTTCTATATATAGTCAAATAAATTAAGTCTGCCTTCAAGAAACAAACCTCTTCATGTGAAAAGAACTAAAATTTGGGAACTTACTAAGTCTATTAGGAATATGTCTGTCTAAAATTTAAAAATTTAGAACAAAAAAATTAACTTCAGAAAGGCTCCTTTTACACCTCAAAAGGTACCACGCACTACGAGCTTCTCTCCTGTAAGTTGTTTGGAACTAGGTAATCATTATAGTCGCTAGAACTTCACTAACCATCACAACTTGTCTTAAAGTAGGTGATAGTGGACAGTTTGCAAATGAGCCATGACGCTCAATAAGGGATCATGAGCTCAGCTCATTTCGGACTCAACAAGACTGGGATCATTTTGTAAACGAGTCAAATCCAAACATATTTTGAAAGATTGTTTAATAAATGAGCCAAGCTTGACTTCAAACTAGTGAAAAGTTTCATTAAGGGCTTGATTTAAACTCATATACTGGTCTAAGGCCTGGTAATAAACTTACTCACATACTAATTTTAATAAGTATGTGAGTAAAATTAATAATAATAATAATAATTTATAATAAAATTAATAATAATAATAATATAATAAATAAATAATAAGTAGAAAATTTATAATAATAAATAATAATAATAACAATAATTAATAAATAATAATACCAACAACAACAATAATAATAATAAATAGATAAAACAGAAAATTAATAATAATAATAATAGTAGTAGTAGTAGTAGTAGTAGTAGTAATAATAATAATAATAATAATAATAATAATAATAATAATAATAACAATAATAATAATAATAATAATATAATTAATAATAATAATAATAATAATAATAATAATAATAATAATAATGAGTTTAATAATATAATTAAAATAAAATTGATAAATTTAATAATAAGTAGAAAATTTATAATAATAATTAATAATAATAATAATAATAATAATAATAATAATAATAATAATAATAATAATAATAATAATAAATAAATAAATAAATAAATAAATAAATAATAAAGTTATTAATAATAATGATAACAACAACAACAACACTAATAATAATAAGGACATTTTAGTCTTTTTGTTACCTATTCCTTTCTTATTCCAAGTTTATATTTTCAAACCAAACATCGGAATAGAAATTCTTTATCTATTCCATTTCTTAAACCAAACAAAGTAATACTCATTTTATTCTATTCCTCATCTTTTCTATTCCTAGGAATAACTGTTCTATTCCCTGTCTATTCCATTCCTTGAACCAAATAGGTCGTAAGACTATTGATCAGTAGTGCTCTCGAAACCCTAGTGTTTATTTGAGTGCTAAAATTTTGGGGGAAAGTTGAATAAAGGAATATTAATCTATTTTGAAGAGTTTTGGTGTGTCGATCGAGGGAGATTAAGGATTTAAACTTGGTCAAGTAGTTATATTTGGTACATTTAGCTTAGGTTTTTGGGATTTGCTGCCTTGCATTGAAATTTCAAAATTTCAACTTGTAATTGATCATATCTGTCTACATTTTCGATTGATGCCAACATTTGAGTGTCTTTCTTTCTTCTTTGTTCTTATGATGCTTAAATTTAAGCTTAATACTCTAGTTTGCGTGTGCGTTTTGGTCTATGGCAATGAGAGATGGAGACTTTTAGATAAATTTGTCTGACATCCATTCGACACTAGTGTTTACAAGAATATTACTTTGGTATCTCTCGCACTATCTTTCTTGGTAGGTTGATGCATTTTATATTTATGCACATATGCTTATATGCGTTCTGTTGGGTTTCATACATGTTGAGATGTTAAGGTAGTAGTATCTCATTGCTATCACTATCAAGTTTTGGGCCCAAACATGGTGAAGTGGTTATCTCCCACTGCCTGTGACCATCTAAAAGATGGAATGAGCTTTCCAACGTTACATGACGGATAATATTCATTTATTGGGTGGTCTCATCAAACTTTGGCAACATCTGCAATCGATTACTATATTATGAACTCTCTTTGAAGAAACGGTCATTCGGACAACTGACCAACAGCAACTGAATCTCTTTTTTATTGGATAACAATAGTCAAATATTCTACCGGAATCAGTATACCACTTTATATATTAGGTAAAGTGAGATCTCTTTTATCTTGTTAGAATGTAATTTGCAGTATTTTTGGGCAGTATATGGATAGATATAGAAATTGTATATTTCCAATCTTGTAATGCTATAACAATATAAGTTCCAGTTTTTTTTTTATGTTTTCAACATTTACCTCAGTGGAAATTAAAATGTCGTCAATGATTTCAATTCTTATTGTCTAATGCCTATTATTTTGACTTCATATGCCTATCTTCGGTTGCACTCTTTTTAACAGACAAAACCTTGATTTTTATGTCGGTTTCATAAGTTGTAGGCACTTTCTTATGTCTCACTCTTTACATTTGAATGCTAGAATTCTAGCTAGAATTTTGATGGACAACAAAATATGTTTTTGAAAAGTTAATTTTATAGTTATAAATTTGTTTCTGATTTTGTTGGATCCCGTTTCCGGAACCCAACTTCTTACACTTACTACTATAACTCCACTGCTTACACTGAATATGATCACTCTTAACCACTCTTGAGGCGGAAAGAAAATCGAAAACCAAAGAAAATGACATGAAACAAATGTGAGGCTAAAAGGATCGAATCCTACCGATATCAAATGTCAATGAAGTCGAATCAAATACGGATCGAATCCAAAGCGGGCGAAAACAATGAATCGGATCACATCATGTACCAAATGAATTCAACTGCAAATAGCAAGAGAACTTGAAAACAAAGTATACAAGCGGTGGTCTCGAAAGCATATGATCAAATTCCGACATCCGAAAGTGAGAACATAAAAACCTGACGCGTTGGAAACCCTTATGACTAATCCATCCGAAATCGGTGAAAATTTTGTTCGTTTCTTTCATCATTTAATCCATTTTATTTTCATATCAAACAGTTTCCCTCTTTGGAACTGTTTTCTTAAACTCATATTCATGTTAATCAAATCATACAATCATACTCAAATTTCTCTTATTCATATACTGTCATATAAAATCCGGCAGCATAACGACTGCACTTTAACCTATCCAAAAATCTGCAAATAGTAAATTTTCACTTCTAATAACCTCACACATACATCATGATCAACCGGACCCTCCGTCCGGGATCTCAGCAAAACGCAAACCTATTGCTAATCCACTTCAAATCATTTTCATAACAATTCATAATGATCACATTAAAACTCATATTCCATCATCCAGTACATTCATCCATATTCATATAAACATATCCCAAATACATTCATAAATCAATTCACTTTTATATACAAAACCAATAAACACTATCCATAATCAAAGCTTTGGTTAATTCCCATAAACCGAAATCTTACACAATTGCATAATCCAAAATACATTATGAACCAAAAGCTTACAATGTTCTAATGGCATTCTAAGCCATAATTCATTTCCATAAAACTTAAACCAAATACACAAGTACAAATCATGTACAAATGCTGATATCCTGATGTCTTTCATCCAATCTCCTGCTCGAATACCTGGAGATGAGGATGAAGAGGGGGTGAGCTCGAAAGCTCGTGGATAACATGTTTATTAAACAAATGATAAGCGAAATATTTTCAAACCTTGCTTCTTGTTGCTCAAAACATCGAAGATTTATTTTCCAAAAACTCTTTAATTTTTCAAAATCTTTCATAAACATTTACAAACTGCTTTCAAACCATCATCGTTGGAAAATCTCAAATTTCTCATTTGTCGTAATTTCAAGCCATTTAAGAACATGAAATGCATCACGTATAAATGCAACACATTCCAAACAAAGCAAAAATACTTAACACATCAATCGGTTTGGGTCGGTCCATAAAACAGGACGTACTGTACATTCCCGCAAAGCGGTCATATGCAGCCGTGAAACACATGAGGAGTCCGAAAACGAAGCTCCTTTGCCACTTGCGGGCAGCCGGGAGAAGGCTTTAAAAATGAAACCAGTGCACTGACTCCACATGAAGGACCTAACCAAACCCATGTAACACATATTTATGCTTGAAAGCTCATATTGCCCGAAGGCACATTTTCAAAGATTGAACTTTTCATGTCATCTAATATTCAATGCAATACTTATCAATCACAGTATCACCCAAATAAATGAACACTTTACAATCTTTCTAGAACATGCAAACACCATATCACACTCATTCACATACTCAACTTATTAATCAATAAAACACAATGAACTCAATGAATATGTCATCTTTATCAATTTAACTTATAAAGAAATCCATTTAATCGACAATTCAAAGTCATTTGTGGAGAATCATCCGAACCATTGCGGAAATTTTCGTAAATCATTTTGAAACCGTGACTTTCACATTTTATAAACCTCTTCAAATGCAATTGTTTCAATCATTTGTAAAATAATATCTTATAAAACCAACAAATAGAATTAGCTCATAATTTGAAAAATAAACATATCACCCACCTTTTATCCATGCCATATGCTTATTCCAATCCTCAATTGCCCAAGGCTTCCTCTTGATCTTTACTTCACTCTTTCTTCCTATATAAGTCACCTAAACCATAAACATCCAAAACCCATATCATACTCATCATATTTCACAAACCCATTTAGATTCCAACCTCTCTACATCATAATCTTCCAAAATCTCTACTCATATACTTTAGCATAAATTCCTAATAGTTTCTCATCCATGATTTAACATAACCCAAAAGCATAATCACTTAAATTAACCTCATATAAAACAAACCCATAACCATCTTAGGATAAAACAACTAAAAACTCAAGAAAACTCAAACATTGAACTCATCTCTTACCTTTCTCTCCTGAATTTTGAAATTTCCTCTTGTCTTGGAGTAAATCTCTTCTCCTTCCCTCTTTTCCCTCAAGAATCCATAGAAAAAGAAGCTTGAAAAACTCAGAAATCTTCATCTTCTTCCTCCTTCTTCTTCTCTCCCATGATTCTTCCTCTTTTCTCTTCCTCTTTCTTCTTTCTTCTTTCTTCTTCTAGAATTTTCGACACTCTTCCTTCATCCACGACAAAGCCTCCCTTTTTATATGCCATCTCATTTAAAAGAAAGTAAAAAGACACTTTTGCCCCTTACTTGAAAGCCTTAAACTCAAATCCTTAAGTTGACTTCCTAAATTGCCCCTGAATGTTTCTTTAAGTCATGCTTACTTTTGGACAATTATTCTTACATCTAAATGAAGGAATTTGCTAAAACTTCCTTCTAGAGAATTGTCCCTCTATGTCTTAACTTCATAATGCCTCAAGAATCGTCCAATTCGGAGCACTATATCAAAAGTTATAGTCCAAAAATGTCGGACATATCCTTTTACTATCACAGTTTCTAGAATTCACTTCCTTCCACAAATAAACATTCTCAAAGGCTAAAATGAAATTTGGTTCCTTCATAACAATTGTAGCCCCATGTCTTAAATTTATTATGCCTCAAACATCGCTTCAATCGGATCTCTACAGATCCCAAAATTGGCAAAGTACTGAACTATGTTCAGAAACTTTCCTGACTCACTTTGATTCACATAATCTTGCTTAATTAAATCTCTAAAATTTATAATTTTCACATAATCATGAACTTCATTGTCTTAGAAATCCAACACTTCAAGAACCGAGTCATTCAGATGTCGGACAAAAAAGATATAAGCAAATGATTTGACAAGGTCGAAAGAGGAAGGAAAAATAGCAAGATCAGAATGAAACAAAACATTCTGATTATCATATGATTCAATCAAACTTTTTCAATTCAATTCCGATTGATACAAATTTTCATGGAGAGAAGGACACATGTGTTAGGAATTCAATGCTTCAAGAATCTCCTCAATCCGAGGTCGGATGAGTGAGTTATGATCAAAACAACTCAACATGTTCAAAACAGAAATCAATTTGAAACTCTTTTGGCGCAAATGCCATAACTTTCTCTACAAATATCTAAATGACTTTGTTCTAGTTCCAGTTTAAATCTAACATCAAGATATACAACTCGTATTAGAGGCCTCGAAGCGAGATTCGGCCTCAAAACTGGTCAAAATCACAATTTTCCTAAGGTGACCCGTAGCTGTCCGTTAAACGGACATGCATGTCCGTTTAACGGACACATACGGCCAAAACTGATCCGAAACATCCGAGAATGTCTGTTAAACGGACATCCGTGTCCGCCTAACGGACATGCGCAAGGGAAGGGGTCCTTTTGACCCGTAGCTGGGAGTCCGTTTAACGGACATGCAAATTTCCAAAACTTCTTCAACCTTCTTCCAATGTTTTTCTCATCCAAACTACAATCACATACACCTATAATCTTCACATATCTACTTATTCAAAAGTCTAAATACTTCATAATAATTCAAGCAACAAACTCAATTCATGAACTTCTCAAATCTCAACTAAATTGGTTCATCATAACCTCAAATTTCAAACATTCATCATAGCTGTCACTAACATCAATCTCAAATAATATCATAACTTGTATCAACTATAACTCTTAACTTCGATCTCGAAAACTCGCATACTTAGTCTCGTCGAAAAGATAAAAGATCACGCTACAACTTCAAAGAAGGCTACTTTAGCCAATTCTATTTCAATCATTCCTTAATTTCCCTTGAATCAGCATATACATTTAACATTCATCCTAAACTTCACTTTCTTAAATGCACACCATTTATAACAATGCAACTATGATTTGGAATTCACCCAAATCTCAACCTCAATTCATATGATTTCTTACATTCAATAGCATCTTGTCATTCAAAATCTCTTATTTTTGCATAAGATCTCACATATATAACCATAATTCATACTTAAGATTTCCCAATTCATATCTTTACATAATTCACATTTCCTCATCTATAACACAAATCACATATAAAACACTCATTTGATTTCATTTATTATTTCTAAATTTCGCTTCAAGGTTAGGGGTCCAACAGATTTAGTGTACCAATATTTATATAAGTTACACAAGATATATTAGTGACACTATTATAATAGCATCAACAATGCTATAATAAACTAAACAATAGCATTTTATCAATGTCATGGAAAACTTATCTATAACATTTTAAAATGTTACAAAATTCATATCTATTACATATTAATGATGTTGAAACAAGTTAATATATAACAATTCAAAATGTTACAAATAACAAATTAATAATATTTATGAAATATAACATAAAATCATTTGTAGCTATCAATAACTATTATAATAAACTCAACAATGACATTCTATTAATGTCGTGGAAAATTTATTTATAACATTTCTAAAATGTTACAAAATTCATATCTACTACATGTTAATGATGTTGCAAAAATTTAATATATAACAGTTAAAAATGTTACAAATAGCTAATTAATAATATTTATAAAATATAATATAAAATCATTTGTAGCTATCAATAAATTCTATAATAAACTCAACAGTAACATTATATCAATGTCATGAAAAACTTATCTATAATATTTTAAAATATTACAAAATTCATGTTTATAACCCTTTAATAATGTTGTGAAAAGCTAATTGGTAACAGTTGAAAAATGTTATAAATAGTTAATTAATAACATTTACAAAATGTAACATAAAATCATTTATAACTTTTAATAAATACTATAATAAACTCAATAATGACATTTAAACAATGTTATGAAAAAATCACTTTTAACATTTCAAAGCTGTTACAAAATACATATCTACAATAGTTTAAGGATGTTAAAAAGTTAATATATAACATTTTAAAATGTTACAAATAACTAATTTATAGCATTTATAAAATGTAATATAAATGCATTTATAGCTGTCAATAAATGTCATATTAAACTCGACAATAACATGTCAAAACTGTTACTAAAGCATCATATCTTTAGTAACATGGGCTGTCATAGCATATTCATTAGTGTTACCATTCATATTTAATAACACTTATCACCTGTTACCGTATGTCGTTTTTGTTGTAATGATAATTGCATTTTATATTGCAAAATTAAGGGCTCTAGATTATACAAAATTAGTCACACATTCATGTGAGTGACCATGTATCTTAAAAACACTTCAATATCACAACTTTACATGTTCTCAATAGTTTACACAGGTATGAAGCATGATCTTGTATATTACTTAGATAAGTTTGTATCTCTATATGGGTAAAGCCAACATGTTTGAAGCTTTACATGTTTATAGACCCTTACATGGTTCCTTTACATGGTCATGTATATTACTTACATGGGCATTTATCTCCAAAATAGCTCCAATTTTGCTATTTTATGCCATGATTCCCTTGAATTCTCCACCTTTTGATCCATGAATGCAACTGAGACCTAAAAACACACTTAAAACAACATAAGTATCAAAAATAGAATAAAACTTTTAAATAACCAGCAAAACACACTCAATATATACATAAAAACGTAGTACATTAATCATTTATCAATACCTATAATTGTTGTTAATGATTGTGAGAAACTTGGTTGGGGAAAGAGAAGAATTCTTGAGGCACCAAGAGGTATTGATGATGGAAAATATAAGTAAATAATTGATCTCAAATCTTGAGGAGATGCCAATGATGGACTCAAGAAAAGAATAAGATGTTCTAAATTGTGAAGGTATGATGGAGATGGTTAAAGATAAGGATATCATGAGATGTGAGGAAATGATAGTGAAAGTGAAGACTAAGAGAGGAAGTTCAAGATAATTGCATATCCTAAAGAATTCTTTGGTGCATTTGAATTATAGTTGTAACAAAATTTGACATTATAGCTACAGTACAGGTATCAAGCAAAAGTTAAGGTTGATTTTTTAATAAAATTATCATATAATTGAGAAAAATTATTTCAAAACATATTCCCCATTCATTAGATAGAGAAGGTATTTTGATGCCTTTAGAGGCAAATGCTGGTGATGTTACACATTTAGAGTTAGTAGAAGACTTCTAACTTTTGAATTATATGTTAAATTTATCCCAAAAAAAGTTGTATCAAAGATGAGATAACATAGTTATTTTTTAGGATAATATTAATATTGGTGCACGTACTAGTTTATATATATATATATATAATTGCTCAAAATTTTCTTTTAGGTTTACTGGATATGATCTCGTTAAAAACTTCTGGTCTGGGTTGACACTAAGAAATGTTTGTTTATGATTTAATCCTAATAATTGCATAATTAATATGGTGGGATGATTGTGCAAGTTAATTCAAGAAGGTAATTTCTAAATTTCTTTACAATTTTAGATACTCTCTCTCTCTCTCTCTGTGTGTGTATATATATAAAAACCTTATGTTATATATATGTATTGGTTTGTTTTTATGTTTTCATTTATATTATTATTTGAGAGTGCGATCCTAGAATTCCTCCGAACAATTATACATTAGACTCAATGCTTGCAATAAGTAATCTTACAATTAAACAAATTTAGTTTTCAAATGAAGGATATTTAATATCTTGGTAGAATTAAATTTCAATTTGTAATATTATTATGCAAATCTAAATCAAGTTTTGGAGGAAAACTTGGATTTACTGACTTTTATTTCTTGAATATTTTTCAAGTAAGTAAGAAATATTGACAAGTATTTGGAAATTGACATTGATAAGCATCGACTACCTAAGTATATGTATTATCTTTGATATGGATTTCTAAAAATTGTATTTTATGAAATAATGTCTAAGATAATAATTTAGAGTTGAATATTTTTTTGTAGTTCCTCATCCTTATACTTTAAAATGATCATTGGTGGTGTTGGTACATTTCATTAAAAGCAGAGGAGATTTTGATATTTGACAAAATCAAAAGAAAGATGATGTTAAGTAGAGTAGAGCATTAGTGGTTAAACCTTTATATTTCTATTTTTCTAGTAAAATAAAATGCCATTACATTATAGCTAACATTAGAAAATACTGGTTTGTACCTATATACATATGTTTATGGTAGGTGATGGTACCACTTAGTTAGTAATGTAATGGTATAGTTTTCTAGTTATATTTCTTGTCTTTAATACATAAAGAGTTCCTTAGGCAAGAGAACAAGGTTCCTTAGGCTAGAGAACAAGTAAGAATAACATTAAATAAATCAATTTTGAATACAATATTGATTTTTTCATTTACATATTATTATTAAGTTGACTTGTGGAAATTGACTAACGTTTTCATTAATATGTTCATTGTTGAACAATGCAATGACTATATGATTTACCTATGTTGGGCAAGGACTCGAGTAAGAATAACATTATGTATATCTCAATTTGAATACAATATTGATTTTTTCCTTGACATATTGTTATTAAGTTGACTTATAGAAATTGACTAACATTTTAATTTATTTTTTTGTTGTTGAACAAAGTAATGAATATAGGATTTACCTGTGTTTTACCTTGGAATTTTAGTGCAGGTATTGGGCATCTGGAACCTAGATTATGGTAGGCTCATATTTTTATGTTTGTACATATTTAACATGTAATATGTTGTTGCTAGTGCATATAATTTGCAATTGAAACAATTTATGTAGATTTAGAAGCACCTCTATGATTGAGCGATGTCAAGCAAATTCAACTCCTTATATCATTAATAACTTCTTGCTATAACAAAACTATGAATATGCACATACATACGAAATATTGTTATAATTATTTGTAATCCAAGGATTGCAATGTGGATTGCTTTTGAACAAATGGTATGCTTGTAAGATATTATAACTTTTAATTTGAATTTAACTATGTATTTCTAAGGTTGTTTCCTAGAGGGTTGTACTTAGAAAATTACTAATGTTATTACTTATCTCTATGAATATAATATTTATAATAAATAGTGTAACTAATAAATAAAATATTTAATTAAACTATAAATACCATGACTTCTTATACAAATAGCACAAGCATATACAAAAGAATACTGCCACGTTTTAAATACATTCTGCCACACTTTAGAAAATACCAATACTATGTAAAAATACCATAAGTTACATGTAAAAATACCTTAATAATTTAACTATTACTAGTTTATATCACAAATATCACATGCCTATGAGAAAATACTACCATTCTTTAATAAAATAAAATACCATCACTTATATGTAAAAGGTTCCTTAAATCAATACCCTATGCTACCAGTTTTAATCATAAAACTACATGCCTATGAAAAGTTACATGCACCTTTAATAAGAAATACTACTCTTTAAAAGAAATATCAAAACTATATAAAATGCCATAACTTATACATAAAATTATCTTAACTCAACAATTTAAATGCCACCATTTTATATTGCAAATACCATATTCCTTTAGGTGGTTAAAAGGAAAGGTTCATGATTTTTCATCCAAAACATCACGTCCTTAAGTAAACTATTATTGTTTATTATTGTCTTTTCAATAAGGGTACACAAGCAACGTGTATAACAATTGTAATGATTTGAGTTAGACAAGATGCTCGGTACATCAAAAACTAGTACAATTTATAACTCAGTTAATTCATATGCAAAATATAACAAGATTTAATAACTAATTTTATTAAAGGATAATGATTTATATACATATGGTATGCAAGGCAGATAAGTCAAGAATAGTTAATATATTATGTTTTATAATTAAGAAAACTTAGGTTATTTTAAGCATGTAAAAATCATATGAACCTTAAAAGACACTTTTAAAACATAAAAATGATTGAATAAAACTAAAGAGTGAAAACTCATATAAAGAATCATGAAAAGTTTTTAAGAATTTATAAAATTTCCATTTGTTTTAAAACCTAAACATTATAAATTTCAAGCTCAAGTAAATTTTGACCTAATAACATGAAATAAAAGGTTTACACAAATCATAAAACAACTTTCAATTGAATTAAAAAACAATAACATAATCAAAATTTTAATTTTTTAAAATCTCGATTTAAAATTTAAAATAACAAAATTAAAATTTATTGTAAGATAAGAGTGGCTTCTTGAAATAAAGTTAATGGACATGCAAAATATAATGAATTATGCAAGATTTAATAACAATTTTGCATTAAGGAATACCACCTTTATCGATAGGGTTTGCAACTTCGACTAAAAGTTTAATATAGTTTACCTAATCTATAATTTAACATAAATTAGTTTTTTAAAGAGGAACACGGGAAAAATACACGTCTGTATTTTAGGTTGTTTATTATTTCCTATTTGCTCAAGGTATGAACACAGAAAAATATACTTCCTTCCATATTTTGTACTAGTCCCTCTCTTTTTTACATAGGAACATAGGCATAAATACGCCTATGTTCTAAGTTATGCACTAATTGGAACATAATCTAGAAAGGAATATGGCAACATACATTCTCATGTTAACTCAATGATATATTAGTCCATGTAGTAATTAGAATAAGAAATATGGCATTATACGAGGCATGGACATATATATATATATATATATATGTCCATGCCTGTATAATGCCATATTCTTATTCTAATTACTACATATATTGATGTACTAAAAGCTCAAACTATTGACAATTATTGTAAATGGATGGAATAAAATTATATGAAATTACTTTACATTTTAGGAATCATTTGATTTATAAAGATTATGATTTACATTATAAATAAATCAAGAATAACATAATGAATACAATATTTGGTTCTTTTATTCGCAACTCCAAGCATAAGTAGAGGGGTAAAAATTTTGGTAGTTATAGATTATCTTTCATAAAACTTTTAATTTATTCTTTTCATAATTTCCAAATCACAATATTAAATCCAACAACTTAACATGCATTTCTACGATTGTTCATCGATGACAACAAGTTTTTACCTAGAACTCGTTCAAATTTTGAAAACAAAGTTTTTATTAGACATAAATTTATTATAAAATTATATCATTACTTTCATACATCATCTCATTCAAATAATCATGATAGCCTCACGATAAATATTACTAAATCAAAGATTTTTTTTTAACCTTTTGGTTAAATGAATTGCGACCGAGACTTATATTTCTAACCCTTTCTTCAATATAAATGTTACAAGTATCTAAAATTCCATTGTCAAATGTCATTTCTCTTAACTAACATCATTCAAATAACAAAATAGGAAAATATAATCAATCATTTAGTAATATCGTGGAAAAATATCACATTCAGTAGGTGAAATTATTACTATTAATACATATCTTTAATAATTAACCGCCTTGTCTTTACATCTCTTCTTTTACATATCTATCATGTAATCAAAGGCCTAACAGAAAAACAAGTTTTAATTTCCTTCTCCTATTAGCATTAATATCATCATCCTTTTGAATATCACTAACCTTCATTTATTTATACCACCTAACAACATCATTGTACCACCTTTAAACAAATAGATATTTTAGAGTTTTTTTAATCTTAAACCTACTTAAAATTTAAATATACAAAGACATAAAATTTCTCTAAAGTTAAACATGTATATATAATTTGCTATTAAGGGTGAGTCAATTAAATGTAATTATATTGTAAACTTTACCCAACTCCTCTACCTTGTACAAATTTTTATTTCCTTCAATTCAAGTTTTTCTTACGTCACAATAAATTATACTTATGAGTTCATGTTGTACAATATAAGACAAACCATTAATGTATGTCTTCTAAATTTATTCATAATTTTAAATCATGTAACCAAGGATATAATAATCCATGCATACAAGTGATCAAACTATATCTTATGCTTAATATTTTTCTCTTATTTTCACATATTGCTCAACAAATTGTCTCAACGTGCCATGAGCATGTATATAGTTTTCAAAGTAAGTATTCATACCCTTACTTCTTTGTGTCATTGACATTCTCGTGTAAAAAAGTTCCTTAACATTTGCTAGAGTGTAGTTTATGCAATCATCAAATAAAGACCAAACCTTAAATTTCTCAAGTCAAACTCGACAACCATTTCTTTCTATTTTATTACAAATTCTTTGGTATTAGTGGCACTATAGACAATATCCATAAATATATCTTTTGATCTTTTTTAAATCTTATAGGTACCAAATTTCTCAAGTACATTCTTAAGTATAGGCTAAACATAGAACATATGCATTAGGGTAAGGATTACTAGTTTAATAGCATTGCCTATACTCCTGCATGCCTTTGGAATTACAATGTTAGGTGACTTGCCATTCATATACCTCAATTGTGTATTTAAAAAATTAACAAAGTTTATTAGTCATCATATTGCTTAATAGTGTAAAACTCAATAATATAGATTGGCCATGAATATTTAAATCAAAAAAATAGAGCAACTGATTTTTGATATTTGTTGATGAGATAAGTGTATCAAATATGACTACATCACCAAATTCAATATAAGTTATCCAATTCTTTGCATTGGCCTACAAAACATTCCTCACCTTTCCTTGCTCATGCCACTCAATTCCATAAAAAAGAAAATTCCTTATCTTTTTCTTTCTCCAATTCCATTAAAAAATTCTATCTTTTTTTTCATTATAATAAATATTTTGTAGACTAATCCCATGTGATAATATAATTCTGTGTAAACATTGTATGTTTTCATACCACCTATGACTACAATAACAATTTATACATTTATGCAAGATTTTATTCTACAATATTTATTCAATTCTAATCTATGTCTTATTTGGCTATCTACAACCTGATGTTGTCTCATAAACCTCTCAATACTTGAAATCAAATCATAGTTACACATCTTCAAACTTGATTATAGTCTAATAACCTTCAACCAATTGACATCATACTCCACCGTTATTGTAGCGCTCCCTCACCGCAGGGTACACATCGGGACGCCCGACACGTATCCCACGATAAAGGTGCACTACCAGAACAGTTTCACTAATATCCACATGGCATCGCAGTAATTAAATCACAATATAACAGAAATCAGTACATTAAAATTTACAATATCAGTCTTCATACAGTCATCCAGTAGCAGAATAGACAAGTCTATCAGTTCCCTAAACAAAACCAAAAAGGGAAACTCATACAAGCATCTATCCTAAGTCATCCTCAAAAGCTAACCCAGCTGACCGACCTGTGTGTCATTGCGTCTCTTGCCAGCAGCTCGCACGGCAGGAAAAGAATATCTTCGGAGCTAGGAGTCTACTCTATCAGTCATGAAAAATATATTGCAATTTTGGGTGAGTTTGCGAACTCAGTGAGAAACCATCATCAATGGTTCACTCAAATCATGCATTACGCGTATCGCGTCTGACAAAGACAATCTGAGATTAGTCAATTAACGGTATCGTACACTAATTTGAGACTATATGATGAGTTTACGATGTTGCATCACATTCATGATAGTTTATAACGATCTGAAATCATACATAACGATTTCTGATGTCATGTCACGATTCGCGATATTATCACGGCGATTTAAGATATACGAAACAATTGCGATATCACATTGCATTCTGATAAATCATGTCATCACGTAATCAGTCATTGTCACAACTTAGTCATTCATGTGTATGCAATGCATATGAGACTCTTTTCCAGTTATTCAGTGTTGTGCCCAAGCGCTCGATCGATGATCGATGGGACGCGTCGAGATTTCTCCCCTCGGGCTAGGCGGTCGATCGATGTTCGAGGATAACTCCCCGGGCTAGGCCGGTCAAGACAAAGATGTTTGGGATAACTCCCCTCGGGCTCGAGGCGGTCGATAATAATCGCGACTTGGGTCACATTCCATTATCGATCACGCGATTATCGTGCAATGCACGATGTTTTCGATGATTCGAGGTATGCGGTATAAAAGCTCGATATTACGGTGTTGATAATCGCTCGATATGGCTATAAAGCCCAATATTCATCCGGTGTCACGTAATGATGCAGTTTAGTTCGAAAGCGTGCAATCCACTCGTACACTTTTCAAGAGTCATGCGGTCATACGGTACAATTCACATTGTTCAATCCTATCTGATAAAAGCACGTAATTGATCACATACATTTCAATAACAATCTGTTCACTCTTATACATTTCGGTGGTCATGCGATGCAATTCGATCACATATATTTTAGTAGTCATGTAATTCACATTGAGCACACTTGCAGATCACTAGCACATGTATATCACTTCACTCGCTATCTTAATCGAACAACGACTCATAACTCTTTACACCGATTCACATTCACTAATGCTCACATTCACTCACAATCGTAACACTTATTCATAATTGCAGACATTTATTTCACACATGTATCACTCACATTGTCAATTTAATCACACATATCACAAAGACATTTTATCACACAAGGATTGAGGAACCAACTAGGTTACTCACTGTAACTCCGAAACTCTTGCGAAGTCTCAACAATGTCCGTGGAACGACGGTCCAACGGTGCCTCTATAACAGTAAAGTACAGTCCATTACTAATTGCTCAATTAACTAATTCAGTAATGCATATGTCTCAGAGAAATGATGTACAATGCATATTCATGTTTTCCGGTGCAAATACCCAAATTCGATATCCTATGCTCAAATTCAACTTTCCACTCTATTGGATCAACACTGATTTGGTTCAATCCTCAATGCAGTTCAATTTTCTCAATTCATATACCCTATAATAATTTCATATCCATCAGTCAAATTATCCAGTGAAAATCTCAATTAGAACTCCAATTATCTCAATTCAGTACTTAGATCACACTATAACCCATAATTAACCTTAATCTCAAGAATCAGTTGTAGCGCCCCCTCACCGTAGGGTACACATCGGGGAAACCCGAAGGTCGCTCCGACACGTATCCCACGATAAAGGATTTACTACCAGAAAATTTCGCTAAAATCCATGGCATCGAAATATTTTAAATCACAAAATAACAGTAATCAACAAATTGACATCCAAAGTAATAATTATCCAAAGAGAATCCAATCCGAATAGACAAGTCTATCGGTCTCTAACAAAACCAAAAGAGGCGATACAAACATCTATCCTAAGTCATCCTCAAAACACTAATCCCGGTGACCGACCTATGTGCCATCACGACCCTCGCCAAAGGCTCGCACGGCAGAAAGAAAGATCTTTGAGCTAGAAGTCCGCTTCTAATGATCTGAAAAATAGGTTGCAAATTTGGGTGAGTTTGCGAACTCGGTGAGAAACCATCATCGATGGTTCACTCAAATCATGCATTACGCTTTACGGCGTCTGATAATACAAGAATATTTATAGTCGATATAATATAACGATTCTTGCGAGATCGGTAGCAATTTACAGTACATGTAACAATAAGCAAATCAATCGGTTTGCGATAAATAAGTAACGATCAAGAATTCATGTCATCACATATTCCAGTAATCGTCACAACACAGTCAATCATGTAAATGCAATGCATATGTGACTCTTTCCAGTTATTCAATTTTGTGCCCAAGTGCTCGACAAGAATCGGTGTGGACGCGTCGAGATTTTCTCCTGCTAAGCTAAGCCGGTCAAGACGATATCTGAGCTCGAAGCTCTTTTCAGTGAAAATAGCAACTTGGGACACATTCCATTATGTGATCATGCATTTATGCATGCAGTGTCACGTTCAGTAATTTACAGTGTGTGGCTATAAAGCCCAGTACACATCAGTGCTCAGAGTAGTTCAATGGCATGGCTATGAAGCCCAATATTCAGTACAGTATCACATAACCGTACAAGTCAGTTCAGAGAAACATGCAATTCAATCCAATACATGCCAGTAGTCATACAATTCACTTTTGCATGTAATTCACGTAGAGCATATAAGCAAATCAGGAATTTGAGAAACCAACTAGGTTACTCACCAGAACTCCGAAGCTTGCTCGAAGTCCCAAAGAATGTCCGTGGAACGACGGTCCAACGGTGCCTCTATAACAATAAAGTACAACCCATCACTTATTGCCCAATAAAACAGTACAGTAATGCATATGTCTCAGTGAAATAATGTACAATGCAGCTCACGATTTCCGGTGCTAAAAACCCAATTCTGACTCTTCATTGAGTTGATTGACAATAATTGATCCATTCCTAAAATCCAGTCAATTACCTCAATTAGGATCCCCAATAGCAATTTCCTATTCCTTGGGTCGAACACATCCATAAAAATTCCAATTTAAACTTCAAATCAAATCTAATCCTTAATCACCTCAATCGGTTAATTTCCTAAGTCCCAATGCCAAAAGCCTCAAACACTCCTCTTCGGACGACTAGGGCAAAGGTTGCGACCATGGGTGCGCCTGGGCGTTCACCCGCATGCCACAGGTCGACCTGGACGTGAGCCCTAGCCCGCACGCTAAACCGCTCGCTCATCTGACTAGCTACGCAGGACCGCCCGTCCTTTGCTGCGCCAAGCGTCGAAGCGACTCCTAAAGCTTCGTCGCCGATCGTCGCAGATAGCCGAACGATACGCAACTCGTCGGTCGGTCGCTCGGATGATCGATCGATCCGCAGCTCGTTCAGATGTCGGTTACTCGCAGCTCGCCCGCATGCCGAAGCTCCTCATCGCTTTCGTCCAGATGCTGAAGCTACTCACCGCTTTCGTCCGCATGCCGAAGCTCTCATCGCTTCGTCCGCATGCCGAAGCTCCTCATTGCTCGTCGCATGCCGAGCTCCTCATCGCTTGCCGAGCTCCTCATCGCTTCGTCCGCATGCTGAAGCTCCTCCTTCGCTCGTCCGCATGCTGAAGCTCCTCACCGCGTCGTCCGATGCTGAAGCTCCTCATCGCTCGTCCGCATGCCGAAGCTCCTCACCTTCGTCCGCATGCCGAAGCTCCTCATCGTCTTCGTCCGCATGCCGAGCTCCTCACGGTCGTGCGGTCTCCAACCTAAATCCACTACGCATGACTCTCCTTCTTCCCAACACATAGCTTTTAAACACACCACCAGGATTTCCATTTCGATTTCGCAACTCACCAAGAACTCAATACACATAAATCAAGCAATATCATCATCGGCAACCTTAGCATATTCAATCATCCATATAACTCTATCCATCAACAAATCGATAATCTACCTCCACAAATCCACACTTCGACCCTATACACTCCTACGGTAATCATCAATAACAAAACCCATCCATAAACACTCCCAACTACCCGATCAAATATAATAAATGTCATAAATACAGTAAGAATCATCCATAACAACATCAAAGCTCTTAAAACTTACCAAATCACAGATCAAGCTACGGATTCCTCAAAATCCTCCGAAACCCTAAAATCCTTCAAGCTCAACGATTCACTAATCCCAGAGCCTCTAACCTTCACCAATAATATCAATCGATTAACCTCATCTCAAGGAAAGAATCCATAAAGAAAATCGAGGAATCCTTACCAATGGGAGGAAATCGCAAGTCACAGTAGGGGGAAAGAAGAGAAACGTGAAATTGCCTTAGGTGTTTTCCCCAAATTCCTCAAACCTAGTATTTATAGACCTAAGTCTCCAAGTCAGTCCAAATTTCAGTCTCTAAATCCCAATGGTTCCACATAATTATTTCCTATCAAGAAATTCTAATTTTTCCATTGCCATTGGACGATGCTTTCAAAGATTGTAGGTCGATCCATCATCACCCAAAACTTTTCGATCGGGCATTATCTCCGAATTTCACGAAAATTTCCTATAAGCCATTATAAATTGCCACCACTATAAAAATGATCAAATCGGTCAATTGCACTCGATTACTCAAATTCTCAATTAACTCTCAATCCATCGATTTCGATCAACTCGATCGGTTCTTACTTACAATTAAATACGGAAATC
Source organism: Erythroxylum novogranatense (assembly GCA_029891385.1). Classification (NCBI taxonomy): domain Eukaryota; kingdom Viridiplantae; phylum Streptophyta; class Magnoliopsida; order Malpighiales; family Erythroxylaceae; genus Erythroxylum; species Erythroxylum novogranatense. The sequence continues at coordinate 84,322,888 of CM057227.1, read as the reverse complement.
ATGAATGCATGTACCTATGGATAAATGCATATGCATTAAACCTGCTCCTCTACAATTAGAGGCCGAGAATATGCTCATTCAATGAATGCAGTGAAACCTATCAAGATGACTCATAATAACCAAAATACCCTTAATGACAGTGACGGGATTTTTACATCGTTACCATTTCAATTAAATTCCAACTCTCAATTTTTCCTTAATGGTAGACCTCTTTCCCTAGTTCACAGTAAATTGAGAATCACCTCAATCGGAGGTCTACACCATAAGTTATGTCCAATAAACCCACATATATATATTCAATCAGAAAATTGACCCCTTTCGTCGCGACCTACGCCCCTTCATCGCGACGTGGAACGCTCACTCGTCGTGACGTGGAGGCTGCTCGTCGCGTCGCACAAAACCATGCTCGTCGCGACGTGGAAACCACTCGTCGCGACGTACCAATCCACTCTCGTCGTGACTAATAAGTTTAATTAAATCTAATTACTCGTCGCGACGAAGCCTTAACACTTCTATGCTCGTCGCGACATGCGAAGACCAGATCGTCTTCTCCGATCGATCTTCTGCCATTAATACACTTAAAACCTCCATTAAACACTCCAACTACCAAATCTAACCCAATAAATGCCATAAAATACTCAAATAACCAGTAATAACAACATTAAACTATAGAAACTTACCAATCGAAGAATCAAATCCGTAAACCCTAAAATCCTTCTAAACCCACGATCAAACACTCTCCAAGCTTCTAACCTTCACCAATCACCATAGACATGTTAGTCTAACACATTGAGGGGAAAACCATAAGAGAAAATCAACGAATCTCACCAATGGGAGAAATCGCACGACACCATCGAAGGAGAGAAGACTCACCGTGGGAGGGAAAAGAAGAAATCGATTTTGCCTTAGGTCATTAGGTAAGTTCCCCCAAATTTCAACTTAGCTATATATATATATATATATATATATATATATATATATATATATATATATATATATATATATATAGACATAAGTCTCCAATTCAGTCCAAATTTCAGTCCAGTCAGTTTATAATTCGATCAGTTCACAAACCAGTCAATTCAGTCATTTCCAATCCACAATTAAATACCGAAAAATCATGAATGCATGTACCAATGAATAAATAAATATGCATATGCAGCAGACCAGTTCCTCTATAATTAGAGGCCAGTAGCATGCTCAGTCAGTAAATACATTAAAGCCTATCAGTCAGTCCCAATATTGTCATAATGCCCTTACTAACAGTAACGGGATGTTACAATTCACCCCTCCTTATAAAAATTTCGTCCTCGAAATTTCATATACAGTGAATCAAGAGGACAGGAGAATTAATCCACTCTTTTCTATTCTGATTCTCACTCATATTCTTATCAATATTCGCATTTCCTTACATTCAGTACCATAAACACATTTATTATTTCTTAACTCTATTTCCCAATCTAGTCCATATATTTTAAACCACTTTACCAACTGCTTACATGCGATCACGTAGAGACCGATTAATAACAAATTTATAAACTGGGATCGCTCAACCCCTATTACAGATTCACTTCACTGTCATCATTTACTCAAATCAATCATAGTCTGCGACTATGTTCAGACAATCACAACTGACTCCAAGGATATTAGTCTCACATTTGCCTCAAAGGATACATTCATTATTCATTCCCAATTAACTATTCGATTTCACTCTAAACCTTTGATTACTCTTTCGGTACGTTCTTGATGAAACACAACACTTCATCGATTCCTTAAAATTCTCTAACAGTCTCTTTGGCGGTAAAATACATACTTCACAATACAGTCAGAAATACCATTTTCTCAAGAGTTGAATCCCATTAAAATTTCCCAATACGGTTTACCATTTTCTGAATCGTCAATTTGTTTTGTCAATCCTTTTATACACAATTAATTTGGAATCCCGACAACCTTTTTTTTTTTTTGCCCTTCACCAATTTGTCAATCATCATATAACAATAACACAGTTATACACTATTGAATTTCTGCTCAGTCCATTTAATTTCATGCCTATGTTAACTTTGCGACTACTCAGTCATTTAATCTCTTTTGCGAATAAGTCAAATTCCCAAAATATCTCGATCATCATTAATTTACATATCCATAACCTCTCTATACAATTAATACCCTCACGCTTTTTAGGGCACCAAAATTTCAGATAATCAATCACAGTACAGTCTACGACGTTATACTAGTCCCCAGATACGATGAACCACATTGCACTATATCAACTAATTGTCTCATAACCTTTACTGGGACATTTCACTAAATATTGCCACATCTCCAATTCAAAACAATATGATTAACACTTAAGTTGAGCAGTTCTCCAAATGTCTTTTTCACAATCATCAGTCATACTTTTCACTCATTTCTCCTCAAACCTTTTGTCATTTCTGGATAGATCCAGCACTCAGTTAATTCTCAATAACTTTCTCAGTTTCATTATAACATATTCTGACACATGTTCCTTTATCCAAAATTTCCCTTACAATTCAGTAATCCTATTACACAGTCGGATTCCTTACATTCACATAATGCACATTTCCTCAGTAACAGATTCTGTCTCTCACACTTGAGTTTTCACTAGAGTCAGGTCTCCCAATAACAACTTTTCATTCATTACAAATTTATTTCCAGATTATCCTTTCATTGCTAAATTCTCCAGTTATAATCATCTGTTCGACTCCGGTATCCACTACGTGAGCCAGGTGACCTCACTACATCCCTACATCAATCTCAGGCACTCAAAACTGCTCGATCGACCTGAACTAGGCAATCTATACAGGCCTTTCCCAATACAGTCGTACTTCCTAAAGGAGTACTTACCACTAACTCATACAGTAACCTCTGTCTATTCTCATGCAATCTATATGGTCAATGCAGTGCAATAAAGAAAATAAACAAATCCAATACCCAATAATACATATGCTTCAAAACCAAAATTAGAAGCATACCCGCTATAGCATCCGGGGAAACCTGGGTCTCCTGCCGAGTCATGGCATAGACCCTAGCTTGAGGTTGCCGTCTACTGCTCAGACCCTTTGATCTCACTACTGATTCCTCTGCTCGGCCTCAACCTCGGCCTCTCCATCCAAATCCACCACCACAGCTCTGTTGCACCGTGGTACTGCTACCAGATCTTCCAGTCGTAATAGACTGGGCTCCCATAGTCACTAGGCAGTTCCGGACTAGGTGGTCCATCGAGCCACATCTCAAACAAGCTCCAGACAGCCACCGACACTCTCCACTATGCCTCTTGCCACAATGCTCACATAAAGGAGCAGACTGTCCTGAAGCTCTGGCATTGCTGCCACCACTACCAGTCTGTACAAAACTATCTCTCGGCTCATGACCGGACTATCTGGCCTCTCCAGCAGATCTAAAGGGCCTGCTATGGCGCTTGCTATACCCCCTACGAGCATTGTTCGGCTGTCATGGGTCTCTTATTCTGGTCTTCACGGCCTCACCACATTTTGTCTCAAGAATCGTTCTATCCTCACCGTCGCAGACTCTTAGCTCAATAAAATTACCCATGTCGACTGGCGACCGGCACGGATCTCCAATTTGAGTCCGCCCTTAAAACGTCGACACCTGTCAGCTTCCGTAACAATCAATGTCGAGGCATAACCCATCAGTTCATTAAACTGTACCTCATAGTCGGCCACAGTCATCTATCCCTGTCTCAGTTCTAAGAACTCTTGCATCTTCATTTCCAGATAGACCTTGGGCATGTAATTGTCCCGGAAGGCCCTCAGAAAATCATCCCATGTCGAGGTATACGAGGGCTGGTGGTATTGCTCGAGCGGTCCTCCACCATCGATATGCTGGGCCCTGAAGAAGAGACACTGCATAATCAAATCGCTCATCCAGGTCACAGTCCATCTGATCGAGGACTCGCCTCTCAAGCCATCCCTCAGCCTCTGCAGGGTCGGTGCTACCATAGAAATCAACCGCCCCCTGCTTGCGCAGTCGATCATATCTTCATTCCCGTCTCACAGGAACTCGAGGAGGCAACTCCTCCGAATGAGGCATCGGGACTCCTACTAGCTCCTATCGATTCCGTGTCATTGGTAACTCAACTCGCTCTCCCATTACGGATGACCTAAAATGCACGAGAAATTCCAATCATCTTGCTATTCTTTACAAAGTGATTCCAACTCAATTTCACTAATCCCAAAAGATGTCAAACCATGCTCGATATTATTTAATGTAGCGCCCCTCACCGTAGGTACACATCGGACGCCCGACACGTATCCCACGATAAAGGTGCACTACCGTAGCAGTTTCACTAATATCCACATGGCATCGCGAGAATTAAATCACAATATGACGTAAATCAAGACATTAAAATTTACAATATCGGTCTTCATACAATCATCCAAGAGCGTATAGACAAGTCTATCGTTCCCTAAACAAAACCAAAAGGGAAACTCATACAAGCATCTATCCTAAGTCATCCTCAAAAGCTAACCCGGTGACCGACACATGTGCCATTCGTCTCTTTCCAAAGCAGCTCGCATGGCAGGAAAAGAATATCTTCGGAGCTAGGAGTCTACTCTATCACCCGAAAAATATATTGCAATTTTGGGTGAGTTTGCGAACTCGGTGAAACCATCATCGATGGTTCACTCAAATCATGCATTACGCAGATCGCAGACAAAGACAAGATCAAGATTAGTCAATTAACGGTATCGTACACTAATTTGAGACTATCTGAGTTTTCTGATGTTGCATCACAGTTCTGATGAGTTTATAAAGATACGTAAATCATACATAACGATTTATGATGTCATGTCACGATTCGCGATATTATGCGTAGCTTTCTGAATAACCAAACAATTGCGATATCACATTGCGGTTTCTGATAAATCATGTCATCACGTAATCAGTCATTGTCACAACTTAGTCATTCATGTGTATGCAATGCATATGAGACTCTTTTCCAGTTATTCAGTGTTGTGCCCAAGCGCCAATCGCTGATCGATGGGACGCGTCGTGATTTCTCCCCTGCCGGGCTAGGCCAAGATCTGATGTTCGTGGATAACTCCCTCGGGCTAGGCCCGGTCAAGACTGATGTTTAGGATAACTCCCCTCGGGCTCGAGGCCGTCGAGAATAATCGCGACTGGGTCACATTTCATTATCGATCATGCGATTATCGCGTGCAATGCAATGTTTTCAGTGATTCAGTGTACAACTATAAAAGCCCAGTATTACAGTGTTCGGTAATCGCTCTGATATGGCTATAAAAGCCCAGATTCATCCCGGTGTCACGTAATAAAGACAATTCATTCGAAAAGCGTGCAATCCAATCGTACACTTTTCAGTAGTCATGCAGTCATACGGTACAATTCACATTGTTCAATCCTATACAAGAAAAGCACGTAATTCACCACATACATTTCAAGAATAACAACAGATTCACTCTTATACATTTCAGTGGTCATGCAATGCAATTCGATCACATATATTTGATAGTCATGTAATTCACATTGAGCACACTTGACGAATACTAGCACATGTATATCACTTCACTCGCTATCTTAATCGTAACAACGACTCATAACTCTTTACACCGATTCACATTCTCTAATGCTCACATTCACTCACAATCGTAACACTTATTCATAATTGCAGACATTTATTTCACACATGTATCACTCACATTGTCAATTTAATCACACATATCACAACAACATTTTATCACACAAGGATTGAGGAACCAACTAGGTTACTCACCGGTAACTTCCGAGCTCTTGCTGGAAGTTCCAAGAATGTCCGTGGAACGACGGTCCAACGGTGCCTCTATAACAGTAAAGTACAGTCCATTACTAATTGCTCAATTAACTAATTCAGTAATGCATATGTCTCAGAGAAATGATGTACAATGCATATTCATGTTTTCCGGTGCAAATACCCAAATTCGATATCCTATGCTCAAATTCAAATTTCCACTTTATTGGATCAACACTGATTTGGTTCAATCCTCAATGCAGTTCAATTTTCTCAATTCATATACCCTATAACAATTTCATATCCATCAGTCAAATTATCCAGTGAAAATCTCAATTAGAACTCCAATTGTCTCAATTCAGTACTTAGATCACACTATAACCCATAATTAACCTTAATCTCAAGAATCAGTACCATTTCAATTAAATTCTAACTCTCAATTTTTCCTTAATGGTAGACCTCTTTCCCTAGTTCACAGTAAATTGAGAATCACCTCAATCGGAGGTCTACACCATAAGTTATGTCCAATAAACCCACATATATATATATTCGATCAGAAAATTGACCCCTTTCGTCGCGACCTACGCCCCTTCGTTGCGACGTGGAACGCTCGCTCGTCGCGACGTGGAGGCCGCTCGTCGCGTCGCACAAAACCATGCTCGTCGCGTCGCACAAAACCATGCTCGTCGCGATGTGGAAACCACTCGTCGCGACGTACCAATCCACTCTCGTCGCGACGTCTACCCGAGCTCGTCGTGACTAATAAGTTTAATTAAATCTAATTACTCGTCGCGACGATGCCCTAACACTTCTGTGCTCGTCGCGACATGCAAAGACCAGATCGTCTTCTCCGATCGATCTTCTGCCATTAATACACTTAAAACCTCCATTAAACACTCCAACTACCAAATCTAACCCAATAAATGCCATAAAATACTCAAATAACCAGTAATAACAACATTAAACTATAGAAACTTACCAATCGAAGAATCAAATCCGTAAACCCTAAAATCCTTCGAAACCCACGATCAAACACTCTCCAAGCTTCTAACCTTCACCAATCACTATAGATATGTTAGTCTAACACATTGAGGGGAAAACCATAAGAGAAAATCAACGAATCTCACTAATGGGAGAAATCACACGACACCATCGAAGGAGAGAAGACTCACCGTGGGAGGGAAAAGAAGAAATCGATTTTGCCTTAGGTCATTAGGTAAGTTCCCCCAAATTTCAACTTAGCTATATATATATATATATATATATATAGACATAAGTCTCCAATTCAGTCCAAATTTCAGTCCGGTCGGTTCGATCGGTTTATAATTGATCACAAACCACCAATCAATTGGTCAATTCCAATTCACAATTAAATACCGAAAAATCATGAATGCATGTACCAATGAATAAATAAATATGCATATGCAGTAGATCAGTTCCTCTATAATTAGAGGCCAGTAGCATGCTCAGTCAGTAAATACAGTAAAGCCTATCAGTCAGTCCCAATATTGTCATAATGTCCTTACTAACAGTAACGGGATGTTACAGTTATACCGAAATCTTCTACCTAATCTTGTTTTATTTCAGTTAACCCTTATCATTATGTAACCAACCTTGATGATAAGAAATTGTTCTCTTCTTAAATTCTACACTCTCATCTTTCCTTCCTCCTCTTTGGAACAAATTAAATATCATTATAAAAATTTCAATCCTCATTCTCATTTTAAGTGAGGTCATCACATCTAAAGTCTATTGCATTACTCATCTCTATGACATTTTTATATTACACCAAAAGTACCACAACATTATTAGGAAACTGTATTATAGGGAAAAAAAAACTACAACATATACACACACACAAAAAACTTCACACCAAGTGGATGGGTGTCACACGAAGATATGAGCTCTTCCACATGCGCATTGAAACTTCTTCCTTATTGTCCTTTTTTAACTTTTCTTCCCTCTTGACTATCCTTTCACTCTAAACAAGTAGAAACTTATGTTGGAACTCATATATATTAGTCACCTAAATTTGAATTACAAATTACCAATAATTTATAACTCAAAAACCCTATATTAACTCATACGTCACAGTGGCATTCTTACTTATGACTCCCATAGATGTATATGTAGCTTTCAAAACTTTAAATAGAAAAATGATTTACAACTAATGCAGACACGTGAATATATTAAGCTAAAATTGATAATAGCTGATCATGATATGAAAACTCACCTTAGGCTAAGTACAAAACTACAGCAAAAAACACAAATACTGTTGATATAAAAACTCACCTTAGGCTAAGTACAGAACTACGGCTAAAATCACAAATACTGTTGCTAAGTGGAAGTAGTTGGCTGCTATATATGACACTTATGTGCTTGATAACGTAAGAGATGACAAGGTCAAATTTGTGTTGCAAAGCAATTGTCGGAAGTAACAATCATAATCCTCAAAAACTAAATATAATAGGAAACTCTCGATGGAAACAACCAAATTTTCACTACAAACATTGACATTTTTCTAGAGTTCTTAAACATATTTATCTTGAATAATAATTTTGCCCATCAATTAATTTTAAAATCACTGACTTAATAAATAAAATTTTACAATTAATTTATCCAACATGGCAAGTGGCGGCCATCAAAGTAATTTTTATCTTAAAATCTATGTAGGTCATTTACTTCTGCTTTATCTTATATGGTACGTGGGTCAAATCTTTTGGGTCTCTTGCTATATCTATTAGAGTGTCCCGTATTAACTAAACATGAAAATGTTAAAGAGTTTATAAGTGGTAAGGATCAACTATCGAAACAACTAGTTCCTTGTCCATATTAAAATTTCAATAATATCTTGTTCGGAGGCAACAATATAAACATAAATTAACATTTCTTTTAGCTTAAAAACTCACAGTAATATACATATAAAGGCACTGAGTGAGAAAATATATACAAATCATAAGGTAGGATGTAGCCCATTTTCCGTTGATTTAAGGACCCCGTTGATGCTCATTCTCATCTACCCGTATAGTTATATGGCAATTTTACCTGATTCCTTTTCTGCCTTGTTTTACTACTTGCCAACCTTTTTGTTTTTAATAGCATCACGATGTCAGAAAAGAGAAATAAATAGATCAGATGGAAGCAGCATAGCAACAAAGTCATCGATTTTCCTATTGTTTTTCTTATAGGAATTTCGCAACGTTTGACTTATTTTGTTGAAAGAAAGCAACAAGCTAAGTAACTTGGCAAGTCATGGAGAATATTTCGCTTCACAGGTTTCTGGCTTCAAGTAGCGGTCATCGTCAAAGCCGACCAGCACGAAAACGGCATATTAAAAACCGGCTGTCCCATTTGTATATAGGTTTTGACTTCCTTTGCAAATAATTATCATGCTAGCTGGTGGCTTCTAAAGCCTACGTAATACGGACACCTTTATGTACTTAATTTAGCATTACCATTCAAAGGTTTTGATCTCTCTCATCTTTCCAAATTACACAAAATTCAATTTTCTACATGATGGATCCAAGCCAACTTGCATTTTTGTGTCAAAGTATCGAAGACTAACACGCAAATTAAGATCAAATACAGTTTAAATAACAACAATATATTAATTATCGTACAACTAACCCATAGAATTGTAGTTTTAAATGGGCAGGGATCATAGGGCACGTCAATCAATTTTCCTTGTCTTTTCCTACGGTTCATCCTTGAATTGTATGGCTGAAGTCTGAAGTCTAAAGTCTGCCAGTATCATCTGACATCCTCTCATTGACTTCAAAACCTTGTGGGACAAAAATTTTCTTACCCCAACGCAAAAAATGATACCTTGCAAGAAACAAACACCTTTCTATGGACGTCATGCTTCCATCATATCATATCATGCCACATTATTCGAACCAAATACCTTTGTATCTTACGTATTCCATCCCTTGACTGTTAGAACATTAATTCCCAACATAAAGGCCACTGGCATTTAATAACCCCGCCGGACGATCCTAAGTATGCGGTAGCCTCCCTTTAATGTCCAATTACAATTTGTATCCATAACGTGGACGCAAAGGATATGTGATGAAGCATCTAAAAATAATACGCAGAACGTGTGAACCAATTGTCATTGCACGTGTCCCCTTCGTCGATAATTATATGAAAAGTCAACGCCTTTCCCCGAAACTATGTTCGATTAGTTTAGTACTCAATCAGGTTGTGTCAAAGTACCATACTAGCCTTTTACTTTATATATTGCATTTGTTCAGCAGAATCTCCTTTACATGATTGCATGCTTTGTAGTGAAGAGCATGTTCAGAAGAAATGAGAGCATCATATGCCATTTACAACTGTGGCAGTTCAAAACTGACAACCAGTACAAGTGACTTCCGCCAAAATTTGGCTCTTTTTGCTCCCTAAAGAGTTGCGGCTGACGGTTTAGAGGGAACCTCTGCCATCGCATCAAGGCTAATTGCGAGTTTTCGCCGTATCTTCACCATAGCTCTCGTCGCTTGATCTCACAATATTAGGCTTCAAACTTGTCTTTGTTTTCCTGTTTTTATTTGGAGTGCATAATCTCAACTCCAACTAGTTCGTTTCTGCTTGTATTTGTGCCTTCGCTTCTAGTTGATCAAGCCCATGAAGACTCCAAATCCAAGACTTCCATTTCTAGTCATGGTGACCTTACTTGCTGTTAGCCACCTCTCAAGTTGTCGTCAACTCCATGGAAGTGTACGTTATCAAACAAGCAGCCCACCTGTCGAAACTGAGTTCTCTACACAGTTTTCATGGCGTTTCCCTGCAAAAGCACCTCAAGCGTCCGGCGAAAATAAGAAACCCCCAGTTTATGAAATCTCCGATAGAGCAGTTCCAGGGGGACCAAACCCTCTCCATAACTGATTGGCTTTTTATCAGAGTATAATTTTACATATAGATATCAGCAAGAAGAAAATTATATGGACAGGTTCTTTTGCAGATATTTTGCTTCTTTTGTAGAGGGATTGAAAGTTTTGGACAGGAGATAAGCAAACAGTAGTAAAGGAGATATGAAATCTTATTTAAAATGATCCTCACCACACTCTCTGATGACATAAAGCCAATTTCTAAAGTTCAATCCGAAGTCTCTGATGAGGCTGTTACTGCTCTTCGTACTAATAAAATTTGTGTCCTTTTTCATTTCGTTATTATAAACATTAAAGAAAATATTACAACAAAATAAAAGCGAACGAGTGTAATTATATTTTTGCTTATGTTGCTCCTCCACCAGCTCCGATTGGGCAAGGGATCCAAGGTAAAATTATCACCTTCTACCTCATCAATGATAAGAAAGGTAATGAATATATGATCCTCCAGACTGATGGAAATCTGTAACCACGAGATTACTAACCCATTACAAGTTTAAGTAAATAAAAGCAGATGAAGAAAACCTGCTACATGGTGTTAGATTGGAGGAGAAATGAGTTGAAAATGATAATGATCAGTGTCAATAGATACAGATATTGGGCTTTTGGTTGGAGAAAACGATTTATTCTCTGGTTCATGGATCGCATCTGCATTTAGAATAAATTTGCTTGCTTCTAGTATGTAAGCCGAGATAAGTTTTTTTGAGAAAAACAAGCATGAAATTAAGGCTTGAAATCATATACTTCATTTGACAACTGTGAGTATACATATAAGTTACATATCATTACAAAACTTTCTAACTTTTTCTGTTTAATTTCTATTAAACATCAACATACATCATCATTATGTTGGGAAACCAAGTTAAGATCCGATCCCGACCGCAATGGAATAATCACGAAACTTTTCCGTGATTTTTTATTTTTCAAAAAACAAGATCTATTTAATTATATAAAATTATCAACACAAATTATAATAAGCGAAAATTTAATTCGTACCTTATTCTGAAGCTTAATCTTTGTCTTGCTGTATCCCTCGAACTATTCTCGAAACCGATCCGTCTTAACTACCGTAGCTACACAAGTGTCCAACCTCTAACGATTTCTACATAATAGATTGAGAGAACTCTGTAACTATTACAGAGAGGATTAAGTAAGAAATGCTAGCTCCATAGAGCTTAGGCCTATTTATAATAATCTTTGAACGTTTTAGTAATTTAGTTAAAATTAAAATATAATTTTAATTAAACTTTAATTAAAATTACAAATAATTTTAATTAAATATCAATTATGCTCATATAAGATTTAATGTCTCATATTAATCCTTATTTATTGAATATCTCATATTTAATCATAAAGTTTCTTAAACTTTACAATCAAATCCAACTTGATTAATTTAACTATATTCTCTTCAACCCATTCTATATGTGAAACCCATTAGATTTCTAAATATATTGACAATGATTATAAATTCTAATTTTAATTCATAGTTAAAATTAGATAAATTAAAACTCCTTTTAATTTATCTTTAATTCTCCAATTAAACAATTTATAAGCATAGATCAAGATTGACGTCTAGTAACGCATCATGGCCATCCAAATATTTATGAATATCAAAGTAGTTTTGACTAACCTTTCTGTGCATAAATTTTTCGTATAATTTAATTCTTTCATCATACAATATCTCGATTAGACATAGAGCATGAAATTAAAATCTACTATATTTTGAGTCTAATCATATTAGTTCTCTGTTAGTCTAATTATATTAGTTCTCTGCCATTAACGATCGATTCAATTAATGAAATTTGTAAACTATTTTTAAAACATCATTTCACCTTGGGCAAGGTTTCTTGAATTGATACTAATCGAGAACAATAATACGTTCTCCCTAATTACTTTAAGGTGATGAATAATATCTTAATCACTCAACCATCTTCATATGGTTCTTGTTACATCCAATGGCTACCAATTAAACTACCTATGATTAAATAAATCATAAGTAATATCAAAATATAACAATCCCCATACAAGATAACTTTGATGACTTAAAGTCAAAGGATCACTTATACAATCATTACAATGAGAATTCCATAGACATACAAGTAATGTATCAAATGGATTTTTCATATCGAGTCTGTTCAGTAAACTTGTTCTCTAGCAAGTATCTACTTGTTTATTTAAGTATCTCTATACTTTAGCTTATGAGATCAACTACTTCCTTGATAAGGAAAAATAAAATATGTGCTAGTCTTTTACGTTCTATTAATGCTCAATCTTAATAGAACAATAACTAGGAATATTTAGGAATAATACATAAATGCAATATGAATATCATAATTATAATCTCATTATAATATCATTTGCAATGTACAATTATCCTATGGATTTTATCATATACATCTAATCATGTACAAGATAAAAAAATTCTTTTAAATAATTTGTCACTAAACTACAACCAAAATGACTAGTTGTAGGGCATGAATCAATAGTCTCCCACTTGCAGTAAGCCAATTGTTCAATTATCTCATATCATATCAACATATGACGATTATTCTACTACTGGGGTAGTGGCTTAATGAGAGAATTCTACAAGATTCTCTATAAAAAGCACTTAATTAAATCTTACAACTCCCATCTTAATTATCATCATAATTAAGAAATTTTGCCTAAACATATTCTTGGATCTATGATGAGACATTAGCTCCTTATGCATGCCCAATGGCTCTAATGTCTATGGTATATTGCTGTCTTGAATAATGCAAAGAAACTATATCAAGTTTACTAAAGAACTTGTTGATCTAATTAATCATTTCCATTAAACAAAAATGTATTATGGCTTAATTAGCAACCAATTGCTACATTGGATCTTTTCCAATCCTAAATGATATTGTTCTAATTAAATAAACTTTAATAAGGATTTACATCTAAAGTTATATCCTTATCATCTTGAACTCAAATATCAACTCACACATAGAGTAATGAATATCTATAATACTTCACAAGTATATGATATCTTAAATACTAAACATATCTAGTACATTATCTATACATTTGGACTTAGAATAAGTTAACAATGTCCAATCTATCTCTATAGATCTAATTCCCATAATTAAGTTGTTACTTTTTCATATCCAACAAAATTTGTTCTTAGACAACTATGTTTTTTCAACAATTGAAAGTTAGAACTTTTGTTCTCTATGAGCAATATGTCTTTAGATAGTCCCACTAAAGAGGACAACTATACTCCCACTTACCTTCTTGTAGACATGTTAAATTCATATTCATCTCCAAAACAAACTCTTTGAATTCATCATGAAAGTGAATCTTTCAATGTCTCGTAGCCTTTCAACTATACATCAAATGTATCATTAAAGGCAGTAGTACCAATTAGATATAATGTTACAAGATTTGAACTTTTCAAATTTCATCTTACTTCCACTACTTATCTTGAGAACCATTCTCTTATAAGTATACATTAAATCAAACAATTTGTTCAACAGGTCAATAAGATTATATCTAACCTATTAGATATCTCATAATCTTTTATTACCCATTTCAGTTCCAAACTTAATGGATAATATATGCTTCAACCAAGCATCGCATCCTTGAATCATTAACTTTGGTTCTTTCAAAGACTTAGTGTTTCATATCTAATATGAAATCTTGCTAATTGATTCAATTGAAATATATAGAAGGTAAGTTAATGTACTAGGCATAACTATAGAAAATAATATTGCATTATACAATATCTCATATTGTATTTTACTCTTATATAAATCCATACTCTTACAAATTTAGTTATGAAGGTATTCACTAGAGAATCTTATTCCTATAGATAACCTATAATTTCAAACTTACCACAACGATCTCATTGAAGTGCTTTAATATTCTCAATACTTTATTTCTACTTAGATTTAAATAACTTGAACTTTTCAAATTTTAAATCATTATTTCATTTAATATAAATGACTATATCATATAAAATCATTACTAACAAAAAGAAATATAATATTATCCTTTTATGAATTGTTATTCCATCCAATACATCACATGTATAAGATTTAACCATTCAATACTATTATCATCCTTTCATCAAAGGTTGATTTGGTTATTCTTCAACTTGACAAGTTTTATAAGTTTCATAATAAAAAAAGATACACATAGCCTTATATGTAACTTTATGATTCTCGTTTTGTTGATTTAACCAATATGACATAAAAACGATTGTCTTGATTATCCTACTTTTTATTCTTGCCATTTATGTTAAGCATAAGTCTCCTTTGATCTCAACTACTTTAACTTAACAATCTATTTCTAACCATGCATTGAACATTACAATCATGTGGAATCTAAATTCAATATTAAATACTCATAAGCATGAATTAGAAATACATATGATCTCTATCATATCCCACATATAGGCAACAAAAGTCATACAATTGTTTTCTTTTAATGACAACTATTATCATATTGATGTTAAGCCTTTAATTGTAGTCCACACTTATGCTTTTAGTAGGCTAAATTAAATTGAGCAATTCCAATAAGGTACTACACCTTTCAGCTTTACTTTATACAACTTCTTGCATCTTGTTATTATGGTCTTGACATACATTTTATATGTTGTCATCAAAGTTTATAAGACATTAATCAACTCAAAATGTCAATACATCTTGTTATCCATATGATTTTGACGTATCTCTAAAACTTTGTCACTGAATCCTCAACAGGGATTATAGCATAATAACATAATGGACATACAATTTTCTTTTCTAACTTTTGAAAACACTTCTCAAACATATCCTATGTCCAAGAACTTAGGTTCACTAACTTAGCATAAAATATACTAAACAAGGTAAGTTTCACTCATAACAAAATAAATGTAAGAAAGCAAGTATTCAATTATATTCCATGACAACCAAATAAGATTAAGACTTTAATCATGCATTTGGTTACTCCCACTATTTTATTTGAAATAATAGCCCTCACTACTATTCGGAAAGATTACTCTAATCTTTCTATTAGGCTAGGATCTCATTCAAATATAGCTGATCTTGAGTTTACTCAACAAATCAACTAGACCTAAATTAGGTAGAAAACAACTTTATCAATAACATCTCATGTGACTCCTAGATCTGTTAGGTGATAACTCTAAATTCAAGTGATCATAAGTTTGCTCATCTAAATCACACAAATTTAGTTAAGTAGAACCCATTATTATAACATTAAACATATTTAGCTTAAAGTGGCCTTAAGTTTGTTCAGCAAGTCTATAATAAACAGAACTCTGGTTTATTCTTATAACAATGGAAGGCAACAATCACGTTCTTAATGTGTAACAATGGAAGACAACAATCACGTTCTTAATGTGTACTTAAAATTTTAACAAGAGATTTAATTTTATTTGTCTCATCAAACACAAATAGCATGTAAATATTGCACATATAAAACATACAATTTATCATGCATCTAATATATATATCAACCATATAAATAAAATATGCAACTTATGCGCTCATAATCAAATTATATACATAAAATATCAAGCTTCGTTTGATTCTAGTTATTGATCTTCATAATCTAAACTAACATTTCTAACTCCTTAGAAAAATTAAATTAGATTAAAATTATTGATTCCTAGATAAATTAAATTTCTATTTCAAATAGAAATTTAAGTTGATTTGAAAACAAATTTTCAAATCCAATTGGAAACCATTTCCAATTTATCTTGACTCCTTTAATAAAATTGAATTGAAAATAATTTTCAATAAATTATTCTTTTACTCATTATAATTAAAAAACTTCTTTTCAAAATTATATAAGTAACACATTAGAATCCAATTGGAAAACTATTTCTAATCTAATAAGAAATTACTATTTCTAATCTCATTAGAGATTGTTTTTCTTTAATTAGAAAACAAAATTTAATATTAAAGGATACTACTTTCAAAATTAAATAAAACGTTTTTAAATTTAATTAAGAAAGTAACTATATTATTTATTTAGAGATTAATTTCTTAAAAATTAGAAAACTAATTCCAAAATATTAAAGAAATCTCAATTTTTATTTAATAAATAAAACACTTTACGTAATTTAATAAAGAAAATACTTTTCTAACAATTCAAGAAACTTGTTATTCATAAATAAAGAAACAATTTATAAATAATTGAATATTAATTATTTAAAAAATAAAATCATAAATTTTAAAATTTTCTCAATCAAATTGAAATAAATAAATTTAATTGTGAAACATTTTTCTTAATTTTAAGGAGTCTAATTATTTAATTTCAATCTAACTGAGACTAGTTAATCCTTATTTAGAAACAAATTTTCTAGTTTATTAATTTCAATATAATGAAAACTAATTAATTCAATTTTAGAAACTACTTTTCTAACTTAATTATGAATCAATATAATTATTAATCCTAATCATATTAAGAAAATAATAACTTTAATTTTGAAATTAAAATCTCATCTTAATTAATATAATATCGTTATATTTATAATTTCTAGCAAAATTCAATTATGATGGAAATCATTTAAAACTTGGCTTGATTTGATAATTAATTTAATTTAATAATTCAACTCTTGAAAAATTAAACTATGTTCCAAAAATATTAATAAACATTACTCATTAAATTTTTCATATATTTAGAAAACGCTGTTAAATTTTATTAGGAATATAAGCTAGTTTAATCTCCATAAACAAATTTAATTGAAATTATGGTTTAAAAACATTACAAATAAATAAAATAAGGTGAGAAGCATCTGGCGCGTGCATTTGTGGATGTGTTTCCAGAAGACGATTGGCCCATGCCCTATATGGGCCCATCGTCTTCTCCAGAAACATCCACATTTCTCAACCACTTCTCCCCTGTCGCACTGTTGCCTACCACTGCAAGCTCCTGCCAACACCAAACACGTGAAATCGTAGGCAGTTCCAGCAAGGAGACGGCTCTCCCCACTTGCACTGCCGCCAGCCTTCACTGCTCCGACCCACAGTAGCCGCAACTACAACAGCTCTTCACAGTTGCCATTTGTGGGCAACGAACAACCAAGCGACGAACCAGAGGTGACAATCGACATGACGCTCGCTGCTTCCAAGCGACCGTTGACAACATGCGACAATCCCACGCCATTTGTGACGAAGCCAATGGTTTTATCAATCAACCAGCGATGATTTAAGCTGCCAGTAATTATCTAGTAAACCCACAACACAGATAGAAAGCAAATTTTCCAGATCCACAGTAGACATGAACTGAAAATGTTTAAACTAAACATGCAAAATCATCACATAACAGATGCAAAATTAAAACAAATGCACAAGAGTGGGCATAAACAGGAGAAAACGCAGAGACACAATCATCAAACACATACATATTCCATTGAGCCTTGTCCAAGACTCAAGCAAAACCCAAATACAAAACCAATACTCAACAGTTGCACACGCACAATCACACATGCTTAATGCTTATGGGTTTCCATACCCATGTTATGACAACTGGTTCAATGAAATTTTTTACTGGCTTGCCCATTCTAAGTTAGGAGTTGACGCTTGCGGCCTGTTCAAAAGCTTCTAGTTGTCTAGGTCCTAGAGTTGGAGGACACCGTGTGAGGCTGGTTTCACAGAGCAGCGTTCAACTCCTGCTTCCAACAGTGGAAGGATAATGAGCTGATGTCACTCGAGCCCGTATAGCTCGACAGTCTGGCCTAATTGAACGACCATTTAACTATGGGGTTTTGTGTTTTCCAGAACATAGGTTTCTAACTTTCTCGGTTTCTGTTTTCATGAACGCACAAACACATTGACAACTCCAAAACGCAAGCAAAAATCAATCAATAACAATCAAAAGTTTAATCAAATTACAGAATTAAAATTTTGCTTTGATACCACTATTGAGAAGTCAGGTTGAGATCCGATCCTGAGCGTATTAGAATAATCACAAATTTTTTTTGTAACTTTTGATTTCCTAAAAAATAAGATCTATTTAATTCTATAAAATAGTTAACATAAATTATAATAAGTGAAAATTTAATTTGTACTTTATTCCAAAGTTTAATGTTGGTCTTGTTGTATCCTTCAAATTGTTCCTAAAACTGATCTATTTCAATCACTGTAATCGCACAAATATCGGGTCTCTAACGATATTCACAAAATAGATTGAAAGAACTCTGTAACTCTTACAAAGATAATTAAGCAAGAAGTGTTAGTTTCATAGAGTTTAAACCTATTTATGATAAGTTTTGGATGTTTTATTAATTTAATTGAAATTAAATTTGAATTTCAATTAAACTTTAATTAGAATTACAAATAATTCTAATTAAATACTAATTATGTCCACATAAGATTGAATATCTTATCTCGATCGTTATTTATTAAATATCTCATATTTAATCATAAAGTTTCTTAAAATTTACAATCAAGACCAACTTGATTAAATTAACTTTGTTCCTTCAACCTATTCTATATGTGAATTTTAATTTATAATTAAATTAGATAAATTAAAACTTCTCTTAATTTATCTTTAATTCTTCAATTAAATAATTTATAATCATAGATCAAGATTGGCGTCAAGCAATGCATTATGACCACCCAAATATTTAACAATGTCAAAGTGATTTTGAATGATGTTTCTATGCATAACTTTTCTATATAATTCGATCATTTCATTATATAATATTTCGATTAGACATAGAGCATGAAATTAATGTCTACTCTATTTTGAGTCTAATCATGTTAGTTCTTTTCCATTAGTTATCGATTCAATTAATGATATTTGCAAACTATTTACAAAATATTATTTTACTTTGTCCAATGATTTATTGAATTAATATTACTCGAGAACAACGAAACATTCTCCATAATTACTTTAGGGTGATGAATCCTATCTTGATCACTCAACTATCTCCATATAGTTCATGCTACATCCAATGACTACCAATTAAATGACCTATGATTAAGTAGATCATAAGTAGTATTAAAACATAACAATCCCCATGCAAGATAAGTTTGATGACTTTAAGTCAAATGATCACTTATACAATCATTACAATGATAATTCCATAGACATATAAGTAATGTTCCAAATGGATTTCTCATATCGGGTCTGTTCAGTGAACTTGTTATCTAGCAAGCACATACACGTTTGTTTAAGTATCTCTATACTTTAGCTTATGAGATCGACTACTTCCTTCATAAGGCAAAACAAAACGTGTACTAGTATTTTTATATTCTATTAATGCCCAATCTTAAGAGAATAATGACTAGGAATATTTAGAAATAATACATAAATGCAATATGAATATCATAATTATAATAATTTCATTTATAATGTATAATTATCTTATGGACTTTATCATATATATCTAATTGTGTATAAGATAAAAAATGCCTTTAAATAATTTGTCACCAAACTACAACCAAAGCGATTGGCTTTAGGGCATAAATTAACACATTACATTTAACCAAAATAAAAATATTAAAATATGTTTTCTAATGTGACAGGGAAAGTGTCATAATCTTAACACTCCCTCTTGACACTTTGACTGAAAAAGTGTTTTCTTCAATGTTTCAAATCTTATCTTTGGCAAAGCCTTGTTTAGTATGTTTGTTAGTTGATTTTCAGAACAACAACAAACAAGCTTGATTCTTCTTCTTTTTTTGCATCTCCGACAAAATGATACTTGATTTTCATGTACATGATTTTTTCATAGAAGACTAGATTCTTCATTTGTTAGCCCCCAAATTTTTTTTCTCTAGTTAAGCATGATTTAAAAGGATTTTAAGGTGTTGATAGATTAATTTTTGGAGTTAATTTGTTATGACAAGGTTAGTAGGATTTTATGATATAAGTTAATTGAATTGAAGTATTAATGTTATAAGAATGAATGAAGGGCATTGCTGGAAGTTAACTTAAGGGCATAAGACATAAGGCATGAAAAGCAGGGCAAAATGGACATTTAACATTCATTAACAGTATAAAAAGAAGAAGAAGAAGATGTGTCTTGCATTTGAGAGAAGAAAGAAATGAAAATAAGAAAGAAAGGGAGAGGAAGAAAACGTGGAAGGAAGAAGAAGGAAGAGGATTTGTTAAGGTAATCATCTTTCCTTCTTGCTTTGTTAGAAAAGGTTTTAGAGAAATTGATTTGTGTAGGGTTTGTGTGGGAAGAAAGGAAGAACTAAAGAATCATTTTGATTTTTAGGGATTTCTAAGCTAGGGTTTCATGGTGATTGAAGAAGCTTTGGATAAACATGTAAGTATAATCATCTTCTTTCTGATTTGACGAATGAAGCATGTTTAATGATAGTTAGAAGTGAAAATGAAGTTGAATATGTGTAGGAAGTTGTTGATAAAAATGTTTTAATCTTTTAGGGTTAATGATCAAAGATAGATTTTGATGTATTTGTGCATGATTTTGGGTTGAAATGGAGTTGGAAATGAAGTAGAAGCGATGGTTTATGTTTAAGATGGGTTATTTGTGAGAGGTGGGAAGAAAAATCTGGAAAATGAAATGTTCTGCGTTGCCTCTGTTAAAGTTCGCCGCAGCCCACTGGTGATTTTCGGGCTAATTTTTCCTCTCTAGAAAAGTAACTTTCTAACACCAAACGTTCTTTGATATTTTGAACATAACTTTGTGCGTAGTTATCTAAATGAAGTGATTTTTAATTTGAAATAAACTAGAGAGGTAGGGATACAAGTTTTGTGAGAAATGAAGTTTAAATTCAGTCTCTAACGATATCAATTTTTGGATGGAAGTTTAGAATAGAATATTGTTTTAGTATAAGAGCAGTCCAAAAATGTTTGGAGTAAAACTTTCGGATTACTAAACTAAATTGAATGATTTTGATGTCATTGAAAACCTAAGACAATGGGGAGGGTTTTTCTAGAAGAAAGTGTTAGCAAATTTCTTCTTTTACCTGATCATAAAGATAATGGAAAATGGACCCGAAAGTATGGATTTTGAAGGGGTTATAGTTCAATTTTAACATTTTTGATTATTGAAGCCTTATGAATTTCCTTTAAGTGTTGTTTGAATGAGAACTTGGTTTGTTATAGGAAACCAAGCAAGCTTGATCCAAGAGCAAGAGGAAAGACAACATTGAACTTGGATTGTCAAGCGAAATTAGGTGGGTAATATATTTATAGTTATTGTGTAATATGGGCAAGTTTGTCTTATGGGTGAATATATGCTAAAGTGCTTGAATTGAATGCATGTGTATTATATGTTAACTTGATTGATAATGAATTTTTATGATTGTTGAAAATGCATTGTGATTTATGAATTATGATCAAGTTATGCCATCGCAACATGTCATGACATTTTATATGTATGAAAAGATAGAAAAGCAAGAAAGTATGAGCATATGATAAAACCATTATGTGCCTTTGTTTGGGCGAGAGTGGAACCATTCTGTTCGTCACGTGCAAGTTGACAAAAGCCTTTTTCCAGCTGCCCGCTTGTGGCATATGAGCTTTAAAAAATGGACTTATTCTGTTCATGGTGTAAACTTTGGTTTCTCCATTCTGTTTCCTGGAACCTTTGAGCCATTTGTTTGTGCATTGCATATCGGAATTGTTGAGTATGATATATAATTGAATGTTATATTTTGATGCCTAAATGTATATGGTATGTTTTAAGTGATAGCATCCTAACTGTGAATATTTAAGTTAGAATTTGTGGATGGTTGACTTGTTAGCTAAAATGAGTTAAAGATGTATATGAATGAATATATATGTATATGTTGAATTGTATGGCTCATTGCTAATGGATATAAATGTATAAGTCACTGAGCTTAGCAACTCACCCCATTACCTCCCACTCCCCAGGTGAAGAAAAAGCATAATAAGAGAATTGTGAACCTTGCAAGGCATTTGGCAACTCCTAGATAGCTATATTTAGTATTTAAATTAGCTCAGAAACTTTGGTATTTAGAATCATATTAAACATAAGAATTCAATTGTATCATGTGTTTTATGTATTTTGTAATCAGCCAATAATATGGCTTTTGATATGTAGATAAAGTTTTTCAAACTCTTTTGCTTACTAATGAAATGATGAATTGAAGAAGATTCGTTTGCATTTGTTCATAGTTAATTTCTTTGTTAAAATAGTTATGTTGAAGAATTGATATGATTTTTTATATGTAACTAAAGTTGTTCAACTCTTTTGAATTAAGAAATGAAATGGGGTTTCGATGAAGATCCCTAGTGTTTTTTTTTTTATTAATTTCCTTATTTAGTTAACATTGATATGGTTTGTTGTGATTGGATTGTGTGAATGAGTGTATGTGGTTTGATAAGAGGAAAATTCTGGTGTTGGTGTTGGGTTTCTAGGTTTTGTAAGAAGACTTCGCCTTGGTGAAACCAAGGGTTGGCCGTGGTAAACTTCGCTCGCGAGACGTTCATCGCGGCGAACATTTTGTTGTTGCAGCGAACCCGCCACTTTATCATGCTGCCAATATTTCAAATTTAAATCTTTTCGGCCCTCCCCTTGTATGATCCTTACCTAACAACCTCGAGTGATCGCCTCGGGATAGGGAACAGGACTCGGGCCTATCATCTTTGGTATCAGAGTGATAGTTGGATTCCGAAAACGGGGTCCAATATCATTATAGCAATAACTGAATGGTTGTCGAACAATATATCAGTAGGACCTTTTTATTTCTGTGATAAATCACCCATGACTTTTCTTAACTAAATGATCTGATTGACTACTTTGGCTACTACAATATATTGAGCTTTTATAGTTGATTGAGTTTCAAAATCATGCTTCTTTGAATTTTAACTAAACACACTTGAGCCAACAGTGAAAAGATAACCAAATGTGCTTCTTATGTGTATCGAAATAATTTTGATGCTTTTGCCCTCTTAAACCAAATCCCTATATCTTTAGTGCCTTTAACATACTTCAGCACTCATTTTCCAGCTTTGTAATGCAACTCACTTAGAATTGCAATGAATTTTGAAAAAAGGCTTGCTACATAAAATAGGTCAAGTTTGGTGACAATCAAGAAACAACCAACGAAACTTTTAAATAATTTCTACTTGACTTTCTTTGCAACATCATTTTTACTTAATTTTTCATGTAATACCAATGGAGTAGTGACACTCTTGTTCTCCATCCTGAACTTCTTCAGAATTTCTTGGGCATATTTTTTTGTAGCAGATGTCAATAAAGTATGAAATTTCCCTCAAATTAGTTATTTTTAATTCTTTTTTCATATCGTGCTTAAACTCATTTATCAACTATATACTATTTTTTTGGTAAATCAATAATTTATATAAAATAATTAAATGTTCTGTTCAAACCAAGAGATTGCCCATGATCCAAACCAAAAGGAATATCAATACGTGAAGGCATGAGGAACCCTACAAAAATTATTCCTTATGACCACAAAAACCACGACAGTGAGCCTATACATATCTACCAACCTTGATGACCTTATAGAAAAGGTTCATCTTACCAGTAACACAACCCTTTCCAAACAACAATCTAAAGTAGAAAAATCAAATAGTCAAGCCTACCTCTAGAAAACCATAACTTCGAGTCAGCACATCATAAGTAGAAGGATCTTAACTTTATTCTTCTAATTTTCTGAACAATTTGGAATCTTCTTTGTTTAGGATATCAATGGTGATGAGGAAAAGCCCTTACCCTTTGCTACTAGCTTCCATCTTGTCCTTCAGATCTTTATCAAATGTTTTCTCAACTCTCACCCAACCTTCCTTGGTAAACCCATAATGGACTCTGAATTTTTAAGAAACCAAACATAGGAGTATGGGATCTCCTACTGTTAAGAAGTGGGGTTAGCATAAACTTCATTGTAATCATCTTTTCTATTGCGAGGGAGAATCCATTACCCAAGGAGTTCCTCCCTGTAGTTTGCAACAACATGTTTCCAATGCTATTGTTTTAAGGCTTTTTTAGAGATTAAAGCATTCCCTGAATCTGATGTCTCCCTTGCTATAGATATCGAAGAGGGATTAGAGTTCCCTCTATTTTCCTGAACTTGAAATCAAAACCTACAGACATTACATTAGAAGAATAAGATACTCCAACAATTATCTTCTCTCCGTGTTTGAGATGAGTTGTTCCATAACTTGAAAGATCACTCTAATGCTGATGCTCCCAACTTCCAAGACTTCATTTTTGAAGGTTTCTTTTATTCAAAAGGTTGTACATAATAACAGAAAGGAGAATGATAAAAATATTGATGTCACAATTTCTAAAATTTGGTGGCTAGTTGAACCAATTTATAATGGAATGAAGGTTAGGAATACTAGGAAGGTATAATTGAAAGTGGTTAAGACAGTATAACCACATTGTTTTAGAGAAAGAACATTCAAAGAATAGGTGATCAATAGTCTTGTTGTCTGACGCACACAAGGAGCAGTGATTTGGGATGTGAAGTTAAAGGAGTTTATACCTTGATTGCAACTTATTAAGAAAGGCTAACCATAGTATGAAGGAATACTTCGGGCTATTTCTTTTATGCCATACTAGTTTATGCCAAGGAACACTCTAATAAGGAGGTCTTATGGAATTGTAGGCTGAAGCATTTGTATACATTTTTTATGAGCTTGCTAGCCATTCCAAATTATCAGGTATTGAAAAATTTGGTTGATACTGTAGAGGCTCTAGAGTACTTATGGTCTTGACTGTTGCCTCTTGCCAGCACCACACATTATTTCTGATTACATCAGACATTCTTGCAATTTTAGGTAGCTTCAACCCATTGATCAATCTGGGTGTTGAGAGATACTTCAAGATACCTCTAGGATGCCAAGGATCTTGCCATAAGAAAGTAGAATTCCCATTTTCTATCCTAAATCTGAATTGGTTCCCAATTTGATCCCTAACATTTAAATTCTTTCTCCAACTCCACGAACTATAGTTGGTAGGTTAGGCACTCTAGAAATTTTTCCTTATCAGAATTATAGTGTGCACCCACATAACCCTCAGAGCTTCACTATCATTAAATATAATCCAGATTATTTTCCCTATCAACACATTATCCAAGTAGACAAATGCTTAATTCCTAATCCACCCTCTATTTTGGGTTTACATAGGTCATTCCATTTAACCTTAGCATGAGCCTTTGTTACCACCTTACTAGACCATAAGAAATTCCTAATTTTTATCTCTATTTCCTTAATAATGGAAGAAGGGAGAATGAAATGACTATACCAATACACCTAAAAAGTTGAGAGGACAGAAATAACCAATTAAAGTCTACCAGCATAGGAGAGATTTTTGTGGGTTTATTTGTTTAACTCTAGCATCAATTTTATCTAACAAGGATAAACAATCCCTCCTAGACAACCGACTTGTTAAAAGAGGTACCCCCAGGTATTGAATAGGAAGGTGATCTCTTTTAAGACCCAATATAATTTCCATTTGATGGGCCACATGGTCCATATCAAGAGATAAAAAGAACTGACTCTTGAAAAGGTTCATGTCCATGCCAGAAAAATTAGAAAAGGTGCGCAGGCAATTAAGTAAAGTTTGGGCTAAAGCCAAATTGGCATGACAAAGTAACAAAAGATCATTAGCAAATAAGAGATGGGTGAGTTTAAGAGCTTTACACCTCCAGTGGTATTTAAAGGAAGTACCACCAGCTATACAAGTATTTAGGCTCCTTGAGAGAACCTCCATACAGATAATAAAGAGAAATAGGGATAAAGGATCCCCTTGTCTTAAGCCTGACTTTCCTAAAAAAAATTAAGGGGGATCCATTGATCAAGATAGAATAAGAAGGAGAGATTATACACTCTTTGATCTACTCAATGAACTTAAGAGGAAAACCTACAACTACTAGCATATTCAGGAGGAAATCCCACTGAATCGAGTTATAGGATTTTTGTAAATCCACTTTAAAAGCACATCTCCTATGGTTATTAGAAAGGTGGTAATTCTTGAAAATCTCTAGAGCTAACAAGATATTATCCCCTATTCGATGGTTCTTAATGAATGTACTTTGGTTTAGGCTGATAATATGAGGGAGTAACTCTCTAAACCTATTTGCCATGATTTTTGCAATGACTTTAGAAATCATGTTACAAGAAGAGATTGGCCTATAATCAACCACTGTGAAAGGATGATCTTTCTTAGGAACAAGAGGAATAAAAGTAGAGTTAAGCTCTTTGAGTTGTCTTGGAAAAAATCTTGGATGGCACAAGTAACTTCCTCCACAATAATATGCCAAGTATGCTTAAAGAAAAAACCATTAAACCCATCTAACCTAGAGGCCTTATTCGAATTGAAAGAGTTGAATACAACCCTAATATCTTGCACTAAGACTTTAACAATGAGGTTATTTGTAAGATTAGTAGGAATCAGATGAAGGAAAAGATTTTTAACAAACTTTTTAGAGGGGAGAAGGTCTTTTTTATTCCCAATAGTGCTTTGAAAAAAAATTTAGGAACTATTTTTGAATCTCTTTAAAAACAACAATCCTATTTCCATTTCCCACTATTAAAGAGTGAATGTTGTTTCTGTTCTTATTTGACAAGATAGAATTGTGAAGGAATTTGGTGTTCCTATCCCCTCTCTAAGCCATTTAATATAGGAAGATTGTTTATGAAAAGAATCTTGATCATCTAAAGCTCTAATCAAGTTATTAACGACTTTAGTTTCCTTGTCAACTAATTGAGGCCTATTAGGCAAATGTCTCATTTGATCTTGGATATTATTAAAACTACTTGACAATTTTCAACTCTAACATTCACATAACCTATTTGACCATAGTTAAGTAATTTGAGGGCATTTTTAACTACTTTAAGCTTAGACACCACAAAAACATAGAAATTCCTTGGACATGAGAAGTCCAAGCATCTTCTACTATCTAAAGGAAATTAGGTTGCGAGACTAGGAAGTTGGAAAAACTGAATGGAGAAGGTCTCTTCTGCATGTTTGTTAAGGACCCAATCACTACTGGAAAGTGGTATGAAATATTAGGATTGTGAATCACACCATAAGATCTAAGAAACCTATCACTCCAAGCCGAATTGATAAGGGCTTTACCAAACTTTCTTGCAATAAAGAGGTCACCAAATTGCTCGTTGTTTCACGTAAAACTAGGACCACTAAAATTTAAATCATACAATGCACATTCCTCAACACACTTCCTAAAGTCACTCATTCCATTAATAGTCCAATAACTTATAGGCTTTGCCTCATGTGAAAACAGTATAACATTAAAGTCCCCGCTATGATCCAAGGTTAATTACCAACTGTATGTTTGATATTAGAATGAGTAGACCAGAGATTCTTCCTATGATTAAAATTATTCGACCCATTAACACACCTCACAAAAATGGCTAAAGAACTGTTCATACGAGTTACCTCCAAATGGATCAGTTGATCATTAGTGATTTGAGGAGAACACAAGAAACAATCCAGATTCCAAGCTATCACTAACCTAGCATTTGAAGCTTGATCTAAATTACTATAAAAAAAAGCCATCTAGGAAATAAAGAAAAGTACACATTATTCAAAAAGGGAGGAGATTTAATCCTAGATTCAATTAAACAAACAAAAGAAATCGATAACCTTTTAAGAAACGCATTCACAACTGGTTGTTTTTTAAAGTTATTAAGACCCCTAACATTCCAAAAACTAAAGCCATAACACAAAACAAAACTAAAGGCCTAGTACTTTTGTTTCCTCCTAAATTTCCTACTCTTCTTAATAGTAAAATACCCCTTTGGCCCTTCTAAAAGACTCGGACTCTAAGAATCAATAATTGGAACCAATTCAGATTTAGGAGAGGAAAGGTGGTTACCTACTTGGCTCACAGCAAGGATGTCAGAATCCTCAAGGTATCCATTTGGATCATCTTGCTTCTGTTGAGCCTTGCTTTGTTTAGCTAGGTTTCTAGAAGGACTGCTTTCCTTATTACTTTATATTGCCATCTCAGGAGCTTGATCATTCTATTGTATTACTTTGCCCTTTCTTTATTCAGTTGGGATATCAGAAGCTCTACTCTCCTTATGATTTTTTTTTGTTTCTTCTCAAAGACTTGCTGTTGTTCATTCCTCTTTTGATGGCTTAGATTGTTTGGTATAGATTCCTTCCCCTTATCCAACTCTTGATGTAATCCAGTCTGAAACAGTCGCCCTGAAGGTGTCCATTCCTTCTTCTGTAAATGATGCTCAGGCCTCCATTCATACTCAATCTTTATTTCTATAAAGGTTATTTTTCCTTCTTTATTATAAGTGGCCAATTGGAAAGATGAAGGCTAAATCCTCTACAGATCTAACTCCACACACATTCTGGCATACACAATCCTAGACATCCTAGCTTTCTGGGTATCCATAAGAAGTGGGTGTCCTACCGAACAGGCTATTCTTCCCAACCCTTCATTATTCCACTATTCATAAGGTATGTTATGAAACTTAATCCACTCCGGAGCATATCTAACCTCTTCCTGTCCTCTGTACTCAAGCACCATTTTTGTAAGAATAAGGGTTTTCCTTAGATATTCCAAGAGCCCTTCTCCAAAACCGAATTCATACAAATCTCTGAATCAAACTTAAACAAGAAATTGTTCGAACATATAATTAAGGTTTTAGTTCGTCCAAAAACTAACCAGGATTTAGAAAGGGATCTTTGAACCACATGATACGCAAGGTGCTTACCAATGAAAAATCCTATCAAAGCATATCAGAATTGAGCTGCTCCTTTCTTCTCTAACTCTGGTGGAGAAATGACAAAGATCTGCTCATCCTTAAACTCAGGGGGTAGTAAGTCAAAGCCTTAGCATCTGAGGATTCCTCCATTAATTCAAATACTACTGACTTCCAAGTTCTGGGTTTCTCCAAAGTTTTTATAGCATGGGGATTTGGGGAACATTCTGGTTCCATAAAATTCAATGATTGCTTATGTGCAAATACAACTATATCTATTGGATTTTTTGTCAGGGAAAGAAGACGAATGTTTGGGTCTATGTTTTGGGCATGATTAGGGTTGGAGGAAGGGGTCGATTGGGAAGGTCTAGGTGAAGGGACAGATATTAGGGCAAGAGGTAATTAAGATGGAGAAAAAGATAAAGAAGAAGCCATAGAGGAAGAGGGGAGTAAACCACCGGCAATCTCAGAAGTTATGGATTCTCCGCTTACGCTCTCTCATCTTTGCTATATACTACTTTTAGTCACCGGTAAGTCATCAATATAAAGTGTTACTACCAAAAGGTCATTTTTTAGATTACTTTACATAGAAACTTTGCCTCTGCTTCTGTCAAATTTCATATTGCTCAAGTATTCATCAATCCTATTGTACTAGGCTCTTAGTGCCTATTTTAGGCCTTATAAAGACTTATAGTAAGTATACTTTATTCTCTTGGCCTTCGATAACAAATTTGTCAAGCTATTCTACATAAATTTCCTCACTTAATTAACTACTACGGAAAGTTGACTTCACGTTTAACTAACCTTTAAGATTTTTGAGCTACGAGTTCCAAGATTAATTTGATAGTGTCATGCCTTGCTATTGGAGCACGATATTTAGAAAATTGATGCCAGCTTGATAAAAATAACCTTTCACATCTAATATGGCCTTCAATTTCTTTATAGAACCATCATGATTCATTTTGGTTCTAAAGACTCATTTTAAGATATATATTTTTTGCTATCAAGTATGTCAACCAATTTTCAGATATCATTTTTATTGATCATGCATAACTTCTCCTTCATTGCATTCACCCAACCTTCTGAATTTGTTTCTTCTTCTTATGTGGTAGGTTCCATAAAAGAAGTTGTATTTCATCTCTCATATATATATATATTTGTTAAGAGTCTTATACCTCTCATTTTATCATCATCATTTTCTAATTCAGCTTTAGCTTCAGCTACATCTTGTTCTTAAGGAAAGTTGTAGTATCCCATTTTTTCATATTAAGGATTAGTAGATAACAACATATGAGAGATATTATTAAGAAATTAGGAAATGTATTTCATACTGATGCATAATATTAGCATACACATACGTGAATTTGATTTTTCTGTACACATTACAATGATTATTCATGCACTCATTTGACTTATTCCAAGATATAAACAATTTTTAAATGATTATGATGTGAATAGTGAATTTTTGTCTTGAAAACTGAATTGGTGAATTATATTATTGACCTAGAATTTTTGGTCAAAATTTAGGAAAAAGAATTATGAGTTTTTTAAGACTAAGAAAATGCAAAGTGGCTAGACAATTGATAAATGGCTATAGAAATAAATGGCAAATGGCAGTAGAAATTACTGATAAGTGATATTAAGATTTAGTGACAAGTGTCATAGAAAATTAGGAGACAACTAGATTAGAAATTGAGAGACAAATGGACTAATTATTAAGAGTCGTGTGTTAGTTTAAGTAAAATTCAAGTAGCATAATTCTTTATTAGGTAAGTGTCATGACACCAAGCATTAAACCCATAATATATACATTGAAAGACCATCTTTTAATTGTCTTTCATTTTCATTACATGCTCTCTTTTTTATTTTCTTCTTCTCCATTCACAATGCTCACCCTCACTCTTACAACCTAACCCTCAACGTTGAGCTTTAGTATCATCCTTCACTTTCCCAATCCAAGATCCTTATTGTATTCTTCTTCTTAATGAAAGCTTAACCTCTTCCTCCTTGAAGATTTGACGATCATATAAGCTTGGATGCTAAGGTTTCATGGTGATTTTTGAAGAAGAGTTAAGTTAATTAAGTAAGTATATTGTTCTTCATGATTTGTTGAATAGCAACTTTTACGATGATAGTTTGAGATAAAATGAAGGTTATAATGGAGTAGAATGTGTGCAGAAATTTTATGAATGTATGTACACATTGATGTTCTGTTTTTATGTTTATGACCAACCATAGTGTATGATTTGTTTATGAATTATATTGAGATAAAATGGAGCTAAAAATGAAGAGGAAATGAAGTTGAAAAGATATCGATGTACAAGATGTGTTTGATGTAAAATGTAGGAGTTAAAAATCTGGAAAATTGAAAGAGAATGGCTGGAATATGTTAGCTGTAACGTTTCCACTGGACATGCATATGTATTTTAGCCATATATTGTTTTGTAGAAATCCAAATAAGATTATTTTAATTTTATATTAAACTAGAGACATATGAACATATTTTTCAAAAGGAATCAAATTTTAAATTTTGTATCTAATGGTTTCGAAATTTGGCTTAAAGTTGAGTACAATGTGTTATTGTAGTGTAAGAACAGTCTCTAGTATTTTAGGTATAACGTGTAGAATACTGAACCAAACTATATGGAATTGATGTTTTTAGAAACTTAAGACATATAGGAACATTTTTTTAAAGAATGTATTACCTAAATACCTCATTTTCTAGGTCAAAATGGATCACCAAGTAGTTGCACGATCTTGAACAAGCACAATCATAACAGAGAGGGATCATCAAGTGGTTGCACGATCATGCATAAACACGATCGTGCACTACTGTCATCTTACCCTACCTTGATGTTTTAGACTTAATTAAGGTTTGAAATGAACTTAGATTGTTGCTAAAGTATGTGGTTAAGTGATTGATAAGTTTAGTATGCTGATTGACATTAGAATTGAAGAATGGATTGACTTGATATGAATGTATCTCAATTTGGAAGTTATGATTTGTTAATGATGTAAAAGTGTTCTTAGAAAAGCTAATATGATTCTAAGGAGATGAATAATGTGTATCAAGTGATAATAAATGAGAGTTTGGATATTGTGTGATCATATAATGTTAGAATAACATTGGTGAATGATTGATTGATGATATTATAATAATTAAGTGTATTTGAGCTATGAACCTTAGTGCATGATTGAGTGATGAAATTATAATAAATTTGTTTCATTAAAGTGTAAACCTAAGTTCAAATTAAACATATATGAGTTTTGAAGTATGAATGATCATGAGATGTGAATAAAGGAAACATATCCTGAATAGTCAAATTGAGCATGCATTATACTTAACACGTATACATATATGTATGATTGAATGTTTATGTGATTGTACAATTAGTAATGTGTGTGCAATGTGTATATTGCATGATATGGATACACAAGATAGAACATTAGCATCCAGACATTTCCGAATCTTGTAAATAAATGTTAATCTGGAGCGCGCTATGAGTTGACCTTGATGGCCTCCTCTTAATTAATTGTTTTGTTTAAGCATCTGTACTGAATTATTATGGTGAATGTGAATGTGTTAATTCTAGACATTAATAGTTCAAGGAGTTTGATAAATGAGACCATATTGGAAGTTCTTCATTGAATGTGAATGAGCAAAGAGCAAGTGATTCTCAACATAACTGTTGATCGCCAAACTTAGATCTGATGACATGTGAAAGTGAATGTGTAAAGTGAAATAAAATGACTAATTGATCTTATGTGATTTGATGCATTTCATTACATGAAATCATGAATAGATAATGGAAGTTGTGACCAGAGTAGCCACAGAAAAAGAGCTTAAAGTTCATAATGTGATTAAAAGCCAAAGGCTCACTATGTATAATGAGCCCGATATCCTTATCCGATACGAGACACTTATTAATAAGTCCGATATTCACAATATATATGGGACAGTCATAGGCATTCGGTTACAAAAATGTAATAATTGAAAGCGAGTCTTATGAGCATTTCATATACAATTCATATGTATGTTTAAATGACTGAATTATAATATTTGAGTTATTCCAAATGTGATATATGAAATAAGTGAATAAATTGTATTTGATGCCATGTGATGAATTAATGAAGTGATGTGCTATATTTGTTGATATTTATGTACGAATTGAATATAAATTGTGAACTATATCTGTTATGTGATATGAGTAAGCCATCGAGGATGGTCCGCTCACTAAGTTTATAAAACTCACCTAAAATTTTCAACACTGTCTTTCAGGTTCAGGGGATACCCAGTTAGACTAATTGGAGTCTAACCACTGCATTTGGATAAGAGTTAAAGGTTGGGATCAATTGTCATCTACATATGTTTTCTGTTATTTTTAGTATTAAACATTATATTCTGAAGAATATCTATTATGTAAATGAATTTTTCTTGTAATAACAGTTTGATGAAACTGAAGTGAATCGCACGTTAATACAATGCTTATAAAACGATATAAGAATGCACGAGAAGGGGGGGGGGTTGAATTGTGTATTCCCCTTTTTGAAAAATTCTTTAAAAAATGTTTGTTAGAAATAAAATTCTTTTACAGAACTTCCGATAGATTCTAATTAATCAAAACTTTGAAAACTTTGTTTACGAACTAAGTAATGATAAAACTTGAATCTAAAAGAGAGATAGAGTAAGACTAGTTGACACAGTGATTTATCCTGGTTCACCCCAAACCGTGGGCTATGTCTAGTCCTCAGAGTTCTTTTTGAGATTTCACTATCTCTTCAACTTTTACAAGTATTCTTTACGAGCCTTTTCAGGTCTCTACAATCAGTATTCTTTCACACTTAGCCTCTGAAGGCTATCTGTACTAATTCCTCACAGAAAAGTGTTTGAAACTTGTTTAAAAATAGCTCTCGACTAATTTGCACAGTATGCTTTTTACGATTGCGTAGATGTAATTCAGCTAATTTTTCAACTAACTTTGCAATCTTCGACTTCGACTTGTTTTTATAGCCTTCTTCTCCAACTACTTCTTGATTCTTGTTTCTGGATTCTGGATTCTTGCTTCTTGAATCTTATTTCTTGAATCTTTAAAAGAAACGGTTAATCAGTTGAGTTTTGTAACTAACCCGAACTGACTCTTGCGTCTGTTTTTCAATTCTTCTTCTACGTCTGTTTTTCTCAATTTACGTCTTCATCTGTTTTTATTTTGTGTCTGCGTCTGTGTTTCTCTTTTGCGTCTACGTCTGTCTTTCTTAGCGTCTGCGTCTGTTTTTCTTAGCGTCTGCGTCTGTTTTTCTTAGCGTTTGCGTCTGTCTTTCTTAGCGCCTGCATCTGTGTTGCTTCGTCTGTATTGTTTCGTCTGCTTTTGTTTTTCTTTTGTTTTTCTCTTTGTTATACATCAAAATTATATCTAAGTAAAGTCATTTTGACTTAACAATCTCCCCCTTTTTGATGATAACAAATTATATACAAAAGAAAACAAAATAGAAAACCTTATCTTCAAAAATCTTCTTTTTCTTCTTCCTTTCATTTCTTCGTCTTCTTCAATCACACCCTTTTTAGATTCTTTTATACTCATTCTCTTCTCCTCTGCTCATTCTCTTCTCCCCCTATTTGTTATAATAAAAAATGATTAATGACGACGACTCTTCAACAGTTCTGTCATCATCTTCTTCAAACCATTCATTGTCTCCTTTATCTCATTGACTTCTCCGCGTAATTTGCGGATTTCAGCTTATGAGTCCAACGGTGAAGAGGATTGATCATTCTCTACTGAGGGTGAAGTGAACGCAATTGTTGTAGCATAAGCGTCCGATGATGGAATGTAATCTTCATTAATCTCAATAGTTGGTGGACGAATAAATGTATTAGATTCAGGAAGATCTAAGTCATACGGGGCAGGTAGCAACTGTCTTCCTTGTAGGGGTATAGCTTCAGCTTCAATAGACAGTGTATTAGATAAAGGTCTAATACGCAAAACTGTCTGAACAAGGAATTTAATAAACGTCCCTGTTATTAATCTTCCCCCTACTGGACAGTCTTCATACTTATCCGTGAAACTACAACTAGCTCTGTTTTTATTCTCCTTAGAAGCGCATGCTGCATCAATTCGACGCACTTCTTCTTCAATTTGATCTGCGGATAGATCATCACTGATTCCTTCTGGATATAACTTCTTTTTCCCTTTATTCATATCCAAAGGATATCTTGGCTGAATGTCTGGTACAACCTTTATTATCGACTGTTCTGTGACTGGATAAATAGTGTATGGACGAGAAGACATTTTCGTAGGGTATGGCTTTGTAGCAGCATACCTTAAGGTATCATAGAAGTTCCTTTCGTCTTCATTCAATATATGCCATGTCTCACTATTTATCAGAATAGGTTGTAAGACACCCTTTATTTGCCTTCTTGGTTGACTGTAGATGGCAATTGTAGTACTCCTCCTTGTCACCACTTCAACCAGTATGACTTCAAACTTATCCTTTCTTAAAAATTCAGAATAGTTGTGAACGACCAGACTAGGTTCAACAGATTTCTCCAATGGTACCTTCACTGAGCTCAAATCTGCTGTGACCTCTTGTTGATTATCGACAAGAGTAGGCTAAACCAGGCTAGGCTCCACTGGTTCCTCCGGTTGCTCAACAATGGGAGTATTCTTCTCTTGATTAACTTCCATAGGAGTAGACAAACTCCTCCTTCGACTAACTACTTTAGTCTTTATTCTCGTAGTTTTCTTGACTTGAGACTTATGTATCTCAGACTCCAATTTTCTCTTTTTCTCAGTCTCCTTACTCTGTTTGGCTGATTCTTCCTCCAAAATTGAGACGAGAGATCTTGTCATCTTTGGTGCGCTGGATCCAAAGGCTTCTACTTGTTCCTGCTCTCTGGCTCTTCTCTCTTCTTGTTGCCTTAAAGTTCGAATCCTAGGTAATCTCCTTGCTTTCTTAGTAATTTCACCCAAAAGATTCTCTCCTTTCCTTTTTGTCGCACCATCGTTTTTCCTCCAAGCTAGATTATACTCTTCTCTAGGACATGCCTGTTTTATCAGAGGCCTTCCATATAATCTTCTCTTTTCTTCTATTGACATACTCACTCTTCCATGGGATCTAGAACTTGTTGCTGGAGATTTCTTTAATAATCGCTCCCCCTCAGTTCTAGTTCTCCTTGAAAAGTCTGCTTCTTCTTTAATCACTATCCTTAGACCCATTCGCTGTATAGTGATTGAGTCAATAGTACTCTTCACAGGTACAATCCTTCTATTTCCTTTATGTAGAAGGACTCCGGATTCCTTAAAAATCCTTGTAAGAAGCATGCCGTAAGGATAGCTGTTTGTATCCTTCATCCCCTTAATCATATAATGGAAGATTAAGAAGGGTAAGTCGATAGGATTGCGATTCAGCAGAACAAACATTGTTCATCCAGGGTGGTCACCAAATGCCTTGAACCTGCTCTGGGTAAGATGCAATTAAATAGAATCGCATGAAGAACCCTAGCTTTCGAGACCAGACTCGAAGTCTTCCTCTCCGAAGGGTCATTCACTCCATACAACTGTTTGCTAACATCTTCTTCCTTCATGTTGACCATTGTCATCCACTTAGCCTTAGTTGACAGAGTCTCACCAACCGATGGACAATCGGTCACGATCCTTATCAACTCCTTTGTCACGACAACAGATATACCGTCTACTGAGGATACAATAGTGTTGTTTACAAGTTGAGTGTTGGGCCCGGGCCCCGGCTCTCCGAATCCCGAAGGCGGCCCCTCGGGTTGCGCCCGCGTCGAGCGCCCCAAACCGCGGACCCGATCCTAACATTTCGGCACAATCGATCAATTAATACATACATACATTGCCAGAACATACACAACCATATATTAAAGACCCTATAACCGTAGGGATTTCATACTATTGCAAATTAAGAAAAGTCAACAAGTATCCTCAATTGTAGCAAAACACAAAATGAAATCTAAATCCAAAAATACATGAGTATGCTCAATGTTAACATGCTCAGAGGGCCAACAAAATACGAACTTAATACAAAGCTCCTAATTTGTCTGAAGTTTCCGATGCCGCGCAAAGTCAACGATCGTCCTGATCTGCACCTGAGGAGGGGAAAGTAATGGGTTGAGCTACACAGCTCAGTGGCTAATATAGTTATAGCCATCGGCAATTAGCTCAAATCCCAGCATATGAATGTATATATATTATATCTATATACACACATCAGGTATCCACACACCAATCACTAATGTACGCATTCATTAAAATTAATGCAAGTTATAAATATGTCACAAAGCCTCCACAATGAACAATTCACATATGCAATACACATCACAATGGCTCGAGGGTTCCATGGAAACAAAAGGAAGAAACCGAAGTTTACATCCTGAACGAAATGAGTCCATTCGGAGCTCATATGCCACAAGCGGGCAGCCGGGAGAAGGCTCTTGTCGACGTGCACGTGACGAACGGAATGGTTCCACTCTCGCCCAAACAAAAGCACATAATCATTTCATCATATGATATTCTTTCATTTAGTCAAAATGCCATGACCGAAGTCTAGGCATAACATGCTCAAAATCTATGTAATGCTATCAATTTTCATGCTTCTTTCTAAATATATGATAATCAAAGTCATTCAATTCATCACATTTAATCATGCATAACATATAACATATATTCATACATAGGCAAGAAATTGCCTAATCACACAATAACTATAAATATATTACCCACATCTAATCGCTCGAGTATCCAATTTACTGATGTCCTCCTTCTTGCGACGAAATCGGGTCAGCTTGGTTTCCTAAATCAACCAAGTTGCCATTCAATTAATATCCATAGCAATATCCAAAGATTAGAAAGCCGAAATAAAACATTAAAATCCATAATCGATCTTCTCCTAAAATTTCGAACCCTTCAAGGCTAATTCCGAACTTCCCTTGTCATACTTCTTATAGTCCTTATTCTCTAGATCACAACGACTCCAAAATCATCTCAATAGGGCATCCCTATCAAAAGATATGCCTAAAATACCAAAAATCTCATTTTCGAAAAAAACAGGGGGCTCGCCGCGGTGAAGCCGCGACGAACGGCCCGCTCGTCGCGGCGACCACAATTGTGCTCCGCGGCGTGCACCCTACTCGCACGTCGCGGCGAACACAGGTTCGCACGTCGCGACGAAGGCCGATTCTCTCGTCGCGGCGAATAAATATCACACGTCGCGACGACTCCTGCGATCCACGCGTCGCGACGAATAATCGTAAAATTATTTACACGTCGCGACGTGGCTCCTTTCATCACACGTCGCGGCGCTATTCATACGCACGTCGCGACGTCTGCGTCGAAAAACCGACCCCCGAACTCCAATTTCTGCATTTCCCAACTTCCAATCTGTTCCAAACTCAAATGCAACATATTTAAGGCATAGATCAAGACTTATACTACCATTCTAACTCATTCTAAGCTTAAGATTCATCCTAAAATCATCAATCTAAGGATTTCCCCAAATTTTCCCACTCAAAATCCTAAACCGTCTATTCCTCTCAATCCTAACTATCTCAACGTTTAATCCAAACGAAAACATGATAGGAAGGTCATAAACTTACCGATTGAAGCTTTAAAATCGTCAAAACCACTGAAATCGCAAACTCTTTCCTCTTCTCTTCTTCCTCCTCTCGACGACGCTTTCTCCTTCTTTTCCTCTTCTTTTTCTTTCTTCCTTTCCCTCTTCTTTGTTTCTCTCCTCTTAACCTAAGGTATGGGAAAAGACCAACTTACCCCTCTTAGATAAGCCCAAATCTATGCTAACATAAGTAACTTCCCAAAATACCCTCAATTAACTCAAACTAAAGCATAATCACATAATTACCACAAATCATGCTTAATAACATCATAGAAACAATTCGGGGCCTAACATTTCTCCCCCTCTTAAAAGAAATTTCGTCCTTGAAATTTACCTGAATCATCGAAAAGATGCGGATACTTCTCCCGCATGGCCTCCAATGGCTCCCAAGTAGCCTCCTCGACTGAATGATTCCTCCACAGAACTTTGACTAACTGAACCGTCTTATTCCTGAGAACCTTTTCCTTAGAATCCAAAATCTGCACTGGAAGCTCCTCATAGCTCAAGTCATCCCTCAGCTGAACCTCACTAACCTGAATGACATGCGACGGGTCCGATCTATACCTCCTCAGCATAGACACATGAAAAACATCGTGAATCTGTGATAACTCCGGAGGAAATGCCAATCTGTAGGCGAGTGGTCCAATCCTCTCAAGGATCTCATAAGGACCCACATACCTCGGACTCAACTTCCCTTTCTTGCCGAATCTCAATACTCCCTTCCAAGGAGATGTCTTAAGGAACACCTTCTCACCGAACTCATACTCCATCTCCTTTCGGTGAGCATCAACATAACTCTTCATCCTATCCTGTGCTGCCTTAAGCCTCTGCTTAACCAAATTGACTTTATCGACCGTCGTCTGAATCAATTCTGGTCCTTCCAATTGCCTATCTCCTTCCTCATCCCAACAAATCGGAGTCCTACATCTCCTGCCATACAAAGCCTCATACGGAGCCATCTGAATACTCGAATGGTATGAATTGTTGTAAGCAAATTCGACCAACGGCAAATGCTCATCCCATGCTCCTCGAAAATCCATCACACAAGCTCGAAGCATCCCCTCCAGAGTTCGAATGGTCCTCTCAGATTGACCATCCGTCTGAGGGTGAAACGCTGTACTAAAATGCAATTTGGTACCCAAAGCATCCTGCAAACTGCCCCAAAATCTTGAAGTAAACCGAGGATCCCTGTCAGACACGATCGAATCCGGAATCCCATGCAATCTCACTATCTCATCAATATACTTCTTTGCCAATACATGCAAAGAATCGGTCTGCTTAATCGCCAGAAAATGAGCTGACTTTGTCAACCGATCCACAATCACCCAAATAGCATCATGCCTCCTACTGGTCTTAGGCAATCCCATCAAAAAGTCCATAGTCACTCGCTGCCACTTCCACTCCGGAATAGCAACGGTCTCAACTGTCCGAAGGTGCACGGTGTTCACCTTGACTTGCGACACACTAGACACTTCATCGATTTAACTCGCGATATCCCTCTTCATGCCTCTCCACCAAAAATGCTCTCGTAAATCCCGATACATCCTGGTGCTACCGGGATGCATGGCATAAGGCGCATTGTGTGCCTCATCCATAATCTCATCCTTGATCTCCCGACATCCTAATACACAACCTACTCCCAACTGTCATCAGTCCATCGTCCCTCACCTCTATATCAGAAATCTTACCATTCTGAATCTCATCCCGAAGCTTGCTCAAGTCCGCATCCTGAGCCTGCAAATCCCTAACCTTTTCCTTCAGCATCGGTCTAACTCGAAAATTAGCCAGAAGACAATCCGGCTCTTCCTGCGTCAAGCTTATCCTAAGCTTAGCCATCTCTTCCAATAAAGGAAGATAAACCGATCGAACATGAGCAATCGACGACTTCCTGCTCAAGGCATCCGCCACAACATTGGCCTTGCCCGGATGATACTCAATCAGCAAATCATAATCCTTTAGTAGCTCCAACCACCTCCGCTGCCTCAAATTCAATTCCTTCTGACTCAGCAAATACTTTAGACTCTTATGATCAGTAAAGATCCGAGTCTGAACTCCATACAAATAATGCCTCCAAATTTTCAAGGCAAATATCACCGCTGCTAACTCCAAATCGTGCGTTGGATAATTCAGCTCATAAGGCTTCAACTGCCTCGAAGCATATGCAATTACCCAATCTCCCTGCATCAAAACACACCCAAGACCCTTCCTCGAAGCATCACTATACACCGAATAGCCCTCATCTCCAGAAGGCAAAACCAGAATCGGAGCACTCGTCAATCTGCGCTTAAGCTCCTCGAAACTCCTCTGACACTCATCACTCCAAACAAACTTCTGATTTTTTCTCAACAGCCTAGTCATTGGAGCGGATATCATCGAAAATCCCTCCACAAACTGTCTGTAGTAGCCTACCAAACCCAGAAAACTCCTCACCTCTGCTACATTCTTCGGCGCCTCCCAATTCACTACAGCCTCTATCTTTTTCGGATCCACATGCACTCCCTGCTCTGAAATCACATGCCCAAGAAAGGAAACTTCTCTCAACCAAAATTCGCATTTCTAGAATTTGGCATACAACTCATTACTCCTCAAAGTCTCCAAAGAAATCCTCAAATGCTCCTCATGCTCCCGATCACTCTTGGAATACACCAATATATCATCAATGAAGACAATGATAAATTGGTCCAAGAATGGCTTGAACACCCGATTCATCAAATCCATAAAAGCTGCCGGAGCATTTGTCAATCCGAAGGCATCACCAAAACTCAAAGTGCCCATAACGAGTCCGAAAGCGGACTTGGCACATCCGACTCTTAATCCTCAATCGATGATAACCCGATCTCAAGTCTATCTTAGAAGACTCTCGCCTTGCAATTGATCAAACAAGTCATCAATGCGAGGAAGCGGATATCGATTTTCACCGTAATCGATTCAACTTCCCGTAGTCTACACATCCTCAAAGATCCATCCTTCTTCTTCACAAAAGAACGGAGCTCCCCAGGCGAAGAACTCGGCCGAATATACCCTTCTCTAACAACTCCTCTAATCGCTCCTTTAACACTTTCAATTCACGAGCCATCCTATAAGGCGGAATCGAAATCGGGGCTGAACCTGACAAAAGCTCGATCGGAAACTCAATCTCCCGAGCTGGCGGTAGTCCAGGAAATTCCTCGGAAAAGACATCCGAGAAATCCCTGACTACTGGAATATCCTCCAGCTTCCCTCTATCAGCTCTGAAGTCTATCACATAAGCCAGAAACGCCTCACAACCCTTACTCATCATCCTCTCTGCTGTCAAGGTTGAAACAATCCTGGGCGGACTCGCTTTCCTGCCCCCAGTAAATACTACTCTTCTGCCATCATCCAATTCAAACTCCACTGTCTTCTATTTACAATCCAATCGGGCATTGTACCTCTCCAAAGTATCCATACCCAATATCACATCCAATCCGCATCTTTGATGACATCGATCTACCACTAGAAGTGCTCCACCAATACTAAGCTCACATCCTCTAAACACCTGACTAATCACAATGTGCTGACCAATCGGAGTACTCACCATCAGCGGAGTATCCAACGGACTCGCAACCATATCACACACAGGTCTACTCAACGACACAAACGAGTGAGTAGAACCTGGATCAATCAACACAAGCACATCATCAGAAAACAATCGAGCCATACCAGTAACAACATCTGGCGCGGCCTCTGCATCCTCCCGCGTCATAGCAAACACCCTGGCTGGTGCCTGCCCTCTCGGTCTTCCCGGAAGACTCACCCTCTTGGCAAGATCATAATCGCCCACCTCGTCAAGTCCTCGACCCACGTCTCTGCCCTCTTAGGAGCTCAGATCCGAGATCCTCTCTCTGACTACCGAGGACACTCTCTAGCCCTCGTGTCCTTTCATCCCACAGTTAAGCATGCACCCGTCAATCGGTAACACTCTACCATGAAATCGACCACAGTGCTCACACTTAGAACCGATGACCTATCCCCATCTCCTCCCATCGCCGCCCACCGTAGAAGCTTGGTGAGAAACAAGAAGTTCTCATCGGCCTCTACCGACCGGGCACCATCGCTCCTCTCCTCGATCGAAGTGGGAAGCTCCTAGCACACTCTGCCTCGCATAGGAGTACTAGTGCTACCTCCTCTCAGGAATCGCTCTCGCCCTTCCTCTTCTTGTTGATCGCACTCTTGATATTCTCGATATTCTCACCTCAAAGTCGCTTCAACCAACCACTGGAAGTCACTGAAATTCTGCACAATCACCTACTCTCGATGGCCAAATGCAGTCCGACTCAAACCGACGACATCCGCGCCTCGCTCAACATCAAATCTGAAGCATCTGATACCATTGCGTAAACCGGCGCTCATACTCAAGAATCGTCATCTTCCTCTCGAGTCAAACCGAGGAACTCCCTCTTCGCTTCACAACATATACCGACAGATACTTCTTCTTGAAAGCAACCAAGAAGTCCTGCCAAGATAACCCAACTGGCCTCATCTAACTGCCTGGCACAGTCTCCCACCAATGGAGAGCATCTCCCTGAAGCAGACTAGCAGCATACACAACTCTCTCGTCATCCTCACAATCCATCTGATCCAGCACTCTCTCAGTCTTCCTCAGCCAAGTCTCAGCTTCTTCAGGATCTGCTGTCCCAAAGAAATCCACTGCTCCGAACTTCCTCAACTTGTCGAACTGTTTTCCCCTCTTAACTGGGGCTGAAGCAGAAGGCTGTGGCATCTGACCCATAGCCTGAACAAACGCCTGAGTAAAGGCCTGAAACATCCTCGGATCAAACTGGGGCACTTGCCCTGGCGGAATCGGCGATTCCTGAGTCGGCGAACGCATGGGCTCACTCTCTAGCCCCACAAAAGCCTCAACATGCATTGGGGCTACAGACTCATCGGTCCTCTCCTCCCTAGCCGAAGAGTCAGGTATAGCAGACCCTTGCATAGCTCCTCGTGTC
Organism: Erythroxylum novogranatense; assembly: GCA_029891385.1. Lineage (NCBI taxonomy): Eukaryota > Viridiplantae > Streptophyta > Magnoliopsida > Malpighiales > Erythroxylaceae > Erythroxylum > Erythroxylum novogranatense. The sequence continues at coordinate 84,279,014 of CM057227.1, read as the reverse complement.
CTTCTACGAGGTGGCATCGTACTCCTTCAAAGGTAGACACTAAGGATTAGCTATATGACAATCTACATGTATGCATGATATGCATGTCGCGTAATAATGCAACAAGTAATCATATATCACACAATCCTATATGCATTCTAAGCCAAGGAAACCTAAACCTAGGTGCTCTGATACCAAACATGTTGGGCCCGGGCCCCGACTCCCCGAATCCCGAGGGGGGCCCCTCGGGTTGCGCCCGCGTCGAGCGCCCCAAACCGCGGACCCGATCCCAACATTTCGGCACAATCGATCAATTAATACATACATACATTGCCAGAACATACACAACCATATATTAAAGACCCTATAACCGTAGGGATTTCATACTATTGCAAATTAAGAAAAGTCAACAAGTATCCTCAATTGTAGCAAAACACAAAATGAAATCTAAATCCAAAAATACATGAGTATGCTCAATGTTAACATGCTCGGAGGGCCAACAAAATACGAACTTAATACAAAGCTCCGAATTTGTCTGAAGTTTCCGATGCCACGCAAAGTCAACGATCGTCCTGATCTGCACCTGAGGAGGGGAAAGTAATGGGTTGAGCTACACAGCTCAGTGGCTAATATAGTTATAGCCATCGGCAATTAGCACAAATCCCAAAGATATGAATGTATATATATTATATCTATATACACACATCGTATCCACACACCAATCACTAATGTACGATTCATTAAAATTAATGCAAGTTATAAATATGTCACAAAGCCTCCACAATGAACAATTCACATATGCAATACACATCACAATGGCTCGAGGGTTCCATGGAAACAAAAGGAAGAAACCAAGTTTACATCTGAATGAAATGAGTCCATTCGAGCTCATATGCCACAAGCGGCAGGGAGAAGGCTCTTGTCGACGCACGTGATTTAACGGAATGGTTCCACTCTCGCCCAAACAAAAGCACATAATCATTTCATCATATGATATTCTTTCATTTAGTCAAAATGCCATGACCGAAGTCTAGGCATAACATGCTCAAAATCTATGTAATGCTATCAATTTTCATGCTTCTTTCTAAATATATGATAATCAAAGTCATTCAATTCATCACATTTAATCATGCATAACATATAACATATATTCATACATAGGCAAGAAATTGCCTAATCACACAATAACTATAAATATATTACCCACCTCTAATCGCTCGAGTATCCAATTTACTGATGTCCTCCTTCTTGCGACGAAATCGGGTCAGCTTGGTTTCCTAAATCAACCAAGTTGCCATTCAATTAATATCCATAGCAATATCCAAAGATTAGAAAGCCGAAATAAAACATTAAAATCCATAATCGATCTTCTCCTAAAATTTCGAACCCTTCAAGGCTAATTCCGAACTTCCCTTGTCATACTTCTTATAGTCCTTATTCTCTAGATCACAACGACTCCAAAATCATCTCAATAGGGCATCCCTATCAAAAGATATGCCTAAAATACCAAAAATCTCATTTTCGACAAAAACAGGGGGCTCGCCGTGGCGAAGCTGCTAATGACGACCCGCTTCGTCATGGCGACCACAATTGAGCCATGGCGCACCCTACTCGCACGTCGCGACGAACACAGGTTCGCACATCGCGACGAAGGCCGATTCTCTCGTCGCGGCGAATAAATATCACACGTCGCGACGACTCCTGCGATCCACGCGTCGCGACGAATAATCGTAAAATTATTTACACGTCGCGACGTGGCTCCCTTCCTCACACGTCGCGGCGCTATTCATACGCACGTCGCGACGTCTGCGTCGAAAAACCGACCCCCGAACTCCAATTTCTGCATTTCCCAACTTCCAATCTGTTCCAAACTCAAATGCAACATATTTAAGGCATAGATCAAGACTTATACTACCATTCTAACTCATTCTAAGCTTCAGATTCATCCTAAAATCATCAATCTAAGGATTTCCCCAAATTTTCCCACTCAAAACCCTAAACCGTCTATTCCTCTCAATCCTAACTATCTCAACGTTTAATCCAAACGAAAACATGATAGGAAGGTCGTAAACTTACCGATTGAAGCTTTAAAATCGTCAAAACCACTGAAATCGCAAACTCTTTCTTCTTCTCTTCTTCCTCCTCTCGACGGCGCTTCCTCCTTCTTTTCCTCTTCTTTTTCTTTCTTCCTTTCCCTCTTCTTCGTTTCTCTCCTCTTAACCTAAGGTATGGGAAAAGACCAACTTACCCCTATTGGATAAGCCCAAATCTATGCTAACATAAGTAACTTCCCAAAATACCCTCAATTAACTCAAACTAAAGCATAATCACATAATTACCACAAATCATGCTTAATAACATCATAGAAACAATTCGGGGCCTAACATTGAGCATTCTTCCAAAAGTCAAATACCTCATTGGTGTACACTGGTTCTTGTACCTGGAAGAAATTCTTCCAACCAGCTCTTTCAATCTCAGGTTCTACGTCCATACCATCCTTCCTTAGCGACTCGAAATCCACATGCCTTCCGAATATCATAGCTGCCTCCATTGTTTAAGAACGAAAACTGACTCTGGTAAGCTTTTCTTCTAGGGTAGGATGATTGAGAGAATTTGGAAAGCAAGATGAACTGTCAATAGATGAGAATAATCGTAATGATCTCAACTTCAGGCTACTTGAAGGGTCTTGTCACGCATGCCCTAGAATCGTTGGGATTCTAAAGATCGTGAAGCGTTTCCTTCCAAAACTTCCTTGTTAGAGAAGTTACCAACTGTAACTCACTGTTTCTGACGCCGTTAATTTTGACGTCACTTTAGCCTGACTATTCGCTTAACATAACTATGTTAAGGTTGCGTCTGATCTTCTGGAACCGTTCTTCACTTAATGGTTTAGTGAAGATGTCTGCTCACTGATACTCTGTTTCGATGAACTGTAGTTTAACCACCTTCCTCTGAACACAGTCTTTCAAGAAGTGATGTCTGACTTCGATGTGTTTCACTCTCGAATTTGGATCGGATTCTTTGATGATTGATTGCCACCGGTGTTGTCGCAATAGATTGGAATCTCCTCTTCTTGAACTGAATAGTCTTCAAGTTGATATTTGATCCTAACGTTTGTGAACAACAACTTCGGCGGATATATACTACGCTTGGCGGTTGATAGAAGCAATTGAGCTTTGTCTCTTGCTTGACCATGAAACTAAGTTTGAGCCAAGAAAGTGACATCCTCCACTTGTGCTCTTCCTTTCGATTCTATCTCCGGCATAGTCCGTGTCGCAATATCCGATTAACCTGAAATCTTTACCTTTCTCAAACATTAAGCAAAAATCAATAGTACTTGCTAGATATCTCACAATCCTCTTAACAGTTATATAATGAGACTCTCTAGGATCAGTCTGAAACCTTGCACACAAGCATACACTGAACAATATATCAGGTCTACTTGTCAGAAGATACTGATGAAGAACCGATCATCCTCTATCTGAGGTTTGATCCACCTTCTTACCAAGTTCATCTTTCGACAAAAGGTTCGAAGGATGCATCGGAGTCGCCATTGGCTTCACCTTATTCATGTCAAACTTATTCAACAATTCTTTCATATATTTTTGTTGATGGATAAAGATTTTATCTTCGGTTTTCTTAACTTGCAACCCAAGAAAGAACTTCAACTCACCCATCATGCTCATTTCAAATTCATTTTTCATTAGACTCTCAAACTTCTTGCATAACTTCTTTGAAGTAGCACCAAAAATAATATCATCAACATAGATCTGTACTTTGATAAATTCATTTTCATAATTCTTCCTAAAGAGCGTCTTATCAACTTGACCTCTACTAAAACCATTCTCTAAGGGAAAAGTACTCAGACGATCATGCCAAGCTCTAGGAGCTTGCTTCAGGCCGTATAAGGCTTTATGAAGTCTATAGACATGGTCTGGATTCTTAACATCCTCGAAACCAGGTGGTTGCTTAACATACACCTCTTCGTCTATAAAACCATTCAAAAAGGTACTCTTCATATCCATCTGAAACAACTTTATATTATGACGGACCGCATATGCCAGCAATATCCTAATGGCTTCAAGTCTTGCTACTGGAGCATATGTCTCATTGTAGTCTATTCCTTCTTGCTGATTATAGCCTTGTGCTACTAATCTAGCCTTATTTTGACTCATTCTTCTTGATTCGTCTAACTTATTCTTAAAGACCCATCTGGTTCCTATAATGGATTTCTTAGGGGGTTTCGGAACTAAGGACCAAACATTATTTCTAGTAAATTGATTCAGCTCCTCTTGCATGGCTAGCACCCAAGCTTCGTCTCGAAGAGCTTCCTCAACCTTCTTAGGCTCTATTTCAGAGATAAAAGCCACATTAGCTTCTCTTCTGAATCTGGACCTTGTCCTAACTCCTTCTGAGGTCTCTCCAATAATCAACTCTTCTGGATGAGAACTTTTATATTTCCAGTCTCTTTTCAGTCCAATAGTTTCTGGAATATCTTCAACTTTGTCTTTTTGAGTACCTGGTGCTGGAGTTTCTGTTGTGTAATCTAAGTTCTTTGAAGGACCTTCACTCTCCATGTCATCTTCCTTATGGGGTTGGGAACTATCATCAAACTTGACATAGATGGTCTCCTCAACTATCTTTGAAATAAGGTTGTATAACCGGAATGCCTTAGACGATGATGAGTAGCCTAGGAAGATTCCTGGATAGTTATTTGAATCGAATTTATCCAACAGCTCCTTTGTATTCAGAATAGAGCATTTGCACCCAAATGGATGAAAGTAAGATATGTTTGGTCTTCTTCCATTCCATAACTCATAAGGGGTCTTCTTCAACATGGGTCGTAACAGAATTCTATTCTGAATATAGCATATTGTATTCACAGCTTCTTCCCAGAAGTACTTAGGAAGATTCATCTCACAAAGCATAGTCCTAGCCATTTCTTGAATCGTCCTGTTCTTCCTTTCAACAACTCCATTCTGTTGTGGAGTCCTGGGAGCAGAGAAATTGTGGAAAATTCCATTCTCCTAACAGAATAATCTAAACTTCTCATTCTCAAACTCTCCACCATGGTCACTCCTGATACTAGCTATAGACATTCCTTTTTCATTCTGTAACTTTGTAGATAAGGTCCTAAAACACTTAAAAAAATTCATCTTTGTGTGATAAAAACAATATCCAACAAAATCGAGTAAAGTCATCAACAATAACAAGTCTATATTTCTTTCCGCCAAGACTTATTGTCCTTGTTGGACCAAATAAATCCATATGTAACAACTCTAAAGGTCTAGATGATGTTACAAAATTTTTAGAAGAAAATGAAGTTTTAACTTGTTTTCCTTTCAAACAAATTTCACAGAAAAACTCTTTGTTAAAACTTATTTTTGGTAATCCTCTTACCAAATCATGTTTTGCCAACTTTGAAATGTGTTTAAAAGAGACATGACCTAGCTTTTTATGCCAGACTAGTCTTTCTTCTTCGAAAGATAGAAAACATGAAACATTTTGACTTTGAAAATCTTCTAAATCAATTTTGTAAAGATTATTTCTTCTCTTGGCAGAGAAAAGTATAGACCCATCTTTGTTTCTGACTTCACAAAGATTTTGATTGAATGTGACTGTGAAACCAGAATCACACAATTGACTGACGCTGATCAAATTATGTTTCAGACCATCAACAAACAGTACATTATTTATGCATGCAAAGGAATCTTGACCAATTTTGCCGATTCCAATAATCTTGCCCTGCTGGTTGTCTCCGAAAGTTACTGATCCTCCCTTCTTATACTGAAGGTCTAGAAACATAGACCTTCTTCCCGTCATATGTCGCAAGCATCCACTGTCTAAATACCAAAAGTGCTTGCTGCATCTTCCAAGGAAGGATATCTGTAGGAGAAACTATTTTATTTTTTGGTACCCATATTTTCTTGGGTCCTTTATGGTTAGTAGTATGCACATGATGAGATTCATTATAGTTTCTCTTTTAAGAGAAAGGGTTCTTATGAGGATGAATCTTATTGCCTGTAAACCCTAATCTGGTTTAATCACTCGGATGTCTACATTTTCTAAGCATCTCATTCATTTTCTTTGTGCTCTCGGTGAAAGTAGCTAAATCAACTGACAGATTCTTAATTCTCAGTTTCAGCTGATTGATCTCTTCTGATCTGTCTAAGACTTTCTTTTTCTCCTCTAATTGCTTCTTTAGACAAATATTTTCTCTCTCTATTACTTCCGTATGTCTAATATTTTCTACATACTTTTTTTTAACAGTTTGTACTGTATCAGAATAGCATGAGAATCTTCTAACAATTCTGAGTAGGCATTGTGCAAGTTATCGTAATCAGATTTTACCTTCTCATCACTTTCTTGCTCGGCTACCAGGAAGATGTTTGCATGTTCAGACGACTCAAAACCTGTATCTGATTCTGATGAATCTAGGTCCTCCCACGTTGCCATCATGCTTTTTTTGCCTTCTCTACTCTTCTTTGGTTTCTTCTTTAGAGTAGGACATTCGGACTTGTAGTGTCCAGGCTGATTGCACTCGTAGCAAATGACAGATGACTTCTCTGGTTTAGCCTCATCTTTGCCATTCTTCTTGAAAGTCTGATTTCCTTTGGACTTCTTCTTCCACATGCGTCTTATCTTTCTAGAGATGAAAGATAATTCGTCATCTTCATCACTTGACTTTTGTTCTGATTGGCTGGAGTTTTCATTCTCTGATTCTTTAGTCTTTAACGCTCTTGATGACTTCCTCCTTCTTTGAGTCTTATGATTCTTTTGTCTAGCCTTCAACGCTATCGACTTGTCCCGTTTGGGCTTGTCTTCAGCATCGAGTTCAATTTCATAAATCTTCAAGGATCCAAGCAACTCATCAAGCTTTACCACGCTCAAATCTTTGGCTTCCTGCACCGCAGTAACTTTAGGTCTCCACCTCTTCGGATGATTTCTTAAGATCTTTCGAACATGATCTTGATTGTTGTACGTTCTTCCAAGAGCTTTCAATCCATTGACAATTGTTTGAAATCTTCCAAACATTTGATCAATAGATTCTTCATCTTTCATTCTGAAAAGCTCGTACTGGTGCATAAGAATGCTTATCTTGGATTCTTTAACTTGGCTTGTGCCTTCGTGAGCAATGGACAATGTGTCCCACATCTTCTTCGCAGTGTCGCATCCGTGGACTTTGTCATACTCGCTCCTGCTTAGGGCACAGGTCAAGAAGAACTTCGCTTTTGAGTTCAGCTGTGTCCTCGCCTTTTGTTCAGCCGTCCATTTGATTCGTGGAATAGAATTCCCATCTTCATCTACTGTGTATAAGGTCCGTTCTCTATCACGTCCCAAAGGTCGACATGAGTAGATTCTATGAATAGCCGCATCCTATCTTTCCAGTAATGATAATCTTCTCCGTTGAATGCTGAAGGTCTAGTGACTGAGGCTCCTTCTGCGATGTATATATGTGATTCCGCCATTATCTTTGATCCACACTTTGCTATAGTGATCCTTGGATACCAGGCTCTGATACCAATTGAAGTGAATCACACGTGAATACAATGCTTAGAAAACGATATAAGAATGCACGAGAAGGGGGGGTTGAATTGTGTATTCCCCTTTTTGAAAATTCTTTCAAAAATATTTGTTAGAAATAAAATTCTTTTACAGAACTTCCGATAGATTCTAATTAATCAAAAGTTTGAAAACTTTGTTTACGAACTAAGTAATGATAAAACTTGAATCTAAAAGAGAGATAGAGTAAGAGTAGTTGACACAACGATTTATCCTGGTTCACCCCAAACCGTGGGCTACGTCCAGTCCTCAGAGTTCTTTCTGAGATTTCACTATCTCTTCAACTTTTACAAGTATTCTTTACCAGCCTCTTCAGGTCTCTACAATCAGTATTCTTTCACACTTAGCCTCTGCAGGATATCTTACTAATTCCTCACAGAAAAGTGTTTGAAACTTGTTACAGTAAAAATAGCTCTCGGCTAATTTGCACAGTATGCTTTTGACGATCGCGTAGATGTAATTCAGCTAATTTTTCAACTAACTTTGCAATCTTCGACTTCGACTTATTTTTATAGCCTTCGTCTCCAACTACTTCTTGATTCTTGTTTCTGGATTCTTGCTTCTTGAATCTTGTTTCTTGAATCTTTAAAAGAAACGGTTAATCAGTTGAGTTCTGTAACTAACCCGAACTGACTCTTGCGTCTTTTTTTCAATTCTTCTTCTGCGTCTGTTTTTCTCAATTCGCGTCTTCGTCTGTTTTTATTTTGTGTTTGCGTCTGTGTTTCTCTTTTGCGTCTGCGTCTGTCTTTCTTAGCGTCTGCGTCTGTTTTTCTTAGCGTCTGCGTCTGTTTTTCTTAGCGTTTGCGTCTGTCTTTCTTAGCGCCTGCGTCTGCGTTGCTTCGTCTGTATTGTTTCGTCTGCTTTTATTTTTCTCTTTTTTATACATCAAAATTATATCTAAGTAAAGTCATTTTGACTTAACAGAAACACATTTTGTATTTGTATTGGACCCAAATGATCACTGAAATTTATGATGATGTGTTTATGGTTTGTGACATTTATAACTGAGATTGTCATGAGTAAAATGGGCCAAAAATTCAATTATCGATTTTCTGGATAAGTGTGTGATATATCTAAAATTTTGTAGTATGATCAACTGATTGTCGTAGCATGCCACCTCGTAGAGTATGTCCTTAATTACTGATGGTTTGTTTAGAAATACGCACTATAAGAGTGGGATGTTACAAAAGTTCCATTTGATCAAATTCTTTTTATCTAGTTCTGCCATTTATTTACTCCAATTCCAAGTCCCAACTTCATTAAACTTGACATCTCTAGCAACAACAACATTTTTTGGCTTGCAAATGAAACAATCTCTATATGTTTTTGTCGCTTCTATTTCCCAAGAACATAATAGTAAGTACTTTTTGATCTAACTTGTCTCTTTTAGCTATAGGTTTACTGATGTAGGAAAAATAGAAGAATTATTAACTAGTATCTAAAAATCACAAAATTAGAAAATATGACTAAGATTAGGCTACTGAAATATCAAGTTTTAAGGTTGAATTTTGGCTAAGAATGCTAAAATTTCAAATTTTGTATAGCTAGAATTTTAAGATTTGATTGCTAAAATTTTAGACTTAGGATTTCAGGTGTAGTATAACTAGAATTTAGGTTTGAGATGACTGGGATTTTGTGAGGAACACAAACAATAGAGAGTATAAAACTAAAAATTGCTCCTAGGGTCTAAAAATCACTCTTAAAAGAAAGCATCACATCTTTATTTGAAAACTCAAGTTTGTAGAAAAATTTTGGATTGTCTGTTATTAAAGGGTTGAATACACACATATTTATAGAGAAGTTTTTAGAAATATTATTCTATTAAGAAATGGTTCCTAATAAATTTAAATTCTATTTTAATAAAAATTCTATAAGTCCTAAATAACTAAGATAACATATCTAAAATTGAATAACATATTTAACTTACTACTACTTCCTATATAATAAGGAATCATAACAAAATTTAAATTTTAGCTCTTATCTTTATTGTTAACTGAATCTTCAATCCTCATCCCATCAAATTAAAGCTTATGATTGACTAATTTTCCCTTTTATTTCTTCTATATACTTTAATCTCTTTTGCATCAGTTCTCTCCAGCTTGTCTGAAGTCGTCTTTGATGTAAGATGTGATAAATACTGATCATATAATTTTATATTCATTTTTTTGAAATTTCGATTCTAGAATCTAAGTATTGTCAAAAATTGGTCTTCCTTTCCCATTGATAAGAAATTGTCCATATCCTTCATTTTTTATGGCTACAATTTGTTCATTAAGAACATCCTCTATTTCCTTTTTAATATGGAGAATGTTTGGATGTCTTATAGATACATTAGGGGATTGCTCATCTTTTCCATGATAAATATTTAAGTCTATAATGTTAAAGATAGGACTTATTCTTATAACAGTTGATAATTCCAAAATTTTAAGCACTAGTACTTATCTTCTTAATAATCTTATAAGGTCTAGTCTTTCATGAATGAAGTTTGTTACATTTCCTTTTTTGAAAATAATATGAACAAATAATAACCATCACCATATACTCCTCATTAAATTCCACCAATCAACGATGTTGATTAGCATGTTCTTTATAAAACAAATTGTTGGTTATTATCTTTTGTCGTATCTCATTAATCCCACATTAGTTGTACAAAACCTTCAGCTTCAACACTAACTCGTGTTCTTGTAGTATAGGAACCAGATTAATAGGTTCCTTGGTTGAACTCCCGAGACTAGCTCAAAAGGGATTTTACCAATAGACCTATTTATAGAACTGTTATATGCAAATTATATCATAGGAAAAAGTAGGTCATAGTTCTTTATGCTGTTTATAAATAGATAGCTTAACAAGTCCACTCACCATCTTTGTTTATCCATGGATTTGAGGATGTAAAGAAATTGATAATTGAAGCTTAGTGTTTAATGTTTTTTATAGAGTTCTCCAAAAAACTCATAAAATTTACATCATGATTAGTGACGATGGTTAAAGACAATACATAGAGACGTACAACCTCTTTAAAAAAAGTTTTAGCAATATGGACAACATTATAATTCTTGAAACATGGAACGAAATGACTCACCTTGGAAAAATTATCCATAACCATAAAAATATAATCATAACCTCTTATAATTTTAGGAATTCCCTAGACAAAATCCATAATTATGTCCTATCATAATTTATAAGGCAAGGGTAATGGTATGTATAATCTATAATTTTGTTTCTTCCTTTAGCTAATTGACACATTCAACATTATTGTATGATCTTAAACATATCCTACTCTAAAGAGGACCAATAAAGGGATCTTTGTCCATTCCAATGGTTTTTTCTTTTTCAAAGTGTCCTACTAGTCCTCCTCTATGTAATTCCAAAATCACATACTCCTTTATAGAAGTGTTAGGTAGGCAAAGTTGATTTCCTTTTAAAAGATAGTCATCGTGGATCACAAAAGGAAAGTGTTAGTCTTTTTGTACAGCTATAATTTTTTTTATAGATTATTCCAAAATCTTAATCTAAAATTTTGAACCCCGTAACTTTTACCCTTAAAGTGTTTAACCAAATGACTCTTCCTTCTCAATACATCTGCTTCCTTATTCTCAACTTTTGTCTGATGTTTAATAAAAAAGTTAAATTACTCCAAAAGTGCACTTTATAAGGCTTATATTTCGTTCAAGTTCTTTTGGTACTTGAAATGTTTAAGAGATTCATGATATGAATATAGAATAGACTCCTTTTATGGGAGATGATGAGGTTGAATATCATTTCTTTTCTTTATTTAACTTCTAACTAAAGTAAGTAATTAGGTGTTCCTTTTGGCTGAGTATGCCTCAAATTCCCACATGAGATACGTCACAAGTAACTTCAAATACCTTAGAAAAATCTAGAAGTTGTAAAATAGGAAATTCAATCATCCTTTTCTTGATTTCTTCAAATGCTTTAGTTGCCACCTGTGACCAATTAATCTTTCCTTTCTTCATAAAATCATAAATGATTGCCATTATGTTGTTGAAATTACAAATAAATTGTCTATAGAATGTTTCTAGGCTATGGAAACTCCTTATCTCGTGTACATCCTTTGGAGTAGGCCAATCACAGATGACCTTAATATTCTCGAGATCCATCTCCACTCCACAGTAAGATATAATAAAACCCAAAAATAAAAGACTTAGATTAAATGAAATAACACTTTTTAATGTTGATATAAAATTTCTCTTACCTTAAACTCTCAAGACTTATTGTATATATAATAGGTGGTATTCTTTAGTTTTGTTGTATATTAATATATCATCAAAATATACCACCATAAATCTACTTATAAATGGTCAAAACACTTGATTCATCACTCTTCTAAAAGTTCTACATGCATTAAAGTGTCAAAATGACATCACTAGCCATTTTTAAAGTCCCTCTTTAGTCTTGAAAGTCATTTTACATTCATCTCTAGGTCTAATTATATTTTGATGGTACCCACATCATAAGTTTATCTTGGTAAAGATAGTCGCTCCAATCAACATGTCTAATATGTCAACAAGATGAGGTATTAGAAATCTATACCTAATTATGACCTTATTTATTGCTCAACAGTCAATACATATTTGCCAACTTCCATCCTTTTTAGGAGTCAATTATGCTAGAACTACACATGGACTAAGTCTTTCTTAAATAAATCCATTTTTTAGTAACTCTTGTACTTGTCTCTTTAGCTCTTCATTCTCAATATGATTCAAGTGCTAATATCGAAAATTTGGTATAGTAGATCTAGGGAAATCAATAGAATATTGAATATCTCATAAATGAGGTAATTCATCTCGTAAATCATCTACTGTAACGTCTGAAAAATCAACTAACAATTCTCCCATTTCTTTTAGTAAGGTAAAAGGCGTTTTAAGTGTTGTTTCTGTTACCTCCCTCACTACTATTGAAAAAACGATTTCCTTTTCCTTGCTAACAATCTTAAAATCTCTCTTCTTAAGAATATTAAAAGGTTTTTTCTTAGCATTTATGGTTGTCTTGTTACTTCCTCTTTGTTTTTCTACCTTTTTTACCTTCACAGGCTTCAACATTATCTTCTTTCCGTGAAATATAAAGTGATAGGTGTTAGTTTTTTCAAAATGTTGCATATCTTGATCATAAAGCCACAATCGCCTAAGTAAAATGTGAGATACTTTCATAAAAATGACATCACACCAAATAGAATTGGCTTTTGGAATTATGACACTTATTCCCTTTGGAACAAAAGAATTTGCTAATATTCCTACGAAGACGCCTTCATATGAGCTCTCTTTAGCTGAAATTTAGTGTGTTTAATTATCCATTTTTATAATATAGGACCTTTTGTTAGCATTTCTTAACTCATAAAGATGGGTTAACTTAGGGTGTGCTTGTTTGGTGGGTGTAAAAAAAAGGAATAGGTATGGAATGAAAGATTGAGTTTGGTAAAGAACTATAATTATAGAGTTATTATTTTGATTACCCATTTTTGAGTCATACCCCATTCATCTCCTAATCTAGAGGAATGGGTATCATTGCTATATAAGGGTGTGTTTGTTACAATCAATTAAAATATTGTAATTAATTAATTAATTACAATTTAATTAATTAAAATGTTATTAATAATTAATTAACTACAATATAATTAATTAAAATATAATTCATTAATTAATTAAAATATTGTGATTAACTAATTAAAAATAAATTACAATATAATTAATTAAAATATTATTATTATTAATTAAATAAAATATAATTAATTAATTAAAATATAATTAATTAATTATTTACAATATGAGTAATTAAAATATAATTATTCATTAATTAAAATATTGTAATTAATTAATTACAACTATTATTAACAATTAATTAACTACAATATAATTAATTAAAATATAATTCATTAATTATTTAAAATATTTTAATTAATTAATTAAAATAATAAATTACAATATAATTAATTAAAGTATTATTATTATTTATTAATTAAAATATAATTAATCAATTAGCTAAAATATAATTAATTAAAATTAATTACAATATTTTAATTAATCAATATATTATAATTAATTAATTATAATATAGTTAATTAATTAATTAAAATGTAATAAATTTTATTTCTCAATATTTTTACAAATCAATCACTATCGATGATAATAGTAATCATTCATTTTCTTAACCAACCATTATAATTATAATGATAATATTCATTCTCATTCTTCACTATATTCATTCCTATTTTTATTACCATTCTCCTGTATGAACCAATCGTACCCTTATTCTTCTTATTTTTAACTTTGTTAGAGGTTTGCTTAGGACTATTACTCGTGCAAATGGTGGAAATAGCAAGCCCTCTAAGCTTTGTTATTACTCTTTAATTGCATTTTAATAACATTTATTTTATCTTCTAAAAAATATTGTCAAATAAAAAGTAAATCATTGAATGAAGTTATTCCATATTAAATAAAACTAGTATATGCTTAAATGATTTCTTTTTTAGTAAAAGAAAAGGACTATTCTAACTTTTCAAGAATTTTTTGAAGAAAATTTTATTTTTAAAATCATCAAAAATTCTTTATAGTTTTAACTTTTAAAATTATATATATATAAACTATTTCTTTATTTTCCGATCACATGGAAGGGACAAAAGAAACATCTTATTCTTTCTTCAACAATTTATGATCTCTAGTGGACCTCTCTGTGAAATTCGAACCTAGATGAAGTTCTGACCATCTATCAAAGAAAAAAGAACGAATGGATCTTGTAGGATTTTCAAGAAATTCTTCGATTTCTTCTGGAAGCAGATGATTATTCATCTCCTTCTCACCTTTCGTGAATAACCGGGACATTGAGGAATATCAAAAAATGCAGTTAAAGAATCGGTCTGATTCTATCTCCGTTCGTTTCGTTTGAAGAAAGGAAGGATCACAAAGAATCGATCTTTCTTTTAGTTTTAGTTGTTGAATCTCCCTTTAATTGATCAATATAAAAATATATATTTGCTAAAGATCTATGTGCCAAATAAACATGACATAACAATACGTGGATCAATTATACGCCATTTGCATAACAACCCAATTCACCTCGCAAACTAATCCAAACAATTTAAACTAAAGTCAAACCATCAAATTGGCCGTCATGGTTTAAATTGATCGGGCATAAATTCTTCGTATTTAAGATCTATAATGAGTTATCATGTTAGCAGTTTATGCTTAGTGTTTCATCATTAGTTTTTTCTTTTTGAGAAAAACCTCAAAGAAAAGATTTTAAGTTAAAATTAAAAATATCGATAATTTTAAAATTAAAATCTTTTTAATTTAGTAGTCATATTTAAATGCCTTCTTATGCAGCAATTAATAGACATAAAAGTTATCAACTTTTAAAAATATAAAACTGTAACTAGCATCAAAAAATGTAATTAACAATTACGCACAAAAAGATATTTAATAATTTTAAAATATAGGGTGCAAAATAAAAAGAGTTAAATCCCACGAGATCTGATATATTTAGCCCTATTAATTACTCAAATCATTGAATTACTGTAAGTGATAAGAGTCAACCTAAATAAGAATTTTCTTTGACAAATTCGGTCAACCTAAATAAGTTGATAACGCTTTGAAATTCCTAAAGAAGGCAAGTCCCATTTAATATAGCCTTATCAGGTATTTATAGCTGTCAAATTAATTTCTACATTTAAGAGCGATAATTAAGTCACAAGCATATTCACTATAAAACGCCAACTTTAATCACTAAATCACTATGCTTTGATTATTGAAATTGCTTTGTTGTGAGTTAGGTGTGACCACCAAATGGATCTAAGGGAAATGCTGGCAGTTTTATTGCTTTGGTTTTTGTCCCTGAGCATTGATGGAGTCAGGGGCGTGACACTATCTAGAGAAGAAGATTTGGAGCTCGAAAAACAGATCAAACTCCTAAATAAGCCAGCAATCAAAACACTTCTGGTAATAGAAGTTCTTGACTGGATCACTTCATATGGTCATTCAAGCTTTTACATTTTCTTTTGAAGAAGTTATGCACTTGTCAAATAGCTTTGATTTAGAGTCCACCACTTCATTTATTAATCAGCAAGTATGCAATGAGTATAATCAACAAAAGCAATATACAATGGAATGAATCAAATATTAAAAATTAATTGAATCGCAGACCAAAGATGGAGAACAATATGATTGCGTGGATTTTTATGAGCAACCTGGATTCGATCATCCTTCCTTGAAGAACCATAAGTATGAATACAAGGTAAATGTCTCTTTTTTTCAAATTTCATCCCTTAGTTCATACCATTATCACGTTGATTTGCTTCATTATATTTATCTAAAGATTGAGCACCATTCATGCAGATGAACGTTAATGCGTCACGTGGTCTTACATACAAAGACTCTTCCAGTTTCTTGAACCCGAAAAATATATGGAAAAATGGCAAAGGCTGTCCAATGGGTACAGTTCCAATCAAGAGAACTACCAAAGATGATCTTATTAGAGCCAAGCAAGCTGCAGAAGTATATCAAGCAAGATATAGAACCCAGACTCCTGGCAATCCTGGTGTTCATGTAGGTAATTTTAGGGTAGATTATATAATTGCATCATTATATACATTACTTTTTCTGTTGACATGAATTGAAAATCTTTTAATTTAGGGAGTTATTCGAAACTTCAAAATTTTAAATACCTATTTGTGTGAAGAAAATTGCAGAAAAGGTTTTGTGATAAATTAAAACAATTCAAATTTAAATAATTGTATGTATCCACAAAATTTAAAGTATATATAATAAGAGTTTGTTTGTTCTTTTAAATTTAATAAAAACATGCTTATAGTTTTAGTTTCATAACTTTTGAAATTCCTTTTGAATTTTATATATTTTACTCTTTCTTTTATCACACTATCTATCTAACCTCCTATTCTCTTTTGGTTACACGAACAGTATTCTGTAGTTCAGATGGATAAAATGGATGGCAAGTACTATGGTGGTGGAATGTGGGTTACTCTATGGAATCCGCCGGTTGAAGGCTCCCAATTTAGCGGTGCTCACGTTATGGTTCGAAATGGGATAGAGAGCATAGAAGCTGGATGGATGGTACGCTAGCTCATTCCAACAACAAAACTGTCGCTGAGATTTTTCTGATCTAGTCAGCCATTCCATTCCTGTAGTTAAGTTTTAAACTTACGAAATATGCAGGTGAATCCAGGCCTCTACGGGGATACTCAAACTCGACTTTTCACCTACACAAATGTAAGTAATTCCAAATAAGTAAACTATAATAAATTACATTTTATATTATCATAAAAGTACAGACTTATCTCATTACAATTTACCCTGCGTGATGGTTCTAGGCAGGGAATTCACACTGCTTCAACACCTACTGCCCTGGATATATAATCGATTATCCTGACATACCAATTGACTACGTTTTCAAAGAGGTCTCCCGGCGGGGGCACGTGTCAGTGGGAGTCCACTATTTCATTCAGAGGGTAAGGCTGTCCTAAGAGAGCACTGAAATTGAAAAGGAAAAGTACATGTAATGCTGGAATCTAATGGGACTACCAATCTGACATTGAAACAGGATAAACTTAACGGGAACTGGTTCTTTCAAATTGGCCCAGATTCTACGGAGATAGGATTTTGGCCTGAGAAGATATTCACTTCAGGATTGGGACAAGTTGCTAGGGATGTTGAATGGGGAGGAGAAGTGTACAGTCCTATAGATCAACCAAGTCCGCCGATGGGATCCGGCGGGAATGTTTTCCAGATGGACACTACCAGGGATGCGTCTTGTCAGTCGATTAAATACATAGATGAAAATTATAATATAGTAGAGGCCGATACTCTTCGTTACTTTTTAGATGCCCCAGGCGATTACCTTTTAAAGGATCTAGGTCATAAAGGACCTGAATTTGGTCGTCTTATTCTGTGGGGTGGAGAGGGCGGTTATGTTGGGGAATGACATATGGGACCATACCGTAGAGATTTGAAGTGTAGCCATGTTTAACTTCTTTCTCAAATGTCGTTATATTTAAAATTGACGTAATAAGTGTATATTTTGTTTACAAATTTATCACATCTATTTTATTATATAAGAATACTTCGTTTTTTTGAATATGATCGGCCCAATACCACCCCTACCCAAACCTTCTGACGATTATGTCAAGTATTAACTCAGCCCTCAACGAATCTGATTGTCAGTAAACAATTGTCCAAAATTAATAATTTTTTCTTAAATTAGGTAAATTTATGTGTTCTGTATATATCAATTCTTTTTTTTTCTTTCTAATTTTGTCTTTGAATGCCAACAAACCTTAATAGTTGTTTTCCCTATCCACTTCAACAATTCTTGCATTTCATAATACCATATCAATACTGATATCGGATTTAGTTATGGTACAATATTGTATTGATATTTGTTGTTGGACCCCGATCTTTAAGTGAATTTTAGAAATATAAAAAGTATGAAATAAGTAAGTTTGTATATGAAGTTTGTTATAGATATAATTATGTTTTAAGAAAATTGATGAGAAAAAGAATTGATGAAGTTTGATGATTTTGAAATTTGAATAGATTTGTATGGATTATACAAGTTTAAGTGGATGATAAATTGAAAATTAAGTTGAAAATCAAGAAATAAAGAGAAAAAATGTGAAAATATGAAAAGTTTGACATTTTGGCCTTTGAGAGTTGACTTTTGATTTAGGCAAAATTTGAGAAAATGGTCTTCTGGAAACTTGTAGTTTATGTTAAGAGATTTCTGTCTCTATAAAATTCGAATTTGGAGGAGAAAAGAGGTAAAAGAAAATTTTCAACTTTGTGTTTTTGACGAAATTTTAGTTTAGAAATATGGGAAATGATATGGGTTCATGGATTATGAGCTCAATTTTGAAGATGTCATGATAAATTGGATCTAATTTTGGATTTATGTGAGTTAGGGATTATGCCAAATTTGTGATTTTGAAAATTTTGTGAATTATTGGTGTAGAATCATAGATAATAGTATGAGTTTGTGAAATATGAAATCAATTTTGAAGAAATTGTGGTTTATGATATTGAATTTGTGTAAATTGGTTTAGGTCAATTTTGGAAATTGAAGTTTTTGAAAATTAGAGATTTAGATAGCTTGAATATGTGAGGAATTAATATTTTCTAAGCTCAATTTGAGAAATTAAGTTAAATATGATATTGAATTTGAGTTAATCGATTTAGGGCAAATTTGAAATTTGGAGATTTTTGAAATTGGTGACTCAAATATCTTGAAATTAGTATGAATTGATGAATTATGACATCAATTTTAAGGATTAAGTTATTTATGAGGTTGAATTTTGATGAAATTGCTTTAGGGAATGTTAAATTGGAAGGAAGAAAGGAGAAATGACCAAGTTGAAGCTTGGAACAAGTTTCTAGCATCAATTTGAGGTGGGTAATGTATTTATATTTTGAATTATGAGTAAATTATGTGAATTTGAAAAATCAAGAAAGGAAAAATATTTCTGAAATTATGTTTTCAAAGGATTTGAAAAAAAATGTGAACGATGCTGCTTTATGCATTTGTATATGTGGATTTATGTTTGAAAGAAATAATTGCATTCATTTTTATGCATTTGATTTATATGTGATGAATTGATTTATTGAATATGATTGTTATATAGATTGATGTGAATATGTGGAATGTGCATGTGTTAAGCTTTTTGACACAATTTGATGCTATAATATGAAGATTGTGAAAATCAAGATTTCGAAACGTGCCTTCGGGCAATTTGAAATTTCGTTTTCAATTGTGTGTCTATGTGGGTTTGGTCAGGTCCCATATGTGGGACGAGTGCTCACTTGTCTAGTTTTATAGCCTTCTCCTGGCTGCCCACTAGTGGCATGGAGCTCCGATTTCGGACTCCCTTCATGGCTACACTGGACCGTTATGCGGGAAAGTGTAGTACGTTCTGTTCATGGTGCATGGGACATTATCTGAGAATGTGTAGTACGTTCTGTTTTGGACCGAACCAGACCATTTGATGTGTTATGTGCTTTTGTTTCGTTTCTAAGTGTGGTGCATTCATGTTTTGTATTTGATCATGAAATATGAAAGAATTGAATGGTTTGAAAAGTGAAAGTTTCGAGAAATAAGCTTTGAAGAGTTTCTACTGTGTAATGTTTAAAAATGAAAAACGTCTTGAAAATAATTTTCCACTTATTGTTCAATTTATAAATATGTTATCTACGAGCTTCCGAGCTCACCCCCCTTTCATCCACATCTCCTGGTATTCGAGCAAGAGATCGGATGAAAGACTGTTAGGACACCAGTTCGATTTGTGTATGTTTCTGTATTTTGAATAATTTGGATTATGGCTTGAAAAGCCGTTAAGGTTCTGAAAATGTTCGACTCATGAAAGTATTAACTTATGAAATTGTACATAGATTGGAATTGTGTATGGCTAAGGTTATGAACTTGTGTATAATTTTGAATACGATGTATTTGAATTATAAGATTGTATATTAATGTAAATTATGGATTTATAAGTTGAGGTTCAAAGTTTGTGTATGATGATGAGTTATGGTTATGCATGAGAATGATTGAAGTGTTTAGAACTAAGATTGCATTTGTTTCTGCTGAGATCCCAGACGGAGGGTCCGGTGGATTTGATGATTGTATGATTGATTGGGATATATTTTAGAAGTGTATTTTGATACTTTGCAAGTTTGGGTTAGAGGAAAATCAGCCGTTATGCTACCGAAATTTTGTTAGATAATAAGTTTGAATAAAGAGTAAAAATAAGATTAAAGATGTTTAAGGATGGTTTATAGGTTTTATATGATTGTATAAGTATTGAAGGATGATTTTGCAAAGAGGGGAAAAATCGTTTGTTTTCTTTGTGCTGGAATAAAATGAATATCAAGGAAAAAAAGAAAAAAAAAATATATACCGGATTTCAGATCGGTTTAGTCTAGGTTTCCAACGCGATTGTGTTTCTCAGTTCTTTATGTTCGGATGTCGAATCCGCTTTGTTCAACGTTTGTTTCACTTTCATATATTCGAATCGCTTTGTTCTCGGATGCCGGCTCCGTTTGTTAAGTATCGATTCCGCTTCGCTTCGTTTTGCTTCGGTACTTTTGTATTTCGTTTCGCTTCGAAATCTGTTCGTTTGGTTTGATTGTTTCGTTCCGCCATTTTGTTTCCCTCCTGTTTTTTGTTTTTGTTTTTCGGTTGGGATCCGGTTCCCGGATCGGGTCTCAACATCTGTTAATATATGATACTGTTTTAGATAAAATTTTAAATTCATAAAATAGTCCCTGAATTTTTTAAAATTTGCAAAATAGTTCATTAGTATATTATATTATATATTTTTAATTTTACATTAACTATGTCTCTAAAAATCATAATAATAAATATTCAAAATAACAACAATTTATTTATTTTATTAACATTAATTTTCACATATTTTACATATAAATAATAAACACAATTTATATGAAAAATATAATTTAATCATCATACAAATATAAAATTAAGAAAATACAAAATATTTAAAATATTACAATTTTATCATATAATAAATAATTATTACATCAAAATATCAAATAAAAAGAACAATAAAGATCCTTAGCTCTCTAACTATTACAATTTATAACAAAAGTTCATAATAAGGAAACAATCAACAAAGTGAAACACGAAATAAAAATATATATTATTTAATTTACTATCAATTAAACATATATTATTTAATTATTTAATATATTAATTGCTAATAAGATTTGAAATAATTTAGTTTTATATTACATATATAATTAAACAAAACTAACTATCACTAAAAATTATAAATAACCTAATTTAATTTAACTTTTACTTTATAAAATTAATTTAATAATTATTATAAATAAATAAATTTAATTTAATAATTGCAATATATTTAAAATAAATACTATTTTATAAATAATATATAATATATTTTAAAAATAAAATAATTTGTATTAATACTTTATTAATAAATATTATATTAAAGATTAAAATACCTATGTTTTTTGAAAGGTTGATTCCTTGGGTAGTTCTCCATGGGTTTCCAAAACTACTCTTTTAGCCTATGATTTAGTTTATCCTATGGTTGCTCTGCTTTAAATACCAATGCTAAAACAAATAGATGCTAATAGATCCAAAGGAAGAAAATTTTATTATTAGTGATTTAGGAGTGGTTACCTACAAAAAATGATCCTTGCGTTTTGTGTCAGTGTTGTGGGTAGCTAAATGCCTCTAGTTAATAGTTTTGGAAGATGGCACTTCAGTTATGATGATTTCAAGGTGGTGTTGCAGCTGGTATATATTGGGTGTGTGATACTTCATTGAAGTGATAGGATTTTAGGGTTTCATGTGTCGAACATGATTGTGCACACGGTTGTATCCGAGATTGTGTCCTTTAATTTTACTTTAATAATCGTTACTTCATATAGTTGTATAGAATTAAATTCTCAGATACAGGCATATCCAAGTTCACAAGGAAATGTCCAATGTTCACAAGGTCATGTCTGACTGAAAAACATCCTTCAGCCTATCACATATTTATAGAGATATGGGCATATCCAAGTTACATGCTTAAGGGGACACAAGCTTGTCCAATTCACATAGGCATGTCTAATGTTCACACAACCATATCTAAGTGAAACAACATCCTTCTATCTTCTATACATTTATAGATAGTTACACAGTCAAGGGAGCAAGACAGTGTCTAAGTTCTCAGGGGCATATCTAATGTTCACATGATTATGTTTGAGTGAAATAACATCCTTCAATCTTTCATACATTTACGCTGTGTTTGGATCCTATCCCCGTTAGTGGGGACAGAAGACAAGATATAAAAATCCTGTCTCAAAGGGGCGTTTGGTTGTTGTCCCCAAATTTCTGTCCACCATCCCCGGATAAAAGAAACACGATTTTTTGTTCCTCCCAAAAAGGGAGGACAGAGACACGTTGTCCCTGTCTCCGCAACACACAAGCTTCGTTTGACACAACTAACCCCCGATTGCAGCTACCCTATTCTTCCCTGACTCCTTTGGCTCTCTTCGTCCCTGACTGCTGTTCATCTGTCTTGGATCGCGTACACTGCCCTTCGTCCCAGCCTTTTTAGATCTCTTTCGTCCCAACCTTCCCTCTTGCACACTGTCGTTCTTCCCCAAGACGTTTGTCTCTCCAGGTTCGGGTAAGTATTTGATTCTATAGTGGAAAAATGTCGGTCTTCCTTGCTTGACCAGCACTCTGGTTGACAAACATTTGTACATTGTCATCTTCTTTTAACCCACAAGTGGTTGCCCTACTCTCTGTCTCTCTTATTATAATTAATTTTTTCGTTGACCCGAAGACCCACTTTTTGTCTGAATCCAACAATGCATGCCCAGTGACGACTTGAATTTACTTCATCTGTGGGGTTTCAAGTACGTTGGTTTTGCTTTCGGGAAGAAGGAGATTGATTGGGAGATTGATTCACTTCTCTGTGTTTTGATGATGCATGATTGAATGTGGGGATTTGGTAGGGGATTTGTAGACTGATCTGTTTAGGGGTTTTGTTGTATGCAAAATAGGTGAGAATAATGTTAGTTCCCAGGATTTTTTGTAGTTTAAGGTTCCATAATGTGTATGCATTCTCCCATTGTGGTTGGATAGCTATTCAAATTCCCTAACCGGAGAAGAATGAAGTGATGAAGAGGGTTAAAGTGATATGGAAATGTGAACATGAATGCATATAAATGACTTAGAAAATGTTGCATGTCATCATTCCAATACTTGAACATGTTATCTTCCAAACTTCTGAGTTATATACGGTTCTTTATAAATTCATTACTTGAGCAGAAATTGTGTTTGAGCAATAACAGTTTAGTTTATGAAATTGAATTGTATCCATTCATTCCAAAAGGTGTTTCAAACATATGGCAATTTGATTGTTAAAAATATAAATGCATTGGTCACTTATCTGAAACTGTTGTAATGCTTGATGCTTGCAAATGCACAAAACTTCAATGGATTTTGGATCCATTTGAATAATTTAACCTATTTCTTTGTTTCTGTTTAGGAATCCTTGGTTGTTGTTGATCGGTGAGAGGTTGCAATTATCTTTAAAGATTATCTGCTGTTTCTTTTGACAGGTATTTCATATTTTCTGAATTTAATCAACCAATTGAATTGTAAATGAAATATACCCTTGTATTATTGGTTGGAAGATGTTGATGTTTGTACAATATTCATGGTTTACAGACTTTCATTGTAGACATTGAAAGAAACCAGGCAGTTTGTATGTTAGTTATGATGATTAACTTAATTGGTTGATAATTTATAGCTTGTACAATTTCTGTTCAATGGATACAACATCATAAACTAATGTGGTCCATCGTGCTATAGGAGTAAGATCATGAGCAAAAGATCATTGGTCTATTTAAGCCTTGTACTAGAGTAATATTGAAGGAGACATTTGTTAAAGACATTTAAATTACTATTGTTGGAGACTTATAATATGATGACAAATTTGAGTAACTATACATGCAGTTAAGCGATTCCTTCTAGTTTACTTTGACATGCATAACTAAAGATAGGTACTAAAACCTTCTTGTAGGGTAAGTAATAAGTTTCAAACAATTAAATAATAGTAATAAGTTTCAAACAATTACATAATCATTTTAGGACTCATTTTTTTGAACAACAAGTGTATGATATATGATTTAGACCATATTTGAAGTCACACAAAAGTTAGGAGACATAATTTGCAAAAAGATTCAACTTTGAGATCATATAAACAGAAGCTTGTTTCATGTAATTGAAATCTATATAGCCATCGCTTTTGAGAAGAAACACATATCATGCGTTAGTATTCTTCAAATTGTAAGCATAATATTTTATAGATATATTGGTTTTGAGTATGCTCAGTCAATGTGTCTTTGCAATATACAGAAGTGTAGCAAAATATTAGAGTTAAAATATCCACAAAAGCAGTATCAGTATCATGATTATTTATTAACTTAGTTGAGTCTTTTAAAAGAATTTCTTTTATGTTGTTGTTGTTGCATCATCTTCCTTCTCAGTAGCAGTCCTCCTCGATGCATAACCAGAGTGAAAGCATTGTTTAAACAATGCAAACATTGTGGGTTTGACTCAATTAAACCCTTCCATGTACTCCATGTGACACTACCACCTTCCTTTTAATAAAACCGAAGGTAAAATTTTGGTGGAGTTATCTTTATGTCATGTGAAGTGACTCTCCCTCTCTCATCTTCCCAATATAACTCCCTCTCTCATCTTCCCAATATAATAGTCAATGATTATACTGTTAATTACATGTTATTAATGCCTAGATCACAGCCTAGAAATGCCATCAGTCAAGATTCTTTGATTGCAAAGTCATTTTAGAAAAGTCTAATATAACAAATATCCAATGGCATAATTGAGAGCACAATTTCACCGAATTCATAGGTGTAACAACAAAAGGAATTCACAATCTGAATGCTAGCCAACTGATTCAGAATGCAGAGAAACATTATATTAGATGAAACTATTTGAGCTTAAAAGTTGGTATAGTGAATGCGTATTTGAGTAGTTGGTATCATCGACTTAATTATTGTTGACAGCATATGTGCAATCTTTTCATTAAGATCTGAGAGGCATATCTATGATATTGCTTTATGTTGTTATTCTTTAAATGGATTTCATCGCGCCCCCCAAAGATTTGTAAAACTTTAAACTTTATTTTTTAATGATTTGTAAAACTTTAAATGCCATTAAAGATTTTTTAATGCCATTAAAGATTTGTAAAACTTTATTTTTTTGATGTTAATGAAATATAAATGGAGCACGGATGATGTAAGTTGAAATTAGATATACCTGAAGAAGTAATCAATTGGAGTTGATGATTTTGGAACATAAATAGTTGATATATATATATATATATGTATGCTTAAGCGAGGTACTATGGAAACGAAGATAGGAATTATGACTGATCAAATGTAGTGAAGGTGATGAGACAAATGAATTGAGATTTGAGAGTTTAATGAAATCATTTTGATAGCTGAATAGTTATGTTCAAGACATTTCAAGTCTTCCAAAGGGGAAAATTTCGCGTTCTGACTTTAGGACAAAAAAATATAGATTAATCTCAGCTGAATTTGTTAGACCCCGTACTTTTCTTGAAATTTAGAAATATGAAATGAGAAATTTTAGCAATTATTCATGTGTAAAGAATAGAAGAATTCTTAAATTTGAAATGAAGTAGAAAAGATAGTTATGTGCAAAGATGGGTTATATGTGAAATATTGGAAGTTATAAGTTAAAACATGATCATTAAGTACGCTTCGGTGTAACATCCTGTCACCGATGGGAAGGTGATATTGGTAAATTAGGATGGGATAGGATTTTTACCGCATATTATTGACTGAGTATTCATTTGGCCTCTAATTTTAGAGGAATGAGTCTTTTGCACATGCACATATAAGTACATGCATTCATGATTTTTTCCCGGCTTTTAATTTTGATACTGATTTGAATTGTGAAATTGTGAGATAATTAGATTTGATTATGATTTATTGAGAATTTTGGAATAATTAAGTTTGAATATTAAATTGGAAATGTTCTGGAGTACTTGCCAATAGATAGCGACTCTTTGGAATTTTTCTGGAAAATTCGGGAGAAAAAGTCCAGACTGGAAATTTTTCGGGTGACGGACGGATTGACTGCATGGTGCTAGAATAACTAGTAAATGGTAATGGAAAATTTAGATATATGATTTTAAAGATTAATATGTTGAGCCATTGAAATTTGGAGACTAATTGCACTGGAAATGAATTGGAAAGAGATAAAGATTTAAATGTTTCGCGAGGAAAAAGCTAAGAGGCTTAAGTGATTAACCTTTAAATGCTAAAGGTTATATCTGAGAAGAAAGGAAAGTTTTCCTCCTAAGGCACGATGTCTCCTCCTCTCTTCCTCCCTTGGAGATTCTTGCTTGCTTCTTCTCTACTTTGTAGTCTAGCTTAGTCCATGAGAAGATGAAGATTTGTTGAGGTTTGGAGAAGCTCACTGTCGGTGTTAGAGAAAAGAGGAAGGATCGGAGGGGATTTTTTGAAAGAGTTGAAGATTTGAGCTTGATCGGTAAGTAAAATGGTTTTAATGTGTTTTTATGGTTGCTAAAGGCATGCATGGGTTTAATTGTGAGAGATTGAGGTATTTATGGGTGAGTTAAGGAAGTTTTTTGAGAGAGAAATGGCAAAAATATGGTCGGAAAAGACGACCTGCGACTCATACGTCGCGACGAGCTCCTTTCGAAGTCGCGGCGAGGCCGAAGGTATACGCCGCGACCAGCCCTTTTGCATGCGTCGCGGCGAGCCCCAGAGAAAGCGTTCTCCGCGGCGAGCGTCTCCAGCACGTCGCGACGAACGTTTATACATCGCGGCGAGGAACAGTTTCTGAATTGATATAGTTTGATTTTTGGGGCATAACTAATGGTGTAGACCTCCAATTGAGGTGATGTTTGATTTGTTATGATCTAGAGAAAGAAGTCTACAATTGAGGAAAAGGATGAGAGTATGAATTCCAGTTTTAGAGATCTCAATTATAGAAAGAAAGTTAAAAATGTGATTGTATTGCAACCTTAGGAATGTTCTTGATAACTGGAGCATAATGTGAGACTTTGAAAATAAAATCAATGCTACTGGGAATTTTAGGAACTGAGTATAAAGGATGAATTCGATCTAGATAATAGTGATATTGATTTTGAGGTAATACCCTAGCGAGTATGACTTGATAATTGACTGAATATTAGAAATGGAATTGATGGAGTTCTATAACATATTATTGAATTGGAAGTGAGTTGTTATTTAGCAATTGAGTAAAAGGTTAGATGTGACAAAA
The DNA here is from genome assembly GCA_029891385.1 of Erythroxylum novogranatense. Taxonomy (NCBI): domain Eukaryota; kingdom Viridiplantae; phylum Streptophyta; class Magnoliopsida; order Malpighiales; family Erythroxylaceae; genus Erythroxylum; species Erythroxylum novogranatense. The sequence continues at coordinate 84,251,612 of CM057227.1, read as the reverse complement.
GAAAGTGGAAATGAGAAATAGCACTGGGAAAGTCATGAATAGGTATAGTACATCCTTTATTCAAGGCATGTGCATCATCAAATTATTTTGACTATGCATTTCGTAATGGAAATTATTTGATTGTTATAGAGGCTCCGATGGATCGATATTCCACGGACATTGCTGGGACTTCCAGGCTGTAGCTCGGAAGTACAGGTGAGTAACCTAGTAAGTTCCTCAATCTATGTGTATTTAATATTATGCATTGATGCCATGTGGAGATAATGGATGGATATGTGTGTTTGATTTTGATTGATTTCGGACCATGGGTGTCTGAAATATTGGGAACTTGATATTGAAGTGCTATTGTGTATAAATGATCATGAATGCATCAATGAAATAAAATTGTAAATGTCTCTGACTGAAATATTGGACTGAAGGTCCGAAGGAATGGGAAATGGCACTGAAACATAAATGACTGTAAATGGAAATTGGAGCATATGCATTCATGCATAAGAGCATGATCAGATAAAGACAGTTGTGACCGGAGCAGCCAACGTAAGAGCCATAGGCTCACTATTTTAGGGCTTTAAGCCCACCGAAATACTGTTACTGAACCGAGCCTCGAGCTCGAGGGGAGTTAGTGCATACCCTGAGGGCTCTCCTACTCCCTAAACGCATCTGATTACTGATCACTGATAGTTACTCGGTCACAATACCGTAATAAATTGGACAGTGTCACATGTGCATTGCATATTTGGTGTGATTGAATGTGAATTGTGTGAAAGGTGAAACGCCTTACATTTGAGAAATGTGATCGTATGTATTTTATGGTAAATCGATTGTTTATGCATGAATTGAGTGAAGCATCGATGATGATTTCTCATTGAGTTCGCAAACTCACCCAACATTGCAAATATTTTTCAGGGATTAAAGAGTACCCCTTTAGACAAACGGGAGTATGATAATTGCAAGAGAGTTAGAGTTTGAAGTCGGGATCAGTTTCACATCTGTATTAGAGTCATTCGGTATTATTGTAAATTTGTAACTCTGCAAATTTCGTAAAATAGTACTGTCTGGTTGTAAGGCCCCAATTGGATATTGTTATAATTGTAATGTGATTTCTGAAAGTGTTCAGGTATAGTCTTGGGCCCAATTGGATTACGGATTTTTGTGCATGTAATTGATTAAAGACTGTTGACTGTTTTCTTACGACTGAATGTGTGTTTCGATTGGAACCGTTTTTAAATTAAATATGGACTCAAATTATTTACTGATATCTGCGTACTCTAGTGTTTTCAAAAATGAAAATGCATTATCGAATTTTTGAATTGCATTGATTGCTCTAGCATATCACCCTCGTGAGGCACGGGCTCGAATATCACCCACGATATCAGGTTCGGGTCTTGCGGGAGTGGGATGCTACATTTGTAGTATCAGAGCCCAGAAGTATAATCTTACATGGACATTCTGAAAGATGTGTCAAGTCACATGCATTTAAGTCATGTCACGGCAGACATTGATAACTGATCCCCAGTCTAGTATATGAGTCACATCCATGAGCATGTATCAGTCATTTAAGCGGTTAGAAATAGTGAAGGAAATGATAATGTGTTAGAATGTGATAGAAGGAAGTTGTGGATATCGATAAATCGGGAAAAAGTGTATGGTTCGATTTGACAGATGAAATTTTGGTGTACTGGTAATGGCGGATGTATTATGAATGGAGAATAGAAATTGATAGAGGAAAATAGACATATGATAGAAATGGTAAGATTTCACTTGTATAAAGTGGATGAAAATAAAATGTCCTATGATCTTGAGAAGTTACAATTGGGATTGATTACTGTGCCGAGAGTTATGAATATTGAAGTATGACTTTGAGTCAAATTATGTTAGTGGGAAATTAAGAATGATTGTACATCTATGATATTGATTTGAGTGTGAAAATACTTGGGTATGATGCAATAAGGAAAAGATTGAAAGGTAAGACCATGATACTGATAAATGAAAAAGTTGTTCGGGTTTAGTTGAACTGCATAAGTAAATGCATCCCTGATTATGGGAAGCAATTAATGAGTTAGTGGATAATTGCTAGTCCTATTCTTATAGATTACTATAAGAATCCAATATAGGTTAGAATAAGAAATGAAAGTGCTCATAATGATCAATTGGGAATGAATAGAGATTGTATACGATCCTCATGAGCGAGGACAGGTGCAAACAGGAAAGTTGTTGAGTTCATATTATATTGTCAATGTAAGTGTACATCTGATAGTGGGTTCACCTCATAAGTGAAATTTTTAAGCATAAGTGGGCAAAATAAGTGAATAGGATATAGCAGGTAATCGGTGGCCTATTAAATAAGTGCTGATCATAGATCCTGTAGCCCCAAGTTCAAGATAAGTTAGAGTAAGGCATGAGAATGCTTGTAACAATTAGTTGAGAAAGAAGTGAGACTATTCAAGATGTTAGCATAGGTAATGATTGTGAGGGAATAAAAGAGGGACATGAGCATACCAAAGTCCCCATGATCGAGAACTGGTACCGAAAAGAGAAAGGTTATCTAGAACTAAATAGGATTAAAGTATTCTCAGTAGTAAGGCTACTGATGGGTAAATGATGTGAATTCATTTTCAGATGAAATGTGATGATTATGGCGAAGTATGCCAAAATATTAGAGTAAATGCAATTGTTTAAGTGCCCTGCAGAGCCTCATTTTAAGGGATGTTCTGATCTTGTAAGGCATGGTATGAACTACCCTTATTGGGATCTTATGCATAGTTGACATTGATCTTCTCGAGGTATTAAGAATGACTGATATATAGTGATGAAGGTTTAGTTGATCTGATAATTGGTGTGAGGATAATCATTGACACGATAAATTTGAAATGAAGTAAAAGTTAAAATTTTGGAATCCTAATGCTAGTGGAGACTTAAGTGTAAGAGATAAAATATGCTACTGAAAAAGTGTACATTATGTTGATGGGACGAACCCGATTATGTAAGAGAATTACTGAACATTAAGGAAATATTAATTGTGAATATGAGAAGAATATAGGTTCGTGTATATTTTGTGTAATTATGTTCTGAAAGTACGAGATTGATATAATGAATGTTTATTTAACCCAGGGAGTGATCAATCGCAAATAAATTTGGTTATGTGAGAAATTAGGGTAAAGGAATATGTGTCAAAATATATTATGATGAAACAGAGAAAATTATAAGAAAATTGTTCCTCATTGGAGACATTCGATATTTAAAGAGTTATATGAAGCAATTATAGGTATAATGAATTCATTGTATTACTGAAGAGTAAAGTGTCTCAATTGTATTCAAATCAGAAAGTGACTATGATCATCGATGATCGATCAAACGTATTTAAAAAGCGAAGAAGAGAAATTGACCCCGTTGAGGAATTTTAGATCATGCAAGTTTCATAAGAGTGAATCTTAACATGACCGAATGAATAGTGGATGAATCAAATTCGAACCTGGTATAATGGGAGACTTAATGAAGATATAGGTGTTGATAAAATGCGAATTTACAAGGGATATATGTATACAGGATTTGGAGTTAATTAGAACTAACTGAATGCTGGATGCGTCCAGAAATTGTCAAAGATTTTCTGGTTTAGTCTTAATCATAATGTTTGAGGAAAATGTGTGAATGGTATGACTGATGATTGTAAAAGAGACATTTGGAGAAATGTTCAGCTTAAGTATTGATCGTATCGCTTTAAATTGGAGATTTTGCAATATATACTAAAGTGTTCCAGTAAAGGTTATGACGCAATCTGTTGAAATGCTGTAAAGTGATTTTATGTACCTAGGGATAAATACAACTCCATTGGCTGTTTTGTGATTGGTGAGTTGAAATTTGTTATACTGAGTGTTGTTTTAAAGGCTTGGAGACATTAATTGTACAGAAACATTTGGAAGATGTTCATGGATCTGTAAATCGATAATGGTTAAGAGATTTCATGAATTTGAATGATTTGAAAAGGATTAAGTGATTGATTATTTCAAACTAAGCTAGTGATGCAATTTAATAGATTGAACAAAAAAAATTTCAATGGTAGAAGATCACAATTCGGGCGATAAGCGTGTATTACTGAGTGAAATTTGACAAGCTTGCAACAAAGGAAAAAAAGAGAGTGTATTATTAGTTATTGGAATTCCAAATCAGTTGTGTACATAAAGGATTGGCAAAGACCAAAGTAAAGTGTTTGAAATTTACGAACCTTATCGAGGAATTGAAAATAACTCCAATTGTTGAGGAAAGTGATATGTATAGTTTGACTAAGAATATGTGTAGTACAGACTAAAGAAACCGTTAGAGAAATCGCGAGGATCGATCCGAGCCTTATGGTTTAGTAAGAGTACATTGAAAGATTAATTGATGGTTTAGAGGGTAAAATCGAATGATACTATGTGTGAATAACCAACAGACTTGACTCTTAGAAAGAAATGTCAAACTGGTATTTTGGGGGTTCATAGGGATATGAAATTGATGTATAGTCCAGATTGATTGAGGACATAACAATTGTTGTATAGGTGACACCATTTGAACAGTGTATTATGTTGATGAGTAAAATGAATTTGTAATGGAGATTGATAAATCCCAGTAACAGGACAATGATTTGAGTGGATCGAGGTTATTAGAATCTTATGGGATTAGTGTTTTAGCACTAAAGAGACGTAATCTGATAAGCGATAAATAAAATGTTTCGAAGTGTATCGTATAGGCCAAGATACACTTAGACAGGGATAAAAGTTTAAATAGTGACCTCTATGTGACTGTGGTGAAGATAAGAATTGGCAATTCAGTTTAAAACCCAAAAGATGTTTCGGATCCAAATTGTTACATAGACAGGATTAGGAAATATTGTTAGGATACGATACATGTGTTATGGATATTGGAAGTGACGAATTGCGAGTAATTATGATGAAATAGTAAGATAATGTTGAGTTTGAAAAAGGTGAATGGTTAATTGATTGTATTGATTTCAGTTCATTGGCAGAAATTACTCGTGTAGCGAAATAACTGAGAAACAGAAAGTTAATGATCGAAAAGACTCCCCCGCCTTTCTGATCCATTGTATATGAAATTTCAAGGACGAAATTTTTATTAGGAGCGGAGAATTGTAACATCCCGTCACCGATAGGAAGGTGATATTGGTAAATTAGGACGGGATAGGATTTTTACCGCATATTATTGACTGAGCATTCATTTGGCCTCTAATTTTAGAGGAATGGGTCTTTTGCACATGCACATATAGGTACATGCATTCGTGACTTTTTCCCGGCTTTTAATTTTGATACTGATTTGAATTGTGAAATTGTGAGATAATTAGTGATTATGATTTATTGGGAATTTTGGAATAATTAAGTTTGAATATTGAATTGGAAATGTTCTGGAGTACTTACCAATGGATAGCGACTCTTCAGAATTTTTCTGAAAAATTAGGGAGAAAAAGTCCGGACCGGAAATTTTTCGGGTGACGGACGGATTGACTGCATGGTGCTAGAATAACTAGTAAATAGCAATGGAAAATTTAGATATATGATTTTAAAGATTAATATGTTGAGCCATTGAAATTTGGAGACTAATTGCATTGGAAATGAATTGGAAAGAGATAAAGATTTAAATGTTTCGTGAGGAAAAAGCTAAGAGGCTTAAGTGATTAACCTTTAAATGCTAAAGGTTATATCTGAGAAGAAAGGAAAGTTTTCCTCCTAGGGCACGATGTCTCCTCCTCTCTTCCTCCCTTGGAGATTCTTGCTTGCTTCTTCTCTACTTCGTAGTCTAGCTTAGTCCATGAGAAGATGAAGATTTGTTGAGGTTTGGAGAAGTTCACTGTCGGTGTTAGAAAAAAGAGGAAGGGTCGAAGGGGATTTTTCGAAAGAGTTGAAGATTTGAGCTTGATCGGTAAGTAAAATGGTTTTAATGTGTTTTTATGGTTGCTAAAGGCATGCATGGGTTTAATTGTGAGAGATTGGGGTAGTTATGGGTGAGTTAAGGAAGTTTTTTGAGAGAGAAATGGCGAAAATCTGGTCGGAGAAGACGACCTGCGACTCATACGTCGCGACGTGTGCTAAAGGCCTCGTCGCAACGAGCAAACAGTTGCTCGCCGCGACGAGCTCCCTTCGACGTCGCGACAAGGTCGAAGGTATACACCGCGATGAGCCCTTTTGCATGCGTCGCGACGAGCCCCAAAGAAAACGTTCACCGCGGCGAGCGTTATTTCATGTCGCGGCGAGCATCTCTCACCCGTCGCGACGAACGTTTATACGTCGCGGCGAGGAACAATTTCTGAATTGATATAGTTTGATTTTTGGGGCATAACTAATAGTGTAGACCTCCAATTGAGGTGATGTTTGATTTGTTATGGTCTAGAGAAAGACGTCTACAATTGAGGAAAAGGATGAGAGTTTGAATTCCGATTTTAGAGATCTCAATTATAGAAAGAAAGTTAAAAATGTGATTGTATTGTAACCTTAGGAATGTTCTTGATAACTGGAGCATAATGTGAGACTTTGAAAATAAAATCAATGCTACTAGGAATTTTAGGAACTGAGTATAAAGGATGAATTCGATCTAGATAATAGTGATATTGATTTTGAGGTAATACCCTAGCGAGTATGACTTGATAAATTGACTGAATATTAGAAATGGAATTGATGGAGTTCTATAACATATTATTGAATTGGAAGTGAGTTTTTATTGAGCAATTGAGTAAAAGGTTAGATGTGACAAAAGAAAGTGGAAAATGAGAAATAGCACCGGGAAAGTCATGAATAAGCATAGTACATCCTTTATTCAAGGCATGTGCATCATCAAATTATTTTGACTGTGCATTTCGTAATGGAAATTATTTGATTGTTATAGAGGCTCCGATGGATCGATATTCCACGGACATTGCTGAGACTTCCAGGCTGTAGCTCGGAAGTACAGGTGAGTAACCTAGTTGGTTCCTCAATCTATATGTGTTTAATATTATGCATTGATGCCATGTGGAGATAATGGGTGGATATGTGTATTTGATTTTGATTGATTTCGGACCATGGGTGTCTGAAATATTGGAAACTTGATATTGAAGTGCTATTGTGTATAAATGATCACGAATGCATCAATGAAATAAAATTGTAAATGTCTCTGACTGAAATACTGGACCGAAGGTCCGAAGGAATGGGAAATGGCACTGAAACATAAATGACTGTAAATGGAAATTGGAGCATATGCATTCATGCATAAGAGCATGATCAGATAAAGACAGTTGTGACCGGAGCAGCCAACATAAGAGCCATAGGTTCACTGTATTAGGGCTTTAAGCCCACCGAAACACTGTTATTGAACCGAGCCTCGAGCTCGAGGGGAGTGAGTGCATACCCTGAGGGCTCTCCTACTCCTAGACGCGTCTGATTACTGATCACTGATAGGCGCTCCGTCACAACACTGTAATAAATTGGACAGTGTCACATGTGCATTGCATATTTGGTGTGATTGAATGTGAATTGTGTGAAAGGCGAAACGCCTTACATTTGAGAAATGTGATCGTATGTATTTTATGGTAAATCGATTGTTTATGCATGAATTGAGTGAACCATCGATGATGGTTTCTCATTGAGTTCGCAAATTCAATCTCTAAGAAAGTCAATTTTTGGGTGGAATTTGAGCATAGCATATTGTTTCAGCATAAGAACAGTTTGGAAATGTTTAGGTATAACTTTCAGATTACTAAACCAAATTGAATGATTTTTATGTCATTAGAAAATTAAGACAATGAGGAATAATTATTTAGAAGGAAGTACAAGCAAATTCCTTCAATTGCATGATTAGAAAAGGTGTTGATTTTAAGGAGTTAACCATGATTTAAATGAATTTTGAGGTCTTAATAGAGTATTTTTGTGGAATTAATTAGCATGTTAATGGGAGTAAATTAGCATGTTAATTTGAGTAAGATCATATGGCATAAGTTGATTGAATTATGATATTAAGGTGGTAACTTATGCATGAGGGAAAAATTGGAAGACCACTTAAGCCATTTAAGTTGCAAGGCATATAAGTAAGGGCAATATGGACTTTTTAGCATCATTAGTGGTATAAAAAGGCAAGAGAAAGGAGTGGTCTTTTAATTAGAAGAGAGGGAAACGAAATTGAAAGGAGAGAGGAGGGAGCGAGTCGTAGAAAGAGGGAAAGAAGGAGAAAAAGAAGAGCAAGCTAGGGTTCAACTTTTCTAAACCTTCAAGAGTGATTTTCAAGTTTTTCAAGAAGGGAAAAACGTGGAAAAATATGAGAGTTTCCATATGAGCCAACAAACTCTTCATTTGGAGAAGATTCAAGGTAAGAATGGATTTCGATCTTGAAATTTTTGAGATGGTTTTGGTTTTTATAACTTAAGAAATGTATGGGTCTAAGGATTCTATGATCAATTTTAGTGAATATGTCTTATAGGTTTGTCAATTGGAATGCCTATTGATTTGGGAATTATGGTTTATGTCAAAGGAAATTAAGAGGGGCAAGAGGAATTAAGATCAAGGGGAGGTAATTTGAGTCAAATTTTAAGCAAGAAATTAAGGCAGGTACATGTTTATAATAGAGTAAATAAGCCACTTTTGTTTTCTTTAAATCAAGGAAATTTAATGATTTAAATTGCATCATAATTGTTGCATAAATTGTACCTTGAATGAATTGAGAAATTGCTACATGTTGATATGTGAAATGTGTGATGTTTTATGAAATTGCTTTTCGTTTGAAAAGAATGCAGCTTTATACAATCATGTTTTCAAGAATGATTTTTATATGAAAAGAAAGTTTCCAAGAAAATGTGTCATTTTGGGCAAAAAGTTTGCAAGTTCATGAAACATGTTTTATGTGGGTTTCACTTTTATAAGTGAGTTAATGAGCTTTAAATGTTTTTCAAATAAATGGAATTAAATGGTTTTCCTACTACCCTATAAATGTGTATTTATTATTTCTCTAAATGCTTGAGAATATGTCATATGTTGTTGTTGGTGAATTTTGGGAATAACTTCTAAGTGCTTCATAATTGTTGAAATGGTTGTTTTTGAATGAGTTGAAATGTTGATGGCTTATGCTTGAGATATGAATGTGGTTGTTGATGAATTGTGAAATGATGATGTGAAATTGCAGATGGAATGTTTCATGCTCATGGAAGACAAGTTTTCAAAATGTGCCATTTGGGCAATTGGTTTTCAAGTTTATAAATTACATGTTATGTGGGTTTGGTAGTCCATCTAAGAATCGTCAAGTGCACGTTGACCCAAGAATAGGCTTCTCCCACCTGTCCGCTAGTGACACGGAACTCCTTCAAGGACTCCCTCAAGTTTACGACTACACAGGAACAGTATATGGGAATGTGTAGTGCGTTATGAATATGGATCTACCTAAACCATTTCTGTGCTTATGTGTTCATGATTTATGAACCAGTTGATGCATTTATGTTTTGTGACTTATGAATTTGAAGACATGATGACAATTTGAGAAACGAGCGTTTTATAGATTTTCAACAAGAATTTTCTATGACAATAAACTTTTGAATAATTTTGCTTATTTTTTCGTTATAAGCTGTTACCCACGGGCTTTTAAAGCTCACCCCCTCTCTGTCCCATTTCCAGGTATTGAGCAAAAGATCAAGTGAAAGTGAATCAAGACATAAATCCAAATATGCATGTTTTGTTGTGTTTTGGAATTTTTGATGTAAAACAAGGCTTCAAGTGGATTTTGAGACATTTTGGGTTTTGCATGTTTTGTATATTGGATTTTGATATTGATGATGTATTGTGGCATGAGTTTGCATTGAAGTTGGTAAACTCTTATTTAATGATATAAATGAAATATGGATATGTATATGGATCTTGAAATGTGAAATTGTGTGTGGATGATGGGTTGACAAACATTGAATATGAGCTATTCTTATATATATAAGTGAGATAATATGGAAAGGAAAGATATGAATGTCATGAAGCATGAGACGTTGTTGAATAGGAAGGGTCGTATGGATTAAGGTTGAGAGTTGAAGAAGTCCAATTGTTAGTTGAATGGTTATGTTCATAAAAATCCAAGTTTGTATAAGGAAAAATTGTAAGTTTTTCATGAGGATAAAATATGTATATTATGCTTTCCAAGGAAAAACTATATTGATTTAGATTGAATTGGACTAATTTGTCTTCATAGAAGTTGTAGCTTGTCTTTATAGCTTTCCAACTCTATAAAGTATGCAATTTTTTGATATCCGAGTTGTAAGTTATAATCATTCCAAGTTAGGATGTTGTAGTGGATGAAATTCCCAAACCATTAGCGTATATGAAGTGAATCTCGGACTCGAAAGAGTGGATTTTGGCAAGAATATGAGTATAGGAGAAGTTAGGATAGATTTAGGACCCTTTGGAGGGGTCTTGGAGGGTGAAAATTAGTTACACCCGAAGGTTACACGACCTGCCCGTGTGAATTTACACGGACCGTGTTTTTCTGGGCGCATGGACACTATTTCAGCCGAAGGTTACACGGTCTGATCGTGTTATTTTACACGGTCCTTGTATTCTCATAACGACTGAATTTCAAATTTTGGTCTTCATGAAAGTTGTAGCCATAGATGTCTACTTTCTAATGGTCCAAGAACTAAGTCAATACTATACCCATAGTGAGAGTTATGGCATTTGGGCCAAAGGATGTCCAATTCGAGTAAGGACATGGACATGTTGGAATCGTTTGGCCATAACTTCTGCATCCGACCTCCGATTGAGGTAATTTTTAAGGCAATTGATTCCTAAGAAATTTATATATCTATCCATAAAAATTTAGATCTTTTGTAGTTGATTTGACAAAGTTTGGAGGAAAGAAATTGAGGGGCAGGTTGGGAGACCATGATTGAGGTATGAACATACTTTGGATTTTCAAGCATATCTTCATCTATAGAACTCCGATTGAGTTGGTTCTTTCTCCAAAATGAACTAGAGACATAAAGATATAATTTTTTTGAAGAAAATCAATTGTGGTTATTGTCATTTCGTTGTGTGGGCTCGCCCTTATGACTTGAGATGTTATGAGAATGATGATGAACCGATAATGGCTAAAAAGATTCCATAGAATAATGGCTAAAAATCGATGATGGTTAATGAGACTTCATTGGAGTACGTTCACGTCATATGGTTTTAAGGCAAGAGTTGGGTTTCAAAAATGACGCCCAATAGAATTAGACAAAGTTGTCTTCTGGAAAGCTGTAGCTTATCTTTTTAACTTTCCAATGGTATAAAGTATGAAATTTTTGGATATTGGAGTCGAAAGTTATGATCCTTATAAGTGGAGATGTTCAGGAGTATAGGATGTATCGTCTGGTGATGATATGTCATCTGGTGAGGACGCATCATCTAGTGAGGACGTATCGTCTGATGAGGATGTATCGTCTGGTGAGGACGCTTTGTTTGGTAAGGGCATATCGTCTAGTAAGGACGCTTCGTTTGGTGAGGACACTTCGTCTGGTAATGACGTATCGTCTGGTGATGATGTATCATCTGGTGATGACGTCGTATCGTCTGGTGCACTGTTCTTCTAATCCTATCGTCTAGTCACATTTTTGACCCTGTAGATGATAAAATTTGTCTTCAAGGTCATCATAAAAGATGTAGATCTTGAGGTTCTCTTTCAAACCATCTAAAGAACACCTCTCTTTAGAGAAATTTATGATCATTTTTCCAAGTCATCTAACCCTTCATCTAGGTCATTTGATCCTATCGTTTGGTCCTACTTTTGACCCTGCAGATGATAGAATTTGTCTTTAAGATCTTCATGAAGGTTATATATATTAAATTTCCCTTTGTAACCATCTAAATAAATTTCCCTTTATAACCATCTAAATTGTCATATCTTTAGAGAAAGTTATGACAATTGCAAGATATCTTCTATGTATTATTCATAACCTTCTATTGGTCACTGTTCATAATGTATGGTCTGGTCCAATTCTGACCCTTTAGATAACAAAATATCACTTCAATATCTTCATAAAAGTTGTAGATATTGAAGTTCTCTTTCAAACCCTCTAAGAATGACCTTGATCTAATATCTTTAGATCAAAGTTACGCCATTTGTCCTGAATAAGTTGAATATGATGAAGGACGGAACCGTGTTTGATTCCTTCAGGTCAATCTTTGTTATCTAACCTCTAAATGAAGTGATCCTTAAGACAATAGATTCCTCACACATTGTGCTATCTCTCCATAAAAATTGGCAGCATTCCTAATTGATTGGAAAAAAGATTTTGATTGAGGGAAAGTGAAGGAATCTGTTGGAATAGTGTGAATTGATGTTATTATACTGAACATACTTCAGCATTTTGAATATATTTGGATCTGTAGGGCTCTAACTGAGATGATTTTCAAAGTGGAGTAAACTAGAGATGTAGGTTTTCAAATTATATGAGAGCTTGAATTCTAATTCATCCTCTAAGATGTTCAATATCTGGATGGAAGTTAAGTATAGAATAATTGCTTCAGTATAAGAATGATTCAGAAAATAGGGCTCGACATTTATGGTATCAAAAAATGAAGATGAAACGAGGATGAATATGAAGATGAAACGAGGATGAATAATGAGGGTTAATTGGAATAACCATATATGGTAACAAGCACAAGTACATGGTTTATGACTCGAAATGTTGAGCTTCGGAAACGGGGTCTAACACGCATAGCTAAACCTAATATGTTTGATATACCTCATCTGAGACGCTTTAAAATTTTGGAGCCCCATTCTATAGAGCTCTGAAATCCTCATACGCATACTACTGTTAAGAACTAGAAAGGCAAAGATGCAGCTACTTCTCAACCATCCTCTTCTCAAGCACCCTCAGAGCCCCGAGAAGAAGCAGTTGAAGACGAACCAACTGTAGTAGCAGATGTCGACAAGTTCCAGCAAATCCTCAACCAAATGGTTGAAAACTATTAACAAATGACACTGCAAATTAATGAGATCGGCACCCAGATGAGACAAGCTCATAAGGAGCAACAGTACATCAAAAAGAAATTCCTTAAGTTCATCCGAATGAAGAATATTGAAGTACTTTCCCCTACGCCTTCGCCACCAGAATCTCCATGAAGCTTTCTTACCTTTTACTTTTTACATTGTTTTATTTACCTTGTTAGTTGTTTTAGTTGTTTGTTTGTTTGATGTTGTGTTTTGTATTTTGTGTTTTGGTTTCCTTTTGTGATTGCCTTGTCACATTGAGGATAATGTATTGTCCAAGTATGGGGAGGTGACATTTGCTTTGTCAATTGCATTGTTTTAATTGGTCTTAGTCACTGTTTACATTTTGTTAATTAGGATGCATGCTTTAGGCATATTTGGTTGTTGTTTTATGTTGTCTTATGTTAGCAATAGAAGCACACTTGAATCATTTTGATTTGTTTTTTCATGAGATTTTGTCATGCTGGTTGGAATGAGATTGAATGCATGCTTGAACTTGGTTTAGACTTAGGCTATTTAAGTAGACAGTGAACCATGTTGAGTGATGAAAAGTACTTGGTTGGATAAACTTACTCAGAATTTGACACTTGAACAATGAGGTAGTGTGGAGAAACATAACAAATTTTCATTTGAGTCAATGTGAGGATTGAGCCTATATGACTCCATTTATAGTCATTTTATTTCTTTGTTTGTGTGATGCTTCCTTAGGTAATTACCTTCAGAATTTGCTTTGAATTGATTTTAATCTACTAGATGCATGCTAGATAAAAATGATTAAGACCCTTTTTGTGTTAACCCTTGGCTTAAATGACCTAGCCTTATTATTATCCCTTATTAACCTCGTTGAGCCTTTAACCCTTTTATTTCTTAAAATACTCCATTTTAAAACCTCAAATCTCATTAACCTACCCGTTCACAAGCTTAATAGAGTATTAAGTAATGCATTAGTTTTGGATTTTTGCTATATTTTTTTTCTTTGATGAGTTAAGTGATACTTCTACTCTTGAATCACATTGCATTTAGTTGCTATTTTGTTCATTGTTTCTTCAATTGTTGAAAAAAAGAAAAGAAAAATGAAGAACATTTTAGTAGCATCAATAAGTGCGGAGTAATAGTATATTTACATTTGTGTATCTCAGAAATATATTTTCTTATCCTTTATTCACTAATTAATTTATGAATGCATGTGTTAAACTCTTTATCTCGTTTGACCCACCTTAACCCTTACTACATTACAACCCGAAGCAAGTCCTTATGAACTATTTATGCATGTAATCATTGTAGAGGAGAATTGGTGTATTAGCAAGCTTATAGTAGTATAGTTTCTTATAGGGAGCTGAAGCGAAACACTAACCATCAAATACTTGAAACAAATGAGTAAGAATGGATTTTAGTTATCTTTGAACTAAATCACTTTCAAAAGGTTGACTATTACCATTATGTTATTCTCTTACAGTTTATTATTGTTTTATATTACTAGTACATTGAGAGAGTGCTATAATTTTGTTATATTGCATATGTATTAATTTTCAAATCTTCAAAATTAAGTCTAAGAAATTAAATTTAATTCTGTATAAAAATAATTGTGACCTAATGATTAATATAATTAAATATAGTTAATGTTATTAGTGTAGACATTTTATTTATTAAAAGTGTAATAAGAAAGTCTAAAAGATTACGAAGGAGTATGGATAGTTGTATGTCTCTTATATTTGTTTAACAACTATTTATGTTTCCTAACTTATTAAAAGTTCTGCATAATTAAAAATAGTGCGAAAAATCTTATTTAGGGTACTTCTAAGTTCTAACAACTATTTTATTTTTTAAAAAATAAATATAAATCAATCGAAAATTATAACAACGTATTCGAACATGAATTGGTGCATGCGTTTAAGAGCATTCCTTTATTATATTTAATTTCATTTATTATCTAAAGATAGAAGTGATTAAATCGACTGGAGGACCACCACATCTCAGAAAGCAGACGACAGAGAAGAGCTCAATGTTAGCACAATGAAACCGTCCCCTCTGTATGACTCCTCACCACCTTTGCTTGCGATCTTCGAAACTCGAGAACAGAACCAAGTTTTGCTCTACTGAAGAGGACAATATTTGTAACAAGCGACAAAAGCATTACTGCCAAGTGCCAACAACCACCACTTGCTGAGTTCTTGCAGGCTTTAAATTCCAGCCCACTCTATCCCTCTGTACATGACATCAATGTCTTTTTCTCTCTTTTTCCTCGTCAACCGTGTCCTTATTAAATGTTGCACCCTTGAAGCAACGGGAGGAAGAAGATGAGATTGTTGGTTCTAGGAGCTCCTGCTATCCTGAAAATGTCCGTTTGTTCCCATGTGATGATTTCTGCTAAAGAAGGAAAGAAGAAGAAGAAGAACGGTGAGCACTTTCATTCTCTTTGTTGGCTTTAGCGTTTCTTCTTTGATCTGTATCTCATTGTTAGTTAATCCCCGTCCCCGGGGATGTAAGTTGCTGGGTGAAATTGTAAATCTTGTCTTTTCGTAATGAACGTTTTGGGTTTCTTTTTCTGTAAAAAGAGGTCCTTTATTATCGTTTGTGCTCCTTTCCTGAGTATATCTCTGGTGTTGCATTGAACGTTTTGAGGAGGAAAATTGTGGAAAGTATAGTTTTGAATCTGACGTTAAACTTGAGTTTTGATTTTTCATGAATTTGAAGTCCCTGAAATGTCTTAGATTTATTTTTGCAACTTTTGCTTGGACCTTAAGGATCCACATGGCTTCCGATGTTGAATAGTATGGGCCGTGGAATCCTCTGTATAATAAGCTCATGTGTGTTGAGCGCACTTTTAGGATCTCTATCTGTGACAGTATCCCACTTTTGTCTACAGTGTATGGTTTTTTAAAATTTATTTTAACGCTTTCACAGCTTTCTAGGATTGACTCTTACATTGTCGCACATGGAATGTTTATAATGTGTTGACTTGTTTTCTTGTCTCAGTCTCTTCTACTAGGATTTCGGCTTTCCTTCAAGTTTCTGCATTTCAAAGTTATCAGTAAAGGTGCTTTAAGGACTTTCAATTAGCTGTTTAAAAAGAGTTGTGTATTTTCAAATGTGATCTATATTTGATTAAGGACTTCTGAACTTCTTTTCGGTACAATTTTATTAACTTGGCTGATCGAGTTCCTTGAGGAAAACAAAAGTCAGTAGTCCAGTGCAAGTGAGTTCCTATATTGAATTTCTTTTTGCTTACATTACTGCATTTTCATGGGAGTAATGATTATTGCATTATTCGTTGCAGGTATCTGTAGTTAACTTCCAACCTCTGATCTTCAAGTTTTTGCTAAAATAGGCCATCTCCTTCCTCTTTGATATCACCATGGTCATGAGCAACCTTAAGCTTGGTGTAGATGTAGTTGGCGCCCACAATCTTTTGCCAAAAGATGGGCAGGGTTCGTCTAGTGCCTTTGTGGAGCTTTACTTTGATGGACAGAAGTTCCGCACCACCATCAAAGAAAAGGATCTGAATCCTGTTTGGAATGAGAGTTTCTACTTCAACATCGCTGACGCTTCAAACCTCCATTATCTCACCTTTGATGCCTATGTCTACAATATTGTTAGAACTACCAACTCTAGGACCTTCCTTGGGAAAATTAGTCTCACAGGGAATTCATTTGTTCCTTACTCGGATGCTGTTGTGCTGCACTACCCTCTGGAAAAGCGTGGCATTTTCTCTCATGTTAGAGGAGAGCTTGGCCTGAAAGTTTATATCACTGATGACTTGTCCCTAAAATCGTCAAATACTGTGGATGAATCCTTGCCAACTGCAGGTCCAGGCTTAGCTAATGGGCATTCTCAGAGAGTTCACCCTGTCACAAGTACAGCAACTCATGAGAGAGTTCGCCGACATACCTTTTATCATCTCCCCAACCCAAGTCGCACTGAACAACAGCAAGAACATGAGTCGTCTCCTCCTAATGTTACACATCATGCCCCTAAGTATATAGCAGATGAGATGATACATGAACCGCAGCCTCCAAAATTAGTTCGCATGTATTCTGGATCTCCATCACAGCCTGTTGACTTTGCGCTTAAAGAAACAAGCCCGTTTCTTGGTGGCGGTAAAGTTGTTGGGGGCCGTGTCATTCATCGGGACAAGACTGCAAGCACATACGATCTTGTAGAGAGGATGTATTTTCTTTATGTAAGGGTAGTTAAAGCTCGTGACCTTCCAGCCATGGATGTTACGGGAAGTATTGATCCATTTGTTGAGGTGAGAATTGGTAACTACAAAGGAATTACAAAGCATTTTGAAAAAAAGCAGAATCCTGATTGGAACCAGGTGTTTGCCTTTTCAAGGGAACGGATGCAAGCTTCTGTTTTAGAAGTTGTGGTTAAGGACAAGGATCTTGTTAAAGATGATTTTGTAGGCATTGTAAGATTTGATATTAATGAGGTTCCATTGAGAGTCCCACCTGATAGTCCTCTAGCTCCGGAGTGGTATAGACTTGAGGATAAAAAGGGAGAAAAAGTTAAGGGTGAACTGATGCTTGCAGTCTGGATTGGCACCCAAGCTGATGAGGCCTTTTCAGATGCATGGCATTCTGATGCGGCTATGCCTGTAGATAGCACACCTTCTGCCTCCACAATGATACGTTCAAAGGTTTATCATGCACCACGTTTGTGGTATGTGCGTGTTAATATTGTTGAGGCTCAAGATTTGGTTCCAACAGAGAAAAATCGGTTCCCAGATGTGTATGTCAAGGCTCAAATAGGGCATCAGGTATTGAAAACAAAGACATGTCAGGCTCAAACTTTTAATGCCCTGTGGAATGAGGATCTTGTATTTGTTGCTTCTGAACCATTTGAAGATCATCTAGTTCTTTCAGTTGAGGATCGTGTTGGTCCAGGAAAGGATGAGATAATAGGGAGGGTTATTATTCCTTTGAGCTCGGTGGAGAAGCGTGCTGATGATCGGATCATTCATTCTCGTTGGTTTAACCTGGAGAAGCCGGTTGCTGTAGATGTAGATCAATTGAAGAAAGAAAAGTTCTCAAGCCGCATACATCTTCGAGTCTGTCTAGATGGAGGATACCATGTTCTTGACGAGTCCACAAATTATAGCAGTGATCTCCGTCCCACCGCAAAGCAGCTTTGGAGGCCAGCAATGGGGCTATTGGAACTTGGTATTTTAAATGCTATAGGACTGCATCCTATGAAAACTCGAGTTGGGAGGGGCACATCGGATACATATTGTGTAGCAAAGTATGGCCACAAATGGGTCCGGACACGTACCATCATTGATAACCTCTGTCCGAAGTATAATGAACAGTACACCTGGGAGGTTTTCGACCCAGCTACAGTTCTTACTGTTGGTGTATTTGACAACTGCCAGCTTGGAGAAAAAGGTTCAAATGGTAAGGACTTGAAAATTGGGAAGGTTCGGATTCGCATCTCTACTCTTGAAACTGGGCGTATTTATACGCACTCTTATCCCTTGCTTGTTCTTCATCCTACTGGTGTTAAAAAGATGGGAGAATTGCATTTGGCTATAAGATTTACATGTATATCTTTCGCAAACCTGCTTTATCAGTATTCACGGCCACTCTTACCTAAAATGCACTATGTAAGGCCCTTTAGTGTAATGCAACTGGACATGCTTCGTCACCAGGCTGTGAACATAGTGGCAATGAGACTAGGTCGGGCAGAACCTCCACTTCGCAAAGAGGTGGTGGAGTATATGTCGGATGTAGATTCACATCTTTGGAGCATGCGCCGAAGTAAAGCAAATTTCTTCCGACTAATGACAGTGTTCTCAGGTTTATTCGCTGCAGGAAAATGGTTTGCAGATATTTGCATGTGGAAGAATCCTATCACTACGGTGCTTGTTCATGTGCTCTATCTTATGCTTGTTTGCTTCCCAGAACTTATACTGCCCACAGTTTTCCTATACATGTTTCTAATAGGAATATGGAATTATCGTTATCGGCCAAGGTATCCTCCTCATATGAATACAAAAGTTTCACAAGCAGAGGCAGTGTATCCTGATGAGCTTGATGAGGAATTTGATACCTTCCCAACAGGCAAGAACCCGGAGCTGGTGAGGGCGAGGTATGACCGCTTACGAAGTGTTGCTGGTAGGATCCAGACTGTTGTTGGTGATATAGCAACACAAGGGGAGCGATTTCATGCACTGCTAAGTTGGCGAGATCCACGTGCTTCAGCAATATTCATTTTATTCTGCCTTGTGGCTGCCCTGGTTTTCTTTGTTACCCCATTTCAGGTTATTGCAGCCTTCGCAGGTTTCTTTGTTATGAGGCATCCAAGATTCCGGTACAGGACACCGTCGGCGCCCATCAACTTCTTCCGCAGGCTGCCTGCTAGAACGGACAGTATGTTGTAAGTTAACCTCACAATTTGGCTCGGGGTACTACGGTTGATAAGTTGCTTAAGACAAGTAATTTTAATTTTCTTTTAATCTTTCTTGTTTGCTATAACTGGCATTTATTGCCATATATATTTGGAATAAAAGGTTGGTGTCATTTTCTTCTTGAAAAAGGACAGAAAGCAGTATTGCACTGCTGGTATCCGCATAAATATTCTTTCATCAATTCTGTTCAACTTTTATCCTTGATTCTGTTGGAATTTTTGAAGAACAAAAGAGAAAGCAAGATAATAGAAACCAAACTTTTACTTAATTTTTATTGAACTCAAAATAATGACAGTCTTAAATAAACATAGAAATAAACTAACCTTCCTAAATACTAGCAATTACAAAAGAGAAAGCAAGATAATAGAAACCAAACTTTTACTTAACTTTTATTGAACTCAAAATAAGGACAGTCTTAAATAAACATAGAAATAAACTAACCTTCCTAAATACTAGCAACTAGGAGAATAACATGGGAATTAAGAAAATGACCACTACCTCACTAACTTCGCAACTAACTGACTAGATAAATATGGTCATATAATTAATAAAAACAATAATTTTGAATCAATATTCAACATTCCCTCTTGATTCAAACTTACAGATATTGAATTATTTTGTTGGAGCACATATCTTCAATGTTACATGCTGTATTCATAATTTGAAGCACTTCTCTTCAATGGACGATGCACTTCTTACCAATTTTTAACTGTTGATGCATTTCTCATCAAACTTCAACAATTGATGCACTTCTTATCATCTTGTTGATGTCCTTCGCATCAACCTGCAATTATTGGAACACATCTCTCTAAACACATCTTGGTGCACATCTTACCAACTCTTAAAAAAGAATTTTTTCACTAACCAACTCCACCATATTTGCTTGCTCTGGCCATTGGAACAAAATTTTTTTCACTCAATCTCACAGCCTCTCGAGGATCTAGGGCTCTGATACCATGTTGGAATTTTGGAAGAACAAAAGAGAAAGTAAGATAATAAAAACCAAACTTTTACTTAACTTCTATTGAACTCAAAATAATGACAGCCTTAAATAAACATAGAAATAAATTAACCTTCCTAAATACTAGCAACTAGGAGAATAACATGGGAATCAAGAAAAGGCCTACTACCTCACTAACTTCACAACTAACTGACTAGATAAACATGGTCATATAATTAATAAAAACAATAATTTTGAATCAATATTCAACAGATTCCCAAGCTTTTTACATTCCTTTAACTGATATAAACTGTTTATAAAGATTCAAGCAACAGAAGAAAGTTTGTTATTCTCCAGTTTTTGTTGCCAACATTTGTGTTGTTGCGTTTGCCAGCTTGAAAGATCAGGCAAATTTACTGCTTCTTTAATGTCTTAATCAGTGGCGTTTCTTTTAAAGAAACAATGATGAGACTATAATTTAAGGTGACATAGCCTTTATATGAAACCTAACCAAAAATGGACAAGGGAAGTACAGGAGTATTTATAGAACTATAATTAAGGATAGAATGATGTGTTGGATGATTATGATCTGGGAAGGCGTTACGATGTGGATAAGAAATGTTGACGTGATATGAGAGTCCATCTTTTGATTTCGATCCTATAAGTTGAATTCAAGTAAGATTTTGCACTAGAAATATTTAGGTTTTATGCTATAACTTTTAACCATCGAAACGAATACCTTTCAGTTACATGGTTGTTGCCAAGTTCTACGTTCTTAAAAGTAAAAAATAGAGTTAGATTGAGAAATTATTTCTCATTTAGGTTATGTTTGATTGGACGTAAAATTTTTAATTTAATAGAATGGAATGAAATAATTTGTAATGGAATTGAACGTAAATGGATGTAATATTAGAAAATTATTGTTTAGAAGAGATGGAAAATTCATAATATAATATAGTGAAATCTTGTTTGGTTGAAAAATTTATAACGTAGTATAGTGTAATATTGTTTATCATTTTACATTTCATCTTAAGCTTTTTTTTATTTTTACTTTGTTTAGGATAGAATGAGATGTAATATGAAACTTTTTCTTCCATCTTATTTTATTATAAACTCTCATTCCAAACGATAGAATAATATTATATTATATTCTATGCTATTAATAAATTATCAACCAAACATACCTTTAAATCAACCATTCAGCTTGTTTTGCTATTAAGTGAGAACAATAAAATTTTAGACAGAGTTTCGATCTTTGTTTATGCTTTAGTTTCAAAGTCATGTTCCCAAAGTGACAAATAAGAACGAAAATGAACAATGACTTTTGCATATTAATCTCGTTGATGATATGGATATATAAATTTTACATAAAAAAATTAACCTGAAACTCTCTTAAATCATTTATATGTAAACATACAAAATAATATCCAAAGAATCAATAATTTGAATCTTCCCATGTTCTCTTGAAATTTGGTAAGTCACTATTTAGAATGAGCGGATGATTTGTGAATTAACTATTTTATGCAACCTTTTGTCTCGCCAGTGATTCTCTTCTTCAATAAATCATTCTCACGATTCATGAACAAACAAACTTTAAACCAAATTAGATGCGACTATTTTAAGCGGTGCAACCATAGTCAAATTAAAAGATTGTTGACTTTGGTAACTGTTAGAAATCCAAAAGGAAGGTTGTAAAAGAAACATCAGTGTGTCCCATAATGCACACATATGTGCCCAAGGGCAAGTTAAGACCATCGAAAAAGGCAGAAACAAAATAACTTAGCTTCTCTATTGCATTCTTGCCTGTTACTCTGCTGCCATTCTTCTTTCCATTATCACTTGTCCACCACCATCCTTTTTGGCATTGCATCTCCTCATGGAAACTCAGCCATGTCTATTGCTGCTCTACAGATTCTAGACCTAATTTTGAATTCCAAATTCCTGTTCTTAGCATTTGCCAGCATCATGGAAATTGGCATTATTTCTAACAAAAATGTATTGTCAAAAATGTTGGAAGTGACGTAGAATGTATCGCAGAAGACTATCTCACTTGGGCCGACAGCCAGAAGCCCAAACGAGGTGGACCGAAGAATTGAAGATTGCATTTTATATTTTCGAACTTAAAAGTGGACTCATAAACTCATAAGTGGATCCACGTTTTAGTTATTTTCTTTTGAACTATTTAAACAACTTTCGTTGATGTTATTTGCTATCTTGGAATTAATAAAAGCCCTAGTTTGAGAGTTTTCTCAACTATTCTTGAGTTTCTAGATTGAAGCTCGATTATACGCTACTTAGACTGCATCAGTTGGTATCAAAGCTTGGTCGAACCTGATGGCTCGAGGTGGCGGCGGTCCTATTGACGGTGATCAAGGGGCTGAGGTGACAGTGGGAGATTTAAACTAGAGGATGAAATCATTGGAGGATTAGCTCACGATTCTCTCTAGCCAGATGGCTCTGCTGCTCGCGAACTCCGAAAATAGGAATGATGGTAGGCGTCGTACGGAAGAGCGGCCTGTCAACAATCCTAATTTCGATTCGGATTCTGATGAGGGAGAGGTTGTGGTAGTTTAGCGTGACCAAGGTGCTGATGGTCGTGCTACACATAACGAGTACGTCATGAAGGAAGATATTCCCTACTTTAATGGCAGTATGGTTATTGAGGATTTTCTGGATTGGTTGGCGGAGGTCGAAAGATTCTTCGAATATCAGGGGATCCCAGATGATAGGAAAGTGAAGGTAGTTGCTTGTAGGTTGAAGAGTGGAGCCTCTGCTTGGTGGGAGAGGGTTCAGGAGTGACGCCTTAGTGAAGGGAAGAGGAAGGTTGCTACGTGGAAGTGTATGAAGGAGCTGCCGAAGGGTGAATTCCTTGTTCCTGATTACGAGCAGATCCTTTTCTAACAGTATAATCATTGTCGTCAGTCAAACAGGTCCGTTCATGAATACACTACTAAATTTATGAGGTTGGCTCAACGTAATAATTTGCGTGAGCCTGAAGGCCAACGAGTGGTGAGGTATTTGGGTGGTTTGAAGCCCCTTATAGCAGATAAGGTTGGTGTGAATATCATTCGTACTCAGACTGAAGCTAATAATTTGGCTTTGCGTGCTGAGTCATTGTTGTGGGAGAGGGGCCCTATGAGTGATTTTCCGCGACATCGTTTCGATGACAAAGGTGCAAGTACTAGTGTTCTTGAGAAGACCCCAACGGCCACACCTCCACCTCAACACCTTGAGGGTAAAGAGTCGGTGGCTCGTTAACCCTACGCTAGGCCGATTCTTAAGTGTTACAGTGTAATCGGCCGAGCCACAGTCGAGTGACCGCCTGGCGAAGGATAGTAAATATTGTTGACCGCAACGACGATGATGGGATTGTATGCGAACCTGATGGGGATGACGACGAGTATGAGTCCAAGGAGGAGGTTGGGATTCATGCCGTGCGCAAGCTGATGTTGGCAGAAAAGAAATCTGATGATTCTCAGAGGCACAAATTATTTCGCACCCGTTGCACTATTAAAGGTAATTGCTACAACATTATCATCAATGGTGGTAGCTGCGAGAATATAATTGGCAAGGATACTGTTGAGAAGTTGGGGCTGCCAGCGGAAAAACATCCTAGCCCTTACATTATTGGTTGGATCAGGCCGACGGAGAAGATTCAGGTCACCGAACGCTGTAAGGTACCCTTTTCCATTGGTAACTATTCTGATGAAGCTTATTGTGATGTGATGGATATGGATGCTTGTCACATTTTGCTTGGCCGACCTTGGTAATATGATGTTAATGCACAGCATGCTGGTCGAGACAATATTTTCCGGGTTCAAAAGGATGGGCTGAAATTTACCCTATTGTCGCGAAAAGAAGCCAAATGTCCTAAAGCTTGTAAAGTGAAGGGATGAACTTTATTCGCTGTGACTAAGCATTCGAAGGATTTCCTTTCTGATGCTAAGGAGGTTAAAGAGATACATGCTGTGATTGTGAAGCAGTCCTTGTTGTCTATTGAGCAGGAGGTTGTGGATGATTTGCCGGAGGCTGTGAAACCTCTACTTGCTGAATTTAGTGCCTTAATACCGGATGAGTTACCACCTGGTTTACCACCTTTGCGTGATGTACATCATCACATTGATTTGATCCCTGGTGCGAGCTTACCCAATCTGCCTCATTATCGTATGAGTCCAAAGGAGATAGATATTCTGAAGCAGAAGGTTGATGAGTTGCTGGAGAATGGGCAGATTCAGGAGAGCATGAGTCCTTGTGTTGTCCCTGCTTTGTTGACTCCAAAGAAAGATGGTAGTTGGCAGATGTGTGTTGACAGTCGAGTTATTAATAGGATCACCGTGGGTTACAAGTTTCCCATTCCTTGACTGGATGATATGCTTGATCAGTTGGCACGTGCGAAGGTGTTTTCCAAATTCGATTTGAAGAATGGTTTTCACTAGATTCGAATCAGGAAGGGGGATGAGTGGAAGATTGCGTTCAAGACCAAGCATGGTTTGTACGAGTGGCTTGTCATGCCATTCGAGATGAGCAATGCGCCGAGCACTTTCATACGTTTGATGACACAGATTCTGCGTAAGTTTATTGGTAGGTTTGTCATTGTTTACTTTGACGATATTCTTATCTACAGTGCCTCGGAAGCTGAACACTTACCACACATGCATGAGGTTTTGGAAGCCTTGCAAGCTAATAAGTTGTACCTGAATAGAATGAAGTGCATTGTCATGACTGATCAGCTCTTATTCCTGGGTTTTGTTGTGAGTGGTGCTGGCATTAAAGTGGACGAGGTGAAGGTCCGTGCCATCAAAGAGTGGCCTACGCCATCCACTGTGCGTGAGGTCCGGAGTTTTCATGGTCTGGCTACTTTTTATCATCGTTTTTTTCAAATTTTCAGTGCCATTGCAACGCCTATTACTGAGTGTTTGAAGAAAGGCCAATTCTAGTGGACTGATGCTGCTGATGCTAGCTTTACTGAGTTGAAGGAGAAGTTATGTGTTGGCCTTACTGGATTTCGACAAGCTGTTTGAGGTCGAATGTGATGCCTGCGGTTTTGGCATTAGCACGGTGCTTTCTTAGGAGAAGCGTCCTGTGGCATTTTTTAGTGAGAAGTTGACTGACTCGCAGTGTACCTGGTCCACGTATGATAAGGAGTTTTATTCTGTCGTGCGTGCTTTGAAGCATTGGGAGCACTATCTGATCGGTAAGGAGTTTATTTTGTATTCTGATCATGAAGCTTTGAAGATTTTGAATAGTCAGAAGCGGATTAGTAGTGATATGCATGCCAGGTAGTCCCAATTTTTACAGAAATTTCCATTTAAGCTTCGGCATAAGTCAGGAGTTCAGAATAAGGTGGCTGATGCATTGAGCCGCCGTGCTGATTTGCTCATGGTTCTGAAAAATGAATTGGTGGGTTTTGAGGAGCTGAAAGAGTTGTATGCTGATGATGATGATTTTCGTGATGTTCGGGCAATATGTGCTCGAAATTTGAACTCAAGGGATTATCATGTTACGGATGGCTTTTTGTTCAAGGGCAATCAGTTGTGTGTTCCTTGTTCTTCTGTGCGGGAGAAAGTTATTTGTGATTTGCACAGTGGTGGTTTGGCTGGGCATCTTGGGCGTGATAAAACTTTGGCTGCTGTAGCTGAGCGTTTCTTTTGGCCGAAGTTACATAAGGATGTCGATACTATTGTGCAACATTGTTTTGCCTGCCAGTCTTCCAAGGGGCAGTCGTAGAATACTAGTTTGTACATGTCGTTACCTGTGCCTGACACTATTTGGGAGGATCTGTCTATGTAATTTGTGCTGGGTTTGCCTCCTACACAGCGGGGTTGGGATTCTGTCTTTATTGTGGTCGATCGGTTCTCGAAAATGGCCCATTTCATTCCTTGTAAGAAGACTGCGGATGCTTCAAACATTGCTCGCCTTTTCTTTTGAGAAGTGGTTCGTCTTCATGGCGCTCCTAAATCTATCACTTCTGATCGGGACAATAAGTTTCTTGGGCATTTCTAGTGGACTATATGGAAGTTGTTTGACTCACAGCTGAATTTTAGCAGTTCTACCCATCCGCAAACTGACGGACAGACAAAGGTGGTGAATCGTACTTTGGGAAACTTGATCCGCAGTATTTGTGGCAATCGTCCCAAGCAGTGGGACTTTGCATTGGCTCGTGCTAAATTTTCCTACAACAATGTCGTCCATCGTTCTACCGGACGTTCACCGTTCTCCATTGTTTATACTAAGGTACCTCATCATGTTCTTGACTTAACAGGTTATTGTAGGAAAATCCCGTTGTGAGCATCACATGCCCACGGTGCGGAAAACAAAATTTTTTTTATTCCGGGACCTTCCCGAAAGCCAGGATCCATGTGTATATATATAACAAACTCAAACCGAACGACCAAAGGAGACCGTCTCTAACGGTATCCACGCAGAGACCGTCTCTAACGGTATCCACGCAGAGATTGGAGAACCTAACCGGGACAAACCCTTTGACCCAGGAATAGCTAGAACAAATTAAAGACTGCTAGATCTTACCTTTGTTCTATGGAGAGCTTGAATCAACAATGGAAAGGGAGAAGCTTGGAGAGGAAGAGAGCTTGGTGATGAAGGATGAAGAAGTGATCAAAGCTTAGGATTTTAGAAATCATTTCCTTAAACCCACGATGATCACTATCTCCTTCATTTCTCCATATGTCTTTCTCAAAGACCAAAGAAGAAATGAATTTCGTGTGCCATAAAGAAAGAAACTCTTTCATTCTTCAAGAGCAAGACCCACGAACATGCATCCTTGTTTTGCTTATTAAGAAAGAAACTATTTCTTTCCCTTTATTTTAACAAAGACCACCGAACCACCATCTTCTCTTCACTTTCTCTTTTGTCTTTAACTAATTAAAGAGCATTAAATGCTAAGGTGAGTCATCCATCCACCTTAGCCTTTTATATATATATATATATATATATATATATATATATATATATATATATATATATATATATATATATATATATATATATATATAAAGTTAAGTCTTTCTCCTCCATCCACGTAGAACACACACATATATATATATATATTAATTAATTCTTTAATTAATTAATTATATATATATATATATAATTGCTAAAGTGGTCCAGTCACACTGGGGTCGGTCCTACCGGGCCCCGGCATGGAAAAACCACCGAAAACCTTTTTCAGCAATATCGATGTCGCGATCTCATCGGGACATATCTCGATCTCATCGGGATCCATTTAATCCGATTACTCTCCATATATTGGAACTCTGTCCAAAACTATTTTACGAGTTTTTCGAGACACTCTTATGCGTGTGACCCATTAGGTTCCCGGTTATGTTGGCCACTTAGATTAACACTTAATCTAAGCAAGTCATGAGCAGTATCTAGCAACACATCATGACCCCCAATTGACCGGAAAGTAATTGGTTTGACGAATGAATATATATTCATCATGGACCATATCACGAACCCTTCCATAGACAATTGGTGCAATTCGTCCTTTCACCATCCTATATCCCACTTGGTTAT
Organism: Erythroxylum novogranatense; assembly: GCA_029891385.1. Lineage (NCBI taxonomy): Eukaryota > Viridiplantae > Streptophyta > Magnoliopsida > Malpighiales > Erythroxylaceae > Erythroxylum > Erythroxylum novogranatense. Next base: position 84,223,770 of record CM057227.1, on the reverse strand, counting down.
GAGTATGGGCAATGTGTCAACTCTCACTAGATCGACTACGTCAAATCTAGTCAGTGATTTCAGTTCTTGTCCTGGGACTCATTACTTTATATGTCAATGAAAACACTCTTCATGACATATATGCTCCGGCCAGAGACTTCCAAGTAATGATCCTGACAAGAGGCCACGGGTATCATCTTTCGCTATCACGAAGTGGTGAATCCTCTATTGGCTACTCAATTACCTTGAATACCTCAAGCTGCACCCAAGCACCACCCTATGGCGACCTCGTAAAGGCAACAAGGAATGGAGTCAAAGCACGAATCGATATCAAGATATCCTTGAGCACCTCAAGTCTAAGGATACTTGCACCATTCTATGATGAGATTATCACTGACATTAGAATAGGACATCCATGTGATGATCTCATAGCAGGTCATCCAATGTACTTACTACCTCTAGTAAGAATCCACATCTCAACCCTAAATATCTCATATTTACAGTTTCTGAGATCCACTGCTTGATCAAATCAAGGAGCATGAGATGTGCTAGTCTTTCCGGATTACCGATGTCTAGTCTCAGTAATCCTATGATTAGGGATAATTTAGATAATGACATAATTTCACATGATAGGAATCTCAGTAGTGTGATCACATCATAATTTCCTTCATGCTATGTCATATATCATGGACTTCATTAATTTGATTACAGATCTATATCAGTTCATAAATAATGAACAACAAATTAATGAAATATGCCTTTCTTTATTTATTCATAAAGGCGTACACAAATTTGTACAAAATGCGCTAAAAGCGATTGCCTTTAGAAACCTACTCTAACAATCTCCCACTTGACCTAAAGCCAATCGCCTTGATATCTAATACCATAGGCGAGTACATGAGAATCAAAACTCTTTTGTGACAATGGCTTCGTCAGCGGATCAGCAATATTCTGCTCGGTGGGAACTCTCTCGATCTGGACATCACCACGTCCTATGATCTCCCTTATCAAATGATATCTGCGGAGTACGTGTTTGGATCGTTGATGAGACCTTGGTTCCTTCGCCTGTGCAATAGCCCCATTGTTGTCACAATACAATCAGTATGGGCCCATCAACGCTAGGAACCACACCAAGTTCGATAATGAACTTCTTGATCCTGCTTCGCCTTTGTCGCTTCAGGCGACAATGTACTCTGCCTCGGTTGTTGAATCGTGATCGTCTCTTGTTTGGAACTCTTCCAACCGGCGCCTTGCCGTTCGGTGTGAATACATAACCTGATTGGGATTTGGAATCATCCTTATCAGATTGAAAACTGGCATCTGTATACCCGCTCACTTGGAGATCTCCATCCCCATATATCAAGAAAACATCCTTAGTTCTTCGTAAGTACTTAAGGATATTCTTGATGACCACCCGATGATCCTCACCAGGATCCGATTAGTATCTGCTCGTAACACTTAGAGCATATGATACATTGGGTCTCGTACATAGCATAGCATATATGATAGATCCTACCGCTGATGCATACGGGATCATATTCATGCGCATCCTCTCATCTTGTGTTTTAGGACACATAGATTTCGAGAGTGTTATCCCATGAGTCACGGGAAGGTACCCTCTCTTGGATTGCTCCATGCTAAAACTCTTTAGCATCTTGTCTATGTCGTTGATTGTGAAAGACCAGCAACCTTTTGATCTATCTCTATAGATCCTTATCCCAAGGATATAAGTTGCTTCACCAAGGTCTTTCATGGCAAATTGTTTGACAACCAAATTTTGATTGCTTAAAGACATAGAGACATCGTTTCCTAGTAATAATATGTCATCCACATATAGCACAAGGAATACGTTTGCGTCCCATTAACCTTCTTATACACACAGTATTCATCCGGATTTTGTGAGAAACCAAACTCTTTGATTACCTCATCAAAACGGATATTCCAACTCCTGGATGCTTGCTTCAATCCATAGATGGATTTTTGAAGTTTGCATATCTTTTCGCCATCATAGGAGATGAAGCCATCAGGTTGTGTCATATACACATCCTCAGCTAGATTTCCATTTAGGAAAGCTGTCTTCACATCCATTTGCCATATCTCATAATCATAATGAGTGGCAATGGCTAGGAGTATCCTAATGGATTTAAGCATTGCTACTGGGCTGAAGGTCTCGTCGTAGTCAACCCCTTATCTTTGACGAAAGCCTTTAGCCACAAGCCTTGCTTTATAGGTAATTACATTGCCATCCATGTCGGTTTTTCTTCTTGAAAACCCATTTACACCCTATGGGTTTTATTCCTTTGGGTGCATCAACCAAAGTCCATACTTGGTTTTCATACATGGAATCCATTTCAGCTTGTATGGCATGAAGCCATTTCTCAGACTCTGAACTCTTCAGAACCTCTTCATAGGTGGTAGGCTCATTATCTTCTATGAGCAATACTGATTGGACCAAATTTATACTATAAATTAGGCCCGTTTTCTTTAGTAATTATGCATTTGTTGACTCTTGATCTATGATTTTTATGCTTATTTTGGTCCCGCACATTGAGTTTTGATAAATTGCACATTGTCAGTATTTTGTTGTCAATTGTCATTAATTCTGCATAATTTTTATTGGGACAATTGATACTGCAAATGGGTTGTATTTTGTAGGACCAAAGAGTCAACGTCAAGAAGTAAACATGCCGCGAGATTCATTTGATGAACAGACCCTCCATTCGCGCAATGACAAATTAATTGCATTTAATTTATTCGCCGCGACGAGTGACCAAGTTCATTCGCCGCAGCGAATTACAGCCATTCGCCGCAGCGAATGTCGGGTAACCCGGACTATAAATGGAAATTAATCCACTGTTCTGACCCGGCCCGCACAACCTCCTATAAAATCTTGCCATTTAGGGCAAAAACAGGCGGCCGCACTCCAGAAGTGAATTTCTTCTTCTCTGTTTTTTCTGTTTGTCTAATAGTTTTTGGTTTTCTCTGGTTTTTGCAGTTTGTTTCGGAGGCAACAGACATCGTCTACTTTCACCATCTTCTCCTCTGCCTTTATTTCGTCGCGATCATTCATTCATCCTTCACCGTCTCGAGTCATGAAGCGTCGGGTGCCCAAAGTGATGATGGACTCTTCTGCCGTGATGCGTGGCTAAGTCTCCGACCTCTTGAAGATGGAGTAAGGGTCGAGTTCCGTGAGCTTAACAGGGTAATCGATCTTAGTTTTAGATTTCCGTTATATTTTGTATCAACTCCAAGTTGGAGAATGCCTTTGTATGATGGATTGAATCGGTTATAGTTTAATCGGATGTTAAACTTTGATTTATGTTATGGATTGATTATTGTTAAATCTTTGTTCTTAAATACATGGAGTTCATGTATATCGGTTGGATGATTGCATTAATTGATTTAATCGCCTAGTTATGTTTGATTAAGTTGGTTGTGTTATTATTTGGTTGATTTATTGCATTAATCATTCTATACATACACTAATGGTTTTAACAAGATTTAGTTAATCGAGTTGATTAATTAAATCTTGGACTTAACGAGTTGTTAAGGTTTAGCTTTGAAACTTAGTGGATTTCAAACCCGATATTATTTTGAGCGATGATGACCCGAGCCACATTTTCGGAGAGTTTTAATTAATAGTTTTCGGTCTCATTTAATTTAAATTGCCTTATCTTTCAAAATCCAAAAATATTTACCTTTGCTTTAGTTTAGTTTAATTTTAGATTAATCAATCAAAACCCCCTTTTTATTGCTTCCATTGCATGCATAATTCAAACATTAGGCTAGTCTAGGATCAATTGGTGCATTGGTTCCTTGAGAGTAGACCCGAGGTTGTATCCTGTATTGCAATCCTTGGTATAAATTTTATTTGACCGGTTTCCAAAGATCAATTCTTAAATTGAACGATAAGCCGCCGATCAAATTTGGCGCCGTTGCCGGGGAATCAAATTAATTGGTTCTCTAAGTTAGCCAGTGTTTGTTTTGATCTTAATTTTTGTTGTTTACATTTTGTTTGCATTGCATAATTTTATTTAATTTCTTTTCTGCCTAAGTGTTTTTAGTGTTAATCCTGTTTGTGATTTCATTCTGCTTTGTTTTAAGTGTTTATTCTGATTCGTTTGCTTTCTTTTCAGTGCTTCTTGGGCGTGACGAGTTCATCATTCGTCACAAAGAAGTTCATTAATCGCCGCAATGAAGTTCATATATTCGCCGCAGCGAAAGTTACAATTTATTCAGTTCGCTGCAGCGAGTTTCTATACGTCGCAGCGAACCTGAGTGAATTTAAGCCTTGCTATCCGCTGTCGTTTTAGTGAGCTATCTTAGGTGAACTTCTCTTGCATGCCCTGTAGACTTAGGCTAGTTCATTTTAACTTTGAAATTGAGCGACACCTTAGACAACTTAGGAAAAACAAGAGAGAGCAAGAAAGACTTAGCACACTAGATCGACTAGAATCTGAGATGGATGAACACCAAGAATATCCCGGTCAACTACCCCGAAATGGAGATCATGGTCTTAACGGTGACCAGGAACGCGTAGATGACAACAATGGGAACATCAGACGTAGGACCATCCGAGAAGCTACAACCTCGGACGTTAACTACGATCCTTTCACTGCCGCCTGCCCTAACTTCGACGTAAATTTCGAAGTTAAAGGTTTATTGATTAACTCCCTACCCAAATTTCACGGTTTGGCGGGAGAGGACCCCTACATGCATCTTCAGGCCCTCACAATGATCTGTTAAAGTATGAAGCTTGTAGGAGCACATCTGGACCAGGTGCTGTGGAAGGTATTCCACTTGTCGTTAGAAGGAAAGGCCCGGGAGTGGTACATGAGCCTCCCAAGGCATGTCGCGAATGCCTATCACAGTTGGGCCAACTTGCGGAAAGCTTTTCTGGAAAAGTATTTTCCAGCTTCTAGGACGTCGTCGATGAGAAATGAGATATATTCTGCCAAACAAGATTATGACGAATCTCGGTGCCCCCATCATCAAATCCCTGATGAACAATTGGTTCAATATTTTTATGATGGGGTAAAGAATCAAGAAAAAGGAATGTTGGATGCTGCGTCGGGAGGTTCGTTGATTGGCCTGACCACGCCAGAAGCTTGGGCCCTGATAAAGAGGATGGCCCTGAATCATCAACAGTATAGTGTCCGCGATTCCAGGAATGTGAATGAAGTAGGAGCCATGACGGCTCAAACTAAGAGAATGGAGAGCCTGGAATCGAAAGTAGATTCTTTGGAACATCGGATAACTTCCCAGTTATCCTCAATCACGGCGGAGCTTAAGAATTTGAATGTGCATCGCCCGTCACCTTCCACTGAACTGGTCGCACCTAGTTGCGAATCTTGTGGATCGGTGATGCACATTTCCAGCGTCTGTCCCGAAAGGTATGAAGAAGTGTTCGCTGTTTACCCGAGCAGACAAAATTCTAAGTGGGACCGTGCTCAACACATATAACGAAGGATGGAGATCTCATCTAACTTCATTGGAGGAATAATGAAGGAAGAGCACCCAACCGTTTTCAACAAGTGGAGTGGAGTGGACCATCTACAAACCAGTTCCCGATCGAAGCGTTGCGGTGCAACCAGTCACCAAAAAGGACACTAATCAACCGCATGGTATGATGGCGTTGATGAAAGAGGAATGAACTTCCACAAACAAATCAATTCAACGCCATCGCGAACCTCATCCACGAGAATCGCTAAGAATGCTGCCGCTTTAGTGCCTTGGAGAAACGCATGGAGCAATGGGAGACCAAGGTCGAGAACATGAACGCCTATGTCACCCAATTGTCTAATAATTTGAGTGACAACCAAGCTCGGGCGATGGATCCATTCCTCCAACACGGTAATAAACCCAAAGAGTTTAAATGCAATTGAGTTGAGAGTGGAAAGAAAGTGCATTTCGACATTCTGAAGAAGAAGAATGCGAGGAAATTGAGGTTGAAGAGGCGCCTCGAGTGAGAGAAGCAAGTCGTGCGATCGATCAGTGATCGTGAAGAAGAATTGTTGAGAACAAGAAGCAATCAACAATTGAGGACAAAGAGCAATCATCGAGCATTTTAGGAAGAAAATTGATAAGGATAAATCGGCGAAATGAACCGATCAACTTAAAGGACCTCCCTTTTCCGAACTTCGTGTCGATGAGCAAGAGAGTCAATGAGCTCAAACACTAAAAAGAAATCATTGACCTGTTTGGGAAGGTTGAAGTCAACGTGCCCTGCTGGATTTGATTAAGAAAGTGCGGCCACGCTAAGTACGAAGGACTTGTGCACAAACAAGAGGAAATTTCGACCGAACGAGCGTGTCCAAGTAAGCTCAAATGTGTCGGCTTTATTTAAGCCCCAAATCCGGTGAAGTGTCGGGACCGGGATCGTTCACCATTCCTTGTGTTATAGGAAGGTGACCATTGGAAGAGCTCTATTGGATTTGGGGCGGCGATTAACGTAATGCGAAATCATTTATGAAGCCACAGGCGTTAAGAGCATAAAGCCTACTTCTGTAGTCTTACAGTTGGCTGATAGATCCTTCCGTCATCCAGTGGGAATCATCGAGGACATCTTGGTCCAGGTGAAAGGATTAGTGTTTCCTGCAGATTTCTACGTTCTAGATATGTCTTCTGAAGTTGTGCAGGACACTTCCTTGATCCTTGGACGACCCTTCCTTCGGACGGCGAGCACGATGATTAGCATGAAGGAAGGGGAGATCACTATGGAAGTTGGTGATCAACAAGTTAGCTTCAACATGTATGAAGCTATGAAGCATCCTCATGAAGATTATTCCTTACTGGATGTTCACATGCTTGATGTTTCTATTGATGAAGCCTGTTCTGAATTTGTAGAAACTTTATATCCTGCCACTGACGATATTTTTGGAGAAAGTTTCTCTTTTGACGATTTTGAGAGCAAAAGCTGGAGTGCAGTATGGACGTGGGTCGACTAGCAACCAAGTCTTTGGTGGAGCTTGGATATCAAGCGATGAGTCCATACCGAGCTCAAGACCCACCTTGAGTGCTGGGTTTCTCTTTCCTTCATTTACTATATAATTGTGCTATGTTTTATACCAGCGTGTGTATTGTTGAGCATGATTATATTGTTTAAGTGTGGGGAGGATTTAACGGTAGAATTAGAGTAGTAGGTAGGATTTCCCTTTACGTTTGAATAAAGTGTTTCCCTTTGTTAGCTCGTGTTCTTCCTAATAAAGCATGATTAGATTGACGAGAATGGTTGATATGTGGGATGATTAATTGAATGATTGTGCAAACCGAGTAGGATCCTTAGACATTGTGATGCATTACGGGTAGTTCGCCGCGTGAGCATCTCTCTTCTTCGCCGCTAATCTAGGTTTTACTACTTGTTCATTGCGGTTGGGAGGCGCCGTCGCGGCGAATAAGGACATCTCCGCCCTACGGACCGTTGGACATCTCTTTTGTCCGAGGGCCATTTTATCTTTCCTCTCTCGCGTCCTTTCGTCTCCGCGTCTTCTTCTTCTTCTTTTTCTTTCTCCTTCCCTCCTCATTTCGCTGCCACCTTCGCTGCCTCGCCGTCGCTCCTCTCTTTGCCCTCTGCTGTTTGAAGCTCCCAATCTCCTCCAATCTCCTTCCAACTGCGTTTTAACCCTTCTGTAAGTGTTCTTATTCCCTCCTCTTGTCCAATTTCGTTGTTATTCGTTAGATTTGAGGCAAACAGCGAACGCTGTTTGCCGCAACTGTTTGCAGAATCACCATTCGCCACGGCGAATTTCATATCTCGCCACGGCAAACGTAGGGTATCGGTTCGCTGCGACGAATGTCCTTGCTAGCCGCAGCGAACGAAGATGCCCAGTTCGCTGCAGCGAACATCCTGTTGGCTGCAGCGAATGGCAGAAGTCTCCTTTAGCCGCAGCGAATGCTCCTGTTCGTTGCGGCGAATCTCAAACTTTGATTACGTGTAATTTTCTTAGTTTAATGCACATTCTACCGTTTGTGTGTGCGAGGATTATGCCTAGAATGAAACAAGCCTCTAGGCCGGAGCAAAGAACCATCCTCTTCTTCCTCCGATCACACCATTTCCCTTTCTCACAACCTTCCCGTCTTCCTCTCGTCCGGTAGATCCTGATGCGATCATTTGGCAACTCGTGTTGCCGGTCAAGATATCTTAAGGAAAACCATTTCCTCTAACCCTGCAACAAACCCTTTTGTCCGTCGACTTTTGAATTAGACTTAATGGCCTTGCTCAACCTAATTCTATTGGCAACCTCACATTTGTCCGCCAATACTATTCATATGCTCACATCTCCCACACCTACGGAATTAATTTCCGGTGTTTCCATTCAATGTTTTCACTTCCGTAATTATCCGTGAGCATTACCATCTTCCCGTCGTCCCTCATTGCTAATATTCCTACCTTCTCCGTAATTACCCATAGGAGGAAGTCATTGGTACTCTTTGCACTGCAGGGTCTCAGTGGCTTCAACCCCGTGGTTCTCAACGATACATCCGTCGGACCACCCTCCTTCCTGAAGCTCGTCCTTGGTTACATTTTATATGTAACAATATTATGCCGACCCTCCATCTTTCCAACATCCCCAAAGAAAGGTGCCCTATATATACTAGCGATGGTGGCGATCTGTAGACCTAGCCCCGCCATTTCAGCGCCCTTCGCCGGTGTGTTCTCTCTACCAACCCTAAACACAAACTCCTTTTCCCCATCTCATTTACATTTGATTAAGGCCTATCGAGTCCGGAACATCCAGCAATCTCACCTTTTGCCGCCTCCATTTGTCTATGTTCGTTTAGGTCAGCCACGTGCCATCCTACCCCCACCTCCTGCCCAACCTGCTTCAGCATCTTCTTCCTCTCCCTCACCTTCCCCTAGCCATCCCTCACCTAGAGCCCCTTCTCCCACCCCTCCCGTCCTTCCTGTTTCCCCCGAGGCTCTGCCTCGTCTTCCATCCCCGCCCTCTGTTCCCCCCGCTCCTTCTGAGGTGGCTCTGCTGCGTGAGGAAGTCATTCACCAGGCCGGTTCACTTCTTTCGAGACTCGGTGGCCACGCATTCCCTGCTCACAATGATTGCGACCCACCTCGGGCTGCCTATTCCGCCTCAGGCACCGGCTTCTTCAGATGCTCCGAGCTCTTCTACTGCTGCCCCGCTAGCTGACGATCCTGCCACATAGTCTAGGCTTTTTATTTTCTTTTGTTGTTGTTTTTTCTGTATTTTCTTTTCTTCGTTGTACTTTTTAGTTCGTTCTTCGGATCCTCTTTTTGTACATTACATTTTTGCGCTTAATGATATATCCACATTTCTGTTTTGTCTATTTTTGTTTCGTTTCCTCTGTGCCCTGCTACTTTTGTCATTGTGGACAATTCCATGTTTAAGTGTGGGGGAGCCGTTCCCTTTTATATTTTGCATTGTACACCTATTAAAACTTGTGCATAATTTTGTGGGCCGTTGCTTTTCTTGATAAATTTGGACTCGATCAAACATTTTCTCTTTTCGTTCTTTTGTGCCTTGCATGCAAAGCCCTTATAAGTTTCAAAGCGATACTTGAGTTTTGTGAAAATGCTCTTCATTCTTGAGCGATAATTGGTTTTGGCAAAATTTTAACTTTTGAAGTTTTCAAAACAAAGTAAATGGGAGCATGCTAACAAGCTAGCATTTTAAGTTTTAAGTTTTGAGATTGATCATTGAGACAAAACCTTGTTGGAAGGATATTTGAGCCAAAGATTTTTCTTCTATATTTTGTGTGTGCATCCGCTTAGTTCATGCTTCTCTAGAACTTGTGTGGGTTTTTACTCAAAGCTTGATGGACTAGATTTTGTGGATATAATAGGCGTTCTTTCTTTCAGCCCTTTCCCCAAACACCAACCCCTAAACACCGCTCCTTTAGCCCTTTGAGCCTTCTTCATGAGCATTTGCATGCATTATTTTGGATAGCGTCAATAGTCGGTTTGTTCTATTTTAGTGAAAAAAGTTAGTCTTGTTTATTCCAAAAAGGGATAATAATGTGTATTGAATCCCAAATGGGATTAGTATCTCAAAATGAGATAAAAAAATCAAAATTTAGTTTAGTAGAGGTCTAGTTCAAATTATAGATTATCGACATCGATCCTCATTTTATGCCATGCTCATATTTTCTTTTCTCACATCATCCATTCATTTAGCCTTCCGCTCATTACAACCCTTAAAGACCTCTTGATCTTCAAATTGATAGTCCTTGTAGTGGAGAAATAAAATTGATACATGCTCATGGTAGGAGATGTATTAAGTAGATTGAGAGAAAATATCCCTACTATACAAGTGAGTTGGCGTAAACATCATATCTGAGTGATTCTCTCATTATTCAATCTCATGTGCTTAAATTCTTTCAATGTTTGTTTTATTAGCACTCTTTCAATTTGCTGCGTTCGAATTCTGATAAAGTGGATTGAGTCAATTTTGGTTGTTGTTTGAGCATGGGCAGAATTTTCTTTTACTCTTGTACCTTTTTGACTCTTATAAGCTTTGTTCAGGAGTACAAAGGTTTAAGTGTGGGGGAATTTGATTGGACCAAATTTATACTATAAATTAGGCCCGTTTTCTTTAGTAATTATGCATTTGTTGACTCCTGATCTATGATTTTTATGCTTATTTTGGTCCCGCACATTGAGTTTTGATAAATTGCACATTGTCAGTATTTTGTTGTCAATTGTCATTAATTCTGTATAATTTTTATTGGGACAATTGATACTGCAAATGGGTTGTATTTTGTAGGACCAAAGGAGTCAACGTTCAAGAAGTAAACATGCCGCGAGATTCGCTGGGGCGAACCAGACCCTCCATTCGCCGCAACAAATTAATTGCATTTAATTTATTCGTCGCGACGAGTGACCAAGTTCATTCGCCGCAGCGAATTACAGCCATTCGCCGCAGCGAATGTCGGGTAACCCGGACTATAAATGGAAATTAATCCTTTGTTACGACCTACCGCACAACCTCTATAAAATCTTGCCATTTAGGGCAAAAATAAGCGACGCACTCGAGTGAATTTCTTCTTCTCTGTTTTCTCTGTTCGTCTAATAGTTTTTGGTTTTCTCTGGTTTTGCGTTTGTTTGGAGGCAGCAGACATCGTCTACTTTCACCATCTTCTCCTCTGCCTTTATTTCGTCGCGATCATTCATTCATCCTTCACCGTCTCGAAGTCATGAAAGCGTCGGGTGCCCAAAGATGATGGACTCTTCTGCGTGATGCGTGGCTAAGTCTCAAACCTCTTGAAGATGGAGTAAGGGTGCGAGTTAAGTGAGCTTAACAGGGGTAATCGATCTTAGTTTTAGATTTCCGTTATATTTTGTATCAACTCCGAGTTGGAGAATGCCTTTGTATGATGGATTGAATCCGGTTATAGTTTAATCGGATGTTAAACTTTGATTTATGTTATGGATTGATTATTGTTGAATGCTATTCTTAAATACATGGAGTTCATGTATATCGGTTGGATGATTGCATTAATTGATTTAATCGCCTAGTTATGTTTGATTAAGTTGGTTGTGTTATTATTTGGTTGATTTATTGCATTAATCATTCTATACATACACTAATGGTTTTAATAAGATTTAGTTAATCGAGTTGATTAATTAAATCTTGGACTTAACGAGTTATTAAGGTTTAGCTTTGAAACTTAGTGGATTTCAAACCCGATATTATTTTGAACGATGATGACCCGAGCCACATTTTCAGGAGAGTTTTAATTAATAGTTTTCAGTCTCATTTAATTTAAATTGCCTTATCTTTTCAAAATCCAAAAAAATATTTACCTTTGCTTTAGTTTAGTTTAATTTTAGATTAATCAATCAAAACCCCCTTTTTATTGCTTCCATTGCATGCATAATTCAAACATTAGGCTAGTTTAGGATCAATTGGTGCATTGGTTCCTTGAGAGTCGACCCGAGGTTGCATCCTGTATTGCAATCTTTGGTATAAATTTTATTTGACCGGTTTCCAAGGATCAATTCTTAAATTGAACGATAAGCCGCCGATCAAATACGTCATCCTGTTCATTCACGAGAAATCCATATCTCTCGGGAACAGAGCGTATCCTACGTGACCTACGAACTTCATGTGTTGTAGAAGGTTGAACTGTTACTTCATCTGTATGAGTTACAGTTTGAGGTTCAGGCAGTTGATCTGCGTCTGTTCGCGCATCTTGAACTTCTTCAACTCAATTTTGCTCCTACTGTCTTCTTGTAAAAGAAACTCTTTCTCTAAAAAGACAGCATGCTTTGAAACAAACACCTTTTGTTCCTCAGCAAGGTAGAATTGATATCCCATCATTTCTTTAGGATATCCTACGAACAAACACTTGTCGGACTTTGCATCAAGTTTATCTCGATTGAGTCCGCTTCACATAAGCGGACAGCCCCAAACTTTCAAATGAGTAAGATAGGGTCTTTGTTAGTCCACATCTCATATGGAGTAACATCAATTGTCTTTGATGGAACTCTGTTTAGCAAGTAAACAATTTGTCTCGACAGCATACCCCAAAAGGATTTTGGTAACTTTGCAAAGCCCATCATTGATCGTACCATGTCTAACAAGGTTCGATTTCTCCTTTCGCCACACCATTATCTTTGTGGTGTGTAAGGAGGAGTCCATTGAGATAAAATCCCATTATCTCTGAGATAATCCAAAAACTCTTGGTCTAAGTATTCCCCACCACGATCAGATTGTAATGTCTTGATACCTTTCCCAAATTGGTTTTCTACTTCATTTCTGAATTGTTTGAACTTTTCAAATGCTTGATTTGTATCTCATCGAATCTGGTACCCATATCGAGAATAATCATCGATAAAGGTAATGAAGTAAAGACAACCACTTCGCATGGATGGACATCGGACCACATACATCTGAATGTATTAGGTCTAATACTTCATTAAGCTCGTTCACCCTTTCCTTAAAGGGTAATTTAGTCATCTTGCCTAATAAACAAGATTCACATGTGTCATATGATTCATAATCAAATGACCCTAAACTTCCATTCTCATGGAGCTTAGCTATGCGTCTCTCATTTATATGGCCAAGGCGACAATGCCATAAGTAAGTTGATTTTAAATTATCTCGTTTATGTATTTTCGTGTCATTGACATTCATAATTGGATGTGACATATCTAATATGTAAATCCCATTGCATAAAGTACCAGTACCTTAAAGCATTCCATTCAAACTAATAGAACAACCATTGTTACTAAAAGTCAAATGGAAACCAGCTCTATTTAAATAAGAAACAGACAATATGTTCTTTGTTAATACAGGTACAATATAACATTCATCCAATTTGATTACAAGCCCAGTGGGGAGTGACAAAAAGTAAGTGCCTACGGCTAATGCAGCAACTCTTGCTCCATTTCCCACACGCAGGTCTACCTCTCCCTTTATGAGCTGTCTACTGTCCTTGAGGCCTTGCATATCATTGCATATGTGTGAGCCATAACCGGTATCTAATACCCATATGTTATGATCAGAAACAGTATTAACCTCAATGACAAACATATTTGAAGAAGTCGAGGCATCTGATGCCTTTTTCTGCTTCAGTTCTTCCAGATAGACTTTACAGTTCCGCTTCCAATGGCCAGTCTTGCCAAAATGAAAGCAAGTTCCTTTTGGTGCAGTCTCTTTGGTTTTCTTCTTGGCTGCACTTCCTTTTGGTTTCTTAGACCTTTTCTTCTTTAGATTCTTTTTCTTTGAACCAGAAGAAGAAGAGGCCACCATATTCACTAGCCTATGATAAACTTTCTGATCCTCATCAGAAGCATCAACAGCAAGTGAATCAGGAAGTGGAACATCTAGGATATATCCTAGTTCCTCAGACCTGAGAACAATTCTCAGATTTCTCAGCCAATCAAGAAAATTTGGTCCAGTTAATTTGTTGGAATCCATTAGTGAGCGCAAGTTCACACTGGAAGTCATCTTCAATAACCTTTAGGGAAAAGAGAGAAAGAATGTTAGAATAGAATTACATGCATGATCATAAGGACTTGCATGATATGCATATGGCTCCCACTAGTTTCATAGAATCCATAACCCTCAGTACGAATCCAAGAAACATTATGACAAAATGTCCTAGTGGGTCGATATCCGACATTCCTAAAAATGACCTTGGGTTTGCCCAACAAGCCACCTTAGTTCAATCGGTAGGTATCGGTCATACCAATTGCATCATAGATAGATATCCGACATTCCTAAAATGACCTTGGGTTTGCCCAACAAGTCACCTTAGTTCAATCGGTAGGTATCAATCATACCATTTCCATCTTAGGTGTAACTATCGACTAGTGCTATCAACTTTTGATGTACGCACACACATTGGGTCATCAATTCTTGATGCGTGTACATCTGATGTACACTACCCAATTTCGCCTCTGTCCACGTTGACCTTGAGTTTGCTCAACAAATCAACGCTTCTAGTGAAAACCGACCCATTAATCCGAAAATCTCATTTTCCATGGTTCGAACATATCCGTATAGAGTGAGCTTGGGTTTGCCCAACAACCCAACTCTATAAGAACTCTGGTTCTCCCCATATTAATGGAAGGCGTTAGTTTTCATATGATTTGAGGGTTTTCAGGTCTCATCTTCTTCTTCTCCAAGCCGTAGGATTATAGTCACTATGACTATATGGAATGATTTAGGGCATATGATCAATCACATTTAGTTTATACCTAAAATCATCCATCATCCCTCCTTTGCATGTTATAAGTCAACTTGTGTATGTATAAATCGACTTATGCCTCTGTGTAAGTCGACTTATGCATGTGTAAGTTGACTTATGCAGCTGTACACGAACAAGTCGACTTGTACCATTGTGCAAGTCGACTTATGTGTCTACAGTGCAACAAACAAGTCGAGTTATGAACGTATAAGTCGACTTGTGCAGTTGGAATTGCTATCTTAATTGGCTAATTTCTCAATTCGTATAGTTCAAATTCACAATACCAAGTCTAATACACTTTACCTTGATGTACCAATGAAACACTTTCATTGTTGCTTACCATATATAGTCAAACTATATATGAAGAATTTGAAATCGGTGAATATATTGTTATTCACTTGGATTTCCAAATAATTCGAGAATATCAAATTATCAACCTAAGTATCTCTAGGTAGTCTACACTTTATCAAGACTACTTGACCTTTGGTCACAAAATTTGTGACGCCAAAACAATCAAGATAAGGGAATATACTAACGAGACGCTAATGAGATACATTTGACATCCGAAAATTATTTGGAAACCTAATTTCAAAAAATTCATTTAGGCAAGCATACAACATCAATGCAACACATTTTTAATCACATTAAAAATGATCCAAGGCATTGTAACTGAAATCTACAAAATTTCTTAGTTCAAACAAAACAACTCCAGCAATTTTCTCAAAACTGCCAAGTCCTATGTTTTGCTTGAAAAACCCATTGAAAAAATTTCAATAAATTCTGAGAAAATTACAGAGGTTACAACATGTTCCCAAAATGCTCCATGAATGTTTGTAGGATTTATTTCCAACAAAAACTCAATCAACCTCAGCAACAAAGCCAATGCAAAATCTGTGTTCCTTAACACAGCTATTCCCAGCAGCACACAATAAATTCTCAAATAAATAGTAAATCACCTCAAAAACATTTTTCCATCCACATAGACATTCATAAACATCTTAGGGACATTTAGGTGAAATAAAATCCGAAAAACCATTTTTCTACAATTTATTCTCGAATTTATAGGCATGCCTGTTCAGTGAATGTGCACAAAGACAGCACCCAGCACATTAGGGAATAAATTAGCAAAACCATATCAAATCACATTGATAAATTCCGGGCTTCCACAGACATATGCAACAACATCTTGTGAACATATCTGGGCAAGAAAATTTCGAAAACTATGTCTCATACTGAATTCGAAATTCAACACATACAACATGCATCATCATCACAAGCTATAGCAACTCCGACCTAGTCATGGTTTCGTTGTTATATACGACACAAGTGGCTCTGATACTACTGTAGGAAAATCCCGGTGTGAGCATCACATGCCCAAGGTACGGAAAACACAAATTTTTTTGTTCCGGGACCTTCCCGAAAGCCAGGATCCATGTGTATATATATAACAAACTCAAACTGAACGACCAAAGGAGACCGTCTCTAACGATATCCACGCAGAGATCGGAGAACCTAACCGGGATAAACCCTTTGACCCGGGAATAGCTAGAACAAATTAAAGACTGCTATATCTTACCTTTGTTCTATGGAGAGCTTGAATCAACAATGGAAAGGGAGAAGCTTGGAGAGGAAGAGAGCTTGGTGATGAAGGATGAAGAAGTGATCAAAGCTTAGGATTTTAGAAATCATTTCCTTAAACCCACGATGATCACTATCTCCTTCATTTCTCCATATGTCTTTCTCAAAGACCAAAGAAGAAATGAATTTCGTGTGCCATGAAGAAAGAAACTCTTTCATTCTTCAAGAGCAAGACCCACGAACATGCATCCTTGTTTTGCTTATTAAGAAAGAAACTATTTCTTTCCCTTTATTTTAACAAAGACCACCGAACCACCATCTTCTCTTCACTTTCTCTTTTGTCTTTAACTAATTAAAGAGCATTAAATGCTAAGGTGAGTCATCTATCCACCTTAGCCTTTATATATATATATAAAGTTAAGTTTTTCTCCTCCATCCACGTAGAACACATATATATATATTAATTAATTAATTCTTTAATTAATTAATTATATATATATATATAATTGCTAAAGTGGTCCAGTCACACTGGGGTCGGTCCTATCGGGCCCCGGCATGGAAAAACCACCGAAAACCTTTTTCAGCAATATCGATATTGCGATCTCATCGGGTCATATCTCGATCTCATCGGGATCTATTTAATCCGATTGCTCTCCATATATTGGAACTCTGTCCAAAACTATTTTACGAGTTCTCCGAGACACTCTTATGCG
This sequence comes from Erythroxylum novogranatense, assembly GCA_029891385.1. NCBI lineage: Eukaryota > Viridiplantae > Streptophyta > Magnoliopsida > Malpighiales > Erythroxylaceae > Erythroxylum > Erythroxylum novogranatense. Next base: position 84,206,833 of record CM057227.1, on the reverse strand, counting down.
TGTGACCCATTAGGTTCTCGGTTATGTTGGCCACTTAGATTAACACTTAATCTAAGCAAGTCATGAGCGGTATCTAGCAACACATCATGACCCCCAATTGACCGGAAAGTAATTGGTTTGACGAATGAATATATATTCATCATGGACCATATCACGAACCCTTCCATAGACAATTACCGTGCAATTCGTCCTTTCACCATCCTATACCCCACTTGGTTATGAGTATGGGCAATGTGTCAACTCTCACTAGATTGACTACGTCAAATCTAGTCCAAGTGATTTCAGTTCTTGTCCTGGGACTCATTACTTTATATGTCAATGAAGACACTCTTCATGACATATATGCTCCGGCCAAAGACTTCCAAGTAATGATCCTGACAAGAGGCCACGGGTATCATCTTCTGCTATCACAGAAGTGGTGAATCCTCTATTGGCTACTCAATTACCTTCGAATACCTCAAGTTGTACCCAAGCACCACCCTATGAGCGCCCTCTGTAAGGCAACAAGGAATGGAGTCAAAGCACAGAATCAGTATCCAAGATATCCTTGAGCACCTCAAGTCTAAGGATACTTGCACCATTGCTATGATGAGATTATCACCGACATTAGAATAGGACATCCATGTGATGATCTCATAGCAGTCATCGATGTACTTACTACCTCTAGTAAGCATCCACATCTCAACCCTAAATATCTCATATTTACGGTTTCGAGATCCTTTGCTTGATCAAATCAAGGAGCATAAGATGTGCTAGTCTTCCGGATTACCGATGTCCGGTCTCAGTAATCCTATGACTAGGATAATTTAGATAATGACATAATTGCACATGATAGGAATCTCGATGAGTGTGATCACATCATAATTTCCTTCATGCTATGTCATATATCATGGACTTCATTAATTTGATTACAGATCTATATCGGTTCATAAATAATGAACAACAAATTAATGAAATATGCCTTTCTTTATTTATTCATAAAGACTGTACACAAATTTGTACAAAATGCGCTAAAGGCGATTGCCTTTAGAGCACTACTCTAACAGTTATCCTAAGGCTGTTTTGAAGAGTGTTGCTGCAGAGAAAATGGCTTTCGATTGGCAAGCTGTTCATGCTGACGTGAAGCAGAAGATTGAGGAATTGAATGCTAAGTATAAACAGGCCGCTGACCAGCATCGCCGAGAGAAGTTGTTTGTTGTTGGTGATAAGGAAATGGTCTTTCTTCGTCGTGAACGTTTTCCTGTTGGTACTTATAGCAAGCTGCAGCCACGGAAGTATGGTCCATACTAGATCCTGACAAAGCTTAATGACAATGCTTATGTGGTGGGGCTGCCAGACAGTATGGACATTTCCAAAATGTTTAACGTGGCGGACATTCACAAGTACTACCCTTCTGATGAGGTGATTTATCCTGATGATGTTGTAAACTCGAGGTTGAGTTTTTTTCAAGAAAGGGAGACTGACGTAGAACGTATCACAAAAGACTATCTCATTTGGGCCAACAGCCAGAAGCCCAAGCGAGGTGGACCGAAGAATTGAAGATTGCATTTTATATTTTCGAACTTAAAAGTGGACTCATAAACTCATAAGTGGATCCACGTTTTAGTTATTTTCTTTCGAACTATTTAAACAACTTTCATTGATGTTATTTGCTATCTTGGAATTAATAAAAACCCTAGTTTGAGAGTTTTCTCTGTTGGACCAATGGTGGTTGACAAATTAATTCCACTTATGTTTTGATAATAATAAAATGTATAGAATTGGTTAAGAAATTGTTTCAGGTATTTTGGGATTGATATTCAATGAAAGAATTGTAGAAATCAAGATGGGCAAGTGTTTAATCATTAAAGAATCAAGATGGAAGTTTCCTATAAGTGAAAGAGGCTTATATAATGAAGATTATAAAAGATTTGAGTGGATATTACCGTTGAAGCTTACATAAGTCGACTAGAACATCATATGTCGACTAATATATGAAGATATGTCAACACAAGTCGACTAACAGCATACAAGTCGACTTATCGTGGAGCACAAGTCGACTTACATATCACAAGTTGACTTATAGAAGAGCGGAGATGCAAGTTTACGTAAAATATTGTCACTTGTCGACTTATATAACTCGACAAGTCAACTTATGGTCACAAGTCGACTTATACAACTCGACAAGTCGACTTATGGGTATAGCACATTAATTCCAACGGTCCAATTAGCCAAAAATGGATGGGAGATTATTAAGGAACGGTCATTTCAATCTAGCAACGGCTAGAATAAGTCCCAACAGCTATATTTCTTCTTATATAAAGGGTGGATGATTGATGAAGAAGTGACACAAGTTCTACAAGCCAAAATACTCTTATCTTGCTCCAAATTGCTCATCATTATTCTTACTTTGTTTACATTTGTATTGAGCACTTGTTCTTAGATCTTTATCCTATTTCTTTTACAAATTGAGTGACTAGTGAAAGGTCACGTGTGAGGTAGCTTAAGCCTGAAATCAAGTATTGTTGGTAGGATTTGTGCCGGAAGACAAATCATCTGTAAAGGTTGCTTGAGCCAAAAATCAAGCGGTATTGGTAGGATTTGTGCCGGAAATACAAATCAAGTGTAAAGGTAGCTTGAGCCGGAAATCAAGCGGGATTGTAAGAGTTCACACTGAACTACAAAGTGTGTAATAAAATGGTTTGCAAAATCCTAAGTGGGAGCTTAGGTAGAGGACGTAGGTCTTAGCACCGAACCTCTATAAAAACAGTGTTTGATCTTCTTTCCTACTCTTTGTATTTAAATTTGTTTAAATTACTATTGTGTGAATTAACTTCTGATTTTATTGTAGAAATTTTCAAAGAATTTTAAAGATCTATTCAACCCCCTTCTAGATAAACACAATTGGTATCGAGCGTATATCCGGATGGCACATAATAACTTAGCGGAAGAAGGTAATACTAATAATCGCCCTCCTTTATTTAATGGTACTAATTATTCCTCTTGAAAAAATCCTATGAAGTACCACATCATTAGCGAGGGAGTAGAATATTGGAAGATAATTATCTTCGGTCCACAACCACCGTTAAAAGAAAATGGTGAGTTAAAAACAGAGCTGGAATACGATGACAATGACTGGAGGCAAGCCTACATCAACGCTAAAGCGATGAAGCTAATCTATTGCGCTCTCATAGTTGAGGAAAGAAATCGAGTTAACTCGTGTATCAGTGCCAAAGAAATATGGGAAAGACTACGCATCACCCATGAAGGAACCAACCAAGTCCGGGAAACAAAGATTAGCATGCTTCTCCATGACTATGAAATGTTTATCATGAAAGAAGGTGAGTCTATTTCCAATATGCTTGATCGTTTTGCAGAAATTATCAATGAATTAGGAAATCTTGGAAAGCACATGACGGATAGTGAGAAGGTGAAGAAGATTCTTCGCTCTCTACCGAAAGAATAGGATTCACAAGTCACCGCTATTATGGAGTCCAAGGATCTTAATCACTTGGAATTCAACGCCTTGGTGGGATCACTCATCAACTATGAGATCATTCTCAAATCAAGAGGAGGTAGAGGTAAGTCAGAAAAATCAATTGCTTTTAAAGCTAACACTTCTTTTGTTGATGAAAGTGATGAGGAAATAGATGAAGACGAGGAAGACGAAGAAATAGCTATGTGACGCTAGAAATTTAAGGAAGTTCAAGGACTTCTCAAAAATCGAAGAAAAGAATTAAGTGGCGGAAGAAATGGAGATACGAAGAAGTATACTGTAGAAAGAAGGTCTAAAGGCTATCAAGAAAAGAAAAATTCAAATCTCCAGAAAAATGACAAAGGGAAAAAGAAAACTAACCTTATAGCGACGTGGAGTGATGATGAGGAAGCATATCAAAGCAATGATGAAAACAACCTAGCGCTTATGGCCAATAGCTCCTCAATAAGTGATGATGAAGATGCGGTAACTTTCTTTGATCAAGATCTTATAGAGTCTTTTAATGCTTTGTAAATTGATTTTGAAGAAGCTATTGAAATCAACAAGAAATTGAGAAAGAAAATAAGAGAATTGGTTGCTGAAAATAGTGCCTTACATGAGACTATTGATGATTTAGATAGTCCTAAGGAAGATCATTCTGCATGTCTTGTTGAAAAGGAAAATCTTATTTGTGAGCTTGATAGACTTAGAAAGGAGTTTTCTTATGTGGTTGGAAAATTTGCTGGTGGAAATGCAAAGTTTGAAGAGATGTTGTCTTTACAAAGATATTCTATTTCTAAACATGGTTTGGGATATGATCCTTATAATAGAGATTATTCTTTAATTTCCAAATTTACCAAGGATGGAAAAGTTGCTCAATGTGCTAGATGCCTGAAAGATGGTCATATAGAAATTGCATGTAAAAGTATTAGGAGATGTGTTAAGGTTAAGAAAATCTGGGTGGTAAAAGGTACAACACCTTCTAATGTGGTTTATATGACTAACCAAAATGGACCCAAGATGGCTTGGGTACCAATGAGAAGAAAGGATGTTTCAGTTGTAGGTACAAGCAAGGAATGAAGATCCACCAACCACATGGTACACTGATAGTGGAAGTTCAAGGCATATGAGTAGAGACAACAACAAAGTTGACTTATGTGGGTCAATAAGTCGACCTATGATATACACAACCTTTGGGAATGAAGAAATTTCAGGATAAGTCGACTTATGGAGGTAAACAAGTCGACTTATGTCTACACGGATTCTTATGCTATTTCAAGTGTGTGGTGCTTCTTATGGCTTTATGATATTTGTATTAATTGTTGGATTGTTATGTTATGACAATTGCCTTTATTTGTGTTTGCTGTTTTGTTTGTTTATGGACTGCATTTGCAACTATTTTTTATTTTTCATATTGGTTTTTAATTATGACAAAAAGGGGGAGTAATATTGGAAATTGATAATTGGTATCTTTTAGTCACCGTCATTTGATTGAGGGGGAGTGTGTTTGATTTGAGACTATTTGTGTTTGATGACTTGTTTCTTTATTTAATGTGATTGCGATATTTCATCTTTTGTTGGTTTGTATTAGTTGTTTTGATTATGACAAAAAGGGGGAGAAAAATGAGAAATTGGATTTTCTTTAGTTACTTGATTAAGGGGGAGTTTGTTAAAATTTTAATTGATTTTTCAAGGTTATTAAAATTCAATGATTTATATGATTGAGGAGGCTTTAACCAAAATGACAAGGTATAAAACCTTGATCAATGTTTCTTTGTTTTCATTTCTTAAACAATTTCTAAGTATTTTGTCATTATCAAAAAGGGGGAGATTGTTGGACCAATGGTGGTTGACAAATTAATTCCACTTATGTTTTGATAATAATAAAATGTATAGAATTGGTTAAGAAATTGTTTCAGGTATTTTGGGATTGATATTCAATGAAAGAATTGTACAAATCAAGATGGGCAAGTGTTTAATCATTGAAGAATCAAGATGGAAGTTTCCTATAAGTGAAAGAGGCTTATATAATGAAGATTATAGAAGATTTGAGTGGATATTACCATTGAAGCTTACATAAGTCGACTAGAACATCATATGTCGACTAATATATGAAGATATGTCAACACAAGTCGACTAACAGCATACAAGTCGACTTATCGTGGAGCACAAGTCGACTTACATATCACAAGTTGACTTATAGAAGAGCGGAGATGCAAGTTTACGTAAAATGTTGTCACTTGTCGACTTATATAACTCGACAAGTCGACTTATGGTCACAAGTCGACTTATACAACTCGACAAGTCGACTTATGGGTATAGCACATTAATTCCAACGGTCCAATTAGCCAAAAATAGAAGGGAGATTATTAAGGAACGGTCATTTCAATCTAGCAACGGCTAGAATAAGTCCCAACAGCTATATTTCTTCTTATATAAAGGGTGGATGATTGATGAAGAAGCGACACAAGTTCTACAAGCCAAAATACTCTTATCTTGCTCCAAATTGCTCATCATTATTCTTACTTTGTTTACATTTGTATTAAGCACTTGTTCTTAGATCTTTATCCTATTTCTTTTACAAATTGAGTGACTAGTGAAAGGTCACGTGTGAGGTAGCTTAAGCCAGAAATCAAGTATTGTTGATAGGATTTGTGCCGGAAGACAAATCATCTGTAAAGGTTGCTTGAGCCGGAAATCAAGCGGGATTGTAAGAGTTCACACTGAACTACAAAGTGTGTAATAAAATAGTTTGCAAAATCCTAAGTGGGAGCTTAGGTAGAGGACGTAGGTCTTAGCACCGAACCTCTATAAAAACAGTATTTGATCTTCTTCCCTACTCTTTGTATTTAAATTTGTTTAAATTACTATTGTGTGAATTAACTTCTGATTTTATTGTAGAAATTTTCAAAGAATTTTAAAGATCTATTCAACCCCCCCTTCTAGATCGCTTACATTCACAACTGTTCTTGAGTTTCTGGATTGAAGCACATTTATACGCTACTTAGACTGCATTAGGAAGTGACAAAGAAAACATTGTTATTGGTCCTGATAGATCCAGCAACATAAATAGCTTCCCAACGTTGGTAGTCGTAGCATTAGTGCCAGGGGCGATGAGAAAAGCTGCCAGGAGGTGCTAGTTTATGATATTTAATTTTATCTTTTATATCAAAATAAAATATTTGAAAGTATCAATGATTAAAGGAAATAATAATGTAATCATGATAATAACATTCAAATAAACATATAAGATGACAATGGAGTAAAAGAACTTGCTATATTAATTGTAAAACTTATGGTTTAGCTTTGTCCAACCTATTAATTGAACAAATAAACATTATCATGTCCTAATAATTTACTAGAAACATAATTTCTATTTTGTTTAGATTTGAATGTAATTAGGTTTATCATAAAGAATAAGCGTTATTCTTTTATAAGGATAATGATTTATTATGATTTTAATTACTTTTAAATGGTTAGGTCAATCCTTAATCTAAATGATAAGAAAATCAAATTAAGTAACCAAAATCAATATTATTTATGAAACTATATATTAAGTCATATAATCTAAATTAGAATCATGAAATTACTTGAAAAATATTTAGATTTTTAATTATGAATCGTATGAAACTTGTTAATTTTATTTGGTGGAAAATATTAACAAACTATATTTTAGTGAAATAGAGAACATGCCATTAAAATGCTAAAAATTATATCCAACCATCCAAAATCTTAATATCAAATCCCTCCTATTTTTTTCACTAATTTCAATAAATGCATGTAATGGTCTTCTTTTTCTTTTTTTTTTGGTATCCTTCCAATTTTGTTATTTGTAAGGGCAAGTTAGCTTCTAACATGTAAATGCATTTTAGCTTGTACTTTTATTCATCTTCTCATGACCTTTTCTATTTAAACTGGAAAGTTGAAAATGGTTTATAGTCAAAGTTTTGGTTTTATTTTTTAATCATATTTCAAATATATTACTAGGATGTGATGTGAACAATCTCATACACAACGCCTACTAACTCAAAGTATCTTTAGTATAAAAAGTGTAGCACCCCAACTCCCGCGAGACCCGAACCCGACATCTACAGTGACATCCAAGCCCGTGACCCGCGAGGGTGGCATGCTAGAGCAATCAATCACAATTTAAAACTCGTTATGAAATTTTTCTTCCAAAAACGTTTTAACGCGCGGAAATCAAAGCACACTTTGGGCCCGACATATCACAAAAATATTTTCAGATACAAAACACTTTCAGTTATTAATTAGCACTCAACAGTGCTCAATCAGTACATAAGCAGAAAGGCATGACCCAATTGGGCTCGATGCCATTTCTGAACACCATTCAGTAATCAAAATCTCAATACACTTTTACATTTATTAAGCTAGGGCCCACCAAACAAAACACTGTACTCATGCAGATGTGACGACACTGATCCCGACCCGCTACTCTGCCTTCCTAGCAACGATCATACTCCCGTTAGTCTAACGGGGTACTCTTCAGTTCCTGAAAAATAGATGCAATGTTGGGTGAGTTTGCGAACTCAATGAGAAACCATCATCGATGGTTCACCCAACTCATGCATTCACAATTCTTATACACACTGAATCACATATTCACACTTTCATATATTCACACGCATTCAATTTCACTTTCACACAATTCACTTTAGATCATTTACATATGCAGTATGCATGCGACACTTTCAGTTTCATTTCATTGTTGTGACCGGCTAATCGTAAATCGTAATCACATTTTGGCAAGTAGGAGGGCCCTCGGGTATGCACTATCGCCCACTCACATTAGGGATAGGAGAGCCACTGGGTATGCACTAATCCCTTTCACATAATAGGACCCCACACCCCAACCGTAGGTGTTTGCGAGTTTCTTGCGGCGTGTGTTCTTGGATTTTACTGGCGTCCTCAAATATCTGATGGCGTCTCGGATCAACAACTATCATTATCGATCATTTAATTATGCATGAGTGCATATGTCATTCACATTTCACATCATATCTCATTTCTTGGACCTTTAGTCGGTATTTCGATCATATACATATCTCAATTATTTCAACGACACTTTTACAATTCGATTCACTATTGCATTTATGCACATTTATTCACATTTTGCACTTCCATATCTCAATCCAATATTTGAACACCCATGGTTGAAATCAATCAAAACGATCACACATATCCATCCGTATCTCCACATGGCATATGTACACAAATGTAACACATATAGGTTGAGAAACCAACTAGGTTACTCACACGCACTTTCGAACTACACACTGAAGTCTCAACCTTTGCCGTGGAATTGCTCCATCGGTGCCTTTAAAACAATCGGAAAATCGAATATCACTCATTGCACAATTTCCAATATTCAAAATGCAAATATAGCAAATACATTGAGTACTGTACATGTTATGACATTCCCTAAATTTTCCCAATTCGATCACTTTCACTCTAATTCATAACAAAATCCAATTACCATAAGTCAATAGACTAATATCCAATTCTCTGCAGTCACATTCCAATTAAAATCACAATCACTATTTATTGCCACTAGATTCCCATAATCATCGAATTAAAATCCGAAAATTCCATCTTACCAATTCAAATTTTTAATCTCTAAATTCCAATTAATCACTTAGAAAACAATTCCATTGAAATCAAATCTCAAATTCATTACTTGTAACAATCATCTTAAAAATCACTTCATTTCATTCTCCCAGATTGAAATTCCTAGTCTCAGAAATTCAATTGATCCATAGCCAATCCATAGGTAATTGAACTATCAAATTCCTAGATCCTCATAATTTAAAACCTCAAAAATCTCATTTAGGAAAAATCAGCATTCCTCGCTGCGGCATCAAATCCTTCACCGCGGCGAGCTCCCATTTCTCGCCACGTTCGCCGCGGCGTAACTTTCATCGCCCATGACGAACATGGCGCTTTGTGTGGCGTCGATCACAGCGTATCTTGCGACGTGCTCCTTCTTCTTCCGCCTTGGCGCCTTCCGATCGCGTCGCGGCGTGCGAAGCATTTCTGAAATGCTCGCCGCGGCGTGTTCTTCATGCGTCGCGGCGTGCAACAACGAACACACCCAGAAAACCCAAAAATTTCCAGATTTTTCAGATTCAACTCCATCCAAATCCATTCTAAACACTCCCAATTAGTTTCATACACTATACTGAACTCATTTCTAACCTCAAAACTATCTAAAACTTATTATTCATCAAAATCCCAAATCAAACTCAACGTTTTCTCAAAAACCCTAACATCCGAAACTTTCAAATTCTCTAAACAATTTCATAACTCAATCAATGATCAAATTAAACAATTTATATCATAAGGAAACAAAGACTTACTTGATTCAATCTTTAAATCTTTCCAAATCACCAAGAAATCCACGCAAGGGAAGAAGAAGAACAAAGCAATTTCTCCAGAACAGAAGTAAGCATCATCAAATTTCAAAGGCTTACGTTATATATATACTGAATACCTTAAGACTTGTTTGGCAATTAATTGCCACCGGTCGAATCGAACAACCTCAATCCAATTTCTGATTACGATTTCTCCGTCTGTAATAACAATTAATAATAAATCCTAAAGTCATAATTCAACTTGCCTCATATCAATTGCCAATCAATCACGGACCACGAATCCGGTTTATCGATCACTATACCATTTTTCGGTCGGACTCGATTCTCTAAAAATTCCGAAAAATTTTCATAAATTCACAAAATTAGGAATTGCATATTCCTACACTCTAATCTCATAATTCAGTTCTCTAAATTCAAATTTTCTCATTCCAATTCATATACAAAACTCATTTATACACTTTTTGCACAAATTTCCAATTTCCACAATTCAATCGGGAAATGTCATACATGTACGCATATTCATATACTTATGCCATCAATAATCATTTACCGATGACTATAGACACTATAATGCATGAAGAATTCACATTTGCCTGTACTTTAACCTGACCCGATCCAATTTACAAATATACCCGTCACTTCGGTAACGGGATGTTACAATTCTCCCCTCCTAATAAAAATTTCGTCCTCGAAATTTCACATACGATCGATTAGGAAGTCGGGAGATTTATTCCGATGACTATAACACTATTTTCCCTCTATATCAATACAAAATTCTATTTATGCCAATTCACTGAAATTAATACAATCAATTACCTCTTTTTCCTTTCTCAATTTCCACACTGTATTCACTATTCTTTATTTTAATCCAATCATATCAATATTCCTTATCTCTGTTCATATAACACTTTACAAATCCAAATCACTCTTTTAATTTTACACTAACTTCTATTTACAGCACAATCACATCGATGCCGCTTATAACAATTTTATTTTCTCCCAAATTTTACCTTTATTCTCAATCTAAGTGTATCTTGATCGAGGCGATACACTTCAAAACATTTCATTAATCAATTATCAGATCACATCACTATATGGTTCAAACACCAATTTCATTCGATGCCAGCAACCTAGATAAAAATCAATTCGATTCATCGTCATTTACTATGTTTCACAATTTCTATTTCAGATTCATTTCACCGATTTACATAATCTCTAATAAGCACACTTTTGACCCTTATACACTTTTCAACCGGTAATACCAATACAATTAATATACTCTCTATCAATGTGAATTTTACATCAATCTCATATTCTTATGAATTCCACAATATCGATTTCACATTTATCTCCAACAGTCAAGTCTGTTGGTTATTCACACAAATAATTACTCGATGTCACACTCTACTTTCTATCACCCTTCCAACACACTCTTATTAGAACATAAAGCTTTAATCATTTCGTACAATTCCTCTTACAATTCCTTAAGTGGTATCACCCACATTTCGTAATTCAGTCTTAACAATTAAATTTCCTCAACGGTCAAATTCATTTTCTAAATCCACAATTCTGTTTTGTCAAATTCTTTTACACACATACACACATCTGATTTCGAATACCAATTGCCCATAATGCTTTCTTTTTGTCCCTTACTGGTTCGACAGATCGCGTTTACTATAACAATAGGTTTAATAACCTTATCGCTCTCAAAATTGAAATTTTCTGTCGTCACATTTTCCAATTCAATACTTCACATTGCAATACTATTAGATTCTAAAATACTCAAACACATAATTCTGTTCAAATCTTTCAAATTCACGAAATACCTCAATCGCATAATCCTTTCAATTGCTTTTAAATTCACCAATATCTCAACCATTATAACTGCGTATCCATAGATACATCTAAACACATTGCACAAATAGGGTCTCCAAAATTATTTTCAAACAAATATTCAAGACATATTTATCAATCATCAAATCACAATTCGACCCTTGAAATTATATTTATCCCTATGCACATAAAACCACTTTATACTATGCATCATAACCCCCCCCTTTTTTTTTGGGACACTTTGATAAGTATTACAAATTCTCTAAAATGTCTCGTATACACATGTCCCTTACAAATTCCTCATGTTATCATCATCTCTATCGATATTAAGTCTCCCAATGTGGCATATTTGAATACTGACTCAACCACTCTTTATTTGATCAACTAAGATTCATTCTTACAACACTTGCACAATTCCTCAATTGTGCCAATTCATATATTCCATTTTTCAAATACATTCAATTGATCATCTACGCTATAATCATTATACACTCTAAACACAATTGAGACATTTTACCTTTCAAAGAAGATAATAAACTCCTCATACTCATGATCACTTCAGTATAATTTTCTAATTACCGATTGTCTCCAAGTGAGGAACAATTTTCTTATAACTTTCTCGGTTTCATCATAATATATTTTGACATCCGCTTCTTTACACTAATTTCTCCATATAATTCACTTTATTTACCATCATTTCAAACTAGGTCGATGACGCATTTTATCAAATACACTTGTACTTTCCTAACATTTTTTCACCAATATTCGCAAATTGATATTTTCCCCAATTACTTAACTAATATCTCTTCACATTCAATAATTCTATTACACAGTCACATTCTTCACCTTAGCATAATACACATCCTTTCAGTCACATATTTTATTTCTAACTCTCGAGTCTCCACTAGGATTTGGACTCCCAATAAACACTTTTCATTCATTTCCAATTTATCTCAGATTTATCTCTTAATCAATAATTCGTCCAATTAAATCATCTAATAAACTTAACCCAATTCAGGGAAACTCTTCTTTGAAAGAAGGTTTCTATCTATCTTTATCAATACCACTTATGAAATTCCTAATCAACAACAATTGTCACATTTCTTGCCAGACATTCGCAATGCCTTATGAAATCACTTTTAACTATACTCATACTATCCCATATGAATCAGTTATGCCTCAATTCATATAAATTAGAACATCCTTTTAATTACTACACATTGAGGTACGTACCATCAAAATCATTTCATCGACATCAAGAGATAAGTGTAAAATAATTCACCAATTAATCGCTTACACTATCCAATCTATGACTCCATTCATATCCAGTTTACAATCTTAATTCATTTCAATAAATCACTATAGGCACTTTCACTTCTTACTCTAACTCACAATGATCTTTAATCATAAAAACTATGACTGGCGGTTCTCTCATCGACTCAAAGAATTGATTCCGATATCATTCCATAGCTTCATATTTTCACTTACTGTGATGTATTCTCATCATCAGGTGTGCATTCACATAGGCAATTCAACTCATCCTTGATAACCTTTTTCATCTACCCTTACCATTGTCTTACATTTCAATCTTTTTATTCATTTGTCTTACACAAGATTAATCACACGTAAATACATATCACAGATGTACATTCCATCTTTTTTTTTATTATTGATTCATACTTATAAATTTTCATTCTCAAATCAATATCATAGTTATGCAATTATTCTCGATTACCTCACTTAACACATTCTGACTTTAAGTCACAAATCCCTATTCATAACTCTTATCACTGAAATCAAACCCAATTGTATTCTCTATAATTCACAGAACATTTTAATTCCATTCACTTTCCTTATACACTTTCAATCTTGCCATCTTTCACATATCTTCATACTTTTCCTATACATGTTCACATCTATTTCACATCCACAGATTGTTCCCATATCATTCCAATGTCGTATTTCATAATACGCCCATCAGTACCAATACACTAACTCTCCAATTATTATATCATACCATATACTCGTTCTTATTTCTTGATTTCCACCCACAACTTTCATTTATCGCATTTTCCATATCATCTTTTCCTCATTATTTCTAACCACTTAAATCACTAGTACAGGCTCATGTATGAGACTCATATGCTAGACTGGGGATCAGTTGTCACTATCTGCCGATGAGATGACTTAAATGTATGCAATTTGACACACTTTTCAGAAAGCCCATGTAAGATTGTACTACGGGCTCGATACACAAATGTAGCACCCCAACTCCCGCGAGACCCGAACTCGACATCTACAGTGACATCCAAGCCCGTGACCCGCGAGGGTGGCATGCTAGAGCAATCAATCACAATTTAAAACTTGTTATGAAATTTTTCTTCCAAAAATGTTTTAACGCGCGGAAATCAAAGCACACTTTGGGCCCGACATATCACAAAAACATTTTCAGATACAAAACACTTTCAGTTATTAATTAGCACTCAACAGTGCTCAATCAGTACATAAGCAGAAAGGCATGACCCAATTGGGCTCGATGCCATTTCTGAACACCATTCAGTAATCAAAATATCAATACACTTTTACATTTATTAAGCTAGGGCCCACCAAACAAAACACTGTACTCATGCAGATGTGACGACACTGATCCCGACCCGCTACTCTGCCTTGCTAGCAACGATCATACTCCCGTTAGTCTAACGGGGTACTCTTCAGTTCCTGAAAAATAGATGCAATGTTGGATGAGTTTGCGAACTCAATGAGAAACCATCATCGATGGTTCACCCAACTCATGCATTCACAATTCATATACACACTGAATCACATATTTAAACTTTCATATATTCACACGCATTCAATTTCACTTTCACACAGTTCACTTTAGATCATTTACATATGCAGTATGCATGCGACACTTTCAGTTTCATTTCATTGTTGTGACCGAGCGCAATCAGAAATCAGTAATCACATTTTTGACAAGTAGGAGGGCCTTCTGGGTATGCACTACTGCTCACTCACATTAGGGATAGGAGAGCCCGCTGGGTATGCACTAATCCCTTTCACATAATAGGACCCCACACCCCACCCGTAGGTGTTTGCGAGTTTCTTTGCGGCGTGTGTTCTTGGGTTTTACCACAAGGCGTCCTCAAATATCTGATGGCGTCTGAGCAACAACTATCATTATCGATCATTTAATTATGCATGAGTGCATATGTCATTCACATTTCACAATCATATCTCATTTCTTGGACCTTTAGTCCGGTATTTCGATCATATACATATCTCAATTATTTCACTAACACTTTTACAATTCGATTCACTATTGCATTTATGCACATTTATTCACATTTTGCACTTCCATATCTCAATCCAATATTTCGAACACCCATGGTTCGAAATCAATCAAAACAGTCACACATATCCATCCGTATCTCCACATGGCATATGTACACAAAATGTAACACATATAGGTTGAGAAACCAACTAGGTTACTCACCTGCACTTCCGAGCTACAGCCTGGAAGTCTCAGCACTGCCCGTGGAATTGCTCCATCGGTGCCTTTAAAACAATCAGAAAAATCGAATATCACTCATTGCACAATTTCCAATATTAAAAAATGCAAATATAGCAAATACACTGAGTACTGTACATGTTATGACATTCCTTAAATTTTCCCAATTCGATCACTTTCACTCTAATTCATAGCAAAATCCAATTACCATAAGTCAATAGACTAATATCCAATTCTCTGCAGTCACATTCCAATTAAAATCACAATCACTATTTATTGCCACTAGATTCCCATAATCATCGAATTAAATCCAGAAATTCCATCTTACCAATTCAAATTTTTAACCTCTAAATTCCAATTAATCACTTAGAAAACAATTCCATTGAAATCAAATCTCAAATTCATTACTTGTAACAATCATCTTAAAAATCACATCATTTCATTCTCCCAGATTGAAATTCCTAGTCTCAGAAATTCAATTGATCCATAGCCAATCCATAGGTAATTGAACTATCAAATTCCTAGATCCCCATAATTTAAAACCTCAAAAATCTCATTTTGGAAAAATCAGCATTCCTCGTCGCGGCATCAGATCCTTCGCCGCGGCGAGCTCCCATTTCTCGCCACGTTCAGCGGCGTAACTTTCGCCTCGCCATGACGAATCACTTCGTCGCGTCGTGTCAGACGCGTATCAGATGCGACGATGCTCCTTTCTTCCTCGCCGCAAGGCGCCTTCCAGCGCCGCGTCGTCGGCGTCTGGCATATTCTGAAATGCTCGCATGGCGTGTTCTAAATGCGCGCGGCGTGCAACAACGAACACGCCCAGAAAACCCAGAAATTTCCAGATTTCTCATATTCAACTCCATCCAAATCCATTCTAAACACTCCCAATTAGTTTCATACACTATCTTGAACTCATTTCTAACCTCAAAACTATCTAAAACTTATTATTCATCAAAATCCCAAATCAAACTCAACATTTTCTCAAAACCCTAACATCCAAAACTTTCAAATTCTCTAAACAATTTCATAACTCAATCAATGATCAAATTAAACAATTTATATCATAAGGAAACAAAGACTTACTTGATTCAAGCTTTAAATCTTTCCAAATCACCAAGAAATCCACTTGAGGAAGAAGAAGAACAAAGCAATTTCTCCGAGCGAAGCAAGCATCATCAAATTTCAAAGGCTTAAGTTATATATATCTTGAATACCTTAAGACTTGTTTGGCAATTAATTGCCACCGGTCGAATCGAACAACCTCAATCCAATTTCTGATTACGATTTCTCCGATCTGTGATAACAATTAATAATAAATCCTAAAGTCATAATTCAACTTGCCTCATATCAATTGCCAATCAATCACGGACCCTAAATCCTGTTTATCAGTCACTATACCATTTTTCCGGTCCGGACTCGATTCTCTAAAAATTCCAGAAAAATTTCCATAAATTCACAAAATTAGGAATTGCATATTCCTACACTCTAATCTCATAATTCAGTTCTCTAAATTCAAAATTTCTCATTCCAATTCATATACAAAACTCATTTATACACTTTTCGCACAAATTTTCAAATTCCACAATTCAATCGGGAAATGTCATACATGTACGCATATTCATATACTTATGCCATCAATAATCATTTACCGATGACTATAGAAACTATAATGCATGAAGAATTCACATTTGCCTGTACTTTAACCTGACCCGATCCAATTTACAAATATACCCGTCACTTCGGTAACGGGATGTTACAAAAAGTACCATTGCTATGTAGTATTTACATGGCTTAAATGTAGCTTTTTAGGACATTATAGAACAATCGAAGTATTGTTAAAAGATTAAGGCAAGATCCAATCCTTTGCACGGTAGAATAAGAATGGAATTTTTCATTTAATTTATCAAAAGTAAAGATTACTTAATTTTTTAAAGATGATCAACGCATAAAACATAAGAAGCATAAATGTAAATTGTATCTTATTATGTAGCATGATAATTTTCTTGACGTTTCTCTTAAACTATTTTGAAATTAGTTCATTGCAACCATTATAATTGCACACATATCTGGCCTCTAACAATATTCATAAGAATGAGTTAAGAGATCTATAAAAGTATTGTATAGAGGATAGGCAAGAAGTGTTAGCTCATTTATAAAAGAAATATGTAATATTAGTTATAATTGTCTAATATAGGACATATATATCATAATAGAAAATTTCTCTAGTAAATGAAGTTTATTGTTTTTATCTAATATAAATATGTGAATAATTCCTAGGTTTTGGGGGTTCCATTTCACTAAATCTTTATAGTATCAGAGTAGTAAAAGTTTCAATTTTTTTTTTGGTTTTTGGTTGTTTGTTTCTTCTAGTTTTTTATTTCGTTTTTTTTACTATAGCAACAATCAAATCCTATTTGATAGCAACATGACGTTTACTAACCATATAATGGTAGTGATAAAGTTCTTATTAGAGATGATATTCATCTTATAATTATCCACATTGGGCCTAAAATTTTCAAAACTAAAATTACCTTTTTCTTAAAGTCATGTTTTAGTTTTTCCTCAATTGTGTAAACATTTAATTTCTATTCAAAGGTTTGTTTTTTATAATTTCTTTGTCTAGATTTTGAGTCATTTGGCTTTTTTATAAAGGATCCTCAAACATAGAAGGCATACATTTGTTGCAATAGTTTTGGACCTTTGTATCCCTTCTAAACTAATGATGTTTTCTTTTTCAAGCCCAACACATTGCTTTATTCACTTAATCCTTCAAATTTGTGACATCAATGGGTAACATATCTTGGTTTTCAAGTTTTATCTTATTTTCTTACAGAAAATAATATTTCTATTAGTATAGGAAAATTAGATTTTTTTGTCATGCTTGTTAATTGGGAAAATATGTGAAACTTTCTTTTAAGATTCTTTCCATGAAACTAGTTTTCCATTAAAAATTATTCATTTTGATGTTTGAACATGTTTCTTCATTATCGGGTTTTAAATATTAAGTTTTATTGCTTAATGATTTTAGTAAATATCATTGGATTTATCCTTTAAAATGTAAATTTGATGTCTTTACAAATTTCTTAAATCTAAAAGCGTGATTGGGCATCAACTTCCTTTTAAAATTAAAAATTTTCAATGCGATAGTGGCAATGAATTTTGAAATAATAAATTTAAGAAATATTTTCAAGAAACTGAGAGTTTAGCATGATTTTTTAATCTACAAATACCATAAAAAATGGCCAAATTGATCATATGCATCTAACTTTTCTTAATGTTGTACAAACCTACCTCCTCAATTTTAGGTTGAGGCATTATTTACTGCTATTTATAGGGTGAATAAAATTCCACATTCCTGATGTTGGACCAATGGTGGTTAACAAATTAAATCCCTTTATGTTTTGCTAATAATAAAATATCTAGAATTAGTTCAAAAATTATTTCAGGTATTATTCAATGAAAGAATTGTGCAAATCAAGATGAGCAAGTGATAAATCATTGAAGAATCAAGATGGGAGCTTCCTTATAAGTGAAAATGACATAAAACATGAGGATTATAGAAGATTCTGATGGATGTTACCGTTGAAGGCAACATAAGTCGACTTGCACAGCATAAGTCGACTTACACATAAAGATCTGAACAGTATAAGTCGACTAGAACAGTATAAGTCGACTTACAGATGAAGATTTATCAACATAAGTCAACTAATCACACATCAGTCGACTTATCGAGGACGACAAGTCGACTTACATAGCACAAGTCGACTTATTGGAGAGCGGAGAATGAAATTTTACCTAAATGGTTAACAAAAGTCGACTTATTCATTCGACAAGTCGACTTATGGATGCAGCAAATCAACTCCAACGGTCCAATTAGCCACAAATGGAAAGGAGATTATTAAGGAATGACTATAACAATCATGCAACGACTAGAGTGAGCTCCAACAGCTATTTTCTTCAAGTATAAAGAGTGAATGATTGATGAAGAGTAAAGGGAAGTTCTACAAGTGAAAATACTCTTCTATTACTTTAAAATTGCTCATTATTGTTCTTATCTTGTTACACTATTGTATTGAGCACTTGTTCTTCAATCTTTATCATATTTCTTTTACAATTTGAGTGACGAGTGGAAGGTCACGTGTTGGACCCCGTTCCCAGAGCCCAACTCTTGAAGCATTGAAGCCTTGTGCTTGTAACTTTGCAGGGTCCTTAACTGTAACTCCACATTCGTGGCGATCGCACACTATTTAAACACCAAATCTGTAGCATCCCACTCCCACGAGACCCGAACCCGACATCGACTGTGATATCCGAGCCCGCGACCCGCGAGGGTGGTATGCTAAAGCAGTCAATGCAGTTTAAAACTTGGTAATATATATATATATATTTTAAAACCCATCGAGTGCGCAAATATCAGTAAATAATTTGGGTCCGTTCTAATACGAAATCATTTTCAATCAGAACATTATTTCGGTAATCAAATTACAATACAACATTAATCAATCGGGCACTCAGCAATACCAGTACGAATCTTGCGGAAATACAAGTTTACATATAATTCAAAAGACACAAATGCAGACGTGAACTGATCCCGACCTTAACTCTGACTTGCAATTGGTAATCATACTCCCGTGCCCAACGGGGTACTCTTCAATCCCTGAAAAATATTTACAATTTTGGGTGAGTTTGCGAACTCAATGAGAAACCATCATCGATGGTTCACTCAATTCATGCATAAACACACAATTTACCAATTATCACATACAATCACAATTCACAAATGTAAGGCGTATCGCCTTTCATACCATCCACATGTACTCATACTATATATGGAATGCACATGAGACCCTTTTCATTTTCATTACGTTGTTGTGACCGTGCGTCTGAAACTGTCCCAGTGATGGACACATTGCGTTGAGCCAGTGGCTCTGAAAACATTGGGCTTGAAGCCCTGATACATTGAGCCTGAGGCTCTAAATACGTTGGACCTGAGGTCCTGTGCGTTGAGCTGAAAGCTCTCATATACGTTGGGCGTGATATGCCCTGATACTGTGTTGCTCGGCCTGTTGCCTTTTATCGATCATGCCATCATGCATGGATGCATATGCTCCAATTCCCACTTACAGTCAGTTATAGTTCAGCGACCAATTTTCGTTTCTTCGGACCTTCGGTCCGGTGTTTCAGTCATATACATTTACAATTTATTGCATCCTACCATCTCATATTAAAAGTCACATCCAATGTATCAAAACAGACAATTAACACTTCAATATTAATTTCCCATTCCCTCGGACCTTTGGTCCGAGATCTCCAATGTAATTATTCACAAACAGTCACACACAAGTTTCCAATACTTCGGACACCTATGGTCCGAAATCAATCAAAAGTAAACACACATAATCCCTCCATTATCTCCACATGGCATCAATGCGTCATAGTAAACACACATAGATTGAGAAACCAACTAGGTTACTCACCTATTACTTCCGAGCTATTGCTGGGAAGTCTCTGCAACGTCCATGTCACGACGTTCCAACTGAGCCTCTATAACAATGAAAATAAGTACACATTACCAACTGTATAGTTAGAATGACCAAGCAATGCACATGGAATCATTAAAACGTGTATAATGCATGTTCATGGCATTCCCGACCCTAATCCAAAATTTTCCCGTCATAATAATTTCATCTAAAAATTAGAAAGCTATAGCCACTGATAGCATTCAATTCGGACCTCGATCGGTCCAAAAATAAATAAAACAGTGACCATAGAACAATTACCCGGGTCCACGTCAATTTCTCGGCTAAAAATTCCCAATTTCTCACAAAATGAAATTCAATGTGTTACCAATCCGATGCCTCAAGAATCAGGTCAATCGGACGTCGGACGGAAAAGGAATTGACAAAAGAAACCAAAATTCAAATTAAACAATTAATATCTATATATATATCTAACCCTTATTCCCTTCTTTAATTTCTTGATTTCAAGCCAACTTTCAACACCAATAACTCATTGCACACAATTCAGAAAATTACCAAATATATCTTATTGGAAAGATCCTGAAACCCTCTACAATTCTAAAGAAGACCATAAAAATCAATTTCACCCCTAAGGGTGTCAAAAATCCTATCAAATCTACTGCCTACTCAAAACCTATCAACACAGGGCAGTACATTGCAAATTCAATAACTCTCTGATTCTTCAGTCAACAATTACACAATAATTAAGGCAGTAAGATCACAATGTTATCTACAACTTTCATGAACAACCCAAAATCAAATTCACTTGCTAACAAGGTCAAACAATTCCACAAAGAATCTGCCTACTGCAATCAACCAATCTGGACAGTAATTTTACAAACAGCATATCTCTTAGCACAAAAGTCACAAAATTCACTACCTTATATCCCTGAAAAGCTAAGATCTCAAACTTCAATTTTCATGAAGAACTCAAACTTCAATTAGATTTCTAGCAATTTCAAAACTGTTATGGAAGCTACTGTCATGATCAGCCATTCACAATCTAGTTTAGGTTCAGTTTTTGCAAAATCGTAACTCCCAACTCTGACCTCTAAAAATTACACACCATAAATCATTTTCAAGATAATTTCTTCCTCTACAACTTTTCAGAAGATCACTCACACCAATTCAGTTAACATAATTTACTAAAATTGCTTCCAATCCGCAAGCTCACAAACTCAACACTTAAGCTAGGTTTCATCAAAATGCTCAAAACCAGTCAATAGTAATCAGTTCTTATCTCCCAATATACAACTCAAAAATTAGCAAGATCAGTGGCAATGGAAAGCTAATAATGTAGGCTTCAACTCCCATGAAGACCATTTTCCCTAATTCCATCTCAATTAATTTAGAAAAATATAACAAAACTCTAGGGTATGATTTCGGATACTGTTTATTCCAGTTAAGAACAGTAACTTTCCAAGCTATATTGCAACCCCTTAAAGTTAAAATTAGACAACACCTATTTCACACAAAAATGTATCCAACATCCCAAAGTTTAAGTGGTCACAAACCTCACCTCATTTTCATAACCACACAATGAGTTATGCTCAAAACAGTGCAGTAGGTCAAAAACAAATTTTCCAGCTTTACTTCTCCATTCACTTCCTATCATGCCAAGTCCAATTCTACTTCACTAAGCATACCAAATGGACAAGAAATCAGTCCCTAGGTCATGCACACATTCACTAGGAAATACTATCTCAACTTGGCAGCATTAAACTTCTTAAGTTATATGCAAGTTCAATCCAAATTCAAAACTACATAATTAAAGCTTAATTAAAACTAACTTAAAACCTTACCTAACTTAAGTTTCCAATCTTCACTTCCTTTGAAATCTTTGCTTTCTAACCTCTCTAACAACTTCTTCTAGTACCAAGCAAGGGCAAGTCTCCATGGCAAGAAAATAACTTGACTTCATGAAGGAGCTCTTAAGGTTTGGAGGGAGGTTTGAGGGAGGAAGAAGAAAATCGATGGTGAGAGTAAAATGGAATGAGTTTCGGTGGATGGAGAGCAAGTAAAGCAAACAAATTGATTTCTCCTTCTTTTATGTAGGTAACAACCGAGAGAGAGGGATAAGAAGGCCTTAATTGGTGTGGATAAGTGGCAATTTAGGATTAGTCCAAGTTTTAAAAGAAAAGTCAAAGAAGCAACTACATTACTTTAATAAAATCCAACTTATCAACACTTATCAACCCAATTTTGGTGCTTAAAAGTTTTAAGGGTCCACATTTGGGTCCCACCAAAATATGCAATGGTTTAATACCAAATAACAGTAAAAAATCAACCGGTTCATCATATGGCGATTTTTCCGGTCCGAAATTTAGAATTTCCCGAATCATTTTTTGAAAATTACCTAAATTGCCCAAAATTGTAAAACATATGACAGTCCACTCCCAATAATTGTTCAAATACGAAAACCACATTTTCCACAACAAAAACACATTTAGGCTATTTACCGACGATTTTGCGGTCAGAATTTTCTCGACAATTCCAGAAAAATTCCTATAAATCCCTAAAATGTAAAACACTCAATGGCGTACTCAAATAATTTTTCAAATACAATTATCCCATAAATTTCACAAAGATCTCAATTTGAAACCTAAGCGGAAAAATGTCATGAATGCATGTTTACCATGTGCAATCGCAACAAACCATCAATCATAGAGGCGATAAGTTGTATGTTCAAGCCGAGATATAATTCAATACTCCTAACCCGTCCCAATTTATGAAAAGACCCTTCCCATCGGAGATGGATGTTCAATTCTCCTCCTAATAAAAATTTCGTCATGCGAAATTTCATATCTGATTGATCGAAGGGGGAGTCTTTTGATTAATACTCTGCTTCCCATCGATTTCACTACACGATCAAATTACGTCAATTAACGGAGATCAAAACAACCAATTACTCTTTTTCCTTTCTCAAACTTTACATTATTTTACTGCTTTCTCATGATTACGCGCAATTCGTCACTTTCAATATCAAACACATATATATCGAATCCTAACAATATTTCCTAATTTTAGCTATGAAACACGTTGTGAATCTGAATCATCTGTTAGGTTTTAGCCTAACTTAACAATCCATAATGCTATTCACACCACAGTCGCATAGAGGCCACTCCTCACGAATTCAATTTTTCGTAATTACACCTTTATTTCCATCTAAGTACCTTTTGGCCGAGGTCATACACTTCAAAATATTTCATTTATCGCTTATCAGATTTCGTTATTATCAACCCACAAATCTCATGACATTTGTAACCTCAGTGTGAATCAATTCGATTCATTGTCACCATCTTAAATTACTTAACATATCACTTTATTGCCCTGATCACATAATATAGGGATAACGACTCTTTTTAGCAGTAAGACCCCTTATACACTATTCGTCACCAATATAATAATTGTCATACCATAATCACTTTACACTAGACATCAATCTCATCTCCCAAGGAACTCCAAAATTATCAGTTTCACATTTGTCTCCAGCAGTCAAGCCTGTTGGTTAATCTCTCTTATAATCATTCGATTTCCCATCCTAACCTTTCAATTACACTTTCCATACGCTCTTGTTAGAACATAAAGCTTCGATTATTCCTTAAGTTTTCACTAACAGTTCCCGTAATGGGTATTACCTATATTTCTTAATTTGAACCATACCTATCACTTCCCTCAGCAATTGGAGTTATTTTCATTTCCTCAATACGGTTTATAATTTCTGCATCCTCACTTCGGGTTTTGCCAATCCATTTTGATGCACACCAACTCGAAATTCCAATAACTAATAATACTTTCTTTTGCCCCCTTTTTTTTATCAGTTCGACTATGAATATAATACACTCGATTTGATAACCTAATTGCCCAAATTTCGATCTTCTGCAATTGAGATTTGGTTCCGTTCAGTCCATTGAATTGCACCATTAGCTTAGTTTGAAGAAATTAACCGCTTAATCCTTTTTAAATCATTCAAATGCACGAAATAACTCAATCGTTATCGATTTGCATAATCATAGACATCTCCAAACTATTTATGTACTATTCATGTCTCCAAGATTTTAGGCCACACTCAGTATAACAAATTTCAAATCATCAATCATAATACCGCCTATGGAATTATATTTGTCTCAAGGTGCATAAAATATATCACATCATAACCTTTACTGGAACACTTCAATATTATATAGTAAATTCTCCAAATGTCTCCTTTGTGATCATCAGTCATAACATTCACACGTTTTCCTCAAATATTCTTGTCAATTTCCTAAAACCAGAAAATCTTTGACAATTTCCGAACGTATTCAACATTCCGTTAGTTCTAATAAATTTCAAATTCCGCATACACATATCTTTTGAACTTTCGCATTTTATCAATACCTATATCTTTATTATTTCTCCCAATATACCAAGTTCGTAAACTAATTCATCCCTTATTCATTCAATCAGGTTTAGATTCACTCTTATGAGACTTGCATGCTCACCAATTTCCTCAACTATACCAATTCATCTATTTCTTATGCTTATATCCATTATCCACTCCAAACACAATTGAGACATGTTCCTTTTCAGTAATACAATAAACTTCTTATACCCATATTTGATTTATATAACTCTTTAATTATCGAACGTTTCCATTGAGGAACAATTTTCTTATAATTTTCTCAGCATAGCATATTCTGCCATATGTTCCTTACCTTAATTTCTCCACATAACTTCATTTATTCGTGATAGATCACTCACTGACTTGAATAAACAATCGTTATATCGATCTCTTACTTTCAAAACATAATTACACAAAGTATACACGAACTTTTAATCCCCTCAACTTCGTAATTAATATTTCCTTAATATTCAGTACTTCTCTTACATAATCAGAGTCATCTCATTAACGTAATGTACACTTTTTCAGTAGCATATTTTATCTCTTACGATTAAGTCTCTGCTAGATTTAATACAGTTCATAAAACTTTATCAATCAACTATTTTTCATCACTATATAGATATACATATCAGTTACTCTTGATACTTCACGAAGATCAATCTCTCAAGAGCACTTAAACAATTTCTTTTCCTCTACTATCTTGCCATACATCACCATAATCATCACATCTTATCTGACAATATATCTCTATATTCCCATCAATTTGCCCGTTAATAGCTCATACGGCTAAGAACACCTTAATTGCATTTAATTCTCGATAACTATTCTCTTTTTGGTACCAATTCTCGATCATGGGGACCTTACTATATTCATGTTCCTCATTTTATTTCTTCAAGCTCATTACCGATGCTAACATCTTTAACTGTCTCACTTCTTTCTCAATTAATCAGTACAAGTATTCTCATGCCTTACTCTAACTCATTTTGCACTTGAGCTACTGGCATTATAATCAGAGCTTATGTAATAGGCCACCGATTACGTCCTATCTCATATTCACGCAAATTATTCATTTATGCTTAATCATTTCACCCGTGATAGTAATCACACTATCAGATATACACTTACAGTGACAATATATTCGAACTCAAAGAACCTTCCTGCTTACACCGCCCTCGCCGTGAGGATCATATAAAATATCTATTCATATACAACTGATCAGTATAAGCACTTTCGTTTCTTATTCTAACGCATAGAGTTTTTTTTTCCAACAAGAATTCTGGCTAGCAATTATCCATTAACTCATCAATTGCAACTTAACATTTTCACTTACCATAGGGCGCCCATAATCAGGTGTGCATTTACTTAGACAGATCAATTAAACCCGAACAACTTTTTCATCTACCAATTTCATTGTCTTACATTTCAATCTTTTCATTATTGCATTATACCCATATATTTCCGCACTCAAATCAATATCACAGATATGAAATCATTCTTGATTTTGCACTTAATATCTTTTGACTCCAAATCATCAATCCTTATTTATAACTCTTATTACGGTAATCAATCTCAATTGTAACTTCTCTATATCATAGAACACTTTATTTGCATTCTCCTTATACACTGGAAATCTTACCATTATCACATCTCTATTTTCCTCTATTAATTCACAACTATAATCTTTATTTCAAACTCACAGTCAAGGATATACCCCATATCACTCTAATAGTATATTTCACAAGATATCCATCAATACCAGTACACTAAATATTCATCTGTTTGATCGAATCATACACTTTTTCTTATTTTGCGATATCCATTTCTTCCTTTTATCACATTCTAACACATTATCCTTTTTCTCAAATTTTTTTTGAACCGCTTAAACGACTGAGTCATACTTATGCGTACGACTCATATACTACACTGGGGATCAGTTGTCACTGTCTGTCGTGACATGACTTAAATGCACGTAACTTGACACATTTATTTTTATTCAGAAAGCCCATGTAAGATTGTACTTCTGGGCTTTGATACCACAAATGTAGCATCCCACTCCCACGAGACCCGAACCCGACATCGACTGGGATATCCGAGCCCGCGACCCGCGAGGGTGGTATGCTAGAGCAGTCAATGCAGTTTAAAACTTGGTAATATATATATATATTTTAAAAACCCATCGAGTGCGCAAATATCAGTAAATAATTTGGGCCCGTTCTAATACGAAATCATTTTCAATCAAAACATTATTTCAGTAATCAAATTACAATACAACATTAATCAATCGGGCACTCAGCAATACCAGTACGAATCTTGCGGAAATACAAGTTTACATATAATTCAAAAGACACAAATGCAGACGTGAACTGATCCCGATCTTAACTCTGACTTGCAATTGGTAATCATACTCCCGTGCCCAACGGGGTACTCTTCAATCCCTGAAAAATATTTGCAATTTTGGGTGAGTTTGCGAACTCAATGAGAAACCATCATCGATGGTTCACTCAATTCATGCATAAACACACAATTTACCAATTATCACATACAATCACAATTCACAAATGTAAGGCGTATCGCCTTTCATACCATCCACATTTACTCATACTATATATGCAATGCACATGAGACCCTTTTCATTTTCATTACGTTGGTGTGACCGTGCGCCTGAAACTGTCTCAGTGATGGGCACATTGCGTTGAGCCAGTGGCTCTGAAAACATTGGGCTTGAAGCCCTGATACATTGAGCCTGAGGCTCAATATATTGGACCGAGGTCTCGTGCGCTGGTGAAAGCTCTCATATCGTTAGGCGTGATATGCCCTTATACGGTCTTTGCTCCGGTCACTGGCGCTTTTATCGATCATGCCATCATGCATGGATGCATATGCTCCAATTCCCATTTGATCGAGTTATAGTTCAGCGACCAATTTCCGTTTCTTCGGACCTTCGGTCCGGTGTTTCAGTCATATACATTTACAATTTATTGCATCCTACCATCTCATATTAAAATTCACATCCAATGTATCAAAACAGACAATTAACACTTCAATATTAATTTCCCATTCCCTCGGACCTTTGGTCAGAGATCTCCAATGTAATTATTCACAAACAGTCACACACAAGTTTCCAATACTTCGGATACCTATGGTCCGAAATCAATCAAAAGTAAACACACATAATCCCTCCATTATCTCCACATGGCATCAATGCGTCATAGTAAACACACATAGATTGAGAAACCAACTACGTTACTCACCTATTACTTCCGAGCTATTGCCGGAAAGTCTCTGCAACGTGCTTGGAACGACGTTCCAACTGAGCCTCTATAACAATGAAAATAAGTACACATTACCAACTGTATAGTTAGAATGACCAAGCAATGCACATGGAATCATTAAAACGTGTATAATGCATGTTCATGGCATTCCCGACCCTAATCCAAAATTTTCCCGTCATAATAATTTCATCTAAAAATTAGAAAGCTATAGCCACTGATAGCATTCAATTAGGACCTCGATCGGTCCAAAATAAATAAAACAAATGACCATAGAACAATTACGGGTCCACGTCAATTTCTCGGCTAAAAATTCCCAATTTCTCACAAAATGAAATTCAATGTGTTACCAATCCGATGCCTCAAGAATCAGGTCAATCGGACGTCGGACGGAAAAGGAATTGACAAAAGAAACCAAAATTCAAATTAAACAATTAATATCTATATATATATCTAACCCTTATTCCCTTCTTTAATTTCTTGATTTCAAGCCAACTTTCAACACCAATAACTCATTGCACACAATTCAGAAAATTACCAACTATATCTCATTGCAAAGATCATGAAACCCTCTACAATTCTCAAGAAGACCATAAAAATCAATTTCACCCCTAAGGGTGTCAAAAATCCTATCAAATCTACTGCCTACTCAAAACCTATCAACACAGGGCAGTACATTGTAAATTCAATAACTCTCTGATTCTTCAGTCAACAATTACACAATAATTAAGGCAGTAAGATCACAATGTTATCTACAACTTTCATGAACAACCCAAAATCAAATTCACTTGCTAAAAAGGTCAAACAATTCCACAAAGAATCTGCCTACTGCAATCAACCAATCTTGACAGTAATTTTCCAAACAGCATATCTCTTAGCACAAAAGTCACAAAATTCACTACCTTATATCCCTGAAACGCTAAGATCTCAAACTTCAATTTTCATGAAGAACTCAAACTCCAATTCGATTTCTAACAATTTCAAAACTGTTATGGAAGATACTGTCATGATCAGCCATTCACAATCTAGTTTAGGTTCAGTTTTTGCAAAATCGTAACTCCCAACTCTGACCTCTAAAAATTACACACCATAATTCATTTTCAAGATAATTTCTTCCTCTACAACTTTGCAGAAGATCACTCACACCAATTCAGTTCACATAATTTGCTAAAATGGCTTCCAATCCGCAAGCTCACAAACTCAACACTTAGGCTAGGTTTCATCAAAATGCTCAAAACCAGTCAATAGTAATCAGTTCTTATCTCCCAATATATAACTCAAAAATTAGCAAGATCAGTGGCAATGGAAAGCTAATAATGTAGGCTTCAACTCTCATGAAGACTATTTTCCCTAATTCCATCTCAATTAATTTAGAAAAATATAACAAAACTCTAGGGTATGATTTCAGATACTGTTTATTCCAGTTAAGAACAGTAACTTTCCAAGCCATATTGCAACCCCTTAAAGTTAAAATTAGACAACACCTATTTCACACAAAAATGTATCCAACATCCCAAAGTTTAAGTGGCCATAAACCTCACCTCATTTTCATAACCACACAATGAGTTATGCTCAAAACAGTGCAGTAGGTCAAAAACAAATTTTCCAGCTTTACTTCTCCATTCACTTCCTATCATGCCAAGTCCAATTCTACTTCACTAAGCATACCAAATGGACAAGAAATCAGTCCCTAGGTCATGCACACATTCAATAGGAAATACTATCTCAACTTGGCAGCATTGAACTTCTTAAGTTATATGCAAGTTCAATCCAAATTCAAAACTACATAATTAAAGCTTAATTAAAACTAACTTAAAACCTTACCTAAGTTAAGCTTCCAATCTTCACTTCCTTTCAAATCTTTGCTTCCTACCCTCTCTAAAAACTTCTTCTAGTACCAAGCAAGGGCAAGTCTCTATGGCAAGAAAATAACTTGACTTCATGAAGGAGCTCTTAAGGTTTGGAGGGAGGTTTGAGGGAGGAAGAAGAAAATCGATGGTGAGAGTAAAATGGAATGAGTTTCGGTGGATGGAGAGCAAGTAAAGCAAACAAATTGATTTCTCCTTCTTTTATGTAGGTAACAATCGAGAGAGAGGGATAAGAAGGCCTTAATTGGTGTGGATAGGTGGCAATTTAGGATTAGTCCAAGTTTTAAAAGAAAAGTCAAAGAAGCAACTACATTACTTTAATAAAATCCAACTTATCAACACTTATCAACCCAATTTTCGTTGCTTAAAAGTTTTAAGGGTCCACATTTGGGTCCCACCAAAATATGCAATGGTTTAATACCAAATAACAGTAAAAAAATCAACCGGTTCGTCATATGGCGATTTTTCCCGGTCCGGAAATTTCCGGGAATTTCCCCGAATCATTTTTTTGAAAATTACCTAAATTGCCCAAAATTGTAAAACATATGACAGTCCACTCCCAATAATTGTTCAAACAAGAAAACCACATTTTCCACAACAAAAACACATTTAGGCTATTTACCGGCGATTTTGCTGGTCCGGAAATTTTCTCCGAACAATTCCAGAAAAATTCTTATAAATCCCTAAAAATGTAAAACACTCAATGGCGTACTCCAAATAATTTTTCAAATACAATTATCCCATAAATTTCACAAAAGATCTCAATTTGAAACCTAAGCCGGAAAATGTCATGAATGCATGTTTACCATGTGCAAGTGCAACAAACCATCAATCATAGAGGCGATAAGTTGTATGTTCAAGCCGAGATATAATTCAATACTCCTAACCCGTCCCAATTTATGAAAAGACCCTTCCCATCAGAGATGGGATGTTACAAAATCATAAGTTGACTTATTCATATAAGTTGTAGCTTTATGCCTCAAGTTCATTTTGAAACAAGAATCACTTCGAACGGAGTTGTATAACTCAAGTTATGCTCAAAAAGCCTAAAAGAGTTCATACTCCCAATATGATCTCCAATCCGACCACTCACTTACTTTAATGTAAATGTTTTCAATTCAACTCCAAATGGTACCAATTTTTATGGAAAGGAAGATATATGTCTTAGGAATCTAATGGTTCAAGTCTCACCTCAATTGGAGGTCGTATGGGAGAGTTATTCCCAAAAGAATAGACTATGCTCACACCCGAAATCAAATTGAAACTCTTTTGGCGCGATTACCATAACCTTTAATATAGATGTCACATTGAGTTCGTTCTTGGACCATTAGAAAGTAGACATCTAGGGATAAAACTTTCATGAAGACCAAAATTTTCAATTTTGTCGTTAAGGGGGTAAAAAAGCACGGGCCGTGTGAACTCACACGGTCAGGCCGTGTAACCTTCGGGTGAGAAGAGTGTCTCTGCGCTGGAAATACACAGCCCGTGTGAATTCACACGGGCAGACCGTGTATCCTTCGGATGAAACAAAAATTTCACCCTTCAAGACTCCTAAAAAGGTTCCTAAACCAAACCTAATTTCCCCTTTACTCATATCTTACCTAAAATCAACTTTTCCGAGCCCGAGATCACGTCATAAACTCTAAAGATTCGGGAATTTCAATTACCACGACATCCTAGCTTGTAATAAGCATAAATCTCAACTCCAATCTCGAAAACTTGCATACTTAGTCTCGTTGGAAAGATAAAAAGATGACCTACTAATCTCATTAAGGATGCAAAAGTCAATTCTATCATTAAATGAGGTAAAAACTCACTCGAATGTACTGCTCCTATAATGTCCAATGAAACACTAACATAGCCACATGAACAGTAATTGGTATAGGTTTTACCCCTATAAGTTTTTACTCCTAACTCCAATTAAGGCACATTATACACCATTTGAAAGATCTAATCTTATGATACAATCTTCAAGGAGATATCCCAATCCAAATCAAACACTAAGAAGGTCTAAATCACAAACAAAATTCTGTCAAATTTTGCATAAAATTTGACAGCACTTCCTTTAAAAAGTCACTAACCAATCTTCAATTCAAGTACCTGCATAAAAACCTAAATCCTCAATATCCCACAACACATACCAACCTAATTATCCCAACGGATCAACTTCAATGGCAACAACACACTCCTAGCATTCTAATCAAATCCAAACTATAAAGCAATTCATTTCCTCCTTCTTGTCAAATTCAAACCGTACTATGATGCATTGTTATAAAACATACATGAATTGCACAAAATACATTAGAACTTAACATTCTTGCATTCATATGAAAATATGAGTTATTACGAGGCTTTAGAGGGCATTTTAAGCCACTTGCATCCAAAATCCAAAATACAACTTACAAAAGTAAACTTGCCCAAAATGCATCTAAAGCATTGATTTACAAAAATTAACTTGAAATACAAAAATTTTCCATTTCTGGAGCAATGCCTTTAAGCTCGATGGTCGATCTCGTGCTCCTCACTTGGAGATGGGACGGAATTTGAGGGAGGGGGGGTGAGCTTACGCTCGTGGGTAACACGTTTATATCCGGTAATAAACCAAAAACCATTTTAAACGTTCATAAACATATCAATTTCTCACAGTTGTCTACAAAACATAAACTTCTCACTTCATAATATCACAATTCTTATAATTCGAGCATTTTTTCAAACTTGTCAATACATGTAAGCACATAAACACATAAATGGCTCGGCAAGTCCATAAACATGACGAACTACACAATTCCATAAAATGGCCTTGTGTAGTGGTAAACTTGAGGAGTCCCAAAGGGAGCTCCGTGCCACTAGCGGGCAGGCGGGAGAAGCCTTGACTTGGTCAACGTGTACGTGACAATTTCTTGATGGACTATACCCAACCCACATAACATGTAATTCATGCATTGAAAGCATTTGCCCAAAATGGCAAAATCTTGAAAACTTGGTTTCATGCACTTGACACATTTGTCAATTTACACAATTCATCAACTCAATTTCATACAAATCAAGAGCAATCATTACCATACTTGCAAAGCAATGTAAGGCTATTTCCAAGGTTTACACACACAACCACACATAAGCAATTTCTCAATCAATTTAAAGAAACATAAATACTCACTTAAAAGTAGTTGGAAAGCTCATTTATTGCATTTATGAAGGAGAAATATCTAGTAGCCTATTATTCAAATATAAAAATGTCACCCACCTTGATTCCTTGCTTGTAGACTTTGCTCCAAATGCCTCTCCCCTTACTCCCCTTCCCTTCTTTGATTCCCTTTAACAATAGCGATAAAATTCCCATGAATAAGAGATCTCAAAAATGGACATTCTAAGGAGGTGTAAGCATGAAATCTAACCTATCTGACTTAACCCATAACTTTCCTAAGCCATTCTAACCAAAACCCATCTAAAATTCCAAAAGATACCACATTTCCTTACCTTAGAGATGAAACCCACGAAAATTCCTTTTGGTTTCTAATGGAATCTTGATCTTTCCCTATCCTTTTGATAGAACTCTAAAAACCCTTCCTTAGAGCAAGAAATCACAAAGCCCTAACCTTCCTTCTTCTCTCCTCTTCTTCTTCTTCTTCTTCTTCTTCTTTCCTCTTTGGCCGAAATCCCTCTCTTCCTCTCTTTTCTTGATATTTTCGTATGCTTCCAAATGACTTAACAAAGTTTGATATTTTAACCTAAAAGCCTAAGTTTCCTCTCCCAAAACTACGTAGTTTTGGTGCCAATCCTTCATACTTGCCATTTGCTTTGTCCCTTCTCCGTAAACCACCCTTGCTCCTTTTTTTTTCTACTTTCCTTTTTATTTCTAATTTAACTCAAATGACCAAAGTAACCCTCCTTGAAAGCCTTGGACTTTAACAACATTTGTAATCTACCCAAAATACCCTTATTGCAACTTATCCTTTCTACCCCTTCAAATAAATCACCTATGCCATTTAACCTTATAAACATTAATATGTCAATTAAGGGTCCAAACAAATTAATCTATCACCTCAAATTCAATAAATCATGCTTAATAAAAAAAAATTTCAGGGGCCAACATCACGTGTGAGGCAGGATTTGTGCCGTAAGACAAATCGATTGTAGAGGTAGCTTGAGCCGGAAATCAAGTGACATTGTAAAAAGTTCACACTCAACTACAAAGTGTGCAATAAAGTGGTTTGCAAAATCCTAAGTGGGAGCTTAGGTAGAGGACGTAGGTCTTAGCACCGAACTTCTATAAAAATAGTGTTTGATCTTCTTCCCTACACTTTTCATTTAAGTTTATTTAAATTGTTTTTGTGTGTATTAACTTCTGATTTTATTGTAGAAAATTTTAAAAAGCTTAAAGATCTATTCAACCCCCCCCCCCCCTTTCTAGATCACTTACACCTTTATCAATTTTTGCGAGCCTTATGAAGTTCTTTTTCAATCCACACTCTATTTATCCAAGTTTAGATTTTTTTGGTTTCTTGTGATATCATATTACCAGTTATATTCCTAATAAACTTATGCCTAGTTCACATTGTTACATTTTCTTAGGTTATGTGTGCCTTGAGTTGTCCACATCAAACATTTTCATCTTTGGACATGTGACATTTTTAGATAATTTTCCATATTAGTGTCTAACTATAATTCCTAGTTTAGCCTCATCATTTCTTTTTCCTCTATCTTTAAAAATCCTACACATCATTTACCCATTCTTAACCCAAAGTCCTCAACTCTTGTTACTAATCCAAAGTTCACACAGAATCCTTGTCCAACTTTACCACTTCTAGTTACACCATAAATGCCACTTCATTTCTACTTACATTCAGTTGCTTTATCACAACTTCTAGTCTTGATCAAACACCTACTCTTAAAATCCTAAATGACAAAACTCCTTTTCTATTTACTCCTTAAGTAACCTACAACAAGCCCATAAAACCTTTAATGCCTTTGTGCCTTCCTTAGCCACTTCATTCTGTCCAATCAACAAGCCTTTAATTAAGCCAAACTATATACCTTAATAGAAGAATATTAAAATTATTCACCTTATGACTATCAAGCTAAAGAAGGAACTGCTAAGTCAAAACATTTTAGCTTATTCCTTATAATGATCCTATCCTTTTCTAATAATCAAGTTAAGCTAAATTCTTTTGCATAAGCTTCCAAAAGCAAAATTTGGAAGGATTCCGTATAATCTAAGTATAATTCCTTAATGAAAAATAATATTTGGTCATTTTTTCCTTTATTATCACCATGTGTGGATGTTATTAGAAGTGAATGAGTATAGAAATTAAAAACTAAAATTGATAGCATAATAAAACTTAATAAATTTCACTTGGTTGCATAAGGTTTTTCTTCACTAGAAGATTTGAATTATGATCAGACCTTTAGTCTTGTTGTCAAGTCATTCAATGTACATATTGTACTTTTTATGGGGTTTTTAGCTAAATTGATCTGTACATAAATTATATGTAAAAAAATGTTTTTAATGGAAAGATTATTGATTTATATGGCTCAAATGAAAGGGTTTGTAAATCATATCCATCCCAAATATATTTGAAGGCTCAATCAAGCAATTTATGATGTTCATTAAGTTTCATGTGTATTATTTACTAGGTTTACTTCTTACTTGCAGCAAATTAGTTTTTAAAGTTGTAAATATGACTATTCATTATTCACATTTCAAAACTTTAGTGGTAAAACAGTCTTGCTTCTCTATGTATATGATATCATATTGACCACACCAAATTTAATCATGTTCTATCATCTCATTACTTCAGTTTAGCATGAATTTTCTATAATAAATTTAAGAAATATTAATTACTTTTTGGGCATTTAAGTTACCCATAATAATAATAGTTTTTTCTTTCTCAAGCCAAGTAAGTTACTAGTATATTGAAATGAGCAAATATGATGAATTGTAAGTTATGTTCCACTCCTTTTCAAAGAAAAATGAAATTTGGTGAGATTCATCCATTTGATAATCCATCCCTTTATCATAATGTTGTTAGTGGATTATAGTAATTAAATTTTACTAGGTTTTATATTTCATTTTCTATTAATTTGGTGTGCCAATATATGCATAAATTGCAATAGGAAGATTAGCAAGTTGTTAAGTGCATTAGGTGTAAGTTGTTAAGGGTATTTTTAGGTGTAAGTTGTTAAATGCATTTTAAGGTGTATTCTTAGCAATTTATCCTTTGGTATACAATTATATTGTGGGAATCAGTAACATGGTAGCTTTCAAATACTAGACGTTTAACCATTAGATGTTGTGTTTGTCTAGGAAAAATCTAATTCTTTAGTGTACAACTTAACAACAGATTATCTTTTATAGTAGTATAGAATTTGAATATCAAGATTTATTTATAGAGATACTTAAAATCCTTTTAGTATAAGCTATGAAAATTATTAAATTGCCCTTTAATATGTTATTCAGTTAATTATAATTTTGAAAATTTTATCATAAAATTAAAGATAGAAATATCTATCATAAAGTTTGTTAAGAAACACTTTTGAAGAATAAATGGATCATAAAGATGGTACCTCTACTTAACCCATAATAAACTATTAATACTATTCAAAATCTAACAATTATAGTAGGAATCAAGCTAAAGAGAGGACTCTAGCTAGTATTTCAACTTCTTAGTTCTCATATTATTATCATTATGCGCTTTAGCCTACAATTTAGTATGCTTTTTAAGTGCCTTAGGCCTAAAATCTAATAATTAGAATAGGAATCAAGCTAGAAACAGAACTTTAGTTAGTCTTTCAACTTATCAATTCTCAAATTCTTATCCTCATATACCTTAACCTATAATTCCATATGTTCTTTAAATGACTTATGCCCAACCAATCATTAATTCCCTCCACCATATAGGTGGTCGTTGATCTTGCAAATTCAACTATAAAATTACCAATAATAATCACTTCCTTAACAAAAGTTTAGTATGCAAGTCCAACTAAACTATGCTCCACTCAGAAAAAAAGAACTTCAATGCAATAAGGATGATAGTAACAACATCAATAAAAATAGTAATAAGGGTAACATAATTAAAGAAGTTAGAGAAATATGATGAACTATTACCACCTATATCTATGTCTTTGTCAAAGCTATTAAAGCTTTTATTAAAAAAATATGATTGCAGTTATAGCCGATAAGAAATTTGAACCCTTAAGCCTTTGTTGGTCTCAAACAAAATTTATATGCCATTATTATAATGGATTTATTTCAAGCATTCAATTGAATATTGTGTCACTTTTTAGGATAAAGTTATATTAGTTTTAAAAACATTGATTTTGAATATAAAAGGAGTGTTCCAAGTGTTAATGAAAATACCTTGCTAATACATTTGATATAAATATGATCATCACAAAGTTGGTAAAGGAGAAGCTTATGGAAAATTAGATTCAGTTTTCAATTCTAGTCATTTCTCAAGCATAATTTTTTAATTTATTATCTATTTCACTTATTAGTTTTCTTTCATTCTTTTGAATAATTTAATTGGATTGTACTTATAATGATTATGAGTGATACTAACGTGAATAGTTTTAGTTATTAGCTATAAATTTTGAACTTCGTGGATGATAATTAACTAATGAATGTTTGAATTTTTTTTCATGCTTTATAGGCCTTGTATATAATGCTTGATCTCTTCCCACAGTTCAATTCTATTATTTCTTGAGCTCATGTTTGTTACCAATGCATATATCTCAAGTATGCAAAAAAACTTGAAACTCACATATTTTATGACTATCCTATTATTGTTGGCTTGACGTTCTTTAATATTAGTTACCTTCCTATCTTTCTTAGGCTAGTTATGGTATAAAGGGACTAGTTTATGTGAAAATTAGTTAGGTTAATTCAAAAGGTACACCAATGTTATTAATGAAAACAATCCAAATTCATATTATGATGATAGTGATGATGACTCCTTAATGAAAACTCTAAATATAGTTATAAAAATGTCCTTAGGTTGAGGAAATTGGAATTAGAATTGAGGACTCAAAATAATAAAAATTGAGAAATTTAAATTGTAACTGAGTGTGGATATTGAAAATAAATTTAATATATATATAAATTCCTTAAAATATTTTCCTCAAATTATTAGAACATACTAGGATTTGATTGATTGATTCAAAAGTGAAAACGATACTCAAACCTAAGTATAAATCTATTAAGAACAAATCAATTATGTAAAAGCGTGTTGATGACCTAATTCCTTTAGAGGAAAATATCATTCGATGATTGGGAAATATTTGTACAAATCATTTATTTTCATACCTATTTCCAGTATTAGATTAAATTTTATTTTATGTTTCATTACTCTAAAATACATAAAATTCATCATTTTATTTACTACCTTTAGACTGGTTAATAGTATAAGGCTTTTCTACCATACAACTTCTTTGTAAGATATATACCCTATGTTAGGCCCCGAAAATTTTCTAATTAATGTTATTAAGCATGAATTGCGTTAATTGTGTGATTATGTCTTAGTTTGATTGAATTGGGAGTATTAGTGGATAATTGAGATTAAGTTGAGTTTTTGCGGTTTATATGGGAACTAAAGGGGTAAATATGTTTGAGGGAATTTTGGGAAGATTGCTAGAGTTGGATAACTTAAGGCTTTGTGTGGAGGCGTAAAATGGTCTTTACCCATCCCATTTAGACTTAAGAAAGAGTTACAAGAATTAGAAGAAAAGAAAAAGAAGAGGAAAGGAGAAAAGAAGAAGGAAGAGTTATCGTGGGTGAGGAAGAAGAGAAGAGAAATTAGGGCTTTTGATTCCTAAGGTTTTCGACAGAGTTTGAAGCACATTACTGGTAAGTTTAGCTTCATTCCATTGTGTTGTGATTAGATTAAACCCTAGAATCATTTTGTATGAGGTTAGAACCGATTATGTAGGGTTTTCGGAAAAAAAAAATTACCTAGGTGAAATCCTTGGGTTGATGATCTTATGACTGTTTTAAGGTTTGAATGAGTTAGAACTGAAGTTTAGGACTTGAACCAAGGTTTAGGTGTATTGCATTGCAAGATGGGAAGATTGGGGATGAGAAAAAGTTAGAAAATCGGGTTCGAGAGGAGTTCCCAGACCCGCACGTCGCAACGTGCTCATGAGCACGCCGCGTGCACTGGATGTGCACGTCGTGGCGTGCAAAAGAGTACACGCCGCGATGCACATATATGTGCATGTCGCAGCGTGCGTTTGGGGGCACGGGCCTTTCGCCGCGATGAACGTAGCCTTCGCCGCGGCGCGCTCGGGTCGTTCGCCGCTGCGAGCCCCAGTTTTTCAGCGCAGTGAATTTTGGTATTTTGGACATATCTTTTGCTGTGAATGTCCAATTGAGGTGATTTCAGATTCGTTGTGCACTAGGGATAAAGGGCTACGAGTTTTATGAAGAAGGGAAGTTCAGGTTTTGCCTCTTAGGATTCGGGATTTTAAGTGGAAGTCGAATGTAGACTTTTACTGCTAGTACTTTTGATTTTCAAACTTTTTGAATATTTCCTTTGAATGTTACTTGATTGGGAACTTGGTTTGTTATAGGAAACCAAGCTGACCTGATCCAATCGCAAGAGGAAGGACAGCAGTGAATTTGGATTCTCGAGCGATATTAGGTGGGTAATGTACTTATAGTTATTGTGTGATTAGGCAAATCTTGCCTATGTGTGAATATATGTTTTGTGTTATGTATGATAAGGTGCATGACATTTTGATCCAATATATGGTTAATTGTTTAAACATGATTTGTTATAAGATTGGAATGACTTGTAAGAAGCATGAGAATTGACATAAGTAAATCTTGTTTCTGAGTATGTTATGTCTCGACTTCGGACGTGGCATTTTGAATAAAAGAAATGCATGATTATGTGCTTTTGTTTGGGCGAGAGTGGAACCATTTCGTTCGTCAAGTGCACGTTGACAAGAGCCTTCTCCCGGCTGCCCGCTTGTAGCATATGAGATCCGAATGGACTCATTTTGTTCAGGGTGTAAACTTCGGTTTCTCCCTTTTGTTTCCATGGAACCCTCGATCCGTATGATGTGCATTGCATATTTGATATGTTTATTATGAAGCATACTTGTGACATGTTTTGTAAGTTGAATTAATTATGTTAAATGCGTACATTGCTTGATTAGCATGAGAGTGTTAAAATGGTTGCATGTATATATATATATATACATACATATGCTTGAATTTGTGCTAGTTACCGATGGCTATAATTATATTAGCCACTGAGCTGTGTAGCTCGACCCATTACTTTTCACTCCTCGGGTGCAACTCGCGACGCCAGTTGATCCTTGCTAGGCATCGAAGAACTCCGCAATAGTTAAAGATCATTGCATTAAGTTTGTATTTTTGGTTAGCCCATCAAGCATCTCATCATCAGGCATTCTCATGTATTGTGTTTTAGATTTACACTTTAATATGTAATGTGTCATATTGAGAATGCTTGTTTAATTTATTCGAATTGTAATGACATGAAACTCTTTTGTTTTGGTGGCGATTCACTCAGAATGCATGTGCAGATGATGAATGTATATGTACGTGTGTTTGTATGAGTTCGTATAGATGTTGGGGACGGGTCCAATTTTCTTCGGGAGCTTCATGCATGAGCGAGATCCTAAATCACAGTGCAGTCCGTAAGTGATTACCGCAGCGCGAGACCGAAGGGCCACCTCGGGATAGGGATCCGGGACCCGGGCCCAACATGTTTGGTATCAGAGCTTTAGGTTATGTGTCATCGGCTTAGAATGCATAGTAGAATGAATTGTGTGTTATATGCTTATTTGTTGCATTTGATTGATTGCATTAAGTGACATACATATCATGGATACATGTAGGAATCAAGATTGACACTTAGCTAATCCTTAGTGTTTATCTGTGAAGGAGTACGATGCCACCTTGATTGAACCAAGTTTACAATATAAATTTGTTGCATTTTCATAACTATTCATACACTCGTTGACTCCTAATTGATGACTTTTGTGCTTAAATTGGTTCCTCATAACGAGCTCTTATAATTCGCAATTTGTTAGTAAATTGTCATGATTTGATATTAATTTCTCTATAATTTTCATGAGGACAATTGATACTGCAAATTGTTATTTTATTGCAGGAGCAAAGGAGTCAACCCATCAGGAAGTCAATAGGTCATGAGGTCCTAT
Organism: Erythroxylum novogranatense; assembly: GCA_029891385.1. Lineage (NCBI taxonomy): Eukaryota > Viridiplantae > Streptophyta > Magnoliopsida > Malpighiales > Erythroxylaceae > Erythroxylum > Erythroxylum novogranatense. The sequence goes on along the minus strand of CM057227.1, from coordinate 84,165,422 downwards.
CCGCACGTCGCGACGCATGTTAATCCGCACGTCGCGACGAGAAAATCACTTCCACACATCGCGACGCATGTTAAGTCGCACGTCGCGACGAGCAGGCAATTTTGCACGTCGCGACGAATATTTATTCACATGTCACGACGTACGAGCGGATATTCAACCTTAAATGGAAAGTTTGCCTCATTGTTCTGACCCGACCCGTATCCATTATATAAAAACTTTGCTATTTTTAGGTCAGAAGAGGAGATACTTGGAGACGCTTAGGAGGCAGCAGAGACGACATTCCTTTCCACCCTCATTTTCCATTTTCATCATCGTCGATCATCACCATCATCGCCACCGTCATTATCTTCTGCTACCATGATTATCGCTCAATCTTCAGCAGTCAAGAGACAGACCGGAGTTATGCGTAACTAAATCACATTTCCTCTTGAAGATGTAGCAATGGCTTGAGTTCACCGAAAGCTTCAAAGGGGAGTAATCATATAGTGTCTGAAGTTTAGTTATATTTGTGTAAACTCTGAGTTAGAGATTGCATCTGTATAACTAGATTAGCATGGTTATAGTTTAATCGTGTGCTGAACACTTTGTTGCGATTTGGACATAGTTATTTGTAGAATTTCGATGCTTAATATATAAAGCCTCATATATGTCATTTGGATATTGCATTGACTCTCATAATCTGCCTAGTTGTGTTTGATTTAGATGGTTGTGTTTTTATCCGATTGACCGGTTGCATTTACTTGTCCAATTTTCACATTAAGGTTTTTAACAAGGATTTAAATGATGGAGTTCATTAATTAAATCTTTGGACCTAAAGAGTCCTTTAGGGTTAATCTTTTAAAACTTAGTGGATTCTATCCCCGAAAAATCATTTTGAACAGTGATAGCCTACGCCCATTTTCCAGAGGATTTTATCAATTTGATTACTATCTGAGTTTTTGTTAATTTCATTTAATTCCATAAAATAAAAATATATATACTTTTTACACTTTTGCCTGCAATTTAGTTAAATTTGTTTAGTTCTTTCAATGACAAAACCCCCCCATTTTATCAACTTTGATTGCAATTTTTTGTAATTAGGCTAGCTTAGACCTATTTCATTTGGTTCCAATTAAGTAAGACGACCCGAGGTTGCATCATGTATTGCAATCTTTGGAATTATTATTTTTGACCGGTTTCTAAGGATCGATCGTAAGGTCGACTCGACAAAGCCGCGATCACACCTCGTAGATCACACCTCGTAGAAGGACACGAGGAGTTATGCAAGGATTTGTTGCACCTGAATCTCCGACTGGAGAGGAGAGGATCGATGAGTCGAGAGTCTGTGAAATCTTTGAGGCTTCTGTAGGGCTAGGTAGTGAGCCTATGCCATCGCAGACGCAGGAGTCGCCAGTTATGCAAGAGCAAGTGCCTCCTTTGGATCTGAGGCTATTCCAGGCCTTTACTCAGGTGTTTGTTCAGGCTATGGGTCAGATGCTACAGCCTTCTGCTTCAGCCCTAGCTAAGAAGGGTAGACGGTTCGACAGATTGAGGAAGTATGGAGCAGTGGACTTTTACGGGACCACTGATCCTGAGGAAGCCGAGACATGGCTGAGAAAGACCGAGAGAGTCTTAAATCAGATGGAGTGTGAGGATGATGAGAGGGTTGTGTATGCTGCAAGTCTGCTTCAGGGAGATGCTCTGCATTGGTGGGAGACTGTGCCAGGGAGTCAGATGAGAACAATAGGGTTGGCATGACAGGACTTCCTTGCAGCTTACAGGAAGAAATATCTGTCTGAGGTGTACATTCAGCAGAAGCAGAGGGAGTTTCTCAGTCTCACCCAGAGGGAGATGACAGTTAGTGAGTATGAGCGTTGGTTCATTCAGTTGGTGAGGTATGCTTCAGATCTGATGCTGAGTGAGGCTGCTAGGTGTCACCGGTTTGAGTCGGGACTGCATTTGGCCATCAGAGAGAAAGTAATAGTGCAGAACTTTTGTGACTTTCAGCAGTTGGTTGAGGCAGCACTGAGGGTTGAGAACATAGAGAATATCAAGAGTGCTGTGAACAAGAAGAGAAAAGGAAGAGAGCATTTCAAAAAGGGAGGTAGTACTAGTACCCCTATGTCAGACAGGAGTGCTAGGAGCTTTCCTATTCATTCAGAGGAGAGGAGCAGTGGTGCAAGTAGGCCGAGACAGATGAGGACTCCTGCTTATTCTCATTAGGCCTCTACAGCAGGAGGCAATAGAAAGGGAGATGGGGACAGGTCATCTGTCCCAAAGTGTGAGCATTGTGGCAGTTTTCATGGAGGAGAATGTTACAGATTAACAGGAGCATGCTTCAATTGCAGACAGAAAGGACACCTGGCAAGAGAGTGTCCCAAGCCGTCCAGAAGAGAGGGATTTCAGATGCGAGTTGCTAGGAGAACAGAGGCTGTGGGACAGAAGACTTCTACCGAAGTGGGCAGTTCTGATACAACTAGGAGGGCGAGCATTCTAGGTAGACCGAGGGGGCAGGCACCAGCTAGGGTGTTTGAGATGACACGGGAGGATGCAGAGACCGCTCCAGATGTGGTGACTGGTATGGTTAGACTCTTTTCTGATGATGTGATTACTTTGATTGATCCGAGTTATACTCATTCATTTGTTTCTTCGAGTAGACCTGTGTGTGATAGGAATTTGAGCCCATTGGATACTCCGCTGATGGTGAGTACTCCAATCGGCCAATATATTATTATCAGTCAAGTGTATAGAGGTTGTGAGCTATGTATCGGTAGAGAACTTCTAGTGGTAGATTTGATTCCACTGAAGATGGGAAGATTGGATGTGATCCTATTTTGGACACGTTAGAAAGATACAATGCTCGACTGGATTGTAAGCAGAAAGCAGTAGAATTTGAATTGGATGACGGTAGAAGAGTAGTGTTTACTGGGGACAGAAAAGCAAGCCCGCCCAGACTTATTTCAGCTCTGACAGCAGAGAAGATGATGAGGAAAGGGTGTGAGGCATTTTTGGCCTATGTGGTAGACACCAGAGCAGATAGAGAGAAGCTTGAGGATATTCCAGTAGTCACAGAATTCTCGGATGTTTTTCCTGAAGAATTGCCAAGACTACCGCCGGCTAGGAAAATTGAGTTTCCCATTGAGCTCTTTTCAGGTACGACGCTGATTTCAATTCTGCCTTACCGGATGGCTCCGGTGGAATTGAAGGAGCTCAAAGAGTAGTTGGAGGAGTTGTTGGAAAAAGGGTGTATTAGGCCGAGCTCTTCACCTTGGGGAGCTCCGGTCCTTTTTGTGAAGAAGAAAGATGGATCGTTGAGGATGTGTGTGGATTACCGGAAGCTGAATCAGGTCACTGTGAAGAACAGGTATCCGCTCCCACGCATTGACGATCTGTTTGATCAATTGCAAGGGGCGAAAGTCTTCTCCAAGATAGACTTGAGATCGGGTTACCATCAGTTAAGGATAAGGGAGTCTGATGTGCCGAAGATCGCTTTTAGGACACGGTATGGGCATTTTGAGTTTTTGGTTATGCCTTTCGGATTGACAAATGCCCCTGCAGCCTTTATGGATTTGATGAATCGAGTCTTTAAGCCTTTCTTGGACCAATTTATCATGGTCTTTATTGATGATATATTGGTCTATTCCAAGAATGATGGGGAGCATGAAGAGCATTTGAGGATTTCTTTGGAGACGTTGAGGAGAAACGAGTTGTATGCCAAATTTGATAAGTGCAAATTTTGGTTAAGAGAAGTTGCATTTCTTGGACATGTGATCTCAGAACAAAGAGTGCATGTGGATCCAAAGAAAATAGAAGCTGTGGTGAATTGGGAAGCACCGAAAAATGTAGCAGAGGTGAGGAGTTTTTTGAGTTTGGCAGGTTACTACAGGAGGTTTGTGAAGGGATTCTCTACGATATCCTCTCCGATGACTAAGTTATTAAGGAAGAATCAGAAGTTTATCTGGAGTGATGAATGCCAGAAGAGTTTTGAGGAGCTCAAGCGCAGATTGACAAGTGCTCCGATTCTGATTCTGCCTTCTGGTGATGAGGGTTATACTGTGTATAGTAATGCTTCGAGGAAGGGTCTTGGTTGTGTTTTGATGCAGGGAGACAGGGTGATTGCTTATGCTTCGAGGCAGCTGAAGCCGTATGAGTTGAATTATGCGACGCATGATTTAGAGTTGGCAACCGTGATCTTTGCCTTGAAGATTTGGAGGCATTATCTATATGGAGTTCAGACGAGGATCTTTACCGATCATAAGAGTCTTAAGTACTTGTTGAGCCAGAAGGAACTGAATTTAAGATAGAGAAGATGGATCGAATTACTTAAGGATTATGACTTGCTGGTTAAGTATCATCCGGGCAAGGCTAATGTAGTGGCGGATGCCTTGAGCAGGAAGTCTTCGATTGCTCATGTTCGAACAGTCTATCTTCCTTTATTGAAAGAGATGGCCAAGCTTAAGATAAGCTTGAAGCAGGAGGAGCCGGATTGCCTTCTAACTAACTTCCGAGTGAGACCGATACTCAGGGAGAAAGTTAGAGAGTTGCAGGTACAAGATGCAGATTTGGGCAAGCTTCGAGATGAAATTCGGAATGGCAAGATGCCTGAAGTAGTAGTGAGGGACGACGGACTTATGACAGTGGGAAATAGGCTTTGTATCCCAGATGTGCAGGAGGTTAAGGCTGAGATTATGGATGAGGCACATAATGCGCCTTATGCCATGCATCCAGGTAGCACCAGGATGTACAGGGATTTGAGAGATCATTTTTGGTGGAAAGGCATGAAGAGAGATGTAGCAGAGTATGTGAGTAAGTGTCTAGTGTGTTAGCAAGTTAAAGCTGAACACCAGGCACCTTCGGGTAAGTTGAGGCCATTGTCTATCCCGGAATGGAAGTGGCAAAGGGTGACCATGGATTTTTTGATGGGATTACCCAGGACCAGTAGGAAGCACGATGCCATTTGGGTTATTATGGATCGGTTGACGAAGTCAGCTCACTTTTTGGCAATTAAGCAGACTGATTCTTTGCATGTGCTAGCAAAGAAGTACATCGATGAGATAATGAGATTGCATGGGATTCCAGATTCGATTGTGTCTGATAGGGACCCTCGGATTACTTCGAGGTTTTGGGAAAGTTTGCAGGAAGCTTTGGGTACTAAGTTGAATTTTAGTACGGCTTTTCACCCTCAGACGGATGGTCAATCCGAGAGGACCATTCGGACACTTGAGGGAATGCTCAGGGCTTGTGTTATGGACTTTCGAGGAGCTTGGGATGAGCATTTGCCATTGGTCGAATTCGTCTATAATAATTCGTACCATTCGAGCATTTAGATGGCTCCTTATGAGGCTTTGTATGGGAGGAGATGTAGAACTCCAATCTATTGGGATGAAAAAGGAAAGAGGAAACTGGTAGGACCAGAATTGATTCAGACGACAGTTAAGAAAGTCAATTTAGTTAAGCAGCAACTTAAGGCAGCACAGGATACAATGAAGAGCTACATTGATGCACATCGAAAGGAGATGGAGTTTGAAGTCGGTGAGAAAGTATTTCTTAAGACGTCTCCTTGGAAAGGAGTAATGAGGTTTGGAAAAAAAGGGTAAGTTGAGTCCGAGGTATGTGGGTCCTTATGAAATTCTTGAGAGGATTGGACCACTCGCCTACAGATTGGCGTTACCTCCGGAATTGTCTTAGACTCATGATGTGTTTCATGTTTCTATGTTGAGGAGGTATAGATCGGATCCTTCTCATATTATTCAGACTAGTGAGGTTCAGTTGAGAGATGATCTGAGTTATGAGGAGCTATCAGTGGAGATCCTGGACACCAAGGAAAAGGTCCTCGGGAACAAGACGATTTAGTTAGTCAAAGTCTTGTGGAGGAATCATTCAGTAGAGGACGCTACTTGGGAGCCATTGGAAGCCATGCAGGAGAGATATCCGTATCTTTTCGATGATTCAGGTAATAATTTCGAGGATGAAATTTTTTTAGAGGGGGAGAAATGTTAGGCCCCGAAAATTTTCTAATTAATGTTATTAAGCATGAATTGTGTTAATTGTGTGATTATGTCTTAGTTTGATTGAATTGGGAGTATTAGTGGATAATTGAGATTAAGTTGAGTTTTTGCGGTTTATATGGGAACTAAAGGGGTAAATATGTTTGAGGGCATTTTGGGAAGATTGCTAGAGTTGAATAACATAAGGCTTTGTATGGAGGGGTAAAATGGTCTTTACCCATCCCATTTAGACTTAAGAAAGAGTTAGAAGAATTAGAAGGAAAGAAAAAGAAGAGGAAAGGAGAAAAGAAGAAGGAAGAGTTATCATAGGTGAGGAAGAAGAGAAGAGAAATTAGGGCTTTTGATTCCTAAGGTTTTCGACAGAGTTTGAAGCACATTACTGGTAAGTTTAGCTTCATTCCATTGTGTTGTGATTAGATTAAACCCTAGAATCATTTTTTATGAGGTTAGAACCGATTATGTAGGGTTTTCGGGAAAAAAAAACCTAGGTGAAATCCTTGGGTTGATGATCTTATGACTGTTTTAAGGTTTGAATGAGTTAGAACTGAAGTTTAGGACTTGAACCAAGGTTTAGGTGTATTGCATTGCAAGATGGGAAGATTGGGGATGAGAAAAAGTTGGAAAATCGGGTTCGGGAGGAGTTCCCAGACCCGCTCGTCGCGACGTGCTCATGAGCATGCCGCGGCGTGCGAAGTTGTGCACGCCGCGTGCACTGGATGTGCACGTCGCGGCGTGCGTTTGGGGGAGTGTACGCCGTGACGCACGCATGCGTGCACGCTGCGACGCACACGGGCCTTTCGTCGCGGCGAACGTAGCCTTCTCCGCGGCTCGCTCGGGCCGTTCGCCGCTACGAACGTAGCCTTCGCCGCAGCGAGCCCCAGTTTTTCAGCGTAGTGAATTTTGGTATTTTGGACATATCTTTTGTTGTGGTTGTCCAATTGAGGTGATTTCGGATTCGTTGTGGACTAGGGATAAAGGGCTAGGAGTTTTATGAGGAAGGGAAGTTTGGGTTTTGCCTCTTAGGATTCAGGATTTTAAGTGGAAGTCGAATGTAGACTTTTACTGCTAGTACTTTTGATTTTCAAGCTTTTTGAATATTTCCTTTGAATGTTACTTGATTGGGAACTTGGTTTGAAGGACATCAGTGAATTTGGATTCTCGAGTAATATTAGGTGGGTAATGTATTTATAGTTATTGTGTGATTAGGCAAATCTTGCCTATGTGTGAATATATGTTATGTGTTATGTATGATGAGGTGCATGACATTTTGATCCAATATATGGTTAATTGTTTAAACATGATTTGTTATAAGATTGGAATGACTTGTAAGAAGCATGAGAATTGACAGAAGTAAATCTTGTTTCTGCGTATGTTATTCCTCGACTTCGGTCATGGCATTTTGAATAAAAGAAATGCATGATTATGTGCTTTTCTTTGGGCGAGAGTGGAACCATTTCGTTCGTCACGTGCACGTTGACAAGAGCCTTCTCCCGGCTGCCCGCTTGTGGCATATGAGATCCGAATGGACTTATTTTGTTCAGGGTGTAAACTTCGGTTTCTCCCTTTTGTTTCTATGGAACCCTCGAGCCGTATGATGTGCATTGCATATTTGATCTGTTCATTATGAAGCATATTTGTGACATGTTTTGTAAGTTGAATTAATTGTGTTAAATGCGTACATTGCTTGATTAGCATGAGAGTGTTAGAATGGTTGCATGTATATATATATACATACATATGCTTGAATTTATGCTAGTTACCGATGGCTATAATTATATTAGCCACTGAGCTGTATGGCTCAACCCATTACTTTTCACTCCTCAGGTGCAACTCGCGACGCCAGTTGATCCTTGCTAGGCATCGAAGAACTCCACAATAGTTAAAGATCATTGCATTAAGTTAGTATTTTTGGTTAGCCCATCAAGCATCTCATCATCGGGCATTCTCATGTATTGTGTTTTGGATTTACACTTTAATATGTAATGTGTCATATTGAGAATGCTTGTTTAATTTATTCGAATTGTAATGACATGAAACTCTTCTGTTTTGGTGGCGATTCACTCAGAATGCATATGTAGATGATGAATGTATATGTACGTGTGTTTGTATGAGTTCGTATAGATGTTGGGGATGGGTCCAATTTTCTTCGGGGAGCTCGCCGCGGCGAGCAAGTCCTTCGTCGCGGTGCACTCCGTAAGTGATTACCGCAGCGCGAGACCGAGGGGCCACCTCGGGATAGGGATCCGGGACCCGGGCCCAACACCCTACTTACTATCATATTGCTTGCCATACCTCGACCTGTGGCCCGTTTGTGGCATGTCAACCCGGTTCAAAAATTTGGCATCCTTACCAATGATATATATGCTTGCTTAGTTATTAAGTGATATATTTGCAATAGAAAAAACTTTAATAAAATTAAAACTATATATCAATAACTCACTCATTAAGTTTTTGGTGTCTTTGTTAGGGAAATAATTAGTTTTTCTTATCTTATATAGTTTTTAATGTAAATATAAAGATTTTTGTTTTATTTTTATTTATTCTAATTTTAGGTGTAATTATGATGTATGGTAAGAAGTCAATAATTTGTATTTCTTAAAGAAGATTGATAACTTAAAAAAAGTTTGCAGTAGATTTGGAAGGGGTAGAACAAGCAAAAACTAAAAGATATACCATAATTACAACCTAAAAGGATGGAAGAAGGAAAGAAAATTGTGATGGAGTACGTCAAACCATCTCTTATGGGAACACAATTGAGTATTGTAAAGTCAGAGATGAATGCTAATTATTTTGAGATTATGCCTAATGTAGTCTAGATTTTTCAATAGAAAGTACAATTTAATGGATTACCTAACAAGGATCCGTATGCACTCATTACTAACTTTTAGAGATATATGATACATTTAAGATTAATTGGGTGACTAAACATGCAATTAGGCTGAGACTATTTTCATTCATACTAAAGGATTGGGTAAATGAGTGACTGAAAGCATTATAAACTAGAATAATCAAAAAGTAGGAGAGTCTTATAAAGAAGTTGCTTACCAATAATTTTCAACATCTAAACTAGTAAAATAGGAACAATATCTTTTATTTTTGGCAATTGGATTATGATACCTTATATGGGACATGAGAGAGATACATGACTTGCTATAGAAGTGTCCACTCAGTGAACTCCCAACATAGATATAATTTTAGACTTTTTACAATGCTCTAATGAAATCTACAACAACGATGATAGATGGTACAATATGTTGAACTTTGAACAATAAAACTCTATAAACTACTTTAGAATTAATAAAAGAGATAGCCATAAACAATTAATAGTACTAGTTAAGAAAGGTAAGATCAAATAAATTGGTTGGAATCTATAATAAAGATGCAATGAATGAATTAAAATATCTGATGGAGATAATAGTTAAAAATTAGACAATCAAAGCTCTCATTTAGGAATAACTTAAGTTATAAGTTATGAATTATAGAGGAGAGGACATCATGGAATAAATTGTTAACCTGTGAATCCTATAAAAAACCAATGGAGCAAATTAATTTTATGGGAAGCTTACAAACGTAAAATAACTCCTATAGTAAGACATAATTTAAGGTGAAGAAATCATGCTAATTTCTCCTGGAGTAATAGCATGCTTTAAGGTAGCCCCCACTAAGTTTTTAATAGCATGTGTAAAAAAAAAGGAAACAATTAAGTTTAGATGATATTTCAAGACATTGTATGCAAGAAATTACTTCCTTGCTCTAGAACACAAAGATTCGATGAGAAATCTTAAAGTTTAGATAGGCCAATCTACTAAGGTTATCATAGAGAGATCATGAGATGCCATGCCTAATGATATTGTACCTTAAGAATGAGATTATCCTAAAAGGTAAGGAGTTGACTAACATTAAGGAAGAAAAAGAGAGTAAGTTAAGGACGCCATTAAAGGAGTATAAACCAATAATTTCTTACCTTACTAGATTGTTTTAGATAGTAAAGAAAGAAAAGATTAGTATTTAGAAGGAATACAAATAAGAATTGAAATAAGAAGATAAGAAAGAGAAAGACCATAAAAGAAGGATAATGAATCAAAATTAAGTAAAGGATATAAATAAATCCTCCCAAATATCTTAATAATAGAAATGAAGAACATGTTTTCTTCAGAAGAAGATGAAAATTATATCTCTTAGAGATTGGGACAAGTTAATCATTCCAATATTATATAGAGAACCATTAAGGACAAAGAAATCAAAGGGCCATAGCAAGTAAGGATGAAGGAAATAGCTAAAAGATTATGATCCTTTACGTGGAATTTTGTAAAGATGAAAAAGAGAAAACATCTTACTTTAATAACTAATTGAGTTTGAGTATATATTTTTTAAAAGGAGTTTCAATATATATTTCAACTGAAAATTCATCAAAAGTGTTTTTGGGAGGTAATCTAACCAATATTTAATTTTCATTTTAACTTGATTAGGATTTATTTTAGTGTTAAGGATTAATAATTTAGGTGTTTATTTAGATTATTTTATTAGATTAATGAATAAGTTTCCATCTCATTTTAGTTTTTATTTTTAGTACATTTTATGTTCTTTTCCTATGTTTTGTAGTTAAGAATAAAAAGAAGAGTGATTTTGAAGATGAACTTACTACAAGTTGAGCCTCTATTTTCTTTCATTTTCTTTTCCCTATAGCATGTATATTTTTATAAGAGTGTTTCTTCTTTGTACAACCTAACTACTTGCTTTGATATTATTTTATTTTTGTTATTCACTTAGATTTTTACTTTATTTAGTCTAATTTAATGTTTAATTTCCATTTTAATTTTATTATTTTGTCATTTTCTTTATTTTATTTATTTACAAGGTAGAAATGATTTTAGATGACGATTATACATACTTTAGATTGCAAATAGTAAAGAAGAGACAAATAAATTTCTTTCATTTTTATTTACTCCCTTTTATTTATTGTTCTTAAATGTTTAATTTTCATTAACATTTAATTTGGTAGTAGCTAAATCATTCTTCAGTAAAAAAGAGGAGCACTTAGTAACTCTTAGTAGTAGAACCACAAAGACTTAGATTGACTACTTCCTTCTGAGGTAAAACAATTAAACTAGTTGCAAGGATTGTAAGGAGATACCTAATTAAACTAATCGCAAGGATTGTAAGGTGATACCTAACACATGTTTTTCAATTCATTATAGATTATTGGTCATAGATCTTAAAATTAAGGTTTGGAGAAAAAAGAGAAGTGCTTGGCGGTGCACTTGAGTTAGATGGTGGAATTTAAGAGGGGACAACATTTAACAACTTAGAGATAGATTAATATTTGGGGAAGTAGGGAAACAAAAAGGAGATGTTAATTAGATATAGGAGAGAGTAGCAACACTTTTAAGGAATGTTGTAAAGGAGATCTTGGGAGTTTTTAAAGGGCTTAAGGGTTATAAAAATGAGTTTTAAAGGTGAAATGAAGGTGTTCAAGACAGGGTGTATATAAAAAAGGCTATATATAAAGCTCTATAAGATAGCAACAAGGATGAAGAGAGCACAACCAATAGAGAGAGATATAAAATGACAAAGAAAAAGGTAAAGAAGATAATCTTTGAAAACAAAAGTAGAGCTTATGAGAACTTATATTAAACATTGGAAACTAATGATAGAGAAAAGGATATTTTTATGTTGTTAAGAGCTAGGGAACATAAAGCAAAGGACTTGGATCAAGTTTTTTTATACAAAGGATGAAATAGGATGGGTGCTTATAGATGAAAATAAGATCAAGATAAGATGGTGAAGCTACTTCTAATGATTTTAAATAAAGGTAGAGGTAACAACGTTCCATTAGGTAATCTTAGCATTTTGAGCAATACTACAACTTTGGTTTTTTCCAATGTATCATGAGAGAAGAAATTAGAAGAGTTTTAAGGAAGATGAAAAGTGAAAGGGCAGTAAGACCTGATGAGTTACTTATAGAGTTATGGAAGAGCCTAAAGCTTGTTAATGTGATCCTCAAATCTACTAAAGGGACACTAATCCTTTTTTATAAGAACAAAAGGGACATCCAAATTTTTAACAACTACAGAGGCATCAAACTACTCAATTATACCATCAAGTCATTGGAAGGTTGACTGAGAAGATAGTGATAGAAATGCTACCTATCTAGGAGAACTAGTTTGGTTTCACACAAGGGAGATCCCCGATAGAAGCCAAACATTGTCTTAAAAGATTAATGGAGTACCAAAGGGAGTAACCTACATATGGTTTTCGTTAGTTTAGAGAAGGCTTATCACAGGGTACCTATGGAAGTCTTGTGAAGGTGTTTGGAATCTAAGGGAGTTTCTATTACCTATATATAGGCTATTATGGATGTGTATGAAGGTGTTAAGACTAAAGTAAGGAAGATAGGAGGAGAAACAAAACATTTTTCTATTAATATTAGGCAATACTGAGGATCCAAAATGAGTTCCTTCTTATTTACGGTAATTATAGATGAGCGTACTGTTACATAGCTTTCACTCTTGCAAACTTGGTCTTTACACCAGACATCTGATGTAGGTGATGGACCATTACACTAGTAGTTTTCATACAAGTAATTTATTTTATCAATATGCTGCTGACAGAAGCTAGAATATAATACTTAGTAGTCTTATCAGTATTTGCGAATGTTCATGTTGTTAGACTTGTTTAGGAGTTGAATCTTCACCAGTAGGTATAGGCTCATTTTTAGTTAATACCCATGAAATTTGTTCATATTGAAGAACAATATCAAGGTTACATCTCCATTGATTAAAATTCTTTCCATTTTCCAATTTTTATTTGTCAATAGTAAAGTGAATGGATTCATTTTGTGGTTGATTATGCCTGAAAATATAAATCATTAAAACATGAACATACTAGTCAACAATATTGAAACTTTTTATAAAATCATGATGCATATATACGTGATGATAGGTTTAACAAAACTTAAAAAATTAAATCTTTATACGACGATTATTTTTCTTATCTATAATAAACTAAGTGACAGTGGGCCATCTGATCTATTAAAAGAAAAATTGGGTCCCTCCTACTCAAAAGGATACCAAACATCTTCATGCCTAACTTTTTTAAAAGCACCATAATTTTGTCCATACTTTTACCAACAGAGCTACGGTGGGCAAGTTATTGATAAAATATGTTGAGTGTGTAACCATTTAATTCATCCATTAAAGGTACTTACAAACCATGCCTCGATGGGAGGTCACATTTGCTACCAATGCATGGACCTATCCTTTAAGAGACCAAAACCATGCAAGATCTAAGATTCATGCCCTCCGGTGGGGAGTAACACTTCACCACAATGAAATGGGCCATCATTTGGAGACCGTGGACTCTCATATAAGCATCCTCTCCCACTCAATTATTTTAGGCTTTAAGTTTTAAATACCATCTTATCTAGATGTAATTTATTATCTATCCTATATTGTTTCATTATATATCTCATACATAATGAATGCATGGCAAAGCCTAGGGTTGACAATTATTTTATGTATGCTGCATATTTTTATGTGATAGAAATATATATGATGTATGTTTTGTTCTTTTGGTTGTCTACAGAATCTATATTGACCATGTACGATTTCTTAATTTGGTTTGTAACAAAGAGGGTGATCTATCATAACCATGTTTCCTCCTTGGCTTTTTTTTCTGTTTTTTTAATTTTGTAATGTACAAATTGATGTAATGATGAAGATGAAGCAAACAAGGATTGAAGAAATGAAGAGGTAATGGTTTCGGTGTATCCTTTTGTTGTGTATTGGCATAGTTTAGGTTTTACAAAAACCAAAATGTTGGATTTTTGTTTCAATGAATAAAGTTTTGATTTTTTTTTATGTAAAAACAAGTGCTAGATTTTTGTTCCAATGAATCAAATTTTGGTTTTGATTAAAATAAATCACAGCTTTTTTGTTTCAATGGAAAAATTTTTGGTTTTATGAAAATCCAGTGCTAGAATTTTTATTTTCAAAGTGACAAAATTTGGTTTTATAAAATTCCATTACGCAATTTTTTACCGAATGGGTTAGGTCATGTGAGCGAAGAGTTCAAAGTGGAAGATCCAAGTCCAAAAAGATTATTTATAAAGGTACTTGCAAACCATGCCTCAGTGGAAGGTCACATTTGCTACCAATGAGTGGACCTATCCTTTAAGAGACCCAAACCATGCAAGATCTAGGATTCATGCGCTCCGGTGGGGAGTAACACTTCACCATATGCAAATGGGCCATCATTCAGAGACCGTGGACTCTCATATGAGCATCCTCTCCCACTCAATCGTTTTGGGCTTTATGTTTTAAATACCATCTTGTCTAGATGTAATTTATTATCTATCCTATATTGTTTCATTATATATCTCATACATAACGAATGCATGGCAAAGCCGAGGGTTGTCAATTTTTTAAATGGCATACAATCACATAATATCACATATTATTTGCATCCATTCATCTCATGAAATAATAAGCCGCTTTTGATTGTCCATCCTAGAACATAAAAATGATTACAAGGCTTTCAGGCCTAAAATAATCTTCTTGGACCTGGATCTTCCACTTCGAACTTTTTGTTCACATGACCTGGCCCATTCGGTAAAAAATTGCGTAATAGCATTTTTATAAAACCGAATTTTGTCACTTTGAAAATAAAAATTTCAGCACTAGATTTTCATAAAACCAAAAATTGTTCGATTAAAACAAAAAACCTGCACTTTTTTTTATCAAAACCAAAACTTGATTCATTGAAACAAAAATTCAGCATTTTGGTTATCACAAAACCTAAACTATGCCAATACATAACAAAAGGATACACCAAAACCATTACCTCTTGATTTATTCAATCCATGTTTGTTTCATCTTCATTATTACATTAATTTGTACATTACAAAATTAAAGAAAACAGAAAAAAGAATCCAAGGAGGAAACATGGTGATGATAGACCACCCTCTTTGTTACAAACCAAATTAAGAAATCGTACATGGTAAATATAAATTCTATAGACAACCAAAAGGGCAAAACATACACCATATATGTTTCTATTACATAAAAATATTGTTGGACCCTGTTGCCGGAGCCCAACGTTCGGAGTCATCATAAGACTTGAGCGTGCGTATTATCTTGAAGGGTTAAATTCAAAGAACCCTTTTTAATCATCATCCCAAGAGTGGAGGTGTGCTCACACCAGTCAATCACCAAAATCATAATTGACTTCTTCAATAAAATTGTAGCTCATGTATCTAGTTTAATTTGAAGTAAAACCTATCTCAATCGGAGTTCTATAGAAGAAGATATGTTTAAAAAGCCAAAACATGTTCATACCCTAATCATGGCCTCCCAATCGACCCCTCACTTTCTCTCCATCAAACTTTCTCAAATCAACTCCAAAAGATCCCAATTTTTATGGAGAGATATATACAAGTGTTATGAAGTTATTTCTTCAAGAATTACTACATTTGGAGGTCGGACGATGAAATTATGACCAAAAGATTAATCATATCCTCAATCATATTGTACCTATCTTGGCGCAATTGCTATAACGTTTGCTACATATGTCTGATTGAGTTCGTTCTTGAACTATTTAAAATTATACTTCTAGATATACAACTTTTATGAAGACTACAAAATGAAATTTTGTCTCTAAAAAGGTCAAAAATCATGATTTACTGTAGCTGTCCTGTGAATGTCCGTTTAACGGACATGGACGATGCTTGGGGTCATTTTTGACCCGATAAGGTCTGTTAAATGGATCTAAAGTCCGTTAAACGGACATGGGGGTTTCCCAAACCCCTCCAAAGCCCCTCCAATGATTCCTACATCCATTCTAACACCATATTCACCTATAATCTTCCTAATTTCAATTCTTCCTATGCAATAACACTCCTTAAACATTCAATTACCAATTTAGGTGCATTAAACTCCCCAAAATTTAACTTAAATGACTCATCACAAACACAAACTCTCATCATTCACCATAGCTATTATGTTTATGCTTCCTATGCAGCATCATCACTTATAATGCTCATATCTCTTAACTCCCATACCTAAAATTTACATACTTTATAGCGTTAGAAAGATAAGAGGATAAACTACAACTTTCTAGAAGACAATCTTGTCTAGTTCTACCTAGATCAACCCAATTTTCCTTTCTGAAATCAGAACACGATTCTTACCCTAATGAAGAACTTTAAAATTGTCCCATTTTTGCTTCCTCTATGCAACATCATTTTATAACCCTTCAGATTCCAACTTTTCTTCATCCACTCTAAATATCAGCTCATTTGACTTGTCATATTAAACTACATCTCATCATTCATAATTCCTATTTGTCTTTTCCATAACATATATATATATATATATATATATATATATATATATATATCAACCATTCATGCTCAACATTCATCAGCGTCATCTATATATCATTCATATTTCAAACTGACAATCGTCCATACACAAATTCATATTCCATTAACATTATAAAATAAGAGTTTTACAAACTTTAATGGCATTTCAAGCCACAATACATTAATATTCTAAAACCCCCAAATTACACAAGATACTTGAATAATAATTAGGCAAAATGCAATTTCAACCTTATTTAACATAAACTACTCCAAAACAAAACAAAACATGCAAATATGGAGTAATGTCTTGACTTTTTTTCACTCGGTCTCTTGCTCATTACTTGAATAGGGGAAGGAGAGAGGGAGTAAGCTTGAAAGCTCATGAGTAACAGCTTATAACGGAAAAATAAACAAAGTCATTCAAAATGTTCATTGTCATAAAAAATTCTTGTTGAAATCCATAAAACACTTGTTTCTCAAATTCTCATCATGTAGTCAAATTTACAAATCACAAAATATGAATGCATCAAACTTGTTCATATATCATAAGCACATTAGAATGGTGTGGGTAGATCCATAAACATGACGAACTACACAATTACATATAATGGTCTTGTGTAGTCATAAACTTGAGGGAGTTCATGAAGGAGCTCCGTGCCACTAGCGGGCAGGCGGGAGAAGCCTTAACTTGGTTAACGTGCACGTGACAATTCTTGAAAGGATTATACCAAACCCACATAACATGTATTTCAAAACTTGTTGTCCAAAATGATTTTTTTTGAAAACTTGATTTCATATACTTGATATATTTCAAAAACCTTTTCCGAAAACATGATTCCATAACATGCGATCTTTTCAAAAGAAATCATTTCCATAAATCATCATACAATTCACATATCACACATGTAGCAATTTCTCAATTCATTCAAGACACAATTAATGCAACACTTATGATGCAATTTAAATCATTAAATTTCCTCGATTTAAAGAAAACAAAAGTGGCGTATTTATTATATTATAAACATGCACCCACCTTAATTTCCTTGCTTGAAAATCTTGCTCAAAAGCCTTTTCTCTTGCTCCTCTTGCCTCTATTGATTTTCTTCAACATTGACAAGAATCCCTAAATCAATAGGCATTCCAATTGGAGAACCCATAAGAATATATTCATAAAATTGATCCTAGAATCCTTAAACCCATAGATTTTTTAAGCTATATAAACCAAAACCCTTTCAAAAATCCAAAGGTTAAAACACAAACTTACCTTGAATCTTCACCAAACAATGAATTTCTTGGATCTAATGGAAGCTCTAATCTTCCTCTTCCTTTTTCTCTTTTTGCACAACCAAAAATTCATTATTGAAAGCTAAGAAAAGTTGAAACCTAGCTTTTCTTATTTCTTTCCTTTCTTCTCCACCGAATTCTCTCCTTCTTCTCTCTTTTCTTTGTTTTTCTCCCTCAATTTCGTTCATGCTTCTTCCTTAAAAGCAAGCCCACACTTTTTATTACAATTTTTGCCATTAATGTGTAACATCCCGTCCCCATATTAAGGGTGAGGACTCAAAATTTCAGTACATGGGAGCTCAAAAAGAAATGAAAAAAATGCATTTTCTTGCTCATGCATAATGTTAGCATATATGCACATAAATATTGAATGTATAAACATTAAAGAGTGGTACATGCATTCATTGACAACTTCCGGGTATAATTGTCATTAAATATGATTTTATTGGAAATGAGAAGTAAAGGGAGTAGAAAGTGTGATCTTGGTATGAGTTGTGATAAGGAAAGATTTAGAAACAAAATTGGTTGTGATCTGGAAAATGCTCACTGAGTGTGCTGCAGTCTGTTAATTATAACTTTTTCTCTATTTATCCAAAGGAGATGATTCTTGATTTGGATTAAACTAGAAATGTATGGCTATATTACTTATGAAGACATCAAATTTCAATTCTGTCTCTAAGAGTCTCAAAATTTTATGAAGTTAAGAATTGGGTGCAGTACATTGGTGTATGAATGGAAAATTCATCTTTGGACTTTAGGGGGAAATTTTGGAATTGATATAAAAATATTTGTGCAAAGTTACCTTATGTAAAGTTTTAGATATTTCTTTTAACTTTCCAACTGTATATAGTACGAAAATTTTAGACATCTGAGTTGAAAGTTATGCCCTTTTTATTATTTTGTCTTAGTTTTCCCATCGTCTTAGTATGATGTCAGCATCGTCTTAATATGACGTCAACATCGTCTTAGTATGATGTCAGCACCATCGTCTTAGTATGACGTCAACATCATCTTAGTATGACGTCAACACCATCATCTTAGTATGACGTCAGCATCGTCTTAGTATGACATCAGCATCATTGTCTTAATATGACTTCAGCATCGTCTTAGTATGACGTCAGCATCGTCTTAGTTTGACTTCAGCATTATCTTAGTTTGACCTTTTGTTTCCTTATTTTGTTCAATGTTTGACCCTTTTAGAGGCTAAATCTTGCTTTGAGGTCTAATGAGAGTTGTAGCTCTCGAAGTCCTCTTTCCAATGGTTCAAAAACGAGATCAATCCAATGTTGTTTGTGAAAGTTATGGAAATCGCGCCAAAATAGGTTCAATTTGATTGAGGACTTAAACATGGTGGCTTCTTTTGACCATAACTTCTTCACTAGACCTCCAAATGACTTGATTCTTGAACCATTGAATTATTAAAAGTTTGCTCTACATTTCCACCAAAAATCTAAGCTATCTAAAATGAATTAAGAGAGATTGATTGAAAAGAGTGGGACGGGTACAGAGAGTGTGTTCTTAAATACTACGAACTGGTGTTATTTCCCTGAACATACTTCAGTATTTTGATGTTTCTTGAGCTCTAATAATCCAAATGAGATGATTTCTGATTTGTGGTAAACTATAGAAATGGATCTACAAATGATATGAAAAAATGAGAATCTAATTCAGTCTCTAAGATGGTTAAATTTTAGATGGAATTTGTGTATAGAAAAAAAATGTTTGAAGTATATCTTTTAAATCGTTGAACTAAATTGAATGATTTTGGAGGCATTAGAAACTTAAGACGATGGGGGATATTTTTCTGGAAGAAAGTGTTATGTTAGACTGTTCAAGGGTATTTGTGGCAAGACACTTAAGTATAAAAGATATAAGGCATAAATGGAAGGGCAAATGGGACAATTCTCACTCATTAAGGGCATAATTGGGAGAAAAAGTGTTGTCTTGCTTATAAATAAAGGAGAAAACTTGAATGAGAACATTCCAAAGAAACAAAATGAGTGGAGGAAAAAAGAGATAAGAAATAGAAACGTGGAAAAGAATGAAAGAGAGAAAGAAGAGAAAGCAAGCTAAGGTTTTAAATTCATCATCTTCAAGAAAGATTTTGAAGTTTATCAAGAAGAGACAAAGGAAGAGGAAGGAAAGAGCTCCAATTTGAGCTAAATATCTCTTTATTTGGTAAAGAATCAAGGAAACCAAAAGAATCCTATCCAAGAACAAAGGGAAAGACAATATTGACTTGGAGTTTTGGCAAGCAAATTAGGTCAAGTGTCTGCATTCAAGCATTCCTAATATTTGAAAGCAAATGCTAATCTAGAGCATACTGTGAGTAGACCTAGATGGTCTTATTTTATTGTTTGTTTTGTTTATGTTATGAATTGAGTGATTATGAATGTGATTTGATTGTTGAATTTCAGATAATGAAGGTCTGATGATTGTGATGTTTGATTTGGATATTGAAGTGTTAAATGTATGTGAATGTAATCGTTAAATGTGTTTTAAATATGTTTTTGTATAGGAATGAAAGTGTAAATTCTCAACTTTTATGTTGAATGTCGGACTAAGGTCCGATGATATGAGAAAGTGATTGAATGGGATATGAAATTGTGAGTGATGCATTCCATTGCATGAATGAATGAAATATAATGGTAGTTGTAACCAGAGTAGCCGCCGATCAGAGCTTCAAGCTCAACGTGTGAAAAAGAGCCTTGAGCTCAAAAGTGATTCAGAGCCTCAGACTCAACTTTTAATGAGCCCTGTATTCCCCAAGTGGATAAGAAACAGTTTTCAAAGAGCCCTATATGGGACAGTTTAGGCACTCGGTCATAACAAAGTAACAATTGGAAAGTGAGTCTTATGTGCATTGCATATGCGTAATATGAATGATTTAGTGTATTGAATGTGAAATAATGTGAACTGTGAAATAAAGTGAGATGTGTGAATTATGCGTTATGTGACTGGGTGAGCCATCGATGATAGTCACTCAATGAGTTCACAAAACTCACCCAAAATTGGCAAATATTTTTTAGGACATAGAAGAATACCCTGTTGGGCTAACGGGAGTATACCTACAACATACAAGTGAAGAATAGAGGTCGGGATCAGTTCGCGTCTGCATTGCATTTCTCTAATTGTATTAAATTGTTATTCTGTAACTTTTGCATAAATTTGTATCTTGAAATGAATCAACTGTTTTGAAATTTTGAAAGGAGCCGAATGGCTATTGAAAATTGTGTTAAGTGAAAATGTTTATAAATGAATGGGGGCCCAATTTGAGTATCGATTTCAGCATATTATGCAATGTGATTTAAAAAGAAATGTATCGCTTTCTGAGTGATTGAGTGTTTAGCACGCTACCCTCGTGGGGCACAGACTCGAATATTACCATCGATATTGGGTTCGGGTCATTACGAAAGTGGGGTGCTACAAAATGAGTGTACAAGGACCCTTTTACCCTTCCTTATATGCCTTGTAACTTAAATGCTTAAGTGACTTGCCATTTTGTCACTCATGAAATCTTGCCACCTTAATACTATAATTCAATTAACCCATTTCATAAAACCTTACCCACATTAACATGCTAATTAACTCCACAAAATAACATAATTAATCTACCAATACCTCAAAATTCATTTCAAGTCATTGCCTAACTTCTTCCAAAAATCAAGACCTTTTCTGATAAGATAATTGAAGGAATTTGATAATACTTCCTTCTAAAAAAGTATTTCTCATTGTCTTAAGTTTCTAATAACACCAAAGTCATTTAATTTGGTTCTATAATCTAAAAGTTATACCTCAAACATTTCCAAAATGTTCTTATACTAAAACAACATTCTGTGCTCAACTTCCATATGAAAATTGATATTTTTAGAGACTAAATTAAAACTCAATTTTATCAGAACATTTCCATCCTTATCTCTCTATTTTACTCCAAATCAAATTTCATCTCATTTGGATAACTAGAGAAAACGTTATGGCTAAAATACCGAAGCATACTCAACGAACATATTTCAAACTACATTTTCCAGCTTTTAACTTCCAACATTTTACATATAATCATTCTATCTTCCAAGAAAGTGTTTGGGGTCCAACACGTACCAAAAAATATCTAAGGGGATATTCTTTATGTATGTTATTTGTTGATAACATTTTTTTATCATTGAAACAAAAAAAAGGTGCTAATGTCAAACTAGAAATTTAGAGAGTTACATTAGAGTTAACAGGCTTTAAATTGAGCAAGACTAAGACAAAGTACTTATAGTGTAACTTTTTAGGTTGCAAGGTTGCATTTGGTGTGAAGATCAGAATGGTACAGAGATTATACCATACAAAGATTGTTTTAAGTACTTTAGATCCATCATCCATAGTAGTGGCAAGATAGATGACAATACATTTCATCATTTCAAATTAGGATGGCTTAAATAAAGGGGTTACTAAAAGTTAAATTCTACCGTTTACAATTAGAGTGGTCATGTTCTATAAGACAGAGTGTTGATCTATGAAACATGTGCATGGTCATAAGTTAATAATTATGGAGATGAGGATTTTTTTGGATGTGCAATCTTATAAGGAATTTAATGGTAAGAGACAAGTGGGGGGTAGCTAACAATAATAGTAAATTAAGGGAGATAAGATTTAGGTGGTTTAAAAATGCTAAAAGGAGATACCCTGATGCCCTAATGAGAAGATGAAGGAAGATTATACTTAAGAACCGTAGAGAAGAAAAAGAAGACTTAAAAAGAATTTGGAGAGAATGATCAAGAATAATATGGCACTACTAGAGCTTATCGAGGAATTAACACTTAACAGAAAACTTTGGAGAACTAAAATACAGGGTAGAGAACCTTATATAAAAATGCCATTCTTTTTTTATAAGCCTTTTGAAACCATTTTTTAAAATGATTCTTGTGTCTTTTAATTCACTTTTGTTTGTAAAACTTGCTCTT
This sequence comes from Erythroxylum novogranatense, assembly GCA_029891385.1. Taxonomy (NCBI): domain Eukaryota; kingdom Viridiplantae; phylum Streptophyta; class Magnoliopsida; order Malpighiales; family Erythroxylaceae; genus Erythroxylum; species Erythroxylum novogranatense. Next base: position 84,142,845 of record CM057227.1, on the reverse strand, counting down.
TTAATTATTTTCTTTATTTATTTTGTATTTTTATTTTCAATTGCTTATTTGATTTATTTATTTATTTATTTTCTTTGTCGTTTATGTATTTGTTTTATTTTTCAGTCATACAATTTTTTAATGTATTTGATTGTTATTTTCTTCTAACTTTTCATAAATCTTTTTATGATTTTATTAGAAACAACCTCTCTACTAGCTATAGATAAGGTTGTGTACTTCTAGAACTCCTAGACCCTTCATCTCAATAAGATTCATATTATGACATTGTTGTTGTTATTTTATAGTTTTTATAATGTGGATAATGTACCATTCAATTATAGTGAGGGAATCATTTGGTCTATATACCCTTTTTTCTTTTAAATTAAAGAATTTTAATATGGAAGGGTAAACTTGTAAGTATAATGAAAGTTCACAATGGTTTGAAAATTGAAGTGAAAAGTTAGAGTTGCTAAAACTTAAATGCTAAAAAGATGAGGACATCAATTACATCAAATAAGGAATTATAAAAATGCACATCCTTTCATTACATGTTCCCTAAATTGAGGTTCCTAATTAATATGTATCTCAGGCACGTCTATACAAGTAAGGGAAATAATGCTTTGAATTAATTGATTAAATCAGGGACCAACTCTATATGAGAGCAGTGCTAAATTGATTATGAATGTTTTGAATTAGGAGTTGTGTTGGACCCCGATCCTTGAGTGGAAATTAGAAATGTAAATATGAAAACAAATGAATGTGTTGGTGTATAAATGGTGTTATAAATGTTATTTGTGTCTTAATGAGATATGAGTTTATGTAAGGATAGTGAGTTGAGAAACCCTTAGTATGAATTATGGTCATATATGTGAGATATTATGCAAGAGTAAGAGAGGAAATTTGGTAAATGGCATGATGCTATTGAATATAGGAAATCATGTGCATTGAGGTTGAATGTAGAATAAAAATGTATATGCTGATTTCAGAGAAATTAGAGAATGATTGAAATAGAATTGGCCAAAGTTGTCTTCTTTGAAGTTGTAGCTTGCTCTTTTATCTTTCCAACGAGATCAAGTATGCAATATTTCGAGATCGGAGTTAAGAGTTATAGTTGATACAAGTTATGATGTTATATAAGATTGATGTTAGTGACAGCTTTGATGAATGTTTGAAATTTGAGGTTTTGATGAATCAATTTAGTTGAGATTTGAGAAGTTCATAAATTGAATTCATTGCTTGAATTGTTATGAAGTATTTAGGCCTTTGAATAAGTAAATTTGTGGAGATTATAAGTGTATATGATGTTAGTTTGGTTGTGAGAAACATGGGAAAAAGGTTGAAGAGGTTTTTGGAAATCGCAGGTCCGTTAAACGGACATGGAAGTCCTTTTAAAGGAAAGCCTCGGGTCAAAAGGAACCCTCCCATTGCTCATGTCCGTTTAACGGACATTCTCGGATGGTTTGGAACATTTTGGGCGGTATGTGTCCAAGGACAGCCACGGGTCAACTGTTGAAAAATGCAATTTTTACCATTTTAGAGGCCGACTATCACTTCAAGGCCTCTAATACGAGTTGTAGATCTTGATGTTATCTTTCTAATGGAACAAGAACAAAGGAATTTGGATATTTGTAGAGAAAGTTATGGCATTTGTGCCAAAAGAGGTTCAAACCAATTTAGGGTTTGAACATGTTGAATTGTTTTGATCATAACTCACTCATCCGACCTCAGATTGAGGCGATTCTTGAAGCATTGAATTCCTAACACATGTATACTTGTCTACATGAAAATTGGTATCATTTGGAGTTGAATTGAAAGAGTTTGATTGAATCTTATGATAATCGGAATGATTTGTCTCATTATGATCTTGCTATTTTCCTTCCTCATCCGACCTTGTCAAATCTTTTGCTTATATCTTTTCCGTCCAACATCCGAATGACTTAGTTCTCGAAGCGTTGGATTCCTAAGACTATGAATTTCATGTTATGTGAACTTTATGAATTTTTAGAGTTTTAATTGAGCAAGATTATTTGAATCAAAGTGAGACAGGAAAGTTTCTGAATATAGTTCAGTATTTTGTGAAATTCGGGATCTGTGGAGATCCGATTGAAGCAATGTTTGAGGTGAAATAAATTTAAGACATGGGGCTACAATTTTTATGAAGAAATGAAATTCCAATTTAGCCTTTAAGAATGTTTATTTGTGGAAGGAAGTAAATTGCTAGAAAATGTGTTAGCAAATGATGTGTCCGATATGTTTGGACTATAACTTTTGATATAGTGCTCCGAATTGGATGATTCTTGAGGCATTATGAAATTAAGACATAGAGGAAAAATTCTCTAGAAGGAAGTTTGGACTAATTCCTCCATTGTAATGGTGAAATTAATGTCCTAAAGTAGGATCAATTTCAGGGGCAGTTTTGGAAGTCCACTTAAAGACTTAAGAGTTTTAGCCTAACATAGAGGGGCATTTTTGTCTTTCGCCACTCATTAATGTGCTGGCACTATAAAAGAAGAGAATGGCTTGGGAGAAGAGGGAAGCTTACGAAAATGAGAGAAAGAAATAAAGAGAGAGTGAGAAAGAAAAGGAGATTTCGTGGAGAAGAAGGAGAGAAAAGCTAGGGCTGAATTTTTGAAGGTCTTCAAGAGGGATTTTCAAGATGTTCAAGAAGGGAAAAACGTGGAGGATGAAGAGAGCTTCATCTTGAGCCAAGCTATGTCGAAAATAGAGAAAGAAAAAGGTAAGAGTTAAGTGTTGATCTTTGAGTTTTAATGAGTTTTTTGGTTGATTTGGCATGAGATGGATATGGGTTTGTGATTTATGAAGTTAATTTGAGTGATTATGCATTGGGTTATGTTTAATTTTGCATGAGAAATTAATTAGAACTTATGCCAAATTATTTGAGTTGGAGATTTTGAAAGATTGTGATATAGATAGGTTAGAAACCTTATGGGTTTGTGAAATATGATGGTTATGATATTGAATTTTGGGTGGATATGTTTAGGTAATTTTAAAGTGGAAGAACAAAGGAAGCTATGGACAATTGATGATTGGATCAAGCTCCAAGCATGGATATGAGGTGGGTTTCATGTTTATAGTTGAATAATAAGCCATCAAAAATTTTCCCAAATTGTTGAAAGAATAAAGTGATTTCAAGTATTTTATAATTATGCATATATTGTTTTCAAATGATTTGAAGAATTGGTTTATATGTGTTCATATACTCCATGAATCGAATTTGAATTGATAAATTGTGAATTGTTGTGAACGTGCAAAAATGCATTGTGAGCATGATTATGTTATGCCATTGAATTGTGTCATGGCATTTTGATTTGAATGGAAAGAAGGAAAAGAATATGAAAAGCATGAAAGCATTTCATTTCAATGAAATGAGTTTGAGCATTGTTTATGTGCCTTGTTTGGGCGAGAGAGGAACCGTTTCGTTAAAGCCTTCTCCCGGCTGGCCGCTTGTGCCCCACGAGATCCGAAAAGTGGACTCGTTTCGTTCACGGAGTAAACTTCGGTTTCTCTGTTCCGTTCACGGAACCTCTCGAGCCATTTGATTATGCATTTGCATTTGATGTGTTGTGATGTGATGAAATTGAGTAGTATGCTTTGAAGAAAAAATCTCATCAAATATGTTTTGATGCATTGAATCATGATTTATGAAGTTTCTAAATTTCTTGACAAATTGTCAACTTGGGAAATATGTGTTACATGAATTTTCAAAGAGAGTTTTACAATAGAAATGAACAATTTCAATAGTTTTGCTTATGATTGGTTATAAGCATGTTACTCACGGGCTTTTTAAGCTCACCCCCTCCTTCATTCCCATCCACAGGTGATGAGAAGAAGACCGGGTGGAAAATGAATGAGAGTTTCTGTTTATACGTGATTCCATTGAATTATTGTCAAGATTTGAATTATTGTACATTGTGTACTTTGGGTTATGAACATTGGTAATTGGTTATGGCATGGAATGCCATTAGTATAATGTAAACGTTTAATTCGTGATGTATTCGGATTGTGAAATTGTATAAGAACTTGAGTTATGTAAATTGAGTAGAGATTAATTATGATTTGGATTGTGTATGAATTGTATTGCATGATGAGATTTGTGTAGATTTGGGGATTGTGTGTTTGAGCTGGATTATAGAAGTGAGAGTAAGCTATGAATGTATAAGTTTGTGAATGTGTATTGCAGGTTTTGGGTTAATAAAATATAGTCGTTATGCTGCCCGATTTTTGTAGGGTAGTAAAGTGGTATGTATTAAGTGTTTATTGGCAAATAAAGCGAATGACAAGTTTTGAATTTATTGATGAGATGTGGTTTGGACATGAAGAATCAAGTAAGTGGGATTTTGTTTAGAATTAAGTTCCAAAAAGGGAAATGATATTGTTTTGATTAGTATGAGCTTTGAATAAAGAGGAATAAGAAGAGAAGGAATGAAAAATAAGAAAAAAAGAAAAATTTGCACTGAATCGGATAGATTAAGTTTAAGGTTTCCAACGCAACACGATAAGCTATCTAAAGTGTTTGTTTACGGATGTCGGAATTTGTTTAAATTCGAATAAGCAATTTGTTTGCTTCGATCCAATTCGCTTTCAATTCGTAATTGATTTGCTTCGATTTGTTCGTTCCGCCTCTTTGTTATTCATTTTTCGTTTCGTTTTTCGGTTGGGGTCCGGTCTTCGGGATCGGGTCCCTACAAGTTGCCCCTTAATCCACCTTCTTTATACATTAGATTAAATTTTGTAAATTAAGTGGATATTTGAAAGATTGTTAAGGTGAATTAATTGATTTATGATTTAATGTATCAAAAAGCCTAACTAATTGTTAAACATTCCAGTTAAATACGTCATGAATTGTCTTGGTTTCTCTAATTGATTTGTTGAATTTTTCTATATAATTGCTACATTATTAAGTTAAAAGTAATCGAATTAATTTTCATAAAGACAAGCTTAAGCTTAAGCGTGGGAATATTTTAGATGCATGAATTATCCACATATTTTATAGACTATTTCGCTTAATTTTAATGTCATATGCCTTTTTTTGCTTTGTTTTATCATTTTTAGGTAATTATGTAAGATCGACATTGAGATGATATTATTCAAGAATTGAAGGTAATTTGAAGCAAAAAAACATGAAGAAATTCACAATTATTAGAGGAACATGGTTTGAACCATGCATGTGTGCTAGCTCATGTATTACAAGTATCAAGTGCAATAAGTGATACTACTTAGCTACAACTGTGCAGGAGATCATGTGCAATTCATCAAGGAAATAGTGAGATCCACGATTAAGGGAAATGTCATGCTAGAGGTTGTGTGTTCATCTTCAAGGAAAAATTAAGATATATATCTTGGAAAAATGAGTATGTAAGAGCTAATGTCTATTATCTAGAGGAATCACTAAGGTCTATGATTACGACCACGACTATAGGATGGACTATGGCATATGTGGAGTAAAACATATTTAAGGGTGAAAACTCTAATTTTCATAATACTTTAGCCATATTTTATATAAAAGTACATCTAAAAAAACATCCTTTTCTCTATAAAAGCAAGGGTTCATTGTCAAAAGACTTCTCTAGCCCTTAGGTGATTGATTATATTCTTCTCTAGAGAAATAAGATTCAGACATTAACTTAGTAAACTAAGTTGTAAATATATTTATATCTATATTATTATAACTCAAGAGACTATAGTTTCAATATCTAAGAAGTCTTGTCATTATAAAGGACATATCTATTATATGTTAAGTAACTTATGTAGTCAAAAGAACTGTTAGAGGAAGTATTCATCTAAATATAACTATTTAATTGCATTATATTTTGATTAATTATCTTATCATTTATTTTTGGATATTTTCAAAATTAGGTTAAGTTTTATTTTATGTTTCATTGCTCTAAAAATCTATAAAACTCATTTTTTATTTACATTAGGCTTTTCTATCTAGACTACTTCATGGAATCGATACCATACTTAATATTATATTCTTTAAAGAATAACTAATTAATATTATATTACTAGTTGGTAAGTGAGTTTTCTAATTAAAAAACTTTGGTAGCGTTAAAATATATACCAAATTCAAATTCACAAATTCCAATGTATTATGACCTAGGAAAAGTTAAAGCACAAAAAAGCACTCATTAGGTAAAATAAATTGATCAATTATAGTTTAATCAAAAGTCAAAGAATTGTTAAATAGGAATCCAAATAGAAATTTTACTAAAATAGAAAAGAGATTTAAAATTATAAATCTTATTAGGTCAAAACCTTTAAAAACAAAAAATATAGGGGAGCTATAGATCCATGCAACACATACATGGCAAGGTAATGGAAGTGTCAGAATAAAAATTTCAACCCCATGACATCCTTAAAAAATCCAAAATCCATGTCCATGTATAAACAAATTATAAGGACATGAAATTACATCATATGTACCTTGCAAATATTCCTCCTTTCTTGAATCTTCTCCTTGTTTGGGTTGTAGCAAACACCAAATACCTTCCTTGGCCTTTAGAGTGCATGCAAAGATGAAGAATTTTTTTTTTGTAAGGGTGGTTAGAGCACCAAACAAAATGAGTTCAAGTAGATGCTCAAGTGAGAGTTAGATCAAGACCAAGTTACATATAATTAATCTCATGCAACAATTGCTTAAAATTGTATAAACAAATCTCAAGATCACTTCTCTCAATTTCCAGAACTCTTTTGGACCCTTATCCTCTCTATTGAGTGTGTTTTTGGCTAAAAATTCGTGTGTACATAAGTGAAGAACTCATTTATGTACCACATATCATTAAGTCGGTAACGATTATGGCTTATAAGCCATGATCGTAGCTTGCTTAAATGACAACAATGCACACTTTTTTTTCATATGATCTTTTATGCGTGTGACCTTTAGGTTCCTAGTTATTTTGGTTACTTGAATTAAATCTTAATCTGAGCAAATCATGAAGAGTTTCATGATGCCAATTTACTAGAATATAAGTGAATTAACACTCGAACTCTTCGATAATTAATTATCTGACTTACAAACCTTTCCAAAGTTAATTACCATGCTATTCATCCCTTCACCATCCCATATCCCACTTGGTTTGAAGTATAGGCTATGTGTCAACTCTCACTAGACTGATTATGTCAAATATAGTCTAAGTGATGTTAGTTCTTGTCCTTGGGATCTTATTACTCTATGTGACATTAAAAGACTCTCTTCATGACACATAATTGCTCTGGCTAGAGAATCTCAAGTAATGACCCTGACAAGAGTCCATGAGTATTATCTCCTTCTATCAGGAGTGGTGAATCCCTTATTGATTGCCCAATTACTTTCGAATACTAATAACTATACCCAATCACCACCCTATAAGCAACCTCATCTTGAGACAACAATGAATGGTGCCAAAGCATAGGATCAATATCCAAGATATCCTTGAGTACCTCAAGTCTAAGAATATTTGCACCATTGCTATTATGGGATTAATCACTGACATTTGATAGATCATCCATATGATAATCTCATAGTAGGTCATTCGATGTACTTACTACTCTTAGCAAGCATTCACATGTTAACTCTAAACATCTCATACTTATAGTTTATGAGAGTCACTACCAATCAAGGAGTATACCATGTGCTAGTTTATCTAGATTAACAATGCCCTGTCTCATTAATCCTATGACTTGGGATAATTTAGATACTAACGTAATTGCATATGATAGGAATCTCATTATCATGATCTCATCATGATTTCCTTCATACTATGTTTTGTATTATGAACTTCATTAATTCGATTTAAGATAGACATCAATTCATAGATAAATGAACATCAAATTAATGAAAATTTCCATTCTCTTTATTAATCATAATAAAGTGTGTAAAAAATGCTAAACATGATTGCCTTTAAAGCACTTCCCTAATAAAAACAAGTAAACAATAGTTTAGAAAAAGTTTGAGCATTAAAAGAAGAACACATTATTAGTTTGAAAGCATGTAAATGAAAACCTAAATAAAAAATTAGAGGCAAAATAAATGCAATGCAATATCCTCTTTAACGAGAAGTTACAACATTTTCCTTCCAAAATAAAGCCAAAGCATCTTGGTGAAATATGATATCTAGTTTAAAAAGAAACGCTATAAAAACAAGCTATAAGGTCCTAACATTTCTTTTATTTATATTCATTTTGTTATCATCTATTACATATGGTTTAATCGTTGATTTGCAAGCATAAAAGTATTTTTGAAGATTAACTAACTTGACAATGTAAACAATGTCATAACTTATTATCACCATAATCAGTTTATATTTTTATGATTTATTTGAAATTCATCCACAAGGTCTTTCTATTGCTCCTATAATTAATCTTTAATAAAAATCATTTCAAAATTCTTTTTCCTTTAAGCATTTAGAGTAAGAATTGCTGTCCTTGGTACTTTAATGATGCAAATAATCAATATTTTAATTTATGCAAAATCTTGTCAAAATATTCATGCCAATTTCAATAGTTGAATACAATTGTTTAATTTTATATTTTATCCAAATAAAATTTAAAAGAAATACATTTTCTAGATGAAATGTTTAAAATTTTAAGTGGATCTAAAAGTTCAAAGAACCTATTCTAAAATGAAAAGTGATATTATCACCATCAATGATATATGCAAAATAATAGGCTTTTATAAATTTTAAATATAATGTTCTTAACTATTTGATCATTAATGTTAAATTTTTAGTAGATAGCATAAGCATTAGTATTGATGATGAAGTGCCCTCAATTTTTCAAAAAATTATTGAAGAATTTTGAAATGAGCCATTATGAAGAGGTGGCATCTTCTAATTTCTCAAGCTAAAATCCTTCAATTTACTAGCATCGCGTGACAACATTTCAAAGATACATCATTATAAAATTCATATTTTTTCTCTAACATGTTTTTTGACTAATTGTCAATCATTTTAAAGTATATTTTATGTTTTCATCATTAATTTCTATGTCAAATCTTTGATATCTTTTAGTTCTTTCATTTTAGGAAAACCTTTAATACATATTTAGAGTTGTATTTAGAACTCTTATATACCTTTCTAGGATTCCTATTGGTAGCTTAAAACCTTAGATACTATTATATGATTGAAGTTTATGGTACCTAAAACTTCTCTTTCATTTTATTAGACACTCTAAATACTATATTATGTTTGTAGTTCTTAAATCCTAGCTATCTCTCCAATTATTTCATTTTAGTGTAAGGCCTAGATACCTCTCTAGGTATTTTATTTCAATGAATAGGTTTGTTAGTTATTAATTCTTAGAAATACCTCTAAGAGCTTCAATTTTTGCCTAAAACCTTAGATACTCCTCTTATTATGTATTTGTTCATTCTTAGAAAACTCTATAGGAAGTTTAATTTTTTAAACCCTAAATACCTTTCAAGGGTTTTAATTGTTAACTTATAGATACCTCCTTAACACCTTAAATTTTTGTTTGATAACTAGTTCCATCTTTAGACTTGCAGTTATTAATTCTTAGAAACATGTGTAAGACATTCAATTTTTGTTTAAAGCCCTAATACCAGTGGAGGTTTGTAGTTGTTAATTCATAGGCCTAGCCAAGAACTTCAATTTTTACATAAAGTCCTTGATATTTATTTAGCTTTGTAATAGCTAATCCTTAGAAACCTCTATATGATCTTCAAAAATTTACTTCTTTAGGTTTGTAGTTTTTAATTCATAAAAATTTTTCTAGGAACTTCATTTTTTTGTCTAAAGTCCCAAATACCTCTTTTAGTTTGTACTTGTTAATATTTAAAATCCTCAATAGGACTTTCAATTTTGTCTAAAGCCTAGATATCTCACTAGTTTTGCAATTGTTAATTCTTAAAAGCTTATTTAGGATTTTTAAATTTTTTTCCCAAAAACTCTAAATACCTCTCTAGGTTTGTATTTAATAATTGTCAAAAACCCTTTTAGGACCTTCAATATTTACATGAAAATATAAATATTTCTTTAGGTTTAAAATTTTAATTTTCTCTTGTTAAATTTTGTTTCCTAATCCCGAATACTTCTTTAGGCCTTTTGGTGTTAGTCTTATGTCTTAGATAACTTTTGTCTTATAATTTTTGTTTTATGTCATAGATACCTCTTAAATTTATGACTTTTATTATTATTTTGAAATCCTATATGCCTTTCTATGCATTGTAATAGTTAAATTCTTGATTCTTCTTGGAGACTTTTTATCTTTGTTCCCTACATATTTCTTTAGGTCTTTTAATTTCAATATTTTCCTAATTACATTTTAAGGCATTTTTTAAATTGTTAGTTACAAATGTTTGATTTCCCGGTAGGGACTATCATGCAAAATGAGTAAGGAATGAGAAGTAAATAACATAAAATAATGGGTTGTCATGTTAAAAGAAAGATCCAATTCAAAGAGGAGGAAAAATCACCATCACATATGAAAGGAAGTTGAAATGGCAAGAGATGAAGGAGAATAGCACATTACATATAAAATGGAAACACCCATAAAGTAGAATGACACCCAGGCATGTATTAAAACAAAAACCAATAAAAAAAAGAGAAAATACATCATGTAAAGGTGAAATGATGGTAAAAGAAGGGGAAAATGTAAGAAAAAAAGAAAAAACAACAAAAGAAGGAACAAACAATATTTATTGGGGGAGATAAACATAGTAGACTAACTTCGTTTTCAACTTCGTATTATATTGATAAACTCTTATTTATTTAAGTGTTAATTACAAAAAACTCCAAACTTTACTCAACTTTTCATTTGTAATCTGAGTTTTAAAAAGTTGCGATTAAATACTTAACTTTTATTTTTTGCAAAAATAGCCCAAATTTAATGTCTCTATTAGTGGAGCTAAGAAGGTAAGCCACACCAGATGTAATTTTTGCCACATAAGATAATAGGAGGAAAGGATGTACAACTCAAAATTTTGTTTAATTAATTAATTAATATTACATAAAAAATTATGAAATAACAAACCCTAACTTATTTGAATTTAAGAATTAGTTGCTTGCTTCTCTTCACATAGTAGACTGTCGCCATCCCTATCTTCAACTCTCTAATTTTTCTACACTAGACTTTTTTTGTTTGTTTTATAGAATCAGTTGCTTACTGATCTTCATCTAACAAACTGCTGCACCAAAGTCTTTAACTCTACAATTGTTTTGCACAAGACTATTTCACATTAGCTATAAAATTTGATTTTGTTAAGTTTTATACAAGATTGTTTTCTCACCGGCTACAAAATCTCAAGTATTTTTCACCTAAAGGTACTATTTTTATCCCTTCCCTACTAGTAATCATTCCTTTGTCTATCCCTTCACTACTAGTAATCATTCATTTGTCTTGTATGAAACTTGTGTATTTCTTTTGTTAGGTTGTGTGTTAAATGTAATGGGCTATGAAATATTAAGGGTTGATTGTGTTCATGTGTTTAATTTTGATATGTTTGGACAAGTTCCAATTTTATTTTTCTTAGAAGCTTTATTAGTTTGGAGGTTTGATTTTGAGTTTCACAAGAAAGGAAAACCAACCAATGAAGCTAGTGTTTTTCTTTGAAACCTAACTTTAAATTGTTATATTAGTCTAATGGATGATAAATTAAACACCATTTGCCTATTTTGCTTACTACTTTTTCAAACTTGTCAATCTATCAACTTGAATCATATCCAATTCATGTAAAATATTTTGCTAAGAAGACCTATTAAACTTCTCAAAATTGAAGGAATGCTTAGCAGACATGTAAAATATTATATGAAAAAGATTTAGTTGGAGTGATACTATATATTAGGCCACTTTAGGACATTATTCAAGGGTATAAAAGTTATAAATATTGTTCCTTGTCTAATCAATTTCCGTGCAATATGTAGATGATTAAGATAAGATCTCCTTCAATATGAGAGATAAGAACTCCATTTTTAGAGACATTATCTCATTTTCTTAATTAATTTTATCATTACTATCATTTTTATTTGATATGGTATAATATATATACATAAATATGGGTGGAAATAAAATATATGTAGCTTTCATTGCTTATACACCTAGTATATATTTGAAATAGGAAGAGTATAAAGGTGTTGTTAATGGATTAGAATGTTATTTATTATTGTTTTATAATTTAGCAAAATTAAAAGGATATATTCCCAATTTTATCGAGAGAAAGCGTTATGTTCAACAGTAAAATAATTTGAATATTTTTATTGTTATATGTGATACCTTGATTGTACTTCATTTTATTTAATTTCCAATATTGGTTTCCCAATTATAATGAGAAGATGAAGATATGGATATCAAATGCTAAGCTTAATATTGGTCAACATTTTATCAATGCATTAATATAAAAGTAAGTATTTCAATTATAGTTTTTAAACAATACCATTACTATACAAAATTTTAATCAATGTTCAAATTGTAGGTTTCTTGTGGGTATTTAGCATTAATGAATGAGTTGAAGGTTTGCTATTATGAAAAAATATGTCAGACATCTTCCGTGTGTTAGGATAAGAGTCTTGTTTGCAAGATGTGTTGTTGCTCATTAGAAGTAAGTATATATAGTAATTCAAATAAATAATGAGAAATTGATATAAATGTAACATTTGTGTTTATCTATTTTATTATTCCCATGTGATTACAGATCTTGGGCATTTAATGTACCTAGATTAAGGATGGAGACATTGTCATATGTTTGCAAAGATGCATTGTTGTCCCAATAATGCAATATTATGAAATTTGATTTGGAAGTTAGTTTGTAAGAATTAAAAGTTATGATTTTTTTTCTCTTTCTCTAACAATTTAATTTTCTTCCTACAAACTACTAAAAATAAGATATAAAAGCTCATTGACTAACGTTTTCTTGCAAATGACTCAATAAACATATTTCATATTCAAAATTTTAACTAATCTAAGTGTAACCTACAAGTGTCTGTATAGATTTCTTAACTTTAAGAAATTTCATTTTTTTATTTTAATCTTAGGTTTCTCGTTGAGAACATTATAGTCTTATCCTATACTTCCTAGTCTATGATGAATAATCTCCAATCATAGATGTATCTCGTTTTAATATGTAAAGCAAACATGCATTATATGTCATATGTTGTTTATTCTTACAAAATAACATTTACAAAACATTGTCAGCCAGTGAAAAAAGAACCAATATTCAAATTGTAAATCAATCCATGTTCAAATACTCATCTAAAGCGATTTCAAACTATCAACTAAAGCATGTACAAATTGTTAATCAAAGTATAACTAAACTCCAAACTGTTAACTAAAGCATAACTAAACAAATGTTAAAACTCTCAACCAAAACATAAGTAAAAATTCAACCAAAATTTGACTATCCAAATTCTCATTTATAACGAGACGTTGGTTACCCAAATTCTCAATCAACAATAACTTGAGATTTTTTTTGAGCTGATTTTTTAGCCCTTAATTTGATCATCCTCCTAGTTTGAGTTGTATTGCCAGTTGTATTTTAGGAATCTTGAGTTGTTCATTATTATTTTGAGGTTCGATCACTTGAAATTGACTTCCACCCATCTATGAAAAAAAAATAAAAAGCACAATATTAGCTAATATGATATAATTATATATAAATAGTGTAAATATCTATTTGAATGACTAATTTCAAAATAAGTATTCTCACTAGCTTCCTTAAATGTCACTCTATATCCTCCAATTGCCTATAAAAAAAACAATTATAATGTTAAATAATTTGGAGATGAATTACTTGAAATTAAATGTGAATATTCAATAACTACCTATTCTCCCTTTTTAGGATAGAGGATATAGTATTTTAGCCTATAAATATTGATTATGTGGGTCTTCAAATTGGTAGCTACCAATATTAGATGAAGGGACTTTATTTTTTGGTGACCTTTGATATTTTTCATTGCATTACAAATATTGATATAGTTTGCGATAAATAAATTAACATTTCATCCACATTTAAAATGTAAACAAACAAAAAATTAATAACCACCTTAGTAATTTCATGTTGCCTCAAAGGTTGATCCTTATTTTTACATCCTCTTATATAGTGACCAAATTCCTAACAGCAATGGTATCTGGTAGCTACTCCAACCTTGTTCATTTGTAAGGATTTTATGATTTTTCAGTCTTATCCCTTCTTTTGTCTTTGTGAGGTCTTCTATGTATCTTCTTCATCTATAGAGGTAATATTGGTTTCATATTTTTAGTCTTTGTCCAAAATTTAGGATCACTAATAAGTTCCATAGCATATTGATAACTATTCAAGTAACATTTACACTTGTAGTATCAACTATATAAGTAATAATATCCTCATCTGATATGATATACAAGACACAACATGCTTACATGGAATTCTTATTAATCCCAAAGTCTATATTGACATATTTGTGCTTGTAAATCAATGATGAACTTGTCTGTAAAAAGTGTGATTTCAAATTTCAAATTCTTATTTATCTTGTTCATATAATGCCTTGGTTCCTATTTTGCATCCTCTATTTTGTCTCTTTTTCATATATCTAAGTCATTAAAGAAACTTAGATATCTTCTAAATTATTGATCGTGCTTTTTGTATGAGCTTCAAAAATGAGTCCATTAAATGTATTTAATATGTTATTATTAAGTATTTCACACTTTATTATTATTCTTATAAATGCCTTCAAAAAGGCTCTAATTTCTAAATTTTGTAATAATCATAGGCTTTCATAAAAATACTCTTTAACTGCTCCATTATCTCATTAAATTCCATTTATATTACATAATTTACCACTTGCTAAAATAAACTCCTATATGTGTTGCCTTTATGAAAACTTGACCAACTTGTATGGACATAGACACATTTTCCATGCTCAAATTCTAGGAATGAATTTTTTAATGCATCCATTAAACTCTATAATGAAAAAAAGATAAAGTAAATTGAAGAACTCAAAGCCTATTAAGAAATGAATGTCACATGTATGGATATTTAAAGTTTATCTTCTATTGATCACTAACAAAAGTCCATGTACTCCCAGTTATGTTTAGATCTTTTATAAGAATGTTTAAAAACCAGTTCTAAGATTGGCGATTTTCTCCCTCAACCATAGCCTAAGATATAAGAAACATTTGATTATTTCCATCATGACCTACTATACTAGTAAAGCACCTTCGAGGAATGTCTTCAAAAAATATCCATCTAGCCTAATTGTTTTCTTGCATCCACTAAGAAAACCATGGTTCAAAGCACTAAATCCTATATAAAACTTTTTAAACATTGGTTGTCTATACTATTCCTTAAGTTTTGTGTGAATAATATACTGCCCATATTTGGCACTGAATCCTATATAAAACTTTTTAAACATTGATTGTCCATGCTATTCATTAAGTTTTGTTTGAATAATATACTGCCCATATTTGTTTTCTCATCATAACTCTTATTCTTAAGACTATAAATTGACATAATAACCTTTAATAGATCATCGTATCATGATAATAGCTTCCCATTTAGCCTTATAACATGGGGATATAGCCATCTATAATGCATATTTTCTTTGAAGATCATCCATCATCTTATCAATTGTTCAATTCGAGTTCCTCCTAAAGTTGTGTAAGTATTTATTTTCTATCCACTTCCTACTAGCTTGTTGGTTTCTTTGCACTCTTCTACAATTATGCCTGTTTTATACTATCTTAATAACAAATGTTTTCTCA
The DNA here is from genome assembly GCA_029891385.1 of Erythroxylum novogranatense. Taxonomy (NCBI): domain Eukaryota; kingdom Viridiplantae; phylum Streptophyta; class Magnoliopsida; order Malpighiales; family Erythroxylaceae; genus Erythroxylum; species Erythroxylum novogranatense. Next base: position 84,127,176 of record CM057227.1, on the reverse strand, counting down.
TTTCTAATATAGCTAGCATATACCTGAAATGGATATTGCGACTCATATACACTCTCCATTCTCACATTGGATCTTGCATTGAAACATCATATCCATTCGTAATTTTATAGTTTCGTATTGCTTTACTCATCTAGGTCTCATACTTAATTCCAATTTTAAACTTAAAACATTTCATATATACTTTTGGATTAAGGACAATGTATTTATTCTTTGGAATAGAAGTTTCATCATCTATAAACTGGGGATTGAACTTCAACATCACTTACTTCATATTCACTATTTGTACCATGTGAACTTCCTTTTTATCTTTATCTACCTTTGGAATAATCACCTTCTTCATTGCAATCATTTCCATTACCTCCAACCCTTCTTCATTACATTCCTTTTCATTACCTCCAATCTTATCTATAACATTGTCACATTCAAAACCTCTATATCCAATCTTCGCATAGCTCTTATCATTTCTTTTCATAGTAACATATTCTTCATCATCAGCTATCATTAGGAGTACTAGATGTGATATAAAGAATAATTAATAGTCAGTACATACATATTAGAGAAAGATAAAAAGGAGCTCATGAATACACCAAGAGAGTTAGGATGAACTCCACAAAACAAAAGCAAATCATTTGCAAAAGCCAAATTGAATATCTTAAGGTTCTAACATTTATAATGGAACGTAAAATAACTATTATCTTTTATATAGGAAGCAATTAACTTAATGAAGATTTCAATTGTAATTGTGAATAGTAAAGGGAATAAAGGATCCCTTTGCCTGGTATCTTTAACCCCTTTGAATAACAATATAGTTTCTCCATTCAAAATTATACTTTAACAATTAGACTTTGTGCATGCTTAAATCTAAAATAGGAAGAGCTTTAGAAACTTGAAAGCACGAAGATAGTTAAATATAAAATTACAATCTAAGGAATTAAATATTTTATTAAATTCAATCTTTAAGTGGCAACTCTTAATGGAAGTTTTGATATTATAGCCCTTGAGAAATTTTTGTATAAGAAAGATATTACTACCCATATTCCTCTATTGTATGAATGCACTTTGGTATGAATTAATGATGAGTTTCAAAGCAGCTTTTAATTTATTTGCAATAAGAAATATACATTTATATCACATTGCAATAAGAAATATACATGTAATTATGCAAGAAGGGTGAGTTGCCGACGAGATAAATGTAAGTCTGTTAATCTCCTTTAGCAAACATGTAAATTTGTCCGCACATCATGTATCCTTGAATCAAATAAATGAATTCTAGACTGTTCAACAATTAACTAAGTGATGATTCTTGTATTTGTAATTTACCCCAAAAAAAATAGTTTTAGCTCCCTGTTTCCATAGAGAAATTCTGGGTTCTGTCATTTTCATTAGCAATGCTTAACTAAAATACGCTCGTAGGGATTAATCAGTAAGTTGGAATCAGTATGTCTTGTTCTAATTAACTACTAATAATCTTCTGTATATGTCCACAACTTGTGTACTATTTCTACCTCCTCCAACTTCTCCAAGTCTGAGCCTCAACATAACCCAAAGTATAAGGATACATGCTTAATTCATGACCATGAAAGAGTCCACCGCAATTCTGATTTCTGTCGATGTCATTGTTGCTCTATTACTCTTAGCAAGTAAATCTGTGGAAGCACAGACGCCAACATATGTAGAAAATTATCATCTACCAAGGCGTGGGACTGATGACAGTCCAGGTTCTAATAAGCGCCACATAGAGGACATGAAAGCAACTTTAACTCGGAGGATCTTTACTGTTGTGCGAGGCGCCAAACGAACGGCATGTGACAATAGGTACTACACAGGTGTCAGACCGGTTGTGGCGCTAGCAACCGCATGGTATGAGGAAGGGTCGAGGTGCGGGAAAAACATAGTCGTCGTCGGAAATGGAAGATCAGTGATTGCACGGGTGGTCGATGAGTGTAAACTCGTCGATGGATGCAAGAAGAAAAGCATTGGAGCATCGGCAGGGGTTTGGCTAGCTTTACGTGTTTACAGAAAGAATCCCTTGTATGGAAAGATGGAGATCACCTGGTCCGATGCCTGATTTTATATTTGTATTTTACTTTTGTTGTCTAACTGTTTTTATTTATTTAGTTAAAAATAAGGTTTTTGTAAGCCCACAGGGCAACATATGTGTGCGGTATACGTTGTCTGAACTCTGGAATAAAGGACCAAATGAAGAGTAATTATAGTACGGCCCACGTGTGTCTTTATTTATTTAAAATATGATTAAGTGAACACCAAAGAATAGTAATTATTTATAATTTATGAGGTTCGTAATATAATAAAAATTATTATTTAAAAATTAATATTTAAAAATTCTTTATTATATTATAGAGTCTGCATAACCGCTGGTCACAAAAATCTTTTCCCTATAATGTATAGTTTTATTTTGTTTCTCCTTCTCCGTTGATGCGCATTTTCTTTGTTTTGTGGCCATTTGCCTGTTTATATTATTTTATTATTAGTATTTGGTCAGATCGGTCATGCTAGACTCAAATTCGGTTATAACGACCCGTGGACCGATCGATCCATTCTTCAATCAACCTTATACCTATTGGCTATGCCAAGTCTAGGTCCAATCCACGATCTTCATGGCCCGTTTGCAGGTGAGAGTCTCTCATACACACGTAAAGACTTAAACCTAGCTACAGCTGCATATATAAGATATAATCCTGCCATAACAGAGATACGTAACCATAACCCTAGCTTTTTCTGCATACAACAATCTCACCTACACCAAAGACTGATTTGAGCGTAGGAGGGGCTTATCGGAAAACAACCCCTGACGTGCCTTTTTTGTTTTGCATGAACCTTCAAGCCAGAATTCTCGTGTTCAACTGTCGGCTCCATGGATCCAAACGGCAACGTGCAGCCTCCTCAGAATCAAGTTGAACCAATTGGCGCCCACTGTGGGACCCGACATTAGGGCACTACGTCCAGAAACACGCAAATCAGTCAGGCGGCGGCAGCTAACCCTGATATACCTGCTGTCACAGCTTTGGCGTTACAACGGTTGGGTTTGCAGTTACCTGCTACCTTGCCGCCGACGCACCATACTTCCCGCACACAGTCGTCGGACCCGAATGATCAATCACAACCACAAAACCTAGAACAAGAAGAACAGAGCGTGGCCTTGGAAGATAATGCGGGAACCAACATACGTTCGAATCTCCAGCATCTCTCGGAGGCAGACCTTCCTGCACCTGTGCATACCTCCCTCACCCGAAAACAGATTGAGGAAGCGGCTGATCTGGTGATTCGCCAGATTTTACAGTCTCAGCCGGCACAAAAATAGCCGTCTGCACGACAGACCAGTGTAACGACCGATCGTCACCCTACCGAAGCCTTAGAAAAAATCGTAGATGATCGGATCAATGCAGCCATGAGCTTCCGTCCGGATCGCCCAACAGTTCAGTACAGCTCTCCTTTTACTCCGGCAATCTTGGATAGTCTCCCGACGCCCGGCACCAAAATACCGACACCTGAGAAATATACTGGAAAGACCGATCCCCTGGACTACCTACAGCACTTCCAGTCGATGATGAATTTGCACTGCGTTCCAGACACCATTCAGTGCAAGGCTTTCTGTACGGCCTTTCAAGAGGGAGCACGACGATGATTTAATAGCTTACCTCCGAACTGTATTACTTGTTTTGAGGATTTTAGGCTGCTTTTCCTCAACCAATTTGCCACAAGTAAGCGACCACAGAAGACCGCACTAGAAGTGATGCAATTGACCCAAGGAAGGAACGAAAGTTTGCGGGAGTTCATCACTCGGTTCAATAATGAAGCGGTCGAGGTCCCCAACCTCAGTTGCTCGTCCATGTTGGCAGCGCTTATGAACAACACGTGAGATGGGGAGTTCAAAAAGTTGTTGGCCCTCGATCAGCCCCGATCCATTCAAGAAATAAGAAATAGTGCGGATAAGTACATTCAGCTAGAAGAAGTGCTGAACAACACGAAGCGCAGGACGGATGATCGCTCGCCAAATGATAGAGCGAATGGTTCACACAAGTGGCAGAAAGGCCAGTCGAGCTAGAGAAAACCAACCGATCGACAGGGATATCGAAAGGAGTTCACCCCACTCAACAGACGATATGCAGAAGTGCTAGCGGCCATGAGAGCGGAGGGGGAACCTATCCGAGAACCCAACAAAATGAAGACTTCCTTCAAGGATAGGAACCCGGATTTATATTGCCGCTTCCACAAAGACATCGGTCATGACACGAAAGATTGTTGGCAATTGAAAAGAGAAATTGAATCCCTCATCCGAAGGGGAAGACTGGGACGATTTGTGAAGTACGAACAAAATGTCGACCGAGATAACGACCACAAAACTAATCGGCCCGACAACAGGCAACAGCATTGGAGGCGAAATGATAGGAATGATGGAGGGAGGCAGAATGCGAATACTGATGATCGACACGAAGTGAGGGGACGGTCCAGGGCAAGAGATGACAAAAACACTGGGCAACAAGATGACCGACCGGTTAGGGTCATCAATATGATTTTTGGTGGAAATGCAGCAGGGGGGTCCACTACTAAAGGAAGAAAGAGGTATGCCAGGCAGGTCGACGAAGGCTTGTCAGCCAAAAGAAACAGGCAGAACGACGGGATAATATCGTTCGACGAGTCAGATCTTGACGGTGTAAGTTGTCCTCATGATGACGCGCTCGTTGTAAATTTGAACATAGACGGCAACGAGAAGAAGCGCGTAATGATTGATACCGGAAGCTCGGTTGACTTGTTATATTATGATGCCTTCAAGTAGATGGAGGTACCAGAGGATCGACTGCTACCTATTGACGACCCTATCAAAGGGATAACTGGAGCATCAGCCTACCCATTCGCCCGAGTCTATTTAAAAGTGAAGTTCGGGCAAAAGTCGTGCCAAATACAGAAGGACGTTGAGTTCCCAGTTGTGAAGTTTCAAGGGGTGTACAATGCAATAATCGGACGGGCTACTCAGAATGCCCTCAGAGCAGTTGTTTCTACCTATTATCAAGCGATAAAGTTTCCAACAAAGAATCGCTAGAGAATGCTATTTGGCAACAAAGAATCGCTAGAGAATGCTATTTGGCATAAACAAAAACACTAGATGGGGCGGTAGTCCTGACGAGCTCTCTTGACGTGAGAGCCGATGAAGAGACGGAGAGAATGAACCCAATGGAAGAAACGCAATGAGTCGTACTGGATGAAGCCGATCGCTCTAAATTCGCAAATCTAGGTTCCGAGCTTCAGAAGGACCTAGTTAAAGAAATCACGGAATGTTTGGTAAAAAATAGGTCGGTCTTCGCTTAGGTACCGAGCGACATGCCTGGAATTTCTCGGTCAGTCGCATCGCACTCCCTTGGTATTCGACATGACTACAAGCCGATTAGACAAAAGAAGCGATGGCACAGTAAGGAGTGACAGGAGGTGATCGAGAAAAAAATAGAGAAACTACTCGAAGCCGGGTTCATCCGAGAAGTCAAGTATCCCGAATGGCTCGCCAATGTGGTTTTAGTGAAAAAGAAGAACAGGAAGTGGAGAATGTGCATCGATTTCACCGATCTGAACAAAGCATGTCCAAAGGACAGCTTCCCTTTGTCCAAGATCGACCAGTTAGTAGACTCCACCTCCGGACATGAACTCTTAAGCTTCTTGGATGCTTTCTCGGGCTACCATCAAATTTAGATGAGTATCAAAGACGAAGAAAAGACCGCCTTCATAACTGACCAGGGCACATATTGCTATCAAGTAATGTCATTCGGCTTGAAGAACGAGGGAGCCACCTACCAGCGGCTCGTCATGGAAGTCTTTAAGAAACAGATCGACCGATCGGTCGAGACCTATGTGGATGATATGGTGGTCAAAAGTAAGATGGTCGCGGGGCATGTGGAGGATCGCAGAGAAGTCTTCCAGACCCTTAACAAATTTCAGATGAAGTTGAACCAGGAAAAATGCGTCTTTGGTGTGGAATCAGGAAAATTCCTCGGGTTCATGATTACTCAACGGGGGATTGAAGCTAATCCAGAGAAGATCGAAGCTATTATCCAAATGCCTTCGCCGCAATGCTTGAAAGAAGTACAAATATTGACCGGTCGGATAGTCTCTCTGAGCAGGTTCGTTTCCAGATTAGGAGACAAGTGCCTCCCATTTTTTAAAATTTTGAGGAAAGCGAATGTGATCCAGTTTCAGTGGCCGGAGGAATGCGAGAAAGCATTTCAACATTTGAAGCAATATCTGTCTAGCCCGCCCATCCTGCAAAGCCCAGTTGAGGGGGAGAATCTGATTTTATATTTAGCAATTACAGAAGGATCGATCAGCGCAATACTTGTTCGATCGGAGGGAAATGAGCAACGCCCGATCTACTACATCAGCAAGGTGTTGACCGGATCAGAAACGCGGTATGCGCCTATAGAAAAACTGGCTCTCTGTTAGACCCCGAAAAATTTTCTTTTATGATATCATTAAGCATGGCTTTTGATAATTATGTGTTTATGGTTTCGTTTGATTTATTTTGGAGTATTAGTGGATAATTGAGGTGTATTTTGGTTTAATTGTGGTTAAATGAGGATTAAAAGGGTAAAAAGATATGAGGGCATTTTGGGAAGTTTACTTGAGTTGGAATGGATTTGGGCTTAGCTAAGAGGGGTATTGTGGTCTTTGTCCCATTCTTTAGGTTAAGAGAAAAGAACAGAATAGAAAGAAAACGAAAGAGGAAAAAGGAAAGAAAAAGAAAAGAAGAGAGGAGTGTGCCGTCGGTGGGGAAGAAGAGAAGAGAAGAGAGGATTTTGCAATTCTTGTGATTTCCAACAGTTTCGAACCATTTCCGGGTAAGTTAGCTTCCTTTCAACTTGTTATGGTTAGATTGAAACTTAGAAGATTGGAGAATGTAGCATAATCGGTGGTTTTAAGGTTTTAGGGTAAAAATGGTGAGATTTCTTAGGTGGATGCATTTGTGACTGATTTTGAATTGCTAATGGGTTAGAAATGTAGTAGAGGACTTGATTTATAGCTTAGTTGTGCTGCATTTGAGTTAGGTAAGGATTGGAGTTGGAAAAATGCAGGAATCTGGGTTTCGGAGTCGTTCTCTAGACCCGCACGTCGCGACGTGCGTATGAACACGCCGCGACGTGCGTGGAAGGAAGGCTACGTCGCGACGAATAAATGTTTATTCGCAGCGACGTGTGGTAGCTCGCTCGTCGCGACGTGTGGCAGCTTGTCCGCCGCGACGTGCCAGGGGAGCGACGTTCGTCGCGACGTACGAGGAAGACTGATTGGACCAAATTTATACTATAAATCAGGCCCATTTTCTTTAGTAATTATGCATCTGTTGACTCCTGATCTATAATTTTCATGCTTATTTTGGTCCCGTACATTGAGTTTTGATAAATTGCATATTGTCAATATTTTGTTGTCATTTGTCATTAATTCTGCATAATCTTTATTGGGACAATTGATAGTGCAAATGGGTTGTATTTTGTAGGACCAAAGTAGTCAACAATTAAGAAGTCAACACGCCGCGAGTTCGCTGGGACGAATCAGACTCTCCATTCGCCGCGGCTAATTAATGGTGTTTAATTCATTCGCTGCGACGATCATCGCAGTCATTTCCTTCATCTCTACTCTTCCGCATTCGCCGTCTGAGCATGGTCTTCGGTGATACTTCAACAATGATGGAGTCGTCCGTAGTCATGAGTGGCTAAGCTCATAGTCTTCTGAAATGTTGCGAGGGTTGGAGTTCCAGAACTAAACACGGGGTAATCAATCTTAGTTTAGGATTTCAGTAATGTATTTGCACAATCCGAGTTGGTATTTTTGCAATATATTTCGATTGAATCTCGCTATAGTTTAGTAGGATGTTAGACTTTGATTTGTGTTATGGATTGACTATTGTTGAAATCGTGCTTAAATACATGGAGTTCATGTATATCGGTTAAATGATTGCATTAACTAATTTAATCTGCCTAGTTGTGTTTGATTGAATTGGTTGTGTTATTATTTGGTTGATTTAGTGCATTAATCAATCCATGCATACACTAATGGTTTTAACAAGTTGTAATTAATCGAGTTGATTAATTAATTCTTGGACTTAATGAGTTGTTAAGGTTTTATTTTCGAAACTTAGTGGATTTCAAATCCCAACATTATTTCGAACGATGATGACCCGAGCTACATTTTCAGGAGAGTTTTAGTAATTTGACTTCAAACTTGTTTAATTTCAATCATTTAGTTTTCTAAAAATTCTAAAAACATTTATTCTTATTTTGGCTTAGTTTAATTTCTAATTAATCAAATCAAAACCCCCTTCTATTGCTTTAATTGCATGCATCATTCAAACATTAGGCTAGTCTAGGATCAATTGATGCATTGGTTCCTTGAGAGTCGACCCGAGGTTGCATCCTGTATTGCAATCCTTGGTATAAATTTAATTTGACCGGTTTCCAGGGATCAATTTTAATATTGAACGATAAACCGCCGATCAAATTTTGGCGCCGTTGCCGGGGAATCAAATTAATTGGTTCTCTAGGTTAGCCGGTGTTTGTTTTGATTTTAATTTTGTTTGCATTTTGTTTGCATTGCATAATTTCATTTAATTTCTATTCTGCTTAAGTGTTTTTAGTGTTAATCCTGTTTGTTATTTCATTCTGCTTTGTTTTAAGTGTTTATTCTGATTGTTCTTGTTTATTGTGCGTAATTTTAAGTTAATTACATTTGCCTTGCTTATGCATGCTTCTTGGTCGTGACGAGTTCCTCATTAAATCACAATGAGTTCATCCGTCATTAGGCGAGTTTATATTCGCCGCAGCGAACATTACAGTTTTATTCAGTTCGCCGCAGCGAGTTCTTACACGTCGCAGCGAACTTGAGTGAATTGAAGCCTTGCTATCCATTGTCGTTTTAGTGAGCTATCTTAGGTGAACTTCTCTTGTGCATGCCCCGTAGACTTAGGCTAGTTCATTTTCAACCTGAAATTGAGCGACACCTTAGACAACTTAGGAAGAACAAGAGAGAGCAAGAAAGACTTAGAACACTAGATCGATTAGAATCGAGATGGTGAACAACAAGAATATCCCGGTCAACCACCCCGAGATGGAGATCACGGTCTTAGCGGTGACGAGAACGCGTAGATGACAACAATGCGAACATCGACGTAGGACCATCCGAGAAGCTACAACCTCGGACGTACACTACGATCCTTTCATCGCTTTCGCCCTAACTTCGATGTAAATTTCAAGTCAAAGGTTTATTGATTAACTCTCTCCCCAAATTTCACGGTTTAACGGAGAGGACCCTACATGCATCTTGAGGCCCTCACCATGATCTCGCCGAGTATGAAGCCCGTAGGAGCACATCTGGACCAGTCTTGTGGAAAGTCTTCCATTTGTCGTTAGAAGGAAAGGCCCGGAGTGGTATATGAGCCTCCCAAGGCATGTTGCGAATGCCTATCACAGTTGGGCCAACTTACGAAAGCTTTTTCGGAAAAGTATTTTCCACTTCTAGACGTCGTCAATGAGAAAGGAGATATATTACGCCAAACAAGATTATGACGAGTCCTCAGATGATTTTGGAACAGATTTCAAGATCTGTTGTCTCGGTGCCCCATCATCGATCCCCGATGAACAAGCGGTTCAATATTTTTATGATGGGGTGAAGAATCAAGAGAAAGGGATGTTGGATCTTTGCGTCGGGAGGTTCATTGATTGACCTCACCGTCTTTAGAAAGCTTGGGCCCCGATTAAGAGAATGGCCCTGAATCATCAACAAGATATAGTGTCCGCGATTCCGTGAATGTGAATGAAGTGGGAGCCATGTCACCAAACTAAGAGGATGGAGAGCACGGAATCGAAGGTAGATTCTTTTGAACATCGGATAACTTCCCATTATCCTCAATCACGGCGGAGCTGAAGAATTTGAATGTGCATCGCCCATCAACTTCCACTGAACTAGTCGCACCTAGTTGCGAATCTTGTGGGTCAGTGATGCACATTTCAAGTGTTTGTCCTGGCAGATATGAAGAAGTCTCCGCAATGTATCAAGGTAGACAGGATCGGAAATGGGACCCGTATTCCAACACATATAATGAGGGATGGAGATCCCACCCAAATTTTAGTTGGAGGAGTAACGAGGGAAGAGCACCAAACCGCTTTCGGCGAGGAGTGGAGCTGGACAATCTACAAACCAGTTCCAGGATCAACAAGCGTTGACAGTGCAACAACCACCGCCACCCAAGGAGGACACCAACCAACTGCTGCATGGTATGATGACGTTGATGAAAGAGGAACGAACTTCCACAGCAAATCAATTCAACGCCATCGCAAACCTCATCCAACAGGACTCAGCTAAGAATGCTGCCCGCTTTAGTGCCTTGGAGAAACGCATGGATCAATGGGAAACCAAGGCCGAGAACTTGAACTCATATGTCACTCAATTGTCTAATAATTTGAGTGACAACCAAGCTAGAAGTAGCGGGACCATTCCCTCCAACACGGTGATTAACCCAAGAGTTTAAATGCAATTGAGTTGAGGTGGAAAGAAAGTGCATTTCAACATTCCAAGAAGAAGAATGCACCGAGGAAATTGAGGTTCAAGAAGCGTCTCAAGTGAGAGAAGCAAGTTGTGCGATCGAGAGTGATCGCGAAGAGGAATTGTTGAGAAATAAGAAGCAATCACCAATTGAGGATAAAGAGCAATCATCGAGCATATTAGGAAGAAGAACTGATAAGGATAAATCGAGCAAAAATGACCCTGCCAGTAAGGAAGTCAACTTAAAGGACCTCCCTTTTCCGAACTCATATCTGATGAGCAAGAAGGTCAATGAGCTAAAACATGAAAAGGAAATTATTGACTGTTTGAGAAGGTTGAAGTCAACGTGCCCTGCAGGATTTGATTAAAAATGCCGCCTATGCTAAGTATCTGAAGGACCTGTGCACCAACAAGCGTAAATTTAGGCCCAACGAACGTGTCCAAGTGAGCTCAAATGTGTCGGCTTTATTTAAGCCCCAAATCCCGGTCAAGTGCCAAGACCCAGGCTCATTTACCATTCCTTGTGTTATAGGAAAGGTAACAATTGGGAGAGCATTATTGGATTTGGGAGCAGCGATTAATGTTATGCCGAAATCTGTTTATGAGGTCCTCGGAGTGAAGAGCATAAAGCCTACATCAGTAGTGTTGCAATTGGCCGACAGATCCTTCAGACATCCTGTGGGCATTATTGAGGATATCTTGGTCCAAGTCAAAGGATTAGTGTTTCCTGCAGATTTCTACGTTCTAGATATGTCTTCTGAAGTTGTGCAGGACACTTCCTTGATCCTTGGACGACCCTTCCTTCGGACTGCAAGTACTATGATTAGTATGAAGGAAGGGGAGATCACCATGGAAGTTGGTGATCAACAAGTTAGCTTCAACATGTATGAAGCTATGAAGCATCCTAATGAAGATTATTCCCTACTGGGTGTTAACATGCTTAGCGTTCTTTCTACTCAATCAAACTATGATAAGGATCTGCACGATAAGTCATCTAATCTTGAATTGTGTTCGCCTCGGCCCAAGGAATTCTTGATTGATCCTTTCAATTGTCCGAAAAATGCAGAAACCTTTTTTCCCTTGAGCTTCCTAAGTTGGTCCCTTCCATTTTACAACCCCCAGAGTTAGAACTAAAGCCCTTACCTCACTCATTGAAATACGCTTTTCTAGAGCCCAATAATAAATTACCAGTCATAATTGCAAATTCTTTATCGAGCTTGAAGAAAAGCAACTTTTGAAAGTGTTGATGAGCATAAGCACTTGATAGGGTGGTCATTAGCGAGACATACCGGTATTAGCCCCCTTTGCACTCATAGGATATTGTTGAATGAGGGTTCCAAGACAGTAAGGCAACCCCAGCGAAGATTAAACCCGCTAATCCTGGATGTAGTAAAAAAGGAAATCACAAAGCTGTTAAGTGCTGGGATTATTTATCCGATCTCTGACAGTGAATGGGTCAGCCCCATTCATGTGGTTCCGAAAAAGAGTGGGATCACTGTGGTGAAAAATGAGAGGGATGAACTCATCCCTACTAGAGTGCAAAATTCGTGGCGAGTTTGTATTGACTATCGCAAATTAAACGACGCCACTCGAAAGGATCACTTTCCCTTGCCATTCATCGACCAGATGCTAGAAAGGTTAGCCGGGAAATCGCGTTACTGTTTCTTAGATGGTTTCTCGGGGTACTTCCAAGTACCCATTGCGCCTGAGGACCAAGATAAGACCACATTTACTTGTCCCTTCGGCACCTTTGCGTATCGCAGGATGCCTTTTGGTTTATGTAATGCCCCCGGTACCTTCCAGCGGTGTGTGATGGCTGTCTTCTGCGATTTTTTGGAAGAAAGTATGGAAGTCTTCATGGATGATTTCACAGTTCACGACGATTCATTCAATTCCTGTCTCTTTAACCTGACTAAAGTTCTTAAGAGATGCATCGAGAAGAACTTGATCCTTAACTTTGAAAAATGCCATTTTATGGTAAATGAGGGTATTGTGCTCGGACATTTGATTTCAAAGAAAGGAATTGAAGTCGACAAAGCTAAAATCGAAGTCATATCTTCCCTGCCTTATCCTACTGCGTCGAGATATCGTGTCGTTCCTAGGTCATCTTGAGATTTTCTGAGCGATTTATTAAGGATTTTAGCAAAATCGCCTTCCTCTTTCAAAACTTTTGCAAAAGATGAGAAATTTGAGTTTGATGCTTCATGTAAAAGGCTTTTGATACACTTAAAGTTAAACTTATTTCCTCCTATTACGGTTGCCTGTTTGGCATCTGCCTTTTGAACTTTCGTGTGATGCTTCCAATTATGCTGTGGGAGCCATGTTAGGACAACATGAGGAGAAGTTAGCTCGAGTTATTGCATACGCCTCCAGAACTTTAGATCCAGCTCAAGCCAATTACACCACAACTGAAAAAGAACTCTTTGCAATAATCTTCGCATTAGAAAAATTCCGGCAGTATTTGCTCGATTCCCATGTCATCATTTTCACTGATCACGCAGCTGTTAAGTACCTCTTGACGAAGCCACAATCGAAACCAGTTGATCCGTTGGACTTTGCTTCTTCAAGAGTTTGATATTGAGATTAAAGATCGAGCTGGTGCCGCAAACCAAGTAGCTGACCATCTGAGTAGACTACCACAAAATACTAAAGGAGTGGACTCTTCCGATCTGACTTGTGATTCTTTTCCGGACTCTGTCCTGTGTGCCGCAGTTCTCAAGGAGCCTTGGTATGCGCATATTGTCAATTACTTAATGACAAATTTAACCCCTGTCTGTATGACTCGGGGGCAGGCTCAGAAATTGAAGAGTGAAGCTCGGCATTACATTTGGGACGAGCCTTACCTTTGGAAGATATGCAGTGACCAAGTGATTCGTCGATGTGTCACTGATGAAGAATTCAATGACATACTATCGGCTTGCCACTCCATGGTTTGTGGGGGACATTTCAGTGCTAGAAGAACAGCTAGAAAAGTTTTGGATTCAGGATTCTTCTGGCCTACAATTTTTCGGGACTCTTTCCATTTTTGCCTAGCGTGCGACAAGTGTCAACGTTTCGGAGGGTTAGGGAAGCGCCATGAGATGCCGCAACAACCAATGATGTTCTGCGAAATTTTTGATGTTTGGGGTATCGACTTCATGGGGCCGTTTCCCCCATCGTTCGGGTTCGTGTATATTCTCTTAGGGGTAGACTATGTTTCGAAATGGATCGAGGCTATACCCACTAGACAAGATGACGCATGGCAGTCACGAAATTCCTCAAATCTAATATTTTACATCGGTTTGGAATTCCCAAGGCGGTGGTGAGTGATCGTGGAACCCATTTTGCAACCGGATTATTACTAACTTGCTTTCCAAATTTGGAGTTACCCATAAGGTCTCTCGCCTACCACCTACAAACTAATGGTCAGCGAAGTTTCAAATAGAGAGGTTAAGCACATTTGGAAAGGATAGTCAAGCCCTCTAAAAGGATTGAGTCTGCGTTTAGAGGAAGCCTTGTGGGCGTGTCCGCTTATAAATCCCAATAGGAATGTCCCATCTGGGTTGATTTATGGAAAGGCACATCATTTACCGTGGAGCTAGAGCATAAGGCCTATTAGGCGGTAAAACAATGCAACATGGATTTTGACCTATCGGGAATGGAAAGGAAACTCCAATTGCAAGAATTAGAGGAGCCGCGACTTGAAGCATATGAGCACTCTCGGCTCTACAAGGAAAAGGTAAAACTGATACATGACAAGATGCTTCTCGAAAGACTTTTAAGGAAGGCGACAAAGTGCTCTTGTATAAAGCCCGCTTCACATTCAAACTGGCAAATTCAATCATCGTTGGAAGGACCTTATTTGGTAGTTAAAGTACATAATTTTGGTATGATAGAACTTTTGCAGGAACAAACTGGCGCACGATTTCAGGTCAATGGACATCTGCTCAAGCTCTATCATGGGACTCCTCAACCACTGTAATTATCAGGTTACTTCTTTCCCTCACTTGTTTATCTGTTATGTGTCTCTGCTTTTGTTGCCAATTTTTATCATTGTGATTCATTGTTTAAATGTGGAGGAAAGACTCAATCAATAGACTTAGATGTAGTTAGGTAGGATTTGCTGTTCTATTACAAATTGTTTGAATCAAGTTTTCCCCTTTTTGTCAGCTCTAGGGTCTTTCTAGTTTGTTAAGGAATGATTAAATTGAAGTTATTGGTTAAAATGTGGGATATTTTGGGCTTTCGCCCGCAGCGAACTTCATTGTTCGCCGCTTGGCTAATATAGGGTTTTCTGTTTTGTTACTTGTGCTAGCGATCGCTTCGTCATGGCGAAGACGGACATCTTACCCTCTAGACCGTTGGACATCTCTTTTGTCCGAGGCCCTTTTAGTCTTTTCTTCTCTCGCCCTTACATTTGCCTACAACCTTATTTCTTCTCCTTCTCCTCTTTCTCTTTCTCTCGCTTTCGATCTCTTGTTTCTTCACGCCTCTATCGAAGTTGTCTCCTTCCTCCGTAGACATCTCCTTCAAAGTCTCCCTCCCTAATCGACTCTCGTAAGCCTCTTTTCTTTTATTTCTCTCTTTGTTCACTTTCATTTTCATTGATAATGTTTAGTTAGGGTATCGAGAAGCGTTGTTCGCTCCATGTGGATACAGAATCACCGTTAAATCGACGAAGTTCATAATTCGCCGCAATGAACGCTTTTGTTCGTCATGATAAATGCTGCGGACCTAATTCGGGTGATTCAATGTGATTTTGCTCGTTAAATTTTGTTTCTGTTAATTGTAATTGCAGGACCATGTCTCACACTCACAATGCTAGCAGCAGCGAGAAACCTCCCCCTCTTGCCCCCTCTGCGGTTTCGTCTCGTGAATCTCCTCCTCCTGCAATTGCCCCAGCTCCCTCCGAGGTGACCCTGCTTCGAGCGGAAATCCGTCGTCTTGAGACTCAACTGGAGGCTGACCGTGCGACTTTCCGCTCCATACAGAACATGATTACCCCTCATCTTTCGTTACCCGTTCCGCCTCCGGTCACGGCTGCTCCTAACCCTTTTCGTATAGTTCCACCTCACCTCCTTTTTCGTGCTCCTCGTGCCGCTGTCCCTCCCGAACCGCCCGTCGAGGATGCTCCTCCTGTTTAGATTAACATGTTATTTTTGTTTTTGCTGAATTCTCTGTTTCTTGATGTCTTTTGTTCTTTGGATTCTTCATTTCGTCCACACTTTTTGAGTTTAAGGATATATCCACATTTCTGTTTTATCTGTTTTTATGGTCTCCTCTATGCCCTACTATTTTTGCCATTGTGGACAATGCCATGTTTAAGTGTGGGGGAGCCATTCCCTTTTATATTTTACATTGTACACCTTTAGAACATTATGCATAATTTT